>JARZZO010000005.1:47196189-48637023 GCA_030544215.1 Zantedeschia hybrid cultivar
AGGGTTATACAGCCCGTCGAAAATTAATGGGAGTTAAAACTTGATTAAAAGATCATATCTTGTTTTAAATTTTAATAATTGAACATCTGCTAAATAGATTTTATTTATCTCCTGTAGGGAAATATGTTGTTGAATAACTCACTCCGTGGCATACCTGATGCCAAACTTTTGACTAGCCTGAACTACTCTGGTTGACTGAGAAACCTGAAGAATATCTTCAGATCTGAGCACATTGCCTATGTCCTTGGAACTGATCCTCCTGTTAAACCGGCATTAGATGTCCTTGAGGCAAAGATGATCGCGTATGATAAAAGATCGAAGGACAAAGACAAAGGAGTAGTAAAGGGTGACTGCTTCTACTGTAAGTAGCAGAGTCACTGGAAGAGGAACTTCAAGGAGTTCCTCAACAATAAAGCTCATGGAAAACTGAAGCTATCAGAAACTTTAGATATCTATATGATAGATATGAACTTGTCAGTTACAGATTCCACATCTTGGGTATTAGATACCGGATGTGCTTCTCACATCTGCCATGATGTGCAAATGCTGACAAGTAAGTGCAAGCTGAAAAAAGGCGAGGTGGAACTGAGGCTAAGAAACGGCGCAAAAGTTGCGGCAATTGCTGTTGGGATAGCAAACCTCAGGCTTCCATCGAGAGACGTCTTATCATTAGAAGATTGTTATTATGTTCCTAGCACAATAAAGAACATCATATCAGTATTTTGTTTGAACAAGATAGGATATAGGTTGTCTATTGAGAATAGAAGTTGTTCGATTTATTATGGTAATAAATCAATAGCTTCGGCATCTTTAGTCAACGATCTATATCTCGTACATGTTTCTTATTACAATCTTCATATTGATAATGCTCTTAAGAAGAGCAAGAATTGTGTGAACCAAGCCTACATATGGCATTGTAGACTTGGACACATTGGTGAAAGCAGGTTGCAAAAGTTGCACAAACATAGATATTTGAATGCATTCGATTATGAATCATTTGCGACATGTGAGTCCTGCCTTATGGGAAAGATGGCAAAATCTCCATTTACTGGACATGGAGAACGTGCCAAAGACATTCTAGGATTAATACATTCAGATGTATGTGGTCCCATATCCACCCAAGCCAAAGGTAGCTTCTCGTAGTTCATCACGTTCACCGACGACTTCTCAAGATTCGGCTATGTGTACTTAATGAAGTACAAGTTGGAAACATTTGAAAAGTTTAAGGAGTTCAAGAATGAGGTAGAGAAGCAATTAGGAAAGAGTATTAAAACTTTTCGATTAGATTGGGGAGGAGAATACTTTAGTACTAATTTCACATAATTCTTAAAGGATAATGGTGTCCTCTCTTAGCTGACCCCTCCTTATACACCACAAATGAATGGTGTATCAGAATGGAGGAATCGCACCTTATTAGATATGGTGCGATCGATGATGAGTTTTTCGGGATTACCAGTGTCCCTCTGGGAGTATGCTCTAGAGTCAGCAACATACTTGCTGAACAGAATACCCAGCAAGTCTGTAACCTCTACTCCATATGAGATATGGAAAGGTAAGAAACCAGAATTTAAACATGTTAAACTCTGGGGTTGTCCTGCTCATGTAAAGAGGCATGATCCAGACAAGCTGGAATCACGAACTGATAAATGTAGGTTTGTGGGATATCCAAAGGAAACCTTTGGATACTACTTTTACCATCCTGGTGAACAAAAGATGTTTGTCGCCAGGAAGGCTGTCTTCTTGGAAGATGAATACCTTCTCCAGAAGGACAATGGAAGTAAAATAGTATTGGAATAGGTTTCAGATCCCCAAATAGCTGCAATATCATCGGATGAGATATCAATTCTTGAATATGTTCAGGTACACACAGATGAGTCTCGTAGATCTGGTAGATCACCTAAACCACCCGAACGATATGTGGGATATATCGCTGAAGGAGAGTCTAAGGTAGAATATAATGAGGATGATGATCCTAAAACCTACTAGGAGGCCATAAAAGGCCTAGTAGCTGAGAAATGGCAAGAAGCTATGAACTCAGAAATCCAGTCCATGTACACCAACCAAGTTTGGAACTTAGAGGACTTGCCCGAGGGTATTGTACCCATCGGGTGCAAGTGGATCTTTAAGAGAAAGATCGGTGCTGATGGACGGATCGACACTTATAAGGCAACATTGGTGGCAAAGGGATATCGTCAAAGGCAAAGAATTGACTATGACGAGACTTTCTTACCGGTTGCCATGATAAAGTCGATAAAAGTTATACTCGCCATAGCTGCACACTACGATTTCGAGATCTGGCAGATGGATGTGAAGACTGCCTTCCTCAACGGTAACCTTGAGGAAGAGGTGTATATGATACAACCAGAATGTTTCATATCCAAGAAATCTCCAGATAAAATGTGCTAGCTTTAAAGGTCCATTTATGGACTGAAGCAAGCTTCTCGGAACTGGAACAAAAGATTTGACGAGGCTGTCAAGTCTTATGACTTCATTAAAAATGAAGATGAGCCTTGTGTGTACAAAAAGACCAGTAGGAGTGCAGTTACCTTCTTAGTTCTTTACGTAGACGACATACTACTCATGGGAATGATGTAGCTGTGATGTCATCGGTAAAGATCTGGCTGTCGGAAAACTTCTCCATGAAGGATTTGGAAGAAGCATCCTACGTATTGGGAATATGGATCTATAGAGATAGATAAAAATGGATGCTTGGAATTACCAAATCCTTGTACTTAAAAACCATAGTCAAAAGGTTTGGCATGGAAAATCCAAGAGAGGTCTTATACCGATGAGACATGGAATTAATCTCTCAAAAGAACAGTCTCCTATTAACTATGGTGTGAACAACCAATATGACTTTGTTATCTCGTTCATTTATTAATAAAATGACATTATATTCATTGTGTATGAATCGTATTAATTATCGTCTCATAATGAAGTCCTTGAATATGTGCGATAGTGATCAGATTATGATGAGATCATACTAATGAGACTGATCACTTAAACACACATATTCTTAATAGTTCATAGTCGGAGGATATCTGAAAAGGACATCGGATATCCGGATAGACTAGTACAGATTACTCCAACTCATAAGATAAGGGTGATTGATCTCATAGTCACTTGTGTGGAGACACTAAGGCGAACCTGTAAGTGCTCATTAGAGAATGAGTTCACTGAACTGATCCGACTGAATCGCTAGATGGTATTGTACCTCACTGTCAACCAGCTTGATTCTATTGTCGCAGTTGCATGGATGGTCTTCGGACTTAAGACACCAAGGACATCTTGTCGGTGGACTTATGTGCTTTGACCTTAGTTTATGAATCTCGAACTAAGGGATTCTAAACAGCCAATGATCGGGTATAGAGGAATACCGTTGAAGGGAATTGAGTGTCAATAAGGAATCATTCGCTCTAGGTGCTTAGAGAAAGAATGCTCTAGGGAGGATTCGCGGAAGTCTCTGGCCAGGGCGGATGATAATATCGGGAAAAAAGTTTTTCAACATTATTCGGCAGCATCTGATCCAAGTGAGTCGACCGGTTAGGGTTTGACAGTACACCATACCCTGTGTTGACTCGAGAGCATTGAATGAATGAAAGATTATATCCACATGGTAACTGTCAGCGAAAAAGTTCCAAGAGTGGGTTACTTAATCCCGATACCTTCTGGATTCACGCGGTGTTGTTTGGCACCCAACGTGATCGGAGGCCCGGTCAAATTTGATGTATGACATTGATTCGATTGATTAATTAATTAATATGAGTTATTAATTGATTAATCAGGCCAGTGAAGAATCAATGGGCTTATTAGGCCATTAACCAGACTGGTTGTTAGGCCTAGAGGGTCACATGCAAATGATTCTCAAAGCGATGGATAATAAAGTGGATTTTATATAAACTGGGGGTTTTTATGAAAAACCACATGGTTAGTATAAAATATAGCGAATGGGCTGAGCAGGCCAGGCTGTTACTAACCCTAGCACCCCCTCCTCTCTTTCTCTCTCTCTCTGGCGTCCCAGATGAGTTGGGATCCCCGGATCTTCTCCGTCGCTTCTCCGACTCCCGTTCGATGGGAAATTGTCTACGTGATGCGGCGATTGTTGCAGCGAACGGCGGAAGCTTCATGAGCTGCAAAGAACGAGGAACATGAGGATATCCATCGCGAGGAGGATCGTGTGGACTCCACTAGAGGCCGGGTGCTCGCGCGGCTTGCGGTGTCACACTGAGGGAACCGATCGGTTGCGGATTCGAATCTGCACACGGTAAGAACCGTTTATCTGATTATCGGTTTGGTTATTCAAAACGGGAACGGATCACAGGTTTTAATTATTTATTTCCGATGCACGTGCGATCCAGAGAAACACCGAGAAACCAACACGCCCTTGCCTCTAATGTGGCAAGCCGTCGGCGCTTCCCATGATCGCTCGAACTTCCACTGGATTACATGGGTTCGTGAGAGAGAGTGAGAGAGAAGAGGGAGTTTGGGAGTGAGGAAAATAGAAAGAGAAGACAAGGGAGATGGTAGCCGGTGTCAGAGAAGATGGCCAGAGAAGGAGAACCTGTCGGAAAAGTTTGAGATGGCCGGAAGCTCGCCGTTCATTGGAGTCACCGGAGCACAAGAGGAGAGAGAATGAGCAAAGGAAGAATGAGGGGAGAAGAAGCTCGGTGTAGACACCGATTTTGGACCACCCTTTTGGTCATGAACCCTATCCATCATTAGTCCATCATCACCAAATCACTCATCTTAGCCATCTCAGCCCACTAATAACTAGGCCCATTAACCAAATCCCGACTCTAGCCACCTTTTCGTGGAAGGACACCCCTCGCCTTCCACCATCCTTCGAAGGCCACCCCTTGCCTTCCACCACCCTTCGAAGGCCACCCCTCGCCTTCCACCCCCTTCAAAGGCCAACCGGGCCGCCTTCCACGGGATTAGAAGGCAAGTTGGCTGGCCGTCCACTCCCCTAACTACCACCTTGACCTCGTCTTCCCCACGATCTCCTCTACTCGCCGCCCTCACCTCCACTACTCCGATCACTCCCCACTCCGGCGACTGCCGCGCGCACCACCTCCGACCCTTGACCACTTCCTATTGGCTAAAGGTTGATTTACGGGGATTTAAACTCCTATTTTCACCTATTTTTTCCTTCATCTATTTAAACCCTCCAGGTTCCCTCGAGCAATGGGGTTGGAAAACTGATTAAGAAGGAGTTTCTTTCTCGGAGCGGGTCGGCTTTGAGGAGTCGAGCGGGCAAGGAGTCAGAGAGTTTTAGAGGAATCCTTCGCACTCCAATCGGGCTTGTCTTCCTAACCCACTTTTACTTTTCTCCTTTCGTCATTTCATTGCATTCCCACTTTCCATCCATGCCGTAACATTCTTCCTCTCTCACTCTTCCATCCACTTTTAATACATCACCTCACTTTTCATACACGAGCACTTATCTGCATGCATGCATCCTAGAATGACTTAGCAATCCCTATTTACCCCCAGAGGTTTCAAACAAAAATCGGGAGGTGGGTGGCCATAACATATGGTCACCTTCCCTCCCAAACACCCATCCGGTGCGTCTCCCTCCAATTCTAATTAGTTTTTTTATATTTTTATGGACAGATTCTGCATATTATAGTTCTAATCGGGTCGTTTTCTATCTTGTCTTTTCTTTTCAGGGGCTCTTACCAGATTCTGCGCACGGACTACCGAGCTCTCCTCCTCTGGCCGGCTGCAGGAAGAGAAAGGGAAACCACCATCTCCCGCTCCCTCAGAACGCGATCACATCCTCACCATCCTGCGGAGCACAGGGACCGTAAGGTAATGCTCCTGGCGATTACACCTTAATTTCTAACCCTCCTAAAATCGCCACAGTGCTAAGACGAACGGAGAGGCCCTCGACCCGAAGCCCGCAGCCGCGGCGGGGGACGTTCCGGGCGCCTACAGCCCTCTGGTGATCACGATGGGACACTCTCTTGCTCGCCGCGCAGGTAAGACAGCTTAAAAATATAAGAGCTCCTCCCGTGGACGGCCAAGCACTTGGCCGCCCAGAGTCCTGAACGGCCAAGCGCTTGGCCGCCCAGACCGGACGGCCAAGTACTTGGACGTCCAGCGCAGACCGGACGGCCAAGTACCTGGCCGTCTAGTGGACCAGACGGCCAAGTGCCTGGCCGTCCAGCCCAGCCCGGACGGCCAAGTACCTGGCCGTCCAGAGCCCAGGACGGCCAAGCGCCTGGCCGTCCAGGCTGGACGGCCGACTGCCTGGCCGTCCAGGCTCTAGGACGGCCAAGTAGCCTGCCGTCCAGGCCTCGGCCTTTCTGGCTGCCTGATTTTTTTTAGTGCCTTTTTTTTTATATTTCTGATTAAATTGTTGCGCATTCTAGTTTGCTTTTTTTTTACTGTTCTCTTGTCTTTTCTTTTCTTCTTCTGTCTGCTGGACTGTGTGTTAATTTCAGGGTGTTCTGCGTGGGGGTCTTAGGAAGAGCTGGCATCACACTTCTAGCTGCCTCTCCCACAGTGTTTGACTCTCCACCTGAGGATTCCCACTCGGGTGTGACTAGTCTTATTCTGTTGGGAACCTCCGTCAGTCTCCGCGAGCCAGGGATTCCCACTTGGCCGCCGAGCAGGTTGTACCTAAACCACCTAATAGGATCCCGGGTTTTGTGTGAGGAATTAATTGAGCCTTCCTATTCACAATCACTCACCTATAGGTGTCACTGAGAGAATTATTTCAAAATTTAAAGACACCTAATTAAACTTTGGTGGAACAAGTTTTTGAAAAGTGAAGGGTCATTAAGGGTTTGAACTTGATTTGTTAGAAACCAACTCTCATAATACATTGTTAACATTTCAAGTGAAATATAAAATCTCTTAGGATTTGTATTTCATAATGAACCAAATGTATGTTAACATTGTGTATGATGACATGTATGAGTTTGGTAACAATGTCATACACAACCCTCTGTTCGAGATTGAAGAGGATCCACAAACATTTGTGGGCATGTTCCAAACACGTAGAGAGGGACCTAAGGGAAGATACTTAGATGAATCTTCCTCTTCAGAAAGTGACCCTATAATCTCCAACAGAACCTTCCAAAACCCGAGTGAGGATCCGGAACTTATTGCCGTGTTATCACGGTACACCCCTAATCAACTCATCCGGTTGGCCTCTTGTGGCAAAACTCAAGATGCCACTCCTTGGAGAACTCACTTCCAAGGGTCTCCCGACAGAGCTCAGACCCACATCAACCAGCCAACTCCTACTCCAGTTGCTCCACCTGTCATGCCGATTCCAGTCTCTCCAACTACACCTCCTCCCGAGCAGAAAGAATTCCTTTATAAAAGTGAGGTTGAAACCTATGTGCGTAAGCTCATGGCCGAGAAACTTACCCTGAAACAACCGCACTCTCTCTCGAGCTATTGTAAGCTCCCTCCGGCCTACTTTCCACCATGATTCAAAGCCCCCGAGTACAGAAAATATGATGGCACCTCTGACCCTCATGATCACCTGTCAAGTTTCCTCATGGATTCCCATCAATGGCTCTACGACAGAGTCCTCCTTGTCCATCTGTTCCAGAAATCCTTAGAAGGTGAGGCCTTAAGATGGTTTTCTTCCTTGCCCGCCATAGACCTAATCAATTTTGATATGGTCTCCGAAAAATTCATCACGCAGTTTAGTCACATGACAACCATGCCTCCCACCTTGTTTGATCTTGTGATGGAGAAGATGAAGCCTGAAGAGGAGTTCACGTATTTTGCCAACAGGTGGAGGGCAATGGCCTCTAGGGCGGAAGTGGCAATCCCCGAATCTCAAGCTATCACTATGTTGGTCAATAACGCTACCCCGCAGCTTCGAGCTATTCTCATGTTGAGCGAATTTCACACATTCGCACAACTTTATAATCGAGCTCGGGTAGTTCAATCTCAGATCTAGAATTCCACTTTGCCATCCTTCTTTGAAAATCAGAACAAAAATAAGAGGACTACACAAACTCCACCAATAGAGGGAGTGACAATCAATGAACAGGTGAGTGCCTTGGGGCAATCCTTTAGGTCACCCAGTCCTATGTCCAGATCAGACAACCAATCCAATTAAAAACCATATTTAGCAGTTCCCCTTTCCTCTAGCGCCAAGATCAATTGGGGGCACATGAAAGAGGCTATTGAAACCTTGAAAGTCAAGGGCCCTCTGCCCTCTCATCAGGTAGCTCAAGATCCATCTAGCTCTCTAGAAAGGGTAAGCACCCTTGACAAAAAATTGGAACCAAATGTCGATCACAGAGGACAGTATTGGGAATATGAAGAGGTTGGGATATGGCGTGAGTGCCCTACTAGGACGACCAAACTTAGAGAGACGTTGCAGGGAGTCTCCACTATTATCCAAGACAAACCTTTGGTCTTGATACGACCTAGGGAACAACCAACAACCATCAACCCAGTCACACTGGTCCAAGTTCCCTCAATTTCAATCAGAGAACCTCTTCTATCCATCTTGTGTCCAACACCAAAGCCAAGTCCAGTAACTCAATTCTGCCTAATAAATTCACCACCAGTTCAACCACTAAAGTCAGATCAGGCAGTGGACCCCAGTCCGATTGGTGTTACACTGAGAAATCGCATCATTCCCCCAACAAGTCAACCATTGGACTCTCAAGAGGATTCAGATATGTCTAAAAGGATTATTCAATCCAAGTATGACATCCTACAGCATCTAGGGAAAACCCCCACCAAGATTCCAGTCCTAGAGTTGATTAGGAGATCTCCTACACACAGGGAGACATTGTTCAAGTTCCTCCAGCGAATTACAGTCAATGAAGATCTTCCTATCAGGGGGCTCACAAATGCCATTCTCTCAGTCACCCACACACCTACGATACCCTTCACAGATAAGGATCTGGCTCCCCCTGAATGCCAATCCCTTCCCTCATGCTTGACCCCAACACTTAAGGGTCACTCATTGGACTCCATCCTGTTGGATACCGGGGCATCAATCAATGTTTGTCCACTCAAGACCCCCAAGAGAATAGGGATTGATCCAGAAGAGATTGGGTCTACTTCCATGATGGTCTCGACCTGTGATAATTCTCAAAGACCAGCTAATGGGAAACCGGAAATTGGGCCAGTGGCCATGATCTTTGAATTCTACATCCCTGATGTCAAGCCCATAGACAACGTCATTCTGGGAAGGCCTTGGATGGACCAAACCCTGGGAGTGCCTTCCATTAATCATCAGTGCTATAAATTCCCATACAATGGGAAGATTGTCAAAATGCAGAGAACTCCTTGTCTTGAGTCTTTGGAATCACTCTCGACTGAACAAATTCCATCCATGATCACTTCTGGAAAAGGGAAAGAGCCCATCCTTTCATTGGTTGACTCTCAGGCCAAGCCCCAGCCTAGCACAAGTTGGCAGCTTATGGACAAAATGGGGGATAGTTCAGGATCTGGGTTAGGCAGGGAAGAGCAAGGAATTCGAGAACCTATCTTTGAAAATCCGACCATTGGGGGATTCAAATTGGGTTATCTACCAACCAAGCCAACTGAGGGATCAAGAAAATGGAGTTTCCTGGATCACTTTGTGAAGGAAAATCAAGAGGTACTCAAGATACACTATCTTGAGGATGAGTTGAAAGAAACAATCAATGAAGATGAAGAAGACTTCGCTACACAGCTGCTGTTCTATGAACCAATCACTCAACAAGAAGGAGCCTCCTTAGTAAGGGATGAACATATACCCACCGATCTCATTCCCTTACTATTTCACACACCTTCTCTTCTCAGGTTTCTATCACCGGTCGTAGCACACATCTGGGGCAATTCTGCCATCATTGGGTCTCTGTCTCAAGGACCCACCTTTGCAACATGTCTGACTCACCCTCTGAGTCTGGTGCATAATCGCTTAGGGATTGGAAAGCTTCCCCTTTATCTAAGAGTTGTAGAGGTAAGTAAGTTCTTTCATTTCTAGTTAGCAAATAAGTGTAAATATTTGAAAATTGTTGAAAAGCTTTCCTTTGGATAGGAGTCTATTTGAATAAGTTTTACCCTTAAAAATACAAAAAAATCAAAAAATTTAAAATCTCAAAAAATCGAATATTCCAAAAAAGCAACAAAAATATTTGTAAATATGCACATACTTCAATGAAAATGACAAAAAAATCAAAAAAGACACAAAATCCAACTGTCTGGTGACTGCCACGTAACCCCCTGTCTAGGTCTAGTTGCATGATAGATTGGGTTAACATTGCGGTTTGGCTAAGACTTTGGTCCACCAGAACCTTGGACGTGTCTACTTTACTTTCATACGGATCCCTATGCTCATCATGAGATGCACACACCTACGCGTTTTTCAAAGAGAACCTTCTTAAAATGAGTTCCAAGTCTTTAGTGCACTGTCAAATGCAACCTTTGCTCTTCGTCTCTCGACCGATCAGGACAGTTGACGCCCTTAAACGGTCGAGCTCAGCAAACTGCAGTTCCTCAACAACCCGATAGATGTAACCCCTCAAAAGGGCCCAAAAATGAAATGTAAAGGACCAGAGCACGTGAAGAGGGCAGTGTCCCCGCAGGCGGAATATCAAATAACCCCAAAAAAATGTCAAAAGCATCAAAAAGAAATACCAAAAAAGAAAAAGGGGTTCAAGCAATCATGAAAAAAGCCTGGTCGTGACCGTGCCTGGCCATAAAATCTGATAAAGGCCTGAAAAGTCAAATAGGGGCATCTAGGAGGTCAAAAGGGGTCCGTTTTGTCATAGCTCGCCCTTTTAACGGTTTTGTTGATCCTCTTGTGAGGTTTATCTCCAAAATTTCTTCACTTTTTTCCCCCTCAAGGTTTAGCACGAGATAGCTATCTAAAGACCGAACATCATTTTAAAATGGTTCGTTTTCAAAAATCGTCACATGCTCACATGATCACAGGAGTCTAAAATGCGTGAAGAGTAATGTCGATGTTTCTGGTGAACTAATTTCTTAACCATAATCTCAATGTGTACTTTCAAAAACTTCGAGCTTAGGTCAATGCATGCGCGTCACCAATCGGTGCGACGGCGTTTGATTCCGGGTCAGCGTCGCGCGGTTGACCGTTAGGGTTCCAAGGTGTTCCATCATATACCTTCTAGACTGTGAGGAAAGAGACCCGGGTCGGGCAAATCATTTACCTCGAAAACTTTGGGCAAACTTGGTGGTCGGAAGCAGCTGGGAGCCTAAGCATGGCATGACGGTATTGTCATCAGTATGAGTCTTAACCGTTCAAGGTTAGTTGGAGGAGTCTAGAGGCCCAAATCAATCTAGATGTATGCTTAGGATACCTGGGAAGTTGAGTGTGCATTTCCCTTTCATCATTCAACCAGCCTAAGTTTGGGCAGCCACCAGGCAGGCGGAATCAAAAACATGTTTTCATCACACACTCCACTTGTTAATATCCACTATCATTTGCATATTTTCTTGTCACGTCGATTTCAATGCTTTCCTTTTGTCTGGTTAGTTGAACACGGCCCCTTGACCCTATGCGAAGGCTAGGGAAAAGGTAGTTGCTCTTTTTCGGCAAGGGGCCGAAAACAGATACTACTAACTGCTTCCCCTTCATTTTGTGCATACAGGAAAAAGATTCTATGTCCAAAAGGTGGACACCTTTCGCTGTCGAGTCGAAGCCAAAAGCAGCCGGATTGGCGTTCTACTTTGAGAATGGCCATATCTTCCGCGCTGGCTTCGACTCGACAGGGACCTTTGTCCCTCGTTTCCTTGCAGCTTGTCATTAAGATATTGTGGATCATTGATTATTTATATTTACTGATGTGCGTTCTTGCAGCTACAGGAAATCTGAAGTAAGTAGGATTGAAGATACAGGAGGCTAATAACTTTGGGCGTATAGACTCTGAGTTCCTCTTTAAACAAAACAATGAGGAGTCTATATTCTCCAAGTTATTCGATTGGCCAATAAATCCCTCCTGTTTGCATTAGGAATTTGTTTTATAATTTTTAAACCAGCATGCATTGCATAAGCATCATCCACCATTCCCGCCCTAGGGGTAATGACCATAGTTTATCACTCTGCTTAATCCATTGTTGATCTGTGGATCTGACAATTGTTCGTCTGTTAGCCCTTTGAATTGCAAGACCTCATCCTTTTTCCAATACGTGTGCTTGACATTCTCTCACTTGGCGATCATCCGATACGCCAGGCCACCGTACGCTCGTTGTGTCGAGAGTTCCTCAAGTCACACCTCTACACCTTTCATGCTTGAGATCCGCTTGGGCCAGATCGCTGCATTCTGGTGCGCCAAGGCCTCGCGGTTCCAGCACCCGAGGGTCCCACGGACTGTGATTCTCTAGTACTGAACTTTGTCCATTTTCTTAAACTACTCTTGCAACTCGAATAGCTAGCTTTCATGCATTTGCCACACTCTCATACCATCTTTGGATATAGCTCATCCCTTCTCTGGGCCATCCAAAATCAGTCTTGATTTTCGGAACACCTATTTATCATTCCGTTCCACTCCACTGCAAAATAGGTGTCCCGGAGGCGCATTTGTAGACACCGATTTTGGACCACCCTTTTGGTCATGAACCCTATCCATCATTAGCCCATCATCACCAAATCCCTCATCTTAGCCATCTCAGCCCACTAATAACTAGGCCCATTAACCAAATCCCGACTCTAGCCACCTTTTCGTGGAAGGCCACCCCTCGCCTTCCAGCATCCTTCGAAGGCCACCCCTTGCCTTCCACCACCCTTCGAAGGCCACCCCTTGCCTTCCACCACCCTTCGAAGGCCACCCCTCGCCTTCCACCCCCTTCGAAGGCCACCCCTCGCCTTCCACCCCCTTCAAAGGCCAACCGGGCCGCCTTCCACCACTTCGTGGAAGGCCAGCTACCTGGCCCTCTACGGGACTAGAGGGCAACTTGGCTGGCCGTCCACTCCCCTAACTACCACATTGACCTCATCTTCCCCACGATCTCCTCTACTCGCCACCCTCACCTCCACTACTCCGATCACTCCCCACTCCGGCGACTGCCGCGCGCACCACCTCCGACCCTTGACCACTTCCTATTGGCTGAAGGTTGATTTACGGGGATTTAGACTCCTATTTTCTCCTATTTTTTCCTTCATCTATTTAAACCCCCCAAGTTCCCTTGAGCAAGGGGGTTGGAAAAGGGATTAAGAAGGAGTTTCTTTCTCGGAGCGGGTCGGCTTTGACCAGTCGAGCGGGTAAGGAGTCAGAGAGTTTCAGAGGAATCCTTCGCACTCCAAACGGACTTGTCTTCCTAACCCACTTTTACTTTTCTCCTTTCGTCATTTCATTGCATTCCCACTTCCCATCCATGCCGTAACATTCTTCCTCTCTCACTCTTCCGTCCACTTTTAATATAGCACCTCACTTTTCACACACGAGCACTTATCTGCATGCATGCATCCTAGAATGACTTAGCAATCCCTATTTACCCCCAGAGGTTTCAAACAAAAATCGGGAGGTGGGTGGCCATAACATATGGTCACCTTCCCTCCCAAACACCCATCCGGTGCGTCTCCCTCCAATTCTAGTTAGTTTTTTTATTTTTTTATGGACATATTCTGCATATTATAGTTCTAATCGGGTCGTTTTCTATCTTGTCTTTTCTTTTCAGGGGCTCTTATCAGATTCTGCACGGACTACCGAGCTCTCCTCCTCTGGCCGGCCGGAGGAAGAGAAGGGGAAACCACCATCTCCCGCTCCCTCAGAACGCGATCACATCCTCACTATCCTGCGGAGCATAGGGACCGTAAGGTAATGCTCATGGCGATCACACCTTAATTTCTAACCCTCCTAAAATCGCCACAGTGCTAAGACGAACGGAGAGGCCCTCGACCCGAAGCCCGCAGCCGCGGCGGGGGACGTTCCGGGCGCCTACACTTGGGCTCGCGAGACCCTATTAGAATTGATTAAATAGCGTCTTGGGATAGCGATGCCATTCAATGGCGCACAAACTGCGGCGGCAACAGGAAATTTTTGAAATTTGTGAAACGCGTCCCTTACGAGTGATGCCTTTTGGCTTTTACTGTCTCTTCTCGTCAGGGCCGTACCATGAGAAATTTGAAAGAATTATTATTCGCGTCTTTGAAGGAGGACGTTATTCAGTGGATTAATTGCTAAAAATCTCTGGAAAATAGGAGAGAGAGAACAGAAAGGCGTCTTATTGATAGGACGTGATTTAAGGTTCTTTTGAGGATGGATTTTTATTTGGAAATTGATTAACATTGAAAAGTGTCTCTCTGAGTCGACGCAATTTGAATTACCTTCATATTTTAAGGAAAAATCATAGTTTCATTCAAGGAAAAATTACAGAGAAATTGTAAAGCATTAAAGGAGGATTTCTATTATATTAAGGAATGATTTCTTTGATGAAAATAAATAAAAAATACATCAAATTGGAAGATAAGGGTGAAGAGTTTTCAAGGATGAATTTTCTTGAGCTCCTTTACATATGATTTCCACAGTTCTTTATTGGCTTCATGAGGAGTTTTTACACAACGAGTGAATCCGATGTTCCAAAGAGTTGCAATAAGTTATGTCGCCTCGAAATCTTCATCAGTTCCTAATGCTCGCTTCTTGATTGGAGAAAGAGAAGATATTTCTGGAAATTCATAGCGAGGTATGCCAAGTTGAGGATGACACCGATGTGGATTATAGAGAATGAACTTGGTTGCCCCGATCAGTCGGAGTTCTGTGCCGGTACCACAGCATACTCAAACTGCCTTTTCCATGAGATCAAATGGCGTGGATTCAAATGCAGTTCTGGGCATAGTCTTGAAATAAACACACCAGTCAGCTCAAATCTTGAGGTTGGACACTCGATTGGTCATGTAGTCGTTGAACTTCACAACATTGGAGATATGGAAGATAGGGCTACGCTGGTACATTTGGGATATTCTTGGAACTTCTTCTTCATTATGGTTGAACTTGAAATGGAATTCCACCCATAGAGCTAGAAATAGCATACTACCATAAGGAGGTTGACCTGTAGAAGCTATGGAAAGCCCACTGTAAAGGTAGGCTAGGACCGCTGTGCTAATCTGCTCCCCTTCAAAAATCCCATTGGTTGCACTGATTTGATCATCTTGTAGAACGTTATCTTGAGCATAGAATAGTAGTGCTCCAGCTAAGCACGTGGTGAACGCCTTTGTCACGTTCTCTGTATCTTCATCCTTGAGGTCTTCTATCTTCTTCAGAGTCTATTCAGCTAATTTAGCAAGATTGATTCCTTCTTTGTAAGACAACCTTGAATTTCCTTTGGATTCTTTATAATCTTTTCCAATAATTGTTGACCCATAATTCATTCTCTCATGAATATCATCTCACTCAAATCAGGTTCATCATTATTGACTTTAAGCTTAGGAAGACCCAATTAGAGTTCGGCTTCTTCTATGAGGATGGTGGCCTCGAATGTGGCAGAGTTTGTGGACGCCATAGTTCTATCATGCCCATTGCAGCCCAATCCATCAATGTGCTCTTGTAATGTTTGGCATGGAAGACTAATCCTTGGATATGCCACTTGGATATATAAGATTGCATGGAGAAATCGATCTTGTTAACAAGTTTTTGAACCCATGGAAGTGAAGAAAATCTTCTTGGACCAGGGAAGAAAGGATATCCCTAGATAAAGAAAGAAATTAGAATAGTTCTATCATGCCCATAAAGAAGTGGAATATAAAGAACATGTAGAGAGTTGCATAGAAAGAAATTTTGATTAGAGGAGAGATTAGCTTACTTGTAAGTTAGGATCTCGCCCACTTAGATGGTCTTTTACCTCAGAAAGTTTTTCAATTGCCTTTCTCATCCTCTTGTTTGAAGTAGAGTCCATCTTCCTTGATTTGATTTCCTTGACTTCTTGTTTCTCCCCTCTTTCTCTTGAGCTCTAGAGAGAATCCTTTACCTTTCCCTCTTGATTGCTTGTTGTAATGCATTGATATAAAGAAAAGAGGATTTTACAGAGTGATTTGCGAGATTGGGAAGCTCTTTCTGAATTGGAAGAAGGATGTGCATTAAGGCAAGCATAGTTCAGATTGGAGTCAGAACAGAGAACATTTTCTGTAACTTAAATGGCGTCTGGACGGGGCGACGTCATTTAAATGACGTCTATGAATAGTGACGCTATTTGATGAGTTTTCTGAATATCTGTTATTTTTCTGAAAATCCATAATTGCATGATATTTAATTTGCTTGAAGTTACAGATGAAATTATGAGTGCAAGAAACAACAAGAAAGTGAAAATGAAGCTGAGAATTTCACTAAGGTCCCACTATGGGAATTTTATGAGTCCCAGCCATGATTAAAAAGACGGTTATCTTTACCCTATATTCTTTTATCTAATTGATTTGCATCATCATTACTATATGATAGATATTTATTAGAGTACATCAAGGACCTTGTGATTTTGATGAAACTGGAATTTGAGTTCTCCTTCAACAAAAACGGTAATAATTCCAGAGAATTCTTAATCGCACGGATAGGCCGTTGGATTGTTGATTGATGGGGACGATGGTTCCGTTTTTGTGAAACAGTGCGTGGATAAACGAGTTTCGTCTTAGCATTGAATTGCAAGAATCGGTATCTTGACTCATTGATGATGATTTAACAATATTATCCTTGATTAATTTATATTTTATTTTATTTTATGTTTTCTTTTAGCCCAGCATGCATCATGTAGGACTTCGATATAATTGTAATAAGAATTAATTCATAATTAAATTTCAGACCATTAATCTAATAAATCCTAACGTGATATGAAATATTCTATTCTGAATTGAGTATCTCGATAATCTTTAGGTTCGCTTGAAGATATCTTTGGAATTTTATCCTTTCTTGGATTTCTCACCCAACATTTTTTGTTTTCTCTTAAGATCCATCAAGATTGCAGCACTTCCAAATTGGCTGGTAACCACTCTTCATGATGAAACCTGCAGGGTTTGTGACCTAAGGTACTTCCCAATCACGGAGGTTGATCGACCTTTTGTTTTCTTTATTTTCTTCATCCAGACATAATTGATTCCATCGATATTTTCGAGTTATCTTCACTGATTGTTTAGAGAAAAATTTCCATCATGTGATGTTGAGAGCATGTCACATCACACCTTGGCATCATCTTTTCAATATATTCCATTCCTTTGCAAAGTCAATGCCAAGGTGGGGCAGTTGTAGACACGCTAATTTTGACATCATATTGAGTGAATTTCATATCACAATAATAATGCTTCAGAATGGTCTGATGTCTAATCATTAATTAATTTTTTTATTAATTTTTCTCTAGAGATTCGTTGAATCACGTCGCTCATTCGTGACGCCATTTGGATTCTTAGCAGAAATCAATTCGGAATTAAAATTAGTAAATTTAGGAGGAATTAACTTAAAGGCGTCCCCTTTGGACGACGCCATTTAGGTCCTAATCCGCTTGGGTTTACGATTTCTAATTCTGGTTAATTTCTTAAATTGTCTAAAGCACGGCGCGAGTGAATGACGCCTTTTATGTTTCTTAATTGTTTTCGGTTTCCTTTTCCGGATTTATTTCTATTATGGTCGCTTTAATTAACTAAAAGGCGTCCCCCTTGAATGACACGTTTTAACAGTTTCCTGATAAACATGATTGGCCAAGATAGTCTGGTTCCAGAGGTTGGAAGGGTTACCAATTCTCTTCATGATCATCCAGGGCAAGTCCGAGCCGTGAGAGAGTCATTTTGAAGTCCAAAATATTCTAAAATCACTTCTTATAAATACATATGGACATTAACCTTTGAAAAAGGTTGGCTATTGGAGAATTTGGAGTTTCCAACAAGAATTTTAAAAGCCCTCAAGAAGAAAAACGTGGACAACAAGGGAAGCTTGATCTTCTTCATCCTCTTCACCCTTTGAAGCCTATTGAAGACCAAGGCTATGGAGGGGCCATCCTTTTCCTCTCTTCTTGATCATTTTCATTGAATTTTGAGAAGATTCATATAGTTTAAATTTCTATTTTTTTATATAATTCTTCGTTGCATCACTTCATTACACACATTCACTTCATGTTTTCCATACCTATACATCCTTTAAGGGTTTAAAAGAACACACAAAACAAATAAGTTCTTTAGTTTAGTTGCATGATAATTTTATTGGATAGAATAAATACTACTCCTCTTTAGTTTTAATTTATTTGCTTTCTTTTGTTTTTTTATCTTTCTTGCAAGGTTTGAAGGGGATTTAGAAGAAAGTTTGGAATTTAGATGGAAGAAGAAACACCTCCAAAGAACAAGAGTAAAAGAAGAGAAGGCTCTTTTCTTTCAGCCGGCCGAAACCCAGGACCAAAAGAACCCCATATTCTCCCGATTTGCAAGGTTAGTAAGCGATCATTTTCCTTTGAAACCCTCGATTTCTAGCGATCACAATTCCTTTTATATTGTTAATCATAATAAACACCTTGATAGTATGATGAGCATACACCCTTTTTGAGCACTACACTCCCGAGTTCTTCTTCAAGTTCGCGAACTGTTGGATTTGTTAAAACCCAGACCCTTGTAGATATTTATACTAGGGTTTTAAAATACCGATCGAACTAAACTTTTTATCCTTGGGAGAGCTTATTATTTTAAAAAAAGTCCTATAAATTTTTAAATATTTTAGACCTATTTTTCAAATTTCTTAAAGACTTTTCAAATAAAAGTGAGGTTATATGGAGTTTTTATTAAATTCATAAGGTTGAAGAGAGTTTTTACTTAATCAAACATACTAAAATAAGTAAAAACTAAAAAGTTATGTTTAAACAAAAGATATTTAGTCAAATAAAAATCTTCTTAAACTTTTATTTGCATATTTGTCTATCTGTTTTCATATTATTATAAATAATTCTAGTGTATTTTGCATATATATCCCTCTAAGATGTCATATTTGCATATATACCCCTCACTCTCTCCTATTATCAATAAAACCCCCCAGAAACTCAATATCATTGCATCTATACCCTTAGTGTCACGATGGTTCACCTGGGTTAGTTGGAATGAGTTTAAATGTTTAAAAAGACTAACCTACAATTAGGTTAGTACCATTGTCTCACACAAACCCTTCTCTCCCCTTGCAAGACGGCTTCTTCATCCTCATTCCTCCCCCGTACATGAGTTTGCACCGAGAAGCCATCATCTAACAACGACAATAGAGGTTCCATTTGGAGTTTTGGAGCTTGTTGATGATGGCTTCTGTCCTCCTTCCTCTGTATACCTAACGACAACAGTTGGAAGAGGTCCGATTTGGAGGTTTGAAGCTCCTTTACTATGGATTCCGTCTTCCTTCCTCCCTGTACCTGACAACAGCGGCAAGAGTGGTCCCATTTGGACGTTTGGTGGTTTGCTTGGTAAGTAAATCTAAGCTTTCTTGTCTCATTTTCTAACCTCCTATCCTTGTCCCCCTAATCGTTCTCCATCCATTCATGGAGGTTGATCACGACCAAGGTGGGTTGCACATTTCCCAAGTGTAGGGCAATCTCCAGATAGCGACAACCCCACACAAAGAAAAGCAGCTTGAAACAAGGAAGATCTATCCCCATGTTAATTGGTCCCCGCTGTAGTCTGATAGGTAAACTTCTTATATTTGTGGATTTGGATTTTTTTAGGGCTTAAGATTTTTTTAATCGTATATTCTACTCCAAAGTTTATAAACAGGTCTCAACGGGGCAAGGGATTAGTGATTGTTTATTGCTTCAAACATGCTTGCTTTGATTTGGGGAGTAGTTTTCAGGGATTAGAGCATTTGTTTAATCAATAGTGCACATGATAGTATTCGAGCAGGAGTGCTACATTGTTTAATGAACAGATTCCAAGCACGTTTTACCAAAGATTTGTTTTAATTTTATATGCCTAACTGTATTGGTGCATCATCTAATGTATGAGCATTGCTTACTTAGCCATTGCATTATTGGTTTGCATTATAAAGTATGTGATTAGTGACTTCCAATCATTTTAAGTAGGTATTCAATTAGAGGTTTTTGTTCTACATGCATGACTGTCTAGTGGTGTGTTTTAGTACATTTCCTGCCATGCAGGTTACTTTAAGCATGGTTAACTTAGTGTATGTTTTGTACAACAATCTTTTTTACTTTGTAATTACTTTGGGAATTTTCTCACTTTCATTTGAAAACATTGATTGCCTTGTAATTACTTTGGTAATTTCCGCATTTTCATTTCTGAACACTGATTGCCTTAGTACCTAGATCATTCAGTTGCATTGTCATCCTTTTATTCTTTTTAATTCCTATTATGTGTGTTTTAGACTAGTAATCCTTCATTGCTGTTAGAATTTGTCATCTGTTACATGCTTATTTAAACTTAAACATTGCTACTTGTTTTAATTTTGAGCATCCTCTTTTGGTCATATACTAATTTTGTCACTATTTTACATTGCATGTTTAGATTCCTAGTACAATATGGAGGAGACTTTCACTCTGGAATTGCATTATGAAGGTTACTTTAAGCCAAGTGGGAGAGGAAAAAGGAGAGTAGTAACTGTGAGTTTTGGTCAGAAATCATTTGCCTTTGTGAGAGATTATGCTAATTTGAGGGAGCTAAGGGAATTAGCATCCCAAGTAACTAGGTGGGGGCATGATCAATCCATTAACTTTTATGACCAAGTACCAAATGAGATGCCTAAGAAGTTTGAGAGCATTAGCATAGATGAAAAAGTGCTTTCCTTGTTTGATAAGTACACTATGGATTCATGCATTAATTTGTATATCAGTACTGAGCATATTGCCCAACCATTATGTTGTTTACCTACAGAAAATGTTGGTCGAGGTCAAGAAAGGAGGAGAGGGAAGTCATTGCGTGTAAACTGGGGAGATGATGATTGGATTGACATGGAAGATGATTATGAAATTGTGGATGTTGAACCTCCCGGTAATAATAAGGCAGAGTTTGTAATTAGAGAAGGTGATATATCTGAGGATGATGTTCATAGTGAGGACAACTACCATAGTCCTTACAACTCAGATTCTGAATTTGATTTGAAGGTAGGTGAAATGAGAATGATGATAACCAATTGTTGGAGATTTGGAAGAGCCAAACATGTCAGTGGGTACTAAGTTTGATAGTGTTGATGCTTTTAGGATTGCACTATCACAATTTGCAGTGAAAAATGAGTTTACAGTGAAATACATCAAATATGAACCTAAGAGAGTGACTATTATGTGTGCAGAGAGAAAATGTCCATAGAGGTTGCATGCTTCACACTTGCATGATGGTCATACATTCCAAATCAAGACACACCAGTCTGACCACTCTTGTACGGGTACAAACAAGGCTGGCAATCACATGGCAACTCAACGGTGGATTGCTGAGAAGTGTATACCTTGGCTAAGGATTGAGGGAGATGTAAGAGTGCAAGATATTGCAAGAAGACTTAATAGCCAGTATCATGTCCACATCCCTTATTTTCGCCTTTGTAGGGGCAAGAAGATTGCATGTGAACAAATTCATGGGTCATGGGAGGAAATGTACGCAAGGATACTTGATCTGAGACATGAACTCTTGTCACTAAACCATGGATCTATGGTTAAGTATGATGTTGATGCTGATAGCCAATTCCTAAGAATGTTTATTTGTTTGAAAGGTTGTATAAAGGGTTTCAAGATAGGATGCAGACATATGATTGGATTAGATGGTTGCCACCTTAAAGGTCACTTTGCTGGCACCCTACTTGCAGCCACTGCATTTGATGGAAACAATGGGATTTTTCCACTTGCGATTGGTATTGTGGATAATGAAAGTATTAATAGTTGGACCTGGTTCTTAAATTATCTTAAGGAAGCCATTGGTCAGCCTATTGGGCTGTCACTTATATTAGATATGCAGAAAGACCTAGAAGCTGCACTCCCACTCATTTACCCACACATTGAGCATAGAATATGCATGAGACATTTTTATAAGAATTTTAAGAAGTTTTCTCCATATAATTTCTTGAAGAGTCTTCCATGGAATGCTTCAAGGTGTTACAATTCCATTGCATTTCTTGATTGTACGGCAGCCATCAAAGAAGCTTCTCCTGAGGCACATGCTTATTGGACATCACCATGCATGGTAGGAGTTGTGTGGAGTAGGTCTCAGTTTGATGTCCTTGCCAAGTGTCATCATGTGACTAACAATGTTTCTGAGTCATTCAATGCCTATATTGGAGATGCAAGATGGAGGCCTCTATTGGATTGCATTGATGTCATTCGAACTAAAATAATGAAAACCATGCATGTTAGGAGAGCAAGAGCTGAGAAGTGGACAGATACATTAGTCCTAAGAGCTAGGAGATACATAGTGGCAGTGAGTAGGAGGTTGGGGGTTTACCTTGTGGAGAGGGGGTATAATGAAACAGCTTAAGTGACTGGACCAAATGAGCGGACAATTGTGGATTTGAGCGAAAGGACTTGCACATGTATGAAATGGCAGATTACTGGCCTTCCTTGCTTGCATGCTTGTGCATTTTTGAGCTCTAGGAGGGGCATTCAGTGGGAGGACTACATCGACAGATGTTATACAGTTGGAGCCTACAAAGAGACATATGCTTTGGGAATTACTCCAATTCCTGACAAGGGACAATGGATTAGGCTTGGAATGAAGGTGCTTCCTCCTAAAGTTAAAAGGCCACCTGGAAGACCAAAAAATAAAAGAATAAGAGATCCAAATGAAGATAGTAGAATTGTGCAGGTTCATACTTGCAAGTGATGTGGACAAGGTGGACACCATCCAAGAACATGTAAGAATCCCATCAACATGCAGCTAGCAACAGTCACAACCGAAAAGTAAAGCATCATTACTTCTTCATTATATTTCTTCATCATGTCATTATAATTCCTAATTCTTTTTTTTTTTCCTTTCTTTGCAGAAGAAAACCCGACAAGCCAAGGAAAATAGGTCAACAGTCATATCAAGTAGGAGGCAGCCAATAGTCATCTCAAGTGAGAGGTGGCCAACAGTCATCCCAAAGGTATTTGTGATACATTTCCTAAAAAATTATGTATGGTTCTCACTCATATATATCTTGTTAGACTAACATTGGAGAGGCCCTCACAGCTTTGGGAGGAGAAACCAACAGTTATGTCAAAGTATTGGTTCTAGTAGTAGTGTCTTAGATCCTAGTCAAGTGAGTATGTACTGGGGATTTTTTTCTTTCTTTTTTTTTTTTTGCTTCCTTTTATGGGATAAACATTCTCTAATCATCCTTTTTAGGTTAATGTGACTCAAGGTGGCCATACAAGCCTCAACGCACCTCCCATGCAAAGCCCCATGTCCAGTCAAGTGAGTACAAATCTGTTTTACATTTTCTTTTCTTCCTTTGGAACTTTAAACCAATTAATCTAACTATTATATGTAAATATGAGTCAAGTTAACAATGGTTGGTTTGATCCTTCTCCGATACGCAATTTATTTAGGCCATTTGGGCAGAATAACCTAGGACAGTTGGTTTGGGTGAATGTGACTGAAGCAAGTCATGCCAACTTCAATCTAGCCTCTATGCAAACACCAATGCCTAATCAGGTAAGAAAATCACATGCAATTTATTTAGGTGCTTTAAACAGGACAAGCTAACCCACATGGATTAGGTGAATGTGACTCAGGTTTGTCATGCAAGCTCCCGTCCCGCTTCTATGCAAACACCAAGCCCAATCATGTATATTCAGTCTATTATGCAATCTATTGAGGGATTTGGGCAGATTAACCTAACCCAGTTGGTTTAGGTGAATGTAACCTAAGAAAGTCATGCAAACTTCAATCTAGCCTCTATGTAGAACACAATGCCCAGTTAGGTATGAGTATATCTTAATAAAGTCACATGTAATTTCTTTAGGTACTTTGAACATAACAAGCTAACCCACATGGTTTAGGTGAATGTGACTCAAGTCAGTTATGCAAGCTTCGATGTAGCCTCTATGCAAACCCCAATGCCAAGTCAGGTATCATATTAAGTTGTCACTTGGCATACAATATTTTCAAGCTATCACTTGGCATATCTTTTGCCTACTACATGTGACTCAAGTCCGAGACAACTGTCATTTTTCAGGTTGTACAAATCACAATGGGTATACAGATGGGATATCCGCGGTTCTGTACAGTAACAAAGACCTTTGTACCACTTGCCTAGATACATTGATATTTGTGTAGGTTTCTCCTTATATTGTGGTTAGATGCATGTCCAATATATTGAAGTAGAAATATAATAGTTAATATGTCCTCTGATATGATCATCTGATTTGACTTATGCTATGAAATTTGATATGATCTTCCATGCTCATATGCTATGTAAATCACTTTTTGGTCAGCCATGTTCATACTTGTTTAGCTATCTATATCATCTTTTAATTAGTCTCTTGATAGGCCTTTGTTGCTTTAAATTCGATAATCATGTTCTATCCTGAATAGTCTTTCATTTATGATCTAATGACTCTACTATGATCTATGACATGTGAACTTTGAATAATGAAAATATAATTAAGTTAACATGTTGTTAGCCATTGTAGGCACCTGGATTGTCGTGTTTGCGCTGCCGCCACTTTTGCGGCGATGTCCTTGTCTTCTCACTGGGAGCTTCAAGGACTTCAACAAATATGATGCAGTAATAAAGAGAAGAAATACTATGATCGCCAGGAGCATTACCATAAAACCTGTGGGTGAGGCGATCGCGTTAAGAATAAGCGGGGATGTCAGTTCTTCTCTCCTCTACTTTTGGCTGGCTAGGGTGAAGGGCTCTGAATTTCGATCTTCAGATGGTGCTGCAAGAGAAAGCATATTGGGAATCCGATTAGTTCTAAAGAGTGTAGTTTCTACCTACACAACGTGCTAAAATCGCAAATAAATGGCAGGGAACGCATCGGTTGGGTCGTAGGGAGGGAAAGTGACAAAGTGCTATGGCTACTCACCACTTGCTTTTTCCTTTTTTTTTAGTGAAAACCTCTTAGGGGATAGGTGCTAGGAGAACCTACGTGCATGCAACTGCATGTGTATGGAGCTCATGAAGTGAGCATTAAAGGAGGAGATAAACTAAACCTACTCATGAATATGGTATGCAAATAGAAATGGAAATAAAAGGAAATGAGAGGGGGGTTGGAACGCAAGCCTGGCTTCTTTTTGTTGGCAAGGAATGCTCCCGAGTGATGCTCCATAGTGCTCCGCACGTCTTCAAACCTCCCAAGCGAACTCCTGTTCTTCCACCTCCAACCCTCGTTCATGGTGCCACCCATGGGGGTTTTATAGTGAAAGGGAAAAAAATGGGGATTTTCAGGGTCTAAATCCCCATTTTTAGATTTGGACTAATGGGAGACGGTCAAGGGATAGTGGTAGTGGTCGGACTAGCTGCATGGAGTGAGGGAGTGTCGGGTTTGTGGAGGGTGGTGGCCGTAGTGGAGGGGGATCGTGGGTGTTGTGACTTGACTTGGTTGAATTCAGTGGACGACAGTCTGTATTGCCGTCTACTAACGCAGATGGCGATCAAGTATGCCGTTCAAGACTAAAGGCGGCAGTCAAGTCTACCGTCTATGTTCTTGGGCGGTAGGGTTGACTGTCGTCCCGAACTACGGGCAGTAGAGAAGACTGCCGTCCAGGGAATAGCGGCAGCAATGTAGACTATCGTCTATAAGGGCTTGATTCCAAATAGTATTTTTTATTCTTTTTGTATGAATTGAATGGGATGTTAAGGACAACTTGCGGATTTGAAGAAATGTATCATAAGAGAATGTCAGTATGAGACCATGAGTGTAATGACCCGCCACCCTATAATCGGGGATCCAATTACTAAATGGGTACCGAATCATTAATTTGGAGCCAAACCAGGACCTAGATAAGTCTGGGAAATAAATAATAAACTAAGCTAAACATTCACATCGCATTGAATTGAAAAGGAAGTGCAAGAATTAAAAATTATTACAATGCGACTCGACACAGCAAATAATTACATACACCAACTAAAAAGAAATAATTAAGTGTACAAGCCAAAAAATAAGATAACAACTACGTCGGGGCATACCCCGGAACAACGGCCGCTGGCGCACAACCCAAGACAGCACTCTCCTCGCTAAGCCTGCCTGGAACCCTCACCTGAAAACCGCAGGGGTGAGTCTCATCGAAAAGACTCAGTAGAGATCCTTCGATCCCCACCGCCCACTCACGCACCCACAAGTGTAGCAACATAAATATAGGTAAATTAAGCAAGTAAAGCAGTAACACAATTCCTAAATTTCGATACAAAAGACATGCATTCGAAATGTAACATGCACAACTCTGAAACCATTCTACCAGGGAGCCTACAACTAGTGTCTCGGCAAAACACGCCAACCACACGGCCGAACGCAGGAAACACCGACCCGCTAAGACCAAACAGTAATCCCTCGGATAGCACACTAGCTGTTGGGTTTCTGGGGTTTCTCCGCGCTCACGCAGCAGAAAATAAAATATTAAAATAGCGATCCGTTCCAGTTTCGAAAATCAAAAATTGATTATGGGATAATCGAAGTTCTCACCGTGTGCGGATTCGAATCCGCAACCGTTCGGTTCCATCGGTGTGACACCGCAAGCCGTGCAAGTGCCCGGTCTCTAGCGAAGTCCACGCGATCCTCCTCGCGACGAATATCCTCACGTTCCTCGTTCTTTGTAGCCCACGAAACCTCTGCCGGTCGCCGCAACGATCGCCGCAACGTGCGAACGATTTCCCGTCGAACGGGATTCGGAGAAGCGGCGGAGTAGACCTGGATCTGTTTGGATGCTAGAGAGAGAGAAACAGAGGAGGGGTGGCTAGGGTTAGCAACAGCTTGGCCTGCTCAGCCCGTTCGTTATGTTTTATACTAACCACGCGATTTTTCATAAAAACCCCCGGTTTGTATAAAACCCACTTATTTATCCATCGCCTTGAGAATCATTTGCGTGTGACCCTCTAGGCCCAAGTACCCGTCCAGTTAATGGCCCAACATGCCCAGTGACTCCTCACTGGCTTTATTAATCAATTAATAACCCTTTATTAATTAATTAATCAATCGAATTGATGTCGCACATCGAATTCGACCGGGCCTCCGATCACGTTGGGTGCCAAGTTACACCGCGTGAACCCAGAAGGTATTGAGGTTAAGTAACCCACTCTTGGAACCTTTCCGCTGACAGTTACCGCGTGGATATAATCCTTCATTAGTACAATGCTCTTGAGTCAACTCAAGGTATGGCGAGCTGTCAAACCCTAACCGGTCGACTCACTTGGATTGGATGCCGCTGATGAATATCGGAAAACTCCTTTCCCGATATTATCGTCCGCCCTGGCCAGGGACTTCCGCGCATCCTTCCTAGAGCATTCTCTCTCTAAGTACCGAGAGCGAATGATTCCTTATTGACACACAATTCTCTTCGACGGTATTCCGCTGTACCCAATCCTTGGCGTTTTAGAATTCCGTGGCTAGAGATTCGTAAACCAAGGTCAAAGCACAGAAGTCCACCGACAAGGTGTCCTTAGCGTCTCAGGTCCGAGGACCATCCACGCAACTACGATAATAGAATCTAGCTGGTTGACAGTGAGGTACAATACCATCCAACGATTCAGTTAGATCAGTTCAGTGAACTCATTCTCCAATGAGCACCTACAGATTCGCCTTAGTGTCTCCACACAAGTGACTTATGAGATCAGTCACCCTCATCATATGAGCAGGAGTAATCTATACTAGTCTAACCGGATATCTGATGTCCTTCTCGAATATCCTCCGACTATGAATGATTAAGAATATGTGTGTTTAAGTGATCACTCTCATTAGTTTGATCTCATCATAATCTGATCACTATAGCACATATTCACGGACTTCATTATGAAACGATAATTAATGCGATTTGCATATAATGAATATTATGCCATTATATTAATAAATGAACGAGATTTACATAGTCAGATTGGCTTGTAGGCCACCTAAAACTAATAATCTCCCACTTGGACTAAAGCCAATCACCTTTATACAATAAGGCTATAGACTCTAAGTGACGCTCAAATACAATTTGAGCCAACAGCTTTGTCAGTGATCTGCTACATTGTCGACGGATGGAACTCTTTCCACTATTACATATCCTCTGGATATGATCTCTCTGATAAGGTGAAAGCGCCTCAGAATATGCTTTGATTTCTGATGAGACCGCGGCTCTTTCGCTTGCGCAATGGCTCCATTGTTGTCACACAACAGTGGAACAGGCTCAGAGATGCTGGGAACTTCGCCGAGGTCGGTGATGAATTTCTTCAATCACGCTGCTTCCTTGGCGGCTTCAGCTACAGTGATGTACTCAGCTTCAGTCGTAGAATCTGCAGTGGTTACTTGCTTGGAACTCTTGTAGCACACTGCGCCTCCATTCAAAGTAAACACAAATCCAGATGTAGAGTTGCTATGTAACGACCCACCATCCTATAATCGGGAATCCGATTACTAAATGGATGTCGGACCATTAACTGCGGGTTTACAGCCGAATCTCACACAACACATCTAAAGGAGTAAGCGTTAAACAAGGCTAAATATAACAATCACACGGACTACAAGGAGATTACAAGCGCGCAGGAAGGAAATTAACAATGTTCGTATACAGTCCAACAATAATTACATAGTCCAAAGAATTAAATAAGTACAGGCAAAAGCAAAGAACAACAACATCGGGGCATACCCCGGAACTGAGATAGCTACTGGTCCGCACACCAAAGAGACACCGCACGCCGCCACTCGCCACGAGGTCCACAACTGAAACCGCAGGGAGTGAGCCATACCAGAATAGGGCTCAGTAGGAATCATCCGATCCCCGCCTCCCACTCACACACCCACAAGTATAATAATACAGAAAGATGGCAATTAAATAAAGCAATAAACATAGCTCCCAAAACCTGATATGAAACATGCGCATAAACAATGCAACAGGCACGATTCTAGGCACTTTGAATAACTCAACACAATGCCACAACTCATAACCAAGGGTCCAGCTAAGCGATCAAACCACACTGTCGACCGCAGACAAACGTCGCCTCACAACACCACCAATGCTCACGCCTGTCCGCCCCTACGGTGTTCCGGGCACCGTAAGGTGAGGCAGTGAGTCAAACTAGGACTAACTGGGACCAGTGAACCACCACTGCCCAGCTACGTGTGCACACAAGTAGTTTAGACTACTGTCCTACCGACCGGACTTCCTCAACGCCAGGCCTCGGCGCTTCAAGAAGGCCCTGGGGACCGGCGAAACCCCCGTCAAGCCGAAGCTATAGGGACTACCCACAACCCTAACCTCCCGGGCTACATCAGGCCAAAGGGCGAAGGGTACCACTCGCAACCTTGATATCACAGGTCACATAAGGCCCAGTGGCTAAAGGGGTAAAACAACAACAACACCACACCCAGCTCTACAGCAAGAAACGTGCCGGAAGCTGCCACAACAAATAGGAAAGCCCCGACCCGCTGAGACCAAACAGTAACCCCTCGGATAGCGCGCTGGCTACTCCGGCCCGACGGGCTCAAGGTGGTTCTATTTCCCCCAGCCATAGTGAGAACACAACATGTACCACTCCCCCACCGGTACGTTAACAATGCCACACAGACACCAAGGCCCTCCCACTTCGGCACAAGGTGACAAACGTAAACCACAGATGTTCCAACTCCACAATCGCATAAGCACACACACACACACACACATGATATAATTCCATTCACACAGAAATCCTCAGCCTCGATGTACGATTTAAAGCATGCATTGATTGAACTATCTAACAGTGAAACACATATTAATATCATGAGTTAATGTGATTCTGCCTTGAATCATGTCGCCCGTGGCCGACGCCATTCAAGCCTCCCAAACTGGTTCATTTAAACCCAGACCTCAGAATCTGGCCTAAAAGGCGTCGCCAAAAGTAGCCGCCTATTAAAACGCGTCGCCGACCCTCGTCGTCTGATAGCGGCAGAAGCAGGGATAGGCTACGGTTGAATAACGTAAAACGCGTCGTCCTGGGAAGCCGCCTTTTAGAAAGGCGTCGCTGTCCTCAGACGCCATTCTCCACATAACCCCAAACTGACAGAAACCTCAATCGGGGCGATTTCTGCCTAAATGGGGTCATGCTAGCCCGTCGCCATTCTAAATGGCGTCGTCCAAGCGCGACGTCATTTAGCGCCAGAAATCTGGTTCTACAACTCTACCCGAAAGTCCCCCTTTTTACCCCAAACACCCCAAAATCACACCAAAACAGAAGAGGGAAGAGGGGAAACCAAACTACCATGTGAAACTCACAAATCCACATTCATAAACATGGCCATTCCACTAAGAAAACCCTCCCTCAACATGCTCATTCTACCCCAAACGCATCATGCATCACAATGGGAATCACGGATAAAACAACCACAATCCATGCAAGGTCCGTCCCCCTACCAGTTACTTGAACTCCTCCTGGCTCCGTGCCGCCAAACCGCCGCACCGCAGACCGCCGCCGGTACCCCCGAGGACGTCGTCACTCTGCCGGGACGTCGGCTGCCGTCCGGAGAATGGAACACCGCGAAGGAAGTGGTGGTGGTAGTGGCGAGAGGTAGAGAGGTGTTGGAGTGGTGGAAGAGGAAGAGAGGGAAAGGAAAGGGAAGGAGGGATCGGAGGGGGTGGAAAGAGCGAGGAGAGAGAGTGAGAGGGTGAGATTGAGGGAAAGAAGGGGAGGCTCGTGGGGTCAATCCGAAACAGGGTAAAACGCGTCGTGCGAAACAGATGCCTATCAGATGATAGGAAGGGCCGTACTGACAGAAGTTCTGAAACGCGTCGCTCACCACAGACGCCGTTTAGACAACAAGATTGGCACCGTACACTGACACCGCAGGGTCGCAGTCTGAATGGCGTCGTCCATCCAGGACGCCGTTCAGACGACACGACAGGGGCCATACTCTCGCGGCCCGAAACCCGCCCACGTGGCGCCCACGTGGTACAACAGCAACTCGCCTTAAATGGCGTCCACCCGGCAAGACGCCGTTTGAAAGGCGTCGTGCAGTCTAGACGTCATTCAGAAGGAACTCTCAAGACCCTTCAGGGTCCAAACCAGGGAATCCGGCCCGAAACTGGCCCGAAAACTAAACCCGAAACCTTAGTTCTTCTCAAGTACTTAAGGATGCATTTCACTGCCTTCCAGTGCTCTTCGCCTGGATCAGCCTGAAATCTACTCGTAACACTTAGAGCAAATGCAACATCAGGTCGTGCACATAGCATGGCATACATGATAGATCCTATGGCAGAGGCATAGGGTATTCTATCCATGAATGCCCTCTCATTAGGAGTCTTAGGAGACTGCTCCTTTGAGAGACTAATTCCATGTCTCATCGATATGAGACCTCTCTTGGAATTTTCCATGCCAAACCTTTTAACTATGGTATCGATGTACAAGGATTGGGTCATTCCAAGCATCCTCCTTGATCTATCTCTATAGATCCGTATTCCTAATATGTAGGATGCTTCTCCCAAATCCTTCATGAAGAAGTTTTTCGACAGCCAGATCTTTACTGATGATATCATAGCTACATCATTCTCAATGAGTAGTATGTCATCTACGTAAAGAACTAGAAAAGTGACTGCACTCCCACTGGTCTTCTTGTACACACATGGCTCATCTTCATTCTTAATGAAGTCATAAGACTTGACAGCCTCGTCAAATCTTATGTTCCAGCTCCGGGAAGCCTGCTTCAGTCCATAAATGGACCTGTGAAGCTTGCACACCTTATCTGGAGATTCTTTGGATGTGAAACCTTCTGGTTGTATCATATACACCTCTTCCTCAAGGCTACCATTGAAGAAGGCAGTCTTCACATCCATCTACCAGATTTCATAATCAAAATGTGCAGCAATGGCGAGTAGAACTCTGATCGACTTTATCATGGCAACTGGTGAGAAAGTCTCGTCATAGTCAATTCCTTGCCTTTGACGATATCCCTTTGCCACCAACCTTGCCTTATAAGTGTCGATCCGTCCATCAGCACCGATCTTTCTTTTAAAGATCCACTTGCAACCGATGGGTACAATACCCTCAGGCAAGTCCTCCAAGTTCCAAACTTGGTTGGTGTACATGGACTGGATTTCTGAGTTCATGGCTTCTCGCCATTTCCCGGCTTCTGGGCCTTCTATGGCCTCCTGGTAGGTTTTAGGATCATCATCCTCATTATATTCTACCTTAGACTCACCTTCAGAGATATGTCCCACATATCGTTCGGGTAGTCTAGGTATTCTATCAGATCTACGAGGCTCATGTGTGTGTACCTGAACAGATTCAGGAACTGATATCTCATCTGATGATAATGCAGCTGTTTGGGGATCTGAAACCTCTTCCAGTACTATTTTACTCCCACTGTCCTCCCGGAGAAGGTATTCCTCTTCCAAGAAGACAACTTTCCTGGCGACAAACACTTTTTGTTCACCAGGATGATAAAAAATAGTATCCAAAGGTTTCCTTTGGATATCCCACAAACCTGCATTTATAAGTTCGTGATTCCAGCTTGTCTGGATCATGTCTCTTTACATGAGCAGGACAACTCCAGACTTTAACATGTTTAAATTCTGGTTTCCTGCCTTTCCATATCTTATATGGAGTAAATGCCACAAACTTGCTGGGTACTCTGTTCAGTAGGTATGCTGCTGACTCTAGAACATACCCCCAGAGGGACACTGGTAATTCCGAAAAGCTCATCATGGATCGCACCATGTCCAACAAGGTGCGATTCCTCCTTTCTGATACACCATTCATCTGTGGTGTATATGGAGGGGTTAGCTAAGAAAGGATACCATTATCCTTTAAGAATTGTGTGAAATTAGTATTCAAGTATTCTCCTCCTCGATCTGATCGAAGAGCTTTAATACTCTTTCCTAACTGCTTCTCTACCTCATTCTTGAACTCCTTAAACTTCTCAAATGCTTCCAACTTGTACTTCATTAAGTACACATAGCCGAATCTTGAAAAGTCATCGGTGAACGTGATGAAGTAAGAAAAGCCACCTTTGGCTTGGGTGGACATGGGACCACATACATCTAAATGTATTAGTTCCATAATGTCCTTGGCACGTTCTACATGCCTAGTAAATGGAGATTTTGCAATCTTTCCCATAAGGCAGGATTCACATGTTGCAAACAATTCATAATCGAATGCTGTTAAGTAACCATGCTTGTGTAACTTTTGCAACCTGCTTTCGCCAATGTGCCCAAGTTTACAATGCCACATGTAGGCTTGGTTCACACAATTCTTGCTCTTCTTAAGAGCATTATCAATTTGAAGATTGTAATAAGAAACATCTAAGAGATATAGACCGTTGACTAAAGATGCTGAAGCTATTGATTTATTACCATAATAAATCGAACAATTTCTATTTTCAATAGTCAACCTATATCCTATCTTATCCAAGCAAGATACTGATATGATGTTCTTTATTATGCTAGGAACATAATAACAATCTTCTAATATTAAGGCGTCTCCTGATGGAAGCCTGAGGTTTGCTGTCCCAACAGCAATCGCCGCAACTTTTGCGCCGTTTTCTAGCCTCAATTTCACATCACCTTGTCTCAGCTTGCGCTTACTTGTCAGCATCTGTACATCATGGCAGATATGAGAAACACATCCGGTATCTAATACCCAAGATGTGGAATCTCTAACTGACAAGTTGATATCTATCATATAGATATCTGAAGCTTCAGACAGCTTCACCTTTCTATGAGCTTTATCGTTAAGGAACTCCTTGCAGTTCCTCATCCAGTGACCATACTGCTTATAATAGAAGCAATCACCCTTTACTACTCTTTCGTCTTTGTCCTTCGATCTTTTATCGTTAGCTATCATCTCTGCTTCAAGGGCATCCAATGCCGATTTAGCAGGAGGATCAGCTCCAGGGACAAAGTCAATGTGCTCAGATCTGAAGACATTCTTCAGGTTTCTGAACCAATCCGAGTAGATCAGGTAAGTCAAAAGGGCATCAAGTATGCCACGGAGTGGGTTATTCGACGACATAATTCCCTACAGGAGATAAGTAAAATCTATTTAGCAGATGTTCAATTATTAAAATTTAAAACAAGACATGGTCTTTCGTTCAAGTTTAACTCCCACTAATTTTCGACGAACTGTATAACCCTCAGTTATACAGAACGGGAGACGCCGACAGTCTCCTAGTGGGGATCAGAATCTCAATGACTTGTACTACAGCCTTGTGGATAGCACAACAAACTGTAATACAATCAAAGAGCACCAAACTCATGGGACTTGCAACTCCTTGCAATATCTGATCATGGCTTCGGTCCCCAGAGATTTAATGGCCTTGTGGATAGCACAACAAACCACTAATTCTGGTCTAAGCTAACCATCGTTACACGACGAGCATAGATTTGCATGCAGCCCTTGTGGATAGCACAACAAAGCTACATGGCTCCTCTACCCCGATCTATAGGCATCTAATGCCATAGCCACAGTTTCTCCTCCCAATTAAATAGGCCTTATGGATAGCACAACAAACCTGTCTAAAGTGATTCGAATCCTATGACTATAACGATGGTGGACCACGCGGTAAGTTCTTAACTACTCGCGTTATGGCTTAGAGTTTATCTGAGGGTATTTAGATAACTTTTATCTTGGTCTCTCCTAGGTGATAGTATAAAAAATATATCGTATATATTTAGTAAATACTATACCTGCTTTGATTCATAATCAAAAGAAAACATTGCATCACATACATGTCTAGTGTGGTCATGGATAGCACAATTGGTTTGACTGGAGCCAACAGTCAAACGCACACACAATCTAACACAACAATTATATTAGATAACCTGCAAACACATAGGCAAGAGATCTCCATCTTTTCGCCTTCCTGGTTGCAGCTGTGGATCGTCCTCGCTCCTTCCTCGGTTACCTCGATAATATTACATTTAAATTCTAGAATTTATAGCAAATTGAAGAAGGCCTTATGGCGAGTACAAGAGAGAAAGGGAGGTAGAAATACATCGGAGTATGAGAGAGAGAGGGAGGTAGAAATACATCGGAGAATGAGAGAGAGAGGTGCGCAGACATGGCTAAAATAAAAGAGTTTTCAAAATAAATAATTTTGGCTTTTAAAAAGCTGGGATCTAATCAAAATTGGTATTTGAATTTCGAAAATACTTTTAATTAACTTATCATACAATCAAATCAAATTTAAAAGCATCAAAAACACACATCACATGTGCACACAATCCGAATTAATAATTCCATATTATTCCATGCAAATTAGAACACTTCTAATAATCTAACACTTAGATTAAACCCCATTAATAATCTAACAATTAGACTATTAAAGACTAATCTAACTCTTAGATTTATCCATCAAAGTTAATCATTAATTTATCACATAAATTAATAATTAACTCTAATTCTTTATTAATTATCAATCTAACAATTAGACTAGATAATTAATAAGTGTTAATCAGTAATTTAACTATTAAACTAATAATTAACACAAAAGAATAGTTAACTACTAATCTAACTCTTAGATTAGTGGATTAGTATTAATTATTAATTTAACTCTTAAATCAATAATTAATAACATCTAATTAAACCATTATATTAGTTAATTAAAATTAATTATCAATTTAACAATTAAATTAAAAATTAATTACAATTACCTAATAAATACTAATTTAACATTTAAATTAGTCTGTTAAAATTAATTATTAATGTAACACTTAAATTAATAATTAATTTTAATCAATTAACAACTTACTTGTTAATATAAAGATTTCAAAATCATAAATGCCCAAATAAATTAAAATTGAATAATAAGTTTAATATTAAAACAATTTTAAATTAAACTTAAAATCTAATTTAATGCATGATTTAAATGGGCAATAGATTTAATTAGAACAATGGGGTTTATAGGGGTTTTATTACGGAGAAATAAAAAAAAAAAAACAAATTGGCTCAGCCAAAATGGCACTTGGCTCGAGCCAGGTGCGAGCCCTGGCTCGGCCAGAGGCCCGGACCTGGGGTGCCCTGAGCTGAGCCAGGGTCGGCAACTAGCATGGTTGGCTCGGGCCCAGTTCAACTGGGCCGGCCCGGTCCAATCGGGCTCGGGCGGACCGGCCTTCACCCCCAACCTGCTGCACCCGACGCCCCCCTTAACCCTAGGGTTTGCAGGTTTGAGGCAGCCAGCGGCGGGCCTCTACAGTGCCGCCTGGCAGGTGGCCACCGGCGCCGACCGGCCTCGCCGGTGACAACCCGGCACCGGCGGGATCCCAGCCACCAGTAGACACCCCGGAGAAGCCCAAAGAGCTCCCTAGCCGCCCCTTAATTTCTGGTTTTTTCAGGGTTTCAAACCCGAATTTGGGGCTTGATTTTGCAGCCCTCCAAGGGCACTTCAGCGCGGACAAAGATACCGGATGGGCTGTGGTGACTATCACCTAGAGATCCGGGCATCCGGGCCGCCATCCCAACGCTTGGGAATCGATTACGAAGCCGCCGAAAAGTCCCGGTTCATCATCTCATGAAGAACACCGAAAACCCCAAAGTAAAATTCGAAAAATTGCAAAAAAATAATCTAATTAACTGTGCCCATCACATGAACACAGATCTGACAATTAATCGAATATTTAGCATGGAATAACACATGAAATATTAATTTCGGAGACCGAAACGAGACGAGAAACAATGGAACCTGGCTCTAATACCACTGTTGGGTTTCTCGGGTTTCTCCGGATCGCTCACGTAGCGGAAAATAAAATATTAAAACAGCGATCCGTTCTAGTTTCGAAAATCAAAAATCGATTATCGGATAATCGAAGTTCTCACCGTGTGCGGATTCGAATTCGCAACCGTTCGGTTCCGTCGGTGCAACACCGCGAGCCGAGCAAGTGCCCGGCCTCTAACGAAGTCCACGCGATCCTCCTCGCGATGGATATCCTCACGTTCCTCGTTCTTCGCAGCCCACGAAACCTCCGCCGGTCGCTGCAACGCGCGGACGATTTCCCGTCGAACGGGATTGGGAGAAGCGGCAGAGTAGACCTGGATCTGTTTGGCGCCAGAGAGAGAGAGAAATAGAGGAGGGGTGGCTAGGGTTAGCAGCAGCTTGGCCTGCTCAGCCCGTTTGCTATGTTTTATGCTAACCGCACGATTTTTCATAAAAACCCCCGGTTTGTATAAAACCCACTTATTTATCCATCGCCTTGAGAATCTTTTGCGTGTGACCCTCTAAGCCCAAGTATCAGTCCAGTTAATGGCCCAACAAGCCCAGTGACTCCTCACTGGCTTTATTAATCAATTAATAACCCTTTATTAATTAATTAATCAATCGAATTGATGTCGCACATCGAATTCGACCGGGCCTCCGATCACGTTGGGTGCCAAGCAACACCGCGTGAACCCGGAAGGTATTGGGGTTAAGTAACCCAGTCTTGGAACCTTTCCGCTGACAGTTACCGCGTGGATATAATCCTTCATTCGTACAATGCTCTCGAGTCAACTCAGGGTATGGCAAGCTGTCAAACCCTAACCGGTCGACTCACTTGGATTGGATGCCGCTGATGAATATCGGAAAACTCCTTTCCCGATATTATTGTTCGCCCTGGCCAGGGACTTCCGCGCATCCTTCCTAGAGCATTCTCTCTCTAAGTACCGAGAGCGAATAATTCCTTATTGACACACAATTCCCTTCGACGGTATTCCGTTGTACCCAATCCTTGGCATTTTAGAATCCCGTGGCTAGAGATTCGTAAACCAAGGTCAAAGCATAGAAGTCCACCGACAAGGTGTCCTTGGTGTCTCAGGTCCGAGGACCATCCATGCAACTGCGACAATAGAATCAAGCTGGTTGGCAGTGAGGTACAATAACATCTAGCGATTCAGTCGGATCAGTTCAGTGAACTCATTCTCCAATGAGCACGTACAGATTCGCCTTAGTGTCTCCACACAAGTGACTTATGAGATCAGTCACCCTCATCATATGAGCAGGAGTAATATGTACTAGTCTAACCGGATATCCGATGTCCTTCTCGGATATCCTCCGACTAGGAACGATTAAGAATATGTGTGTTTAAGTGATCAATCTCATTAGTTTGATCTCATCATAATCTGATCACTATAGCACATATTCATGGACTTCATTATGAAACGATAATTAATGCGATTTACACATAATGACTATTATGCCATTATATTAATAAATGAACGAGATTTACATAGTCAGATTGGCTAAGCCTACCTGAAACCCTCACCTGAAAACCGTAGGGGTGAGTCTCATTGAAAAGACTCAGTAGGGATCCTTCGATCCCCACCACCCACTCACGCACCCACAAGTGTAGCAACACAAATATAGGTAAATTAAGCAAGTAAAGCAGTAACACAATTCCTAAATTTCGATATAAAACACATGCATTCGAAATGTAACATGCACAACTCTAAAACCATTCTACCAGGGAGCCTAGAACCAGCGTCTCGGCAAAACACGCCAACCACACGGCCGAACGCGGGAAACACCGACCCGCTGAGACCAAATAGTAACCCCTCGGATAGCACACTAGCTACTCTTGCCCAACTGGCTCTAGGTGGTTTTTGCTTCCCCCAGCACAGGTGACACTCCAAAGGTACCACTCCTACACCAGTACTAGCTAACCCCGGGGTACCCCAGGTGACCCTCTCTCTAGGCGTCACCCCACCACTCCCACACCGGCGCTGTGTCCCTCCCACACCGACACAGGGTGCCTAAGCGCCACAACTGTCACTCTAGGTCCACGGTCGCACGAAACACAACACAGTGCGATCCGATCACGTAAAAATCCTCATCCTCGAGTACGATTTCAAGCATGCATTTAACCAAACTATCTAACAGTGTGAAGATATGTTAATAGCATGAATTATTGTGATTTTGTCTTGAATTACGTCGCCCAAGGCCGACGTCTTTCAAGCCTCCTAAACTGGTTCATGTGAAATCAGGCCTCGGAAATGGCCTTAAAACGCGTCGCCATATGTAGCCGCCTTTTGAAAGGCGTCGTTGTCCCTAGTCGCCTGATGGCGATAGAAATAGAGACAGGCTACGGGGTGATTTTCACTTAAAACGCGTCACCCATGCAATTCGCCTTTTGAAAGGTGTCGTTGTCCCTAGACACTCATCAGCCCAGAGACAGAGTTTATTATTTGGGCTAAATCGCGTTGTGGGTGGGAGCAGCCTTTCTAAAAGGCGTCGCTGTCCCCCGACGCCATTTAACCCTCACAGACAGGTTCTTTCTCCGCCATCCCCCAATCCACGGGGTGGTATTTCCTCTCCCAAATCGTGTAAAAACACAAAAAACGTGGAGAAGGAGGAGAAAAACCTAATTACCTATTAAAACACCCAAATTCTCGTTACATGCAATTAGTGTTTTCACCCCAAGAAAACCCCTAAACATGCTTCAAAGCTGGAAAACATAGTTTTGAAATGAAATACAACAGGGATCATCACCCTACCGGTTACTCGAACTCCTCCTAGCTCCAAGCCGCCAACCCGCCTCGCCACAAGCCGCCGCCGTACCTCCGTAGACACCGTTACTCCACCGGGACGTCGGCCGCCGTCCGGAGAGAAGTGCGCCGCGGAGGATGTAAGGATCGAGACTTTCGGATCCGGTTTTCGGGTCGGACCCTGTAATTCTGGCCCTAGTGGGGGGCTGAGGTTCTGTGTTGTTTCGCGTCGAGCGGGCTCGACGCGGTTTGAACGGCGTCCACCGTTGCAGACGCGTTTTAGGTTCTGCCACGTGGGCTGGCTTCGGGCCGCGAGAGTACGGCCCTGTCGCGTCGTCTGAACGGCGTCCGCGTGGGACGACGCCTTTCAGACTGCGACTCTGGGTGTGTCAGAGTACGGCCCTGACAAGTTGTCTGAACAGCGTCTGTGTGGGACGACGTGTTTCAGACTTTTGTCAGAGCGGCCGTCACGTCACCTGATAGACGTCCGTGGATGTCGACGCGTTTTAGCCAGTCTCTGGTTAACCCCGCGAGCCCTCCTTCTTTCCCTCATTTTCTCCTTCTCTCTTTCTCTCTTTTCCCTCCGGCGATCTCGGTGGCGATTCCTCCTCCTCCCTCTTTTCCTCCCACCATTTCATCTCTCCCTCCACTCCATCCTCTACCTAGCTCCTACCACTACCACCTCCACCTCCACTGCGGCGTTCTACTCTCCGGACGGCGGCCGACGTCACGGTGGAGCAAGGACGACCACGGCGGTACCGGCGGCGGCGTGGGGCGAGAAGGGTGGACGGCTTGAAGCTCGGAGGCGTTCAAGTATCCGGTAGGGTGACGATTCCCATAGCATTGTGTTTTCCCCCGTCTAAGCATGTCATGGATCTGTGGTTTTGGGGGGTAGAACGAGCATGTTAGGAGTTCTTTTGATGTTATGGGGGGATTTCTATGAATGTGTTTTCCTATGGATTGTATTGCCCCTCTTTCTCCTCCGTTTTTGGGTATTTTTGGGGTTGTTTGGGTTGAAAAGGGGAGCCCTCGGGCTCATGGCAACTCTGGTTCCTGGGGTTGAAAGACGTCGTGCATGGACGACGCCTTTTTGAAGGGCGTCGGGCCATCACGACGCCTTTTAGACAGGAATCACCTGACAGAGAGTCTGCCAGTTCGGGGATTCTAGGACTAAAAGACGTCATGGGTGGGCGACGCGTTTTGAATAGCGTCGGGTAGCCATGACGCCTTTTAAGGCAGAAATCCCCTGAGTAAGGCCTTTGGAATTTCTGGATTTCTGTGTTGAATGGCGTCTGAGGATGTCGACGCCTTTTTAAAAGGCGACCACCGGTGTCGACGCCTTTTAAGGCCTGATTCTGAAGACTGTTTTACATGGACCTGTACATGGAACTTGAATGGCGTCGACCTTGGGCGACGCGATTCAAGACAGAACCTCACTAATTCATGCCAGTAAAATGTGTTCATACTGCTAGATAGTTGGTTAAATGCATGCTTTTAGTATACTCGATGTGATGGACTCTTCGTGACTGGATGGCATTACATTGGATGTCGTGCGACCGTGGACTACCTCCGTGACCGGATCGCACCGTACCGTGTTTTCTGTTTTGGTGGACCTAGAGTGGCAGTTGTAGCGTTCTACAGCCTGTGTCGGTGCGGAGGGACACAGCGCTGACGGGAGCAATGGCGGGGTGACGCCTAGTGGAGAGGGTCACCTGGTGAACCCCGGGGTTAGCTAGCTTGTACCGGTGTCGGAGAGGTACCTCTGGAGTGTCACTCGTGCTGGGGGAAGGAGTAACCACCTGAGCCAGTTGGGCCGGAGTAGCCAGCGTGCTATCCGAGGGGTTACTGTTTGGTCTCAGCGGGTCGAGGTTTGCTGAGGGAAGGAGTGACCGCCGAGGTGGCCAGCGTGCTATCCAAGGGGTCACTGTTTGGTCTCAGCGGGTCGAGGTTTTTCCCACCATTTGTTTATGTGGTTGACGTGTTCTATCAAGGCAGCAGTCGTGGGTTCCCTTGTCGATTAGTTTAGAGATATGCATGTTTAATACACTTCGACTGCATGTGATTTCACGTTGAGAATTAGGAATTGTACCTACTACTGTGCTTGTTACTTTACCGTTAGCTATATTTTGCACTTGTGGGTGTGTGCGTGGGCAGTGGGGATCGAAGGATCCCTACTGAGTCTTGTCTTGAGACTCACCCCTGCGGTTTTCAGGTGAGGCCTCCCAGCAGACCTAGAGCGGCGTGTGCGGCCGTGTGTTGAGCGTCTTCAGCGGTTGTTCCGGGGTATGCCCCGATGTAGTTGTTATTTATTTTCTGGCCTGTATGTTTAATTATTTCTTTTCAGTTGGAGTATGTAATTATTTGATGTATCGAGTCGCATTGTAATAATTTTAATTCCTGCACTTTCATTTCAATTCAATGCGATGTGAATGTTTAGCTTAGTTAATTATTTATTTTCCAGACTTACTAGATCCTGGTTTGGTTCCAAATTAATGATTCGGTACCCATTTAGTAATCGGATCCCCGATTATAGGGTGGCGGGTCGTTACAGAGGAAGTGGTGGTGGTAGTGGAGGAAGTTGGTAGGTTAATGGAGTGGAGGGAGAGGAGGAATGGAGAGAGGAAAGGAAGGAGGGGGGAAAGGGTTCGCCGGCTTGTTGGAGGGAAGAGAGGAGAGAGAAGAGGAAGGAGAGAATGAGGGAAAGGAGGGAAGGTTCGCGGGGCCAACCAGAAGCTGGGTAAAACGCGTCATGCAAGCCTGACGTCATTCAGATGACAAGACCGGGCCGTACACTGACAAACCAGGGTCGTACTCTAAATGGCATCGTCCATCCAAGACGCCATTTAGACGATATGACCGGAACCGTACTCTCGTGCCCCAAGGCCAGCCCATGTGGCACAGCCTAAAACACGTCTACATTGCTGGACACCATTTGAACCGCGTCGAGCAAGCTCGACGCGAAAAAAAACTAAGTCTCAGCCCCACCAGGGCCCAAACTACGGGATCCGACCCCGAAGACTGACCCGATAACCGGATCCGAAACCTCAATCCTTACAATTAGGGTGTCCAAAATTAGGTGTCTACAAATGCCCCTCCGAAACATCCATTCTGAAGTGGAGTGAAACAGAATGATAAATGAGTGTTTCAAAACATAAACTTGATTTTGAACAGCCCCAAGAAGGATGATCTATTCCAATGATGACGAATGAAAGTGATGAATGCGCGGACATTGGTTATTTCAGTTGAAAGTGAAGGTGAAAATTAAAGATGCGACTTGAAATTATTTTGAAATCTCAACACAAGGTCGTGCGGTGGCTGTAGACACACTAATTTTGACCTCACATTGAGTAAATTTCATATCATATTTATGATGTCCCGATATAGTCTGATTTTTAATCATTGATTAATTTTTACTATTTTTTATAAATTTTCTAATTCACGTCATTCTTGGTCGATGTCATTTAGATTTCTACACGAAGTTAATTTTGGCTCAAATTCCTTAAACGAATAAAGATTAAGTTGAATGGCATCGTCCACGGTTGATGTGTTTTAGGTTCCTAATCCTGGCTAATTGCTAATTCAAATCTCACTCAATTTCTTATTTATCTAAATAGCGTCTTTCATGGTCAACGTGTTTTAGAGATTTTGTGATTATCTTGTCTTTTCTCGAGATTATCTTTCTTATTTAGCCTCTCTAAAAGACGTTTAGATAGGTCGGCGCCTTTTTAAAAGGCGTCGTCTGAGGTCGACGCGTTTAAGTGGCGTAATGATTTGCATCATTTGATCGAGATTATCTAATTCCTATATATGAAAAGTTACCATTTGAATGATAATTATCTGTGGTAATGTGTGCGTCAAGGTAGAAACTTTTGGGACATAAAATCCAAGAAATAGCTCTCTATATATGTGATACCCCTTTGAGCCTTCAAAAAGATTAGCTAGAGCTTTATTTGCTTTATTTGAGATTCTTCTTAAGGTGAAAGGAGGGGTTCACTGCTCTAAACGTGGATAGCATCTTGGAGCACTGTCTTCTTCTTCTAAGCTTTCTCTTCAAGTCTAGAAGTCCGGTGACTTTGGAGGGGCCAATTCTTCTCTTTCCCTTCTAGTTCTTCTAGTTTTTTTATTGTTTATTATTGATTTTCATTAGATCATTGCATCACTTTTCTTACACACACTCATAAACACTTCATCTTAGAATCTACCTTTTTGCATATAAGGGTTTTATAAAGAACAAAGCAAGTGAGTAATTTAGTCGTTGAGTTGCATGATTTCTTTCTTATTAGAATAGATACTATACTATTATAGTTCTAATTATATTTCTTTTTGTTTCTCTTGTTTCTTCTTTTTTTGCAAGGTATTGGAAGAGAAGTACCACTTGATCAAAAGAGAGTGAAGCTTAAGGTTCTTCTTCTTCGGCCGGCTAAAGAGGAGAGAGTAGAAAGATCCATAAAGTCTCCCGTTTGGAAAAGATAAGTCGCGATCACCCTCTTTTGTTTTATTTGAGATCCTCGATCTCTGGCGACCATAAGTTTATTATTATTCATGTTAATATTAACTAATGTCATGATAGTACACATTTGAGCACTCATAGCTTTTTGGCGATTACGGTGGGATCTATTCTTGCCATTTTCTTTCCTTCACTTTATTTTTATATTTAGCACCCTCAAGTGCACCCTTAGCACCTTCGTGTGCATCTTTGGTGTCTTCATGTGCCCCTTTTTCATGCTTCTCGAGCTTATCTAATTTGCTGGTTACTTTTCACCCTTTGTGCGCCTCGTGCATGCTCTTGGCGGCAAGTTTTGGTTTCCTAAACAATCGCCTTTAAAGTTGTGTTGCGAATGATTTGTGCTTGATTTGACATGATTAATTGCATGATATTCACGAATTAGAGTTATTTTGGATTATCTTCTATTTTTCCTTCATATTCTGTTTGGCTGAAGGGGAATTCTCCTTACTGATTTGTAGTACGTGTTCCAAATCACGCTGACTCAGAGCAACGTGGTTTGATTCACCTCATCCATTGCCGATGCCTTTTAGTCGATTGACTGCTGTGCGAAGTGTATTTGTTTAGAGACTTAGTTCACTGAATCACGTCGACACAGACCAACGCGATTTAGAAACCATGTCCTTCTGAGCAGACGCCCTTTGGATCATTGTGCATCACTGTTCTTTTATGTTTATTGCATTAGAGACCACCCAGGTCATAGGTCATATGCATCAGGAGTCCACCCTCCCTCTTTCTAATAGCTACACCTTTCTTAACACTCTTAACTATTTCTAATCGGGGTAGGTCCCTCTCAGTCAAACTAGAGTTGTTTGTGTTGAAACCTCCGAGTCTCCAAAAGCGAAGCATTCCCTCTTTGCTCATCGGGCAGGTTGTACCATTGAAGTACCTAGTTAGACGTCTCATTCATGGTGAGTGTAAAGCCATAGAGAATAATGGAGGATATTGAACTGAAACTGGGAACCTACCCTTCTTGATTGAATCCATCTCCACTTAAAATTCATTTAATCTCAATAACGAACTTTAAGAAACATAAGCATCCACTTGTCTGTAATTGTTTGCAAAATTGTTTGCGCACCTTTGCTGATTTGTCATAATGATGCTACGTTCAGATAGAATCCTTAGAATGGCTACATATGATTACGACAACTTGTTCGACCATGAAGAGGATATTCATGATCCTCAAAACCAAGTCCAATTCAATCTAGAGGAACCATAATATGGTCAGTACAACCCCACTTCCAGGTGTCATGTCCGTTCCCAAGTTCACGCCATGGGATCTGAATCCAATCCTACCTCTGGGAAAGCTCAGAACTAAATTGAGCCCTCATTTCTCAATCTTACCCCTGACTTGTCAACGCTCTCGGAGTCCTTGCCACCCATGTGGATCTCAACAGCTTGAGGCGATCCAAGCCATTTTGAAAGGGAAGGCTCCCTCGGGCTCTTCCGAACCAGTCATTCCCTCTGCCCCAATCTATAATCAAGTCCCCACTTAGGCTATGGAGAGTCTTTGTATCTCTTCCCTGCGGCAAGCGAGTCAACAACAGTCCACCACTCGCTATCCATCGAGGCCTCACACTCCCATTCCTCTAAATGCCCTCAAGCACGGCGGAAGCTCTGTTGGACCTCAGCCATACTATACGCCTTGCCCTAGCTACTCTAGAAAGCATGCTTTCTAGACATCACCCCCTCAACCGACTGATCCCCTCACACAAGCCCTCCTAACTAAAATGAACCAGATAGATGAACAATACAAAGATCTAAAGAGGATGATTGATGCCAACGCCACCTCTGAGATTTATGTTTCGGCCTTACAAGTATTCCACTTATTGACATCAGAGATGTCGGTTTACAAAAGATACAATGGCACTGGCAATCCATTTATACACCTGAAAGAGTTCCTCTATGAGTCTTAGTTTTGGCAGAACAACAAGATATCCTTAGCCTTATTATTTAGAAGATCGCTTGAGGGATCAGTTTTGGAATGGTTCTTTTCATTGGATCTGACAGATGCCGAAGATTTCGATACAGTTTCTAAGAAGTTCTTGCAACGATATAAGGATCATGTTGCCCCATCTCTCTTCATCACGGATCTGGTGTCTGAAAAGATGAAGCCAAACGAGGATTTTATTACATTCTCCAATAGATGGTGTGCAATGTCTGAGAAAGTCAAAGATCACTTGTCCGAGTTTGAATAGGTCAAGATGATGATTGCCAATGCTACACTATAGTATAAGTTGGTCCTCACACTAAACAACCTCACTAATATGGCTGAGCTCTATGAGAGGGTACGCTACACCCAAAATGCATTTAAAGACTCTACTTTCTCCAGCCTTTTCGATCCCCACCGACCCAACATGCCTCTATCCAGAAAACCCAATGCTCCAAGCTCTTCCAACACTGGCCCAACCACTGAAGGCACCATATCCAATGAACAAGTGAGCTCTATGAACAACATCCAAGCCCAATTTATGAGAAATCAACCTCCGCCTTACAACAACCAACAACCCCATAACTCGTAACGTTTTAGGCCCCAGTAGCGACATCCACCTCAGCCTGCTCTAAACCAACCTTGTTAGCATCCAAGTTACAACTAGGTACCCCCACCCACTAATTACTCCCAATCAAGGAAAACCACCTGGTCTTAAGAGAGCTCAATATTCGCCACTCTCAGAATCCTTGTCCGATATTTTTAATGCTCTCATGGTAGCAATGCCCTTACACTGCTAAAAGAAAGGACTATCTGGACACATAATGCCGACACATCCCGCTGTTGTGTGTTCCATCGTCTGACGTATGCTTTCAGTTTTAGGACTACATTCACAATCTTAACAATCAAGGTGGAATTGACTGTTATGAAATGTACAAGTATATCACGGCTTTAAAAGCCAAGAGAACTCAGCAACAGCACCAGCAGCAACAACTGAAACAGTAAGGTCAGCGAGCACCAGCCCAACAAGCGACACTACGAGCATTGTCGAACATGGGCATTGTCCATAATCCGCTCCTAGAGCACCCAACTAACAGATGGCCCCCATCCTCAACAATAACCAGTCATAAGTAAATCGGGGTCAACAATGGCAGGTAGAAGAATCACCTTTTATATACTCCACCATCCATATGCCTGATGCCTCCACTAAACCATAATGCACCATCATTCGCATCACCAAACTACACCAAAGCTGTCATCCTTCCCCAACCAATCAACATCCGCTCCTCCACCATAACCCATGAAACCAAATCCTACCATACCCACCATCTCCATGCGATCACCGTCAACCATTAAACCCCTGCTCGTCATCCTAAAACCTTTGTCACCACTAAATAACTCGTCACCTCTACCCATCGCAACCACATCATTCCATCCAAACCCCTACTTCGCATCCCTTTCCCCAAGCCAACCAGTTATGACATCCCTCAACCCACCAAACCACTCATCTGCATTCCACAACCACCACCTGTTGCTCAACACCATCACCTTATGACTTCCAAGCCCCTGATAACCAAGCCTGTTACTGTTAAAGACCTACCATCACCCCCTGCCATTGAGCCGCAACCATTGGTGCTCCAGAGCGATAGGATTTTTAACAAAGTGTTCCCCTAGTCGGTCACATAAGAAACCCTCCCCTAGGCTTCAGGAGAGCGGCATAATGAAGAGAGCATACCAGGCACTCAGTATGACTTACTGAAACACCTCGACAAGATTTCGGCACATATCTCCGTGTTGGAATTAATTAAGAGGTCAAAGATGCACCAAGAAGCATTGATGGAATATCTGCAGAGAGTTATGGTGAATGAAGACGTACCAATGGATAAAATTACCACTGTTCTGCTTCCACAAAGTGATCAACCCTCCATATCTTTTCATGTCTCTGAGTTAGCACCCCTAGCCGCACAGGGTATAGCCTAAAGCATTACAGTGAATATTTGTTGGAAGGCCATCGACACATGTCTAGTGAATATTGAAGCCTCCCTCAATGTACTACCACTGCGAACATTGGAGTTATGCAGTGTGTCCAAAGAGAAGTGGTTGCCCTCTCCTATCTTTGTGACTGCCTACGATAACACCACGTAGTCTCCATTGGGCATGGTCTACTTTAAGGTAGAATCGGGCCCTATCTGCCATATTGAGGTCGAATTCCGCATCCTTGAAATAGATCCCTCTCTAAAAGGCATCATCGGTCGCCCTTACATCAAGCTTCTCGAGGTCGTACCCTCTACTAATCATCAATGCCTCAAATTTCCTTACAAAGGCCGCATTGTCAAAGTCATTAGCATGCCTATCCTAGTTGCTACTCATACCTTCACTGTCAATCAAACTCCTACTCCAAAACCTATTCAAAAGCCCATTATGTCCCTCCTGGAAACTTTCCTTCCATCAATTGATCCGTTAAAGGCCACCCCACCCTCCTCATACCCCTTAGGTGTGATGAAGCGGGACAAGCTTATGAATACCACATGACGACGCTTCATGATGAAGATAGGGTATCAGTCTGGGAAAGGATTAAGAACTCAATTGTAAGGAAGGTTTAAGCCCGTAAAGGACGGATGGATTGTGCCAGGAAGTGGTGTGGGCTATAAGCTAGAGAAGGTGAGACACGAGATGGTACAGTAAGAGGAAGATGAAGGAGGGAATAAAGTGTGGAAAACCACGGTAACACTGTATAAGGAAAATCGGGACCCATTAACTTGGATTTGTCCACCCATTTTGTCAAGGGGCCCGTCATCCAATACGGAGGCGACAACACAGTGATAATCACCTCATATTTTGACTTGCATGATGTATATGGGAGAGACCTAGCCAGACACTGTGCACCCCTGCTCACCTACCAATCCCTGTAGGCTCTACGGTCTCTGAAAAGAAGGAACTTCCATGACCCAGAGTGTGAATAGTACTGGTGGTTTGACATGTGGGATATGTACTGGTGGTTTCCTTACTTAGATTAGTTTTTCACTAACTAAAAAAAAATTATTTGAAAAAATAATAAAAAAAAGTTTCATGCAAAGATTATAAACCTGCCATATTTAGGTCATACATCATTTAGGTTGCATTTAGTTTAAGTTACAATCATTTATTTTGTTATTTTGTTGAAGAATGCGAGGGGGACAAGGTGAGCACTTCAATTTTTGACAAAATCATATTCTTGCGTGTTTCAATTAATCTTGCATTTGAACATCTTGTATGAATATTGGTTGTGCAATTCACATAAAAATATCTTAAGGGCAAGCCGATTAATAAGATAAGGTGAGGATTTCATCACCCTTCCTTGACCTCAAAATAACCATCTCCTACACTCTTGCACTAACTAAAGTCCGATAAAATTAAGTAGAAATTGAATTTAGGATTTATAATGAGATTTAGGCCTAGCTTGAGCTGACTATCATTTTTTAAGACTGGTGTCTAAGGCTAGAGGTTAAGTGGCAAACGCCTAAGTGGACCTGTGGTTACTTCATTAGGTCCCTGTAAGAGTAGGGGGAGCCTCTTATTACCCCACCTCTTATCTAGCCGGTTAACAAATTTGATGGTGGACTTAAGTTAGACTTTGGTCACTTTGTAAGAAATGCATTACATAGGTTAGTTTAACCATATGAGTCATAAGATTAATTGTTTGCTAACTTGTGAAAAAACTTTAAATATTTCAAAATTTTAAAAAATACAACATAGAGTAGATCTTAATGAATCAACTTCTTGGCCTATGTCAAAATCCATTCACATCTCACTTTTTACCCTCTTCTTATCCACTCCACTCATGAGCAACCCCAAATTGGATAAGGGTTCTCTACACCAAATTACAACCCGTGTCCAAACTTACAATTCGAGTTAGGGAGCCAACTTGATCTTTCTGGAAAATTTGAACAAGCGCAGGCCTTATTGGGATCCGAGCGGGGCGTGACGAACGCAGTGGAAGCAAAAAGAAAATACCCGTCCGATGCCTGCAGATCCGATTCGGAACGAAAAACGAAAATAAAAAACCGGGTTGTAATCATATCACTTTGCGCATATTCGAATCTGCGACCGTTTCGGTTCCGTCGAGGCAATGCCACTAGCCGCACAAGCATCCGGCCTCTAGCGGTATCCACGCGATCCTCCGGGATGGTTCATCCTCGCTCCCTCATCTAGATCAGCTCGCTCGCTGAAGATTCCTCACCACAACGATGTCCGGATTATCCAGACGGAAATTCCCGACTCTCGAAAAATGCGCGCGGCGGAGACACGAAGTCTCCGAGCGCCTCGAACTAGGCGCCCTGAGAAGGAGTAGAGAGAGGGGGACGGCCAGCCTTGAGATTTCTTGGAGCTTGGCCCAGGGTTTCTCAACAGCGCGTATATATATATTAAGTCGACGCGACTTTTAACAAAGGTCCCTGAGTTAATATAAATCCCACTTAAGTATCACCAATTGAGAATCTAGTTACGTGTGACCCTCTAGGCCCATTAACCAGTCCAGTTTTTAACCCGTTAAGTCTAATAACTAGTTATTGACTTATTATGATAACCGAATTAACATCTCATGTAAATTAGGTCGGACTTCCGATCAAGTTGGGTGCCAAGTAACACCGCATGATCCGAAAGGTAATGGAGTTCAGCAACCCACTCATGGAACCTGTCCGTCCACAGTTACCACATAGTTTATGATCTTTCATTCATACAATGCTCTCAAATCGACCTACGGTTATGGTCAACTGTCAACACCCTAAATGGTCAACTCACTTGAATTAGACTCCACTGTACAATATTAGAAAATACATTTTCTAATATTGTGTCTGCTCTCGCTAGAGACTCCTGCGGATCCATTTTAGAGCATTCTTTCTCCAGTTACCTGAGAACGAATGATCCTTTATTGAACACACAATCACCTTCGAAGGTCTTCCGTTGGACCCGATCTTTGACTATTACAAATCCCGTGAATAGGGATTCGTAAGCCAAGGTCAAAGCCCAGAAGTCCACCGACAAGATGTCTTTAGTGTCTCAAGTCTAAGGGTCAATCATACCACTGTGATGATGAATCAAGCCAATTGACAATCAAGTAAATTATCATACGGCGATTCATTTTGAATCAGTTCAGTGAACTCATTCTCCAATGAGCACCTACATGTTTATCATAGTGTCCCCACACAAGTGACTAACGACATCAGTTACCCTCATCATATGAGCTGGAATAACTTGTACTAGTCTTATCGGATTTTTGATGTCCTTCTCAAATATCTTACGACTAGGAACAATTAAGAATATGTATTTATAAGTCATCAGTCTCATCATTATGATCTTATCATAATATGATGATTATTGCACATATTCATGGACTTCATTATGCGTGATAATATGTAAGCCAATCTACATAATGATTTAAATGCCACTAATTAGCGAACCAAATTGTGATAGGTACCTCATGATTAGCTTTGAGGACATCTATATCTATCAATCTCCCACTTGGACTCAAGCCAATCACCTTCGCAGTTGATCTCTATCAAATCTAGGTGATGCTCACATAAAATCTGTGACTCAGGCTTGGCCACAACTTCTGATGAGACCATGGCTTGACCATAAAAATGATCGCTCCCTCTGTTATCCTACAACAACAGGATGGGATCGTAGACCTTTTAGAATTATATCTAGTTCAGGGATGAACTTTTTCATCTATAATGTTCCAATAGCAGTATTACTTGTTTATGTCGTCATTTTAATAGCGAGTTCTGGATTGGAACCCTTCCAATCCACTCCATACTATTCTAGCAATAGTATCAACTTTAATCATGCTAGCAGTGGTTTCTTGTTTGGAACTTTTCCAATCCACTACTGTCTGATTAGAAGTTAAAATCCATGTCTGATTTGAAATTTGAGTCATCGTGACTTCACAGTTTCAAATCATCCTCTCCATCAACTAGGAGTGCACCCTTAGTACTACTAAGTGCATAGTGATGTGCTTAGCTCCTACTGATATGGTTCTCCTGTATTCTTTAAGGAACCTTTCTTTAAAGAAATAAATTCTATATCTCAACAATTGAGACTTATTATAGAATTTACGTCAAACATTTTGACATATATGTTAAGGTAACATCCTTAGTGTTCTATCTTAATAAACTCGTATTTCCAATACGTAGGATGTACCAAACCCATTATGGAGGAAAATCTAGTTAATATTATTTTTGCTGATAGTAACATCTTGATGTCATTCTTAGTGACTTGATGTTATTATCATAATGCATTACTAATTGGATTGTACTATCATTGTCCTCCTTGTACACATTCAATCCATGATCATTCTCAATGATCACTTAGTATTTGACCATTAAGTCAAAACTCTAATTCCAACTTCGAAAAGCATCGGTTTGATTCAAAATTAATCTTTGAAATCATAACATGCTTCCTAGATATTCTAAAAGCTTTAATGGTGTATCATATACATCTTTTCTTCAATCACATTGAAGGAATGATTTTTAATATTTAACTGTCATCTCATCATTATGATAGGCAGTATTGGCAAGTCGAATTCTAATAAACTTATTAATAGTAACCACTGAGGAAAAACTTATCTAAGTCAACATTTTGACGTTGACCATTTCTTTCAGTTTACCACATAAGTTTTAAATAGTCCATTTGTACTAATATTCATTTTGAAGATTTACTTGCTTCTGATAGATATAATACCTTTAAGCAATATTATCAGGTTCTGAACTTGATAGGTATTATGGATTATAGTTTTGAATTCTTAATTTCTTGTCCATTCCAAAGTTGTTAAGAACTTTCTCATAGATTTTGGATTATAATCTATATCTTTGAGCTCTTCTCATACTGTTATCTCTGATATTATAAATATATCTTCCTAGCCATTTGAGAGAATCTCAAATATCTATGAAGTTCCTTTATGTGTGTCATATGTAGTTCCAAACAATCGAAGATTATCTAATAATCTTGTGTTAATTTGTAGATCTAGAATATCTTCTAATTTTATCATCCCCCACTGTTTTCTTTCAGGATATTTATATTCCTCTTCGTAGAGGATATTTATGTTCTCTGATATATCAAACATATCTTTCTAGCTATTTGAGAGAATATCAAATATCTATGAAGTTCCTTTATGTGTATCATATGTGGTTCTAAACAATCGAAGATTATCTAATAATCTTGTGTTAATTTGTGGATCTAGAACATCTTCTAGTTGTATCAGCTCCCACTGTCTTCTTTGAGGATATTTATATTCTTCTTCATACAAGATAGCTTTCAGGACGATAATTATTCCATTATCGCTTGGCCAATAAATATAATGTCCAAACTCTTTGGACACCTCACAAATTAATACTACATCATGCCTTTTTGGATCCAACTTCTTTGGATCATATATTTTCCAAAAGATTAGGACATAACTTGATTTTAAGAACCTTAAAATCATGTTTGTTTATAATTCACATCTCATATGAATTATCGCATTTCCATATCTTATATGGATATACTGACTTATTTGGAATCATATGTTAAGTATGGACATCTAATGTTCATACCTATATATATACAAGGATATAAGAGTTAGGCAACTCTTATTATATATATAACACTATATCCAATAAAGTGTTATTCCTCATTATATCATATTGCTATGATATATAATGAGGATTAATCGAGAAAGGATACAATTATCCTTTTAATGAGCTGCGTGAATCCTATACTCAAGTATTAATTTCTTTGATCAAATTAAAAAATTCTAATATTCTTTCTAGTTAGTCACTTCATTTTGATCTTATATCTTAATCTCTCATAGCATTCGACATGTACTTCAGCAAGTATATATAATCGAATCTTTTTATGAGTAAACTATTAAGGTAAGTCAATTCAAGTGATTATCTTTGGCTTTAAAAAGATATTATGTTATTTACATCAATATGTATAAGCACCATTAATTTCTTATTTCACAGCCTAGTGTACAATGCCATAGATAATCATGATTCACTAAGTTCATTTTTATAGGAGACTTGTGAACATTCATTACATGATATATCACATCAAAAATCTATAGTGCATTGACTAGTTTTAAAATCTTTCATTTTATTTCTAAATTATATAGAACAACGCTTGTTCTTTCTCAGTCAATGTTATTCACTTTTACAATTCTTGATAATTGATAGAACTAAATAACAATTATTTAGTTTCATATTAGTTTCCTAAAGATATACAAAGATTTACTATCTAACAGTAACCTATACATCTTTAGAACTATTGTTGAGCCTAACTCAAATTTTCATTTTTTTGATTTCCTTTTATTTGTCTAAGTCTGTATAGTATTGCAGATCTAATAATCATTTCTAATATCTCATATTGGAGATACTAATTCTCAAATAGACATATAAAAGTTGATAATAAGAATACGAAAATTTCTTACAAGTTTCATATTCTTTTGCCTTTACCAATATCCTTATTGGTTGCAATAGGAGAACTGTTGCTTCTCATTTTCAGATGACTTGCTTTTATCTTTCGCAGGTATGGGTTCGACTAATTAAGATCTTACCTCTTACCGTTCTCAAAGGTATACCATAAATACCTCTTCTTCTTGGTCTATCAAAGTAAGAGATTTCATGATATCTGATTAAGACAGTGGCTGTCACTTGTCCCTGAAGATATTCTTTAGGGTCCTATAGCCATTCTGAATATGAGAAGTATTGGTATCCAATATGTCAAACCTCGGATTAATAGAGAAAATATAATGAATTAAACAAATAATTCTTATAATTCAATTATGGATTTTTATCTTGAATTATTTCTCACTATTTTTCCGTGGACTGTATACCTCTCAAGTACACAGAACGGAAGACTCCAATGGTCTCCTAACAGGGATCAGAATCTCAATGACTTATAATATAGCCATGTGGATAGCACAACAAACTGTAATATAATCAAAGAGCACCCATCTCATTGGACTTGCAACTCTTTGCAACATCTGATCATGGCTTTAGTCTACAGATATTTAATGGCGTTGTAGATAGCACAACAAATCATTAATTCTAGTCTAAGTATTACCACCGTTACGAGACGGGCATAGATTTGCATGCAACCCTTGTAGTAGCACAACAAGGGTACATAGTTCCTCTACTCCGATCAGAAGGCATCTTATACCATAGCCAGAGTTTCTCCTCATAATTAGATAGGCCTTGTGGTAGTACAACAAATCTGTCTAAGGTAATTTGAGTCTTATGACTATAATGATGGAGGACCACACAGTAAGTTCTCGACTACTCACGTTACGGTTTAGACTTTAGCGAGGGTTTTAGATAACGTTTATCTTGGTCTCTTTCTAGGTGATAGTTTATAAAATATATCCCATATATATATGTATGTATATATATATATATATATATATATCTAACTATACGTAGATAATAGTAATTGATTCAACATCAAAAGGAAAACATGTATCAACCATACTTGTTCATTATGTGGTCATGGACAACAAGGTGATTAACTGGAGCCATATAATTAATCACCACAATTATATAACAATTATATAATTAAAACATGCAAACACATAGGCACTGGTGATCTTATCTCTTGTCGCCTTCCTGGTTGCACTTGTGGATCATCCTTGTCTCTCCTCGGTCATCATGATCAATTACATATAATATTGAAATTCGAAACATTTTCGAATACAAATTAATTGTAAGAGAAATCCTTATGGCCGAGTACAATAATGGAGGAAGATAGAATTACAATGGAATGAGAGAAAGAGAGGGAGGCGCCCATGCCTCATTAATTAATATTTAATTAACCCATATAACACATTACAAGATAATCTATACAATCACACACTATCACATGATATGAAATTAACTAAGTGCATGTCCATGACCACCACAAATTTTAACCATCCACACATGATAAAACACATCACATGAAGGCTAAAATTTTGAAAATAATAATTTTGGTTTTCTCAAAACTTAGGTACCAATCAAAATTGGATAATTTGAATTTTCGAAAATCCTATTTTTTAACTTGTATTTAAATCTAATTTAAAGCATCAAATACATTAACATGTGCATACAAAATTAAAATTAAAAGTATTCCATGCATTATTTACAACAATTCTAAATAAATTTATCTAACATTTACATTAATCTCAAATTACATTAACAACAATTATTAATGTGTAAACAATCTAACATTTAGATGGAATTAAAAGTTCCTCAATAACACTTATAAAAGAATTTATAATTATAATTTAAATTCATTAACAACTCTTTGTTAAGAAAATCTCTTTTATTAAATAATATTTCTTAATAATAATTAATAAAAAATATTAATTAGAATATTTCTAATTAAAATAGTCTAACAATTAGACTTAATCTAATCTTTTAATAACTTTTATTAAAAGGTCCTTTTTAAGTAGATTAGATCTACAAATATTTAAATTAAGGGATCCTTGATAATTTAATTAACACTCTCACTAACTATTATTAAGAGTTAATTAAAATTCTTAATAATTATTATTAAGTATTAATTCTCAAGAAATGATTAACTAGTTTATAACCATTATAAATGGTTAATCAATCACTTAATAACTTTTATTAAGAGTCTCGCAATTAAAACAATAATTTCATAATAATATTTGCTCAGAAATTAATACATTTATCTAATCACTTAAGTAAAATTTAATTAACAACATTTGTTAATTTATATTCAAGATCACATATTAAAATAAATTAGCAACAATTATTAATTTAATTTAAGAACACATCTTAAATTATCCCTCTAATTATTTAATTAAAAGGTTTTAACAACACTTGTTAAATAATTTTAAGATCACATCTTAAAAAAACATTAACCCTTTTTTAACTCAAAATTATAAATTAATGTTTAAAACAAATTTTAAATAAAATTTAATTTCAATTTAAAAGTTAAATGGGGTGAGATTCTTTTATTAAAGGGATTTACGAGATAAAGGGGTTTCATGGGCTTGGGATAGAGGGCTTAACGGGCTTGGTTTGCCTAGTTGGTTTGGGCGCGCCCAGGGGCCGAGCTAGAGCCTGGTCGGACCGGGTTTGGGCGCCCGGTTGGGCCCGGTCCAGGGGTGTAAGGATCGAGACTTACGGATTCGGTTTTCGGGTCGGACCCTGTAGTTCTTGCCCTTGTGGGGGGGCGGGGGTTCTAAGTCGAATCGCGTCAGGACCCCGAGACGCGTTTTAAACGGCGTCCACCGTGGCAGACGTGTTTCAGGTTCTGCCACGTGGGCGCCACGTGGACTGACCTTGGGCCGCGAGAGTACGGCCTTGTCAAGTCGTCTGAACGGCGTCCGTGTGGGTCGACGCCTTTCTGACTACGACTCTGGGAGTGTCAGAGTACGGCCCCGACAAGTTGTCTGAATGGCGTCTGTGTAGGACGACGCGTTTCAGACTCTTGTCAGAGCGGCCGTCATGTCACTTGATAGGCGTCCGTGCATGTCGACGCGTTTTAGCCAGTTTCTGGTTAACCCCGCGAGCCCTCCTTCTTTCCCTCATTTTCTCCTACTCTCCTTCTCTCCTTCTCCTCCGGCGACGGCGGCGACCCCCTCCTCCTCCCTCTTTTCCTCACACCATTTCGCCTCTCCCTCCACTCCATCCTCTACCTGGCTCCTACCCCTACCACCCCCACTTCCACTGCAGCGTTCTGCTCTCCGGACGGCGGCCGACGTCACGGTGGGGCTAGGACGACCTCGGCGGTACCGGCGGCGGCGTGGGGAGAGACAGGCGGACGGCTTGAAGCTCGGAGGCGTTCGAGTGTCCGGTAGGGTGACGTTCCCCATAGCATCGTGATTAAAACCATGTTTTTCCTCGTTTATGCATGTGGTAGATCTTTGATTTGGGGGTTAGAATGAGCATGTTTAGGAGTTCATTTGATGATAAGGGGGATTTCCACGAATGTATTGCCTATGGATGGTATGGTTTCTCTTCTTCCCTCCGTTTTGGGTTTGTTTGGGGTTGGAAAGGGAGCCCTCGGGCTTAGGGCGATCATGGCTCCTGGGCTTGAAAGACGTCGTGCATGGACGACGCCTTTTTGAAGGGCGTCGGGCCATCACGACGCCTTTTAGACAGGAATCACCTGACAGACAGTCTGCCAGGTCGGGAATTCATAGCTTAAAAGACGTCATGGGTGAACGACGCATTTTTGAATGGCATCAGGCACCCACGACGCCTTTTAAGGCAGAAAATCCCCTGAGTAAAGGTCGTGGAATTTCCGGATTTCCATGTTGAATGGCGTCTGGGGATGTCGACGCCTTTTAAACGGCGTCCTCTGGTGTCGACGCCTTTTAAGGCCAGATTCTGAAGACTAATTTATATGAACCTATACATGGAGCTTGAATGGCGTCGACCTCGGTCGACGCGATTCAAGACAGAATCTCACTAATTCATACCAGTAAAATGTGTTCATACTGTTAGATGATGGTTAGTGCATGTTTTAGTGTACCCGGTGGAGATGGATTCTTCATGATCGGATGGTTCTATGTGTGTTATGCGATCGTGGGCTTTTCACGTGACCGGATCGCACTGTGTTGGGTTTTCAGTTACTGTGGACCTGGAGTGACATTGTAGCACTTTATCACCCTGTGCTGGTGGGGGCGTGAGCACAGCGCCGGTGGGGGCGTGGGCGGGGTGACGCCTAGTGAGAGAGGGTCACCTGGTGAACCCCGGGGTCAGCTAGTACCGGTGTCGGAGTGGTACATTCGGAGAGTCACTCATGCTGAGGGAAGGGGTAGTCACCTGAGCCGGTTGGGCCGGAGTAGCGAGCGTGCTATCCGAGGGGCTACTCCTTGGTCTCAGCGGGTCGAGGTTTTTCCCACCGTTGTTTGTACGGTCGGCGAGTTCTATCGAGACGGCAGTTGTGGGTTTTCTAACGGCTGATTTAGAACGTGCATGATTATTATATTTCGACTGCATGTGTTCTCACGTAGAGAATTAGATATCATACCTGCCACTACACTTGTTACTCTACTGTTAGCTGTACTTTACACTTGTGGGTGTGTGCGTGGGCAGTGGGGATCGAAGGATCCCTACTGAGTCTTGTCTTGAGACTCACCCCTGCGGTTTTCAGGTGAGGACTCCCAGCAGACTTAGAGCAGCGTGTGCGGCCGGGTGTGGTGTGCCTTCAGCGGTTGTTCCGGGGTATGCCCCGATGTAGTTGTTATTTATCTTTGGCCTGTATGTTTAATTATTTCCTTCTGTTGGAGAATGTAATTATTTGCTGTATCGAGTCACATTGTAATAATTTTAATTCCTGCACTTTTATTTCAAGTCAATGCGATGTGAATGTTTAGCTTAGTTTATTATTTATTTCCCAGACTTACTAGATCCTGGTTTGGTCCCAAATTAATGATTCGGTACCCATTTAGTAATCGGATCCCCGATTATAGGGTGGCGGGTCGTTACAGTTGGTATCAGAGCATACGGTCTGGCAAATAAATAAATAACTAGGTTAAATGTTATAATTCGGCAAATAAATACATTATCCCGTACAGGTACGGCGATAGCATAGGTTTTAGGACTCTGATTAGAACTTTTGATTTTGTAATTATAGGCGAGTAGATGGCTCCCAGGAAGAGGATGCCAGTTATTCGAGAGCGGGGAGATGTCCCTAGTGGGTCCGAGGCAGGGAGGCCGAGTGTTGAGCAGTTTATGGAGGCCATGATGGATACTATGGCTCGATATCAGACTCGAGATCCTAGCGAGGGTTCTAGTACTCGGGGAGGGACCACAGCTACACTTGAGAGGTTCTTGAAGCTGAGGCCACCTCACTTCACCGGCCGTCCCGACCCTGACGAGGCCATTCATTGGCTTAGAGAGATTGAGAAGACTTTTGATACTATGGACTGTGCAGCAGTATAGAGGACCCCACTGGCTACCTTCATGCTGAAGGATAGCGCCTATGACTGGTGGACCACACTGAAGGGTTTGTCTTATGGGGACAGGAGTCTTAGGGAAATTTCTTGGGAGACCTTTGTCAAGGAGTTCAATGCACAATATTTCCCTAGACATGTCCAGCGAGCTAAGGAGAGGGAGTTTATGGATCTGACGCAGGGGAGTATGACGGTACTTGAGTACGAGGCGAAGTTTGTTTCGCTGGGACGGTTCGTGCCTTTCATATCTGGGGACGAGGTGCGTCGCACGGAGAGGTTTGTGGATGGGCTTAGGCTCAGTTTGAGGAACTTCGTGGCGTCCCATTGTTGTACAGATTTGGCGTCAGCTGTTAGGCGTGCAGCAGCTGTAGAGGCTCAGCAGATCCAATCGGCCCGAGAGAGAGGACAGACTGTTCTGGGGCCAGCGCGAGGCAGGGGTAAGGCAGCGGCACCGGCTCCTTCAGTCGGTTCGGGATCGTCTTCTCTCGGCTCCCGATTCAGGAGATTCTTCAGGGGTGGTGGCAGCAGTAGTGGCAGCAGCGGCAGCAGCAGGCCCAGGCAGGGTCAGCAGAGTCAGACAGTGTCCAGTGCCCAGCAGGAGCCAGCTCAGAGGCTTCCGGCTGTTTGTCAGCAATGTGGTGGTGCTCATGGAGGGACTCAGTGTCCCACTCTTCCCAGGCGGTGTTTTACTTGCGGCCAACAGGGCCATCTGGCGAGGCAGTGCCCGCAGGGGCAGGGTCATGGCGATCACAAGAAGCCGAGGACTCAGGGGAGAGTTCTAGCTATCACCAGGAGGGAGGCTCGCGCATCCAACTTGGTGGAAGGTACACTCTCTGTCCTTGGGAACTCTGCGCATGTGTTGATCGATTCGGGTGCTTCGCATTCTTTTATTTCCGAACAGTTCCTAGATATTCTTTCTGCACCCGTTGATGAGTTGTCTGATGGTCTGATGGTTGAGGTTCCTTCTGGAGACTTCATGATATCTTATAATTGTTTGAGGGATGTTCCCTTGACCATTGAGGGTCATGTACTACCTGCCCAGTTGGTTGTACTTGCTATTCGTGATTTCGATATCATCCTGGGTATGGATTGGTTGGAAGCCTTTTATGCGGAGGTGGACTGGCACAGGAAGAGGGTGCGCTTCTCTATTCCGGACATCCCGACCTTCTTCTTCCAAGGTATTAGGCTTTCTTCTCGAGGTATTCTCATTTCTGCCTTTAAGGCACGGAGGTTGCTTGTTGGTGGCTGCGAGGCTTTCTTAGCCTCTGTTGTTGTTTCTGATGTTCGTGCTAGTCCCAGTCCTTGGGAGGTGCCGGTTGTTTGTGAGTTCGTAGATGTTTTTCCTGAGGAGCTGCCTAGCCTTCCTCCTCAGCGAGAGGTCGAGTTTACCATCGAGCTTGCACCAGGTACGGCGCCCTTGTCTAAGGCCCCGTATCGGATGGCGCCAGCCGAACTCGCTGAGTTGAAGGCGCAGTTGCAAGAGTTGTTGGATAAGGGTTTCATTCGTCCCAGTACGTCTCTTTGGGGTGCTCCAGTTCTGTTTGTCTGGAAGAAGGATGGTTCCTTGAGACTGTGCATTGATTATAGACAGCTGAACCAGGTGACAATAAAGAATAAGTACCCGCTTCCTAGGATCGACGATTTGATGGATCAGTTGCAGACAGCGAGGGTGTTTTCCAAGATCGATCTGAGATCTGGGTATTATCAGATGAGAATCAGGGATGTGGATGTTAGTAAGACGGCTTTCAGGACTCGGTATGGGCATTATGAGTTTTTGGTTATGCCCTTCGGCTTAACCAATGCTCCGGCGGCCTTTATGGATCTGATGAACCGAGTCTTCAGGACCTACCTGGACCAGTTTGTGGTTGTGTTTGTTGATGATATTCTGATCTATTCTTCTTCTGAGGAAGAGCACGCTGCTCATCTTCGGGCAGTGTTGCAGGTTCTGAGAGAGCACCAACTTTACGCCAAGTTCAGCAAATGTGAATTTTGGCTGAACGAGGTGCACTTCCTTGGGCACGTTATTTCTGGTGAAGGCATCGCAGTGGATCCAGCCAAGATAGAGGCAGTGATGGACTGGAGCAGGCCGACTTCAGTGACTGAGATCAGGAGCTTTCTGGGGCTTGCCGGATATTACAGGCGGTTTGTTCAGGGATTCTCTTCGATAGCGGCCCCCTTGTCGAGGTTGACTCGAAAGGGAGTTCATTTTGTGTGGACTGAGGATTGTGAGCAGAGTTTTATTGAGCTAAAAACTCGTCTCACGTCAGCCCCAGTGTTGGTGCTTCCATCTGGGTCAGGTGGATTTGTGGTTTACTCAGATGCGTCCCGTCGAGGTTTGGGAGCAGTCCTTATGCAGCATGGCAGGGTAGTTGCTTATGCTTCTCGGCAGCTGAAGAGGCATGAAGAGAACTATCCTACTCATGATTTGGAGCTTGCAGCTGTGGTGTTTGCACTGAAGATCTGGAGGCATTACTTATACGGAGAAAAATTTCAGGTTTTTACAGATCACAAGAGCTTGAAATATGTGTTCACTCAAAGAGACCTGAATCTGAGGCAGCGCAGGTGGATGGAGTTTATTAAGGATTATGACTTTGACCTTTCTTATCATCCGGGCAAGGCGAATGTAGTGACAGACGCTTTGAGTCGGAAGACGGTCATGTCATACCTCATGATTCGGGAGTGGAAATTGTTCGAGCAGGTGGTGGAATCCTCCTTTAGGGTTCCACGTGAAGAGGATAGAGCAGTACTTGTCAGCTTGACTGTGAGACCGGCTGTGTACCATGCTGTGATTGAGGCTCAAAGGGCAGATGCTGAGTTACCACAGATTCTCCAGAGGTCTGAGGTTGAGTTGTGGGATGATGGTACCGTCAGATTCAGAGGCAGACTCTATGTCCCGACTGAGGAAGACGTGCGCAGATGTGTTCTTGATGAAGCGCACCGTTCGAGGTATGCAGTGCATCCCGGGACAACAAAGATGTATCACTGTTTGAGGAGGCACTTCTGGTGGCCCGGTATGAAAAGAGATGTGGCTGAGTATGTGGCTAGATGTATGACATGCCAGCAGGTTAAAGCCGAGCATCAGAGACCAGGAGGGTTGCTGCAACCCTTGCCGATTCCTGAGTGGAAATGGGAGCATGTGACGATGGACTTTGTGATGGGGTTGCCTGCATCCCCTAGCAGGAGAGACGCTATTTGGGTCATCGTTGATCGGCTGACCAAGTCGGCACACTTCCTAGCCATTAGGAAGGACTGGTCGGTCGGCAAGCTGGCTAAGTTGTTTTTGGACCGGATTATCTCTCTGCACGGGATACCCTTGTCCATTGTATCGGATCGAGATCCGAGGTTTACTTCCAGATTCTGGAAGAGCTTTCAGCAGGCGCTGGGCACTCAGTTGGCTTTCAGCTCGGCCTACCATCCAGAGACTGACGGGCAGTCGGAGAGGACTATTCAGACCTTGGAGGATATGCTCAGGGCGTGTTGCCTAGACTGGGGAGGTTCGTAGGAACAACACTTGTCCACCGTGGAGTTTGCCTACAACAACAGCTATCATTCTAGCATCGGCATGGCGCCTTATGAGGCCTTGTATGGGCGGCCGTGTCGATCTCCGGTGTGTTGGTCCGAGATCGGTGAGAGGCAGATAGCAGGACCTGAGTTAGTGCAGCAGTGTGCTGAGATTGCCAGGACGGTTCGGCAGAGGTTGACCGCAGCTCAGAACAGACAGAAGAGTTATGCTGACATCCGACGGAGACCACTTGAATTTGAGGTTGGGGACCACGTGTTTCTCCGAGTCTCACCCTCCAAGGGTGTGATGAGATTCGGGAAGCGAGGCAAGCTGAGTCCGCGATATATTGGACCTTTTCCCATTCTTGCTCGAATTGGGGAAACCGCGTATCAGCTGGCCTTGCCGCCCAGTCTTGCAGGAGTGCACGATGTGTTCCATGTGTCCTTGCTGAGGAAGTACGTCCAGGATCCATCCCATGTGTTGGATTTTTCAGAGTTAGAGGTCGCTGAGGATTTGTCATTTCCAGAGTATCCTGTTCGTATTGAGGATCGCAGAGATCAGGTCTTGCGGAACAAGGTCGTACCGTTGGTCAAGGTGATTTGGCAGTACCGCTCCGGAGGTGAGGCGACCTGGGAGCGAGAGGACGAGATGCGGGAGCAATTTCCTTACCTCTTCTCGTAAGTATTCCCATGAACTTGTATCCCCGTTGTGACCTTGATATTCCTAGCAATCAATTTCGAGGGCGAAATTTCTTTTAAGGGGGGGAGAATGTAAGGATCGAGACTTACGGATCCGGTTTTCGGGTCGGACCCTGTAGTTCTTGCCCTTGTGGGGGGGCGGGGGTTCTAAGTCGAATCGCGTCAGGACCCCGAGACGTGTTTTAAACGGCGTCCACCGTGGCAGACGTGTTTCAGGTTCTGCCACGTGGGCGCCACGTGGACTGACCTTGGGCCGCGAGAGTACGGCCCTGTCAGGTCGTCTGAACGGCGTCCGTGTGGGTCGACGACTTTCTGACTGCGACTCTGGGAGTGTCAGAGTACGGCCCCGACAAGTTGTCTGAATGGCGTCTGTGTAGGACGACGTGTTTCAGACTCTTGTCAGAGCGGCCGTCATGTCACTTGATAGGCGTCCGTGCATGTCGACGCGTTTTAGCCAGTTTCTGGTTAACCCCGCGAGCCCTCCTTCTTTCCCTCATTTTCTCCTACTCTCCTTCTCTCCTTCTCCTCCGGCGACGGCGGCGACCCCCTCCACCTCCCTCTTTTCCTCACACCATTTCGCCTCTCCCTCCACTCCATCCTCTACCTGGCTCCTACCACCCCCACTTCCACTGCGGCGTTCTGCTCTCCGGACGGCGGCCGACGTCACGGTGGGGCTAGGACGACCTCGGCGGTACCGGCGGCGGCGTGGGGAGAGACAGGCGGACGGCTTGAAGCTCGGAGGCGTTCGAGTGTCCGGTAGGGTGACGTTCCCCATAGCATCGTGATTAAAACCATGTTTTTCCTCGTTTATGCATGTGGTAGATCTTTGATTTGGGGGTTAGAATGAGCATGTTTAGGAGTTCATTTGATGATAAGGGGGATTTCCACGAATGTATTGCCTATGGATGGTATGGTTTCTCTTCTTCCCTCCGTTTTGGGTTTGTTTGGGGTTGGAAAGGGAGCCCTCGGGCTTAGGGCGATCATGGCTCCTGGGCTTGAAAGACGTCGTGCATGGACGACGCCTTTTTGAAGGGCGTCGGGCCATCACGACGCCTTTTAGACAGGAATCACCTGACAGACAGTCTGCCAGGTCGGGAATTCATAGCTTAAAAGACGTCATGGGTGAACGACGCATTTTTGAATGGCATCAGGCACCCACGACGCCTTTTAAGGCAGAAAATCCCCTGAGTAAAGGTCTTGGAATTTCCGGATTTCCGTGTTGAATGGCGTCTGGGGATGTCGACGCCTTTTAAACGGCGTCCTCTGGTGTCGACGCCTTTTAAGGCCAGATTCTGAAGACTAATTTATATGAACCTATACATGGAGCTTGAATGGCGTCGACCTCGGTCGACGCGATTCAAGACAGAATCTCACTAATTCATGCCAGTAAAATGTGTTCATACTGTTAGATGATGGTTAGTGCATGTTTTAGTGTACCCGGTGGAGATGGATTCTTCATGATCGGATGGTTCTATGTGTGTTATGCGATCGCGGGCTTTTCACGTGACCGAATCGCACTGTGTTGGGTTTTCAGTTACTGTGGACCTGGAGTGACATTGTAGCACTTTATCACCCTGTGCTGGTGGGGGCGTGAGCACAGCGCCGGTGGGGGCGTGGGCGGGGTGACGCCTAGTGAGAGAGGGTCACCTGGTGAACCCCGGGGTCAGCTAGTTCCGGTGTCGGAGTGGTACATTCGGAGAGTCACTCATGCTGAGGGAAGGGGTAGTCACCTGAGCCGGTTGGGCCGGAGTAGCGAGCGTGCTATCCGAGGGGCTACTCCTTGGTCTCAGCGGGTCGAGGTTTTTCCCACCGTTGTTTGTACGGTCGGCGAGTTCTATCGAGACGGCAGTTGTGGGTTTTCTAACGGCTGATTTAGAACGTGCATGATTATTATATTTCGACTGCATGTGTTCTCACGTAGAGAATTAGATATCATACCTGCCACTACACTTGTTACTCTACTGTTAGCTGTACTTTACACTTGTGGGTGTGTGCGTGGGCAGTGGGGATCGAAGGATCCCTACCGAGTCTTGTCTTGAGACTCACCCCTGCGGTTTTCAGGTGAGGACTCTCAGCAGACTTAGAGCAGCGTGTGCGGCCGGGTGTGGTGTGCCTTCAGCGGTTGTTCCGGGGTATGCCCCGATGTAGTTGTTATTTATCTTTGGCCTGTATGGTTAATTATTTCCTTCTATTGGAGAATGTAATTATTTGCTGTATCGAGTCGCATTGTAATAATTTTAATTCCTGCACTTTTATTTCAAGTCAATGCGATGTGAATGTTTAGCTTAGTTTATTATTTATTTTCCAGACTTACTAGATCCTGGTTTGGTCCGAAATTAATGATTCGGTACCCATTTAGTAATCGGATCCCCGATTATAGGGTGGCGGGTCGTTACAAGGGGCCCAGCAAACCAGGCGCGTGCTAGGGTTTTCCCTGCCTGGCTCCCCCCCTTCCTGCCTGACAGCGCCGCCCGCCCTCCCCGCCGGCCCCGCCCAGCACACCAGGCGCGTGCCAGGGTTTTCTCAGCCCCCTGCCTGGCTCACCCCCTTCCTGCCTGACAGCGCCACTCGCCCTCCCTGCCGCCCCTGACGGGGCTGGCGGGGTCGGCCAACGAGGCCGGCATCAATGAGAGCTCTGGTAGGTGATAGCTTAAGATTGTGGCGTTAAAAATCAAAGCTAACAATCTAAATTAATCGGCTCATTCAAATTGAATTTTTAACAATAGCAATGGTGAGTCCGAGTCGAATCCACAGGGAAATAGATTTTTAAAGTTGAAAACTTTGAATTTTTTTAGAGGAAAAATAGAGAAGAAAGAAGATGGAGTATGATAATTTAATAAATAACAATTGAAACTAATCGGACTGGCTATGAACTCACAAAAGGAGCACACCTAAAAAAGAATAATCAGACCATTTACTGAACTAAGACTACCTCTAAAATACTAATTAAAAGTTGAATATAAAGTTTGAGTAGTATCAATAGAATAAAAAATAAAAGTTGTAGAACAAAAAGAGGGAGAAAAGATAACTTTTTTTAAAGGAGCTACTGTCATTCGTTAACAAAACTATATAAAATTTTACAGAGACATTGAAAATAAAAAAATAACATGACTTTCATAAAGAACATTTTACAGAAAATATTCGAACTACAGTGTAACATGGAGAACTCAAAAACTAGAGAGAGAGGCGATGGAGAGAGAAAACTGGTGCTTGCAGCCGTCGTCGCCCTTCGCGTGGATCCTTGGCCGCCCTATACTCCTTCCAATAGTAATTTGTAGTGCCTTGAGTCCACCTCTTGCCCTTGACAGTCGCCGGTTTGAAAGAGATGTAGAGAGAGAGAGAGAGAGAGCGAGAGAGAGAGGGAACGAAGCTAGAGAGAGAGAGAAAGAGTGCTACAGTACCTCGGTACTGTAGCTACAGTACCCACGGGTACTGTAGTAGAGAGGGAGAAAAAGTGAGGGAGCAAGGGGAGAGAGGGTAGGAGGGAGAAGAAAAGTAAGGGGGGGGGGAAGGAAGGAAGGAGAGACTTCTTAAAAAGGGAGAGAGTATTTTTAAAATAAAGAAAGGAAGAAAGTGGATGGCGGCTGGCTCCTCTTGTTCTCTTCTTGGGTAAGAATTAGGGCAACCATTTAGGATAACAAAAGATCCTTTTACCCCCGCTTTAGTATTTTTGCCAAAATAAAGTCGATTTAGATGGGATTCGAACACCCGTCCTTCCCACAAACGACTAGAAGCTTAGCCAATTACATTGCATCTTCTTCATATCCTGTTCACATAAAATAAATGTAAATTAGGATATTATCATTAATAAAATTACATTTATGCTTAAATAAATTGATTTCTCACGGTCTTGCTGAGAAAACTGTAAATACATGAAATGATGATGTTTTTAACTCAGAATTTGATGAAATTGGTATCGTTGGAATCGGTACGAAGTTGTCTATCATTTCATGTTATTTTAAACATCATAAACATAAATATAGTGCATGCATTTGTTCTTTTAATAATAGAAAATACCAATTATCATACCCCCCAATTTACTCATTGCTAGTCCCTTAGCAATGCAAATAGAAGAAAAACTAGGACAACAATGAATTATCATGCTTCATTTATAGCTATCTATCATAATCAATTAAATGGTAGCTGATTGGTTAAGCTAAAGATTTCATTTCCCACTGTTCATGACAGGTGATTGTGCATGTAAGTTGGCATGCTTAGAACTCGTTTATGTCCTTTCCGTTATATCATCGCCTTTACTAATCCTTTAGATAGAACTACCTGGGGACGAGAAGAGAAAAGAGATTTTCTGATCAGCCCGTGAAGATCGTTTTTCAGCTCCCGCCCCGACTTAGCACTTTCACGACTTAGTCGCCTTTTTAGTACAAGGGAATTTTTCATTTAGCGTGGCTTTTTCATTTAATTGCACTTTTGCCTTTGAAAGTGCGTACTTTTTGCCACTCTCTTTGAATTGCTTGAGGGGAGGTGCGTTGTAAGGACTGAGGTTTTCGGATTCGGTTTTCGGGGTCGGACCCTGTAGTTCTGGCCCTAGTGGGGTCTGGAACTCTGTGTTGTTTCGCGTCGAGCCCGCTCGACGCGGTTTAAACGGCGTCCACCATGGCAGACGCGTTTCAGGTTCTGCCACGTGGGTGCCACGTGGACTGACTTTGGGCCGGGAGAGTACGGCCCTGTCAGGTCGTCTGAACGGCGTCCATGTGGGTCGACGCCTTTCAGACTGCGACTCTGGGTTGTCAGAGTACGGCCCTGACAAGTTATCTGAATGGCGTCTGTGAAGGACGACGCGTTTCAGAATCTTGTCAGAGCGGCCGTCATGTCACCTGATAGGCGTCCGTGCATGTCGACGTGTTTTATCCAGCCTCTGGTTAACCCCGCGAGCCCTCCTCCTTTCCCTCATTTTCTCCTTCTCCCTTTCTCTCTTTCCCTCCGGCGAACTCGGCGGCGATCCTCCTCCTCCCTCTTTTCCTCACACCATTTCGCCTCTCCCTCCACTCCATCCTCTACCTGGCTCCTACCCCTACCACCTCCACTTCCACTGCGGCGTTCTACTCTCCGGACGGCGGCCGACGTCACGGTGGGGCTAGGACGACCTCGGCGGTACCGGCGGCGGCGTGGGGCGAGACAGGCGGACGGCTTGAAGCTCGGAGGCGTTCGAGTGTCCGGTAGGGTGACGTTCCCCGTGGCACTATGTTTAAGATCACGTTTTCCTCAATATACATGTGGTAGATCTTCGGTTTTGGGGGTTAGAATGAGCATGTTTAGGAATTCTATGTGGGTGTTTGCCTATGAAATGTCTTGCTCTTCGTTTCCCTCCAGATTGAATGATTTTTGGGGTTATTTGGAATTGGAAAGGGAGCCCTCGAGTTTAGGGCGTTCCTGGTTCCTGGGCTTGAAATACGTCGTGCATGGACGACGCCTTTTTGAAGGGCGTCGGGCCATCACGACGCCTTTTAGACAGGAATTGACTGACAGACAGTCTGCCCAGTTGGAATTTCTGTGGCTGAAAGACGTCATGGGTAAACGACGCGTTTTTGAACGGCGTCGGGCATCCATGACGCGTTTTAACGGCAGAAATCCCCTGGTTAAGGCCTTGGGAATTCCGGATTTTCGTGTTGAAAGGCGTCTGGGGATGTCGACGCCTTTTGAAAGGCGACCATGAGGGTCGACGCCTTTCAAAGCCAAATTCTGAAAACTGATTTATACAAACCTGCACATGGAGCTTGAATGGCGTCGACCTCGGTCGACGCGATTCAAGACAGAATCTCACTAATACATGCCAGTAAAACGTGTTCACATTGCTAGATAGATAATTTGCACATGTTTTAGTGCACCCGATAGAGACGGATTCCTCACGATCGGATGGTTCTATATGTGTTGAGCGATCGCGGGATTTTCACGTGACCGGATCGCACTGTGTTGGGTTTTCAGTTATTGTGGACCTGGAGTGACATTGTAGCACTTTATCACCCTGTGCTGGTGGGGGCGTGAGCACAGCGCCGGTGGGGGCGTGGGCGGGGTGACGCCTAGTGAGAGAGGGTCACCTGGTGAACCCCGGGGTCAGCTAGTACCGGTGTCGGAGTGGTACATTCGGAGAGTCACTCATGCTGAGGGAAGGGGTAGTCACCTGAGCCAGTTGGGCCGGAGTAGCGAGCGTGCTATCCGAGGGGCTGCTCCTTGGTCTCAGCGGGTCGAGGTTTTTCCCACCGTTGTTTGTACGGTCGGCGAGTTCTATCAGGACGGCAGTTGTGGGTTTTCTAACGGTTGGCTTAGAATGTGCATGATTATTATTTTTCGACCGCATGTGTTCTCACGTAGAGAATTAGATATCGTACCTACCACTACACTTGTTACTTTACTGTTAGCTGTACTTTACACTTGTGGGTGTGTGCGTGGGCAGTGGGGGTCGAAGGATCCCTACTGAGTCTTGTCTTGAGACTCACCCCTGCGGTTTTCAGGTGAGGACTCTCAGCAGTCTTAGAGCGGCGTGTGCGGCCGGGTGGTGTGCCTTCAGCGGTTGTTCCGGGGTATGCCCCGATGTAGTTGTTATTTATCTTTGGCCTGTATGTTTAATTATTTCCTTCTGTTGGAGAATGTAATTATTTGCTGTATCGAGTCGCATTGTAATAATTTTAATTCCTGCACTTTTATTTTAAGTCAATGCGATGTGAATGTTTAGCTTAGTTTATTATTTATTTCTCAGACTTACTAGATCCTGGTTTGGTCCCAAATTAATGATTCGGTACCCATTTAGTAATCGGATCCCCGATTATAGGGTGGCGGGTCGTTACATGCGTACTTTTTGCCACCTGCCTTCCTTTAGCTCTTTTTGACACCTTATTTGACATTTAATGTTTACAAATGTCCCTTTTTAAATGACGACCTCTTTAGAGTACTGAGTGAGTTAGTCCCCTATTACGAATCCTAACGTTCTTTTCATTCAATCCAAAAGAAAAAAAAAAAAAAATTAGAATAGGTAATCTTATCCTTAGAGTTAATTCCAGCAATTTTATACTTTCAAGGTCTTTCACTTATTCTAAGTTGCCGTGTATGTGTGAAAATCATTCCTGTCGTAGCTTCTTGTGAAGTGGGTTATTCTAAACTTTAAAGGCTTTATCCAATTTAGCTAACATAAAACTGAAACAAGATTTCATGTAACTTATGTGGGATGTGAAAAAGAAGTTTTTGAAAAAATTTGGACCATTTTCTCAGTTTTCTTCAACAGATTTTTCAAAAACATTGCATATTGATTGCCCCCCTCAACTTGAATGGCATTGTCCTCAATGACACAAAAGATATGAAAACACATGCTAGCCATAAGAAAACTGTGAAAGAGAGAAACAACCTGTAATGATGAGGATGCGACTTTACCAAAGCCGATTGTCGCTTACAAACCTAAAAAAAATGAAAAGAAAACAAAGTTGAACTAAAGATATTGGGTTGCCTCCCGACAAGCGCTAAGTTTATCGTCTTCAACCAGACGGAAGTTCAGTTATTGTGGATCACTCAGTTCTATAGATTCAGGTGGCTCATTTTGAAGGTTTTCAATAAATGGTTTCAACCGTTGACCCTTAACGGTGAAAGTGTTCCCACTCTTAGGATTCAGAATTTTAACAGCTCCATGATCGAAGGCTTTAACGACCACGAACGGTCCATCCCATCTGGATTTCAGTTTTCTTGGAAATAGGCTAAGCCTAGAGTTAAATAGCCAAACTTTATGATTTGGAAGAAAAGATTTTCTCACAATATATTTATCATGGAAAGCTTTAGTTTTGGCTTTATAAATCTTTGAATTTTCATAGGCCTCGTTGCGCAACTCTTCTAGCTCACTCAGTTGTAAGGTTCGGTGGGAACCAGCTTGGGTTAAGTCCAGATTGACTTGTTTAATGGCCCAATATGCCCTATATTCCAATTCCACCGGAAGGTGGCACGCTTTTCCAAAAACCAGGCGATAAGGAGACATGCTAATAGGAGTTTTGTAAGCGGTCCGATAGACCCATAAGGCATCATCCAATCTTTCAGACCAATCTTTTCTATCGGGCCTAATGGACTTTTGCAGAATATTTTTAATCTCTCTATTGGAAACTTCTACTTGGCCACTGGTTTGGGGATGATAAAGGGTAGCCATCTTGTGATTAATTCCATATTTCTTAAGCAAAGCTCGAAACTGGTAATTCGTGAAATGCGTTCCCCCATCACTTATGATAGCTTTAGGCCACCCGTACCGAGAAAAGATATTTTTCTGGACGAATTTAATGACTACTTTATGATCATTGGTTCGGGTGGCTACTGCTTCAATCCACTTAGAGACATAATCCACCGCTACCAGGATATATGCATGTCCAAAAGAAGGTGGAAAAGGTCTCATAAAGTCTATCCCCCAAACATCAAAGACTTCAACTACTAAGATTGAGTTGAGTGGCATCATGTCCCTTTTTGCCATATTTCCTACAGCTTGACATCTCAAACAAGTTTTGCTGAACTCATGGGCATCTTTAAAGAGTGTGGGCCAATAAAAATCACTTTGTAGGACCTTGGCTGCAATTTTCTTCCTCGAGAAATGGCCCCCACATGCTAGATTATGGCAGAAGTTGAGAACACTCTGTTGTTCTTCCTCAGGAACACATCGCCTAATGATTTAATCAGGACATAATTTGAATAGTTCCGGATCCTCCCAGAAACAATACTTCTCTTGGGAAAATAATTTGTCCTTCTCACTTTTAGTCCATTCTTCCGGGAGCTGATTAGTCACCATGTAATTGACAAAATGAACATACCAAGGTGTAACAGTGTGAGAAATGGCTAGCAGATGCTCATCAGGAAATGAATCAGTTATTAGTGCACCTTCAGAAATCAGAATTCGGGATAGGTGGTCAGTTACCACATTCTCGGAACCCTTTTTATCCTGAATTTCCAAATCAAATTCCTGAAGGAGTAAGATCCATCTGATAAGTCTGGGCTTCGCATCCTTCTTGGTCAAAAGGTATTTCAGAGCTGAGTGATCAGAATAGATTATGACGTTTGCCCCTAAAAGATAAGATATGAATTTTTCTAAGGCAAAAACCACAGCTAATAATTCCTTTTCTGTGGTGGTATAATTCATTTGAGCATTTGCAAGGGTGCGACTTGCATAATAGATCACCACGGGACACTTGTTGATTCTTTGTCCCAATACCGCACCGATAGCATAGTCAGAGGCATCGCACATGATTTCGAAGGGCAAAGACCAATCTGGAGATTGAAGAATCGGAGTTTTGGTCAAAGATTCCTTCAGAGAATTGAATGCCTTGATTCAAGATTCATCCATTTGGAAAGGAACATCCTTAGCTAGGAGAAGAGTTAAAGGCTGGGCAATTTGAGAGAAATTGTGGATAAACCGGCGATAGAAACCGACATGGCCAAGGAATGAACGGATCTGTCTGACTGAGGTGGGAGGAGGAAGATTAGATATGAGATCGATCTTAGCTTTATCTACCTCTATCCCCCTTTCAGATACAATGTGGCCTAGAACAATGCCCTCTCGAACCATAAAATGGATCTTCTCCCAACTAAGTATCAAGTTGGTTTCTATGCATCTAGCTAGCACCTGTTTAAGATTCTCCAGGCAGTTTTCAAAAGAATCCCCGAAAATCGAAAAATCATCCATGAAAACTTCGAGGAATTCTCTCACCATATCAGAGAATATAGACATTATAAATCGTTGAAATGTGGCTGGTGCATTGCATAATCCAAATTGCATTCTCCTGAAAGCAAACGTGCCATAAGGGCACATAAAGGTGGTCTTTTTTTGATCTTCTGGGTAAATAGCCACTTGATTATACCCAGAGTACCCATCTAGGAAGCAAAAGTACTTCCGGCCCGATAACTTTTCAAGAATCTGATCCATAAACGGGAGTGGAAAGTGATCCTTCTTAGTCATGAGATTCAACTTTCGGTAATCAATGCACACTCTCCATCCCGTGGTGGGCCTAGTAGGTACCTCCTTACCTTGATCATTCTTGATAACCGTTAATCCAGACTTCTTTGGTACCACTTGGGTTGGGCTGACCCATTTGCTATCTGATATGGGATAAATGATACCCGCATCCAGCCATTTCACAACCTCTTTCTTAACCACCTCTTTCATGTTTGGGTTAAGCCCCCTTTGCATCTCCCGACTGGGCTTAGAATTCTCTTCCATATAGATGTGATGCATGCAAATGGACGGGCTAATTCCCTTTAAATCGGCCACCAACCATCCAATGGCACCCTTGTGGTCTTTGAGGACCTCAGTTAATTGGGCCTCCTGCGGTGATATGAGATTTGCCGCAATGATGACCGGGAGAGTTTGGTCTGGGCCCAAGAAGATATACTTGAGAGACTCAGGTAATGGCTTGAGTTCAAGCTCAGGAGGGTCCTCTAAGGATAACAAAGCGGGCTCAGATTGCAAGGCTGGTAAAGGTTCAATCTTGGGCCAAGACGTTAATGGGCTGGGAGAATCTTTTAAGGCATTGGCTTCCTCTAAAAGGTCATGTGTAAACATCACATTTTCTTTAACCAAATTCTCCAAGATATCAATAGTATGGCATTCTTCTTCGTGATATGGATATTTGGATGCTTTGAAGACATTAATCTTGACCTTTTGACCCCCAAAGGATATGCCCATCATGCCAGTTTCACAATTGATGTTAGTTTTGGCGGTGGCCAAAAATGGACGTCCTAGGATGATCGGGGTATGAATGAGATCCTCGGGTAAGGCCATATCCAGAATGAGAAAATCCACGGAGAAATAGCAATCATGAACTTTTACAATAACATCCTCAATGAGTCCCCGTGGAATTTTTACAGACCTATCTGCCAACTGCAAGACGATGGATGTGGGCTTCAGTTCCCCAATATCAAATTTTTCAAAAATAACAGTTGGCAACAAGTTCACACTAGCCCCCATATCCAATAATGCTCTATTAAATGTGACTCCACCTATGTCACATGAAATCAAAGGTGCCCCAAGATCCTTTAGCTTCTTGGGTAGATGGTTCATTAAAATTGCACTCACATCTTTTGAAAGTCTAACCTTTTCGGGAGTCAATCTCGATTCCCTTCTCGGCGTGCACAATTCCTTCAGGAACTTAGCATAAACTGGCACATGCTTGATAGCATCAATGAGTGGAATATTGATCTGAACTTGTTTAAATAATTCCATCAACTCCTCATTCTGGGCCAGTTTCTTCTTGGCATTGGGCTTGGCTAGTAAAGCATTTGGGAATGGCACCCGTGGTTGATATGCACTTGGGCCTTCATCCAACTTTCCTTTTCCTTTCAGATCTCCCCCCAACTTCTCCATATTGGGCTCACCCTCACTTTCACTTTCGATTTCCTGAGGCCCACTAGTGGAACCTTCTGCTACCTCCCCATCCTTCTGTGGGTTCTCCAAACTCTTCCCACTCCTAAGGGCCGAAATAGCTTTAGCATTCTCAAATTGCGGCTCTTTAGGTTGTGCTAATGGATCAGGTTGAGGTAAAAGGCCCGATTGGGATGGAAAACCTGGAGGTTGATTTCTCGGATTAGCAATGGGTTGACTCGGAAGTTGGCCCATTTCCCTTCTCATAGTGGCTTCAGCTAATTGCCCCATTTGCCTCTCCAACTTAGAAATAGACTGTTGTTGGGTCAAGATAAGTTGTTGGAGTTGTGTGAATTTGTCATCAAAATTGGCCTGAGGAGGTTGTTAATAAGTTGGTGGAGGAGGATATTGAGTGGATTGCCCTGATTGGAAGGATTGATAGTGGGTTGGTTGAGAGAATTGGGCTTGAGAGAATTGAGCATGTGGTCCCCTAGCATGCGAATTCCCGTAGAAGTTGGGCTGATGTTGAAATGAGTTCTGGGGCTTTTGGGCATGATGCATGGGAGGATTAGGTATTTGCAATGGGGCCTGTTGATTCTTCCATGCAAAATTAGAATGGTTTCTCCAGCCCGGATTGTAAGTATTTGAGAATGGATCATTATTGGGCCTGGAGAATCCCTGGGCAGCCTGAACTTGTTCTTGAATGAATGGTGGAAGTTGAGCCGTAGTTGGACATTCATTTACTTGATGGGTCGGACTTGCGCACAAAGCACAAATGTCATGAGAGATAGAAGATGGGCCTTCATATGGACTAGTTGGTGTTGGATAGGTAGGTTCTTGCTTGTTTAAGGCTAAGAGGTGATCTAACTTTTGGGCCAAGATGTCTACTTTATCCAATTTCTGATTGATCAGATTGATGTCCATTCTGGATTCGAACTCTCTACGAGCCTTAAGTTCATACATTTCGGCCTGCTTAGATGGCCCAACAGACCTCTTATAGGATGATAATGAGGCATGATTGATGGAATTTTCGCTTAACATCTCAAAAAGATCATAAGCCTCATCTTCATTTTTCATCATAAACGCTCCTCCACATGAGGCATCCACCATTCGTCTGAATTGTTCAGACAATCCTTCATAGAATGCTTAGACAATTTGTCATTTTGAAAGTCCATGATGAGGGCATTTCCTAAGCAATTCTTTTAGTCTTTCCCAAGATTCATGAATCATTTTACCAGGAGTTTGGGTAAAACTCGTGATAGCCCTTCTCATAGTATTAGTCCGCCCCATGGGATAGAACTTCTTTAGAAATTCTTTTTGCATTTCTTCCCATGTCCTAATGGGCCTACCTATAGTCCCCAACCAATATTTAGCCTTATCCTTTAATGAGAAGGGAAATAAGGTCAGCTTAAGGCCATCATCGGTGAAATTCTGGATTTTCACCGTGGAACAGATTTCTAGAAATTCATCCAGATGCTTATAAGGATCTTCGTTCATGTTCCGATAAAAGGATGGGAGCATCTGAATGGTGCTAGATTTAATTTCGTATTGATTGGCTGGATTCTGAAGAAGATGAATACAGGATGAAGGTTGATATTGATTTGGAATGAAATAGTCCTTCATTTGCTTCAGTGGATCATGATTATCAGCCATTTGATTGTATGGTGGGTTTCCTTGGTGTAGGATTCTCTCGATTTCAACAAATGGTCCTAGAAGGTTAGAGTTTTGAGATCTCCTACCTTGCATATACTAGGACTGAGAGAGAGAAGATGGATTTGAATTTTGTTTACTATTTCTTGTTTTTTTTTTTTTAAAATGCAAACAATTTTCGCAATCAAATTACCCTAATGATCTAATGTTAACCTAGACTCTCTATGTGAATTTTCTTACAAGGTGAATGGGGTCCACCTCAAGTCACAACCACAATCAATCAACGGCCAGGTAAGAGGTAGGGTAGTGGGAGGCTCCCCTTACTTTCGTAGGGACCTAATTAGAGAACCACTTTCATGTTTAGGCGTTTGTCTTTTTAACCTCTAGCCTAGACACCGTTCCCAAAAATGGAGGCAACCCGAAATTTAAACCACTCACGGTGTAAACCCTAGATTCTCTTTCGACTTGCTTATAATTGGATTAGGAAATGCCAATGCAAAGAAGGTGATTTGTGGGCTAAGGAAGGGTAATCAAATCCCTACCTTATGTAGTTAAAGTTGTTGCCCTTAAAGTCTTTTTGAATGCAATGTAACGCAATAAGCAAATCAAGGCAGGGTGTGTTGATGCAATCATGAATGACTTGTTATAATTGAAACACGTACCTTTCCCCCGCAATCTTCAACAATTCATGGAAATGACTAAAAATAGAAACTAATGCATGCTTTCCTAAAATGATGAATGCCTAACATAGATGGTTTCTAATCTTGGAATGACAATTTTTAAATTTGAATTTTTCTTTCCTTTTTTATGTTAATGGCAACCTATCTAACTTAGCAACTACAAAAAGAAAACTAACTAAAATAAGGAAATTGAAACATAGAAAGTTGGAACATACTTACCAATGATTTCGCTTTTCCTTTTTTTTTTTCAATATACCTACAAAAGTAAGAAAAATAAGGTTAGCTAAAGAATAATTACACTAAATCCAAAATAATCAAAATTAAAAATCTACCTCACTGGCAACGGCGCCAAAAATTGATAGCTTAAGATTGTGTCGTTAAAAATCAAAGCTAACAATCTAAATTAATCGGCTCATTCAAATTGAATTTTTAACAATAGTAATGGTGAGTCCGAGTCGAATCCACAGGAAAATAGATTTTTAAAGTTGAAAACTTTAGATTTTTTAGAGGAAAAATAGAGAATAAAGAAGATGGAGTATGATGATTTAATAAATAACAATTGAAATTAATCGGACTGGCTATGAACTCACATAAGGAGCACCCCTAAACAAGAATAATCAGACCATCTACTGAACTAAGACTACCTCTAAAATACTAATTAAAAGCTGAATATAAAGTTTGAGTAGTGTCAATAGAAGAAAAAATAAAAGTTGTAGAACAAAAAGAGGGAGAAAAGATAACTTTTTTTAAAGGAGCTACTATCATTCGTTAACAAAACTATATAAAATTTTATAGAGACATTGAAAATAAAAAAATAACATGACTTTTATAAGGAAAATTTTACAGAAAATATTCGAACTATAGTGTAACATGGAGAACTCAAAAACTAGAGAGAGAGGCGATGGAGAGAGAAAACTGGTGCTTGCAACCGTCGTCGCCCTTCGCGTGAATCCTTGGCCGCCCTATACTCCTTCCAGTAGTCAGTTGCAGTGCCTTGAGTCCACCTCTTGCCCTTGATAGCTGTCGGTTTGAAAGAGATGTAGAGAGAGGAGAGAGCGAGAGAGAGAGAGAACGGAGCTAGAGAGAGAGAGAAAGAGTGCTACAGTACCTCGGTACTGTAGCTACAGTACCCACGGGTACTGTAGTAGAGAGGGAGAAAAAGTGAGGGAGCAAGGGGAGAGAGGGCAGGAGGGAGAAGAAAAGTAAGGGGGGGGGGGAAGGAAGGAAGGAGAGACTTCTTAAAAAGGGAGAGAGTATTTTTAAAATAAAGAAAGGAAGAAAGTGGATGGCGGCTGGCTCCTCTTGGGTAAGAATTAGGGCAACCATTTAGGGTAACAAAAGACCCTTTTACCCCCGCTTTAGTATTTTTGCCAAAATAAATTTGATTTAACTGGGATTCGAACTCCCGTCCTTCCCACAAACGACTAGAAACTTAGCCAATTGCACTATATCTTCTTCATGTCCTGTTCACATAAAATAAATGTAAATTAGGATATTATCATGAATAAAATTACATTTATGCTTAAATAAATTGATTTCTCACGGTTTTGCTGAGAAAACCGCAAATACATGAAATGATGATGTTTTTTAACTCAGAATTTGACGAAATTGGTACCGTTGGAATTGGTACGAAGTTGTCTATCATTTCATACTATTTTAAACATCATAAACATAAATATAGTGCATGCATTTGTTCTTTTAATAATAGAAAATACCAATTTATTAGTAGGCTTCCCTAAACCCGATGCCCCTTATTTTTCTGGTTTCTCTTCCGGCTCCGGGAGGAGGGAGCAGCGGCGGCCGGCAACTAGAGGGTGGCTTCCCCTTCCTTCCTCGATGCCGACAGTGGCCGACCGGCGTGCCAATGCTACTGGAATATCCCCCCGCCCAGAAAAGAAAAAAAAAAACCTGCGGTTATCAAATATGAAACTGTGGCCCTCCTGAATCCTTCTTCCAAAACCATGGAGATGGGAGGCTTCATCACCGGCCGCCGGCCACTGAATTCTACAGGGATCCATTAGGGACTTGCAGAAGAACAAAATCGTGGTCTTCCATCATCATGGAAACCCCAACCAAGCCCACGAAATAGTTCTTCATCTCCATGAAGAACAAAACGAAGAACACCCAAAATTCGGTTTTTCTTCACGAAAAATAATATCATATATTATAGTTCATCCTATGAACATTTCACGAGAGAAAATAATTTTTTCTTGCATGGAATTAATTCTTAGAAAATTAATTTCGTCATCCAGAAATGGATTAGAGCCAAACCTAGCTCTGATACCACTGTTGGGATCCGGGCAGGGCGCGACGAACACAGCAAAAGCAATAAGAAAATACCCGCCCGATGCCCACAGATCCAATTCAGAACGAAAAACGAAAACCAAAAATTGGGTCGCGATCATATCATCTTGCGCAGATTTGAATCCTCGACCGTTTCAGTTTTGTCGAGACGATGCCGCTAGCCGCACAAGCTTCCGGCCTCCAGCGGTTTCCACGCGATCCTCCGCAGTGGTTTGTCTCCGCTCCCTTGTCCAGATCAGGTCGCTCGCTGAAAATTCCTCGCCGCAACGATGTCCAGATTATCCAGACGGGAATTCCCAACTCTTAAAAAATGCGCGCGGCGGAGACGAGAAGTCTCCCGGCGCCTCGAATACGGCGCCTAGAGGAGAAGGAGAGAGAGAGGGGGATGCCCAGCCTTGAGAGCTCCTGGAGCTTGGCCTAAGGTTTCTTAATAGCGCATATATATATTAGGTTGGCGCGACTTTTCATAAAGGTTCCCGAGTTAATATAAATCCCACTTAATTACCACCGATTGAGAATTTGTTTGCGTGTGACCTTCTAGGCCTATTAACCAATCCAGTTTTCAGCCCGTTAAGTTCAATAACTAGTTATTGACTTATTATGATTAATTAATATTTAGATATTAATTAATTACTTAACTAAATTAACATCTCATGTAAATTCGGTCGGACTTCCGATCAAGTGGGTGCCAAGCAACACCGCATGATCCTAGAAGGTAATGGAGTTCAGCAACCCACTCATGGAACCTGTCTGTCCACAGTTACCGCATGGCTTATGATCTTTCATTCGTACAATGCTCTCGAATTGACCTAGGGTTATGGTCAACTGTCAAAACCCTAAATGGTCAACTCACTTGAATTAGAGTCCGCTATACAAAATCAGAAAATATCTTATTATAATATTGTATCTGCTTTGGCTAGAGACTCCTGCACATCTATTCTAGAGCATTCTCTCTCCAGTTATCTGAAAACGAATGATCCTTTATTGAACACACAATCACCTTCGAAGGTCTTCCGCTGGACCCGATCCTTGACTATTAGAAATCTCGTAGATGGAGATTCGTAAGCCAAGGTCAAAGCGTAGAAGTCCACTGACAAGATGTCTTTGATGTCTCAAGTCTAAGGATCAACCATCCCACTGTGACGACGAATCAAGCCAATTGACAGTCAGATAAATTACCATACGCGATTCATTCGGATCAGTTCAGTGAACTCATTCTCTAATGAGCACCTACAGGTTTATCATAGTGTCTCCACATAAGTGATTAACGAGATCAGTCACCCTCATCATATGAGCTGGAATAACATGTACTAATCTTCTCGGATATTCGATGTCCTTCTCAAACATCCTATGACTAGGAACAATTAAGAATATGTATTTATAAGTCATCAGTCTCATTATTATGATCTCATCATAATCTGATGATTATTGTACATATTCATAGACTTCATTATGCATGATAATTTGTAAGCCAATCTACATAATGATTTAAATGCCATTAATTAGCGAACCAAATTGTGATAGGTACCTCATGATTGACTTTGAAGACACCTATATCTATCAGGCGCTAAGTCCTTCTGTATAAAACTTTCAACATTGGGCTCAAATCCAACACAACTATTATGGTCATGCACATTTTAGAACACAGTTTGACTATTCGATACCCACTACTCTCCTTTTCCTTAGTCTACACAATCAAACTATCAGTCCAATTATCCACATCCTCAGTAATTAAGTCAACATGAGGAGAAACAATTCATACTATTTGAGTAGAAAGTCTTGGCCCAACAATAAACTATGACAAAATGTAGGCCATGGTAGATTGTTTAACTAAGACTGCTTTAAAGATGTATTCAAAACAAGTGCCTTGCAAGTCCATTGAAAATCTTAAAGATCTATCTCATGATTTTGACCAACAATTCAATTCACAAAGTCAATCCAAGATCTCTCAGTCGAAAAATGCTCACATCATGTCTGATCTTGAAAACATAGAGAGGCTTGAGGAGTCTTATCAAGAGGAAATAAGAAATACTAGTACAAAGCATTCCATAAATATAGAGAACCCTGAGACTGACCAGCAAGATGAATCTATGATCATATCTATCATTAAAGTCAGTCCTGAGGAGAGCTTAAATGAAAAGGACATGGAGAAGTGAGTAATCTTTTAGATATTAATCCAGACTTTGAAACATTTTCTGCTTTCGATAGAGGAAGTAAACACCTATGCTAGTCCGAACCTTGAGCATTTTCTCTTTTCTACATAGAAAGTGGATGGAATACATGATTCTGCTCATGCTTTTAACCTTGAGCCTAGAGTTGAACCCTTACTGACCTTACAATCTGAGGCAACGCTACCCTCTCATGAATCTCTTCCACAACTTTTCAAACATTTACCATCCATATGCATTCATCATACCTATATGGAGGAGAATGCTAGGCTCGGTAAGGAGATGCAAATACAGGTGAAGTTCAAGTAGGTCACCTTGCAGCCTATTGACCAATCTATCAAAACACTACATGAGCTGATCTACGAGGTTTTAGTGAGGGAAGACACATGTTCCTTATATGTCGATTTCTTAATTCTTGACATGGAGTCCTCTTAAAACCTTAGCCAAAATCTTATTGTCTGGAGTTGTCTAGTCTCAACTACTACTAACGTCAACATCAATTATCAATATGGATTCGGGAACATTTCATGTGGTGAACAAAAAGTCTAAATTTATATTTTCAATCTCAAGAAACTCTTACAAGGAGAGGAAAAAAGTTATGTTGTTGATATGGTCCCAGATTCACGAGAAATCAATCTTTCTTTAACTAAGTTGGAAATTTATGCTATTTTGGGTCTCAAGGTTGATTCCCTAACCTGTGAGGTGCATACAATGCTTGGCCCACTCCAATTAATAAATCTTAGGATGCATGCACTAAAATTTGTGCCGACATGCATTGGAGAGTGTGTACATAGCGTTTGGCTGAAGACGTTAAACTTAGCGCTTATTAGACGTCAACTTAATATTTTAGGTTATTATAGTATTTGATATCCATATTTTTAAGTATTAATAATTCAGGTGGTAGCTGACCTTGGTGAGAATAGATGTGGCCTCTCCAGTCTATCAAGTTGTTTATTTTCCTGCCATTTCTTTTGGTTCCTATAGTTTCACAGTTTTGTCACATTTTGCATATGCCATTAGCGACAATGGAATTTAAGTTGGAGGGAAGGAACCATTGTGCTCTGATGTAAATTCTTTTAAAGAAAACTTGTATTTTTTATAGACGAAAATTATGCTCAAATTTTTTTCAAAATTTTTATATTTTCACATCCCAATTGAGTTTTCATTTGATTCATTAAAGGAGTCTTAAGCAAAATAATTTTGAGCTAGTTAGTTGGTTAAAGCCTTAAAAGTTCAGAGTTTCTCCTCCTTCGTAAAGAGTCACAACAGGAAGGATTCCTACACACATGGAAGGCAACTTGAGGTGAGTGGAAGATCCTGAAAATAGGGTTATTGGAGTTGGCTCAAAAGTTAGGACTACTTTTTCTTTTTCTTTTTTCTTTTTGGTTGAACGAAAGTAATGTCGGGATTCGTAATAGGGGACTAACCTACTCAGCAACCTAAGGAGGTCATCTTAAAAAAACAAAGGAACAATTATAAACTTGCAAACCAAACGTCAATTGACAAATATGTTTTGAAAGAGCCAAAAGAAGGTAGGTGACAAAAAGTACCCATCCCAGGCAAATTAAAGAGAGTGCGCCTTGGGGAATGTGGCACCTTGTGGTTGGATTAGACCATGGGTGCATGGATAGAATAGGGATAGTGGAGGGGCTACATAAAATGCACTTTGTTCTCAACCTTTTAACTCTTTCATTTACACACTTACTCCTTTTTCATGTTTTAATAGGTCTTAGTTTAGTTGCACAATCTTTTTAGTTTCCTTTGCAAACTTAGTGTGATTTAGGTTATGTTCTTTAGATTTTCAACTCCAAATTTCTATTTTAATTTGGAGTCATTTTTCGTTTCTTTATTTAGTTATTATTGACCATCATCTTTCTTTCTAGAAAAAATTCTTAAAGAAAATTATTTGTTGTGAATCAAAGTTGTCAAATCAATTTCCATTGCCTCCCTGTGAAATCAACCCGGTCTCACCACTATTCTACCTTCAAATTTTTGTGCGAGTCCGGTTTATTTTAGATTGATCTACATGAGTGTTTAACGATGCGCATCACGAACGATCACCTGTAGAGCTAGACGCTCCCTCAAAAGCCATGGCCGCTAGAAGTGAACGGTTTGAAAGGGAACAGACTATATTCGAAGACCAAAAAGAAGTTAGCAAGGAGGGGACTCTTCGATCCACGGAGAAGACAACGAAGAAGAAGGGTCCAGCCCAAACTCACCTGGGGAAGTGCCAGCGATCCCAGGGCTGTTTGGATGGTTTCCACACTGACGCAAATAAACCACGGGGAGGCAACTGGCTAGCAGCAATGGCAGTCAGAGGGGTTAGGGTTACTCTTCCACTTATATAAGGTGTAAATGGGCGTCCTTTCGCCTGTCCTCGCATTGTGAAAGCCTGTTTCACCAACTCCTTGCAGATCCTCCTGGGGCCACATGCCTTGTTCCTGCTCCCAAGCATGCAAGCTGTGTACACGCTAGTGAGGTGCGCAGTGACAAGGGTAGATCAACGCTAGCCCAGAAGAGCCGAGCCCTTGACAACCAAATGGGCCGCACCCCATTTCGGCAGAGGAGACAACGGAGGCCCACACGGGCCCAATAAGCCAGCCCAAGGAGGCAGCCCGAGATAAAGCCTGAACGCAATTCAAGTTGACAAGATGTTTCACAAGTGGGGCATTGGATCTAGTGTTTGGGTCGCATATGAAACACAGACCTATGGTGGCACCTATCAAATTAATAAAGATTGCACTAGTAGAGTTATCGTTAACAATAAACTAAGCATCAACAAAGTCTTTGAAAACTTTTGTTGCTCTACACGTTTTACGCCGCCGTAGAAGAGTGCACCCATCAAGAATCTCCTTGTAGACAAATGAAGGCGATTGACAAGGTAATAGTTTCTAAAGCTGACTCGACTATTTAAATCGGGATTTCATAAACACAAAGTGGATGACAAGAATATTACACATCGTATTTTTATTTTCGTCTTCAAGTCACTCTGTTTTCTGCTACACATTGGAATATAAGAGCGGTTCCTCTAAGTACAGATGAGGATGCGAGCCAGATGTATCGAGTCCAGTTATGCCTCCCCTTTTTGTTGGACTCCGTTGGCCTTGGTCAGTTATCAAAGACAGGGACACTGCCGCGGCGCAGCTGCAAGTGCCAGAGCATGCGCTCGTACAAGACTCCAACCAACAACTTGAGCCAAGCAGCTGGTTCCCTAGTGCAAGATTGTGGGACCCCCAACAGAACAATACAAAGGCTATACGAATGCCAACAAATCGCCCCACCCTAAGATGTGTAGCGGAGGAAATGGGTGGCCTTACCATATGTAGGATGGATGATCCTGGAAATTCCTGGGACCAGTTTAGCTACTTGTGATCCTCATTCATGGGAGCTTGGAAATATTTTAAGCTGTCACCAAGTGATCTCTTTCCATTCCGTAAGGCACTTCCCTATGGTACCCTAAGGATGGGCCCACAGGAAGATTGATTGGGACATGACGACTTCTGTTTCGGTTCGTGAAGCTAAAAGAGCCGAGATGTGGGCTTTTCATGCCCACTGGATTCATACGTCAAAATCAAATCCTTATATATTTTGATATTAATCTTTATATATTTAAATTTTTTAGTTTTTAATCTTTACCAATTACTTCCGTCAACTTTTTTTTTTAACTCTAAGCTTGAGTTTAACTCACTATAGAAAATTAGTTACTTATACTCCTATTCAAATTTTGAATTTTAGTTGTTGCACAATAGTTGGTACTCTACTACCCGACATCCAAGCGGATGATCTATGAAAATTTATAAAATTAAAAATTGTTATTAGGCCTGACCCATTAAAGTTAGTTTTTACTATCCATTGGACCCCCATTTTCTTTTGTTGACTCATTTCAAGTATTGTCATCCATTTTAACATTGCTACGAAGAATATTACATGAGTAGATGCTTCTCTTAAATGACTCTTAACTGTAAGAAATTCTTACAAAATTATATTATGTTTATAGAAGTAACATCAAAGCACGTAATATACAAGAATTCATTTCGAAGTCACTATAAATATAGAAATCAATACGAGCCTTTAAAAGTCTAAAAGTTTTGACTAATTTGTATGTTTGTCTTTTTCCCTTTTTCTCCCTTCCCCTCTTTGGATTTCTCCGGAAACTGATGAGACACAGCCGGCTCTCAAGCAGTCCTCCTGTTCATCGGGGAGCAACGAGCCGTCGCAGGTCAGACATGGCATTCTATCGAATCAAGGCTTTTAGATAAAAAGCGAATATCTTGAACTGAAGATTCGTGGTATTGTGCTGAACTGAAAACGTTCACTTTACATTCTTGGGTTGCTTGGCTTGTGAACACGGCGATAATAACTTTTAGGCTCCAATTACAGTTGCAAGTAGATCTGATTAATTACAGTTTATTTCACTCTCGTATTTATGAAACTCATTTTAATTTGCAAAAGTATATATCAATATATAGGTTAAAAAATTATTTGAACCTATTCATTGTTTGAAGCTAAATATTGATGGTGCTGTCAAACGAAATCCAAGATATTCTGATGAAGGTGGTCTGATCCTTAACCATTCTGATCACATTATCTTTGGTTTTTCTCAATTCTATGGTGTTTAAAGCACAACATTAGAAAACACATTCTCTGATATAGTGTTTGTCCTGGTCATAGACTTCCGCACATCATTCCTAAAGTATTCTCTAATTATTGAGAGCGAATGGCCCTGTATTGAACATTCAATCACTTTCGAAACTATTTCGCTGAACCCGATCGGTTGACTGATTAGCACCTTATAGTTCGATATCTATTAACCAAGGTTGTAGCCCAAAAGTCTACTCACAAAGTGTCTTTAGTGTTTTAGATCCGAAGACTAACCACACAACTGTGACATTTAATCAACTTGGTTGACAGTTAAGTAAATTACCATTCAATGATTTAAGTCATATAAGTTCAGTGAACTCATTCGCTAATGAGCAGTTACAAGTTCACCTTAGTGTCATCACAAAAGTTGTTGATTAGACTATGAACAATCTAGAGGGGGTTGAATGGGTTTTAAAGTAAGGTAAATGAAAAATTAATCGCGAAATTAAGTTTAAATGTATAGAAAGTGGGAGAATAAGAAATCAAGCATATAAAGAACACAGATTTATATTGGTTCGATCAATCTATATCTACGCCCAGTCCCCAAGCAATCTCTTGAGATTTCTATTAATATAAGGTACATACCCCTTGTTAGTTCACAACCACACACCCTGCAAACCAGCAGGTCTTCCCTTCCAAGCCGAAGGGAACAACATCCTACACACTGAATAGGTCTTCCCTTCTAAGTAAGGAAAAAGAACATACCACATGTGTAATGAAAAATTACAAAGATGCCTATGCAATAGACAGATATCATAGTGAAACTCTAGTTAATAAATCAAAACATAAAGATAAGAATGATGAACACTAGTCTTGATCGTTGCAGAAGGCCTGAGAGTTTCAATGTATGGCTGACTGAAACTCTAACTCTTAGGCTCTAGTTCTCTGTACTTGTGTGCAGGAAGAAGAAGGTTCTAGCTCTATGTATTTCTACTATTTTTTCAAGACTTGGTTCTCTACCATATATTTGTGAAGAAGTCTTGTATTTATACAAGGATTCAAAAGAGATTTGTTTGTTTGAATTCTCCAACTATCATCCTTTTGTCTAACGTCTCCTACTTTTAGTCTAACATTAAATTTGGTGAGTCTTAATGTTAAAAAATCTTATGTCTAGTTAAGAGAGAGTTTGAGTGTGCAACATTGTTGATTTGAAAAGATCAATAAGTTGTCTTAGTCCTTTTACAATTTTGGCTCAACATATCTTCCCAAACCTGGTGCAATCTAACAATAAAAAATTTCCATCTGATTGACCAACCAGAGGACAAGTGATGTAACGACCCGCCATCCTATGACCGGTGACCCGGTCACTAAATGGATGTCGGCCCATTAACTGCGGGTGCACACCCGGATCTCACACAACACATCTGGAGGAGTAAGTGCTAAACAAGGCTAAATATAACAATCGCACGGACAACAAAGGTAGACGAGTGCGCAGAAAGGGAAATAACAATGTCCGTATACAGTCCAACAATAATTACATGTCCAACAAGTTAAATAAGTACAGGCAGAAGGAAAGTACAACAACATCGGGGCATACCCCGGAACTGAGACAGCTGCTGGTCCGCACACCAAGAAGACACCACGCTACCGCTGCGCCACTCTGATCCACACCTGAAACCGCAGGGAGTGAGCCACACCAGAATTGGGCTCAGTAGGGATCATCCGATCCCCTGCCTCCCACTCACACACCCACAAGTGAACAACAGGAATATATGGCAATTTAAGTAAAGCAGTAAACATAGCACCCAACTCAGATATGAAACGCACGATAAGCAGTATAGCAAGAACCATTCTAAGCTACTCAAGAACCCAACACAGAGTCACGACTCACAGTCAAAGTCCACAAGGCGACTGAACCACACTGACGACCGAAGTCAAACGTCGCCTCCCAACACTACCACCAATGCTCACGTCTGTCCACCCCTACAGTGTTCCGGGGCACTGTAGGGTGAGGCAGTGAGCCAAACTAGGACTAGCTGGACCCAGTGTACCGCCACTGCCAGCTACGTGTGTACACAAGCAGTCTAGACTACTGTCCTACCACCGGATTGCCTCCACGCTAGGCCTCAGCGCTTCAGGAGGGCCCTGGGGACCGGCGAACCCCCGTTAAGCCGAAGCTACAGGAACTACTCACAAACCCAACTCTCCCGGGCTGCGTCAGGCCAAGGGCTAAGGGTACCACTCGTAACCTTGATCAAAGGTCACATCAGGCCCAGTGGCTAAAGGGTAAACCAACTCTACCAGTACCACCACCAGCTCCACAGAAAGAAACACGCCGGAAGCTGTCACAACAAATAAGGGAAACCCCGACCCGCTGAGGTTAAGCAGCAACCCCTCGGATAGCGTACCAGGTACTCCAGCCCGGTGGGCTTGAGGTGGTTCTGCTTCCCTCAGCCCAAGGTAAACCACAACATGTACCACTCCACAGACACCATGGCCCTTCTCCCATCGGCCCATAGTGACAAACGGAAACCACAGTCGCATAAGCACATATACGCGAATAATATGGTGCAATTCCACTCACACAGAAGTCCTCAGTCTCAGTATACAACTCAAAGCATGCATTTGAACCATCCTGTCATGAAACATGTATTAAATAACCAGAATTAAGCATTCCTGTCTTGAATCGCGTCGACCGAGGTCGACGCCATTCAAGACCCTCAAATAGGTTCATTAAAAATCAGATTATCCCTTAAAACGCGTCCACCTGTAAAGCCGCCGTTTAAAAACGCGTCAGGGTCGCCAGACGCCATTCAACCCAGAAATCCAGATAGCAGAACCCTCAAACGGGGGCATTTCCTGCCTAAATGGCGTCATGATGGCCCGACGTCTTTCCGAAAGGCGTCGTCCATCCATGACGTCATTTAGCGCCAGAACCTCTAATTCGGGAAACCTCAAACAGGGAGGTTTCTGCCCTAAAAGGCGTCGTACTGACCTGACGTCTTTCTAAAAGGCGTCTACCAGGCACGACGCCGTTTAGCGCCAGAAACCAGGTTTCCTGGTTCAACCCGAGGGTTTCTCCCTTGAACCCCAAGCACCCCGAAAAGCCCCAAAACCAAAAAGGGGGAAGATGAGAACGTCAAGCACCACGATCATGCTATGAAATCACGTCCACAAACACCGCCATTCCCACAAGGAATCCCCCTAAACATGCTCAATCTAACCCCAAACACGCCACATCACGCCAAGAAGCAAACGAGCACACATGCAAGGTTTCGTCCCCCTACCGGTTCTTGAACTCCTCCAAGCTCCTCGCCGCCGACCCGTCTCGCCCCACGCCGCCGCCGGTACCCTCGAGGACGCCGCCACTCCGCCGGAACGTCGGCCGCCATCCGGAGAAGGGAACGCCGCGAAGGAGGTGGTGGAGGTAGAGGTGAGAGGTAAGGAGGCTATGGAGTGGTTGGGAGAGGAAGAAGAGGAAGGGAAGGGGAAGAAGAGCGTCGGAGAGGGCGGAGAGGGCGAAGAGAGAGAGAGTGAAAGTGAGAATGAGGGAAAGAAGGGAAGGCTCGCGGGGTCAATCCGAATTCAGCTAAAACGCGTCCATCGAGGCAGACGCCTATCAGTCTGACAGGACGGGCCGTACTGACAGCGCTCTGAAACGCGTCACCCAACGTGGACGCCGTTCAGACGACAGGACAGGCCGTACTGACAACGCTCTGGCGTCGTACCCTGACATCGCAGATGTCGCAGTCTGAATCGCGTCGACCAACCTGGACGCCGTTCAGACGAAGTGACAGGGGCCGTACTCTCGCGCCCCGAAATCCGCCCACGTGGCGCACACGTGGCACAACAACCAGCAAGCCTAAATGGCGTCCACACAACCTGACGCCTTTTGAAAGGCGTCGAGCAGTGCTGACGCCATTCAGCCAAGAATCTCAGGACCCCACAAGGTCCGAACCAGGGGATCCGGCCCGAACCCGACCCGAATACTGAATCCGAAATCTCAGTCCTTACATTCTCCCCCCCTTAAAAGAATTTCATCCTCGAAATTAGCAACCGCTCAACGCTCAACTCGGCTAACCATCACATGCCGACACACACCAATTACAACAATCATTCTCACCAATCACACACACATGGCTCCACAAAATTAGCCAATCGAATTCACATCAAGCTAACCAAGATCCTCGATTCTAATACGAAGCTGAAGGATCAACATTAACCACACACTAGCAAGGCACATATTACAAAACCGATTCTCCACCAAACCCATACATACAAGTGCCATAAGAGTTCACAACCACTTCTAAACAAGACAAGATAAAAGTGCTCATCTAGCACAGCCTCTCGAACCACCACGAAGAGACGCAGCTCCACTCACGTCTCGAACACCTACTGACCGCTCGGCTCCTGACCTGCCTTATTCTTCTGGGGACAGTTCCTTGCGAGATGCCCCTTCCTGCCACAGCCAAAACAGCTACCAGTGATCAAGGGACATATTCTGTCGCCATGAAACCTGCTACAACGGAGACAACGACCTGCAGCGTCCCGCCTCGCCTCCTGCTGCCAGCCGACCTCTGTCTCGATATGTTGAACCGAGCCATCCTCATCCTCGTCACAAGGTACCTCCTGGAACTCGACCTCAAAAGAACTCGAACCACCTGACGAAAAGACCGCTGATCTATCCCTGCTCTGCTGCTTCCCTTGTGCTGAATGCTCCGATTCCTTTGCCGTGTTTTGAAACTGCATCTCCACCGCTGCCGCGCACCGAACTGCTGACGCCAGATCCTTACAACAATGGGCTGCCACAAACTCCCTCAAATCATGCCGAAGTCCATCCACGAATTTCTCCGTCCTTAGATCCTCACGCTCAGATATGTGTGGAGTAAACCTTCCCAGAGCCACAAATTTCATCTGATATTCTGAAACTGACATGTCACCCTGCACCAATTCTATAAACTCCCTTTCCTTGGCCCTACGAACATGCCTCGGAAGGTACTGTCCACTAAATTCTCTCACAAAGCCTTCCCAAAGAATCTCTCTCAAAGACCTATCTGGAAACGTCAACCCCTTGATGGTAACCCACCAATCATAAGCATCGCCCTTCAGCAAGTAGGTTGCCAACAAGGTCTTGTCACTCTCAGCACATTCTAGAACATCAAATACCTTCTCCACTTCCTTAATCCACTGAGCTGCCGCATCTGGAACAGGTTGACCCGTGAAAGAAGGGGGCTTCAGTTTCAAGAACCGCTCCACCACCGTGGATTGGCCACCTCGGGAACTAGATCCCTCAATTCCATCTCCCTGCTGATATCTAAACATAGCCCCAATCATGGCTTCCATGAAGCGATCCACATTATGTCCTTCTGCCCCCGGACCACCACCATCTGCTCTCGAACCACGAGCCAACGGAACTCTCCTCTTCGGTGCCATCACTACCCCACAACACGCAAATCGAACCAAAACACGTTAAAACCTATCAATCTATACCAGCAGCCATCGCCTGTACAGACTCGTACTTATTGTTGGACTATAATATCTAACCTAGTTTATCACATACTCGACCAGACTGGGCTCTGATACCAACTGTAACGACCCGCCATCCTATGACCGGTGACCCGGTCACTAAATGGATGTCGGCCCATTAACTGCGGGTGCACACCCGGATCTCACACAACACATCTGGAGGAGTAAGTGCTAAACAAGGCTAAATATAACAATCGCACGGACAACAAAGGTAGACGAGTGCGCAGAAAGGGAAATAACAATGTCTGTATACAGTCCAACAATAATTACATGTCCAACAAGTTAAATAAGTACAGGCAGAAGGAAAGTACAACAACACCGGGGCATACCCCGGAACTGAGACAGCTGTTGGTCCACACACCAAGAAGACACCACGCTACCGCTGCGCCACTCTGATCCACACCTGAAACCGCAGGGAGTGAGCCACACCAGAATTGGGCTCAGTAGGGATCATCCGATCCCCTGCCTCCCACTCACACACCCACAAGTGAACAACAGGAATATATGGCAATTTAAGTAAAGCAGTAAACATAGCACCCAACTCAGATATGAAACGCACGATAAGCAGTATAGCAAGAACCATTCTAAGCTACTCAAGAACCCAACACAGAGTCACGACTCACAGTCAAAGTCCACAAGGCGACTGAACCACACTGACGACCGAAGTCAAACGTCGCCTCCCAACACTACCACCAATGCTCACGCCTGTCCACCCCTACAGTGTTCCGGGGCACTGTAGGGTGAGGCAGTGAGCCAAACTAGGACTAGCTGGACCCAGTGTACCGCCACTGCCAGCTACGTGTGTACACAAGCAGTCTAGACTACTGTCCTACCACCGGATTGCCTCCACGCTAGGCCTCAGCGCTTCAGGAGGGCCCTGGGGACCGGCGAACCCCCGTCAAGCCGAAGCTACAGGAACTACCCACAAACCCAACTCTCCCGGGCTGCGTCAGGCCAAGGGCTAAGGGTACCACTCGTAACCTTGATCAAAGGTCACATCAGGCCCAATGGCTAAAGGATAAACCAACTCCACTAGTACCACCACCAGCTCCACAGTAAGAAACACGCCGGAAGCTGTCACAACAAACAAGGGAAACCCCGACCCGCTGAGGTTAAGCAGCAACCCCTCGGATAGCGTACCAGGTACTCCAGCCCGGTGGGCTTGAGGTGGTTCTGCTTCCCTCAGCCAAAGGTAAACCACAACATGTACCACTCCACAGACACCATGGCCCTTCTCCCATCGGCCCATGGTGACAAACGGAAACCACAGTCGCATAAGCACATATACGCGAATAACATGGTGCAATTCCACTCACACAGAAGTCCTCAGTCTCAGTATACAACTCAAAGCATGCATTTGAACCATCCCGTCGTGAAACATGTATTAAATAACCAGAATTAAGCATTCCTGTCTTGAATCGCGTCGACCGAGGTCGACGCCATTCAAGACCCTTAAATAGGTTCATTAAAAATCAGATTATCCCTTAAAACGCGTCCACCTGTAAAGCCGCCATTTAAAAACGTGTCAGGGTCGCCAGACGCCATTCAACCCAGAAATCCAGATAGCAGAACCCTCAAACGGGGGCATTTCCTGCCTAAATGGCGTCATGATGGCCCGACGTCTTTCCGAAAGGCGTCGTCCATCCATGACGTCATTTAGCACCAGAACCTCTAATTCGGGAAACCTCAAACATGGAGGTTTCTGCCCTAAAAGGCGTCGTACTGACCTGACGTCTTTCTAAAAGGCGTCTACCAGGCACGACGCCGTTTAGCGCCAGAAACCAGGTTTCCTGGTTCAACCCGAGGGTTTCTCCCTTGAACCCCAAGCACCCCGAAAAGCCCCAAAACCAAAAAGGGGGAAGATGAGAACGTCAAGCACCACGATCATGCTATGAAACCACGTCCACAAACACTGCCATTCCCACAAGGAATCCCCCTAAACATGTTCAATCTAACCCCAAACACGCCACATCACGCCAAGAAGCAAACGAGCACACATGCAAGGTTTCGTCCCCCTACCGGTTCTTGAACTCCTCCAAGCTCCTCGCCGCCGACCCGTCTCGCCCCACGCCGTCGCCGGTACCCTCGAGGACGCCGCCACTCCACCGGAACGTCGGCCGCCGTCCGGAGAAGGGAACGCCGCGAAGGAGGTGGTGGAGGTAGAGGTGAGAGGTAAGCAGGCTATGGAGTGGTTGGGAGAGGAAGAAGAGGAAGGGAAGGGGAAGAAGAGCGTCGGAGAGGGCGGAGAGGGCGAAGAGAGAGAGAGTGAAAGTGAGAATGAGGGAAAGAAGGGAAGGCTCGCGGGGTCAATCCGAATTCAGCTAAAACACGTCCATCGAGGCAGACGCCTATCAGTCTGACAGGACGGGCCGTACTGACAGCGCTCTGAAACGCGTCACCCAACGTGGACGCCGTTCAGACGACAGGATAGGCCGTACTGACAACGCTCTGGCGTCGTACCCTGACATCGCAGATGTCGCAGTCTGAATCGCGTCGACCAACCTGGACGCCGTTCAGACGAAGTGACAGGGGCCGTACTCTCGAGCCCCGAAATCCGCCCACGTGGCGCACACGTGGCACAACAATCAGCAAGCCTAAATGGCGTCCACACAACCTGACGCCTTTTAAAAGGCGTCGAGCAGTGCTGACGCCATTCAGCCAAGAATCTCAGGACCCCACAGGGTCCGAACCAGGGGATCCGGCCCGAACCCGACCCGAATACTGAACCCGAAATCTCAGTCCTTACAAGTGAGCTCTTCAAAAGTTGTGTTAGATAGAGCACGCATGTAGGTTTGGTACGTTGCAGGCTTATGAGATGTCAGTGTTGAAAAAGATTGAGCAGAATTCGGTATCTATGCATAGAGAAATTAGATAAATATAGTCATAATAAAATATTGAAGTTAATCTATTTACAGAGAGTGTCAAACAAAGATTAAGAATTTAAAATAACTGAGGTTCAACATTCATAAATAATTGCATGAACATATAGAGAAATAAGGTAGATAATCGATGTCAAAGATGTATAGATAATTATTAAAGAGACAAAGCAATTAATTGATTAAAAGAACTATTCATTAATCAGAAGAAAAACAAGTGCGTAATCAATGAAAAATAAAGAAGTAATCAGATCCGAGCACAAACTCATAATCGATCGAGTAATCAATTGATAGTGATACTGGTAATCGATACTGGAAGAATACCATTAATTGATCGCCACAACAAGTAATCAGAAGTAAGAAAGACAGTTAATCAATTTGGCAGACAAAGACATAATCAGAATGATAAGTTAAGCTAATAATCGATTCAATAAACAACCGATAGTCGAAACAACTGATAATAGATCACAAAAACAACTAGTAATCGAAACAATTGATAATCGACCATAGAAATAACTAGTAATCAATTACAAGAGTATGGCCAGCCAATTTTAATAGATAATCAATTGTTCGTATGAACCAATAGTCGATTTAGCCATTGTACCAATAACCGATTCAAGTATCAAGTTTAAAGGAGAAAGCAGTATTTAGTAAGTGTGAATAGTCAATTTAGAAAAGAAGAGCAATTAAAGTTTAGAAGAATCTATTATCCAAATAGTAATCGATAAACTAATTAGACTTCTACTCGCAACTGATAATTGATAAGGGTTAAACAATCAATTGAGTGGTATTTGTCGATAGCAATATCGATTAACAAAAGAACTCTTTAATTGATTAGCGATAGGGGGGTAATTGGTACATCTAATTGATTTGACTACAATAAAGACTTAATCGATTAGCGATAGAGATTATCTTATGAAGAATGAGAGTTCCTCTAATTGATTAAGAGTTTAGTGAGTTCTGAGGCTCTAACACTATTAATTGATTAGTCATAGAGAGTTAATAAAGCCTTTAATTGGAAGGATCAAAAGATCTACTGAAAATTGACTAAGTCCTAGATTAAACAATGCTATCTACAACAGTTAATCGACTAATTCTGTTGCCTATTTTAGGTAATCAATCGCTGATATCAAATATTTTCAAAGTGTTTTATCACCAAAACATGGGGATTAAGAAAATCACAAGAACTAACTCAACAATCTCCATTTTTTTGGTGATGACAAAATTTCTGAAAATGTCAACAGAACAGACGCATAAAATCACTATACAGAATGGTAGAGATGCGAGATAGATGATAAAAGCAAATTTTAATTTCCATCTCATATTTGAATGTTGGATTTGTTCTCCCCTTCTTTGTTATCAGTCAAAAAGGAACCAAGGGCAAGAATAGAAAGTTAGTGAAATGTACTAAATGTAGCAAGAACAATAGAAACAATATGCATAACAAGACGAAACAAGAGCAATGTATGGATTTGTTCTCCCCCTATGAAGTATTGTAGTCGTATTGACTGAAGGAATCAAACGTAATTCAAAAAGAAAATACAAGCTGATACCAACAATCTCTCCATGTTTGTCATACAAAAAGAATAATACAAGGGGTAAGATGAGATTGATGTCCAAAAGGGATAAAATGGGAAAAAATATTTCTGCATCGGTAACAATGATGCATATTCTCTCCCTTAATTCCTTGCTCTCCCTTAGTTTGTGACTCCCCCTCAATAGATGGCGTTGGAAAGAGGTTGCTTGAAGGCATTGCTGCCTTGAGCTATTGTTGTTGTCTCTACTGTCACACTGGCTGGTAAGAGCTTGCATTTCGCAAAAGATATCCCAGTGGAGGGATCTTCCTGAACGTGCAGCACTCACCTGGAGGTGGTGAAGCTTCCAGTCCCACATCCTTAATGTTGGAATGTGTAAGACCCTCCATAGGATGTTTAGATTCGTTATGGAGGAACTCACCAAGATAGGTGAGTCTGGAAGCAATGTCTAGATGGTTTGAGGAGAAACTTCATAGAGCACCTTCTAGTGTGGATGAACTCTTCTACAACTGGTTCAAGTAGATCTCAACTGCTTCACGTCATGTATTCAACAGGCATCTAGAGACACAATAAGATTTCATCGAGGAATTATTGTACTTAACTGGAGACTGACCATAGATTCTGCGGATACCGTTGGACCAGCCAATAAGAAGGATCTAGAGTGTAAGAAAGATAAGATTCAGAGATCAACGAAGAGGGAGGGTAGAAATTTTGTCTTCCACAAAAAGAGAGTTCAAAAGAGAAATATGGAAGAATGAACTATACTCAGAGATTGCATCTGTAATGTAAGTCGAGAATAGATTTCAAGTGGTGATGGAGGGGGGCTTTACAAGCTATTAATAAGGTAGAGAAACCTAAAAAAAATGACGGTCAAGGACAACTTTGTAACGAGAAAGGTGGTACTGTACAAGAGTGATATAGACAAAACATATTACAGTACCCTGTTAATTGGTCAAAAGTAGGTTACTAACTGACTGACAGACTTGATTGTCACAGAGGCTCTCGTAAATAGGTCATAATTTCTCAAAAAACCTTGAGTGACATGTCGATCAAGATTGGATAATCGATTGGATAAGAATTGAAGAAATCAATTAGATGAGAGAAGTACATGATTGATTAAGTGAGTATTGAAGTGACTGATTAAGGCTCAAAGAAGTTTAATCAATATATTAAATGAATTGATTAAGTGATCTAGGAAACAAATTGATTAAAAAATCAGGGACTATCTCAGCTTTACCCTTTAGGAGAATTTATCCATTTATTTTTGCTGATAACCAATTACTTCATACAGGTGAAGCCGCTGGCCTTCATAGATAGAGGAGAACCTACTATTTATTTCTCTAAGGAAGATTTTAAGATCTTGCTGGAGCCCTTCAAGCTGTTGGTCAATGCCAACTGTTCATATGGAAGAACTAGTATCTCAGACTTAAAGTTTGCTTGATGCAACGACTAGGTTTAGCAAAAGATTTCAGCATCAGTCGCTTGAATCCTCAACATTTGTTATTCATATTTCAGGAGAAGGAGGATTTTCTCAAGGTGTTAATCTGCAACAATCTCTACATTAAGGGCTTTCTCTTAGGTTCTTCAGATGGTGTCCAATTTCGACTTTAAGGCTAATCCATCAATACAACCGATTTGGATTGGATTACCTAGCCTACCTGCATACTTTTTCTAGGAAGGTATGGTGTGCATCCATCAACTATTACAATGACAAACACCTCTGAGGCTCTGATTTGTGTTGAAATAGACATCACTGCTTCACTTAGGGATAGAATATGGGTTGATGTTGCAAGATCAAGGTTTTGGCAATCTGTTAAGTACCATAGAGTGCCATTGCTCTACAAACTTTTCAATGAGATTGGTCATGTTGAATATGAATGTAATAGGAAGAAATAGGCTGCTGTGGATATTCCAACTACGAAATTGCAAAATACCTATTTGAAGGAAGTTGAGAAGCAGGCTACCAAGTGGAAGAAGTTGCATCAAAGCCACAAATAGTGGCGGCTGAGGCCAGGATTGCAATCTTTGCAGGATCCAAATTGGAGTCTAATTAGGAATTCTTTTGATCACCTACTAGTTGAGAACATAGGGGTCATGGCTGTACAATTGGAGTCCCATGCAAACCCTAGCACGGTGGTGGTTGTAGATGTGCATGATTATATTATGCCTATTGAAGGACAACCGAAGGGCTCTAAAATCATAGATGGGTCTACTAGTGAGCAGGAAACTTCTAATATTGAAGGTGGTACATTCATGTGTATGGGCATGGTTGGTAATACTACTTCTCCTTTTGATGGGGAAGGTACCTGTTTGCAGACAATTCAGGGGAACTAGTTCTAAGGGCATCGAAATTGTTGTTAATGAACCTGTAGATAGGGTACTTGATGATTCATCACTGTAAAACTTGCTTTGATGTCATTTACAGGTGATGTTGTCCCTAACTCCTTTGTATTGATGAAATCATTCTCTAAAAATGTTCTTGGTGTAAGGATCGGGCAGGAAGAATAAGAACATAGGAATGGGATGAACAATCTTCACCTTGCACGGATTCAAATCCGCAACCATGTGGTTCCGATAAAGCGATCCCGCAAGCCGCATAGATGCCCAACTTCTAATGGTAACCACATGATTCTCCTCCTCGTGGATCATCCTCATCTCCTCACTCGATTCAGGGTGATCGTCGAGATTCCTTCTCCGCGATGGTGCCTGTGGCATACGAGCTGAGATCCCCGACAATCGAAGACGAAAGCAAAGGAGGCGGAAAGAAGGGGCGCCCTATCTGGTCAAACAGCTCGAGAGAGCGAGTGCGCATGTGCGCGTGCGAGAGAGAGAGAGAGAGAGCACAATATGAGAAACCTTATACACCTCTTCCTCAAGATTTCCATTAAGAAAAGTGGTTTTCACATCCATTTGCTAGATTCCATAGTCATAATATATTGCAATAGCAAGAAGGATTCTAACCGACTTTTTTATAGCAACTGATGAGAAAGTTTTGTCATAGTCAATTCCTTACCTTTGACGATATCCTTTTGTCACTAATCTTGCCTTATAAGTGACGATTTGTCCATCCATACTAGTCTTTTTTTTAATGACCCACTTGCATCCGATAGGTACAATATCTTCAAGCAAGTCTTCCAAGTTTTAAACTTAGTTGGTGTACATGGATTGTCTTTCAGAATTCATTTTCTCCTTTCATTTGCCTGCACTGGGACTTTCAATAGGTTCCTCATAAGTTTTGAGATCATCATCTTCACTATAAAATGTCCTAGACACACCTTCACTGATATCCCATATATCTTTCAGGCTTCCTAGGTATTCTTGTAGACCTACGACACTCCTGTGTGTAATCATGAACAAGTTTAGGAGCCGCTACCTCATCTTATGGGACTTGTGCTGATTATGGATCTGGAAATTCTTGCAATATTACTTTACTCCCACTGTTGTTCTGGAGAAGATTTCTTCTTCCCAAAATACATCTCTCTTGGCAATAGACACCTTTTGTTCTTCAGAGTGGTAAAAGTAGTACTAAAAGGTCTTTCTAGGATATCCAGCTAACATGCACTTTTCAGTTCGTAATTCGAACTTGTTTGGATCAATCCTTTGCACATGGGCAGGATAGCCCCACACTTCAACATTTTAAAGTTAGACTTTCAGTCTTTCCATACCTCATATGGAGTAGATGCGATTGATTTACTTGGAATCATGTTCAGCAGATATGCTGCTGACTCTAAAGTATATCCCAATACAGATATTGGTACTAAGCAAAGCTCATCATAGATCGCACCATATCTAATAGTGTGCAATTCTACCATTCGAATACACCATTGAATTGTAGTATATATGGAGGGAGATACCATCATCCTTTAAGAATGATGTGAATTCCGTACTCAAGTATTCCCCTCCTCAATCTGATCAAAGAGCCTTAATACACTTTCCTATTTGTTTCTCTACTTTATTCTTCTACTTCTTCAACTTCTCAAAGGCTTCTGATTTGTACTTCATGTAAAGATCACTTCAATGGGATTACTCACATAGCGAAAACGAAAACGATTAAAATAAATACTCCCGGTCCGTTTCAATAGATAAAACTATGAAGAACGATGATCAACCATCACCTTGTGCGGAATCAGATATGCGTTCCATCGGTTTGACGCTGCATTGCGCAGATGCCCGGCCTTTAGCGGAGTCTACACGATTATTCTCGCGATGGATCTCCTCATGTTCCTCGTTCCTCGTAGCACTCGAAGAAGCGAGGATCGCCACCACATGTGAATTCCCGTCTTACAAGAGTCGAAGAAGATGGCGAAGTAGAGCCCGCAGACGGGAGCCAACCATGGGTGATAGAGAGAGAGAGGGAGAGAGAAGGGGGATGTCCAAGGCTGAGCAGACGCTTGGCCCGCTTAGCCCTCTCGCTATGTTTTATATCTACCGTGCGATTTTTCATAAAAACCCGCAACTTGTATAAGACCCACTTTTAATCCGTTGTCCTAAGAATCTATTGCGTATGACCTTGTAGGCCTAAGTACCAATCCAGTTAATGGCCCAATAAGTCCAGTAACTCTTTACTGACTTAATTAATCAATTAATATCTCATATTAATTAATTAATTAATTGAATTAATGTCATACATACAATTCGGCTGGGCCACCGATTATGTTACATGCCAAGCAATACCGCGTGAACCTGGAAGGTATGGGGTTAAGAAACCCACTCATAGAACCTTTCTGTCTACAGTTACTGTGTAGATATAATTCTTCATTCGCATAATGCTTTCAAGTCAACTCAGTGTATGATAAACTGTTAAACCCTAATCGGTCGGCTTACTTTGATTGGATGCTACCGTATAATATCAAAAAATTTCTTTCTCAATATTATTGTTCGCCCTGGCCAGGGACTCCTATTCATCCTTCCTAGAGCATTCTCTCTCTAAATACTAAGAGCAAATGATCCTATATTCAACATTCAATTCCCTTTGAAGGTATTCCACTTGGCTATTTGGAATCCCATATAGAGAGATCCGTAGACTAAGGTAAAAGCATAGACTAATAAGGTGTCCTTGGTGTCTCAGGTCCGAGGATAATCCACGCAACTACGACAATTGAATCAAGCTGGTTAACAGTTAGGTACATTACCATCCAACAATTCAAGTTAGATCAGTTTAATGAACTCATTCTCTAATGAGCACCTATAGATTTACCTTAGTGTTTCCACACAAGTGACTATGAGATCAGTCACCCTTCTCTTATGAGCATGAGTGAATTCTACTAGTCTAACCAGATGTCTTATATCCTTTTCAAGCATCCTCCAACTATGAACAATTTAGAGTATGTGTTTATAAGTGATCAGTGCCATTAGTATGATCTCATCATAATATGATCACTATTGCATATATTTACGGAATGAAACGACAATAATATGAATTGCACATAATGAACAAAATGTTAATTTATTAATAAACGAACGAGATTATACACTGTCTGATTGGCTTGTAGGCCACCTAAGACTAACAATATCTCACTTAGACTAAGCCAATCACCTTTATGATGGATACCTATACCCTTTAGGTGACGGTCAAACACAATTTGAGATAATGACTTCATCAGTGGATGTGCTACATTGTCGAATGATGGAATCCTTTCCACCACTACATCTCCTCTGGCAATAATCCCTTTGATCAGATGAAAGCGCTTCAGAATGTGCTTTGACTTGTGATGAGACTGTGGCTCTTTTACTTGAGCAATTGCCCTATTGTTGTCACACAACAATGGGATAGGATTAGAGATGCTGGGAACTACATTGATGTCGGTAATGAACTTTTTCAACCACATTGCTTCTTTGGTGGCTTCCGCTGCAGCGATTGTACTCAACCTCTGTCATTGAATCTGTAGTGGTTTCCTGCATAGAGCTCTTCCAACACACTACACCTCAGTTCAAAGTGAACACAAAACCAGATGTAGACTTGCTATCATTTGGATCCGACTGGAAACTCGAGTCAGTGAAGCCTCACAGTTTCAAGTCATGTCCTCTATAGACAATAAACATATCTTTAGTCCTTCTTAAGTACTTAAGGATACATTTCATGTGTTCCAGTGCTCCTCACTTGAATCAACCTCAAACTTGCCTGTAACACTTAGAGCATATGCAACATTACGCCTAGTACATAGCGTGGCATGCATGATAGATCTTATCGTAGAGGCATAAGGTACTCTATCAATAAATGACATCTACTTAGGAGTCTTTGAGGACTGCTCCTTAAAAAGATAAATTCTATGTCTCATCGGTATGAGACCTCTCTTGAAAATTTTCATGCCAAATCTTTTGATAATAATATCCATGTACATGGATTGGGTCATCCCGAGCATCCTCTTTGATCCATCTCCATAGATCTGTATTTCTAATACATAGGATACTTCTCCCAAATCCTTCATAGAGAAGTTCTTTGACAACTAAATCTTTACTGATGACAATATAGGTACATCATTCCTAATTAGTAGAATGTCACCTACGTAAAGGACTAAGAAGGTGATTATGCTCTCACTGGTCTTCTTGTACACACAAGGCTCATCTTCATTCTTAATAAAGTCATCAGACTTGACCGTCTCATCAAATCTTATGTTCCAACTTCGGGAGGCCTACTTGAGTACATAAATGGACCTCTGAAACTTGCACACTTTATCTGGAAACTCATTGGATGTGAAACCTTCTGATTGTATCATATATGTCTCATCTTCAAGGTTTCCATTGAGGAAGGCAGTCTTTACATCCATTTGTCAGATCTCATAATCGTAGTGTGTTGCAATGGTGAGAAGAATTCTGGTCGACTTTATCATGGCAATTGGTGAGAAAGTCTCGTCATAGTCAATTCCTTGCCTCTGATGATATCCCATTGCCACCAACCTTGCCTTATAAGTGTCGATCCGTCCATAAATTTTGTAAAGAACTAGCATTCTTAATTTGTTTAAATATTTTTTAAGAATCCATTCACCGTCCCCTTGGGTTCATCATAGCTCAATCAGTAGAAGGCCGTCAGGGGGCTCCTCATCTTGGTGGGAGAGGACCCTCAAATGTCTAAGTCAGATTCTTGAGTGGAAGGGATGCTGAGGGCTAGGATTTCTTGGGTGGGAGAGTGTGTACCTTACTCTAGAGGGGGGCTAGTCTATTTGTACCACTCTCTATGGGATGCACTTGAGGGTAATTCTATAATGGCTAGTAGATGCCCACGATTTGAGCCACCTGATCGAGGGTATCATGGGCCCTTTGGATGGGATGTGTGTTTCTCTCTCTCTATGTAAGGCGAAGGATTGTACGTCAACCCGGGAGAATTGTACAGACGAAGGATTAAATCTACGTGGTAACTGTGGACAGACAGTTTCCAACAGTAGGTTACGAAACTCCATCGCCTTTCGGGATCATGCGGTGTTGCTTGGCACCCAGCATGATAAGAGACTAGATGATTACCATGAGACAGTAATTTGATTTAATAATTAATTCAATATTAGATATTAATTAATTACAATAAGTCAATATTATTGGACTTATTGGGTCAAAAACTGGACTGATGTTTGGGCCTAGAGGGCCACATGCAAAAAGTTTCTCAGTTTGGGATATTTAAGTGGATTTAATATTAACTGGGAGGTTTTTGTGAAAAAACGTTGGAGTTAATATAAAAGATAGCGAAGAGGGCTCCCCTGGGCCAAGCTCCAAATTAACCCTAGCCCCCCCCCCCCCCCCCCCTCTCTCTCCCTGCACTTTGGGCGCCCCCCTTCGGAGGCTGTTTGAGCTTTGTCTTCTCCACTTCATGATTCCCACTCACCCGGATCTATTCGTTTGCATGCCACGACTATCATTGTAGATTCAGAAGAACGGTACGGCTGTCGATTTGAGCGAGGAGACGAGGACGATCACCCAATAGGAGGACTGTGTGGATACCCCTAGAGGCCGGACGTATGCGGGGTTGGCGACATCGCTTATTCGGAACAAGACGAATGCGGATTTGAATCCGTGTAAGGTGATTATCGAATTATCGTTTTGTGGTTTCTTTGTTGAAAAAGATCAGTGACAGTGGGATAAGAAAATTTTAATGCTTAGTTTCCGTTGCGTTCCTCATGTCCCACCTGATCCTTACAGTAATATCAGAGCCAAGTTCCATTATTTTCTGTTTTGATATTCCTAGACTTGAATTTTTGAAATTATTCCATGTATAAAAATCCGATCTTGTTGTTCTTTGTTTTTCCATATGATGAATCTATGAAAATTCTTTTTTTTTTTCGATTATCGAAGAATGAACTCAGAACGGTTCCAGGTTTGCGGTGTTCTTTACGAAGGAGGAGGACAGGGGAGCCCACTTCGGGGCTAACGCCTAGACTTGGTGTCACCAACGGCACCGCCGGCTATTGCTGGCCCCTTCTAGGCCCGTCAGAGGGTGGCAAGGGGGGGCGGGGGGGTGCTAGCCGGCGGTCGTCCCCTTTTCCTCTTCTCCTCCCATGCGATGGATAGGAGGGGAGGAAGGGTTACTGAAGGGGGGGGGGAGACCACTACCGGCCACTTGGTGGTGGTCTGCCGGTGGTGGTCGGGGAGCCCGACTGGTGCTGAAAACGACGTTGGTGAGGGGTGCCCTCACCGGGGTGAGACCCTGGTGCCCCACGGCGTCGCTGTCGGTGCTTCCCCCTGTGCAAACCCTAGGGCACACGCAGGAGGGAAGGGGGCGCGGGGCCGGTCAGTCCAGCTAGCTCGTTCGGTCTGGACCAAGCTGGCTTAGGCCTAGCCGAGCCAAGGCACCCCTTAGGGTACACCTGGGCTTGGGCCAGGGCCCAGGCTACGCCTTTCCATGTCTGGACCAACCTAGTTGGCCGGTCCAGCCCCTTAGGGGCCCTAGTTCCCAAATTTTGGGGTTTTAAAATCCTATTTTTAATAAAAATTTGTAACTCTAAAATTGGTTTTAAAATTTCTAATTATTTTTTACAATTTTTTAAAATGTCAATTTTAAGATCGATTTAACATTAATGGTTAATGTTAAAATTATCTGAGTGTTGGATAATTATTTTTGTTTAGAGACATTGTTCTAACTAATGCATGGAATTATCTTATAATTCAAATCATGGGATTGCATCCACATGTTGATGTGTTAAATGCTTTATAATATAGATTTTAAAGCATGCTATAAATTAAAATTTTTGAAAATTTAAATTTATTCTCAACTTTTGTTGGAATCTGGCTTTATGAAAATAAAAAATTAAATTATTTTTTTAAAAATTCAATTTCTAGCCCATTGTAATGTGCACCTTAATGTGTAGATGATTATTACTTAACCATGGTCATAGATATGCATGCTTGTCTATGTCATGTAATGATATGGAATGTTGTGGATGTGTGGTTTGTAATGAGTTTAGTTAGTTGTTAATTAGATATGGCTTGCATGCTATGCCTCTCTCTCACTCTAATGTAATTCTATCTCCCTCCTTTGATGTACTACGACATAAGACATTCTATCACAAATACGTATATTTCATTTATGTAATTCATTCAATTATTGTAATTGATCGTGATGGAAGATTAAGGAGCGAGAATGATCCACAGACAAAATAGTGAAGGACAAGGGGATGTGATCCCATGCCTAATGCTTGCAGCCTTTGATATAAATGTTATATTAATGCTCTTTATGTGATTGACCATATGGCTCTGGTCAAATCACTGTGCTACCCATGACTAGTATAAATGGACATGCATGTTTGATACATGGTTTACTTGTTTGACTCTAAATCAAACTATTATCTAGGTATAGATAAATATATGTGATATATTTATAATCTATCACCTAGGATGAGACCAACATAAAATCTTAATCAAATCTCTTGTTAAATAATATTTAAGCCTAGCACGTTAGTTGAGAACTAATCGTGTGGCCCGTTCATCATTATAGTTTTAGATACTTAGATCTAGGTTGTACAGGTTTGTTGTGCTATCCACAAGACTTGTCTCTCTATTTCTAGGACTAGAACTATAGGATATTAATGCTAGACCACGAGGTAGAGGACGGTGTTACTAGCAACATCCGAATCTATTGCTATAACGTAATGATGGTAGTACTTAAACTGTAAGTTAGTGGTTTCTTGTGCTATCCACAAGACCACTAAATTTATAGGGGCCAAATAACGATTAGATATCGCAAGGAGTTGTAAGTGCTAAGAGTGTTGGGATCCGGGCGGGACACGAAGAACGCAGCGGAAATGATGAATAAAATTAATCTCGCCCGATGCCCGCTGATTCGATTCGGAACAAAAAACGCAAACCGAAAATCCGGGTTGGAGTCTGATTACCGCGTGCAGATTCGAATCCGCTTCCGTTTTGGTTCCGTCGAGGCGATGCCGCGAGCCGCACAAGCGTCCGGCCTCCAACGGTATCCACGCGATCCTCCGTGGTGGTTCGTCATCGATCTCTCGTCCGTATCAGCTCGCTCGCTGACGATCCGTCGCCGCAACGATTGCCGAAATCCTGCTGACGTGAATTTCCGACTTTCGGGAATCACACGTGGCGGAGACGGAAACTGTCTCGGCGCCTCGAACGGGGCGCCCAGAGGAGGAGAGAGAAAGGGGGGATGACGGCCAGCAAGGGAAATCCTGGAGCTTGGCCCAGGGTTTCTCAACAACCTATATATATATTAAGTCGGCGCGACTTTTCACAAAAGTCCCCGAGTTAATATAAATCTCACTTATGTACCACCGACTGAGAATCTTATTGCGTGTGACCCTCTAGGCCCATTCACCAGTCCGGTTTTCAGCCCGTTAAGTCCAATAACTAGTTATTGACTTATTATAATTAATTAATATCTAGATATTAACTAATTACTTAACCGAATTATCATCGCATGTAAATTCGGTCGGACTTCCGATCAAGTTGGGTGCCAAGCAACACCGCATGATCCCAGAAGGTAATGGGGTTCAGCAACCCGCTCATGGAACCTGTCCGTCCACAGTTATCACGTGGCTATAATCCTTCGTTCGCACAATGCTCTCGAGTTAACCTAGGGTATGGTCAACTGTCAAACCCTAGATTGTCAACTCACTTGAATCAGACTCCGCTTTACAATATCTGAAAACCACTTTCTGATATTGTTTCTACTCTGGCAAGAGACTCCTGCAGATCTATTCTAGAGCATTCTCTCTCCAGTTACCTGAGAGCGAACGATCCTTTATTGAACACACAATCACCTTCGAAGGTCTTCCGCTGGACCCGATCCTTGACTATTTGAGATCCCGTGGATAGGGATTCGTAGGTCAAGGTCAAAGTCCAGAAGTCCACCGACAAGGTGTCTTTGATGTCTCAAGTCCAAGTATCAACCACGCCACTATGACGATGAATCAAGCCGATTGACAGTCAGGTAAATTACCATTCGGCGATTCATGTCGGATCAGTTCAGTGAACTCATTCTCCAATGAGCACCTACAGGTTTACCATTATGTCTCCACACTAGTAACTAATGAGATCAGTCACCCTCACCATATGAGTTGGAATAACCTGTACTAGTCTAACTCGATGTTTGATGTCCTTCTCAAACATCCTACGACTATGAACAATTAAGAATATGTGTTTATAAGTCATCAGTCTCATTATTATGATCTCATCATAATATGATGACTATTGCACATATTCATGGACTTCATTATGTGCAATTATAAATATGCCAATCTACATAATGAATTTAATGCCATTTATTAGTGAACCAGATTGAAATATGTGCCTTATGATTGTCTTAGAGGACACCTATATCCATCAAAGAGTTGGTTGCTCTATAATCTTGGTGTGATTTGTTGCTATCTACAAGACCACATCATAAGTCATTGAGATTCTAATCCCCACTAGGAGACCGTTGGCGTCTCCTGTTTTGTATATCTGAGGATTATACAGTTCGTCGAAAATAGTCGGAGTAAAAATTGGATAAAAGTCCATATCATATTTTTCTAATAAATTGAACATCTGCTAATTTGAATATTTTCTCCTATAGGCAAAAATGTCATTGCACAATCCACTCTGGGGCATACTTGATGCCAACAAGCTAACATGCCAAACTACTCCTACTGGCTTAGGAATCTCAAGATTGTCTTAAGATCTGAGCAAATTGCATATGTTTTGGAGAGTAAGATGCCGCATGAGCCGGCATTGGATGTCGTAAAGGAAGACATGATTGTTTATGAAAAATGGAAAGAGGACTCTAATATTGTCCAATTCTATATGTTGGCCTCAATGAGTAGTGACTTACAGAGGGAACATGAAAACATTGAAGCTAGATCTATCCTCCTTCACTTAAAGGAATTGTTTGAGGAGCAGAGTAGGGTTGAAAGATATGAAATATCTAAATCCCTATTTAAAGCTTAGATGGCAGAGGGACCTTCAGTATAGACATATGTATTGAAGATGATAAAGTGGATAGAGATGTTGAACGCTCTTAGGGTATCTTTACCTAAGGAGATGCATGCTGACCTTGTCTTAGCCTCACTTCTAGTTGTTAGTCTTAGGTGGCCTACAAGCCAATCTGACTATGTAAATCTCGTTCATTTATTAATATAATGACATAATATTCATTGTGTAAATCGTATTAATTATCGTCTCATAATGAAGTCTGTGAATATGTGCGATAGTGATCAGATTATGATGAGATCATACTAATGAGACTGATCACTTAAATACACATATTCTTAATCGTTTATAGTCGGAGGATATCCGAGAAAGACATCGGATATCCAGTTAGACTAGTACAGATTACTCTTGCTCATATGATGAGGGTGACTGATCTCATAAGTCACTTGTGTAGAGACACTAAGGTGAATCTATAGGTGCTCATTGGAGAATGAGTTCACTGAACTGATTCGACTGAATCGCTGGATGGTATTGTAACTTATTGTCAACCAGCTTGATTCTATTGTCGCAGTTGCATGAATGGTCCTCGTACCTGAGACACCAAGGACACCTTGTCGGTGGACTTCTGTGCTTTGACCTTGGTTTATGAATCTCTAACCATGGGATTCTAAACAGCCAAGGATCGAATACAGTGGAATACCGTCGAAGGGAATTGTGTGTCAATAAGGAATCATTTGCTCTCGGTACTTAGAGAGTGAATGCTGTAGGAAGGATGCGCGGAAGTCCCTGGCCAAGGAGGACGATAATATCGCAAAAGGAGTTTTTCGATATTCATCAGCGGCATCTAATCCAAGTGAGTTGACCGGTTAGGGTTTGACAGCACACCATACCCTGAGTTGACTCGAGAGAATTGTACGAATGAAGGATTATATCCATGCGGTAACTGTTGGCAGAAAGGTTCCAAGAGTGGGTTACTCTACCTCGATACCTTCCGGGTTCACGCGGTGTTGCTTGGCACCCAACGCGATCGGAGGCCCGGTCGAATTCGATGTGCGACATCAATTCGATTGATTAATTAATTAATAAAGAGTTATTAATTGATTAATAAAGCAAGCAAGTAGTCACTGGGCTTATTGGGCTATTAACCGGACAAGTAATTGGGCCTAGAGGGTCACACGCAAATGATTCTTAAGGCGATAGATAAATAAGTGGGTTTTATATAAATTGGAGATTTTTACGAAAAACCGCGCGGTTAGTATAAAATGTAGCGAATGGGCTGAGCAGGCCAAGCTGCTGCTAACCCTAGCCGCCCCCTCCTCTGCTTCTCTCTCTCTCTGGCGCCACAGGCCAGATCCGGATCCCCGGATCTGCTCCGCCGTTTCTCCGACTCCCGTTTGACGGGAAATCGTCTGCGCGTTGCGGCGATCGTTGCGGCGATCGGCGGAGGTTTTGTGGCTACGAAGAATGAGGAATGTGAGGATATCCGTCACGAGGAGGATCGCGTGGACTCTACTGGAGGCCGGGCGCTTGCGCGGCTTGCGGTGTTGCACCGACGGAACCGAACGGTTGCGGATTTGAATCCGCACACGGTAAGACTTTGATTATCCGATAATCTGATTTTTAGATTTTTCGAAACGGGAACGGATGTCCGTTTTTATTTTTATTTCCGCTGCGCGGGAGATCCGAAGAAACACGAGAACCCAACAGTGGTATCAGAGCCAGGTTTCACTGTTTCTCGTCCCGTTTCGGTGTCCGATTTGATATTTCCACTAATTATTCCATGCTGTAATTCGATTATTTTGCCGAAACTATGTTCATACGATGAACATAAATAATATGATTATTTTTTATTTCTGCAAAATTTGAATTTTTATTTTCGGGTTTTGGTGTTCTTCGTTGGACGAAGAACTGGGTTTACGGCGGCTTGTTTCTTGCATTCCCAAGTGTTGGGCAGGTGAGACCAACACCCTGGATCATCCAAGGGGTCACAGGTCTGGTGGCCGGTGCTGGAGAACTCTTAGGAGGTGACCGGAGCAAGTAAATTAGTAATTATTAATTAATTAGTGTTAATCATTATTTTAAGAGTTAAATTAATGATTAACATTAATTAACTAATCTAAAAGTTAGATTAGTATTTTTTTAGTTAATTAAAGTTAATTATTAATTTAAGTGTTAAGTTAATGATTAATTTTAAATTTACTATTCTAAGAATTAGAATAAGAAGTTATTAATTAATTAATGTTAATTGATAATTTAATTGTTAAATTAGTGATAACATTAATTAACTAATCTAAGAGTTAGATTAGTAATTATTAATTAACTTTGTTAGACTAGTCTAAAAGTTAGATTAGTCATTAATAGTCTAATTGTTAGATTATTAATGTGTTTCAATCTAATTGTTAGATGGTTTAATTATTAGAATTGTTTTAATGGCATGGAATAATCTGGAATTATTAATTTGGAGTGTGTGCACATGTGATGTGTGTTTTGATGCTTTTAAATTTGATTTAATTGCATGCTTATTTTATTAAAAGTGTTTTCGAAATTCAAATACCAATTTTGATTGGAACCCAATTTTTTGAAAGCCAAAATTATATATTTTTGAAATTTTTTTTATTTTAGCCATGTGATGCGCTGAATCTTGTGTTGAATGTTTAAAACACACCGTGGTCATGCATATGCATTTATTTTAAATTATTCATGTGATGAATGATTGTGTAGATCGTGGATGTATGATTGGAATGTTTATTAATTGTTAATAAATAGAAATCTGCGCACCTCTCTCTCTCTCATAATCCGTTGTACTTCTACCTCCCTCTCTCTTGTACTCACCATAAGGCTTTCTTCAATTTACTTGTAATTATAGAATTATTGTAATCTGATCGAGGCAGCCGAGGAAGGAGTGAAGACGATCCACAGATGCAACCAGGAAGGCGATGTGATGAAGAACTCTTGCCTATGTGTTTGCAGATTATCTAATATAATTGTTGTGTTAGATAATGTGTGCGTTTGACTGATGGCTCCAGTCAAACCCACTGTGCTATCCATGACCACACTTGACATGTATAAGATGCATTGTTTTATGTTCGATTGTGAATCAAAACAGGTATAATATTTAATAAATATATACGATATGTTTACATACTATCACCTAGGAGAGACCAAGATAAAAGTTATCTAAATACCCTCTTTTAAACTCTAAGCCATAACGTGAGTAGTTAATAACTTACCGCGTGGTCCAGCATCGTTATAGTCACACGATTCGAATCACTTTAGGCAGGTTTGTTGTGTTATCATAAGGGTTGTTTAATTGTGAGGAGAGACTGTGGCTATGGCATTAGATGCCTATATGATCGGGGTAGAGGAACCATGTAGCTTTGTTGTGCTATCCACAAGGACTGCATGCAAATCTATGCTCGTCGCGTAACGATGGTTAGCTTAGATCAGAATTAGTGGCTTGTTGTGCTATCTACAAGGCTATTAAATATCTGGAGACCAAAGCTATGATCAGATGTTGCAAGGAGTTGTAAGTCCCATGAGATGTGTGCTCTTTAATTGTATTACAGTTTGTTGTGCTATCCACAAGGTTGTACTGCAAGTCATTGAGATTCTGATCCCCATTAGGAGACTGTCGGCGTCTCCCGTTCTGTATAACTAAGGATTATACAGTCCGTCGAAAATTAGTGGGAGTTAAAACTTGAACAAAAGACCATGTCTTGTTTTATATTTAATAATTGAACATCTGCTAAAGGATTTTATTCATCCCCTGTAGGGAATAATGTCGTCGAATAACCCACTCCGTGGCTTACCTGATGCCAAACTTTTGACTAGCCCGAACTACTCGGTTTGGCTCAAAAATCTGAAGAGTGTCTTTAGATCTGAGCACATTACCTACGTCCTTGGAGCTGATCCTCCTACTGAACCGACGTTAGATGCCCTGAGACAGAGATGATCACGTACGATAAGAGATCAAAGGACAAACGTAAAAGAATGGTAAAGGGTGACTGCTCTTACTGTAAGCAGCAGGATCACTGGAAGAGGAACTGCAAGGAGTTCCTCAACGATAAAGATCATGGCCTGAAGCTTCAGATATCTGTATGATAGATATCAACTTGTCAGTTAGAGATTCCACATCTTGGGTATTAGATACCGGATGTGCTTCTCATATCTACCATGATATGCAGATACTGACAAGTAAGCACAAGCTGAGAAAAGGCGAGGTGGAATTGATGCTAGGAAACGGCGCAAAGGTTGCAGCGGTTGCTGTTGGGACAACAAACCTCAGGCTTCCATCAGGAGGCGTCTTATCATTAGAAGATTGTTATTATGTTCCTAACATAATAAAGAACATCATATCAGTGTCTTGTTTGGACAAGATAGGATATAGGTTAACTATTGAGAATAGAAGCTGTTCGGTTTATTATGGTAATAAATTAATAGCTTCAACATCTTTAGTCAACGGACTATATCTTTTAGATGTATCTTATTACAATCTTCATATTGATAATGCTCTTAAGAAGAGCAAGAATTGTGTGAACCAAGCCTATATGTGGCATTGTAGACTTGGACACATTGGTGAAAGCAGGCTGCAAAGGTTGCACAAGCATGGTTATTTAACTGCATTCGATTATGAATCGTTTGCGACATGTGAATCCTACCTTATGGGAAAGATAGTAAAATCTCTATTTAGTGGACATGGAGAACGTGCCAAGGACATTTTGAAACTAATACATTCAGACATATGTGGTCCCATGTCCACCCAAACCAAAAATAGTTTTTAATACTTCATCATGTTCATCGTTGACTTCTTAAGATTCGGCTATGTGTACTTAATGAAGTACAAGTCGGAAGCATTTGAAAAGTTCAAGGAGTTCAAGAATGAGGTAGAGAACAAGTTAGGAAAGAGTATTAAAGCTCTTCGATCAGATCGAGGAGGAGAATACTTGAGTACTAATTTCACACAATTTTTAAAGGATAATGGTATCCTTTCTCAGCTGACCCCTCCATATACACCACAAATGAATAGTGTATCAGAAAGGAAAAATCGCACCTTGTTGGACATGGTGCGATCCATGATGAGCTTTTCGAGATTACCAGTGTCCCTCTGGGGGTATGCTCTAGAGTCAGCAGTATACCTACTGAATAGAGTACCCAACAAGTCTGTAGCCTATACTCCATATAAGATATGGAATGGCAGGAAACCAGAATTTAAACATGTTAAAGTTTGGGGTTGTCTTGCTCATGTAAAGAGGCATGATCCAGACAAGCTGGAGTCACGAACTGATAAATATAGGTTTGTGGGATATCCAAAGAAAAACTTTGGATACTACTTTTATCATCCTAGTGAACAAAAGGTGTTTGTCGCCAGGAAAGTTGTCTTCCTGGAAGAGGAATACCTTCTCCAAGAGGACAGTGGGAGTAAAATAGTACTATAAGAGGTTTCAGATCCCCAAACAGCTGCATTATGATCAGATGAGATATTAGTTCCTGAGTTTATTCAGGTACACACAGATGAGCCTCATAGATCTGGTAGATTACCTAGACTACCCGAACGATATATGGGACATATCGGTGAAGGTGAGTCTAAGGTTGAATATAATGAGGATGATGATCCTGAAACCTACCGGAGGCCATAGAAGGCCCATAAGCCGGGAAATGATGAGAAGCCATGAACTCAGAAATCCAGTCTATGTACACCAACCAAGTTTGGAACTTTGAGGACTTGCCCGAGGGTATTGCACCCATCGGATGCAAGTGGATCTTTAAGAGAAAGAGCGGTGCTGATGGACGGATCGATACTTATAAGGCAAGGTTGGTGGCAAAGGGATATCGTCAAAGGCAAGGAATTGACTATGACGAGACTTTCTCACCAGTTGCCATGATAAAGTCGATCAGAGTTCTACTCGCCATAGCTACACACTACGATTACGAGATCTGGCAGATGGATGTGAAGACTGCCTTCCTCAACGGTAACCTTGAAGAAGAGGTGTATATGATACAACCGGAAGGCTTCACATCCAAGGAATTTCCAGATAAAGTGTGCAAGCTTCAAAGATCCATTTATGGATTGAAGCAAGCTTTCCGGAGCTAGAACATGAGATTTGACGAGGCTGTCAAGTGTTATGATTTCATTAATAATGAAGATGAGCCTTGTGTGTACAAGAAGACCAGTGAGTGCAGTCATCTTCTTAGTTCTTTACGTAGACGACATACTACTCATTGGGAATGATATAGCTATGATGTCATTGGTAAAGATCTGGCTGTCGAAAAACTTCTCTATAAAGGATTTGGGAGAAGCATCCTACGTATTGGGAATACGGATCTATAGATATAGATCAAAGAGGATGCTTGGAATGACCCAATCCTTGTACATAGATACTACAGTCAAAAGGTTTGGCATGGAAAATTCCAAGAGAGGTCTCATACCGGTGAGACATGGAATAAATCTCTCAAAAGAGCAGTCTCTAAGACTCCTGATGAGAGGGCACTCATGGATGGAGTATCCTATGCCTCTGCCATAGGATCTATCATGTATGCCATACTATGTACATGGCCTGATGTTGCATTTGCTCTAAATGTTACGAGCAAATTTCAGGCTGATCTAGGTGAAGAACACTGGAAGGCAGTGAAATGTATCCTTAAGTACTTAAGAAGAACTAAGGATATGTTTCTTGTCTATGGAGGAGGTGACTTGAAATTGCGAGGCTTTACTGACTCGAGTTTCCAATCAGATCCAAATGATAGCAAGTCTACATTTGGATTTGTGTTTACATTATATGGAGGAGCAGTGTGCTGGAAGAGTTTCAAGCAAGCAACCACTGCAGATTCGACGACCGAAGCTGAGTACATCGCTACAGCTGAAGCCGCCAAGGAAGCAGTATGGTTGAAGAATTCATCACCGACCTCGGCGTAGTTCCCAATATCTCTGATCATGTTTCGCTGTTGTGCGAGAACAATGGGACTATTGCACAAGTGAAAGAGCCGCGGTCTCATCAGAAATCGAAAGATATTCTGAGGCGCTTTCATCTTTTCAGAGAGATCATATCCAGAGGAGATGTAATAGTGGAAAGAGTTCCATCTATCGACAATGTAGCAGATTCACTAACAAAGCCGTTGGCTCAAATTGTGTTCGAGCGTCACCTAAAGTCTATAGGCTTATTGCATAAAGGTGATTGGCTTTAGTCCAAGTGGGAGATTGTTAGTCTTAGGTGACCTACAAGCCAATTTGACTTTGTAAATCTCGTTCATTTATTAATATAATGGCATAATATTCATTGTGTGTAAATTGTATTAATTATCGTCTCATAATGAAGTCTATAAATATGTGCGATAGTGATCAGATTATGATGAGATCATACTAATGAGATTGATCACTTAAACACACATATTCTTAATCGTTCCTAGTCGAAGGATATCCGAGAAGGACATCGGATATCTAGTTAGACTAGTACAGATTACTCTTGCTCATATGATCAGGGTGACTGATCTCATAAGTCACTTGTGTGGAGACACTAAGGCGAATCTATAGGTGCTCAATCCGACTGAATCGCTGGATGGTATTGTACCTCACTGTCAACTAGCTTGATTCTATTGTCGCAGTTGCGTGGATGGTCCTCAGACCTGAGATACTAAGGATACCTTGTCGGTAGACTTTTGTGCTTTGACCTTGGTTTATGAATCTCTAACCACAGGATTCTAAACAGCCAATGATCGGGTACAACGGAATACCGTAGAAGGGAATAGTGTGTCAATAGATAATTATTCGCTCTCGGTACTTAGAGAGAGAATGCTCTAGGAAGGATGCGTGGAAGTCCCTGGCCAGTGCGGACGATAATATCGGGAAAGGAGTTTTCCGATATTCATTAGCGGCATCCAATTCAAGTGAGTCGACCGATTAGGGTTTGACAACACGCCATATCCTGAGTTGACTCGAGAGCATTGTACGAATGAAGGATTATATCCATGCGGTAACTGTTGGCGGAAAGGTTCCAAGAGTGGGTTACTTAACCTCGATACCTTCCGAGTTCACGCGGTGTTGCTTGGCACCCAACGTGATCGGAGGCCCAGTCGAATTTGATGTGCGACATCAATTCGATTGATTAATTAATTAATAAAGAGTTATTAATTGATTAATAAAGCCAGTAAGTAGTCACTAGGCTTATTGGGCTATTAACCGGACTGGTAATTGGGCCTAGAGGGTCACACGCAAATGATTCTGAAGGCGATGGATAAATAAGTGAGTTTTATATAAACCGGGGGTTTTTATAAAAAACCACGCGGTTAGTATAAAATGTAGCGAACGGGCTGAGTCGGCCAAGCTGCTGTTAACCCTAGCCGCCCCCTCCTCTGTTTCTCTCTCACTCTGGTGCCACAGGCCAGATCCGGATCCCCGGATCTGCTCCGCCGTTTCTCCGACTCCCGTTTGACGGGAAATCGTCTGCACGTTGCAGCGATCATTACGGTGACTGGCAGAGGTTTTGTGGCCGTGAAGAATGAGGAACGTGAGGATATCTGTCACGAGGAGGATCGCGTGGACTCCGCTAAAGGCCGGGCGCTTGCGCGGCTTGCGATGTCGCATCGACGGAATTGAACGGTTGCGGATTCGAATCCGCACACGGTAAGACTTTGATTTTTCGATAATCTGGTTTTTAGATTTTTCGAAATGGGAACGGATCTCCGTTTTTATTTTTATTTTCGCCGCGCGGGAGATTTGGAGAAACACGAGAACCCAACACTAGTTTCACACTCTCAGCTCATAGTGAACTTCAACATGAATAAGATTCAAACGATATTAGTTGAACTGCTTAATATGCTGAAGACTATTGAGGGTAACCTTGTGAAGGAAAAGCTTGTTGTTCGCTTAGTTGGTAAGACGAACAAGAAGAGAAAAGATATGGAGGGCTTTAAGAATGGGAAGAACAAATAGTAGCCTAAGAAGAAGCTCACTCCCACGACAGACAAAGGAGCAAAGAAGAACGAGTGTTTCTACTGTCATCAGAAGGGACACTCAAAAAGGAACTGTAAGAAGTACCTGGATGACAAAGCTCAAGGAAAGATGAAGCTTGGAGAAGCTTCAAGTATCTATTTGATAGACAGATACTTGTCCATTAGAGATTCCACGTCATCAGTATTAGATATTGGATGTATATCTAATATCTGCAATTCTCTGTAGGTGTTGACAAGTAGAAAAAACCTGAGCAAGGGTATGGTGGTATTGAGGCTGTAAAACAGCGCAAAGGTTGACGTGGTCGCTATAGGGATAGTGGAGCATAATCTACCATCTGAACAGAGGATCACTTTATTTGATTGTTATTATGTTCCCAACATAATAAAGAACATAGTTTCTATTTCATGTTTAGACAAACAAGATTACAAGTTAACTATTCAGAACAATAATTGTTCAATTTATTTTGAAAATGAATTATTTGCTACTACAAATTTAGGCAATGGGTTGTACCTATTGGATGTTTTTTATGATTCTTTGTACCTTGATAATGCTTTTAAGAGAAACAGGAACTGTATGAGCCTCACCAACCTGAGGCACTATAGGTCAGGTCACATTGGTGAAAACAGACTAAAAAAAATGCATAAAATAGATATTTGGAACCATTTAATTTTGAATCATATGCAACCTGTGAGTCGTGTTTAATGGGTAAGTTGACCAAATCTCCATTTACTGGACATGAAGAAAGGGCCAAAGAAATATTGGAGCTCATACATTCTGATGTATATGGTCCAATTTCAACCCAATCTAGAGGTGGCTACTCTTAGTTTATCACATTACTGATGACTTCTAAGATTCGGCTATGTGTACTTAATGAAGTACAAGTTGGAAGTATTTGAGAAATTCAAGAAATTTAAGAATAAAGTGGAAAAGTAGATTGGAAAGAGTATTAAAACTCTTCGATCAGATCGAGGAGGAGAATACTAAAGTACAGATTCACACAGTTCTTGAAGGATAATGCTATCTTTTCTTAATGAACTCCTCCTAGATATGGTGTGATCCATGATGAGCTTTGCACATTGACATGTATCCTTATGGGGATACACACTGGAGTCTACTGCATATTTGTTAAAACAGGATGCAAGTAAATTAGTCACTAACATCCCATATGAGATATGGAAGGGCAGGAAAACATCACTTTATACATGTTAGAGTATGGGGATATCCTGCTCATGTAAAGAGACATGATCCTGACAAATTGGAGTCAAGGACTGATAGATGTAAGTTTGTGGGTAACCTAAAAGAAACTTTTGGGTACTATTTTTACCATCTTGGTGAACAAAATGTGTTTGTTGCTAGGAAAGCTATCTTTCTGAATAAAGAATACCTCCTCTAGAAGGACAACGGGAGCAAAGCAGTTCTAAAAGAGGTTCTAAACTCACAGACAATAGCTGGCACATTAGATGAGCCATCAGTTCCTGAACCTATTCAAGAACACACACCTAAGCCTTGTAGGTCTACCAGGATGCCCATACTACCTGAAAGGTATGTGGGACATATCAGTCAAGGCACATCTATGGCATCCTAGTGTGAGGATGATGATCCCAAGACTTACCAGGAGGCCATTGAAAGTCTTGACGAAGGCAAATGGCAAGAAGATATGAACTCTGAGATACAGTCCATGTACACCAACCAAGTTTAGAATTTGAAAGACTTGCCCGAAAGTATTGTACCTATTGGATGCAAGTGGGTCTTTAAGAGAAAGATCGGTGCAGATGGACAAATCAATACTTATAAGGTAAAGTTGGTGGCAAAGAGATATCGTCAAAGATAAAGAATTGACTATGACAAAACTTTCTTACTAGTTGCCATGATAAAATCGATCAGAGTTTTTCTTGCCATTACAACATATTATGATTATAAGATCTGGCAAATGGAAGTGAAGACTGCATTTCTCAATGAAAATCTTGAAGAAGAGGCATATATGATATAACCGGAGGGTTTCACATCTAAGGAGAATCCATATAAGGTGTACAAGCTTCAAAGATCTATTTATAGATTGAAGCAAGCGTTAAAGAACTAAAATATAAGATTTGATGAGGCAATTAATTCTTATGACTTCATTAAGAATAATAATGAGTCGTGTGTATATAAGAAGACCAGTGGAAGTGTAGTTACTTTTCATATACTTTATGTTGATGACATCCTACCCATTGAGAATGATATAGTAATGTTATCTTCAATTAAAGTATATCTATTTAAAACTTCTCCATGAAGGACTTGGGAGAAGCATCTTGTGTATTGGAAATACGAATCTATAGGGATAGATAAAAAAGGATGCTTGGGTTGACCTAATCCTTATACATAGACACCATTGTCGGGTTTGGCATGGAAAATTTCAAAAGAGGTCTCTTACCGATGAGACATGAAATTTATCTCTCTAAAGAGCAAGCATCTAAGTTTTCTGAAGAGAGGGCGTTGACGAACAAAGTACCATATGCCTCTACCATAGGTTCTGTAAGGATTGAGGATTCGAGTTCAGTCTTCGGGTCGGTTTCGGGCCGGATCCCCTGGTTTGGGCCCTGATGGGTCTGAGGAGTGCCTTCTAAATGACGTCTGGGGTGCACGACGCCTTTCGAATGGCGTCTTGCTGTGTGGACACCATTTAGCTGGGTTGCGGTTGTGCCACGTAGGCTGGCTTCAGGCCGCGAGAGTACGGCCCCGGTCTTGTCGTCTGAACGGCGTCATTGATGGACGACGCCATTCAGAGTACGACCCTGGCTTGTCAGTGTACAGCCCGTCATGTCAGCTGATAGGCATCTGCCTCACACGACGCGTTTTAACTTGTGTCAGATTGACCCCGCGAGCCTTCCCTCCTTTCTCTCATTCTCTCCTTCTCACTCTCTCTCTTCCCTCTCTCCGCCCCCTTCGATCCCTCCTTCCCTTTCCCTTCCCTTTCTTCCTCTTCCACCACTCCAACACCTCTCTACCTCTCACCACTACCACCACCACTTCCTTCGCGGCGCTTCATTCTCTGGGCGGCGGCCGACGTCCCGGCGGAGTGGCGACGTTCTCGGAGGTACCTGCGGCAGTCTGCGGTGCGGCGGTTCGGCGGCACGGAGCCAAGAGGAGTTCAAGTAACCGGTAGGGGGACGAACCTTGCATGTAATGTGGTTGTTTCATCCGTATTTCCCGTTGTGAAGCATGATGCGTGTATGGAGGTTTGGGGTAGAATGAGCATGTTAAGGGGGTTTCTTAGTGGAAATGGTCGTTTTCATGAATGGGGATTTGTGGATTTCACGTGGTGAATTGGTTTCCCCTTTCCATTTCCTGTTTTGGAGTGTTTTTAGGGTGATTTTGGGGTGGAAGGGAGCCCTCGGGTTGAGTTACAGAAACCAAGTTTCTAGCTCTAAATGACGTCGCGCTCGGATGACGCCATTCAAAATGGTGACTAGCCAGCACGACGCCATTTAGGCAGAAATTGTCCCAGAAGCGGTTTCTGTCAGAATAAAGTTTTGTTGTGAATGGCATCCAGGGACAACGACACCTTTCAAACGGCGGTTTCCGAGGACGATGCATTTTAAGTGAATTAACCGTAGTCTGTCTCTGTTCCTGTCGCTATCCAGCGGCTAAGGACAGCGATGCGTTTTAAAAGACGACGACTAGGCACGACGCCTTTTAGGCCATATTCTGAGGCCGAGTTTATATGAACCAGTTTAAGATGCTTGAATGGCGTCGGCCACGGGCGACGCGATTCAAGGCAGAATCACAATAATTCATAATATTAATATGTGTTTTCACTATTAGATAGTTCAATCAAGTGCATGCTTTAAATCATACATCGAGGCTGAGGATTTCTGTATGATTGGGATCGCATCGTGTATGTCTGTGTGCTTATGCGATTGTGGAGTCGGAACAATTGTGGTTTGCGTTGTCACCTTGTGCCGAAGTGGGAGGGCCTTAGTGTCTGTGTGGCATTGTTGCCGTACCGGTGTGGGACGGGTACATGTTGTGTTTTCACCTATGGCTGGGGGAAGCAGGACCACCTAGAGCCAGTCGGGCCAGAGTAGCCAGCGCGCTATCCGAGGGGTTACTGTTTGGTCTCAGCGGGTCGGTGCTTTCCTAGTTTGTCGTGGTAGCTTCTGTTATGTTTCTTACTGTGGAGCCGGGTGTGGTGCTACTGGAGTTTACCCATTCGCCACTGGGCCTGATGTAACCTGAGATATCGAGGTTATGAGTGGTACCCTTCGCCCTTTGGCCTGATGTGACCTGGGAGGTTAGGGTTGCGGGTAGTTCCTATAGCTTCGGCTTGACGGGGGTTTTGCCGGTCCCCAGGGCCCTCTTGAAGCCCCGAGGCCTGGCGTTGAGGGAAGTCCGGTCGATAGGACAGTAGTCTAGACTGCTTGTGTGCACATGTAGTTGGGCAGTGGTGGTTCACTAGTCCTAGTTTGACTCACTGCCTCACCCTACGGTGGCCGGAACACCGTAGGGGTGGACAGGTGTGAGCATTGGTGGTGTTGTGAGGCGACGTTTGTCTGCGGTCGACAGTGTGGTTTGATCGTTTAGCCGGATCCTTGGTTATGGATTATGGTATTGAGTTGGGCTACTTGAGTTGCTTAGAATTGTGCTTGTTGCATTACTAATGCGTATGTTCCATATCGGGTTTTGGGAGCTGTGTTTATTGCTTTACTTAATTGCCTTCATATTTTATTATTATACTTGTGGGTGTGTGAGTGGGAGGTGGGGATCGGATGATCCCTACTGAGCCCAATTCTGGTGTGGCTCACTCTCTGCGGTTTTAGGTGAGGACCTTTTGGCGAGTGGCGGCGTGTGGTGTTCTCCTTGGTGTGCGGACCAGCAGCTATCTCAGTTCCAGGGTATGCCCCGATGTTGTTGTACTTTGCTTCTGCTTGTACTTATTTAATTCTTTGGACCATGTAATTATTGTTGGACTGTGTACGGACATTATTAATTTCGTTCCTGCACACTTGTATTTTCCTTGAAGTCCGTGTGATTGTTATATTTAGCCTTGTTTAACGCTTACTCCTCCAGATGTGTTGTATGAGATCCGGGTGTGAACCCACAGATAATGATCCGATACCCATTTAGTAATCGGATTTTTGATTATAGGGTGGCGGGTCGTTACAGGTTCCATAATGTATGTCATGCTATGTACTAACTAGGCCTGATGTACCTTATGCTCTAAGTGTTACAAGCATATATCAGACAAATCCAGGTGGAAAACACTGGAAGGCTGTGAAATGTATCCGTAAGTATTTGAGAAGGACTAGAGATTTATTTCGAGTCTATGGAAGAGCTAACCGAAAACTTTAAGGATACACTGAATCCAGTTTCCAGTTTGATCCAGTTGATAGCAAGTCTACTTTCGAATTTATATACACTTTGAACGGAGGTGCAGTTAGCTGGAAAAGTTTCAAGGAAGAAACTACTGTTGATTTGACGACTGAGCCAAAATACATTACTACAGGGAAGTGGCTAAGGAGATAATATGGATGAAGAAGTTCATCATCAACCTTGGCGTAGTTCCTACTATCGTGATCCTATCCCATGAATGTGCAACAACAATTAGACGATTGCTCAAGCGAAAGAGCCACGGTCTCATCAGAAGTCAACGCACATTCTGAAGCGCATTTTCACCGGATCAGAGAGACCACTACTAGAGGGGATGTATCGGTGGAAAGGGCTCCCATTAGCGACAACATAGTAGACCCACTGATGAAGCCCCTGTCTCAAATTGCCTTTGAGCGTCACCTGCATTGTATGAGGATATAGTATAGAGGTGATTGGCTTTAGTCCAAGTGGGAGATTATTAGTTCTGTGTATGGCCTACAAGCCAATTTGACTTATTCTTGTTCATTTAATAATGGCAATAAATATTCATTATGTGTAAATCATCTCTTTCATATTAATGGTATCATAGTGAACATGAATGTATGCAATGATTGTCATATTGTGATGAGATTGCAATAATGAGATTGACTATCTATAAACATTTCTTAATTGTTCCTAGTCAGTGAATATCTGAGAAGGACATTAGACATCCGGTTAGATTAGTACAGGTTGCTCACCCTCATATCTTGAGAGTGACTCTATAGTCACTTGTGTGGGGACACTATATTGAACATGTAGGTGCTCAGTAAGGAATGAGTTCACTGAACTAATCTAACATGGATCATTGGATGATAATGTTAGTATTAGGTGGCCCACAAGCCAATCAAATACTATGTGTTGTTCAGTTATTAATCAAATTGGCTCAGATTCATTATGTATAATTCGACTTTAATTATCGTTTCGTAATGAAGTCCATGAATATGTGCAATGGTCTTCGGATTATGATGTGATCATAATTATGAGACTGAAAATATATAAACACATGTTCTTAATTGTTCTTAGTTAGAGAATGTTTGAGAGGGACATCAAACATCCAGTTAAACTAGTACATGTCATTCCAACTCATGTGATAAGGGTGACTGATTCTATAAGTCACTTGTGTAGAGGCACTATGTTGGACCTGTAGGTACTCATTGGCGAATGCGTTAACTAAATTGATCCGATCCTGAATCGCTGGATGGTAATTACCTAATTGTTAACCAGCTTGATTCATTGTCACAGTTGCGTGGTTGGTCCTAGAACCTAAGATACCTTGTTGGTAGGTGTCAAAGTTTTGACCTTGATTAACGAATCCCTAACCATGGGATCTCAATAAGTTAAGTAATTGGGTTCAGAGAAATACTCTCAAAGGTGACTGTGTGGTCAACAAAGTATCGTCTGCTCTCGGTGAAAGGAGAGAGAATGTTTCCTAGAATGATGTACTTAAGTCCCCAGGCAGGGCGGACACTATATCAGATAAGGAGTTATCTGATATAGTTTAGTGGCATCCAATTCAAGTAAGTCGACCGATTAGGGTTTAACAGTTCACCATGTCCTAGGTCAATTGGGGAACATTGTATGGATGAAGGATTATATCCACGTGATAACCGATGACGTAAAGGTTCATTAGTGCATTGCAAAACCCCAATGCCTTCTAAGTTCACATAATGTTGCTTGGCACCCAATGTGATCAGAGGTCCGTCCGAATTTAATGTGTGACATTAATTTCAACTAATTAATTAATATATATATTAATTAATTTGGTGAGTTAGTAAATAGTTACTGAGCTTAATGAGCCATTTACTGGACTGGTATTTGGGCCTAGAGGGTCACACACAAAAGATCTTCAGTCAACGTGTCGATAAACGAGTTTTATATTAAGTTCGGATTTTTTTTTAAAACTATGCAATACACTTAATATAAAAGAATTGCTGCTTGGTCAGAGGCCAGACACTCTAACCTAGCAGCCACCCCCCTCTCTTTCCTCCATCTAAAAGGGAGCCCTCTTTCGACCTCTACTCCATCTGCCGCTAGCCCCGTTTACCGTTCAATGGGAATTAATCTCCACATGTCGCAGAGGTTTACGCGAAGTTAGACAGGATCTGCAAATGCTGCACCTAGCGAGGAAGCAAGGACGATCCGTCGTGGGGAAGATCACGTGGATACGGACAGAGGTCGGGCATCTGCGCGGCTTGCAGCATCGGACCGACGGAATCACTCGCACGTAGATTCAAATCAGCGCAAGGTGAAATATGTTGACTGCAGTTTTATTTTTGTTCTACGAAATGGCACGGGATCATTTTATTTTAATTTTCGCTGCACTTTTTGATCCCGTCACAAGATCCTCATTGTGGTATCAGAGCCAGGTTCTACTATGTTCTTTACCCTTGCGATCTCCAAATCAATTTTTTCTTGTAATATTCCATGCAATAATTCGATTTTTATATTAGAACTATGTTCATATGATGAACACAAATAATTAGATTATTTGTAATTCTGTAAAAATTGAATTTTTTTGGGGTTTATTTGTGTTCTTCATCGGATGAGGAACAAGTCTTCACGGCAGCTTCGAAGGCATCCCCATATGATGGGGAAGCTGATCGGGGGTCATAATCAGACCAGGGACACCGTCGGTCACTATCGACACCAGTTGCTGGTACCGGGGAGAGCTGGCCAGCGGTGACTGGCTGGGCACCACCACTCTTCTTCCTCTCGATCTGCTGCTATTAACGACTGAAGGGGAAGGGGTCGACGCCCTTATGGGCATTACCGGTGAGCCAAACTGTGCCGAGGCCATCGCCAGAGTGTCCCGTGAAGGACCGACGGCGGCCCGACGCTAGCACCGCCGCCAGAAGGTCCCCCACCCCTCGGGACTGGATACTTTCTAGGCAGGGCGCTGCCGCAGGGAGGGAGGGAGCGAAACCCATGCGGCTAGGCTTTCCCATCCACCGAGCCTGTCCTGGGGCCAGCCCGGACCAGGCAGCCCCCTTAAGGGGAGCCTGGGTCCAAGCCAGGCGCCAGGACTGGGCTCGGCCCTAGTCCAGACCCAGGGCTCAGCCCTGGCCCGAGCCCAAGGTTCAACTGGGTTGAGCCCTAGCTCTGCTAGTGGCTAAGCCAGCCCGAACCCAAATAAGCCCCGGGCCCAATTAAATAAAATTGGTTTTTAATTTTAAAAATTTTAAAATTATTTTGAAGAATTAAAATTTTATTTAATTTATTCAATTGGGATTTAAATCATTTTAAATCATTTTCATTAACAAATGTTGTTAATTAATTAATGTTAATTATTAGTTTAAGGGTTAAATTAATGATTAGCTCTAATTGCCTTATCTAAGAGTTAGATTAACATTTAATAATTAATAGTCTAATTGTTAAATTGCTAATTATTGATTAATCTAAATGTTAGATTAACTTTAGATCATTAGAAGCGTTCTAATTTGCATAGAATATTTTAGAAATTATTAATTTGAAGTATGTGCACATGAGATGTGTGTTTAATGCTTTTAAATATGATTTAATTGCATAATTAACTAATAAAATATTTTTTAAAACTATAGTTATCAAATTTTTTATTGGTGCTTTGTTTTTTGAAACCAAAAATTATTTATTTTTAAAAAATTTATTTAACCATGTGATGAGTTCTTCCATGTGTGGATTGGATAATAAAATAAACCGTGGTCATGGATATACACTTGTGAATGGATGTACTTCATGTGACGATGTATGGATGTGGATCATGGTAGGATGTGATGGATGATTTATTAATTGTTAATAAATAGGAGTTTGTGTACCTCTCCCTCTAACTCTTCCAATGTAATTCTACCTCCCTCCTTTTATGTATTCTCTATAAGGCATTCTTCTATTTCAAAAAATTATAAATTCATAATATTGTATCTTTAATTTTAGTTGAAAATTGATTGAGGCCATGGTGACTAGAGCAAGGATGATCCACAACAGTAACCAGGAAGGTTTTAGGAGTTCAGATTGCCTAAATGATTGCAGACCGTTTAATGTAATTGTTATGTTGAATGTGAGTGAGTTCGATTGTGTGGCTCAAGTCAAACCACTCTGCTATCCATGACCATAACTTTTTATGTATGTGATGCATGCTTTTATTTAATTATGAATCAAAAGTCTAGGTTAAGTATATCATAAATATATGTGATATATTTATATACTATCACTTAGGATGAGACCAAACTAAAATAAACAAAACCTTCAACTTAAATTCTAAGCCGGAGCGCGAGTTATTAAAAATGCACCGCGTGACTCTACGTCAGTATAGTTTTTAGGATTCAATTCAGTGATGACAGTTTCTTGTCTTTCCCAGAGATCTATCACCGTCTGATGAAGGAACTGAGAACTATGGCATTGTGATGCCTTGAGATTAGGTAGAGAAATGATGCAGCTATCTTTGCATTTCCTCAGGAGCTACATCCTAACCTATTCCGTTATGTAATAATGGTAAAGTTTACACCATGAATAATGGTTTATTGTGTTTCCCCAAGACTATTACCGACCTGGGAGTCAAAGTATGATTAGATATTATAAGGAGTTACAAGTATCATGAGATGGTTGCTCTTAGATCGTAGTATGATATTTGTGTTTTTCCGAGATTAACAAGTCTTAGAGATTCTGATACCCGCTAGGAGACTGTCAGCGTCTCCCATTTTGTATATCTGAAGGTTATACAGTCTGATGAAAATAAGTACTAGTTGAAAGTATATATCTTATTTTAATATTAATAATTGAACATCTGCTGATTACAGTTTTATCTCCTGTAGGCTAAAATATCGCACCACAACCCGTTGCATTGCATATTGGATGCCAATCGATTGACATGTCCTAATTATTCCGACTGGCTTAGGAGCTTGAAGATTATCCTCAAGTCTGAGCAGATTGCCTATGTCCTAGATGATAATCCTCATGTTGAATCGGCATTAGATGCCTCTTAAGAGAAGATCATAACATATGAGAAATAGAAAGAAAACTCCACTATGGCTTAATGCTACATGCTTGCCTCGATAAGCAATGAGTTGCAGAGGCAGTATGAAGATATGGATGCAAGATCCATCATGCTTTATCAGAAGAAGCTATTTAGTGAGTAGGGCATAATCGAAAGATGTGAGATATCAAAGAATCTTTTCAAGACTCAGATGGTATAGGGATCTTCAGTACAGACCCATGCGTTAAAGATGATTGAGTAGATTGAAAGGTTGGATACTCTTGGGGTACCACTTCCCAAGGAGATGCAGACTGATCTTGTCCTTGCTTGTCTTCTAAAATCATATGTACAATTCATTATTAAATTTAACATGAACAAGGTCCAAGCATCTCTAGATGAGTTACTGAATATGCTGAAAACTATAGAGGACAACCTTGTAAAGGAAAAGACAATCCAAGCCTTTAAGAAAGGAAATGGCAAAAAGCAGGATAAACCAAAGATTGCAAAGAGGGATAAAGGAAAAGAAATGGAAAAAGGTGATTGCTTCTACTATCATCAAAAGGGCCACTGGAAGAGGAATTGCAATGAATACCTTAAAGACAAGGCTCAATGAAAGGTAAAGTAGCAGGATGCTTCATGTATCTATATGATAGATGTAAATTTATCAGTTAGAGATTATACATCATAGATATTAGATATTGGATGTGTTTCTCATATCTATAATGACATGCAGGTGCTAACAAGAAGGCGTAAGCTGAGGACTGGTAAGGTGAAGTTGAAGCTAGGTAATGGCACAAGAGTTGCGACGATCGCTGTAGGGACAGTGAATCTCAAGCTACCATCTAGAGACTTTTTATCATTAGACGATTGCCATTATGTACCTACTATAATAAGGAGCATCATATCTATTTCGTATTTAGATAATATTGGGTACAGTTTACTATTGAGAACAAATGTTGTTCAATTTATTTTGAAAATAAATTAGTTGCTTTTGCTTCTTTAGTCAAGGGATTGTACTTGGTAGATTTGTCTTATGATAGTCTTCATGTCGATAGAGCTCTTAAGAAGAGCAAGTGTGAAGTGAATAGAGCCTACTTATGGCATTGTAGGCTTGGCCACATTAGAGAAAACAGACTCGAAAGACTGCATAGAGATAGATATTTAGATCCATTTGATTTTGAATCATATGCAACTTGTGAGTCATATTTTATAGGTAAAATGGCTAAATTTTCATTTATTGGAAGTGGAGAAAGAGCCAAGGACATATTGGAACTAATACATTCTGATGTATGTGGTCCTATGTTTACCCAGGCCATTGGTGGCTTCTCTTATTTTATTACATTTACTGATGATTTCTCAAGGTATAGCTTTGTGTACTTAATGAAGTACAAATCAGAAGCCTATAAGAAATTCAGAGAATTCAAGAATGAACTGGAGAAACAAAGAGGAAAGAGTATTAAAACTATCTGATCAGATCGAGGTGGAGAATACTTAAGTACAGAGTTCACATGGTACCTAAAGCATAATGGTATCCTCTATCAACTTACACCTCCTTATACACTTTAGATGAATAGTGTATCATAAAGGAGGAATCACACATTAATGAAAATGGTGCGTTCAATGATGAGCATGTCTAAATTACCAATATCCCTCTGGGGGTATGCACTTAGCTCTGTTATATATATCTTGAATAAAGTACCCAGTAAGTCTGTTGAATCCACTCCATACAAGATATGAAAAGAAGGAAACTAGACCTTAAGCATGTTAAAGTCTAGTAATGTCCTGCTCATATTAAAAGACATGATTCAGATAAACTGGAATCCAGAACTGACAAGTACAGATTTGTGAGGTATCTGAGGGAAACCTACGGTTACTACTTTTATCATCCTAGCGAACAAAAGGTGTTTGTTACCCAGAGAGCTGCTTTCTTAGAAGAAGATTATATTCTCCAAAAGGACAGTCGACGTAAAGTAACTTTGGAAAAAGTTTTGGACCCACAGACTGTCACAGGTACATAAGATGAACTGTCAATTTCTGAACCTGTTCAAACACATACACAGGAACCTCGTAGGTCTATTAGAGTGCCTAAGTAACCCGAGAGATATGTAGGACATGCAAGTGGGAATGATTCTCTATAATCATTCTCTATAGTAGGAAATATTATACTAGAAAGCCATTGGGAGTTCAAAGGCCGAAAAATGGCGAGAAGCTATGAACTCTAAAATTCAGTCCATGTACACCAACTAAGTTTGAAACTTAGTAGAATTGTCTGAGGGTATAGTACTTATCGGATACAAGTAGATCTTTAAGTGAAAAATTGGTGCAAATGGACATATTAAAACTTATAAGGTAAGGTTAGTGGCGAAGGGTTATCGTCAAAGACAAAGTGTTGACTATAACGAGACTTTCTCATATATTATCATGATTAAGTCTATTAGAGTACTTCTCACCATTACAGTATATCATGATTATGAGATCTACCAGATGGATGTGAAGATAACTTTATTCAATGGAAATCTTGAGGAAGAGGTGTATATGATACAACCGGAGGGCTTCACTTCCAAACAGTCTAGATATGGTATGTAAATTGCAAATATTCATTTATGGATTAAAGCAAGCTTCCCGAAACTGGAACATAAGCTTTGATAAGGCAATCAAATCTTATGGCTTCATTAAGAATGAAGATGAGCCATGTGTATATAAGAAAATCAATATGAGCGCAATTATCTTATTAATTAGTCCTTTATGCTGACGACGTCCTACTCATTGAGAATGATGTAGGAATGATCTCGTCGGTAAAGGTATGGCTGTCTAAGAACTTATCCATAAAAGATTTGGGAGAAGCATCTTCTGTATTAGGAATATGAATCTCAAAGAAGATGTATGCTTTAACCCAATCCATGTATATAGAATCCATTGTCAAAAGATTTGACATGAAAAATTATAAGATAAGTCTCATATTAATGAGATATGAAATTTATCTCTCTAAAGGTCAGTCCCCTAAGACCCTTGAAGAGAGGGCATTAATGGATAGGATCCCGTATGCATTAGTTATAGGTTCCATTATGTATGCCATGCTATGTACTAGGCCTGATGTAGCATATGATCAAAGTGTTACGAGCATATATCAGGTAGATCAAGGTGATGAGTACTAGAAGGCTGTGAAATGTATTCTTAAGTACTTGAGAAGAACTAAAGATATATTTCTAGTTTATGGACGAGGAGACTTAAAACTACGACAATACACTGACTCGAGTTTTCAGTTTGATTCATATGACAACAAGTCCACGTCTGGAATTGTATTTACGCTAAATGGGAGAGCAATGAACTGAAAAAGTTTCAAACAAGAAACCACTGCAGACTCGACAACTGAAGCTAAGTACATTGTTGCAGTTGAAGCTGCCAAAGAAGCAATTTGGATGAAGAAATTCGTCAGTGACCTTAATGTTGTGGAGAGCATCTCTAATCTCGTCCCACTACTATGTAACAACAATGGGGCGATGCCACAGTCTCATCTGAAGTCGAAGCACGTTCTGAAGCGCTTTCACCTGATCAGAGAGATCATTACTCGAGGCGATGTCACAGTGGAAAGGATTCCCTCATTCGACAACATTACAGCTCTCCTGACGAAGCCGTTGTCTCAAAATGTGTTTGAGCATCACTTTGAGAATATGGGTATTCAATACACGGGTGATTGGCTTTAGTCTAAGTGGAAGATTTTTAGTATTTGGTGGCCTGCAAGCCAATCAAATACTATGTATTGTTCAATTATTAATCAAATTGGCTCATATTCATTATGTATAATTTGACTTTAATTATCGTTTCGTGATAAAGTCCATGAATATGTGCAATGATCTTTGGATTATGATGAGATCATAATTATAAGACTGAATACTTGTAAACACATGTTTTTAATTGTTCTTAGTCGGAGGATGTTTGAGAGGAACATCAAACATCCGGTTAGATTAATACAGGTCACTTCAGCTAATGTGATGAGGGTGACTGATCCTATAAGTCACTTGTGTGGAGACATTATGTTGGACCTATAGGTGCCCATTGGCGAATAAGTTCCCTGAACTGATCCAATCTTGAATCGCTGGACGGTAATTACCTAACTATTAATCAACTTGATTCATTGTCATAGTTGCGTAGTTGGTCCTTGGACCTAAGACACGAAGGACACTTTCTTGGTAGGTTTATGAGCTTTAACCTTGACTAACAAATCCCTAACCATGGGATCTCAATAAGTTAAGTAATCAGGTTCAGAGAAATACTCTCAAAGGTGATTATATGGTCAACGAGGGATCATCCGCTCTCGGTGAAAAGAGAGCGAATATTCCGAGAATGATGCGTTTATGTCCCTAGCTAGGGCGGACACTGTATTAGATAAGGAGTTATCTGATATAGTTTAGCATATATGATTCAAGTGAATTGATCGACTAGGATTTAACAATTCACCATGCCCTAGGTCGATTCTAGAACATTGTACAGATGAAGGAATATATCCCGGTAGTAACTGATGACTGAAAGGTTCCATTAGTGGGTTGCCGAACCACAATGCCTTCCAGGTTCACGCAGTATTACTTGGCACCCAACGTAATTGGAGGTTCGTTCGAATTTAATGTGTGACATTAAATTCCACTAATTAATTAATATATAGATATTAATTAATTTGGTGAGTCAGTAAAGAGTTACTGAGCTTGAGCTTAATGGGTAATTAACTGGACTGGTATTTGAGTCTAGACGGTCACACGCAAAAGATCTTCAGTCAGCGGGTCAATAAATGGATTTTATATTAAGTTCAATTTTTTTATGAAAAACCACGCGATACGCTTAATATAACAGAATTGCTGCTAGGTCATAGGCTAGGCACTCTGACCTCCTCTGACCTAGTAGTCGCACCCTCTATCTCCTCTCTCTAACTGTCCCATCTTAGAGGGTGCCCCCTTCCGGCCTCCGCTTCATCTACCACCAGCCCCGATTCCTGTTCGACGGGAATTAATCTCTACATGTTGCGGAGGGTAATGCGAAGTTAGATGGGACCGATAGACGCCGCACCGAGCAAGGAAGCGAGGACGATTTGTTGCAGGGAAGATCGCGTGGATACCGCTAGAGGCCACGCATCTATACGGCTTGCGGCATCGCATCAACGAAACCACTTGCCCGTAGATTTGAATCCGTGCAAGGTAAAATCTATTCACCACAGTTTTATTTTTGTTCTAAGAAACGGCATGTCATCATTTTATTTTAATTTTTGTCGCGCTCTTCGATCCCGTCACAAGATCCTTATAGATTAGTTACTTGATTGTCAACCAGCTTGATCCATCCTCACAGTAGTGTGGATGGTCCTCAGACCTGAGACACCAAAAACTCTTTGTCAGTAGACTTTTGGGCTTTGTCAGTAGACTTTTGGGCTTTGTCCATGGCTTATAGATCCCTATCCATGAGATTCTAGTCAGTCATATGATCGGACTCAATAGAAGACCTTCGAAGGCGATTGTGTGTCAATAAGGAATCGTTCGCTCTCAGTAACTAGAGAGAGAATGCACCAAGTTAAATACATGAAAGTCCCTGACTAGGGCAGACTCAATATCAAGAAAGGAGTTTTCTAATATTGAATAAGTTCACATTCACGCCGAGTGGGTTGACCAATTAGGGTTTGATAATTAACCATACTCTAGGTCAACTCGGGAGTATTGTATAGATAAATGATTAAATCTATGTGGTAACTGTAGACGGATAGATTTCAAGAGCGGGTTATGGAACCCTATCACCTTCTAGATCATACGGTATTACTTGGCACCCAACATGATCGGAGATCCAGACAATTACCATAAGATGGTAATTCAATTTAGTAATTAATTTAATATCAGATATTAATTAATTACAATAAGACAATAAGAAGTTATTGGACTTATTAGGTCAAAAATCAGACTGATGTTTGGGCTTAGAGGGTCACACTAAAAAAGGTTCTCAGTTCAGAATATTTTTGTGGGTTTTATATTAACTAGAGGTTTTTTTGAAAAATCGTCAGAGTTAATATAAAAGATAGCAAAGAGGGCTGCCCTGGGCCAAGTTTCGGACCAGCCCTTGCTGCCCCCCCTCTCTCTCTGTGCTCTGGGCACCCTATAGAGACCTTCTAGGCTCCATCTTCTCATCTTCATGATTCCCGCTCACTAGGATCTATTTGTCTGCATGCCACGACAATCGTTGCAGCTTTAGAAGAATGGTACGACTGTCAATTTGAGTGAGGAGACGAGGATGATCCCACAATAGGAGGGCCGTGTGGATACTGCTAGAGGCCAGGTGTCTGCGCGGCTGGTGACATTGCTCTTTTTGAACAAGAAGAATACGGATTCGAATTCACGCAAGGTGATTACCAAATCGCCATTTTGTGGTTTCTTTGTTAAAACAAATTAGTGATGGGGGGATAGAAATGCTTAGCTTCCACTGCGTTCTTTGTGCCCCACCCAATCCTTACACTGCCTTATCGGGAACTTGGTAATCTTGCTCTTCAAGCCTTGGAGGCCATGTGCTTGCTTAATGGAGCAAGGAAGAGGCTTGGGCTCCCAGGAGTCTAGCCCTCTCAGGGCTAGGGGGAAACCTCTCGAGAGTCTCGGTCTTCTCTAGAGACACTGTTGGACAGGTGTTGGCCCCTTTGGAGATTAACCATCTCGGGAGCTTCGGCCCTCTTCTCGGGGTCTAGGGTCCCAACCTGCTTCTCGGGGACTAGCAGACACTTATGTGACCCTTGCACGTGACCTCATGTGCACTGTGGTGCCCCAGGGCATTCTTTCATCGGGCTTAATTGGGTTGAAACTTGATTACCCCTTGTCACCTATCAATATAAATCTTCATAGTCCACTGGACCCCTATGATGCAATATAAAAGTTTAATGTTCAATTTGTTGAACTTGGATCAGTGTCTAAGAAAAAGTGCAAGCTTGCAACAAAGGTTTTAAGTGAAGGAATGGTGAAACTTGTGAACAAATGATCAAGTTGAAGGTGTAAAGGATCCAAGTTATAATGAGGGTGTGGTTCATGATCCGGCCTATAGCGAAGAGAAGGGTAGGCCGACCACTCCAGAAAGGGAAAGAATCTATAGCTGACCAAGAAAGAACGTGGTATGTCTTAAACTACATAATTTCGATGTTAGCATTGTTTATTTTTGCATCATCTATCTACTATTTTTGCTATTATTATTACAGAAAGGAAAGTCAAGTAGTTCTGCAAATGAAACCATGGGGAATGTGAAGAAACATGCCACCACAAAGAGGGTATATTTTTTATGACTATATTTTTATCTAATCTTTTACTTTCAAAGCCCATGGCACGTGTTTATAAGTGCTCACTAGTTAACATAGATATTCTTGCTTATTATAGACCACCCAAAGAGAAATATTTCTCTAGACTTTCCGGTTAGAGCACAGGTTGATAGCTTTACACACATGGTATGTTTTCTCTATTCGTCGGTAAAAATACTTTTTAGTGATTTAGACGTTCTGATATTTTATGTAGGTTGATGAAGAAGAGCTTGTTGACGAGCAGAGTCATATGCCATCAGTTATCCCTAATACGAAACTTGCAATATAACTCTCCGGCCTCAAACTAGTAGCACCCAGTTTTTCACTGGTAGCAACTTCCAGCCATATATGGGTCACCAATATGCTATGCACGCCCACTGGACGCCGTTAATATACTTCTTTTCCTACTTCTAACATAAGTCATACGAGTGCACATGTTATGCAACTAATTATTTCATCTGATTGCAGGTACCCGCAACAATTTGCAGTATCCATGTGGAGTAATCCCTCGTCTAGTCAAAGCACAAATGGAAGGAGAAAATATTGAGGAGTAGATGTTCATTTTGGGGTTTTCTTTAGTAAATGTTGATTATATTATATGTAGTAGTGTTATTGGGCCATCTAACTTAAAAGATTAAGATTATGAGTGGGATAGTCACAATCTATCAAACAAATTTTTGTTTTATCCTTTTTTTCGATGTGGAACTATTGTAGCATGCCTCTTCATGCCTGTACAACCAATTTTAGGCTCGACCATAAAGATAGGATGCATGATCTAGGTCATAATCATAGACTCTGATATCAAATTAAAGTTATTGGGCCATCCAACTCAAAACTTTAAAGTTTATGAGTGAAAAAAGGCAAAATCTATTAAGCATATTTTAATTTTCTCCTTTTTCCGATGTTGGACTATTCTAACAAGACGCAGCCGAAATTTAGAGCAGAGAATTAGTGCCGTACGTGCGAGGACTGTTATCTTAATTTCTGTCTGTAGCTCTATTATTATTAGTTGTTGATAACAATTTTTTTTTTTTTCAATTTTAAGCACCTTCGAAGTAGTTTTCAACGGAAGCATTATAAAATGTTAGATTTGGCTTGCTGACGAATTATTTCTAAGTGATGCATTCAGTTAAATTATTTGCGTATTAGTTTCAGAACTGTGTAAGGAATATCAAACTTCTATTGATACACCCATTAAGCAAGTCTATTTTTTGTTAACAATATTGTCTAAGGGCTTCCATGGGAAGAAAGGTCATAATTTTTATAGTCGATCGCTGCTTAATTTGCTAGTAAACGGGTCACCAACGTCAAATAAGATACTAAAAGAAGAGATATGGGCATCTCAACTTGAACGTATTACCACAACATTACTTATTTACAAAAAGAATTAAGGCTTTCAATTGGGTCGTTGACATCCATAAAATACACGTTAGAATGGCATGTAAGGAGACAAGATTGATTTGGTGTTGTGGTCGCCGCTTCAGATCCTTGTAAACTACGTACACACTCGTGAAGAAGCAGCGGCTCTTGAACAAGCTGCCCACAATAAAGGGGATGCCAATTACACCCATAAACTAGCAGTACTGCAAGGAGACGATGAATTTTTTCAGGTTACCGCTTCAGACTCCTTTACCTAATTAAGAAGAAAGCATGTCCACGAGTAGCATGTGTGTGCGGCGAGACTGCGGCCCCCAAACAGCTTGGCAAAGAGATGACGTCTCTTCAACCTAGTAGTAGTAGTGCAAGGAAATACCCATCCGCAGAGGGTTTGCAGCAGATGGCGTATCCTGTGCAGGTGCGTAAGGAGACAATGTCGAGACGGCAGCTCCAACTCTGAACGGGCGTGCACACTTAGATCAAAACTGAGTTGCAGAGTACATGTTTGAGATAGTGTGCAAGGAGACAACGGCGAGATGCAGGGTACACCTCCGAGCAGGTGTGCGGCAGGAAGGAGAGGAAGCTCGGAGGCTGCTCGGCGATCTCTGCATATGGCTTTGGGCCGGAGAAGAAAGCTGCGGTTTTACCCTAGAGAAGGAACAGGAGAACAAAGGTATGGTACGGGAGGACACTGAGGAGCGGAAGAGGCGCACGAGATACCTTCCAAGAATAAAGTCGGGATCCTCTCCCAGAGAGCCCTTTGACTCATTGCAAATAGTGGGTGACGCGTTACGGTTAGCTTTCCATTTCCGCAGCTTCGCCTTCAGTGGATTCACAGGAGATTGGAGCATAGAAGGTGATTTTTTTTTTCAACAGAGATCTTCTCAGTACAGTATTAGATCTAGTAGTACTGAGAAGGAAAGGGTCCAAGTATTCTTAAAATTTTTAAGTTATGTGAGAGATTTTTTTTACAATATTTGACTCTTTCCCCCTCTCAGTACTGTGGACTCCTATCTAATACTGTATTGAGAAGATCTATTCTCTTTTCAGTATGGAAGATGATTTCGTCGAGACATATTACGGAAATTTGATCAGCGGTCCAAAATTGGTCCATTCGTTTAATTCCCGGTCCACTTCCAAAACTTCAACATACAAAGTCCTCATTTGAATTTCTTAACTTTCAGTCCAAACCCAAATGTTGCTTCAACCCCCGTTAACATGAAGAGCCTAAGCTGACCAGATTGCCCTTCAAAGTATAAATGTTAAATTTTCGGTCCATTCGAGAGTTAGCTTCTAGTCCATTAAATTCCGGAGCCTGGTCCATCCTGGTTTGGCAAGAAATAGAAGGTAACATGCTGTTAACTGAACTATTTACCACTGCTTCCTTTGGCGTCCACACCACATGATGACAATGCTCGAATACTTCAGCAGAAGTCTAGCACAAATTATCAATGGGACAATGGATTAACATAGAAAAAGGTTTCTTAATGTTTTTCTTACATTTTATCTGTTAAAACCAAAACCTCCATACACGCAGAGATATCAACTCTTGTGATAGGGCATTTGGAGATCCAATTCTAATAGCCAACTAATTTGTTGTAGAATTAAATTTGATCAGAATCTCATGTTGGATCTCGAGTTTGCCTAGTTGCTTGCAAATAAATCTTATAACTTGCACCCAGTCCCGGAGCTTACAAGGCACCTAGCTTGGAATCTCCAGAGAGAATAGTAATTGCTTGCTAGTTCCTTGCCATGAGGTGACAATCACGTTGGACTCGGAAGCCGACTTTTGGTGTCCTCCCAGATAGCTATGATTTCTGCATCTTCAGTGAAGCAGCGTTCCCGCCAAGGCATAGAGGGTTTAGCACGATCCGTCTAGGCACGATTTGCCCGCTTGTCATCACCCCTGCACAATCCACTGGCGCTTTGGGTTGTTGTCATGCCTGTGTCACATTTTACTCATCGTCGCCGCACGATTTGTCTGCTTCAACTCGTCGCTGCCGCTGTAAGGTTTGGAGTGGATGGGTGACAATAGAGGAGGGGCTTTCCCACGGGTTGATCACAGGCTAGGCGCATGGATCAGGAGCGTGCACAGAGGGCTTCAACAATGGGTATTTGAGATTTTCACTCTCCTAAATGGCAGAAGTTACGGATTGGATCTAAAATTCAAAACTTTCTAACCTTTGGACCTAAAATTATATTTTTCAGTCAAGGACTGAAAATTAAATTTGACCCGCTTTTTAGATTGCAGATTAAAAAACCCTATATATTATGAAGATGCCTGCCAATGGATATCCCGTAGAACGAATGCACCTTGGTTATCCAAAAAAAAGAACAACGAACACACTTACATCGGTGGCCATATATTAAAGAGTGCAGTTTGATGTACACCTGCACCCACGTACGCCTATCAGTGCACGCACAACCGCTTGGGTGCGTGTGCACTGTAAGTTCCCCTGTATTAAACGTACACTCGTCGAATGAGCTTTGTGTCACAAGGCACGCCGAAAGCTTCAGAGGACAAGTAGCCTTTATATTTAATTTGAGAAAAGAGGAAAAAAGACAGAAAGGAAGATGGGGCCAAACAGTAGTTTTGCGGACTCTTGCGCATTCGAGCCTGACACGGCCGCCCATGATGATGTCTAGTTCGGAAGTTGACCATTGGTTAAAATATGTGAAAATTTGTATCCACTAAATACTATTGTCAATTCACCGTCCTCACTTATGCACTAAAGGCAACATTGTCCACAAATAAGTACATGCATAGATCAACATGGGTACCACATAACACAATTAGTAGGAGAACACACGGATTTTCAAAATAAAAGACCAGAACAGCTGAGACGTTCTCATAATATTTACCAATTTAGTTGCTAGAACACGTTTCCCTGCTATTATTTCTTATTTATACTTTATATATATATTCTTATTATCTCCCTTCATAGTAGTCTGTTCAGCTGATCAGGTTAATGACTGGACGAGAGTGAAACCAGAGGGCACGATGTTGAGGACGGTGAGAAGCCCTTGGAGAAGAGTCCCCACCAGCGTCAGCGCCGACTGGAGGAGGCCGGTGGAAGGGAGAGAAGCGTTGCAGCTGGACAGCGGGGTGTTCACAACAAGCTTGCAGTTGTTCAGGAGCGCGCTGAGGATAGTCGTTATCGGATCCAGGAACATGGAGAACACACCATTGCCGTTGGTAGTGGCGCTGGATACGACGGCACCCCCGCACTGGAGTTGCACCAGGGCATCTGCATGGTACGGCGGAAGCAGTGCAAGTGATCTCTTTCTGTCTCAGATTACATATAGGGAAATACTTGCTGCACTCGTATAGATTACATATAACGGCGGAAGTGATTTAAAGGAGCGTGCAGGAGCTCTAGTTATCAGTTGAGATGCAGATGTGGGGATCTCTAAGTCTGAAGAGGAGAGGGGACTTACTTGGGAACACGGGCGTGGCCGCGGTGGCTACGGTAGTGTTGGGACTGCACAGGACGGTGCCGCTGATGCGGACCAGACCCAGGAGCCCACCGAGACCCTGCTGGGCATCTGCCGCGGGCGACGCAGCCATTACGGCAAGAAGGATAGCGGCGAAGAGGGCAAATTTGGCGGCCATGGCTGCCTACGCAGGTGCCTGCAGGATACTGCGGACGAGCTGTATCGGTACTGTGGGCTCTCTGCTGCTTTGATCCCATGTGTTCGGACATGATGGGGATTTATAGGGGAGAAGAGGTATCAAGTTGCCGCCGGTATTGTTGACTGCTCACTCTCATACCGGAATCTTTAGCTTCCTTCAACTGCGGGTTCATCTCTCCTAGGGGTAATTTGAATCTATCAGGGCAAACTCTAGTTGCCTTGGCGCTTTCGCGCGTGCTCTTGGTAGATGGAAAGGAAGTCCCCTAAAATGGGGAAGAGACTTGCTACATGCAGGCGCAACGCGGACGCCAAGGGACGCGCTCGCTTAACTGAGTTTGGGGGACAAAAACCAAGCTGTCGGTGGAACCACAAACCCACCAAACACACGCGTCTGGTTGGTAACCATAACCAGTACCCTCTCTCTCTCTCTCTCTCTCTCCAACATTTAAGCAAAAAAAACTTAAAGTATACTAGCATTTTAGGATAATCACTGCATTTAAAGGACTACTATTTTAGATTAAAACGTATAATTGTCTCTAAAAGTACCACCAATACTTGACATTATGCTTTCAATAAATACTGTAAACATCTAACCAAAAATTGCTCTTCCAGGTAAAACCTTGTAAGTTAAAGCTTGGACCTTGTTATTTGTTTCTGCCTATGCAATATCCTATTTTATTTTTTATAATACGAGAAATTATCACAAAAGCAGATCAATTTGTGAGTATATTGGGTCCCTTATATGGATGCGTGAAAATTTGCGTGCCTCCCGAGGTATTGTTCTCGGGTTTTGGAGATAGGGTTTTGTCTTTTTCTTTGGAAAAGGATCTTCGTTGAGAAGAGAGGTTACGCTCTGCTTATAAACACACGTCTATTTTTACAGCATTCGATCTGGAACTAAAGTGGTTTGCCGTTTTTATACCTCTACACAGTCCCCTAGTGAAAGTAGGCATGTGCGGACCCCTTTGAGCTACTGGACATATTAGGCTGACTAGGGATGCTCGGACAAGTTGGTGGCTTTTCGTTTAATTCCCACAGACGGCACCAATCGTGTAGCGGTCGAAAACTGGTCGGACCACGATGACCGTCTGATCGAAGATCCTGGCTACTCGATAAAATTTGTAATGGAGTATAAACGTTCAGGGTAGAACCTACAAGAGGGAGCAGAGGAGTCAAAGGGGCCCTGAGTCTGTTCGAGAGCAAAATCCTCTGATGCCTAAGTTAGGTCCTAGAAGACAAAATCTTGCGAGGGATTTTCAGGCTCATAATTGCATACCTTTTACCGAAGAAGGTCTAGAACTATATAGTCTCTCTCTCTCGAGGCGTCCCGGGAACGGTTTCCTCTGAAGGGATAATTAGTCCACGATCAGCTCCCATTGATTATGGAGATACTGGGATAATGGGCAAGGAGTGATTTGCTCGCAGTTTTAAGGGGCAAACCATGCATACCTACCGTAAGTGGGCAGTTGTATCCCGAAAGATCCGCCTGATGGCGTGGAGACATTAAGGGTCGCCCCTTGGGGGGGGAGGAACCTTTGCTATCACGAGGGATTGGGGGGAAGTGGTCTCCCGACACCGGGTCCCCGGTTTCTGTCTGGCTGAGTTGCTGGTCCCCGTGGATTGGGAGCGGTATCTTCTTAGATCTAGGGGGGCTTTCCCGAGATCCCGGAGGGTCTCGAGAATAGCCACTGGATGCGCAGTTGGGTGATCTGGACTTGGTGACTTTGGATTCCAGCCTTTGCATGTCGGTCGGGATACCGAGAACCACGTGTCCCCCTTACGCACGCCTATTTCTATAGGCTGTAAGCTTTTGGGCTCGTAGGCCAAATTGGCTTATTTGGGCCAAACCCAATCTCTCCTCGTCTCCTTCCATTTTTATCACTATGTTTTAATGATCATAAAAGTCCAAATAAAATCTAAATAAAGTGATCAATATTTGTAATTGCAGGTGCATTGGATAACTTAGTCGAATACATAATTGTTATTCCTTAGTTAATCTAATTATGCGTTGATGCAGTTCTAAGACTTGGTCAATTTCATTGTGTTACAGGAGCAAATAAACTGCATTTAGACGTGTTCTTCAATTACCCTTTCAAGTTATTCAATTCACACAGTCCTAAACAACAAACAACTTTACCTCCACTACAACAAAGTTGTTCTATACTTACGGCAGAAAACCGTAAGATATGTACCAAACACCGTTGGTAAATATCTCTACTTACGAAACTCCCTACGGCAACCAACCGTACGTGTAGCAATCGTTCCTATAGACTATACATACGGTTATACAACCGTAAGTCACCAAAGTCTATACCGACGGTTAAATAACCGTAGTTATAAATCAATCTATACTTACTGAAAACACCGTAAGTATATACAAACTAAACTGTTACAATATAATAATTTGAAGAACACTTTATCATCCATACTTACACAAAATACCGTAAGTATTTGTTGATTAAACCGTTAGAATATAACTTATCGAACAATACCTTATACCATTTGTAATAAAAAATTAATCATAATTAGACACCACATACACTTTATATCATTTTTATTTATACCATTTCACATAAAAAGAAAGATATCAATTCTTTGTAACGGAATCCTATCAGATTGCACACATTCTATATTTCACGATAACGTACGTATAAGACATTTCCATCATATGCACACATTATATCAGACATTGAATAAATTCCGCCTTCATATAATAAAGTCTACACTTCTTAACATAATTGTCTCAATACATTCTACCTATAAAGTTTAAAAACATATCACAATACCAAACGAATTCTTCAACATAATAAAATTTACATCCATCTATCAATTACATAGCACATCCCCATTATCAAAAAGTACAAAAAAAAAATACATGAACCATAAGACTATAGGTTAGATATCTCCTCCATCCAAACTACGTCATATATGGCTGAACTTATAGAAAAATTTTTTGTCACGACTATTTTCAAAGTCTAAATAAACAATTATATCTCATTTAAATAAAAAGAATCTTACATAATTTTTAAACCAAACAATGTGATTACCTTAGCATCTCTCATGTTTGTTCTTTTCCACATCCTTGACCAATTCATCAATAGAGACAACATGCATTAGAATCTTCCAACAAAACAATGCTGGCCTAAGTGGAAACAAGTAATTCCAGATTTTATTCCAATTAGGAACAATGGATCCTCTGTTGAGAATGGCGTGAAAATTAAGCAAACTTGGTAGAAAAATACCCATTATTAGTATACTGCCAACTATATGCAAGGCTCCCCCTCATGTATGGACCAAGTCCGTTCCCCAAATTCCTTTCTACCATGACTTAACCCAAGCCTACATATGAAACATAGGAAGAGTTACTTACATGCATACTCACATAGAACAGGAATTAGAATGGCACCACAACCCTCCGAAAACTACCAACATATAAGAATGCCATTGTTCTTGTGAAAAGTATCCCTTCTCTTAGATTTAGGTGCATCCTGTGAAATCAAATTAGAAACCCATTGTCCATCAATGTTGACCTTTGTGATGAAACATGTAACGACCTGCCACCCTATAATCGGGGATCCGATTACTAAATGGGTACCGAATCATTAATTTGGAACCAAACCAGGATCTAGTAAGTCTGGGAAATAAATAATAAACTAAGCTAAACATTCACATCGCATTGAATTGAAATGAAAGTGCAGGAATTAAAATTATTACAATACGACTCGATACAGCAAATAATTACATACTCCAACTGAAAAGAAATAATTAAACATACAGGCCAGAAATAAATAACAACTACATCGGGGCATACCCCGGAACAACTGCTGAAGGCGCTCAACATGCGGCCGCACACGCCGCTCTAAGTCTGCTGGGAGTCCTCACCTGAAAACCGTAGGGGTGAGTCTCAAAACAAGACTCAGTAGGGATCCTTCGATCCCCACTGCCCACGCACACACTCACAAGTGTAAAGTACAGCTAACGGTAAAGTAATGAGCACAATTGTAAGTACAATTCCTAGTTCTCAACGTGGAATCACATGCAATCGAAAATATAATAAACATGCATATTCTAAACCAGCCGACTAGGGAATCCACAACTGCCGTCTCGGTAGAGCTCGCCAACCACACAAACAACGGTGGGAAAACCTCGACCCGCTGAGGCCAAGCAGTAACCCCTCGGATAGCACACTAGCTACTCCGGCCCAACCGGCTCAGGTGGCTACTCCTTCCCTCCGCATGAGTGACTCTCCGAATGTACCACTCCGACACCGGTACTAGCTGACCCCGGGGTTCACCAGGTGACCCTCTCTCACTAGGCGTCACCCCGCCCACGCCCCCATCGACGCTGTGCTCACGCCCCCACCAGCACAGGGTGATAAAGCGCTACAATGTCACTCCAGGTCCACAGTAACACAAAACCCAGCACAGTACGATCCGGTTACGTGAAAAGTTCGCAATCGCATAACACACATGTAGCATCGTCCGGTCATGAAGAATCTATCTCTACCGGATACACTAAAACATGCATTAACCATCCGACTAACAGTATGAACACATTTTACTGGCATGAATTAGTGAGGTTCTGTCTTGAATTGCGTCGCCCAAGGCCGACGCCATTCAAGCTCCATGTACAGGTTCATGTAAAACAGTCTTCAGAATCAGGCCCTAAAAGGCGTCGACACCAGTGGTCGCCTTTTTAAAAGGCGTCGACATCCTCAGACGCCATTTAACACCGAAATCCAGAAATTCCAAAGAAATTACCCAGGGGATTTCTGCCTTAAAAGGCGTCATGGCTGCCTGACGCTATTCAAAACGCGTCGCCCACCCATGACGTCTTTTAGTCCCAGAATCCCGAACTGGCAGACTCTCAGTCAGGCGATTCCTGTTTAAAAGGCGTCGTGATGGCCCGACGCCATTCAAAAAGGCGTCATCCATGCACGACGTCTTTCAACCCCAGGAACCAGTCTGCCATGAGCCCGAGGGCTCCCTTTTCAACCCAAACAACCCCAAAATTACTCAAAAACGGAGGAGAAAGAGGGGCAATACAATCCATAGGAAATCACATTCATGGCAAATCCCCCATATCATCAAAAGAGCACCGAAACATGCTCATTCTACCCCCCAAAACCAAAGATCTATAACATGCTTAAACGGGGAAAAACATGGTTTAAACACGATGCTATGGGAACCGTCACCCTACCGGACACTCGAACTCCTCCAAGCTTCAAGCCGTCCACCCTTCTCGCCCCACGCCGCCGCCGGTACCACCGTAGTCGTCCTTGCTCCACCGTGACGTCGGCCGCCGTCCGGAGAGTAGAACGCCGCAGTGGAGGTGGAGGTTGTAACGACCCGCCACCCTATAATCGGAGATCCAATTACTAAATGGGTACCGAATCATTAATTTGGGACCAAACCAGGATCTAGTAAGTCTGGGAAATAAATAATAAACTAAGCTAAACATTCACATCGCATTGACTTGAATTAAAAGTGCAGGAATTAAAATTATTACAATGCGACTCGATACAACAAATAATTACATTCTCCAACAGAAGGAAATAATTAAACATACAGGCCAAAGATAAATAACAACTACATCGGGGCATACCCCGGAACAACCGCTGAAGGCACACCACACCAAGCCGCACACGCCGCTCTAAGTCTGCTGGGAGTCCTCACCTGAAAACCGCAGGAGTGAGTCTCAAGACAAGACTCAGTAGGGATCCTTCGATCCCCACTGCCCACGCACACACCCACAAGTGTAAAGTACAGCTAACAGTAAAGTAACAAGTGTAGTGGCAGGTACGATATCTAATTCTCTACGTGAGAACACATGCAGTCGAAATATAATAATCATGCACATTCTAAGCCAACCGTTAGAAAACCCACAACTGCCGTCTCGATAAAACTCGCCAACCGTACAAACAACGGTGAGAAAAACCTCGACCCGCTGAGACCAAGGAGCAGCCCCTCGGATAGCACGCTCGCTACTCCGGCCCAACTGGCTCAGGTGACTACCCCTTCCCTCAGCATGAGTGACTCTCCGAATGTACCACTCCGACACCGGTACTAGCTGACCCCGGGGTTCACCAGGTGACCCTCTCTCACTAGGCGTCACCCCGCCCACGCCCCCACCGGCGCTGTGCTCACGCCCCCACCAGCACAGGGTGATAAAGTGCTACAATGTCACTCCAGGTCCACAGTAACTGAAAACCCAACACCGTGCGGTCCGGTCACGTGAAAAAGTCCGCGATCGCATAACACACATAGAACCATCCGATCATGAGGAATCCATCTCTATCGGGTGTACTAAAACATGTGCTAACCATCTTTCTAGCAGTATGAACACATTTTACTGGCATGCATTAGTGAGATTCTGTCTTGAATCGCGTCGACCGAGGTCGACGCCATTCAAGCCCTATGTACAGGTTCACATAAATCAATTTCCAGAATCTGGCCTTAAAAGGCGTCAACACCCGTGGTCGCCTTTTAAAAGGCGTCGACATCCCCAGACGTCATTCAACACAGAAACCCGGAATTCCAAGACCTTTACTCAGGGGATTTTCTGCCTTAAAAGGCGTCGTGGGTGCCTGACGCCATTCAAAAATGCGTCGTTCACCCAAGATGTCTTTTAAGCTCTGAATTCCCGACCTGGCAGACTGTCTGTCAAGCAATTCCTGTCTAAAAGGCGTCGTGATGGCCCGATGCCCTTCAAAAAGGCGTCGTCCATGCACGACGTCTTTCAAGCCCAGGACCCAGGATCGCCCTAAACCCGAGGGCTCCCTTTCCAACTCCAAACAAACCCAAAACGGAGGGAAGAAGAGAAACAACACTATCCATAAGCAATACATTCGTGGAAATCCCCCTTATCATCAAATGAACTCCTAAACATGCTCATTCTAACCCCCAAATCAAAGATCTTCCACATGCATAAACGAGGAAAAACATGGTTTTAATCACGATGCTATGGGGAACGTCACCCTACCGGACACTCGAACGCCTCCGAGCTCCAAGCCGTCCGCCTGTCTCTCCCCACGCCGCCGCCGGTACCGCCGAGGTCGTCCTAGCCCCACCGTGATGTCGGCCGCCGTCCGGAGAGCAGAACGCCGCAGTGGAAGTGGGGGTGGTAGGGTTAGGAGCCAGGTAGAGGATGGAGTGGAGGGAGAGGCGAAATGGTGTGAGGAAAAGAGGGAGGAGGAGGGGGGTCGCCGCCGGTCGCCGGAGGAGAAGGAGAGAAGGAGAGTAGGAGAAAATGAGGGAAAGAAGGAGGGCTCGCGAGGTTAACCAGAAACTGGCTAAAACGCGTCGACATGCACGGACGCCTATCAGGTGACATGACGGCCGCTCTGACAAGATTCTGAAACGCGTCATCCTACACAGACGCCATTCAGACAACTTGTCAGGGCCGTACTCTGACACACCCAGAGTCGCAGTCTGAAAGGCGTCGACCCACACGGACGCCGTTCAGACGACCTGACAGGACCGTACTCTCGCGGCCCAAAGTCAGTCCACGTGGCACCCACGTGGCAGAACCTGAAACGCGTCTGCCACGGTGGACGCCATTTAAAACGCGTCTCGGGGTCCTGACGCGATTCGACTTAGAACCCCCGCCCCTCACAAGGGCTAGAACTATAGGGTCTGACCCGAAAACCGGATCCGAAAGTCTCGATCCTTACATTCTCCCCCCCTTAAAAGAAATTTCGCCCTCGAAATTGATTGTTAGGAATATCAAGGTCACAACGGGGATACAAGTTCACGGGAATACTTACGAAAAGAGGTAAGGAAATTGCTCCCGCATCTCATCCTCTCGCTCCCAGGTCGCCTCACCTCCGGAGCGGTACTGCCAAATCACCTTGACCAACGGTACGACCTTGTTCCGCAAGACCTGATCTCTGCGATCCTCAATACGAACCGGATACTCTGGGAATGACAAATCCTCAGCGACCTCCAACTCTGAAAAATCCAACACATGGGACGGATCCTGAACGTACTTCCTCAGCAAGGACACATGGAACACATCGTGCACTCCTGCAAGACTGGGCGGCAAGGCCAGCTGATACGCGGTTTCCCCAATTCGAGCAAGAATGGGAAAAGGTCCAATATATCGCGGACTCAGCTTGCCTCGCTTCCCGAATCTCATCACACCCTTGGAGGGTGAGACTCGGAGAAACACGTGGTCCCCAACCTCAAATTCAAGTGGTCTCCGTCGGATGTCAGCATAACTCTTCTGTCTGTTCTGAGCTGCGGTCAACCTCTGCCGAACCGTCCTGGCAATCTCAGCACACTGCTGCACTAACTCAGGTCCTGCTATCTGCCTCTCGCCGATCTCGGACCAACACACCGGAGATCGACACGGCCGCCCATACAAAGCCTCATAAGGCGCCATGCCGATGCTAGAATGATAGCTGTTGTTGTAGGCAAACTCCACGGTGGACAAGTGTTGTTCCCACGAACCTCCCCAGTCTAGGCAACACGCCCTGAGCATATCCTCCAAGGTCTGAATAGTCCTTTCCGACTGCCCGTCAGTCTCTGGATGGTAGGCCGAGCTGAAAGCCAACTGAGTTCCCAACGCCTGCTGAAAGCTCTTCCAGAATCTGGAAGTAAACCTCGGATCTCGATCTGATACAATGGACAAGGGCACCCCGTGCAGAGAGATAATCCGGTCCACAAACAACTTAGCCAGCTTGCCGACTGACCAGTCCTTCCTAATGGCTAGGAAGTGTGCCGACTTGGTCAGCCGATCAACGATGACCCAGATAGCGTCTCTCCTGCTAGGGGATGCAGGCAATCCCATCACAAAGTCCATCGTCACATGCTCCCATTTCCACTCAGGAATCGGCAAGGGTTGCAGCAACCCTCCTGGTCTCTGATGCTCGGCTTTAACCTGCTGGCATGTCATACATCTAGCCACATCTCTTTTCATACCGGGCCACCAGAAGTGCCTCCTCAAACAGTGATACATCTTTGTTGTCCCGGGATGCACTGCATATCTCGAACGGTGCGCCTCATCAAGAACACATCTGCGCACGTCTTCCTCAGTCGGGACATAGAGTCTGCCTCTGAATCTGACGGTACCATCATCCCACAACTCAACCTCAGGCCTCTGGAGAATCTGCGGTAACTCAGCATCTGCCCTCTGAGCCTCAATCACAGCATGGTACACAGCCGGTCTCACAGTCAGGCTGACAAGCACTGCTCTATCCTCTTCACGTGGAACCCTAAAGGAGGATTCCACCACCTGCTCGAACAATTTACACTCCCGAATCATGAGGTATGACATGACCGTCTTCCGACTCAAAGCGTCTGTAGATGCTTAGAATGACCGTGTGATTAACATGAGAAATCTATGTTATTTAGTGTAAACTAACCTATTAAAAACAGCAACTAAAGTGCAGTGATCGCCAGAAACTTTTAACTAAAAAGTTTCAAAAGAGATATGATCGCCTACCTGTTCAAACGCGGAATATTGAGTCCTTAGTTCCCCTTCCTCAGCCGGCTGAAGAAAGAGAGCCCTTTCTTTGCTTTTTGTTCTTGCTGTTGAATTTGAGGTTGAGGATCGTCCAGAAGTCTTTCTGACTTTGTGCTTGATTTCCCCTTTTGAATCTCTCGTTGTTGTTGAGTGCAGCAGAGACAGAAACAGAAAACGAAGAGACAATGATGATGAGAATTTAAGTAGAAGCAATATCTGAACTAATCATGATTTTGGACATATGATTGAACATCGAACTTACTTGTTGAGTGGCTTTGAAACCCCTTAAATCAAGTAGGTTTTTGAAAGATTATGCTGTGGTGTGTGTTGCATGAAGTGAATGAAGAATGGAATTAATGAAGATGAAAAATGAAAAAAATGAAACACTTATGCCCAATCGGATGAAGCTCTGAAAGGATGAAGATCTTGAAAGGACGCCGACTTCTGGAAATGGCAGCGCTCCAGTGTTCCGACGTTGTTGCTTCGATCTTCAACTCGCTATAACGCTATGGCTTTAATGGATTTCAACTCTCTCTCTCTTTTTTAACTCTTTAACATACAGGGTATTTATAGGCATTTCTTGCGTTCGCGATTAACATAGCAAAAAACCTCGAATTTATCCATCTTAATTGTCAGATAAATACTAATTAATTCATCTTTATCTGTAATTATCTAAAACGCGTCCACCATGGTTGACGCCTTTCAGATTAATTAAGATAAGGATAAATATCCGGGAAAACTTATCTTTATCTTTATTAGGTAAAACGCGTCCACCTGTATAGACGTCTTTTAGACTAATTAAGATAAGGATAAACATCCGGAGGGGAAGTTAAAATCACTTAGGAAACTTAAAACGCGTCGACATTACCAGACGCCTTTTAGTTAATTAATTAATTAATTAAAATTCAAATTTAATCACTAAAATAAGAATAAAGTCTAAATGGCGTCCACTTGGGTCGACGTCTTTTAGAATTCTTCATATTTTAACTCAAATTTGAGCTAAAACTAATTCAATTGATTAACTTAAACACATCTGTTAAACCCGACACTTAAAAAGATTAATAAAAATTAATTAATGATTAATTATCAGACCATTTCGAGGCATTATTGTATGATATGAAATTTACTCGAAATGATGTCAAAATTAGCGTGTCTACAGCTGCCTCACCTTGGCATTATCTTTGTAAGGGAGTGAAATGGAATGGAATGTACTGAAAAGGTGATGCCAAGGTGTGATGAGACACGCTCTTAACATCACATGACTGGAATTTTTCTCAAAATTATCAATGAAGATAGCTCAAAGAGATCAATGGAATTAATCCTGTCTGGATGAGGTAGACAAGGAAATAAAATAAAGTCGATCAACCTCCTCGGAGTGGGAAGTACCCCAGGTCGTAGACACTGTAGGTTTCATCATGGGGAGCGTTTGCCAGCCAATGTGGACGTGCTACAGCCATAATGGATCTTAAAAGAAAACAAGAAATATTGGATAAAGAATCCAAGCAATGATAGAATTCCAAGGATATCTTCAAGCGAACCTCAAAGATAATCAAGATACTCAATTCGGAATGGAATATTTCATATCATGTTGAGATTATTTGATTTATAGTTTAAAACTTAATCAGTAATTAATTCTTATCACAATGATTTCAAAGTCCTATATGATGCATGCAGGGCTAAAAGAAAAATATAAAGTCAAATAAAATATAAATTAATCAAGGATAATATTGTTAAATTGTCATTAATGAGTCAAGATACCAATTCTTGTAATTCAGTGCTAAGCCGAAGCTCGTTTATCCACGCACCGTTTCACAAAAGTGGAACCATCGTCCTCACTAATTAACAATCTAACGGCCTATCCGTGCGATTAAGAATTCTCTGGAATTATCACTGTTTTTGTTGAAGGGGAACTTAAATTCCAGTTTCATCAAAACCACAAGGTCCTTGATATACTCTAATAAATATTTAACATATAGTAATGCGAATGCAAAATAATTACATGAAATAGAGTACAAGGATAGAAATAACCGTCTTTTTAGCCACGGTCGAGACTTGAATTCCACAATGGGATTTTCTTGACATTTCCAGCTTTACTCAGGCATTCTTGAATTTTCTGCAATCAAAATTATTAATAATTCCAAACAAATATTCAATTTAAACATTAAAATCATAGGATTTCGGGAAAAATAGCAGGTTTGCTAAAACGCGTCGTGTCGAGCAGACGCCATTAAACTTTGAAACGCGTCAGGTATCCTAGACGTCTTTTACTCACAGAAACATGTTTCTGGTTGTTCTCTACCCGAACTCCAACTCTATCAATGCACATCCCTTTTCCAATCCGGAAAAGGTCTACTTAGGATCGCAATCCCTCCTATATAAACACCCTTAGGTTATTCCCAAGCAATCCTACCATAATCCAAAGATCCAAAGGAGAGTTTTCTTCCAAATTTTCAAGGTTTCTTCAAGGTTTTCAAGCTTCCCAAGCTTCAAGAAGGAGGAACTCCGAAAAAGGGGGATGGATTCCTCAAACAAGAAGATGAAGATGTCTCTAGAGAAGTTTGCAGACATAGAGAATCATCTCAATGGAAGAAATCCCAATCTTCAAGTAAGTCCAATCAACTTTCCTTTCATGTTCTTCATGTCTTCCACCATGCTCTTCATCAAACTTCATCAAGCTCCCTTTTTATCTTTCTTTCAGAATTACCCCATGTTTCCTGGCCCAAGAAAGTTCACGTCTCTCCCTTGGATTCGTAAACTTGCAAAAAGTGTTAAGCTTTCTATGCAAGTGTTCATATCCAAGTGGGATCTTCAAGGACTTGTAGTGCTTGCCAAGAATTACAAAAGTGCGAACGTAGACTGGGCGGCTATGGGCGCCTTGATCGAGTGGTGGCATCCCCAAATTCATACGTTCTTCTTCCAGGATTTCGAGTGCACAATCCTTCTAGAAGAGGCGGAACTTCTATTAGGTCTCCCGAAGACCAGAGACAACAGAGACAAGATAGCCTTGACAAAAGAGAGAATCACCGGTCAACAGTTATCGACATCGATCATGAAGGATCCTTCAGAAGCTAAAGGATGCCTTACCAAGAAGGGGATCAATCTTGCAAAACTAGCCGAGTGGACTCTTTATGAAATTGAAGATTTAAGGGAGGATGAGGCAGAGGATGTAATGAAAGCTCTTGTTACATGCCTTGCCGGTGCCTTATTCTTTCCTGCACAGGATAACATCTTGGAAGACGATCAAATTAGTGCTATTTACACAATTTTCGAAGGTAAATCCATTAGCACTGCTCTCTTAGCATATCTCTACAGTGGACTTTCTGCGGCTTCTGTGGGCCGTCCTTCATATGGATGCATGCTACTCTTTACCTTGTGGGTTGAACTTCACTTCAAATTCGAGCATAGCAAGAAAAGGCCTCTGAATCCATCTCAGATCTTCTTGAATAGTCCAATTCATTGCATTGCTAATATTGTAAAGTTCAATGAGTACATGGTCAACAAGGTTCTAAAACTCAAGACCCGAGCCGATTGGAGAGAGTATTTGAAGCTCATGACATCCGACATATTCGACTTGTCTCCACTTGCTCTTGTTGGAAAACCAGTTTGGGTGCGCCGTACAGCAGGAGCAGATCTCAAGTTAATTGGAGCCACTGAGTTTGTGTTATACAATCCACACCGGTGCCTTACTCAACTTAGCTTGGCCCGTCGTGAGTTTCCTGAATTCTCTCCCACACTTCCAATCAAGAAGCGCGACTTGGAGTCCGATGAAGATTATGAATCCATACAAATCATCATTACTCTATGGAACCTTGGCTTTAGTTATCGTGTAAGATCCTCTAAAGACAGAGATAAATGATTGAAATTTCCTTATCTTAAAGGCCTTCATGATATTCTCCCTTGAATGTCCTCTTTCTCTTTTTGATTTGATGTAATAAAGATTGATTCTATTGAATAAAGATTGATTTTCATGCCTTAGAATCTTTCCCCAACTTTCTGTGATGTGCACACGATTTTTCCTTAAGTAAAAACCTGATTTTCCCTGAAAATTCAATAATTCGGGTTCTGTAAAATGTAAAAAGCGTCCACTCAGAAAGACGCCTTTCAAACTAAATTCTTTTTCAGAAATTCAATTTAATCCTTAAAAATCCGATTAAAGCTTAAAACGCGTCTATATCCATAGACGCCTTTTAACTCTCTCTCCTACTTTTTTCAGGATTCTGCCATTAATTCCATGATTAATTCCCTGAAATGCGTCTAGTTATTAAGACGCCTTTCATGATTTTCCTGTGTACGGCTCTGAACAGAACCTGAAACGCGTCCATATAAGTGGACGTGTTTCAACCAATTCAAACAGCTGTCCTTTACCGCCTCAACTTATGCGCCATAAAACGCGTCTGTCTGAGTCGACGCCTTTCACCCTTTTCGTTACAGACCCGCGAAGGCCCTCCTTTCTTCCTCACTTTCACAAAAATCTTCTCTCTCCTCACCGAGCTCCGGCGATCTCTCCGGTGATCTCACTCCTCAAAAACTCCTTCCTTAGAGCTATGGAACACGGTGAAGGATCAAGGAAGAAGAAGGCCTTGGCCAAGAGGAGGCGGAGGCAAGAAGAAGAAGCTCCCGAGGAGGTGCCGGCGGCGTTAGCCGAGGCGGCGGCCTTCTTGGAGGAGGAGCTCCCTCCACCGGCGCCCATGGCGGTGGAAGAGGAAGAGGAGGGTGACCTCCACACGGTAAGTCTCCTGTGGTTTGAATGGGGTGAGAAAAGAGGGGAAGAAAGGGGTTCTTGAAGGAACCCGAAATCTGGACTTGAAAGGCGTCCAGACCAGGTGACGGCTTTCAAAAGGCGTCGCCCTGGGTCGACGTCTTTCAATCCAAATTTTGAATTTTTAAAGTAGGTAGAAAATATGTTTGAATTGCGTCAAGGTATGTGGACGTGTTTTGAAACACGTCTGTGTGTGCTGACGCCTTTCAAAACAGAGTGAATTTTCCTGTTTTTATTAATTACTGACCCTATTTTTTATTTTTTTTATTTGCAGGGAGTGATGAGGGCCAGAATTTCTTGGGATTTAGTGATAGGGGCGTATATGGGACTCCCGGATTTTCAGAAGGCGCGCCTGCGCCGGATGGGGTTCGGCGAGATACTAGACATCGAGCCATTTTGGCTCGATCTAGTCCTGCTGCAGGCGCTCAGGGAGCGTTGGCATGCAGAGAGTCGGGCATTTCTGATGCCTTGGGGGCATATGGTCCCCACTTTAGAGGACGTGGCCAGGATCACTGGCCTGCGGGTAGAGGGCCGACCAGTTAGTGGGGTTACTTACCCCAACTATCAGGGACTAGCAGAGGCCTTACTAGGGATAGAGGTATCCAGTATAGGTAGGGAGTCTAGGATGGTTCCTAGGGTAGAAGTAGAGGCCGCCCTAGGTTTAGATGAGCCCCGGCGTCGGTCTGACGAGACCCAGGTAGAGTTTAGAGATAGGCTAGCCGAGTCATCTTCTTCTGCCTATTGTAGTGACCCGAGTCAGGTAGAGGAGGTAGACAGACAGCTGAGGGTCTTTTTAGTTTTCTTTTTCGGTCGGTTGCTCTTCGGTACGAAGGGCGACCATATCCACTGTAGGTTTCTTTATTTATTAGATGACCTAGATAGCTTAGGGGAGTATGCTTGGGGTGCGGCCCTTCTGGCCCACCTGTTCGCAGACCTATCCGCGGTCACGCCGGACCGCGAGACTACTATCAGTGGCTTCTCACCGTTCCTTCAGGTATTAACTTGTTTAATTATTTGTTATATGCAATGTGTAATATGACATGATGCTTTTTCTAACCTATATGTTCATGAATGCAGGTGTGGAGCTACCACTATTTCCCGCTCGGCAGAGCGCGGATTGTTCGTCCAGATGCCGTCCCATTGGCCTGCCGTTGGCAGCCAATTGTGGACACAGCTCCGCAGCACCACCAGCTGACGGCCCTCCGCCGTCAGTTCCTAGATTATCCAGAGCTATTGGTAAGTTTTTAACTTATTCAATTTTTTTTATTAAATGCAATTTTTATTCCTTAAGTGCAATTTATTTATGAATGCATCTAACCTATATGCAGGTGATCTGGCGCCCGTATCTGGGCATGAACGAGGAAGGTCAGCCATGGGTGACGGCTGGCAGGAGGCGATTCGGGAGGCAGATGTGGGTGCACTGCCTCAACGAGATCGAGCCCCTCCGTCTCCGGCTCGTGATGAGGACGTTGGGTCTCCATCAGGAATGGATAGATGAAGAGGTCCCGGAGGGTGTCGGAAGGAGCATGAGGGGCAAGCAATCCCTCACCGACTGGCGTGCCAAGTTCCCGGAGCAGTACGAGGACTGGCACCGTCGGGGCATCAGAGTGGAGTCCCATGCGGAGAGTAGCGAGGACTACCTCCAGCAGTACCGGGTCCATTACGCCGACCAGCTGCGGCTCCTCCGACCACTCGATGTAAGTATGCATTCATGCGTCTTTAATTTTATCATTATCTTGATTTATGTTGGTGAATGAATGTATGTATATGTGATTTGCAGGATGCTCGTGATGCGGTCATCATCGACCTCCGGGCCCGACTACATGATGCTGAGGCCCAGCTCGAACAAGTCCAGAAAGAGCTCTTTGATCTGGTATGTATGAATGAATATGAATGCATGTTTTAATTAATTAATTGTTTTGGCGATTAACCACTGACAGTGTTCTTTTGGTGCAGCGAGCCGTCTACACCCAGGCGGCTCCCTCTACCTATGGAGCTTCATCTTCTTCATCATTTGCTGCGCATGATGCTGCCTTGGCTGACCTCCAGAGTCAGCTCGCTTCTGCCATCCACCGGGCTTCTCTTGCGGAGGAGGACCGTGCTGCTCGGGTAAGTTTTGATTTTTGAATTTGACTTGATTTACTTGATTGTCTTGAACTAACAAAATCTTCTTCTGCAGGTTGCTGAGCTCCAAGAAGCCCTTCAGAGGGCTGAAGCGGATGCCTATGCTACAGCGACTCGTGCCGAGGCTGATGCAGAGCGGATCCGGGCTTTAGAGGAGCAGGTGGCCCGACTTTCGGTTGGAGATCTTGCGCGCCTCCAGACTCGCTTGGAGGTCATCAACGAGGAGCGAGAGCGGGTGAGGCAGGAGCGGCAGAGGATGGATGCTGAGATATCCGCTCTTCGGGTCCAGCTTGGCATTGCAGAGCATGAGCGCCGGAGTGTGGAGGAGAGGTACAGGCGTGCTCGACAGCGTGCGCAGGAGCGCGGTCTGACAAGCGCTTTTACTGCCAGCGCTGCCGTGTCTTCCGGCCAGGCGGGGCCGAGCACGATGGGGCCACCTCCACCTCCCAGCCGAGGACCAGCACCAGACGCACCTGACGAGGCCCAGAGCCAGTTAGATGAGGGCGGAGGGGAGAGCCAGCCTTGAGGGCTTATGTACTTCTTTTTCTTTTCATGTATCATGTATAAAACACTTTTGATATATACATGAAACTTTTGGGCTCCAATCTCGTGTTCCTGTGCTTATCTTGCATCCTGTACAACACTTAACAAACAGGTTAAGTATCTATTTAGGCTTAGCCCCTTGCCTGACCAAACAAATGGTCAATCAATCTTTTCCTTGAATAAATAGTCAAGGGGCATAGCCTTTATTAACAAAGGTAATAAGAATAATCAGATTTAAGCAAAATGCAACATACAAGCAAACATATGCTTACTGAAAATAAAAGGAATGAAACACATTAAATGCAACAAGCAAATGCTAATCGAAATATTTTTGTGGTTTTGAAATATTCATTTTTGTTTGGGTTTTGAAATATGTATTCTTTTTTTTTTTTTTTAGATTTTGAAAAATGTACTTTTTTTTTGAATTTTTTTTTTTGAAATATGTACTTTTTTTGAATTTTTGACATATGTATTTTTTTTTTAATTTTGACATATGTATTTTTTTCGAATTTTTGACTATGCAATTTTTTTGAATTTTTGACATATGCATTTTTTTTTGAATTTTTGACATATGTGACCAGTATGGTACTTAGATCAAAAGATCATATTCATTTATTAACTTAATTTCTAAATTGTTCTTTAATAACTTAACTTAAAACCCATCGTGTTTGAACTTGTGTTTCCATTCGTGATCCCATTTGATGATTTGACCCTTAGTCAATCTAAGCCATTCTTTAAGTTTGAAGTACACCTCTTTAGAAAGAAAAGAAGAATAGATTTAGAAAGCCCATGAGAAGGTTCCGGAGACCTAAAAAGATGTTCCTTTCCAACCCTAATATCTGTTGGGGTTCGGCCATTTTCCTTCCGGGGTATTTATCGACCTTGCGTTCCCTTTTGTTTCATTTCATGGCCTTGATGTGACGTTTGTAGTGTGATGGCCTTTTGATTTGACATTTGGATTTTGCCTTTTGCTTTTACTTTTCTATTCTTTTTTTTTTTGTTCGGGACGGATCTCCCCTTTTTTTTTTATGACGGCCTCCTACTAAGATGGCGGGTATTCTTGGTAGTCTATTCTAAGCCTCGTTCCGACATCATGGGCCGAGTGTAAAACAGAATTTTATTTTAAAAGGAATGATTTGTACTTTACACTCTTAGTCAAGCTTTTGATATTCTTTAGGACTTGGCATCTCTTGTTACTCACGAATCAAACGTGTCAGTGTGTGCAGTAATGAGTTTGAAGTTAAATTATTCAGACTAACAAAGAAATTTGAGTTTATAAATTTTCTGATTCCTCTGGTCTTTGTACCATACTGATCGACTCTTTAACCTAAGGGTAGTATTTCTTAAGATGTAGATCATTCCAGGGATGATTTAGCTCTTCTCCTTCTGCATTAATAAGACGGTAAGCATTATCAGGAAAAGCATGTGATACAACATAAGGTCCTTCCCAGTTGGGTTGGAGCTTAGAACGCGGACCACCAGGTTTTACAAAAATTCTTTTAACGACCATTTCACCGACTTTGAACTTTCGTTCAATGACTTTCTTTTGATAAAAACGTGCTAATCTGTTTTGATAAACTTTTGCATGATTAGCAGCTGACCATCTTTTCTCGTCTAAAAGTTCCAATTGAGCAAGGAGTGCTGAACGATGTTCATCAATGGAGAATTCCTTGTTCAATTGTACTCTTAATGATGGTATAAGGATCTCGTATGGAACTACCGCCTCCATTCCAAATGTTAAGGAATAAGGAGTTTGTCCAGTGGGCGTGCGGATTGAAGTTCGGTAGGCCCATAGAGCCTCAACCAATTTTTCTGGCCAATCTGCGAATTTGTTAGATTTACACGTCTTTTTGATGATTTTTATCAAAGTCTTATTTGTTGCCTCTGCTTGGCCATTGCCTTGCGGATAATAAGGAGATGAATGATGCAATGCAATTTTATACCTGTTGCAGAGGTCCTTCAATTCCTGTGACACGAACTGCGGTCCGTTGTCGGTGACGATGGTACTTGGAATTTTGAATCTTGTGATGATGTTCTTCATGATGAATTTGCAGACGGTTGATGCTTTGATCTCCACGTATGCTTCAGCTTCTGCCCACTTGGTGAAGTATTCCGTTGCCGTGAGAATGAAAGATTTTTGCTTGATGCCGGAATCTGGGTTACCAAGAGGTCCAATAATGTCGAAAGCCCACATGGAGAAAGGCCATGGGGAGGAAACAGGATGGAGTGAAGATGCAGGAGAATGAATTTTGTCGGCGTGAAGTTGACACTTGGCACACCTACGGACATATCCTACACAATCTTCTTCCTTGGTTGGCCAATAAAATCCTTGTCTAAGGATCTTCTTTGCTAGCATCTGTCCATTGACATGGCCACCACAAACTCCACTATGAGCTCCTTCCATAACCTTCCAAAGCTCATCCTCGTCTAAACATCTCAGAAGAACTCCATCAAAACCTCTTTTGTACAGTGCTCCCCCAACTAGGGTGTATCGTTGAGCAACTCTCCTGATAGCTCTTTTTTCCTCAGTTGTAGCTTCTTCAGGATACGATTGATCTTCACAATATTTTGCAATTTCATAATACCATGGCTTCTGTTCATCATCCATCTCTTCTAACAGCTCCATCAACATGATTTCTCTTTTCTCCACAATACTTCCATCTTTGAATTTCTTCAGCAACTTCTCCTTAGTTCTAAGAAATGAAGGATCTTTCACGGCGGGTGAAAGACGCCTATGAACTATGATTGATTCAGATTGCTTGTTGATCGGAAAATCAAGAGAAGATGCAAGTGAAGCTAGAGCGTCAGCTAGGATGTTTTGATTTCTAGGGACATGGACAAAGATCAATTTTGTGAAAAGCTTTGAATAAGCAGAAGTAAGTTCTTGATAAGGCTTGAGCTTGGGATCAAGAGTTCGATACTTGGTCAGCACTTGGCGAAGAATTAATTGGCTATCACCCACAATCCTGAGTTTGGTGGCACCATGGAAATGAGCAGCCTCGAGACAAGCAAGAAGTGCCTCGTATTTAGCTATGTTATTGGTGACTGGAAAATCAAGCTGAAAGGCTTGTGGAATGGTGACACCTTCAGGTGATAACAGAACGATTCCGATCCCCTTTCCATGAGAATTCAGAGCTCCGTCAAAATGCAGAGTCCACATATCATCTCTGATTTGATTTACGGACATCAGTTCCTCATCCGGAAACTCTGATCGCACTGGATCAAATCGAGGAAGGGGATGATGAGCGAGATGTTCTGCTATGGCATAGCCCTTGATTGCTTTCTGTTGAATGTAAATGATATCGAATTGAGATAGAAAGCTTTGCCATCGCGCTAACCTATCAGTAAGAACAGATTTCTCCAGCAGGAATTTGATCGGATTCATCCTAGCGATGAGATGGACTTCATGGGCCAGAAAATAATGCTTCAATTTCTGTACAACCCAAACTAATGCTGCACATGTTTTCTCCATCGCCGTGTATCTCTGTTCAACGGGGTTGAGAAGTTTAGAGAGATAATAGGCTGCCCTCTCTTTTCCTTCTTCATCCTCTTGTGCTAGGACAGCCCCCACTGCATCATCTAGGACAGAAATATAAAGTATCAATGGTTTGCCTGGAAATGGTGGTCTCAAAACAGGAGGACTTGCCAAATAGTCCTTTAATCCATCAAATGCCTCCTGACACTTATCGTCCCAATTGAATTTGACTCCTGGCTTGGTAAGCTCGTAAAACGGCTTACACCTTTGTGAGTGCTGGGAGACAAAACGACGAATAAATTGTAACCTCCCGATTAATCCTCTTAACTCTTTCAAGTTTTTGGGAGGTGGCATTTCTCTGATAGCCTTCGCCTTATTGGGATCGATCTCAATTCCCCGTTTGCTGACAATGAATCCAAGCAATTTCCCTGAAGATACCCCGAATACACATTTCTTGGGGTTCATCTTCAACTGATACTCTTTCGATCTCTCTAATACCCTTGCCAAAACTTTGGCGTGCTCAGCCTTCGTTTTAGACTTAACCAATAAGTCATCCACATACACTTCCAGATCTATATGCATCATGTCATGAAATATTGCCATCATAGCCCTTTGATAAGTGGCTCCAGCGTTCTTCAATCCAAATGGTATGACGACATAACAATATGTTCCCCAAGGTGTAGTAAATGAAGTCTTCTCTTGATCCTCTTCTGCCAGCTTAATCTGGTTGTATCCTGAAAATCCATCCATAAACGATAATGTCTCATAGCCAGCAGTGTTATCGATGAGTACATCAATATGAGGCAATGGAAAATCGTCTTTAGGACACGCCCGGTTCAGATCGCGGAAGTCAATGCAAATTCTGACCTTCCCGTCCTTTTTCATAACCGGGACTATGTTGGCCACCCATTGTGGATAAAGGACAACTCTAATGAATTTGGCTTTGTGTAATTTGTCGACCTCTTCCTTCATCTTTAGAGCCATTTGTGGGTGGAATCGCCTTAATTTCTGCTTGACTGGACTAGCTCCATCCTTTAATGTTAACCTGTGTTCAACCAAAGATGAGTCTAACCCCGGCATATCCTCGTAACTCCAGGCGAAAGTGTCCTTATAGTCCTTAAGCACTTGTACCATTGCCTTCTCATCCTCTGTAGAAAGATTTTTACTGACGAGGACAACCTTAGGTTCGTCTTCAGTCCCTAAGTTTATTTCTTTGGTGGGCTCTTCTACGGCAGCTGAGGGTTCATCAAATCTCTTCACTCCACTGGCATACGCCTCAGCTGCGTCCTCATCATCTTCCTCATCAAGCTGAAAGGCTTGTGGAATGGTGACACCTTCAGGTGATAACAGAACGATTCCGATCCCCTTTCCATGAGAATTCAGAGCTCCGTCAAAATGTAGAGTCCACATATCATCTCTGATTTGATTTACGGACATCAGTTCCTCATCCGGAAACTCTGATCGCACTGGATCAAATCGAGGAAGGGGATGATGAGCGAGATGTTCTGCTATGGCATAGCCCTTGATTGCTTTCTGTTGAATGTAAATGATATCGAATTGAGATAGAAAGCTTTGCCATCGCGCTAACCTATCAGTAAGAACAGATTTCTCCAGCAGGAATTTGATCGGATTCATCCTAGCGATGAGATGGACTTCATGGGCCAGAAAATAATGCTTCAATTTCTGTACAACCCAAACTAATGCTGCACATGTTTTCTCCATCGCCGTGTATCTCTGTTCAACGGGGTTGAGAAGTTTAGAGAGATAATAGGCTGCCCTCTCTTTTCCTTCTTCATCCTCTTGTGCTAGGACAGCCCCCACTGCATCATCTAGGACAGAAATATAAAGTATCAATGGTTTGCCTGGAAATGGTGGTCTCAAAACAGGAGGACTTGCCAAATAGTCCTTTAATCCATCAAATGCCTCCTGACACTTATCGTCCCAATTGAATTTGACTCCTGGCTTGGTAAGCTCGTAAAACGGCTTACACCTTTGTGAGTGCTGGGAGACAAAACGACGAATAAATTGTAACCTCCCGATTAATCCTCTTAACTCTTTCAAGTTTTTGGGAGGTGGCATTTCTCTGATAGCCTTCGCCTTATTGGGATCGATCTCAATTCCCCGTTTGCTGACAATGAATCCAAGCAATTTCCCTGAAGATACCCCGAATACACATTTCTTGGGGTTCATCTTCAACTGATACTCTCTCGATCTCTCTAATACCCTTGCCAAAACTTTGGCGTGCTCAGCCTTCGTTTTAGACTTAACCAATAAGTCATCCACATACACTTCCAGATCTATATGCATCATGTCATGAAATATTGCCATCATAGCCCTTTGATAAGTGGCTCCAGCGTTCTTCAATCCAAATGGCATGACGACATAACAATATGTTCCCCAAGGTGTAGTAAATGAAGTCTTCTCTTGATCCTCTTCTGCCAGCTTAATCTGGTTGTATCCTGAAAATCCATCCATAAACGATAATGTCTCATAGCCAGCAGTGTTATCGATGAGTACATCAATATGAGGCAATGGAAAATCGTCTTTAGGACACGCCCGGTTCAGATCGCGGAAGTCAATGCAAATTCTGACCTTCCCGTCCTTTTTCATAACCGGGACTATGTTGGCCACCCATTGTGGATAAAGGACAACTCTAATGAATTTGGCTTTGTGTAATTTGTCGACCTCTTCCTTCATCTTTAGAGCCATTTGTGGGTGGAATCGCCTTAATTTCTGCTTGACTGGACTAGCTCCATCCTTTAATGTTAACCTGTGTTCAACCAAAGATGAGTCTAGCCCCGGCATATCCTCGTAACTCCAGGCGAAAGTGTCCTTATAGTCCTTAAGCACTTGTACCATTGCCTTCTCATCCTCTGTAGAAAGATTTTTACTGACGAGGACAACCTTAGGTTCGTCTTCAGTCCCTAAGTTTATTTCTTTGGTGGGCTCTTCTACGGCAGCTGAGGGTTCATCAAATCTCTTCACTCCACTGGCATATGCCTCAGCTGCGTCCTCATCATCTTCCTCATCTTCAACGATGGGGTCCTTTTCATGCACTAACTCATATACCCCGTACCCATCATTGACTGACTCATCATCTGTACAATCTTCTGGCATCTGAATTGGATCTTCTAAAAGCTGAGGGATTAAAGAGCAAAAAGAACATTTATCAGCCAAATCCTGGAGGTATCTTTCTGGAATTTGCCTACCCTTAGGCTTCCTAAACTTCCTAACCTGCCTAAAACTAGACTTCCTAACTTCACTAAACTGCCTATCATAACCTAATGAAGATGAAGCAGGATGAAAATCCTGGGATACAAGTGGAAATACAGGGGAATCCTCCCGTGGGGAGGGACAGAGTAGATCTAGGAGAGAATCTTGACCGACGGACCTGCGCGATGGGGTGTAATCGGACAAGTAAGATGTTTCCTCGATAATGATTTGGGAAGAATTTGTTATAAAATTGGCGTTTTTTTTTGGATATCGGAGGAATTATACATGAAGCAGGAGTGAATACAAATGGAAGGGGAATCAGACGGAGGAAGCGGCACCAAGGCCAGAGGATTAGGGGAATTATATAGCAATATATCCCAGATCAGATCATACATCCTCTCTAGGTCGAGAGGAGGTTGTGGAATAAGGTCCCGAAGGGACAGAGTAATCATAACGGGCGGAGCCCGTGGAATATCTTCAATTATGACTCGCGACCAAGTCGGGGTCAAGAGTAGTGTACGAAAAAGAGTATGGAGCATTAGGACATGTGAAGGATATGTCCCCCTCCAGAGCAGATCTGTTGTATAACCAGCTTCATAGGGGTCATCTGGCTCCCCTTCATCAGTTTGTTCGGACAGCAGTATCCGCTTATCAAAGATTGCGCCAGGGCTCTCAATTAGCTCGTCGATCTGCGGTGGCCACTTGGGTTCTGCAGGATCCAGGAATAATCTGATCAGTGCTATATACAGGTCCCTCAGATCGAACCACCTGTACCATTCACATTCGGGATCATGAAATTTCCTCCTTTTCATAGGCCGCAAAGCCTCCAAGGATTGGTACGTAAGTAATTCGGAACAATGTCTGGCCAAATCCCTCCCATATATGTCATGGAAGTCAAAACATGAAGTAATGACCACCGTGTTGTCGTGACTAAGTATGGGCCCTTTCACGAAGTGTGTATATAGAGTCCATGTTAAGGGATCTCGGCCTTCTTTCAGTGGTGTGGACATTGTTTCCAAGATTTCTTGACCATCTTCTTGCTGAACCCTGTCTTGCTTCAGTTTCCTCGGCCTATAGCCCAGACCGCTTCCGGGTACTGCTCGGTGATCTTTTACAGGAGTGGTCATGCCTTGTAACTGTGTGCCCAGACCTTTCCCAGGCTCGTAGCCGTTCTTCATCATAATCCTCCATCCTGGGGTACTCATGCACTTCCCCCTTTTGATAGCATTTAATGGGTATGGAGAAATGGTAGCGGCTTTCAAAGGATCAGCCACTGGATGGTAGACCTGTAATACCGACAGAAAAGGTTGTCGGCCAGGTAAAACAGCAGATTTAATATTTAAGGTATGAGCAGCAGCAAGGATCGGCATGCTCGTCACTTTAATAATTCGTCCTTTGTAAGGGAATTTGAGGCATTGGTGATTCGTAGAAGGAATCGCCTCAAGAGTTTTAATATAAGGACGTCCCAGAATGGCATTTATGGAAGGGTCGATTTCTAGAATATGAAATTCGACCTCTGCATGACTTACTGGGCCCAGCTCCACCTTTAAATGAACCATTCCCAGAGGGGAACGGGTAGAATTGTCATATGCCGTAACTGAGATGGGGCTAGGCAGCCATTTCTCCTTGGGCACACCGCACAGTTCCAGGGTCTTCGGAGGTAAAACATTAATTGAGGCCCCTGTATCGACCAGGCATGCATCCACGGCCTTTTTGCAGATATTGACCGTGATGCTCAGAGCCATGCTTCTGGCGGCTGGCGGTGCTAGTTCCGATGTGTGGAATGTAATTGAGGGCTGATCCCCCTGAGGAACTAGTAGTGCTGCAATTTTCTCTACCGGCACGTCTTCGTTGACCATCACCTTCTGTAGGTATTCCATTAAGGCTTCTTGGTGAATTTTGGACCTTTTAATCAATTCAAGTACAGTGATCCGTGCCGGTGTTCTGTCCAGATGTTTCAACAAGTCGTATTGAGTGCCTGGTGCACTCTCTTCATTATAGGCTTCCTCAGTCGGCTGTGATGGGCCGTCTCTGACTGTGGACTGAGGAAAGACCTTGTTGAAAATCCTTCCACTCCGGAGCGCATGTTCTTCGACCGTGGAGGATCCGGGTGACACCTTGAGTACCGCAGAGTCGGGTGGCGTAAGCGGTGCGGAGGGTTGATGCGTAGGTGGTGGCGTTGGGTTAGGTGGTGATGGCGTAAGGTTAGGTGGTCGTGGTATGGTGCAGATTAAAGGCCTAGAGGGTTGGATGGTAGATGGGTAAGTGGTTGGTGAAGTGGGGAATGGGACGCGTAATAGCAGTCTGGATGGTTGGATGGTATCTGGATAGGTAGTGGTAGCGGGTGAAGTAGGAAATGGTACGCGAAGTAATGGCCTAGATGGTAGGAGGGGTGCGTAGTTGGCTTGTGGTGGGTTATATGGTGGGGGCGTAGTGGTGCGGGGCGTAATAGGCTTAAGGAAAGAGGGTAGTGGGTTATTGGGCGCGGGCGAATGATATGTGGGTGTGGGTAGAGGGGTGATGGTAACGGGTTGTGGTCTGGGTATGTGGATGGTGCGGCGTGGTAGTCGCTCTGCGGTACTTTGAACGTGACCCGTTGAACAAAGAGAGGAAGAGTCCTCTATCCTCCATTGTTGCCCACGACCAGCCTCAGACTGGCTGTTCGTTAGAATGGGAGCAACTTGGTTCTGGTTCTGGTGCTCCGGGAGTGGATTCTGCACTATGCCCATGTTGGGTGGTGCTGCTACTTGTGCCGGCGGTCTTGCTTGCTGCTGCTGTTGCTGCTGTTGCGGTCTTCTTGCCTTCAGGGCTGATATATATTTCTTCATTTCCTCCCAGTCTATGCCGCCCTGCTCGTTGAGATCATGAATATAATCTCTGAATTGGAAGCAGGTGTCAATGGTATGCCCAGGTTGCCTATGGAACTAGCAATACCTGGACGTATCGGCATTTTGAGGCCAGACGGCCTTTTCCCTTGGCAAAACTAAGGCATTAGCTGCCATTAGAGCACTGAAGATATCGGCCAAGGATTCTGGGAGTGCCGGGTATTCTGCCCTCTTCGGGCCTGGGGGTCTTCTCGGCTGGTTGTAGTCACCAGGAGGAGGGACATTGTGGTATGCCGGCGGTGCGCGCGGCTGGTACTGTAGCTGTTGCTGCTGCTGATACTGCTGCTGCTGGGGTTGCTGGTACTAGTGTTGCCGTTGCGGCTGTTACTGTAGCTGTTGCTGGTTCTGATTCTGATTCGGCTGCTGGGGCCGTTGATACTGTTGTTGGTACTGGGGGTTCTGCTGCTGTCTGTACCCTTGCTGCTGTGGCCTCTGGTACTGCTGCTGACTCCTCACGAACTGGGGCGAGTTATTGTTCATGGTACTCACTTGCTCATGAGAGAGCGTGCCCTCAGTAGTCGGACCTGTGCTGGAAGAGTTCGGCACTGCAGGCTTCCGAGGCGGAGGCCTGCTAGGTCTATGAGGATCAAAGACGCTAGAGAATGTAGCGTCCTTGAAAGCATTCTGGCAGTACCGTGCTCTTTCATAGAGCTCTGCCATGTTAGTCAAATTGTTCAAGGAGAGGACGAGCTTGAACTGGGGCGTAGCATTGGAAATTAACATCTTCACTTGTTCGGACTCGGACAAGTGATCCTTCACCTTTTCAGCCAGACCCCGCCACCTGTCAGCAAAACTGACAAACTCCTCATCAGGTTTCATCTTTTCTGCAATGAGGTCCGTGATAGACAAGGAGGGTGCAACTCTGTCCTCGTATCGTTGAATAAATGTGCGTGAAACGACACCGTAATCCTCTACTTCTGAGGGTTCCAGGGAAAAGAACCACTCGAGGGCTGGTCCCTCTAGAGATCTCCTGAACAAGAAGGCCAACGACCTCTTATCATTCTGCCAGAAAGAGGATTCATACATAAACTCCTTCAGATGTGTGAAGGGATTACCAGTACCGTTGTACTTTCGGTACACTGGCATTTCAGAGGGTGGCAGATGGAATACTGACAGGCTCGGTAGACTGATCTCTGGCACAGCTTTGACCCCCATCATTTTCTGGAGGTTATTAAATTGCTCATCCATACGCTCCATTTTGGCTAGCAGCGTTTGTGTGGTCAGATCTGCCTGGGGAGGAGGAGGAGGAGGAGGTACTTGGTAGGCCTGCTGCCTAGAGTATGTTGGGCAGGGTGGACAATAGAGGGGAGGTCCGGCAGAGCTTCCGCCATGCCCGAGGGCATTTTGATAAGCAGGCGTTTGCGGCCTAGCCGGTTGCCTAGATGATGAAAGCTGCGGCCCAGCTGGCCGAGAAGTAATATGAAGGCCCTCCACGGCCTGATGGATATAAAGAGGAGGAAAAGAAGGTTGCTGAGGAACAGCAGGGGGAGCCACAGGGTTCGGCTCGGCAGGCTGTATGGGTGCCTTCCCCTTCAAAATAGATTGGATCGCCTCGAACTGCTGAGGGTCCAGTCGGGAGGCAAGAACTCCCAGAGCATTGATGAGATCCGTAGGATCAGAGGATGAGGGATCATTCTGATTCATGTCCCCCTCAAGATCAGGATTAGGGATCGCATATTCATGCGGAGGAGGAACAGGATATTGATCACGTGGATGCAAAAGAGGTGTCCGAACATTCCCATCTAGACGATATGGAATGGGGATAGAACTACGGGAGGCATCAGCATCTCTCCCACTCTCATAGTTGTATTCAGAATCCCGAGGGGCATTAGCATCTCCCTCGTAATTAACCATGGCGTCTGGAGCCACACTCAAGTCCCTACCTGATCGTAGCAACATGATGTTAGATTCTTTTTCTTCAAAGATTTGACAAACAAGTTGCACAGAGATTAATCAAACAAGTGGATGCTTAACGTGATTTTAAGATTCCTTTTTTGAGTTATTTGGATTCAATTAAACCTCAAATTCTCTCAAGGAAAGGATCCTAGTTTCAGTTCAATTTCCACCGTTATTCTCTAAGGCTTTCTCTCACAACGCTTTCAGAATCTAACCAGGACTTCAATTGGTACAACCAGCCCGATGATCAAGGAGGAATACCTTGATTTTGGGGACTTATGGAGGTCTCAACGTCAACTTCTCTAGTCTGATCAAGGGACCAACCCAATCAGAGAGAGTTGCTGACGTCGAGTAATGTGTTCCTAAGAAGAGGAGGGTATTAGCCTCAATGCGTATGTCTTGCGGCCTGGATGGCCTCTAATGCTTAGTAAGTAATGGGTAGCTAGCACTCAAAACACAGAAATCTGGAAACTGAAAAAAAATTAAGAAACTGTCTGAATCGCGTCGATGGTAGTCGACGCTATTCAAAACAGAACTTAATTTTTCGCAGAAGCAGATGCAGACAGTAGAGAAACTGTGAAGACTGAAAGGCGTCTAGGGGTGTTGACGCGGTTTTGAAACGCGTCAGTTATCCTGGACGCTTTTCAGTTCGCAGAAACAGTTTTCCAGAAGGATTTTCTGGGTTGAATCCTCCTTAAACAAGATAAAAAGCAGTAAACAATCGACTCATGAAATTTTTTTTAATTCCAGGTTTTAACAGGATGCTTTACTAACTAAACAACTAGAAAAAACAATCAATCACACATCATTTTTATCACAAAAACAGCTTTTTGAATTGATCAAGGGGAGGGCAAGATCTTGCCACTGGGGTGTGCACGTGGTGCACGAGGGAAATTAATTAAACTAAAACACTCACCAATTGGTGAGGACGTGTCGAAAGACACAAATGGTGCACCGTGGGTGCCCGGTTGATGACAGCAAGAACAAAAAAACTTAAAAGATGGCGAGACCAAGTCCCACCGTGATCGCCAAAAAAGCTGTAAGTGCTTAGAATGACCGTGTGATTAACATGAGAAATCTATGTTATTTAGTGTAAACTAACCTATTAAAAACAGCAACTAAGGTGCAGTGATCGCCAGAAACTTTTAACTAAAAAGTTTCAAAAGAAATATGATCGCCTACCTGTTCAAACGCGGAAGATTGAGTCCTTGGTTCCCCTTCCTCAGCCGGCTGAAGAAAGAGAGCCCTTTCTTTGCTTTTTGTTCTTGCTGTTGAATTTGAGGTTGAGGATCGTCGAGAAGTCTTTCTGACTTTGTGCTTGATTTCCCCTTTTGAATCTCTCGTTGTTGTTGAGTGCAGCAGAGACAGAAACAGAAAACGAAGAGACAATGATGATGAGAATATAAGTAGAAGCAATATCTGAACTAATCATGATTTTGGACATATGATTGAACATCGAACTTACTTGTTGAGTGGCTTTGAAACCCCTTAAATCAAGTAGGATTTTGAAAGATTATGCCGTGGTGTGTGTTGCATGAAGTGAATGAAGAATGGAATTAATGAAGATGAAAAATGAAAAAATGAAACACTTATGCCCAATCGGATGAAGCTCTGAAAGGATGAAGATCTTGAAAGGACGCCGACTTCTGGAAATGGCAGCGCTCCGACGTTCCGACGTTGTTGCTTCGATCTTCAACTCGCTATAACGCTATGGCTTTAATGGATTTCAACTCTCTCTCTCTTTTTTAACTCTTCAACATACAGGGTATTTATAGGCATTTCTTGCGTTCGCGATTAACATAGCAAAAAACCTCGAATTTATCCATCTTAATTGTCAGATAAATACTAATTAATTCATCTTTATCTGTAATTATCTAAAACGCGTCCACCATGGCTGACGCCTTTCAGATTAATTAAGATAAGGATAAATATCCGGGAAAACTTATCTTTATCTTTATTAGGTAAAACGCGTCCACCTGTATAGACGTCTTTTAGACTAATTAAGATAAGGATAAACATCCGGAGGGGAAGTTAAAATCACTTAGGAAACTTAAAACACGTCGACATTACCAGACGCCTTTTAGTTAATTAATTAATTAATTAAAATTCAAATTTAATCACTAAAATAAGAATAAAGTCTAAATGGCGTCCACTTGGGTCGACGTCTTTTAGAATTCTTCATATTTTAACTCAAATTTGAGCTAAAACTAATTCAATTGATTAACTTAAACACATCTGTTAAACCCGACACTTAAAAAGATTAATAAAAATTAATTAATGATTAATTATCAGACCATTTCGAGGTATTATTGTATGATATGAAATTTACTCGAAATGATGTCAAAATTAGCGTGTCTACAGCGTCTGCCACTACATTCGCCTTGCCCGGATGATAAGAAAGGTCAAAGTCATAATCCTTAACGAACTCCATCCACCTCCGCTGCCTCAGATTCAGGTCTCTCTGAGTGAACACATATTTCAAGCTCTTGTGATCTGTAAAAACCTGAAATTTTTCTCCGTATAAATAATGCCTCCAGATCTTCAGTGCAGACACCACAGCTGCAAGCTCCAAATCATGAGTAGGATAGTTCTCTTCATGCCTCTTCAGCTGCCGAGAAGCATAAGCCACTACCCTGCCATGCTGCATAAGGACTGCTCCCAAACCTCGACGGGACGCATCTGAGTAAACCACAAATCCACCTGACCCAGATGGAAGCACCAGTACTGGGGCTGACGTGAGACGAGTTTTTAGCTCAATAAAACTCTGCTCACAATCCTCAGTCCACACAAAACGAACTCCCTTTCGAGTCAACCTCGACAAGGGGGCCGCTATCGAAGAAAATCCCTGAACAAACCTCCTGTAATATCTGGCAAGCCCCAGAAAGCTCCTGATCTCAGCCACTGAAGTCGGCCTGCTCCAGTCCATCACTGCCTCTATCTTAGCTGGATCCACTGCGATGCCTTCACCAGAAATAACGTGCCCAAGGAAGTGCACCTCGTTCAGCCAAAATTCACATTTGCTGAACTTGGCATAAAGTTGGTGCTCTCTCAGGACCTGCAACACTGCCCGAAGATGAGCAGCGTGCTCTTCCTCAGAAGAAGAATAGATCAGAATATCATCAACAAACACAACCACAAACTGGTCCAGGTAGGTCCTGAAGACTCGGTTCATCAGATCCATAAAGGCCGCCGGAGCATTGGTTAAGCCGAAGGGCATAACCAAAAACTCGTAATGCCCATACCGAGTCCTGAAGGCCGTCTTACTAACATCCACATCCCTGATTCTCATCTGATAATACCCAGATCTCAGATCGATCTTGGAGAACACCCTCGCGGTCTGAAGCGGGTACTTATTCTTTATTGTCACTTGGTTCAGCTGCCTATAATCGATGCACAATCTCAAAGAACCATCCTTCTTCCTGACAAACAGAACTGGAGCACCCCACGGAGATGTACTGGGACGAATGAAACCCTTATCCAGCAACTCCTGCAACTGCGCCTTCAACTCAGCGAGTTCGGCTGGCGCCATCCGATACGGGGCCTTAGACGAGGGCGCCGTACCTGGTGCAAGCTCGATGGTAAATTCAACCTCTCGCTGAGGAGGAAGGCCAGGCAGCTCCTCAGGAAAAACATCTACGAAATCACAAACAACAGGTACCTCCCAAGGACTGGGACTAGCACGGACATCAGAAACAACGACAGAGGCTAAGAAAGCCTCGCAGCCACCAGCAAGCAACCTTCGTGCCTTAAAGGCAGAAATGAGAATACCTCGAGGAGAAAGCCTAATACCTTGGAAGAAGAAGGTCGGGATGTCCGGAATAGAGAAGCGTACCCTCTTCCTGTGGCAGTCCACCTCCGCATAAAAGGCTTCCAACCAATCCATACCTAGGATGATATCGAAATCACGAATAGCAAGTACGACCAACTGGGCAGGTAGTACATGACCCTCAATGGTCAAGGGAACGTCCCTCAAACGATTATAAGATATCATAAAGTCTCCAGAAGGAACCTCAACCATCAGACCATCAGACAACTCATCAACGGGTGCAGAAAGAATATCTAGGAACTGCTCGGAAATAAAGGAATGCGAAGCACCCGAATCGATCAACACATGCGTAGAGTTCCCAAGGACAGAGAGTGTACCTTCCACCAAGTTGGATGCGCGAGCCTCCCTCCTGGTGATAGCTAGAACTCTCTCCTGAGTCCTCGGCTTCTTCGGATCGCCATGACCCTGCCCCTGACTATGCCCCTGCGGGCACTGCCTCGCCAAATGGCCCTGTTGGCCGCAAGTAAAACACCGCCTGGGGAGAGTGGGACACTGAGTCCCGCTATGAGCACCACCACATTGCTGACAAACAGCCGGAAGCCTCTGAGCTGGCTCCTGCTGTGCACTGGACACTGTCTGACTCTGCTGCCCCTGTCTAGGCCTGCTGCTGCCGCTGCTGCCACTACTGCTACCACCACCCCTGAAGAATCTCCTGAATCGGGAGCCGAGAGAAGACGATCCCGATCCGACAGAAGGAGCCGGTGCCGCTGCCTTACTCCTGCCTCGCGCTGGCCCTTGAACAGACTGCCCTCTCTCTCGGGCCGACTGGATCTGTTGAGCCTCCACAGCTGCTGCACGCCTAACAGCTGACGCCAAGTCTGTACAACAATGGGACGCCACGAAGTTCCTCAAACTGAGCCTAAGCCCATCCACAAACCTCTCCGTGCGACGCACCTCGTCCCCAGATATGAAAGGCACGAACCGTCCCAGCGAAACAAACTTCGCCTCGTACTCAAGTACCGTCATACTCCCCTGCGTCAGATCCATAAACTCCCTCTCCTTGGCTCGCTGGACATGTCTAGGGAAATATTGTGCATTGAATTCCTTGACAAAGGTCTCCCAAGAAATTTCCCTAAGACTCCTGTCCCCATAAGACAAACTCTTCAGTGTGGTCCACCAGTCATAGGCGCTATCCTTCAGCATGAAGGTAGCCAATGGGGTCCTCTCTACTGCTGCACAGTCCATAGTATCAAAAGTCTTCTCAATCTCTCTAAGCCAATGAATGGCCTCGTCAGGGTCGGTACGACCGGTGAAGTGAGGTGGCCTTAGCTTCAAGAACCTCTCAAGTGTAGCTGTGGTCCCTCCCCGAGTACTAGAACCCTCGCTAGAATCTCGAGTCTGATATCGAGCCATAGTATCCATCATGGCCTCCATAAACTGCTCAACACTCGGCCTCCCTGCCTCAGACCCACTAGGGGCATCTCCCCGCTCTCGAATAACCGGCATCCTCTTCCTGGGAGCCATCTACTCGCCTATAATTACAAAATCAAAAGTTCTAATTAGAGTCCTAAAACCTATGCTATCGCCGTGCCTATACGGGATAATGTATTTATTTGCCGAATTACAACATTTAACCTAGTTATTTATTTATTTGCCAGACCGTATGCTCTGATACCAACTGTAACGACCCGCCACCCTATAATCGGGGATCCGATTACTAAATGGGTACCGAATCATTAATTTGGGACCAAACCAGGATCTAGTAAGTCTGGGAAATAAATAATAAACTAAGCTAAACATTCACATCGCATTGACTTGAATTAAAAGTGCAGGAATTAAAATTATTACAATGCGACTCGATACAACAAATAATTACATTCTCCAACAGAAGGAAATAATTAAACATACAGGCCAAAGATAAATAACAACTACATTGGGGCATACCCCGGAACAACCGCTGAAGGCACACCACACCAAGCCGCACACGCCGCTCTAAGTCTGCTGGGAGTCCTCACCTGAAAACCGCAGGGGTGAGTCTCAAGACAAGACTCAGTAGGGATCCTTCGATCCCCACTGCCCACGCACACACCCACAAGTGTAAAGTACAGCTAACAGTAAAGTAACAAGTGTAGTGGCAGGTACGATATCTAATTCTCTACGTGAGAACACATGCAGTCGAAATATAATAATCATGCACATTCTAAGCCAACCGTTAGAAAACCCACAACTGCCGTCTCGATAGAACTCGCCAACCGTACAAACAACAGTGAGAAAAACCTCGACCCGCTGAGACCAAGGAGCAGCCCCTCGGATAGCACGCTCGCTACTCCGGCCCAACTGGCTCAGGTGACTACCCCTTCCCTCAGCATGAGTGACTCTCCGAATGTACCACTCCGACACCGGTACTAGCTGACCCCGGGGTTCACCAGGTGACCCTCTCTCACTAGGCGTCACCCCGCCCACGCCCCCACCGGCGCTGTGCTCACGCCCCCACCAGCACAGGGTGATAAAGTGCTACAATGTCACTCCAGGTCCACAGTAACTGAAAACCCAACACCGTGCGGTCCGGTCACGTGAAAAAGTCCGCGATCGCATAACACACATAGAACCATCCGATCATGAGGAATCCATCTCTATCGGGTGTACTAAAACATGTGCTAACCATCTTTCTAGCAGTATGAACACATTTTACTGGCATGCATTAGTGAGATTCTGTCTTGAATCGCGTCGACCGAGGTCGACGCCATTCAAGCCCTATGTACAGGTTCACATAAATCAATTTCCAGAATCTGGCCTTAAAAGGCGTCGACACCCGTGGTCGCCTTTTAAAAGGCGTCGACATCCCCAGACGTCATTCAACACAGAAACCCGGAATTCCAAGACCTTTACTCAGGGGATTTTCTGCCTTAAAAGGCGTCGTGGGTGCCTGACGCCATTCAAAAATGCGTCGTTCACCCAAGACGTCTTTTAAGCTCTGAATTCCCGACCTGGCAGACTGTCTGTCAGGCAATTCCTGTCTAAAAGGCATCGTGATGGCCCGACGCCCTTCAAAAAGGCGTCGTCCATGCACGACGTCTTTCAAGCCCAGGAACCAGGATCGCCCTAAACCCGAGGGCTCCCTTTCCAACCCCAAACAAACCCAAAACAGAGGGAAGAAGAGAAACAACACTATCCATAAGCAATACATTCATGGAAATCCCCCTTATCATCAAATGAACTCCGAAACATGCTCATTCTAACCCCCAAATCAAAGATCTTACACATGCATAAACGAGGAAAAACATGGTTTTAATCACGATGCTATGGGGAACGTCACCCTACCGGACACTCGAACGCCTCCGAGCTCCAAGCCGTCTGCCTGTCTCTCCCCACGCCGCCGCCGGTACCGCCGAGGTCGTCCTAGCCCCACCGTGACGTCGGCCGCCGTCTGGAGAGCAGAACGCCGCAGTGGAAGTGGGCGTGGTAGGGTTAGGAGCCAGGTAGAGGATGGAGTGGAGGGAGAGGCGAAATGGTGTGAGGAAAAGAGGGAGGAGGAGGGGGGTCGCCGCCGGTCGTCGGAGGAGAAGGAGAGAAGGAGAGTAGGAGAAAATGAGGGAAAGAAGGAGGGCTCGCGGGGTTAACCAGAAACTGCCTAAAACGCGTCGACATGCACGAACGCCTATCAGGTGACATGACGGCCGCTCTGACAAGATTCTGAAACGCGTCGTCCTACACAGACGCCATTCAGACAACTTGTCAGGGCCGTACTCTGACACACCCAGAGTCGCAGTCTGAAAGGCGTCGACCCACACGGACGCCGTTCAGACGACCTGACAGGGCCGTACTCTCGCGGCCCAAAGTCAGTCCACGTGGCACCCACGTGGCAGAACCTGAAACGCGTCTGCCACGGTGGACGCCGTTTAAAACGCGTCTCGGGGTCCTGACGCGATTCGACTTAGAACCCCCGCCCCTCACAAGGGCTAGAACTACAGGGTCCGACCCGAAAACCGGATCCGAAAGTCTCGATCCTTACAGAGGTGGTAGTGGTAGGAGCTAGGTAGAGGATGGAGTGGAGGGAAAGGTGAAATGGTGGAAGGAAAAGAGGGAGGAGGAGGATCGCCGCCGAGTTCGCCGGAGGGGAAAGAGAGAAAGGGAGAAGGAGAAAATGAGGGAAAGAAGGAGGGCTCGCGGGGTTAACCAGAGGCTGGTTAAAACGCGTCGACATCCACGGACGCCTAACAGGTGATATGACGGCCGCTCTGACAAGTTTCTGAAACGCGTCGATCGAGGCAGACGCCGTTCAGCCGACATGTCAGGGCCGTACTCTGACACACCCAGAGTCGCAGTCTGAAAGGCGTCGTCCTACGTGGACGCCGTTCAGACGACTCGACAGGGCCGTACACTTCGCGGCCCAAAGCCAGCCCACGTGGCACCCACGTGGCAAAACCTAAAACGCGTCTGCAACGGTGGACGCCGTTTAAACCGCGTCGAACGGGCTCGACGCGAAACAACACAGACTTCCAGACCCCACTAGGGCCAGAACTACAAGGTCCGACCCCGAAAACCGAATCCGAAAGCCTCAGTCCTTACATTCTCCCCCCCTTAAAAGAATTTCGCCCCCGAAATTGACCGCTAGAATTAACAAGGTCAAAATAGGGATACAAGTTCACAAAGAAACTTACAAAAGAGGTAAGGGAACTGTTCCCGCATCTCATCCTCTCGCTCCCAGGTTGCCTCCCCTCCGGAGCGATACTGCCAAATCACCTTGACCAAAGGTACAATCTTGTTTCGCAGGACCTGTTCTCTGCGATCCTCAATACGAACAGGATACTCTGGAAAGGACAGGTCCTCAGCGACCTCCAACTCTGAAAAATCCAACACATGAGACGGATCCTGAACATACTTTCTCAGCAAGGAAACATGAAACACATCGTGCACTCCTGCAAGCCTGGGCGGCAAGGCCAGCTGATACGCGGTTTCCCCAATTCGAGCAAGAATGGGAAAAGGCCCAATATATCGCGGACTCAGCTTGCCTCGCTTCCCGAATCTCATCACACCCTTGGAGGGTGAGACTCGGAGAAACACGTGGTCCCCAACTTCAAACTCAAGTGGTCTCCGTCGGACATCTGCATAACTTTTCTGCCTACTCTGAGCTGCGGTCAATCTCTGCCGAACTGTCCTGGCAATCTCAGCACACTGCTGCACTAACTCTGGTCCCGCTATCTGTCTTTCACCGATCTCGGACCAACACACCGGAGATCGACACGGTCGCCCATACAAAGCCTCATAAGGCACCATGCCGATACTGGAATGGTAACTGTTGTTGTAGGCAAATTCCACTGTGGACAAATGCTGCTCCCAAGAACCTCCCCAATCAAGGCAACATGCCCTGAGCATATCCTCCAAGGTCTGAATGGTTCTCTCTGACTGCCCGTCTGTCTCGGGATGGTAGGCCGAGCTGAAAGCCAGCTGAGTGCCCAATGCCTGCTGAAAGCTCTTCCAGAACCTGGAAGTAAACCTCGGATCTCGATCTGATACAATGGACAAAGGCACCCCGTGCAGAGAGATGATCCAGTCTGCAAACAACTTTGCCAGCTTGCCGACCGACCAATCCTTCCTAATAGCTAGGAAGTGTGCCGACTTGGTCAGCCGTTCAACGATGACCCAGATGGCGTCTCTCCTGCTAGGGGATGCAGGCAATCCCATCACAAAGTCCATCATCACGTGCTCCCATTTCCACTCTGGAATCGGCAAGGGCTGCAACAATCCTCCAGGTCTCTGATGCTCGGCTTTAACCTGCTGACAAGTCATACATCTAGCCACATATCCAGCCACATCTTTCTTCATACCAGGCCACCAGAAGTGTCTCCTCAAACAATGATACATCTTCGTTGTCCCTGGATGCACTGCATATCTCGAACGGTGCGCCTCATCAAGAACACATCTGCGCACGTCCTCCTCAGTCGGGACATAAAGTCTGCCTCTGAACCTGACAGTACCGTCATCCCATAATTCCACCTCTGACCTCTGGAGAATCTGTGGTAACTCAGCATCTGCCCTCTGAGCCTCAATCACAGCATGATACACAGCTGGTCTCACAGTCAAACTGACCAGCACGGCTCTGCCATCTTCACGTGGAACCCTAAAGGAAGATTCCACCACCTGCTCGAACAATTTCCACTCTCGAACCATAAGGTATGACATGACCGTCTTCCGACTCAAGGCGTCTGCCACTACATTAGCCTTGCCCGGATGATAAGAAAGCTCAAAGTCATAATCCTTGATAAACTCCATCCACCTCCGCTGCCTCAGATTCAGGTCTCTCTGAGTGAACACATATTTCAAGCTCTTGTGATCGGTGAAAACCTGAAATTTCTCTCCATATAAGTAATGCCTCCAGATCTTAAGTGCAAACACCACAGCTGCAAGCTCCAAATCATGAGTAGGATAGTTCTCCTCATGCCTCTTCAGCTGCCGAGAAGCATAAGCAACTACCCTGCCATGCTGTATAAGGACTGCTCCCAAACCTCGACGGGACACATCTGAGTAAACCACAAATCCACCTGACCCAGATGGAAGCACCAGCACTGGGGCTGACGTGAGGCGAGTCTTTAGCTCAATAAAACTCTGCTCACAATCCTCAGTCCACACAAAACGAACTCCCTTTCGAGTCAACCTCGACAAGGGGGCCGCTAGCGAAGAAAATCCCTGAACAAACCGCCTGTAATAACCAGCAAGCCCCAGAAAGCTCCTGATCTCAGTCACTGAAGTCGGCCTGCTCCAATCTATCACCGCCTCGATTTTGGCTGGATCCACCTAGATGCCCTTACCAGAAATGACATGCCCAAGGAAGTGCACCTTGTCTAGCCAGAATTCGCATTTGCTGAACTTGGCATAGAGTTTGTGCTCCCTTAGGACCTGCAACACCACCCGAAGATGAGTGGCGTGCTCTTCCTCAGAAGAAGAATATATCAAAATATCATCAACAAATATTACTACAAACTGATCCAAGTAGATCCTGAAGACTCTGTTCATCAGATCCACAAAGGCCGCCGGAGCATTGGTCAAGCCGAAGGGCATAACCAAAAACTCATAATGTCCATACCGAGTCCTGAAAGCCGTCTTGGTAACATCAACTTCCCGGATCCTCATCTGATAATATCCAGATCTCAGGTCGATCTTGGAAAACACCTTCGCGAACTGCAGCTAATCCAACAAATCATCGATCCTTGGAAGCGGGTACTTATTCTTTATTGTTACCTGGTTCAACTGCCTATAGTCAATGCACAATCTCAAAGAACCATCCTTCTTTCTAACAAACAGAACTGGAGCACCCCATGGAGATGTACTGGGACGAATGAAACCCTTATCCAGCAACTCCTGCAACTGCACCTTCAACTCAGCGAGTTCGGCTGGCGCCATCCGATACGGGGCCTTAGACAAGGGCGCCGTACCTGGTGCAAGCTCGATGGTAAACTCGACCTCTCACTGAGGAGGAAGGCCAGGCAGCTCCTCAGGAAACACATCTACGAAATCACAAACCACGGGCACCTCCCAAGGGCTGGGACTAGAACGGACATCATAAACAACAACAGAGGCAAGGAAAGCCTCACAGCCACCAGTAAGCAACCTCCGTGCCTTAAAGGCAGAAATGAGAATACCTCGTGAAGAAAGCCTAATACCTTGGAAAAGAAGGTCGGGATGTCCGGAATAGAGAAGCGCACCCTCTTCCTGTGGCAGTCCACCTCGGCATAAAAGGCTTCCAACCAATCCATACCCAGGATGATATCAAAATCACGAATAGCAAGCACAACCAACTGGGCAGGTAGCACATGACCTTCAATGGTCAAGGGAACATTCCTCAAACAATTATAAGATATCATGAAGTCTCCAGAAGGAACCTCTACCATCAAGCCATCAGCTAACTCATCAACGGGTGCAGAAAGAATATCTAGGAACTGCTCGGAAATGAAAGAATGCGAAGCACCCGAATCGATCAACACATGTGCAGAGTTCCCAAGGACAGAAAGTGTACCTTCCACCAAGTTGGATGCGCGAGCCTCCTTCCTGGTGATAGCTAGAACTCTCCCCTGGGTCCTCGGCTTCTTCTGATCACCTGAACCCTGACCATGCCCCTGCGGGCACTGCCTCGCCAGATGGCCCTGTTGGCCGCAAGTAAAACACCTTCTGGGAAGAGTGGGACACTGAGTTCCGCCATGGGCACCCCCGCAGTGCTGGCAGACTACTGGAAGCCTCTGAGCTGGCTCCTGCGGTGCACTGGACACTGACTGACTCTACTGACCCTGCCTGGGCCTATTGCTGCCGCTGCTGCCACTACTGCTGCCACCGCCTCGGAAGAATCTCCTGAATCGGGAGCCGAGTGACGACGATCCCGATCCAACCGAAGGAGCCGGTGTCGCTGCCTTACCCCTGCCACGCACTGGCCCCTGAGCAGTCAGTCCTCTCTGCCGGGCCGACTGGTCCTGCTGAGCCTCTATTGCTGCTGCACACCTAACTGCTGACGCCAAGTCTGTACAACAGTGGGATGCCACGAAGTTCCTCAGACTAAGCCTCAGTCCGTCCACAAATCTCTCCGTACGACGCTCCTCGTCCCCAGATATGAAAGGCACGAATCGTCCCAGCGAAACAAACTTCGCCTGATACTCAAGTACCGTCATACTCCCCTGCGTCAGATCCATAAACTCCCTCTCCTTGGCTCTTTGAACATGTCTAGGGAAATATTGTGCATTGAACTCCTTAACAAAGGTCTCCCATGAAATTTCCCTAAGACTCCTGTCCTCATAAGACAAACTCTTCAATGTGGTCCACCAGTCATAGGCGCTATCCTTCAGCATGAAGGTAGCCAACGGGGTCCTCTCTACCACTGCACAATCCATGGTATCGAAGGTCTTCTCTATCTCTCTAAGCCAGTGAATGGCCTCATCAGGGTCGGGACGACCGGTGAAGTGAGGTGGCCTCAGCTTCAGGAACCTCTCAAGTGTAGCTGTGGACCCTCCCCGAGCACTAGAACTCTCACTAGGATCTCGCGTCTGATATCTAGCCATAGTGTCCACCATGGCCTCCATAAACTGCTCTACACTCGGCCTCCCTGCATCGGACCCACTAGGGGCATCTCCCCGCTCTCGAATAACCGGCATCCTCTTCCTGGGAGCCATCTACTCGCCTACAATTACAAGATCAAAAGGTTCTAATTAGAGTCCTAAAACCTATGTTATCGCCGTGCCTGTATGGGATAATGTATTTATTTGCCGAACTTACGACATTTAACCTAGTTATTTATTTATTTGCCAGACCGTATGCTCTGATACCAACTGTAACGACCCGCCACCCTATAATCGGGGATCCGATTACTAAATGGGTACCGAATCATTAATTTGGAACCAAACCAGGATCTAGTAAGTCTGGGAAATAAATAATAAACTAAGCTAAACATTCACATCGCATTGAATTGAAATGAAAGTGCAGGAATTAAAATTATTACAATGCGACTCGATACAGCAAATAATTACATACTCCAACTTAAAAGAAATAATTAAACATACAGGCCAGAAATAAATAACAACTACATCGGGGCATACCCCGGAACAACCGCTGAAGGCGCTCAACACGCGGCCGCACACGCCGCTCTAGGTCTGCTGGGAGTCCTCACCTGAAAACCGCAGGGGTGAGTCTCAAAACAAGACTCAGTAGGGATCCTTCGATCCCCACTGCCCACGCACACACCCACAAGTGCAAAGTACAGCTAACGGTAAAGTAATGAGCACAGTTGTAAGTACAATTCCTAGTTCTCAACGTGGAATCACATGCAATCGAAAATATAATAAACATGCATATTCTAAACCAGCCGACTAGGGAATCCACAACTGCCGTCTCGGTAGAGCTCGCCAACCACACAAACAACGGTGGGAAAACCTTGACCCGCTGAGGCCAAGCAGTAACCCCTCGGATAGCACACTAGCTACTCCGGCCCAACCGGCTCAGGTGGCTACTCCTTCCCTCAGCATGAGTGACTCTCCGAATGTACCACTCCCACACCGGTACTAGCTGACCCCGGGGTTCACCAGGTGACCCTCTCTCACTAGGCGTCACCCCGCCCACGCCCCCATCGGCGCTGTGCTCACGCCCCCACCAGCACAGGGTGATAAAGCGCTACAATGTCACTCCAGGTCCACAGTAACACAAAACCCAGCACAATACGATCCGGTTACGTGAAAAGTCCGCAATCGCATAACACATATGTAGCATCGTCCGGTCATGAAGAATCTATCTCTACCGGGTACACTAAAACATGCACTAACCATCCGACTAACAGTATGAACACATTTTACTGGCATGAATTAGTGAGGTTCTGTCTTGAATTGCGTCGCCCAAGGCCGACGCCATTCAAGCTCCATGTACAGGTTCATGTAAAACAGTCTTCAGAATCAGGCCCTAAAAGGCGTCGACACCAGTGGTCGCCTTTTTAAAAGGCGTCGACATCCTCAGACGCCATTTAACACCGAAATCCAGAAATTCCAAAGAAACTACCCAGGGGATTTCTGCCTTAAAAGGCGTCATGGCTGCCCGACACTATTCAAAACGCGTCGCCCACCCATGACGTCTTTTAGTCCCAGAATCCCGAACTGGCAAACTCTCAGTCAGGCGATTCCTGTCTAAAAGGCGTCGTGATGGCCCGACGCCATTCAAAAAGGCGTCGTCCATGCACGACGTCTTTCAACCCCAGGAACCAGTCTGCCATGAGCCCGAGGGCTCCCTTTTCAACCCAAACAACCCCAAAATTACTCAAAAACGGAGTAGAAAGAGGGGCAATACAATCCATAGGAAATCACATTCATGGCAAATCCCCCATATCATCAAAAGAGCACCTAAACATGCTCATTCTACCCCCCAAAACCAAAGATCCATAACATGCTTAAACGGGGAAAAACATGGTTTAAACACGATGCTATGGGAACCGTCACCCTATCGGACACTCGAACTCCTCCAAGCTTCAAGCGGTCCACCCTTCTCGCCCCACGCCGCCGCCGGTACCACCGTGGTCGTCCTTGCTCCACCGTGACGTCGGCCGCCGTCTGGAGAGTAGAACGCCGCAGTGGAGGTGGAGGTGGTAGTGGTAGGAGCTAGGTAGAGGATGGAGTGGAGGGAAAGGTGAAATGGTGGAAGGAAAAGAGGGAGGAGGAGGATCGCCGCCGAGTTCGCCGGAGGGGAAAGAGAGAAAGGGAGAAGGAGAAAATGAGGGAAAGAAGGAGGGCTCGCGGGGTTAACCAGAGGCTGGTTAAAACGCGTCGACATCCACGGACGCCTAACAGGTGATATGACGGCCGCTCTGACAAGTTTCTGAAACACGTCGATCGAGGCAGACGCCGTTCAGCCGACATGTCAGGGCCGTACTCTGACACACCTAGAGTCGCAGTCTGAAAGGCGTCGTCCTACGTGGACGCCGTTCAGACGACTCGACAGGGCCGTACACTTCGCGGCCCAAAGCCAGCCCACGTGGCACCCACGTGGCAGAACCTAAAACGCGTCTGCAATGGTGGACGCCGTTTAAAACGCGTCGAGCCGGCTCGACGCGAAACAACACAGAGTTCCAGACCCCACTAGGGCCAGAACTACAGGGTCCTACCCCGAAAACCGAATCTGAAAGCCTCAGTCCTTACAAAACAAGTAGCCATTCATCTTCTCCCATGGCCAAGTTATCTAAGATACATTTTAATGGTTAAAGATACATGTATATCGATGCCAAAAACAATAACAAAAGCAATATGCAGTCAAAATGATATAGCAACTACTTTTTTTTCTCATTCATAAAGTTACATTTCTAGCATTGACTAATCCCTTTTCAAAATCCAGGACAACCTCTAAGGTTTACCCCTAATGGCATGAGCATAAACTGAACAAATGAATCAGCCATCTAGCTGCTAATTTGTCTCATAGGACTCATGACAGACCCCTTTTTTTCTCGAAAGTTACCTTAATAAGGAACTATGCAAAGATTTTAGTGGGTGACATCAAGTATGTGCTGGTGCAAAAACTTTGTAAAATCCTTGTATCTTTCATTGGATCTAGACAACAGAATGATGGTGATGATGATGCATACTTGTTCTTTCAACTTAAAAAAAAAATGAACTTGTCTGATATGTACAGAGAAGCATGTAAATGTCCAAATCCACAATGAATAGCCTTGAAGGAAGGGCAAATCCTGCAAAGTGAGTTTCCAGAAAATAAAATGTTGGTGAGGAATATTCTACAGTTAAGTCATGGTGTGTACCCCCAACAGGCACTAGACATTAAGCATGGTTTTGTCTGCTTGGGGTAAATGTGTACGTCTTCACATAATTTTCAGAAACAACTAAGTTATTTATAGATTCTTCCCCTGTAATCTTCAAATAAAAAAAGAAGTGTACAAAGACAATGAATTAGAACTTTCAAAGGCCACCAAGAATTGAGTGAACCACAAAACATAAGCAAGTGATGAAGATGGAGTAAGCTCGAAAATGGGCTACTAAACTCTGGTCTTTGGAAGCAAATGGGCAAACAAAACACTACAGGGAACTTTAATTGCGTGGAAAGGTAAACATGTTAAACTTCAGGAACTAAATGGCTAAGTTTGAAAAGAAGATTTATTTTCTTACTCGAGAAAGGCTGAGATGAAGTAATAAGCTACAGGATGAGAAGGAGAAGTTAGTCAGTCACTCAAACAAGGCTACGAACACAGTCACATAGAATGAGATAAACAAAACCATTCACCATCATCCCAATCACACGCTCCCATCCAAACATTATCCCCATCAACCACCACATGCAAATCCAATAAGAAAAACACAAAGGAAACTACATAAGGAGGCACAGTCACAACTCACTATTAACAACTATCTGCACAAGAATCTCAAAGGAAAAAAAAAAAACTACTTAATGGCTCAGAATTATGTGAATGCACCTTACTGTGGCCATGTGCTGGATTTTTAAGTCCCCAGTGCATAGCAAGAGGTGAACCAACTGTACTAGGTAGCTGGTTCATAGAAGAGCCAAGCCAAGAGATGGGATGAAACAACTTCTCTCTTGTTTCAAATATATTTCGGATATTCACACAGGGCAGTCTAAATCATTTAATATAATAAAGAGATGGGATGATTTTTTTTTTTTTTTTGAGAGGGAGAGATTTTGCTTGACTTGCACTTGCACAAACTAAAATGGGAAACCACCATTTCTATCCACGATGGCCAAACAAGGAACTGAGTGAGTCTAAGAAAGGGACTGTTTGTTTGAAGTCAACAAGTGAGATCAATTCTACATGTTGTCCTAAGGATGCAGCTCAGCTATCAAACAAATATTACTTCAAGAATGGTCTTGTACCCTTAATCCAAACGGAAGCATGAATAGCTTGGAAGTCAAAGCTACATTCTTAGAACCTCAAATCAGCCAACAAAACCTTTGTCCACTACCATGGTATTCCAATCTGCTTCCTTCCCAAACTCCTACAGAATATAAGTCCACCTTATCACAAAAAGATCATGGAGAATACCTGATGAAATGGATATTTGTCTTGTAGGAAATGAGAATGTAAACCCAAGATCCCTTATGTAAGGATCGAGACTTTCGGATCCGGTTTTCGGGTCGGACCCTGTAGTTCTAGCTCTTGTGAAGGGCGGAGGTTCTGTGTCGAATCGCGTCAGGACCTCGAGACGCGTTTTAATCGGCGTCCACCGTGGCAGACGCGTTTCAGGTTCTGCCACGTGGGTGCCACGTGGACTGGCCTTGGACTGTGAGAGTACGGCTCTGTCAGGTCGTCTGAACGGCGTCCGCGTGGGACGACGCCTTTCAGACTGCGACTCTGGGTGTGTCAGAGTACGGCCCTGACAAATTGTCTGAATGGCGTCTGTGTAGGACGACGCGTTTCAGAATCTTGTCAGAGCGGCCGTCACGTCACCTGATAGGCGTCCGTAGATGTCGACGCGTTTTAGCCAGTTTCTGGTTAACCCCGCGAGCCCTCCTTCTTTCCCTCATTTTCTCCTACTCCCTTTCTCTCCTCCTCCTCTGGCGACCGGCGGCGATTCCTCCTCCTCCCTCTTTTCCTCCCACCATTTCATCTCTCCCTCCACTCCATCCTCTACCTAGCTCTTACCACTACCACCTCCACCTCCACTGCGGCGTTCTACTCTCCGGACGGCGGCCGACGTCACGGTGGAGCAAGGACGACCACGGCGGTGCCGGCGGCGGCGTGGGGCGAGACGGGTGGACGGCTTGAAGCTCGGAGGCGTTCAAGTATCCGGTAGGGTGACGTTTCCCATAGCATCGTGTTTAAATCATGTTTTCCCCATCTATGCGTGTTGTGGACCTTTGGTTGCGGGGGGTAGAATGAGCATGTTTAGGAGTTCTTTGATGATATGGGGGATTTCCATAAATGTGTTTGCTTATGGATAGTATTGCTCCTCTTTTCCCTCCGTTTTGGGATGATTTTGGGTCTGTTTGGGGTTGGAAAGGGAGCCCTCGGGCTCAGGCGACTCTGGTTCCTGGGGGTTGAAAGACGTCGTGCATGGACGACGCCTTTTTGAAGGGCGTTGGGCCATCACGACGCCTTTTAGACATGAATCACCTGACAGAGAGTCTGCTAGGTCGGGGATTCTGAGACTAAAAGATGTCATGGGTGAACGACGCGTTTTTTAATGGCGTCAGGTACTCATGACGCCTTTTAAGGCAGAAATCCCCTGAATAAGGGCTTTGGGAATTCCGGATTTCTATGTTGAATGGCGTCTGAGGATGTCGACGCCTTTTAAAAGGCGACCACTGGTGTCGACGCCTTTTAAGGCCTAATTCTGAAGACTGTTTTTTATGAACCTGTACATGGAGCTTGAATGGCGTCGTCCTCGGTCGACGCGATTCAAGACAGAACCTCACTAATTCAAGCCAGTAAAACATGTTCATGCTGCTAGATAGATGGTTAGTGCATGTTTTAGTGTACCCGATAGAGAGGGATTCTTCATGATCGGATGGTTCTATATGTGTGTTATGCGATCGCGGACTTTTCACGTGACCGGATCGCACTGTGCTGGGTTTTGAGTTACTGTGGACCTGGAGTGACATTGTAGCGCTTTATCACCTTGTGCTGGTGGGGGCGTAAGCACAGCGCCGGTGGGGGCGTGGGCGGGGTGACGCCTAGTGAGAGAGGGTCACCTGGTGAACCCCGGGGTCAGCTAGTACCGGTGTCGGAGTGGTACATTCGGAGAGTCACTCATGCTGAGGGAAGGAGTAGCCACCTGAGCCAGTTGGGCCGGAGTAGCTAGTGTGCTATCCGAGGGGCTGCTGCTTGGTCTCAGCGGGTCGAGGTTTTCCCACCGTTGTTTGTGCGGTTGGTGAGTTCTATCGAGACGACTGTTGTGGATTCTCTAAACGGCTGGTTTAGAATGTGCATGATTATTATCTTCGATTGCATGTGTTCTCACGTAGAGAATTAGGAATTGTACCTATCACTGCACTTGTTACTTTACCGTTAGCTGTACTTTACACTTGTGGGTGTGTGTGTGGGCAGTGGGGATCGAAGGATCCCTACTGAGTCTTGTCTTGAGACTCACCCCTGTGGTTTTCAGGTGAGGACTCCCAGCAGACTTAGAGCGGCGTGTGCGGCCGTGTGTTGAGCGCCTTCAGCAGTTGTTCCGGGGTATCCCCCGATGTAGTTGTTATTAATTTCTGGCCTGTATGTTTAATTATTTCTTTTCAGTTGGAGTATGTAATTATTTGCTGTATCGAGTCGCATTGTAATAACTTTAATTTCCTGCACTTTCATTTCAATTCAATGCGATGTGAATGTTTAGCTTAGTTTATTATTTATTTCCCAGACTTACTAGATCCTGGTTTGGTCCCAAATTAATGATTCGGTACCCATTTAGTAATCGGATCCCCGATTATAGGGTGGCGGGTCGTTACACCTTACATGGTTGTTTCCTTCAGTTTCAACAAAGTGTTTTAATGTCATTTCAATGAAATCAAACAAGTCCTGCAATATAAAAATTTCAAGAAATTTTTTCAGTGATACCAATTCCCATAATAACTTAGTATGCTAACACTTGCAACCCAGTAAGAGAGATGCCATAAGCCAATGTTCTTTGCATTCGGATATGGGGACGACACTGAGAACAGAAAATTATATAATTATTTCATGAAAATGCCAGATAAGAAACCTAACAAAAATAAATCTAATTCCTACCTTTCACTTCCTAAAAGAATATGTAACTTCCTTTTTCACTTGGAATAAGTTTTGGATTAAAATCCCATCATAAACAAAACAAAATTAATCATAGCTCCCCTTCCTAGAATGAGGGGAAAAAAGCAAAAAACCAAATAGAAAGCCAGTAATCCATCGATCGCTCATCCGAACTCTATAGGCAAATCCCAAGACCCAACATGAAAAGTTTACGCAGCAAATGAAAACAACAGTTAGGGAACAAGGAAAAAGAACTTATTTACATAAGAAACCTACTGGATACACCAAAAACCAAAAGAAGAGGAGGTTTTGAATCTACTCGGTACCTCCACTTCACCCTCCTTAACTGATCAGAATCTGAAGAGAAATATTAAAACAGGGGTAGAGAGAGAGAGTGACGTCACGCCCGTCGGGGAGGCGGTCGACAAAGGTGAGAAGCATCTTGAGCTTGCTGCCGCCGTCAGACGCCAGGCTGGCGTTCATCTCCACGGCCATGGCGTCCACCACCTGCCGCAGCCACCCAACTGTGGTGGCACATTCTTCCTCGAACAAGAATATTTCCAAAGAGGGAAGGGGGAGTGGAGGAGGTGGAGGGATGGTGGAGGGTGTGGAGGGAGAGATAGTGGAATCGCACCTAGTGGAGGGGGGAGATCTCAAAGGAAACTAGAAATAAAACGGGAACAAAGAACACAGAACGAAAGGGAACGTGCAACAATACAAACCTAGAAATATTCCTTGGTGCAGCCGAAGAAGACAATGGCGGTCGGAGATCAAGCGCTGGGGAAGACAGTGGCGGCCGGGGGTCCCTTCGCGCCACAATGCCTCCTTCAAGGGTTTTAATGCCGGAGAAGACATCAACGGTTGGGCATCCCTTGGGGCCGGCCGCGCGCAGTGCTTTGAGCGTCGTGGTGCTTCGAGGGTTTTTTTTAGGGGATTTGGGGGTTTTCGGGTGAATGCATTCTTTTGAGCATTCGGGGGTTTTCGGATGAGGACGGGGATTTGGGGGTTTTCGGGTGGGGGATCACTGCGGGAGTCCTTTAGCTTGCGGGGGAGTTGAAATTTTTGCTTGCGCGGGAGTGATATTTTTTAGGTCCACAGATAGTACTTACGGAATTGTATTCTTAAACAAATAGAATATATTTTTTACTTACGGAAATATACTTACGTTTTAATATTCTATAACTAAAAGTTATTAAACCGTAAAAAATCATTTCATGTACTAATACTTCACAAAACCGTAAGTATCCTTTGTAAGAACATAACAACTTTGTTGTAGTGCTCGTGTTATTCGATTAACTTAGTGAAGTGTTGGTTAAGTTGTGCCTAACATAATCTGTTAACATGGCAAATACATAGGCGACTCGAAGTCTTGTTATTTGATTAACTTATGTGTCTATTGACTATATATCTTCGTTAGGCGATTAACTTAATTGTTTTTAGTTATGTACTTAGTTTGTAATTTATTTGATTAACTTGAGCCTCATATGTTCAATTAACTTAGCATCTTAATTTACAACAATTTTGACTGAGGTATATTTATTCAATTATCTTGCTTCACTCTAATTAATTTAAGCTTAACATAATTGATTTTCTCTTGATATGTTAAGTTATCTATGGGCACTTAAATGACTATCTCTTGCTATAGATTGTAATATTTTAGGACTTTTGGATCCGGTTATCGCATTTCAGATAGGCTTTAGTGGGCCTTTTGAGGGACCAATTGTATGAATCTTATTCGTGTTAGCTAGACATGATGCTATTCGTCATTGGCGTTGCCCTATGTACACACGATATTCAGGGTGCATGTGTTATATCTTGGATCTCAAGTCCATTAATTTATTAATGGCCAAGGTTAATTAAGTCTAATTAGATTTAAATAAGACTAATTAAATCAATTAATGAGTTAAAATGATTCAAATTTATTTAATATTTATTTAATAAAATGATAATAAGTTTAGAATGGATAAGTCATTAGTTAAGTCAAAACAAGTCCAATAAATCCACTAGTGACCCAATTAGGAAACTAGTTAGTTTCCAACACTTAGTCAAATTTTTAGATATGATAACTATGAGAAAATGTTGTATTGCGAACGTAATAACTTCGCGCACAAAAATCCAAAAATGATATGGCATATATGGTTGGGAAGAGGATATAAAATATTAACACTTTGTCAAACAGACCAAGAGCTAATTTTAACGTTTAATAGGTCGAATCGGAGGGGGTTTATAGAAGGAACCCATTCTGCACGAAAATTTGTGTTCTTAGTTTGAATCAAAACACTTTAACTTGTTGGTTAAGGAAGTTACGGTTTGAGTTTAACTTGACAACTTTGGAGGGCTTAATTTGGGTAGTATTAAGAAGCCAAAATAGTATATATGAGTCATTGGGGTCATGTATAAGGCCGCCTCCACGTAGCCCCAAGATAAGAGGTGAGAACATAGTGTTCTTCATGAGAAAGAGAAGTATTTTGATTTAATTATTTTTGAAAATTAATTCTGATGGATGGATTGTTGTTCTTTGAGGTTTAGAGGTCGTAAGAGAAGTCTTAGATAACAAGAAAACCGAGCTTGAAGTCCTATAAGGTGATTAAAAGGCATTAGAGGGGAGTGTTCTTCGTATTCTTAAGGTAGATGATGATAACCTATTGAATGATATTTTGTAGTAATATAAAAACTATACCTATAGTTTTCAGTAGCTATAACAAATTTTTAGCTTGAACTTAAATTGATCATAACTCCTTCATTCCTTAGTCGACTAACTTGAAACTTTGAACACATTCTGTTATACCTTATGGTAAAATATATTAAATTTTATATTTTATTTTCCTATTATTCTACTATTTATTTGTTTGGCCCAATTTGACTTAAGTTATTTATATGTCATTTGATGCTCTAAATCATTCGTTTGATATCGGAATTACATAAAACTTTGTCTTTATCATTCCTTTAACCTCTTGGACATGTTCATCAAGTTTGATAATTTTTTGAATCTTTTTTGCTATTTTCGGCCTATTTTGTTTTTTTTCATCTCTGAAAATTAGTTTTATTAGCCAGAAATTATAATTCTTTGTACGAAAAATCTAAGAATATTTCAATAGCATACGCTTCTGTCCAACAACCTATTTTGATCAGCTATACTCTTATTATTCATCTATATAGCCATGTTGACCATTTAAGTGATTATTTTGTATATAAAAATATGTATTTTAACTCTTATATATAAGTATCACTTTGCTAAATTAATTTTCAGATCTATGATCATTATGAAATCTGTGAAAATATATTTATGCCATATTTGTTTGAGATATATTTGGACATTGTCATCTTAACGAGATTGGGGCTCATTCATAAGCGTTCGTGGATGAGTTTTGCCCGTAGACAACGGAAAAATCCTGTTGATTGTGTTTTATTTGTAGTTATCCGAGATAGGACAATAGACTTTCTCGCTATATACATGCCATGATCTTAGCATCCTTGTCTATATGCTCTGATATTTGTTTGTTCGGCTCCTTATATGGTGGTTGGATGCATGTCTATTTGATATGTTTAGATTTGATTTGTTTGGCACATAATTATAGAACATAATATGTTGTTTAGATCTATTAATATGTTGGTTAGATCTGTTTGATTCAGCTTATAATGTACTCAGTTTATTCTTTTAACATCTATACTCAGTTATTTTGTTTTCAGCTTATTTGATTAAAAATCTATGTTCATTCTGATTAGTTGTTCTGGCAAGATGAACTTTGACTTGGTAAGCTACCATGTCATGACAAATTTGCTATATGTTCAATTTGATATGTGATATATTTTGATTATGGCTATTAGACTTCTTCAGTTAAATTAGAATATGATCATATCTTATATGCTATATGTTAGTTTAATTTGTTCTTGCTATTAGAAAATACATATGATTTGGTAATTTATATTTGATCATGTTTTGTATCATGATATTCTTTGAGTTATATGTAGAATTGTGAACCGTATATATTTATTTGATATTATTACTTTTCAATTATTATATTGTTAGCCTTTGGTGGATTTGATTTGCTTACTGAGTCGTTGTATTCATAAACTCTACTAATATTTTTAGGGACTAAGGAGGAAGAGTTAGCTGAGGAACATGACTTTACTTAAGGAATTGGATTCATACTCATTTGGAGGTTATCTATGATTAGATTTACTATTTTCTTAAATTTGATGTAGTAAGAAATTAGGAGAGTATATATACTTTTATATTTCTGTAGTGAGTTGAGAGATTTTATTTCTACTGTATATTTGATGAAATTTGAGAATCTTGGTTATGGCAATATAATGGAATATTTAGATTTAATGATGGTAAATGACATGTTTATTGCTTGGTTATTTGTCTCTCATCATTCATCTTCGATTTGTATGTTATTTGGTTCCGTAGTTACGTGACTTAAATCCGAAGTGAGTCTGAATGACTGAACCAGATTAGGAATGTAACAATGTGGTATCAAAACATATGAATCATGAGAGAACATTAACCATTACCATCTGATCATAAGCTATACCAATTGATTTTGAGAGTTCTGATAGGATAGTCTGGGTAGGTTTAAATTCTGAAAAATAAGGACTAATTAGGCTCTATTGGATTTTCAAGATATGGCTAGAATAGTTGGACATGCATTTATAGATTGTACACTTAGCTAGTTCTAAAAGTAGACTTAGAAAAGAGGATTGACTCATCCTTTTAAGGGGGAGAGCCAATTAGAGATGGTATTATGTTCCACCCACCCATTGATTTGTTAAGTCATAGAGAATTTGATCTATTGCTATCACTACCTTCACTGACCACACAATCAAGATAGATATATGTTTATAAAAGCCTGCATTATCGACATGATAGATTTAGATGGCACATTGGGTATGAACTTAATGGAAAAGCATGATGCCTTGTTGGACGGTTGTAGAAAAAGGGTTATTTTCCAAGGACCTTTCCTAAAGGAATTCTATGTCCAATATCCAAGGCATAAGCTATGTAGGATATTTGTCTCTACAAGGAAGGGCAAGAGGCTCATTAGAAAGCTGTGAGGCATTTTTGGCTAGTGTGATGATCGATAATGATACAGCTAGACAGTGCAGGATATTGAGGTGATTCGAGACTTTCTTGATGTGTTCCCTGATGATCCCCGTGATGCCTACTAGAGATCGATTTTACCATTGATCTTATGTCAGGGACATCACCTATTTTGAAAGCATCATACCGAATGGCTCCTGCTGAGTTGGCAGAGTTGAAGAAGCAACTATAGGAACTTCTAGATAAAGGCTTCATATGTCCAAGTGTATCACCATGGGGTGCACTAGTGCTATTCGTCCGAAAGAAGGATGGGTCAATGCGGTTGTGCCTTGATTATCGCAAGATCAATCAAGTCACCATAAAAAAGAAGTATCATTTGCCAAGGATCAAAGACTTGCTTGATCAGTTGCAATCAGCCAAGGTCTTCTCCAAGGTTGATCTTCGATCCGGTTACCATCAATTGCGGATCAAAGATGAAGACATTTTGAAAATGGCTTTCCATACCAGGTATGGTCCTTATGAGTTCTTGGTTATGCCTTTTGGGCTAACCAATGCTCCTGCTGCATTTATGGATCTAATGAATAGAATCTGCCAGCCATATCTTGACCAATTAGTAATGGTTTTTATTGATGATGTGCTGATTTGCTCTTCGAGTGAGGAAGCATATAGGGAGCATTTGAAGATTGTGTTGGAGATTCTCAGAGCACATCAGTTATATGTCAAATTCAGTAAATATGAGTTCTGACTCAAGCAGGTCCAATTTTTGGGGCATATTATTTCCAAAGATAGACTTTCTATAGATCCGACAAAGGTAGAAGCTATTCTGAAATGGGAAGCTCTGAAGACTGTTGCTAAAATAAGGAGTTTTCGTGGTTTGGCTGGATACTACAGGAGGTTCATAGAGGGGTTTTCTACCTTAGCCGCTCCAATGACCAAGTTGACACGGAAGGGTGTGAAACTTGTTTGGTCAATAGAATGTGAGTAAAGTTTTCAAGAATTGAAGAGAAGACTGACCACAACTCCGATACTCACTTTGCAAAGTGAGATTGATAATTTTGTTGTATACACTGATGCTTCACGCAAAGATCTAGGATGTGTGCTTATGCAACATGGCAAGGTTATAGCATATGCATCGAGACAATTGAAAGACCATGAACAAAATTACCTTACTCATGATCTAGAGATGGCCGCTGTAGTTCATGCTTTGAGGATTTGGCGGCATTATCTTTATGGGGCACAGTTTGAGGTATTCAATGATCATAAAAGTCTGAAGTATATCTTTTCACAGAAGGATCTCAATCTAAGACAGAGGCGCTAGGTGGAGTTCTTTAAAGATTATGACTTCACTTTGAACTATCATCCAGACAAAGCAAATGTGGTAGCTGATGCGTTGAGTAGAAAGCTTATGACTTTATAGTTGCGCTAAGAGTGGAAAGATATGGAAGATGCTATTGAAGCCACACCTCAGGTATATGGTGAGAGGTTATATCTGATGTAGCTGACTGTTTGGTCTACTCTTACGGACAGAATTATTCAGGCTCAAGAGAAGGATCAGGCTATTCTTACTATGGAAGGTAAGCCTGATGTAGTAAGAGGTACAGATGGAGGCGTTCGGCATGGCAATAGGTTATGTGTGCCGAATGATGACGAGCTAAGGAGAGAATTGCTAACTGAAGCTCATAAATCAAAATTCTCTATACATCCAAGAAGTACAAAGATGTATCGAGATTTGAAGAAGAATTTATAGTGGCCAGGCATGAAGAAAGACATTGCAGATTTTGTTTCTAGGTGTTTGACATGTTAGCAAGTGAAGGCTGAACACCAGAGACCTGTTGGTCCATTGCAGTCAATGGAAATACCTCAATGGAAGTGGGAGCAAATCACTATGGACTTCATTACTGTCTTGCCTAAGACAAGGAAGTAGCATGATATGATATGGGTGATTTTAAATCGGTTAACTAAGTCTGCTCATTTTCTGGCTATTCACAAGACCCAGTCATTAAAGGAGTTGACTAGATTGTACATTGATGAGATAATCCGATTGCATGGTGTGCCAGTTTCTATCATATCAGACAGGGATTCCAGATTCACTGCACGATTCTGGAAGAGTCTACAAGAAGCATTGGGCACACAACTGAAGTTTAGCTCTGCTTTTCATCTTCAGACCGATGGTCAGTCTGAGAGGACTATACAGACGCTCGAGGACATGTTGAGAGCATGCAGTCTAGAGTGGCAAGGTAGCTAGGATGATCAGTTGCCTCTGATTGAGTTTGCATACAATAACAATTATCATTCTAGCATTGGGATGGCTCCATATGAGGCACTTTATGACAGACCTTGTAGATCACATGTTTGTTGGGCTGAGGTTGGTGAAAGAAGTTTGATCGGACCGCAAATTGTGCTAGATTGTTCTGAGAAGATTGATATCATCAGGAAGCGGTTGCTCATTGCTCAGAGCCGATAGAAGAGTTATGCAGATAATAGAAGGCGAGAGCTGGCATTTGAAGTGGGAGATCATGTGTATCTGAAAGTGTCTCCTACTAAGGGTGTGATGCGGTTCGGCAAAAAGAGCAAATTGAGTCCAAGATTCATTGGGCCATTTGAGATTTTACAACGAGTTGGCGAGGTGGCATATAAGTTGGCATTACCACCTGCATTGCCAATATACATCCGGTGTTTCATGTCTCTATTTTCAAGAAGTACCTATCAGATTCATCTCACGTGATCGAGTATGAGCCGCTAGATGTACAACAAGACCTATCTTATGAAGAAAAGCCAATTCCCATATTAGATCATAAAGAACAAGTACTCCGAACCAAGGTGATTCGTCGAGTGAAGATTTTTATGGCGGAACTATTCTACAGAGGAAGCAACTTGGGAGACAGAGGAAGATATGAAGAAGAAGTATCCAGATTTATTTGCTAAGTTATGCTAATTTCGAGGATAAAATTTCTTTAAATGGGAGAGGATGTTATATCCTGGATCTCAAGTCCATTAATTTATTAATGGCCAAGGTTAATTAAGCCTAATTAAATTTAAATAAGCTTAATTAAATTAATTAATGGGATAAAAAGATTTAAATATATTTAATATTTATTTAATAATACAATAATAGGTTTAAAATGGGTAAGTCATTAGTTAAGTCAAAACAAGTCCAATATACCCATTAGTGACCCAATTAGGAAACTAATTAGTTTCCAACACTAAGTCAAATTTTTGAGTCTAATAACTGTAAGAAAACACTGTATTGCGAACGCAATAACTTCGCGCACAAAAATCCAAAAATGATATGGCATATATGGATGGAAAGAAGATATAAAATATTAACACTTCGTCAAACGGACCATGAGCTAATTTTTATGTTTAATGGGTCGAATCGGAGGTGGTTTATAGAAGGAACCCATTCTGCACGAAAATCTATGTTCCTAGTTTGAATCAGAACGCTTTAACTTGTTGGTTAAGGAAGCTACAGTTTGAGTTCGACTTAGCAACTTTTGAAGCTTAATTTAGGTAGTATTAGAAAGCCAAAATAGTATATATGAGTCCTTGGGGTCGTGCATAAAACCTCCTCCATACAGTCCCAAGATAAGAGGTAAGAACATGGTGTTCTACATGAGAAAGAGAAATATTTTGATTTAATTCCTTTTGAAAATTGATTCTAATGGATGAATTGTTGTTCTTTGAGGTTTATAGGTCGTGGGAGAAGCCTTAGATAACAAGAAAACGAGATTCGAGTGCTATAAGGTGATTGAAAGGTGTTAGAGGGGAGTATTCTTCGTGTTCTTGAGGTAGGTGATGATAATCCATTCAATGATATTTTGTAGTAATATAAAAACTTTGCTATGATTTTCAAGTGGTCAAACATGCTTTCCAGAACCATAATCTATTAATCCATTATTTTAGATTCCACTTTGATTTATGAATTTTTTATCAAATTCGTAAAATCTTATATTATGGAAATTTAGGACCTATAGCTACGTTTTTCAACACTTATACTTACGGTTTTCAGAAGCTGTGACAAGTTTTTAGCTTGAACTTAAATTGATCATAACTCCTTTGTTCCTTAGCCGATTGACTTGAAATTTTGAACACACTTTGATTTCAACCTTTTATACCTCTAGTAAAATCGCATAAATTTTAGATTTTATTTGTCTATTATTCTGTTATTTATTCGTTTGGCCCAATTTGACTTAAGTTATTTATATGTCATTTGATGCTCTAAATCATTCGTTTGATGTCGGAATTACGTGAAACTTTGTCTTTATGATTGCTTTGACCTATTGGAAATGTTCACCATATTTGATAATTTTATGAATCTTTTTGCTATTTTCGGTCTTATTTATTTATTTTTTGTCTCTGAAAATTAGTTTTATTAGCCGAGAATTATAATTCTTTGTTTGAAAAATCTGAGAAAATTTAAATAGCATACGCTTCTGTCCCGCAACCTATTTTGATTAGCTTTACTCTCAGTATTCATCTATATGACTATGTTGACTCATTTCATAAGCGTCCGTGGATGAGTTCTAATTTGATAAGCTACCATGCTATGACAAATTTGTTATATGTTAAGTTTGATATGTGATATATTCTGATCATAGCTAGTAGACTTCTTCAGTTAAATTAAAATCAGATCATGTCTTATATGCTATATGTTAGTTTAATTTATTCTTACTATTAGAAAACACATGTAATTTGGTAATTTATATTTGATCATATTTTGTATCATGATCTTATTTGAGTTATATGTAGAATTGTGAACTGTATATATATATATATATATATATATATATATATATATATATATATATATATATATATATTGATATTATCTCTTTTCAATTATTATATTGTTAGCCTTTGGTGGGTTTGATTTGCCTACTGAGTTGTTGTACTCATAAACCCTACTAACATTTTCAGGGACTGAGGAGGAAGAGTTAGCTGAGGAATAGGGTTTTGCTTAAGGAATTGGATTCATATTCATTTGGAGGTTATCTAGGATTAGATTTACTGTTTTCTTAGATTTGATGTAGTAGGAAATTGAGAGAGCATATGTACTTTTATATTTCTTTAGTTAGTTGAGAGATTTTATTTCCGCTGCATATTTGATGAAATTTGAGGATCCTAGTTATAGCAATATAATGGAATATTTAGATTTAATAATGATAAATGACGTGTTTATTGCTTGGTTATTTGTCTCTCATCATTCATCTTCGATTTGTATGTTATTTGGTTCCGTTGTTACATGACTTGAATTCGAAGTAAGTCTGAATGACTGAACTAGATTAGGGATGTAACAGCATGTATGGGTGACGCATGGTTGGGCCCTATCGGACTCTCTGATTCACATCTTTGATGTGTAATGTAATTTGCAATTGGTCTCAACTCGACATGACACATTTAACTTCTCTTTGCATGGCGCAAGACCATTCCGTAATGCCCTCCGGGTGTACGTGGTATGCCACTGATGGTGAAAGGTTCGAGGGGAGCAGCTGAATGCCCTTTTCTCCCTTCCTTTCTCCTCTTCTCCCTCATTTCCTCCTCTTCCACCTCTTCTTCGACCTCTCTTCTTCATCCTCCTCCGCTCTCTCCCTCTCAAAGCCTTTCCTCATCCCCTCCACCTTCCATCTCAGCACTTTCTTGTAAGGATCTGGGCGGGAGACGAAGAATGCAATGGAATTAAGAGAATTAAAATTTCATCCCCCCCGTTCTTGATCCATTTTGAGAAAAAAGAATAAGAACATAATGGTGATTTGACATCACCACATGTGGATTCCAATCCGTGACCATGTGGTTTCATCGAAGCGATGCCATCAATCGCATAGGTACCCGAACTCTAGTGTTATCCTTATGATCCTGCTCTTGATAGATCATCCCCTCGCTCGATGTAGCATGCTTGCTAGCGTTCTTCCTATATGATGGTGCTTGCGGCATGCAGATGATACATTTTTGACACTCAGGAGTCAAAGATGGTGAAGGCAAAAGGTCAAGGGGCACCCCTTGCCTTGCTACACCAGAGAGAGAGGGGGGTCGGCTAGAGGAGAACTGGCGCTTAGCCTAGGGTTCCCCGCATCATATATTTATATTTGTTATACAAGAGTCTCCGATTTTATATAAACTCTACTTAATGACGATCAACTGAGAATCTTTGTGCATGTGACCATGCACGCCTAAGAACTAGTCCAGTTTTTGGCCCATTAAGTCTAGTAACACTTTGCTGACTTAATTTGTCAAATAAATATCTCATATTAATTAATTAATCTACCAAGTTAATATTACACATATTAATCCATCGGGCTTTCTATCAAGTTGGGTGCCAAGTAACACCGCATAATCCTAAAAAGTAATGGGGTTCAACAACCAACTCAAGAACCTTTTCATCAAAAGTTGCCACGTGGCTATAATCCTTCATCCGTACAGTGCTCCCGAGTCAATATAGGGAATGGTCAACTATCAAATCCTAGCCAGTCAACTCACTTAGATTAGATGCCACTATATAATATCAGAAAACACTTTCTCTGAGAATTATCTGTCATGGCCAGGGACATCCGCACTTCATTCCTATAGCTTTCTCTCTTTTATTACCAAGATCGAATGGTCTCCTATTGAATACACAATCAACTTCGAAGTTATCACACCTTTGACACCATTTCATGTCATAAACTTACTCTGATGTTAGTAGCATCTGACAGTGGAAATAACCTAACAGAAAATAAATTTCAATTCAAATATCACAATGACAAAAGCCAACTCATTTACATTTGCCTATGCCAAAATATCCAACATGCTTATAGGATTAAAATTCATCAGATTATTATAGAGCCAAAATTTCCAAAGTTCACTCAAGATAAACCAAAACGCAGGTCAGAGTTTCTCTCAACAAAAAGCCCATATATCTTTCTAATCAAATCATAACAAAAAACTTAATTAATCAAAATATCCACCTTATCTCCTTAATAAACAGGTCCCCAGCCAAAATCACAAGTCTTGCTAGCTCAAGCCTCCTCAGCCTCAAAGTCTAAAAACATAAGTAGTTTTATTGAGTACAACTGAGTATGCTTCAACACCCTACCAAGTTAGACATATAATATTTAAATAACCAAATTAAAATTCTAGTAAACATGCTTAGATATCATATATCTAGGTCAAGAAATTATTAGTAAAGTTTGGTACAAATCCCAAGACATTAGATAGCCTGATCAATAAATACATTGTTGACAGAAACAATCAAATTTAACTATAATTGTGGATCATATTTTCAGTCATGATCGAAGTCTGCAGAAAGGCTAAATCAATCTGGTACAATTGATTACTAATCATCATGTAATCTATAAAAGATTTAGAGCTAAACTAAAGAACATTGAGGATTAGAATATAGAGTTTAATCGATTACTACATAGTCAGGTAATTAGAATATGGAAAGAAACTTAATTAAAGTCAAAAGAACACCAAATCGATTACAAAGGTAAGCATAATCGATTAGTAGATTGTAGTATAATCCCATTACTAGATAAGGGTATAACTGATTAGGGATATGAGTCATAATCAATTTTCAAAGGTAACGTCCAATTGATTATTGGAACAAAGGTAATTTGATTCATGAAATAAAGACATAATCAATTATCAGACTAAAGTTTATTCTAGTCTGAAGGTATAATTAGTTATCAAATCTAGGGCTTAATCAATTAACAAATAAAGCATAATTGATTACTAAAGTGAACAATAATCTATTTTCAGAAAGATGATAATCGTAGTTGTAATCGATCTCAAAGATAGAGAGAAATCGATTAACTGAACACAAGTGTTAATCAACTAACAATTCAAGGACAATTGATTACTGAACATAACTAATAATCAATTAACAGCTCAAAGACTATCGATTATTAGCAGAACAAAGTTCAGAGCCATTAACAGTCATAGAATAAATCGATTACATAATATAAAAAAGAGTTAATAACAGTCAAAGAATAATCGATTACTAAATTGCAACTCGTTAGAGTGGTTGAACAATTTGGACTAAATCGATTGAATTATGAATCCAGATCAATTAATAGAATAAGTCAAAGCTTAAGGAAGATCCTTAACAATATGAATGTTGTCCCTTGATTATAGACCAAAGTAAAAAAAAAAATTCAAAATAACATTAATTGCATTAAAATAAGATAATGCCATATGAACAAAATAATCGGATCCTTACAGCATAATCTACATGAATTGAAAATTTATCTATAAGCCTGAACTAAATTGCACTAAACTATCCTAATTAAGCATTAAGTAAGTGTAGTAATTTAACTGAAATGCATCAATCAACTTAAAAGGAAAATATGCACCAATGGTAGTACATCTAAATTTGTAATTTGTTCAAGGACATAAACTGAACTGAAATAGTATCATGTGAACTGAAATATTCCAAACAAATCTAAGCAAAGCATTAGAATTGAAGCATTTCTGAAATGAATCAGTCCTAGAGATCTCAACATAACAGATTTCAAAAGATCTTCATGGATCATCATATAAGCAAACATATCCATAACTAGCAGCTATCTGTGCCAAATCAAATCACACCATCCAGACATGCATATCAACCTCCTAAGGCCAAACATATACCTAGCACCTACCTCCAGTGCTAAGTCTTGGCGTTAGCAGCACCGAAGAGTCTAATGTCCCACCCTATTGCCAGTAGAGTTGTAATACATATGCTTATACTACTTGCCCAAAATCTCCTTAGTGAGACCAATTTCTGCTTCTAAACTGTCACATAAATCACATAGTATGCTCAGAGTTTCAAAAAATTAAGCTCAAAAGTAGAAGGTAGGAGGATTCAAATAGCAACAATTAGTTCAGTTCATTCTAAGAATGGCAATATAGAATTCACAACTCACATAAAAGAAATAGTTTAGATCTAAATATAATTGAGGTACAATTTAGAAAATCTGAATAGATTCACTGATCTAAATTGGATTTTAAGACAAAAATAAATTCAAATCAGATCAATTGAATTAGATAAGAACAGATCAACATGGTTTTATAAGAATAGATCAGATTAGGACTGATGTAGATCATAATTGAGATAATTTCAAGAAGTATTTTCAAAATTAGTAAAATAACTATCGGTTTATACAAATTAAACTTGTTCAGCTAGATCAACCTATCTCAAACACAAGCAAACCAAGAACTTCAAGAATGTCAAACTCTCCTTCTCCCCTTCTACTCCTACAGATGCAACTGTCTACTCCCAGGGAAAAGCCCAGCCAAATGCGAATTCTAATGACCTTAAAGGTCTATTTATACCCTTCTAACACCCCTGGCAAGCTTAAAGCTAAGTAGGTATTTTCTTGTTTCCCGCCAAGATCGGATTCCAAACCCTTACTAAGACTTAATTTGATCTGAGCCAACTAATTCCACTGATCTACTATACTCACTGTTAACTTCTGTAACTAACCTCACTAATGGTTGCAGTGTTTTTCACCCAATCTGATTCCACTTACTAAATCTGCCAGCTCAATCACTACTAACTGTTATCCCCCTGATCCAATTCAATCTTTTAGACTCACTACGGATTCAAACTACATAACCACGGATCTGAATAACATACAAATCTATAATGAAAGATAAGAGATAAATAACGAAGCAATAAACATATCATTTACTATCAAACGAATCCAAATATTTCATTATATTGTCATAACTAGGATCTTCAAATTACATCAAATATGCAGTAGAAATAAAATCTCATAACTCACCAAAGTAATATAAAAGTACATATCCTTCTCAAATCCCTACTACATCAAATCTAAGAAAATAATAAAATTAATCCTAGATAACCTCCAAATGAATCTGAGTCGAATTCCTTAAGCAAACCCTTCCACAGTTAACTTTTCCTCCTCAATCTATGAAAGGTTTGTAGGATTTATGAGTAGAACCACTCAGCAGGCAAATTAAACCCACCAAATGCTAACAATACGATAATTGAAAAGTGATGACATCAAATATACATATGATTCATAGTTCTACATATAGCTCAAATAAGAATATAATAAAAAACAGAGTCAAATATAAGTTTACCAAATCGAATGTATTTTCTAATAGCATGCATACATCGACTAACATATAGCATATAAAATATAATCAGATTTCTATTTAACTAAATAAGTCTACTAGACACGACTAGGACATATCACATATAAAATTGAGTATATCGAACTGAACATAAAGCAAATTATCTTGACAAGGTAGCTTATCAAATCAGAGTTCATATTATTAGAATAATTAATCAAAATAAACATGATTTTCTAATCAAATAAGCTGATATCAAAATAACTGAACATAGATGTCAAAGGAACAAACTGAACATATTATATGCTGAATAAAATGGATCTTGATACTGCTGAAGCAATCAATGTCGGATTCCAGATGCAGAATCCGAATGCCAGCCAGTGACCGAGCGCCAAGAGGATCTGAAGCCGAGAGGGAGTCGGAGATGAAGGGTCTTCCTGCTGCAGAGAAAAAGCCGTTAGCGGGGTCCCGGGTCGTGGCCCCGGGGAACCCTCCTATGGTTAAGTCAGTCACTAAGTTAATGAGAGACTCTTTGTATTTAAAGAGAGGGATGAAGGATTAATAGCTTGTGTACCCTTTCTGTAATGAATAGCTCTCCTTTTATAGCGGGAGATGAGGGTTCCTTTCTTGTGGCAAGCGATGTAGGACTATTCTTAGCTGTTTGAGATGAAATGTCAAGAATACCTGCGTTTGTAGGATGATGATATCTACCCGATCGGTTAAGCGGGTTCGACCCATCTCGGCCCAGTAGGCTTCTGGGCCACTACAAAATAACCCATACTTGCCTTGCCGAGTGGGCCGGACCCACCTCAGCTCAGTCGGCCTATTGGGCGCCAGGGCTGAATGTGTTCAGATTTGATGATTGGGCCGGGTCCATCTCGGCCCAGGACAAACATGGGCTGCCGAGAGTGGATGATTGTTGCTCAGCCCATTTAGGAATTTGGATTTGGCCCAGTTGTCGGGACTAGTTGTGTTTTTCCCCCATCACATGGTCTCCTACTCTCGGCATGCTTCAGTAAGATAAGATCTCGAGAGTACACTTGCCTCATAGACTTTCTAAAGGCGGGACTTTGCTTTTGGAAAGAGAAAATAAGCATAATGACCTTTAGCTGAGAAGTGATAGTAGATCTATACCATGCCGAAGATGACTCTCGTTCGAAGCCGAGAGGTTGTGACCACTCCTCGCGGACTGATGGCTCTCGTCCTAAAATGAGAGGTTGTGACCAATCCTCGTGGACTGAAGACGGCTCTTTCTCTCATTAACTTAGTGACTGACTTAACCATCGGAGGGTTCCCCCGGGCCACAACCCGGGACCCCGCTGACGGCTTTTTCTCTACAATAGGAAGACCCTTCGTCTCCGACTCCCCCTCGGCTTCGGATCCTCTTGGCGCTCGGTCACCGGCTGGCATTCGGATTTTGCGTCCGAAATCCGACAGTGATTGCTCCGGCAACATCAGATCTAAATAGCAAATTATATTTCATAATTATGTGTCAAACATATCAAATCCAAAAATATTAAATAGACATGCATTCAATCACCGTATAAGGAGTCGAATAAACAAATATCAAAATATATAGGCTAGTATGCTAAGGTCATGGCACATGCGTAGCCAGAGATTCATGAACCACCCAAATAACTGATCACAAATTCACAATTACTAGGACTTTCCCATTGCCCACAAGTAGAACTTATCTACAGACGATTATGGAATGAGCTCCAATCTCCTTAAGATGGCAATGTCCAAATATATATCAAATAACTATGACACAATCATATTTTCAAATATTTTAAACTTTTCATAGATCTAAAAATTTAAAAGACAAAATGATACATATACATATGAGTCAAAATATGCTTCTTTTACATACAAAATAGTCATTCAAGTGTCAAATAGATCATATATAGAGAAAATTAGACTATATATGATTCAAATATATGTTGGATATAACAACATACTACTGAAATTTTCTCGGATTTTTCGGACAAAGAATAATAATTTTCTGCCAATAAAACTAATTTTTAGAGCTAAAACAATCCACAAATAAGATTGAAAATAGAAAATAGATTAATAAAATTAAAAAAATTGGTGGACATTAGATCAAATTAAACATTTTTATAAACTTTCAAGAAAATGGGACGTCGTTCGAGTGATTTAGAGCCTCGGGTTGCATATAAAGAACTTTAGTAGATTTTGGCCAACGGAATAAATAGCCGAACAATTATATATAATTTTTTTAAAGTTATAAAAATATGTAGGAACTTATAATTTATTAAAAATAATCTTTGGTCAAAATTTCAAATCATTTGGACAAATATTCAAGGAGTTATGGCCATTCTAATTTCAACCAAAAAATTGAATTGTCATCAGTCAGGCCAAACTGCATAGGCTGAGAAAATAATTATAAAAACATTGTAAATAAATTTTAAAAAATCTAAAATTTCGTGTTCACAAATTGGACATTTATATAAATCTTTGATCAAAATTTTAGCCTGATCCGACATCAGATAGAAGAGAACGGATATCAGGAAATTCAGTGGTAAATTTAGTGCTGAACCGGGGTACTGTAGCAAACGATCGACTGACCTAGTTGTACCGGTCAATTGATTACGGACAAAATAGGTTGAAACATGAAATTTTTAAGGGTTTAAGATCCTTGCTTCAAATCTAATCTAATAATTCCCTACCAAATCCAATAATGTTCTTAACATATTTAGACTTCGAAAACCTTGAAAACAACCAAATTTTTGTATAATATAAATTATTCATATGATAGGTTATTATAGCCTACCTCTTGAATGTAGAATAAACTAATCTTCTCCAACCAAATACTTAAGCTGTAACTATGAATTCTTCTTGTTCTAGAGTATTTTCCATATCCTCTAATCACTCAAAAGCACAATGCATCTATTAGAATCAACTCCCAAAAGATTAAAGTAAAGATTCTTCTAGTTCTCAATGTAGAACACCATATTACTCCCCCTAGAAATGAGGTTGTGTACAATAGAGCTTATGCACGACCTCAAGGTCTTGTTTATAGACCTTCTCCTTCCTAATACTACACAAATTAAGTCCGTTTGGTTGCAGGGTCGGACTCCAACAGATAGAGTCTTGGCCAACAGGTAATGTGAGTCCGTTTGCAGTTAGGAACTCAAATTTTCGCACGCAGTAGGTTTCCTTAGCTATAACTCCTCAATTTTAACTCCTTTAAAGACTAAAGTAGCTAAAATCCCTTTATACAAAGTTATATTCCTTTGTATCCTCTTTCCAACCATATCCACTATGTGAATTTTGGAGTTTTGTGTGTGACGGTATCGCATCTCCAATATGTTGTTGCCACACAGTCTTTTAGAGCCCAAAATTTGACCAAGTGTTGGAAACCAACTAGTGTCCTAATTGGGTCACTAATCGCCTTATTGGAGTTGTTTTGACTTAACTAATGACTTACCCATTCTAATTCTATTATTATATTATTAAATAAATATTAAGTAGGTTTAAATCATTTCAACCTATTAAATGACTTAACTAGACTTATTTAACTCTAATTAGGTTTAATTAACCTTAGCGTATTGACAAGTTAATAAGTTAAAGGTCCTAGATATAACATCCTCTCCCCTTTAAAGAAATTTTGTCCTCAAAATTTAAATCAGCACATCTTACTAAATAAAGATAGACACTTCTTCTTCATGTCTTCCTCGGTCTCTCAAGTAGCTTCCTCCATAAAACATTTCCACCGTAAGATCTTCATCAGAGGAATCACCTTGGTACTGCCACACTTACTCTTTGCGATCTAGAATGCAAATTGGGTTCTCTTTATAAGATAAGTCATATTGCACATCCAGCGGCTCATACTCGATAACGTAAGATGGATCTAATATGTACTTCCTGAGCATAGGCACATTAAATATTAGATACACATCAACCAATGTAGGTGGTAATACCAGCTTATAAGCCACTTCACCCATTCACTGAAGAATTTCGAATGGCCCAATGAATCTCAGACTAAGCTTTCCTTTCTTTTCGAAATGCACCACACCCTTTGTAGGAAAGACGTTCAAGAACACATGACTCCTACATCAAATGCCAGCTCTCTTCTTTTATTATCTGCACAACTCTTTTGTCGGCTCTGAGTAGGGAGCAACTGCTCCTGATATTGCCAATCTTCTAAGAGCAATCTTAGGCAATCTACGGTCCTATCAAACTTCTTTTACTAACCTCGGACCAACAAACAGGTGATCTACATGGTTTGCCATAAAGTGCCTTATATGGAGCCATCCCAATCCTAGAATGATAATTGTTGTTATATGCAAACCCAATCAGAAGCAATAGATCATCCCAACAATCCTGCCACTCTAGGTTGCTCACTTTCAATATGTCCTTGAGCATATGTATAGTACTCTCAGACTGACCATCAATCTGAGGATGAAAAGTAGAACTAAACTTCAGCTATCTGCCCAATGTTTCCTGTAGACTCTTCCAGAATCGAGTAGTAAATCTAGAATCCCTGTCTGATATGATGGAAGCTGGCACACCATGGAGTCAAACAATCTAGTCAACTCCTATAATGATTGGATCTTGTGAATGACCAGAAAATGAGCAGACTTGGTTAGTCGATCCACAATCACCCATATCATATCATGCGTCTTCCTTGTCTTAGGCAAACGAGTAATGAAGTCCATAGTGATATGCTCTCATTTTCCTTGAGGTATTTCCATTGACTGTAATGGACCAGCAGGTCTTGGATGTTTAGCTATTACCTACTAACAATAAAACATCTAGCACCAAAATGTGCAATGTCCTTCTCCATGCCTATCCACCAAAAGTTCTTCTTCAAGTCAGGATACGTGTTTGTGCTGCCTCGATGTATAGAAAGCTGCAACTTGTAAGCTTTTGACATCAACTCCTTCCTAAGCTTATCATTATTTGGCACGCATAACCTATCACCAAACCGAATGCCACCATCAATAGCTTTCACTATATCAGGCTTACCCCTCCATAGTAGGAATTGCTTGATCCTTCTCCTGAGCTTGAATGATTCGGTCAACTATAGCGGACCGAATAGTCAACTGCATCAAATATGACCTCTCACCCTATATCCGAGGTGTACCTTCAATAACATCTTCCATGGCCTTGCAATACGAATGCAATTGTAAAGCCATTAGCTTCCTATTCAGTGCATCAAGTACCACATTCGTCCTACCTGGGTGATAGGTTAAAGTGAAGTCATAGTCATTCAAAAACTCTACCTAGTGTCTCTGTCTTAGATTGAGATCCTTCTGAAAAAATATGTACTTTAGGCTCTTGTGATCTGTAAACACCTTCAATTGATCTTTGTAGGGATAATGTCCCCATATCCTCAAAGCATGTACCACAATGGTCATCCCCAAATCATGAGTAGGATAATTCCGCTCATCATTCTTTAGCTATCTCGATGCATATGCAATCACATTGCCATGTTGCATAAGCACACATCTGAGACCTTTGCATGAAGCATCAATGTATACAATGAACCTATAAATCCCACTCGACAAAGTGAGTATCGGGGAGGTGGTCAATCTCTTCTTCAGTTCTTGGAAACTCTACTCGCATTTGGCTGACCAAACAAATTTCGTACCTTGCGTGTCAACTTAGTCATCTGAGTAGTTAGAGTAAAAAACCTTTCAATGAATCTTTTATAGTAGCCGGCCAAGTGAAGAAAGCTCCTAATTTCAGTAGCAATTTTTGGAGCCTCCTGCTTCATAATAGCTTCCACTTTAACCGGATCTACAGAAACTCCCCGCTTAGATATAACTGTTGGTTTCGGTCGAAACCCCCGAGAAAATGTTTGCAGTGGAAGAACATAAAATTGAAACAACTTCCCTAACTAGTTCGGGTTCTGATTGATGCAACAAAAACAATCTAAATAAAATCATACGAGATTTTCAAGTTACAAAGAACACGTTGTTCTACAGAGATCGATGCCGAACTCCTCGAAGCTTTAAGCTGCACAAGTGTATAGCCTCTAAAGCCAATCCATACGAACTCTCGTAACAACGGAGCTCACATTCTCCCAACCCGCACAACACGAATACTGCCTCAAACCCTTTGGGAAGAGTTCAACTCTTCCAAATGCTTGACGGCGAACTCTGGAATGGGATAGCCATTAGGTTACGGGTTGGAGAAAACGTGGGTTATTCATAGGAATGTTGAGGCGGCAGCTTGAACCGCCTCGTTTAACCAAACCCATCTTTAACTGTTGTAGTTAAAGTAAACCCCATGGTATATTATATATCAATATATTATTATTAGCTTATTTATCGATTAAGCTTAATAATACATATATTATATATATTCCCTTTATATTATTGTATATATACTTTTAAGCCATTTACTGATTCTTTTCCCAAAAGAATCTAATGCTTTAGTATATTTTTCCATACAATAATATTCCGTTCTGCAAGAGTTATTTATGTGTGATCCTCTAGGACCACTATCAAGGCCCACTATCACTCTAGTTTAAAGATCCATTAACTTCTAATCTAATTAGAAGTAAATTAAATCAGTTATTCCTAACAACCGTTTAATTTGATCTGGACCATTTGATTACGTTAGGTCAAGCATATCCGCGTGATCCCAGAAGATGCCAGGTTTATCTTCACCCTGTCTGACACCTGTCAGTCTTCAGTTACCGTATCGCTATAATCCCTCGCTAATTCTATGAGTCTGATCCGATCGTGTGGTATAGTTATGTCAAACCACTAGCGATCGTGTCGTCTGGCCATGACCTCCTTAACAATTTCACATTCGTTCCAAACGAACCGATACCACCCTGGCCAGGGGTTTAGTGGAGCGTCCATGTCATGACCCATTAACTTTCTGTGATATACCTGACAATGAACGATCCTCTCTTAACCATTAATAGCATTCGCATGTATTCCGATGTGGTTAATAATTTGGTGTTTCATGACTTATGGTTAAAGTCACTTAACCAAACATTAAACCACACCAGTCCTCATGCAAGACCCCACTAATGTCTCAGGTCAAAGGAGCAACGATACTACTGAGACGATGGATCTTCAGTTGACAATTGATATAATTAAGCATCTAAAGATCCATCAGCGGATCAGTTCAGTGAACATCCTCCTAGGATGAACACCCACACATATGTGCTGGTGCCCCACACCTGTGACCGTGCGATTGGTCATCTACACATTAATAGATATAGGTGTCCTTTAAGCCAATCATAAGGCACCTATTTCAATTTGGTTCATTAATAAATGGCATTAAATTCATTATGTAGATTGGCATATTTATAATTGCGCATAATGAAGTCCATGAATATGTGCAATAGTCATCAGATTATGATGAGATCATAATAATGAGACTGATGACTTATAAACATATATTCTTAATTGTTCCTAGTCGTAGGATGTTTGAGAAGAACATCAAACATCCGATAAGACTAGTACAGGTTATTCCAACTCATATGATGAGGGTGACTGATCTTATTAGTTACTCGCGTGGAGACACAATGGTAAACATGTAGGTGCTCATTGGGGAATGAGTTCACTGAACTGATCCGACATGAATCGCCGAATGGTAATTTACCTGACTATCAATCGGCTTGATTCATCGTCACAGTGGCGTGGTTGATCCTTGGACTTGAGACACCAAAGACACCTTGTCGGTAGACTTCTGGACTTTGACCTTGACCTACGAATCCCTATCCACGGGATATCTAATAGTCAAGGATCGGGTCCAGCGGAAGACCTTCGAAGGTGATTGTGTGTTCAATAAAAGATCGCTCGCTCTCAAGTAACTGGAGAGAGAATGCTCTAGAATAGATCCGCAGGTGTCTCTGGCCAGAGCAGAAACAGTATCAGAAAAGATCTTTTCTGATATTGTACAGCGGAGTCTGATTCAAGTGAGTTGACCATCTAGGGTTTGACAGTTGACCATACCCTAGGTTAACTCGAGAGTATTGTGCGAACAAAGGATTATAGCTACGCGGTAACTGTGGACGGATAGGTTCCATGAGTGGGTTGCTGAACCCCATTACCTTCCGGGATCATGCGGTGTTGCTTGGCACCCAACTTGATCAGAAGTCCGACCGAATTTACATGCGATGTTAATTCGGTTAAGTAATTAGTTAATATCTAGATATTAATTAATTACAATAAATCAATAACTAGTTATTGGACTTAACGGGCTGAAAATCGGACTGGTAAATGGGCTTAGAGGGTCACACGCAATAAGATTCTCAGTCGGTGGTACATAAGTGGGATTTATATTAACTCAGGGACTTTTGTGAAAAGTCGCGTCGACTTTATATATATATATATATATATATATATATATACGTGTTGTTGAGAAACCCTAGGCCAAGCTCCAGGGTTTCCCGATGCTGGCCGTCCCCCGTTTCTCTCTCCCCATCCTCTGGGCACCTCGTTTGAGGCGCCGGGACAGTCTTCGTCTCCGCCGCGTGCGATTCCCGAAAGTCGAAAATTCTCGTCCGCAGTTTTTCGGACATCGTTGCGGCGACGGATGTTCAGTGAGCGAGCTAATACGGACGAGGGAGCGAGGAGGAACCATCGCGGAGGATCGCGTGGATACCGCTGGAGGCCGGACGCGTGTGCGGCTCGCGGCATCACCTCGACGGAACTGAGATGGAAGCGGATTCGAATCCGCACACGGTAATCAGATTACATCCCGAATTTCGATTTTAGTTTTTCGTTCTGAATTGAATCAGCGGGCATCGGGCGAGATTTTGTTTATCGTTTTCGCTGCGTTCTTTGCGTCCCGCCCGGACCCAACACACATCATGCATGCCAATTTACGAGTAATCAATGTCCTAATCAAGAACAGTTTAAGGTATGTATCCATGTATAGTTAAACTCACATTCGAGATCCCATCTCGAAATTGACTTTATAACCACATATCCTAGGGACAATGCAAAGCAATCCACAGATTACAAGTTTACGCTCTAATTACCACTTAATTATATTGAACAAGATTGTACAAAACATTGGGCCTACACGGCCCAAAATTGGCGTATTGGACACCCAAACATTAACAATCTCCCACTTGTACTACAACCAATTGCCCACAGTCTTGAAGCCCATCTTTTTCTGATGACGCTCAAACACAATATGTGACAAAGGCTTAGTCAATGGATCTGCAACATTGTCTTCTGATGGTACACGCTCTACCACCACATCTCCCCTGACAGCTGTAACGACCCGCCACCCTATAATCGGGAATCCGATTACTAAATGGGTACCGAATCATTAATTTGGAACCAAACCAGGATCTAAGTAAGTCTGAGAAATAAATAATAAACTAAGCTAAACATTCACATCGCATTGAATTGAAATGAAAATGCAGGAATTAAAAATTATTACAATGCGACTCTATACAGCAAATAATTACATACTCCAACGGAAAGGAAATAATTAAACATACAGGCCAGAAATAAAATAACAACTACATCGGGGCATACCCCGGAATAACTGCTGACGGCGCTCAACACACGGCCGCACTCTCCTCGCTAGATCTGCTGGGAGTCCTCACCTGAAAACCGCGTGAGTCTCAAAAACAAGACTCAGTAGGGATCTTTTGATCCCCACTGCCCACGCGCACACCCACAAGTGTATACTACAGCTGACGGTAAAGTAACAAGCACAGTGGTAATTACTATTCCTAGATCTCAATGCGAATCACATGCAGTCGAAATGTATTAAACATGCATATTTCTAAACCAAACGACTAGGGAACCCACAACCGCTGTCTCGATAGAACACGCCAACCACACAAACAACAGTGGGGGAAAACATCGACCCGCTGAGACCAAGCAGTAACCCCTCGGATAGCACTCTAGCTACTCCGGCCCAACTGGCTCAGGTGGCTACTCCTTCCCTCAGCATGAGCGACGCTCCGAAAGTATCACACCCACACCGGTACTAGCTGACCCCGGGGTTCACCAGGTGACCCTCTCTCACTAGGCGTCACCCCGCCCACGCCCCCACCGGCGCTGTGCTCCACCCACACCAGCACAGGGTGCTAAAGCGCTACAACTGTCACTCCAGGTCCACAGTAACACAAAACCCGGCACAGTACGATCCGGTCACGTGAAAAGTCCGCGATCGTAAGACACTCAACGCAGTGCCATCCGGTCATGAAGAATCCATCATTATCGAGTGCACTAAAGCATGCATTAACCATCTATCTAGCAGTATGAACACGTTTTACTGGCATGAATTAGTGTAGTTCTGTCTTGAATCGCGTCACCCAAGACCGACGCCATTCAAGCTCCATGTACTGGTTCATAAAACATCGGCCTCAGAATCTGGCCTAAAAGGCGTCGACACCAGCGGTCGCCTTTTTAAAAGGCGTCAATATCCTCAGACGCCATTCATCACAGAAATCCAGAATTTACAGAAAACATTAATCAGGGGATTTCTGCCTTAAAAGGCGTCATGGTTACCCGATGCTATTACGAATCGCATCGCCCACCCATGACGTCTTTTAGTCCCAGAATCCCCGAACCGACAGAGCCTCAGTAAAGCAGTTCCTGTTTAAAAGGCGTCATGACGGCCCGACGCCCTTCAAAAAGGCGTCGTCCGTGCACGACGTCTTTCAACCCCAGAAACCAGATCTGTCATGAGCCCGATGGCTCCCCTTTTCGCCCCCAAAAATCCCAAAATCACCCAAAACGGAGGAGCAAGAGAGGCAAACACAACCATCACGAATCCATATTCATAGGAATCCCCCATTTTATCAAGAAGAGCTCCTAAACATGCTTGTTCTACCCCCCGAAATCATAGATCTAAAACATGCTTTAGGAGGAAGAATCATGATTTGAACATAGAACACGATGGGAAATCGTCACCCTACAGGTTACTTGAACTCCTCCAAGCTTCAAGCCGTCCGCCCGACTCGCCCCACGCCGCCGCCGGTATCACCGTGGTCGTCCTTACTCCACCGTGACGTCGGCCGCCGTCCGGAGAGTAAAACGCCGCAGTGGAAGTGGAGGTGGTAGTGGTGGGAGCTAGGTGGGTGATGGAGTGGAAGGAAAGATGAAATGGTGGGAGGAAAAGAGGGAGGAGAAGGGGCCGCCGCTGGAATCGCCGGAAGGGAGGAGAGGAAGAGAGAAGGAAGAAAATGAGGGAAAGAAGGAGGGCTCGCGGGGTTAACCAGAGACTGGCTAAAACGCGTCGACATGGACGGACGCCTATCAGGTGACGTGACGGCCGCTCTGACAGGATTCTGAAATGCGTCGCTCTACACAGACGCCGTTCAGGAGACATGTCAGGGCCATACTCTGACAATTCCAGAGTCGCAGTCTGAAAGGCGTCGTCCCATGCGGACGCCGTTCAGACGACATGACAGGGCCGTACTCACGCGGCCCAAAGCCAGCCCACGTGGCACCCACGTGGCAGAACCTAAAACGCGTCTGCAACGGTGGACGCCGTTTAAACCGCGTCGAGCCCGCTCGACGCGAAACATCACAGAGTCTCTGCCCCACTGGAGCCTGAACTACAGGGTCCGTCCCCAAAAACCGGATCCGAAAGCCTCAGTCCTTACAGCAGCAATTTCCCAAATCAGGTGGAAGCGCGTTAGAATATGCTTAGACCTTTGGTGAGACCGAGGTTCCTTCGTCTGGGCAATGGCCCTATTATTGTCACAAAATAATGGGACGGGAGCCAATATGCTGGTAACTATGTCACGTTCCGAAATGAATTTCTTCATCAAGACTGCCTACATGGCAACTTTAGCCGCAGCTATATACTATGCTTCTATCATTGAATCCGCAGTCGTTTCATGTTTGGAGCTCCTCCAACTGACTATCCCTCCATTTAACATGAATACAAATCCAGACATGGATTTGGTTTCATCTGAATCTAACTGAAAACTAGAGTTTGTATATGCTCTCAGTTGCAAGTCCTCTTCTCCTTCATATAGCAAGAAAAGATCCTTAGTTCTTCTCAAGTACTTAAGGATGCGTTTCACTGCTTTCCAGTGCTCCTCGCCTGTATCACTCTGATATCTGGTGGTAATGTTCAAAGCATTAGCCACATCAGGGAGAGTACGTAGCATCGCATACATGATCGATCCTATCACTGAGGCATAGGGTACCCGACTCATGTACTCTAATTCCTCAGATGTTCTAAGGGCCATGCCCTTAGACAGGTAAATTTCATGTCTCATAAGAATGAGACCTCTTTTGGAATTTTCCAACTTAAATCTTCTGAGTATAGTATCTATGTACATGGATTGGAACAATCCCAGCATCGTTTTTTATTTATCATGATAGATACTAATGCTCAGCACATAGGATGTTTCTCCCAAATCCTTCATAGAGAATGTCTTGGACAACCAAGACCTTGTTGATGTCAACATCCTTACATCATTCCCAATGATTAAGATGTCATCAACATAGAGGACTAAGAAGGTCACTAAGCTCCCACTAACCTTTTTGTAAACACAGGGTTCGTCTTTATTCCGAATGAAGTCGAAAGACTTGATAGTCTCATCAAATCTCAAATTCTAACTTCGAGATGCCTGCTTCAATCCATAAATAGATTTCTGAAGCTTGCATACCTTATTGAGATACTGCTTATATGTGAATCCATCAGGTTGTACCATGTACAGCTCTTCTGACAGGTTTCCATTAAGAAAAGTTGTCTTCACATCCATCTGCTAGATCTCATAGTCTAGGTATGCTGCAATGGCAAGGAGGATTCTAATTGACTTTATCATTGCTACTAGTGAAAAAGTTCCGTCATAGTCAATTCATTGTCTTTGATGATACCCCTTTGCCACCAGTCAAGCCTTATAAGTGTCAATTTGTCCATCTGCCCCGATCTTCCTTTTGAAGATCCATTTGCAGCCGATAGGGACTTTCCCTTCAGGTATGTCAACCAAGTTCCAAACTTGATTGGTATACATGTACTGGATTTTTGAATCCATAGCCTCCTTCCATTTCTTAGAGTTAGAATTACGAATTGCCTCCTAGTATTATTGAGGATCATCATCCTCATTTATCTGTACCTTAGACGAACTGTCAGAGATATATCCAACATATCTCTCAGGTTCTCTAGGTACCCTACCAGATCTTCGTAATACTTGTGTTTCAGGGTGAGCAAGTTCCATAGGTGACATCTCATCCAGTAATACTGTGTCCCCAGTTTCTGGTTCATAGACCTCATCCAGTTCTATCTGGCTCCTAGTGTTTTTCTAGAGGAGATATTCCTTCTCTAGGAATACATCTCTCTTGGCCACTAAGACCCTTTGCTTAGAAGGGTGATAGAAATAATATCCAAAAGTCTCTTTTGGATATCCCACAAATCTACACTTGTCAGTTCTCGACTCTAGTTTATCTGCGTCATTCCTTTTTACATGGGCAGGACAACCTCAAACATTAATGTGATTAAAGTTTGGTTTCCTTTCCTTCCATATCTCATATGGTGTACTAGGATCTGACTTACTTGAAACCCTATTCAACAAGTAGGCTGTTGTCTCTAAGGCATACCTGCATAAAGACAAAGGTAATCCTGATAAGGACATCATGGAACGGACCATGGCTAACAAGGTCCTATTTCTTCTCTCAGATACACCATTATGATGTGGCATATATGGTGGGTTCCACTAAGAAATTATTCCATTGTCCTTTAGGTAAGAAGTGAATTCGAGACTTAAGTGTTCACCACCTCGATCCGATCGAAGAGTTTTGATAATTTTACTAGTCTATTTCTCTACTTCATTCTTATATTCCTTAAACTTCTCAAAAGCTTGTGATTTATATCTCAATAAATACACATAGCCGTATCTAGAGAAGTCATCAATAAAAGAAATGAAATAGAGATATCTTCCTTTAGCCTCTATTGACATGGGTCCACATACATCCATGTGTATGAGTTCCAGAAGGTCAGCAGCCCTCTCACCATTTCCACTAAAAGGAGCTTTGGTCATCTTACCTATGAGACGCGACTCACAGGTATCAAATGGTTTGAATTCAAATGAATTCAAGTATCCATTTGAGCATAGGTGAGAAATCCTCTTCTCACCTACATGACCAAGCCAACAATGCTATAGATATGCAAGATTCACTTCTTCTATCTTATCAATGGAAACTTGCATTACATCATTACATGTATCCAATACATATAACCTATTGAACAAATAACCATTAGCTATAATCAAACCATTATTGATAATAGAGCATCCAGTGCTAGTTATTGTCAAAAAGTAACTAACATTGTTTGAGCAGAAAATAGATATAATATTTCTGATAATTATTGGAACAAAATAACACTCTGTTAACTCTAGAATTATCTTAGAAGGTAAACTAAGATGAACAGTCCCCACAGATTTAGCAGCAACCAAAGCTCCATTGCCCATCCTTAGTGGAATCTCATTCTTGTCAACTCTTCTCTTATTTGTCAACACCTGCAAAGAATTGCAGATATGAGTTGCGCATCCTGTTGGGTTCATTGTGTTGGATCCGACCAAAATGCAGCAGATAAAATTAAAGTTGGGATCAGATCCGTCCCGTTTCGATCAACAAAACTAAACAGTACACTGAATTTTAACTTGTGCGGATTCGAATCCGCATTCGTCCGATTCCGTCGGTATGATGCTGCAAGCCGCGCAGGTGCCCGACCTCTATTTGTATCCACGCGGTCTTTCTCTCAATAAATCGTCCTTGCTTCCTCACTTGAAGCAATGTTCGCAGATCCCGTCTGGCTCCGCGTAATCCACCGCGACATGCAGATTCAGATTCCCATCTGACAGGAAGATGGAGCAAGCAGGAGTCAAAACGAAGTCTCCCGGGGCCGGCCTGAGGTGGGGGGCGCCAGAGACAGAGAGGAGAGAGAGAAGGGGGCGGCTAGGTCAGGGTTGTTGGCCCCTGACCTAGCCCTAGTCTTTTATAATAAGTGCATTGCGGGTTTTAAGAAAAAGCCACACTTATCCAAAATCCCGTCGAAATATACACTGACTTGAAAACCTTTTGCATGTAACCGTTTAGGATCAAATACCTGTCCAGTCAACAGCCCATTAAGCCCAGTAACTCTTTACGGAGCTACTAAATTAATTAATATCCTTATATTAATTATTAGTTGAATTTAATGTCACACAATGAATTCAGATGGGCTTCCGATCACGTTGGGTGCCAAGCAACACCGCGTGATCCTAGAAGACATTGGGGTTTATGCAACCCACTATGGGTACCTTTCCGTCAACGGTTACTGCGCGGATTTAATCCTTCATCTGTGCAATGTTCCCAAATTGACTTAGGGTATGGTTTATTGTTAAATCCTAGTCAATCGATTCACTTGAATCAGATGCCGCTAATCTATATCAAATAACTCTTTATCTGATACAGAGTCTGCCCTGGCCAGGGACTTAAGCGCATCTTTCCCAGAACATTCTCTCTCCAAATACTAAGAGCGGATGATCCCGTATTGAACACACAATTACCTTCGAGGGCATTTCCCTGAACCCGATCATTTGGCTTATTGATAACCTATGGTTAGGGATTCGTTAGTCAAGGTCAAAGCTCAGAAACCTACCAACAAGATATCTTTGGTGTCTCAGGTCCAAGGATCATCTACGCAACTGTGACAAAAGAATCTAATTGGTTAACAATGAGGTATATACCACCCAGCGATTCATGGTCGGATCAATTCTGTGAACTCATTCGCCAATGAGCACCTACAGGTCCAGTATAGTGTCTCCACACAAGTGACTTATAGGACTAGTCACCCTCATCATATGAGCTGAAGAAACTTGTACTAGTCTATCCGGATATTTAATGTCCTTCTCAAACATCCTCTGACTAAGAACAATTAAGAACATGTCTTTATAAGTCTTCGGTCCCGTAATTATGATCTCCTCATAATCCGAAGACTATTGCACATGTTCATGGACTTCATCGTGATACGATAAACATAGATCAAATTAATTACACACAATGAATTTATGCCATTATATATCAATAAACTGAATAATACATAGTATCGGATTGGCTTTCGGGCAACCTAATACTAACAATCTCCCACTTGGACTAACGCCAATCACTTTTATATAGAATACCCATATTCTTTAAGTAACGCTCAAAAATATTTTGAGATAGAGGCTTTGTCAGTGGATCTACTATATTGTCGACCGAAGGAACTCTTTCCACCATGACATCTCCTCGAGCTATAATCTCTCTGATCAGATGAAAGTGCCCCAAAATGTGCTTCAACTTCTGATGAGACCTCGGATCTTTCGGTTGAGCAATCACCCCATTGTTGTCATATAGCATAGGGACGGGACCAGAGATGCTTTTCACCACACCAAGATCGCCAATGAATTTCTTCACCCAGACTGCTTCCTTGGCGAATTCAGCAGCAGCAATATACTCCGCTTCCGTTGTCGAATCAGCAGTGGTTTCCTACTTGGAACTTTTCCAGCTCACTGCTCCTCGGTTGAGTGTGAAGACAAACCCTGATGTTGACTTACTGTCATCCGGATCAAACTGAAAACTCGAGTCAGTGTATCCTTGCAGCTTTAAGTCTCCTCCTCTATAGACCAGAAACATATCCTTAGTTCTTCTCAAGTACTTAAGGATACATTTTATAGCATTCCAGTGTTCATCACCTAGATTTGTCTGATGTCTGCTCGTAACACTTAGAGCAGACGCAACATCAGGTCTAGTACATAGCATGGCATACATGATGGAACCTATGGCTGAAGCATAAGGAACCTTATCCATCACTGCCCTCTCCTCAGGAGTCTTAGGAGACTGACCTTTGGTAGAGATAAATTCCATGTCCCATCAGTATGAGACCTCTCTTGGAGTTTTCCATGCCAAACTTTTTGACAATGGTTTCTATGTATATGGATTAGGTTAATGCTAGCATCTTCTTTGATATATCTCTATAGATTCGTATTCCCAATACGTAAGATACTTCTCCCAAATCCTTCATTGAGAAGTTCTTGGATAGCCAGATCTTTACTGATAACATCATCTCTATATCATTCCCAATGGGTAGGATATCGTCAATGTAAAGAACTAGGAATGTGATTGCACTCTCACTGTTTTTCTTGTACACATAAGTGTCATCTTCATTCTTAATGAAGCCATAAGATTTGATTACCTCATCAAACCTTATGTTCTAGCTCCGAGAAGCTTGCTTCAGTCCATAAATGGACCTTTGCAACTTGCATACCATATCTGGAGATTCATTTGATGTGAAGCCCTCTGGTTGTATCATATATACCTCTTCTTCAAGGTTTCCATTGAGGAAGGCCGTCTTCACATCTATCTACCAGATTTCGTAATCATAGTATGCAGTAATAATGAGAAGAATTTTGATAGACTTAATCATGGTAACGGGTGAGAAGGTCTCGTCATAGTCAATGCCTTACCTTTGATGATAACCCTTTGCCACTAACCCTGCCTTATAAGTCTCAATTCATCCATCTGCACCAATCTTTCTTTTAAAGATCCGCTTGCAACCGATAGGTACTATACCTTCGGGTAAGTCAACCAAGTTTCAAACTTGGTTGATGTACATTGACTGAATTTTAGAATTCATGCCTTCTCGCCATTTTTCGGCCTCTGGACTTTCAATGGCCTCCTAGTAAGTCTTAGGATCATCATCCTCATTATAGAGTATCCTACAACCATCCAAATTAATATGTCCCACATATCTTTCTGGTGGTTTAGGTGCTCTTTCTGACCTACGAGGCTCTTGTGTACCTTCTTGAATAGGTTCAGAAACTGATAGTTCATCTGATGAACCATTAACAGTTTATGGATATGGAATTTCTTCCAGAGTTACTTTACTCCTACTGTCCTTTTGGAGAATAAAATATTCTTTCAAAAAAACAGCTCTCCTGGCTTCAAATACCTTTTATTCGCCAGGATGATAAAAGTAATATCCATAAGTTTCCTTTGGATAGCCCATAAATATGCATTTGTTAGTTCTGGACTCCAGCTTATCTGCATCATGTCTTTTGACATGAGCGGGACATCCCCAGACTTTAACATGTTTAAGGTCTAGTTTCCTTCCATTCCATATCTAATACGGAGTGGTTGCAACAAATTTGCTGGGTACCTTGTTCAGGATATACATAGCCGAGCTAAGTGCATATCCCCATAAGGACACTGGTAATTTGGACATACTCATCATCGATCGCACCATTTTCATTAATGTGTGATTCCTCCTTTTTGATACATCATTCATTTGAGGTGTATAAGGAGGTGTAAGCTAAGAAAGGATACAATTATCCTTTAAGTATTTTGTGAACTCTGTACTCAAATATTCCCCACCACGATCGGATCGGATGGTTTTGATACTCTTTCTAGTTTGTTTATCTACTTCATTCTTAAATTCTTGAATTTCACAAAAGCTTCTGATTTATACTTCAATAAGTATATGAAGTCATATCATCAGTGAACATAATGAAGTATGAGAAACCACCAATGGTTTGGATTGATATAGGACCACATACATCTGAATGTATTAGTTCTAGTAAGTCATTGGCTCGTTCTCCAGTTCCAGAAAATGGAGATTTTGTCATTTTACCCATTAAACATGACTCACAGGTTGCATATGATTCATAATCAAATGGATCTAAGTATCCATTTTTATACAGTCTTTGGAGTCTTTTTTCACCAATGTGGCCAAGCCTACAAAGCTATAAGTAGGCTTTGTTCACTCATACTTATTTCTTTTAATTAAATAACTGATATTTAAATTATCGTGAGACACATTCAACAAGTACAATCCATTGGATAATAAAGCATAAGCTAAATTTATTTTTGAAATAAATTGAACAACAATTGTTCCCAACAGATAATATGTACCCAATTCTATCCAAACATGAAATAGAAATAATATTCCTTATTATGCTAGGTACATAATAACAGTCATCTAATAAAAATGTGTCTCCAGATGGTAGCTTGAGCTTCACTATCCCTACAACGATCGCCGCAACTATTGTGACATTACCTAGCCTCAGCTCCACCTCGCCAGTTCTCAGCTTACGTCTTCTTATTAGTGCCTGCATAGAATTGCAGATATGAGAAACACATCTAATATATAATACCCATGAAGTATAATATCTAATTGACAAGTTTACATCTATCATATAGATACCTGAACCGTCCTGCTGCTTCACAGTTCCTTGAGCCTTGTCCTTGAGGTATTCTTTACAATTCCTCTTCCAGTGGCCCTTCTGATGACAGCAGAAGCATTCATGCTTTTCAGCACTCTTGCCCTTGTCCTTTTTGACAACTTTGGGCTTCTTCTGATTCTTGCATTTTCCTTTCCTAAAGACTTGGACTGTCAGTCTTTTCCGGTTGGTCTTACCAACCATAAGGACTTGGGGTTTATCCTTCACAAGGTTCCCCTCTGCAGTCATCAGCATATTCAATAATTCAGCCAAAGTTGTCTGGATCTTATTCATGTTGAAGTTGACTATGAACTGAGCATATGATTGTGGAAGTGAAGATAATACAAGGTTTGTATGTATCTCCTTAGGGAGTGGGACCTCAAGAGCATCCAGCCTCTCCACCCATTCAATCATCTTCAGCACGTGATTTTGTACTGAAGATCCCTCTACCATCTGAGCCTTGAACATATTTTTAGATATCTCATATCTTTCGATTATGCTTTGCTCACCAAATAGCTCCTTCAAATGGAGTATGATGGATCTAGCATCCATCTCCTCATACTGCCTCTGCAACTCATTACTCATAGAGGCTAACATGTAGCATTGGGCCATGGTGGAATCCTCCTTCTATTTCTCGTATGTCAGCATGTCCTCCTCTGGGGCATCTAATGCTAGTTGAGTAGGAGGTTCTTCATCCAGAACATAAGCAATTTGCTCAGACCTGAGGATAATCTTTAGGTTCCTGAGCCAGTTTGAGTAGTTTGGTCCTGTCAAATGATTGGCATCCAGTATGCCACACAACGGATTATGGTGCGACATTTTAACCTACAGGAGATAATCAAATTACAATTAGCAGATATTTAGTTATTAATTAAAACAAGATATTTGTTTATTTAGTTTTACTCCCACTAATTTTCGTCGGACTGTATAAGCTTCATATATACAGAACGGGAGACACCGACAGTCTCCTAGCGGGGATTAGAATCTCTAAGAATCACAATATATCCTCGGGTAAACACATAGTATTATATTATCACCCTAGAGCAACCATGTCATGGTAATTGCAACTCCTTGCAATATCCGATCATATTTCGGCTCTCAGGTTATTAACGGTCTCGAGTAAACACAGTAGACCATTATACTTGGTCTAAGCGTTACCATCAATACGTGATGGAGTAGAGTAGCAATATAACTCCTGGGTAAACTCGTGGATAGCTGTATCGTTCCTCTATTATAATCTTAAGGCATCTAACGCCATAGTTAATAGTCCTCTCATCAGATGATGGCAAATCTAGGGTAAACACATAGAATATGCTACCACCGAACTAAGTTCTGATAACTATATTGATGGAGAGCCACGCGGTGCATTCTCCGTGACTCGCACTACGGCTTAGACTTTGTAATGAAGGTTTTATTTTATTTATTTTGGTCTCATCCTAACTGATAGTATTAAATATATCGAATATATTACATATACTAATAACCTAGGAAATTTGATTCGTAATAAAAAAAAAAAAATACATGCATCGCATATAGGTCATTAGTGTGGTCATGGATAGCACCGTGGTTTGACTTGAGCCAGACAATCAAACACACACACACAATATAACAGTTTATATCATGAGTCTGCAAACTCATAGATCTAATGAACTCCTTCATATCCTTCTTGGTTGCAGTTGTAGATCATCCTCGCTCTACGCTCTGGCACCTCGATCAAATTACAAGATAATTTAAAAAAAGCCTTATGGCGAGTACATCAAAGAGGGAGGCAGTGTTATAATGGAATATGAGAGAGGGAGAGGTACGCTGACCTCTATTTATGAACAATTAATAACCCATTCACACACCATCGATCCGTATCCACACATCATCATATAAATAATATTTCATGCTTATCCAAGACCACCGTGCAATTTATTAAATTAAACAAACCACACATGAATTAGCACAACACATGGATAAATAAAATTTTCAAAAGTAAATAATATTTTGGTTTCATAAACTAGGGACCAAATAAAATTTGGATTTGAATTTTCGAAAAATGTTATTTTGTTATGTTTAAACATGCTAACGTAAATCAAATTTAAATAAGCAAACACATCATAATATATGTGCTAAAACTCCAAATTGACAAATATATAATATTCCATGCAAGATTAAATCATAGACGTTACATAAATTAATTTAACGATTAAATTAACTATATTTAATGTCCTTTAATCTAATAATTAGATTAAATAACTATTTAACAACATTTGTTAAAAATCCCCATAATTTATAAATCTATTTACTGGCCCTTTAATAGTTATCAAACAGACTTTAATTCAATTAAAAAATCTAATTTTAAATTTAAATGAAATTTTGTAATTTAAAAAGGGCAGTAAATGGATAAAAAAAAAATTACAATAGGCTAAAGGGGCCTAGCGAACTGGGCCTGGTTTGATCAGTAGGCCGAGCCCAGCCGATGCCCGGACCAGGCCCAGACCCCCCCCCCCCCCCCCTAAGGGGCGGGCTTGGCCCGGGTCGGGCGTCAGGCTGGCTCGGACCCAGGGCCCAGCCGCCCCCCCTTCCTTTCCTGACGCAGCTAGGGAAAACCCTAGCTGCGTTGCAGGCGGGAAAGGGGGCGGCGCCTAGCCGTCGGCGGCCTGCCCCGCAGGCGCTGGCCGACTAAGGCCGGCACCCGGGAAGACTGCCCAGCGGCCAGGGGTTCAAGCGATGGCGCCAGTGACCCTGGTCGCCAGTAGTCTCCCCAAAATCCCCCTTTCTATTTTCTGTGTGCAAACCGAGCCCCCTTCCCCCCCCCCCCCCCCCCCCCCCCCCTTTTCAAAACCGCAGGAGAAGAAGAAGGAGAAGGGTCCGCCGGCCACCCCATCGAGTACCAGTGGTGGCTCGGGCAGTGGCCGGCGACCACCTCATGGTGATTTAGAGCATCGGCGAGCCTTCCCCAACAATTTGGGGTGCCGAAAAATAAGCTAAAAATACCATTCTTCATCTCACGAAGAACACGAATTGCATACATGAAAAAAAAAATGATTTTAATGCAATAATTAACTGTTAATTAATCACGTTCATCTTGTGAACATGGATCATGCATTCAAAATCACAAACTAGCATGGAATATATTATAAAAATGACAATCTGGAGACCAAAATGGCGAAGAACACAGTGGAACCTGGCTTTGATACCACTGTTGTGTTCGCTGTGTCAGATTCGACCAAAACACAGCGGATAAAATTAAAGGCGGGATCGGATCCGTCCCGTTTCGATCAACAAAACTAAACGGTAAACTGAATTTACCTTGTGCGGATTCGAATCTACGTTCAACCTATTCTGTCGGTATGATGCCGCAAGCCGTACAGGTGCCCGACCTCTAGCGGTATCCACGTGGTCTTCCTCTCGGGGGATCATCTTTGCTTCCTCGCTCGAAGTAACGTTCGCAGATCCCGTCTGGCTCCGCGTAATCCTCCGCGACATGCGGATTCAAATTCCCGTCGGACGGGAAGACGAAACAGGCGGGAGTCGAAACAAAGTCTCCCGGGGTGGGCCTGAGGTGGGAGGCGCCAGAGACAGAGAGGAGAGAGAGAAGGGGGCGGCAAGGTCAGGGTTGCTAGCCTTTGACCTAGCCCTAGTCTTTTATAATAAGTGCGTTGCGATTTTTCAGAAATACCCACACTTATCTAAAATCCCGTCGAAATATCCACCGACTTGAAAACCTTTTGCGTGTGACCCTCTAAGCCCAAATACCAGTCAAGTCAATAGCCCATTAAGCCCAATAACTCTTTATGGACCTACTGAATTAATTAATATCCATATATTAATTAATCAGCTAAATTTAATGTCACACAATAAATTCAGACGGGCTTCCGATCACGTTGGGTGCCAAGCAACACCGCGTGATCTCGAAAGGTATCGGGGTTTACACAACCTAATATGGGAACCTTTCCGTCAACGGTTACCGTGCAGATTTAATCCTTCATCCGTGCAATGTTCCCGAATTGACCTAGGGTATGATTTACTGTTAAACCCTAGTCAATCGATTCACTTGAATCAGATGCCGTTAAGCACATCATTCCTGGACTTAAGCACATCATTCCTGGAATATTCTCTCTCCAAATACTGAGAACGGATGATCTCGTATTAAACACACAATTACCTTCGAGGGCATTTCCCTGAACCCGATCATTTGACTTATTGATAACCTATGGTTAAGGGTTCATTAGTCAAGGTCAAAGCTCAGAGATCTATCAACAAGATATCTTTGGTGTCTCAGGTCTAAGGATCATCTATGCAACTGTGACAAAAAAATCTAGTTGGTTAACAGTGAGGTATATACCGTCCAGCGATTCATGGTCAGATCAATTCAGTGAATTCATTCGTCAATAAGTACCTACAGGTTCATCATAATGTCTCCATACAAGTGACTTATAGGACCAGTCACCCTCATCATTTGAGCTAAAGAAACCTATATTTGTCTATCCGGATGTTTGATGTCATTCTCAAACATCCTCCGACTAGGAACAATTAAGAATATGTGTTTATAAGTCTTCGGCCCCGTAATTATGATCTCATCATAATCTGAAGACTGTTGCGCATGTTCATGGACTTCATCATGATACGATAAACATAGATCAAATTAATTACACACTATGAATTTATGTCATTATATATCAATAAACTAAATAATACATAGTATCGGATTGGCTTTTGCACCTAATACTAACACATCCAGTATCCAATACCCATGATGTGGATCTCATAAAAGACAAATTTAAGTCAACGACAAAAATACCTTCATTTAGAATTGTCTTGTAATTCTTTTTCCAATGACCAGTCTATCCACACCGAAAGCATTTGCTATCTTTTTCATCCTTCTTGCTCTTGCCCTTGCCTGCCTTGGTGATCTGATTACCCTTGGCCTGTTTCTTTCCCTTCTTGTTATTAGGTGTTTGGGTGGCCTTCCTTTTCTTGTTGGTTTGACCAACAATCATTACAGAAGACGGTTTCTCCTTCTGCATGGTCCCTTCAACACTCTTTAACATGTTTAGGAGTTTAGGCAAAGAAACCTCAATCCTATTCATGTTAAAGTTCATGATGATGGGAGAAAAGGATTCAGACAATGACTAGAGAATGAGATCAATGCTAAATTCAAGGTCCAACTTGAATCCTAGCCCATTGAGTCTCTCTATCCACTCCATCATTTTCAGTATATGTGCCTGTACTGAAGCACCCTCAAACATCCTTGTCCTGAAAAGTTTCTTCGAGACCTCATACCTCTCTATCCTACCCTGCTCTCCAAAGAGCTGGCATAGTTGGAGAAGTATAGCTCTACAATCTGTCTTTTCAAGTTGCCTATGTAGCTCGGGAGACATAGAGGCCAGTATATAACACTGTGCATGGGAGGAATCTTTTGACCATTTTGCGTAATTTAACTGATCACCCTTTTCAGCATCAACGGGAGGCTCAGGTTGAATCATGTCCAACACGTACACAATCTTTTCGGCACTTAAGACAATTCATAGATTATGCAGCCAATCTTGATAATTAGGTCTAGTCAACTTGTTTGCATCCAAGATGCTACAAGGGAATGTCACAAACATGATGATCTGGATGAAAAATAAAAGACAATATTTTAGCATGCGTTCAAGTTTCTAACTTAGATGTGGTTTTCTATCTTAGTTAGTTCTACTAGTTTGCGTCGAACTATATGACCCTCAATCATATAGAACGGGAGATTACAGCGATCATCTAGTTGGTTGGAATCCCAACATGATTGAGGTGCGACCTTGTAGAAAGCACAACAAATCACATCCCATCTCTTGGGCAGTCAACATCACTTGCATCTAATGCAATATCCGACTTTCGGCCTCTGAGTAGTCATCCCCTTGTGGAAAGCACAACAAAGAATACTCCTAGTTAGATCATACCACCATTACTACACAGCAATGAGTTCGTGACTTGACCCTTGTGGAAAGCACAACAAGGCCAAGCTCAGTTCCTCATCCTATTGAAGCAAAGCTTTAGGGCTGAGATCCTGCCACCAAATCATGAACCTTCTGGAAAGCACAACAAATCCATGAAATAATGACATTCAGTCACCCTATAATGGTGGAGGGTCACGACAGCTCCTAGAGCTACATTTAAAGATTTAATATTCAATAAAGAAGGAATTTTGCTTTTATCTTGGTCTCACCTTAAGTGGTAGAATAAATATATTAAAGATATATATTTACTGTACCTAGTAATTGCTCAAAATAAATGCATCCAATGCAAATAAATAGGCCTGGGTGATCATGGACTCTAAATTAAAGCTACGCAGATATCCAGCCTACTTTCCAAGCAGCAGGATCATCCTCGCAGTCTGTCCTCCGTGCCTTCAAGCTCCATCCGCAGTATTAATTACAAAAATTATACGACTCGCAGGCCGGAAAATGAATTACATGCCAATGATTTCCAGTAGCCCTTAGGGTGAGTACATTCATCGGAGGAAGATAGAATTATATTGAAAATTAAATAAAGAGAGAAGGGAGGCTCACAGGCCTCAAACGAACTGAGCTAAGTCCATGATCACCCACCATTCCACACACAATCACAGAAGGGTTATTTTGAAATAATCCTTATATTTAGATTGAAATCATGGGTTGTGCATTCGAGAAATTTTGGTCATGATTAGTTTTGGAAAAACTCATCGTTGCATTCAAAAGTAATCAAACAGAGACCAAATTAGGCATCACAGAAACATCTATGCTTAGAATCATTCCATATGTATAAGAGGATACATATATGAATTTAAAAATTCAATTCAATCAATCACGACAATTAAGACAATTATGAAATTTAAATTCAAATTAATCATCCAATGATTAAACTAAATAGAATGAAATTTAATTAAATGATCGTCTTCAATTATCCTTCATTAAAATTCACAATTTGAATCTTTGAAAATTATCCAGATAATTTTATAAATACAAAAATTTGAACGATGATCCTCTCTAAAAATTCAACATTTGAATTTAACAATTATCTAATAATTAAAAATTCAAAAATCTTAATTTTATACGTAATCTTCAATTAATCTCAAAATTTAGATGATAATTGTTAGATTAATCAAAATCAAATTTAACTAATCCATTTCTGACAATTATCTTAATTTTGAGAAAAAAAAAAAATCAGGCCAGTGCAGTATGCTACACGCCACTGCAGGGGAGGTTCGGAGCAGTGCGCCTACCAGTGGGAAAAACGACAATAAAACCTAGCCTGTAATAATTAAAAACAATTTATACGGCTTGCCCATGTGTCGTTCACATGGTGTGAACGGCCACATGGTTGGCCATCTACACCATGTGGACGGCCACAAGGTTGGCCGTTTAGTTTTTCAAAATTTCCTGAAATTCCTAGACGGCCTGTGCTTTTGCCGTCTACATGAACGGCCATTCCAAGTGTCGTTCACATGGCGGTGGACGGAGGCCCAGCCTGCCGTCCAGACCCTAACTACGGTCTATTCAGCCATCCAGATTCCCACTATCTCCGCAAAATTAATTTTTATGGCCCAAAAATTAAAATAAAATTGAAGAACACAAAATAATTCGAACATGATGTTATAACAGAGATTGTTCTTCCCAGTTGCATCAACAGGAGCCTAAACCTAGCTCTGATACCACTGTTAGGTTCGGTCGAAACCCTCGAGAAAATGTTTGCAGCGGAAGAACAAAAAATTAAAACAAGTTCCCTTACCAGTTCGGGTTCTAATTGATGCAACAAAAATGATCTAAATAAAATCATATGAGATTTTCACCTTGAGTAGAACACGTTGTTCTACAGAGATTGATGCCAAACTCCTCGAAGCTTTAAGTTGCACAAGCGTATAGTCTCTAGAGCCAATCCACACGAACCCTCGCAACAATGAAGCTCACTTTCTCCCAACCCGCACAACACAAACCCTGCCTCAAACCCTTTGGGAAGAGTCCAACTCTTCCAAATGCTTGACGGCCAACTTTGGAATGGGATAGCGATTAGGTTACGGGTTGGAGAAAACATGGGTTATTTATAGGAATGTTAAGGTGGCAGCTTGAATCGCCTCGTTTAACCAAACCCATCTTTAACTGCCACAGTTAAAGTAAACCCCTAGGTATATTATATATCAATGTATTATTATTAGCTTATTTATCAAATAATCATAATAATACATATATTATATATATGCCCTTTATATTATTGTATATGTACTTTTAAGCTATTTATTGATTCTTTTCCCAAAAGAATCTAATACTTTAGTATATTTTTCCATACAATAATATTCCGTTATGTAAGAGTTATTTGTGTGTGATCCTCTAGGCCCATTATCACTCCAGTTTAAAGATCCATTAACTTCTAATCTAATTAGAAGTAAATTAAATCAGTTATTCTCAATAACTATTTAATTTGATCTGGACTGTTTGATCACGTTGGGTCAAGCAAATCCGCGTGATCCCAGAGGATGCTGGGTTTATCTTCACCCTGTCTGGCACCTGTCAGTCTTCAGTTACTGTATCACTATAATCCCTCTCTCATTCTATGAGTCCAATCCAATCGTGTGGTATGGTTATGTCAAACCACTAGTTATTGTGTCGTCTGACCATGACCTCCTTAATAATTTCACGTTCGTTCCAAATGATCCGATACCACCCTGGCCAGGGGTTTAGTGGAGCATCCATGTCATAACCCATTAACTGTCTGTGATATACCTGATAGTGAGCGATCCCCTCTTGACCATTAACGGTGTTCGCATGTATTCCGATGTGGCTAATAATTTGGTGTTTCATGACTTATAGTTAAAGTTACTTAACCAAACATTAAACCACACCAATCCTCACACAAGACCCCATTAATGTCTTAGGTCAAAGGATCAACGATACTACTGAGACAGAAGGATCTTCAGTTGACATTAGGTATAATTGACATTATGAAGCTCCATCAGCGAATCAGTTCAGTGAACATCCTCCCAGGATGAACACCCACACATATGTGCTGGTGCTCCGCACCTGTGACTGTAAGATTGGTTATCTACACATCATGCATGCCGATTTACAAGTAATCAATGTCCCAGAGTGATTACTCTCCAATCAGGAACAGTTTAAGTTATATGTCCATGTATAGTCAAACTCACATTTGAGATCCCATCTTGAAATTGACTTTACAACTACATATCCTCGGAACAACGGAAAGTAATCCACCGATTATAAATTTATGCTCTAATTACTAGTTAATTATATTGAATAAGATTGTATAACATATTGGGCCTCCACGGCCCAAAATTGGCCTGTAGGACTGTAAGGACTGAGGTTTCGGGTTCTGTATTCGGGTCGGGATCGGGCCGGATCCCCTGGTTTGGACCCCGTTGGGTCTTGTGATTTCTGGCTGAATGGCGTCAGCGCTCGTCGACGCCTTTCAAAAGGCGTCAGCATGTGTGGACGCCATTTAGGTTCGCAGGATGTTGTGCCACGTGTGCGCCACGTGGGCGGTTTTCGGGCCGCGAGAGTACGACCCCTGTCATTTCGTCTGAACAGCATCCAGGTGGGTCGACGCTATTCAGACTGTGACATCTGCGATGTCAGGGCATGGCACCAGAGCGCTGTCAGTACGGCTGTCCTGTCAGACTGATAGGCGTCTGCCTCGATCGACGCGTTTTAGTTGGTTTCGGATTGACCCCGCGAGCCTCCCCTTCTTTCCCTCATTCTCACCTTCACTCTCTCTCTCCTCGCCCTCTTCGCCCTCTCCGACGCTCTTCTTCCCCTTCCCTTCCTCTTCTTCCTCTTCCACCACTCCAACACCACCTTACCTCTCACCTCTACCTCCACCACTTCCTTCACGGTGTTCCACTCTCCGGACGGCGGCCGACGTCCCGGTGGAGTGGCGGCGTCCTCGAGGGTACTGGCGGCGGTGTGTGGTGCGGCGGGACGGCGGCACGGAGCTTGGCGGAGTTCAAGAACCGGTAGGGGGACGAAACCTTGCATGTGTGCTCGTTTGCTTCTTGGCGTGATGTGGCGTGTTTGGGGTTAGGTTGAGCATGTTTAGGGGGATTCCTTGTGGGAATGGCGATGTTTGTGGATGTGGTTTCATAGCATGATCGTGATGCTTGACGTTCTCATCTTCCCCTTTTGGTTTTGGGACTTTTCGGGTACTTGGGGTTCAAGGGAGAAACCCTCGGGTCGAACCAGGAAACCTGGTTTCTGGCGCTAAATGGCGTCGTGCCTGGTCGACGCCTTTCCGAAAGACGTCGGGTCAGTACGACGCGTTTTAGGGCAGAAACCTCCCTATTCGAGGTTTCCTGAGTTAGGGGTTCTGGCGCTAAATGACGTCATGGATGGACGACGCCTTTTTGGAAGGACGTCGGGCCATCATGACGCCATTTAGGCAGGAAATGCCCCCGTTTGAGGGTTCTGCAATCTGGATTTCTGAGTTGAATGGCGTCGGGCGACCCTGACGCGTTTTAAACGGCGACTTCATTGGTGGACGCGTTTTAGGGGATAATCTGACTTTTAATGAACCCGTCTGTGGAGCTTGAATGGCGTCGACCTCGGTCGACGCGATTCAAGACAGGAATGCTTAACTCTGATTATTTGATACATGTTTCACGGTGGGATGGTTCAGATGCATGCTTTGAGTTGTATACTGAGACTGAGGACTTCTGCATGAATGAGATTTCATCATCTGTGGGTGTGTGCTTTAACCGTACGTTGAGACTGGGGTTTACTGTGCGAATGGAATGACAGCATGTTATATATGTGTGTGTGTGCTCATACGACTGTGGATCGATATGGCTGTGGTTTCCGATGTCACCATGGACCGGTGGGGCCAGGGTCATGGTGTCTGTGAGGAGGGGTACATGTTGTGGTTTACCTTTAGCTGAGGGAAGCAGAACCACCTTGAGCCCGTCGGGCCGGAGTAGCTGGTGCGCTATCCGAGGGGTTGCTGCTTGGCCTCAGCGGGTCGGGTTTCCCTTGTTTGTAGTGACAGCTTCCGGCGTGTTTCTTGCTGTGGAGCTGGTGGTGTTACTGGTGGGAGTTGGTTTACCCTTTAGCCATTGGGCCTGATGTGACCTTTGATCAAGGTTACGAGTGGTACCCTTAGCCCTTGGCCTGATGCAGCCCGGGAGAGTTGGGTTTGAGGGTAGTTCCTATAGCTTCGGCTTGACGGGGGTTCGCCGGTCCCCAGGGCCCTCCTGGAAGCGCTGAGGCCTAGCGTGGAGGCAATCCGGTGGTAGGACAGTAGTCTAGACTGCTTGTGTGCACACATAGCTGGCAGTGGCGGTACACTGAGTCCAGCTAGTCCTAGTTTAGCTCACTGCCTCACCCTACAGTGCCCCGGAACACTGTAGGGGTGGACAGGCGTGAGCACTGGTGGTAGTGTTGGTAGGCGACGTTTGACTTCGGTCGACTGTGTGGTTTAGTCGCCTTGTGGACTTCGGTTGTGAGACGTGACTCTGTGTTGGGTTCTTCGGGTTACTCAGAGTTGTTCCTGCTACACTGCTTATCGTGCGTTTCGTGTCTGAGTTGGGTGCTATGTTTACTGCTTTACTTAAATTGCTTTATATTACTGTTGCTTCACTTGTGGGTGTGTGAGTGGGAGGCAGGGGATCGGATGATCCCTACTGAGCCCAATTCTGGTGTGGCTCACTCCCTGCGGTTTCAGGTGTGGACTTCGAGGCGCAGCGGTAGCGTGGTGTCTTCTTGGTGTGCGGACCAGCAGCTGTCTCAGTTCCGGGGTATCCCCCGATGTTGTTGTACTTTACTTCTTCCTGTACTTATTTAATGTGTTGGACATTGTAAATATTGTTGGACTGTATACGGACATTGATATTTTCCTTCATGCGCACTCATTTACCTTTGTAGTCCGTGTGATTGTTATATTTAGCCCTGTTTAGCACTTACTCCTCCAGATGTGTTGTGTGAGATCCGGGTGTGAACCCGTAGTTAATGGGCCGGCATCCATTTAGTGACCGGGTCCCCGGTCATAGGATGGCGGGTCGTTACAAGGACACCCAAACACTAATAATAATGTGCCCCAAGAATTGAATTTTCTATAGCCAGAACTTATATTTGCTAAATTTTGCATACAATTGGTGAGTTTTGGGAATCTCCAGCACAACCCTTAGATGTTCCATGTGTGCCTCCTCACTCAGAGAGTAAATCAATACATCATCAATGAAAATCGCTACAAACTAGTCAAAATACGGCTGAAAGATTACATTAATCAAATCCATGAATGCAGTAGGGCCATTTGGTTAGTTAGTCCAAAAGGCATAACCAAGAACTCGTAATGACCATAGTTGGTGCGGAAAGCCATTTTCGGAATGTTTTCATCCTTGATCCACAACTGACGAAAGTCGGATCGAAGATCAATCTTGGACTAGACTTTGGTTGATTGTAACTAATCCAACAAGTCCTCGATCCTTGGCAAAGTATATTTTTTCTTGACAATGACTTGATTGATCTTGTGATAATCAATACATAGCTACATTGACCCATCCTTCTTTCGGACGAATAACACTAGTGCACCCGATGGTGACACTAAGACGTACGAAGCCCTTATTCACAAGTTCCTGTAGTTGCTTTCCCAATTCTACCAACTCAACTGGAGCCATTCTGTAAGGTGCCTTGAAAATAGGTGTTGTCCCTGGCATAAGGTCAATGTTGAAATCGATCTCCCTTGATGGTGGCAAATTGGGTGGATCGTCAGAAAACACATCGGGAAAGTCACGACTATAACAAAGATCGAGAAAATGTCTCCTTTTAATTGTCGACTATCAAACAAGTCAGAAAATGTGACAAGATTAATATTAACCGAATTTAGTATAAGCTCAAGACACATAAGTGCTCTAACCATGCTTTGACTTGTGATCAATCCATAAATACCGATAGAAAACAAATATACACTCAAAAACAGTACATGCTCAAACATCATGCCTAACTCCTTATCAATCTCAATTGATTTCAACGAACAATTCAACTGCTTTAAGTTTTTTCTAAAATAAAAATTTCACAGAGTCATAATTCCATGACAAAATCTAGGACAAAAGAAAGCATTCATGATTGAAGAGATAGAAGAAAAGGTAGAATGAAATGCCTTGAAATTCTATTTATATACAGTCACTTAGATTAATATCATTCATATATGAACTATAAATATTAAAATATATTTTATTTGAAGGGAAATGTCCTAACAATAACACATGACAAAAAGGCCTCTTTTTTATTGGTGTTAATATTAAGTATTTTATTAATACTAAGTATTTAGTATTTAAGTACTTTCTATATAATACTAATTATTATTATATTATTAACGAGCCATAGTAATTGCACCTATTAAGGGAACAAAAAGAATTATAGAAATTAATTCCAATGGAAGAAAAACATCTGTTGATAAATGAATCCGAATTTATTGAACATTACTTATAAGGTCCTGCTCTATAATGTAGTTTGATTTTGTAGTCCAAATAATCCCGTACCATGATGTATCTGAATAATAGTAATTAGTGAAAAAAGAATATTTGTACAAACTAGCGAAGTGACCCCATCTCCCACAGTCCAAAGATAGAAAACATTGGGATATTCCGAACGCTTCATGAAAATAAGAGTTCAATAGAATATAGAATAAGGATATACAAATAAGAACCAATCCCAAAGAAAAGGCAGAATAAAACGGATTGGTAAGTAAAAATACTCCTAAGCCCCCTAATATAAGAGCTAATCCCAAAAATACTACAAAAACATCATGTATTGGTCCAGTTAAATCACCTCTATATCCTGCACTGTCTTGGCTGTGTCATTATCAATTACCAAATTAGCCAAGAATGCCTCGTAGCTTGCTAATCAGCCTCTTTACCATCCTTGCAGAGACAAACATCCTACCTATCTTATGCCTTGGATATTAGACATAGAATTCCTTTAGGAAAGGTCTTTAGAACATAACCCTTTTTCTACAACTATCTAACAAGGCATCGTACGTTTTCAATAAGTTCATACTCAGTATGACATCGAAATCTATCATGTCGATGATGTAGATTTTTATAAACATATATCTTTTCTAATTCTATGGTCAGTCAAAGCTGTGATAGTAATAGATCAAATTATCCATGACCTAGCAAATCTATGGGTGGCACATAATCCCCTCTTTACCTGGCTCTCTCACTTAAAAGGACAAGTCCAATCTTCTTTTCTACATCTAATTATTAGAACCAACTATGTGTACAATCTATAATTGCATACCCAACTATCCTAGCCATATCTTGAAAATCTAATAAAGCCTAATTAGATCCTTATATTCTAGAAATTAAAGCTACCTATACCATCCTATCCACAGTTTGAATGATCGATTTGTATGGCTTGTGATCAAATGATAATGGTTAATATTTTCTCATGATAATGGTTAACATTGTTATGCCTCTGATCCAGTTCAGTCATTCAGACTCACTTCGGATTCAAGCTATGTAATTATATAATCAAATAATATACAAATATGTAATAAAAGATGAGAGACAAATAACCAAGCAATAAACATGTCATTTATTATCAAATTAATCATATTCTATTATATTGTCACAACCAGCATCCTCAAATTACATTAAATATGCAACAAAAATAAAATCTCTCAACTTACTAAATAAATGTAAAAGTATATATCCTCTTCCAAATTCCTACTATATCAAATCTAAGAAAATAGGAAAATTAGTCTTAGATAACCTCCAGATGAGACTAAGTCAAATTTCTTACACAAAGCCCTCCTCCACAGCTAACTTTTCCCCTTCAATCTCTGAAAATATTAGGTTTATGAATACAACCACTCAGTTGGAAAATCAAACCAACCAAATGCTAACAATATAATAATTGAAAAGTGATGATATCAAATATACATATGATTCATAATTCTAGATATAGCTCAAATAAGAGCATGATACAAAATATGGTCAAATATAAGTTTACCAGATCGAATGTGTTTTCTAATAGCATGCACAGATCAACTAACATCTAGGATATAAAGCATAATTAGATTTATATTTAACTGAACAAGTTTACTAGTTATGATCAGAACATATCACATATCAAACTAAGCATATCGAACTGAACATATAGCAAATTATCATGGCATCGTAGCTTATCAAATCAGAGTTCATATTGTTAGAATAGCTAATCAAAATGAATATAATTTCCTAATCAAATAAGTGGAGATCAAAATAATTGAGCGTAGATGTCAAAGAAACAAACTGAATATATTATAAGTTGAATCCAATGGATCTACATAACAAATTATGTTTCATAATTATGTGCCAAACATATTAAATCCAAACATATTAGATAGACATTTATCCAACCACCGTATAAGGAGTTGAACAAATAAATACTAGAACATATAGGCAAGTATCTTAAGGTCATAGCACAAGTATAGCTAGGACTTCATGACCCACCCGAATAACTAATCATAAATTCATAATTACCAAGATTTTTTTCATTGCCAATAGGCAGAATTCATCAATGGACGCTTATGGAATGAGCCACAATTTTCTTATCATGGAAATGTCTAAATATATATCAAATAAATACCACCCAATGATATTTCCACATATTTCAAACTTATCATAGATCTGAAAATATAATAGACAAAATGATACACATACATAAGTCAAAATATCCTTCTTTTGCATACAAAATAACCATTTAAGAGTCAAATAGATCCTATAAAGAGAAAATCAAAGTAGCTGAGCCAAATAAGTTGTTGGATAGAAGAATTTATACTACTGAAATTGTTTCAAATTTTTTGGACAAAAAATTATAATTTTTTGCCAATAAATCTAATTTTCAAAGTTGAAAAATCCACAAATAAGGCCAAACATAGTAAATAGATTCAAAAAATTACAAACCTATATAATGTTAAATAGATCAAATTAAGTATGTGGACAAAGTTTCAAGCAAATCAGACATCGTTTGAGTGATTTAGAGCATTGGGTTGCATGTAAAGTACTTAAGTAGATTTCGGCTAAATAGCCGAATAATCAGAAATAATTTTTTAAAAATTCTAAAATTTTGCAGACACTTAGAGTTCATTAAAAACAATATGTGGTCATAAGTTTAGATCATTTGGATAAGTATTCAAGGAGTTATGGCTATTCTATGTTCGCCCAAAAATCCGAATTGTCATCAGTTTGGGCAGACTGCATATGCTGATAAAATAATTATGAGGAATTTAGTAAATAAATTCAAAAAACTGTAAAATTTCGTGAACACAAGATAGATATCAAAATAAAGGTTTGGTCAAAACCATAGGTCGATCTGACATCAGATGGCTGAGAACGGACTTCATGAAATTCAGCGGGAAATTAAGTGCTGAAACAAGGTATTATAGTAAATTGTCGATCGACCCAGCCATACCGGTGTATTGATTCCAGCCAGAATAGACTAAAACATGGAATTTTAAAGGATTTAATATTCCTTCTTCAAATCAAATGATTTGCAATCAAATCCAATGATGTTCTTAACATATTTAGACATTGAAAACCTTGAAAATAATCAAATTTGTGTATAATACAAATTATTCATATGATAGGTTATTATAACCTACCACTTGAAGAAAGAACAAGCTAATATTCTACAATCAAAACCTTAAGCTCTAGCCACAAATTTTTCTTGCTCTAGAGTATTCCTCACATCCTCCAATCACCCAAAAATATAATTCATCCATTAGAACCAACTCCCAAAAGATTAAACCAAAGATTCTTCTAGTTCTTGATGAAGAACACCATGTTACTAAAAGGATCAGGTGGAGCATGAAGAACACAACAGAAACTAAGTATTAAAATTTTTTATACCACCGTCACCGATCCCTTTCGACAAATAAATAACAAAACAACAATTCGATAATCACCTTGCCCGTATTCGAATCTGCATTCGTCTTGTTCCGAACAAGCGATGTCGCTAGCTGTGCAGATGCTCGACCTCTAGAAGTATCCATGTGTTCCTCCTATTGCGAGATCGTCTTCATCTCCTTGCTCAAATCAGCAACAATACCATTCTTTTGAATCAGCAACGATCATCGCAGTATGTAGACGAAGAAATCCTGACAGGTGGGAATTGGGAAGTAGTAAAGACAGAGCCCAGACGACCTCCTTGGGTGGAGGGCACCCACAGCATAGAGAGGGGGCATCTAGGGGTGCTCTAGATCTTGGACCAAGGTAGCCCTCTTCGCTATCTTTTATATTAATTACGATAGTTTTTTACAAAAAATCCTGGTTAATATAAAATCCACTTAAATATCCTGAACCAAGAACCTTTACGTGTGTGACCCTCTAAGCCCAAACACCAGTCCGATTTTTGACCCAATAAGTCCAATAATTGTTTATTGGCTTATTGTAATTAATTAATATCCAAAATTTAATTAATTACTAAACCGAATTATTGTCTCACGGTAATTGTTCAGATCTTCGATCATGTTGGGTGCCAAGCAACACTGCATGATCGCGGAAGGTGACGGGGTTCTAAAACCCGCTCTTGTAACCTGTCCGTCTACAGTTATTGTGTAGATTTAATCTTTCATTCGTATAATGCTCTCGAGTTTATTTAGGATATGGTTAATTGTCAAATCCTAACTGGTTAACCCAATCGACATGCATGCACACTTATTCAATATCAGAAAATTCCTTTCCTGATATTTAGTCCGTCTTAGTCAAGAACTTCCACGTATTTAACTTGGAGCATTCTCTCTCTAATTACTAAAAGCGAATGATTCATTATTGACACACTATCGTCGTCGAAGGTCCTTCGCTGAACCTGATCACATGATTGACTAGAATCCCATAGATAGGTATACATAAGCCGTGGTCAAAGCCCAAAAATCCACCAACAAGGAGTCTTTGGTGCCTTAGGTCAAGAGACTATCCACGCTACTATGACAAAGGATCAAGCGGGTTGACAATCAAGTAACTTACCATCGAGTGAAAGATAACTTGACAATTTTAGGCAATTAGAAGATTAAAATGTAGGGTTTACTATCATAATTTTCATGTAAAATCACATAAGATGATAGAGAATTTTGTCTTTTATCCAAATCACTTGCAGAGGATTTATAACTATTTTTCTTTGTGTGTAGGACACATGAATCAAGTGGCTCAGTTGGTGAAAGCATCTAAAGAACAACCAAGTGACCAAGGATCGAATCTCAGTAGGCGCAATGATTAATTAATTTTTGCAAAGTGAGGAAAAGGATGGGCAATATAGACAAGGACGGTCCCCACTTCTCTTAGAGCCAAAGATTCAAAATTCAAAAAAGAGAGAATTAAGTAGAGAGAAAAGAAAGGAGAGAATCTAAAAGATTATTTCAATTTTAAAATAAGAGAGGGAATTGTCCTTTGATCTTCAAATTTCAAAACTTCCTTAAATCTTTCAAGGAGTTCCTTTAATCAAAGGTTTGATTTTGTTAAATTTGAATTTGAATTTTCAAAGTGAGAGCTAAAACTTTTGGATTTTAAAATTTCCCATGAGCCTATAAATTCTCCCTTAGTCATTTGAAAGAGAGAGTTTAGTTTTTCATTTATTTTAGTTTTTCTTCTTCTCTTCCCTCTCTTTCTCTCACTCACTCCCCCACCTTCTCTATCTCTCTTTCTTTCTCTCTCTGTTACAGTGCCACTGGTACTATAGCAACCCCTCTCTCTCTCTCTCTCTCTCTCTCTCTCTCTCTCTCTACATCTCTCTCAAACCAGTGCTACCAAGGGTTGGAGGTGGACTCGAAGCACTACAACTGACCACTGGAATGAGTCCAGGACTGCCAAACATTCATGCGAAGGGCTATGATGGGTGCAAACACTAGTTTTCTCTCTTTATCTCCTCTCTCTAGTTTTTGAGTCTCTATGTTACACAGTGTTTCGATCATTTTATTTATAAGTTGTATTCTAAGAGTCATGTTATTTTTTCATTTTTAATATTTATGTAAAATTTCATTTAGTTTTGTTAATGAATGACAGTAGCTTCTTTGGAAAAAGTTATCTTTTCTCCCTCTTTTTGTTCTACAGCTTTTGTTTTTTCTCTGGTAACACCACTCAAGCTTTATATTCTTTTGTTATTTAATGTTTTAGTAGCAATCTTAGTTTAGTATATAGTTTAATTATGTTCATTTAGAGGTGCTACTTTTGTGAGTTCGTAGTAAGTTCGACTAGTTTCAATTCTTCTCATTCAAATCATCTCCCTCCCTCTTTTTTGTACTCTATTTTTTCCTTTAAAAACTCAATACTTCAAATTTAAAATTTGAGATCTCTTTGTGGATTCGATCCATGCTCATCACTTACTTCATACCATGTGTTTAAAATACGTGAGTTTGCTTTAATTTAAATTGACGGTTGCATGAGTGTTTAACGACGCACGTGTGTGAACGATCAATTTTTGGCGCCGTTGCTGGGGAGACTTCTAAATTTTTATGTTGACTAACTTTGGGTGTTCTTGTGTATACTCTATCTTTACTTTTTTCTTTTTCTTTTTGCATGGAATCAATCTAGATTAACATTGTCTTTTAATTGTGTGCAGGAAAAATTCGAGAAAAAATTGAAAAAAATCTGTAAAAATCAAGAAATGAGAAAAAAGGGTCTCTGAAACGTTTGGCTGCTGATATGTCTTGGGGTGCGTGCAAAAGCCAAGAAATCATAAAATAGTGGAAAATAGCTAAAAAACAAAAAAAAATGAAAACTATTTTCGAAAACCATAAAATTTTGAAATAATTCTTGAAAATCATAAAAAGAGAGAGTGGCTTCCTGTAAAAATTTCTGAATTTTATGAAGTTTGTACCTCTATTTTTGTGTTATTTTGTTTCAGCTTCCTTGTTTAACTAGTTTCTATATTTAAGGTTCGAAAAAAATATATATATATTGTTCTTTTGGTTAGATAAGGACATTAAATTAAAAATCATCATCATAAAAGTCATCATCATAATATTAGAGTTCCACTTTCATGTTTTAGGACATGCACCATTTAGTAATGCATTAGAAATAGTTTGCTTTTGTTTAATTTTTGTCATTTGTTGTATGCATGCATTTTCATTTCATTTAAGAACTCATTGTTGATTTGGTTTGTTTGTGAATTGCATGCTTAAAAAATATCTTAAGGGCACAACCCAGAACAACATAAGGTAAGGATTTGATCACCTTTCCTTGCCCCACAAACCACAATCTCCTTGCATCTTACATTCACCCAAAGCCCAATAAAAAAGAATAGCAACTTGACCATAGGGTTCACATTGAAATGAAAGTGAAATTGGGTCTATTTTTATTTTGGACACTAGTGTCTAAGGCTAGAGGTCTAAAGGCAAACGCCTTGAGCAGGCTTGTGGTCACTTAATTAAGTCCTCATGACAGTGAGGGAAGCCTCCTACATCCCAACCTCTTACCTGGCTAGTGGACAATTTGGAAGTGGACTTAAGTGGATCCCTAGTCAATTTGTGAGTAAGCCTACATTGAGCCCAATTAGTGGTTGGACCTTAAGTAATATTGTGTTTGCACCACTCTTTAAGGTTAGTGTCTAGGCAAAGAGGTTAACAGGCCAAGTCTAAGTGGACTCGTGGTTCTCTAATTAGGACATCGTGAGAGTGAGGAGAGCCTCCCATGATCCCACCTCTGACCTGGCTAGCCCAAGAGTGTGTTTGTGGACTTCAATTAAACTTGAGGGAATTCGCACTAGTTGTGTTCATAGGTCTAGGAAACCCTTAGGTCCATAGGTTAATTTGTGTTGACAACTTATTTTTTAATAAAAAAAAAGAAAAAAAAATCCAATATGGAGTGCAAACAATCTCCATCTATGAAGGCAACTAAGCAATTGAGGGACTATTTCTATCTTAGTGAATACACTCTATCCACTTGCATCCAGCTCCCTAAAATCTATGCCCAACAATATGAGATTGACCCTAATACCATTCAGATACTCCCATCTTTTTTTGGGGATACTCATGAAGATCCATATAAGCATCTGGATGACCTCCTTGAAATTTTCTCTACAGTCAAAATCCAAGAGCTCTATGATGATGCTCTCTGATTCATTCTATTCCCATTCTCTTTAAAATATCAAGTTAAATATTGGTTTAAGATTATTGAGAGACCTGCACCGTATGGATAGATCTACAACAAGAATTCTTGAAAAAATTCTTTCCCATTAGCCGAACCAATGCTTTTAGAAGAGCCATTACAAGGTTTGCCTAAGTGGCAGATCGTTCAATCATTTTATGACGGGTTGACTGAATTCAATAGGCAATTAGTGGATATGTCTTGTGGAGGTACCTTTATGAGCAAAAGTGAGGATGAAGCACATTCTCTTTTTGAAATTTTGAGTGAAAACTCAAGCAATCATGCTTCTCTTCCACTTTATAACTTTGTCATTCAAGTCGAAAGTAAAGAGATGTTTGAACTCCAACATTTTACGGATTCCAATTTAGGGGTGAACATGGACTTCCTTGCTCCCAAGGTCAACATACATCCCCCACTGGCCAGGACAATTCTACCATTTGTGCTAGCCCTGTCCATCATGTTAGCATGTGCCCTGTTGTTGCACAACTACCACTCGCCATCCAAGCTTAAGTGTGGGCTGCACATGAAGCTCCCCCTTCCATTGATTTTTACAACCTAGGGTGGGAAAAACATTCTAATTTCTCGTGAGAATCTTATCAAGCCCAGGCTCATTATCCGTCCATGCAAAATTGTCAAAATTGGACTCCAATTCAAACCAACTTTCAAGATCAAACCTATGGTGGAGGACAGCCTGCATACTCACCGTGTAACGACCCACCACCTTATAATCGGAAACCCGATTACTAAATGGGTATCGGATCATTATCTACAGGTTCACACCCGGATCTCATACGACACGTCTAGAGAAGTAAGCATTAAACAAGGCTAAATATAACAATCTCACAGACTTCAAGGAAAGTACAATTGCGCAGGAAGAAAATTAATAGTGTCCGTACATAGTCCAACAATAATTACATGGTCCAAAGAATTAAATAAGTACAGGCAGAAGCAAAGTACAACAACATCGGGGCATACCCCGGAACTGAGATAGCCGCTGGCCCGCACACCAAGGAGAACACCACACGCCGCCACTCGCCAAGAAGTCCACACTTGAAACCGTAGGGAGTGAGCCACACCAGAATTGGGCTCAGTAGGGATCATCCGATCCCCGCCTCCCCCACACACACAAAAGTGCAGTAATATAGAAAAGAAGGCAATTTGATTAAAACAGTAAACATAGTTCCTAAATACCGATATGAGACATATGTATCCGTAATGCAACAAGCACAGTTCTAAGGAATTCAAGTAACCCAACTCAACACCACAATTCGTAATCAAAGATCCGGCTAAACACTCAAACCACACTGTCGACCGCATACAAACGGCACCTCACAACACCACCAACACCCATGTCTGTCCACCCCTACAATGTTCAGGGCACCGTAGGGTGAGGCAGTGAGTCAAACTAGGACTAACTGGGACTAGTGAACCACCACCGCCCAGTTACGTGTGCACACAAGCAGTCTAGAACACTGTCCTATTGACCGAACTTCTCTCAACGCCAAACCTCGGCGCTTCAAGAGGGCCCTGGGGACCGGCGAAACCCCCTCAAGCCAAAGCTATAGGGACTACCCGTAACCCTAACCTCCCGAGTCACATCAGGCCAAAGGACGAAGGGTACCACTCGTAACCTCGATATCTCAGGTTACATCAGGCCCAATGGCGAAAGGGTAAACTCTAGCAACACCACACCCGGCTCTACAGTAAGAAACACACCGGAAACTGCTACGACAAACTAGGAAAACACCAACCCGCTAAGACCAAACAGTAACCCCTTGGATAACGCACTGGCTACTCTGGCCTGACTGGCTCTAGGTGGTTCTGCTTCCCCCACCCATAGGTGAAACACTAACATGTACCCCTCCCACACCGGTATGGCAACAATGCCACCTAGACACCGTGTCCCTCCCACACCGACACAAGGTGTCAAACGCAAACCACAATCGCATAAACACATGTACTCACAATGTGATTCCGATTATACATAAATCTTCGGCCTCGATGTACGATTTCAAGCATGCATTTAATGAAGTTCTGTCTTGAATAGCGTCGCCCAAGGCCGACGTCATTCAAGACCCCTAAACTAGCCTCGAAAGTTGGCCTAAAATACGTCGTGCATGGCAGTCATTTTTTTAAACGGCGTCGATGTTCCTAGTCGCCTAATCATGACAGAAATAGATTCAGGCCTCTGGACGGTCTAAACTAAAATGCGTCGTCCTGGGAAGCCGCCATTTGAAAGGTGTCATTGTCCCTGGACACCATTCAAAACAGAACTCTATTCTCTCACAGAAACCGCTTCCGGGACAATTCTGGCCTAAATGGCGTCGTCCTAGCCTGTCACCATTTTAAATGGCGTCGCCCTAGCCCGACGCCATTTAGAGCCTGAAATATGGTTCCATGAAACTTAACCCGAACCTCAAAACAGGGTTTCCTCTACCCCAAAATCACCCAAAAAAATACCCAAAAATAGGAAATGAAGGGGAGAATCCAATTTACTACAAGAAACACACTAATTCCCATTTCATAAAAATGACCATTTTCATCAAAAAGCCCCTTTAAACATGCTCATTCTACCCAAATCTTCATACACGTCGCATGCTTCAAAGCGGGAAACACGGATGACACGACCAAATTACATGCAAGGATCGTACCCCTACCGGTCACTTGAACTCCTCCTAGCTCCGTGCCGCCGAACCACCTCACCGCAAACCGCTGCCGGTATTGCCGTGGACGCCGTCACTCCGCCGAGACGTTGGCTGCCGCCCGGAGAATGAAGTGCCGCGGAGAAGGTGGTGGTGGTAGTGGTGAGAGGTAGAGAGGTGGTGGAGTGGTGGAAGAGGAAGAAGGGGGAGGGGAAAGGAAAGAGGGAAATAGAGAGGGTTGGAGAGAGGGAAGAGAGAGAGTGAGAAAGAGAGAATGAGAGAAAGGAGGGAAGGCTTGCGGGGTCAAACTGAAACTAGTTAAAACGCGTCGTGCTAGATAGACGCTTATCAGCTGACATGACGGGGCCGTACTCTGACAGAAACTCTGAAACGCGTTGTCTATACAAGACGCTGTTCAGACGACAAGATCGGGGCCATACTCTCGCAGCCCAAAGCTAGCCCACGTGGCGTCCATGTGGCACAATAGCAACCCAGCTAAATGGCGTCCACACAGCAAGACGCCATTCTAAAGGCGTCGTGTACCCCAGACGTCGTTTATAAGGCACACCCCAGACCCATCAGGGCCCCAAACTAGGGGGTCCAGCCTGAAACTGACCCGATAGCTAAACCCGAATCCTCAATCCTTACACACCGCCTCAGTCACCTTGTTTTCAATCTGCCACCCCTCACCAATCTTACCCTCAATCATATAATTGTCAGCCAACTTATCAATCCCCTCCCTAATAGATTGATGAAGATGATCCACTTCTGCAACTCCAGCAACTGATCCTTGCTCAACAACAGTCTAGTTCTAATTTGAAAAATCAAATAGGGCAGTTTGTTGAAGAACCAAAGGGGGTGGGGTCAGGCGTTTTTCCTAGTGAACCCATGGAATCTTTGATCAATCCTTCTCCTAAATGTTGCAACCACACTAAACCTCAGGTTTCCTTCGAAGCCACCCAACTAGAATTTGCTCACGATATGTCCAAACCAAGTTGGGGGGTCCTTGAAGAGGTGCATCATCAAGAGGAAGTGGATGACACTACTAGTATGCCTCAAGTTGAGAACCTGGACATTTCTAAGGCTGAAGATTGTAATGAATCACAAGCTATGTTCATTATTGATAAATGTTCCAAAAAGAGGGTAGACAAGTAAAAGAGAAAGAAGGGCATAAGGGTATTGAAGCACTCCCTCAAAATCCACCCTTAGAAACATTTGATCTGGTTAAGGGGATAGACAACATGATGTATATAAATGACTCAATCATGTCTTGTGATACTATGGATTTCAACTCTATCAAGGAGTTAAATAATAATGGGAGAATAGGTGATAGTATTAAGTATGTGGAGTATTCATCATCCTTGGAGTTAATCCCAACATATTATTTTGTGAGATCTGAGCCACTTGAGCTAAAGCTCGTTATGGATGATTTTCAATTCACCGATCTATCTCTCAAGTACCCATGTGATGATTTTATAAATCCTTTCTAGATGGCGGACATGTGTCCTTCATGTTTTGATTTCTTCTCGAGTGTCTCACCTCTACCTTGCTATTATTTGAGAGAGTCCCTTTAGCCGACATGTGTGAAAGCACATGAATTGGTATTTGAATCTGTAAGTATTGGATAGTGAGCATACATGTGTCTAGCTGAAAACGTTAAACTTAGTGCTTATTGGGAGACAACCCAATATTTTTAGATTAAAATAGTAAGTTGTCTTTTTGTTTCCTTTATATATTCTAATAATTCGGGTAGCAACTAGTTTGGGAGGAGAGCAAATGGAAATTCTCAAATGCCCTCAATGCCTTAGGTTGTATCTCTCCTTTCCTAACTACTTTAGAAATGATTTTTTCATATCATTCATGCCATTGAGGACAATATCATTTAAGTTGGGGGGAGCAATTATTGTGCATATTTGTAAAATCTTTTGAAGAAAACTTGCATTTTTATGGATAAAATAATGTCCAAAATATTTATAATTTCCACATCCCAATTGAGATTTCTCTATTAATCATGCTTCATTAAATGGAGTCTTAACAAACAATGTTGAGCTAGTCAGTAAAACTTTAGAAGTTCAGAATATCACTTCTCCGCAAGTAGCCATGGTAGGAAAGATTTTCACAAACATACGGCAACTTGGGGTGAATGTAAGACCCTGAAAGTGTAGAATTGTTGGAGTTGGCCCAAAGGATAGAACTACCTTTTTGTTTTTCTTTTCTTTTTAGGTTAAACGAAAGAAAAGTCGGGATTCATAATAGGGGACCAACCTACTCAGCATCCTAAGGAGGCGGTCATATAAAAAAAAAGGGACATATGAACGCATGCAAACCAAATGCTAAATAACAAACATGCTTTGAAAGATCCAAAGAAAGGTGGGTGACAAAAAATACGCACCTCCCCTCAGGCAAATTAAAGAGGGTGGCAAAAAGTACGCACTTTCAAAGGCAAAGAATGCAACCAAATGAAAAAACTACGCTAAATCAAAACTCCCTCGTACCAAAATAAGACCAAGTCTTAAAAAGTGTTGAGTCGGGGCGAGAACTGAAAAACGATCATTGTCAACTGATAGGGAGACTTCTTTCTCTTTTCTCCTCTAAATAGTTCTACCCAAGGGTCGGCAAAGGTGAGGATATGCCGGAAAAGGTAAAAAATGAACTCTAAGCATGTCAATTTTTATGCAAAATCACCTGTCATGACCCCAAGTGTAGTGGGGGAAATGAGAACATGAGTTTAGGTAATTGGCCACTATTGTTTGTGGAAGATAACCATAAAATGAAGATTGATTTTCTATAACACATTGTAGTCCTAATTTTTCATTATTTGCATTGCTAAGGGACTAGCAATGATTAAGTTAGGGAATATGATAACTTGACAATTTTAGGTAATTAGAAGACTAAAATGTAGGGTCTACTATCATAATTTTCATGTAAAATCATATGAGATGAAAGAGAATTATGTCTTCCATCCAAATCACTTGCAAAGGATTCATAATTATTTTTCTTGGTGTGTAGGACACAAAAAGGAAGTGGCTCAATTGGTGAAAGCATCTAAAGAACAATTAGGTGACCATGGATCAAATCTCAGTAGGCGCAATGATTAATTAATTTTTGCAAACTGAGGAAAAGGAGGGGCAATATAGTCAAGGCCGGTCTCCACTTCTCTTGGAGCCAAAAGATTCAAAATTCAAAAAAAAGAGTGAATTAAGGAGAGAGAAAAGGAAGGAGAGAATCTAAGAGATGAATTCAATTTTCAAATAAGAGAGAGAATTCTCCTTTGATTTTCAAATTTCAAAACTTCCTTAAATCTTGCAAGGAGTTCCTTTAATTAAGGGGTTGATTTTGTTAAATTTAAATTTGAATTTTCAAAGTGAGAGTCAAAACTTTTAAATTTTAAAATTTCTCATGAGCCTATAAATCCTCCCTTAGTTATTTGAAAGAGAGAATTTAGTTTTTCAATTTTTTTTAGTTTTTCTTTTTCTCTTCCCTCTCTTTCTCTTACTCTCTCGCCCACCTTCTCTATCTCTCTTTCTTTCTCTCTTACCCACGGGTACTGTAGCAGCTACAGTACCACGGGTACTGTAGCAACCCTTCTCTCTCTCTCTACATCTCTTTCAAACCAGCGGCTGTCAAGGGTTGGAAGTGGACTCGAGGCACTGCAACTGACCACTGGAAGGAGTCCAAGACTACCACGGATCCTTGCGAAGGGCTACGACGGCTGCAAACACTAGTTTTCTCTCCCTATCTCCTCTCTCTAGTTTTTGAGTTCTCTATGTTACACAGTGTTTCGAGCATTTTATTTAAACGTTTTCTTCTAAGAGTCATGTTATTTTTTTCATTTTTAATCTTTCTGTAAAATTTCATTTAGTTTTGTTAATTAATGACAGTAGCTCCTTTGCAAAAAGTTATCTTTTCTCCCTCATTTTGTTCTACAACTTTTGTTTTTTCTTCTATTGACACCACTCAAGCTTTATATTATTTTGTTATTTAATGTTTTAGTGGTAGTCTTAGTTCAGTATATAATTTAATTATGCTCGTTTAGAGATGTTCCTTTTGTGAGTTCGCAGTAAGTCCGACTAGTTTCAATTGTTCTCTATCAAATCATCACCCTCCCTCTTCTTTGTTCTCTATTTTTTACTCTAAAAACTCAATGCTTTCAACTTCAAAATCCGAGATCTCTCTATGGATTCGACCCATACTCACCACTTGCTTCATACCATGTGTTTAAAATACGTGAGTTTGGTTTAATTTAAATTGACGATTGCGCGAGTGTTTAACGAAGCACGTATGTGAACGATCAGTGAACCATGTCAGATCAGTTCAATAAACTCATTCCCCAATGAGCACCTACAGGTTTAACATATTGTCTCCGCACAAGTGACTATGAGATCAGTCACCCTCACCACATGAGCTGGAGCAACCTGTACTAGTCTAACAAGATGTCCGATGTCCTTCTCGGATATACACTGACTAGGAAAATTAAGAATGCATGTTTATAGATTGTAGATTGTCAGTCTCATTATTGTGATCTCATTACAATCTGACAATCACTGCATACATTCATGGACTTCACTATGATACGATTAATATAAAAGAGACAATTTACACATATGAATATTTGTTTGCCATTAATAAATGAACAAAAATAAGTCTGATTGAGTTGTAGGCTATACAAAGATCTAGCCATCTCCAATTTGGACTAAAGCCAATCTCCCCTATGTTGTATCCCCCTATACAACGTAGTTGACGCTCAAAGAAAATCTAAGACAAGGGCTTCACCAGTGGGTTTGTTATAATATAGGTTGATGGAACCCTTTCCATCGATGCATCTTCTCTAGCAATGATCTCTCTAATCAAGTGAAAACGCCTTAGAATGTTCTTCAATTTCTAATGAGACTGTGGCTCTTTCGCTTGTGCGATCGCCTCATTGTTGTCTCACATGAACGAGATAGGATCAGAGATGGTAAGAACTACGCCAAGGTCGGTGATGAACTTCTTCATCCAGACTGTCTCCTTGGCCACTTTCACTACAGCAATATATTCTGTCTCAGTCGTCGAATCAGTAGTCGTTTCTTGCTTGGAACTTTTCCAGTTTATTGTACCTCCATTCAAAGTAAATATAAATAAAGAAGTAGACTTACTATCATCCGGATCAGACTGGAAACTTGAGTCAGTATATCCACATAGTTTCAAGTCACCTCCTCCATAAATTAGAAATAAATCCTTAGTCCTTCTCAAGTACTTAAAGATACATTTCACAACTTTCCAGTGTTCTTCTCCTAGATTTGCTTGATATCTGCTCGTGACGCTTAGAGCATAGGCTACATCAGGCCTAGTAGATTGCATGGCATATATGATGGAACCTATAGCAGAGGCATAGGGTATTTTTGTCCATCAATGCCCTCTCCTCAGGAGACTTAGGTGCTTGCTCCTTGAAGAGATAAATTCCATATCTCATTGGTATGAGACCTCTTTTAGATTTCTCTATTCCAAACCTTTTGACAATGGTGTCTATGTATAAGGATTTGGTAACCCCGAGTATCTTTTTTTATCTATCCCTATAGATTCATATTCCTAACATACAGGATGCTTCTCCCAAGTTCTTCATAGAGAAGTTTTTAGACAGTCATACTTTAACTGAAGATAACATCACTACATCATTCCCAATGGGTAGGATGTCGAACATAAAGTATAAGAAAAGTAACTGCACTCCCACTGATCTTCTTATATACACACGGCTCATCTTCATTCTTAATAAAGTCATAAGATTTGATAGTCTCATCAAATCTTATATTCCAGCTCCTTGACGCTTGCTTCAATCTATAAATAGATCTTTGAAGCTTGCACATTTTATCTAGATTCTCCTTGGATATGAAACCCTCCGCTTGTATCATATACACTTCTTCCTCAAGGTTTCTATTGAGGAAGGTAGTCTTCACATCTATTTGTCAGATCTCATAATCATAGTGTGCTGTAATGACAAGAAGAATTTTGGTCGATTTTATCATGGAAATTGGTGAGAAAGTTTCGTCATAGTCAATTCCTTATCTTTGATGATATCCCTTTGCCATTAACCTTGCCATTAAGTATCAATTCGTCCATCTGCATCGATCTTTCTCTTTAAAGACCCACTTGTATCTGATAGGTACAACACCTTCGGGCAAGTCTTCTATGTTCCAAACTTGGTTGATGTACATAGACTATATCTCAGAGTTCATAACTTCCTGCAATTTGCCTGCGTCAGGACTTTTAATAGCCTCCTGATAAGTCTTGGCATCATCATCCTCACAATAGGATGCAACAAATATACTTTGACTGATATGTCCCACATACCTTTCAGGTTGTCTAGGCATCCTGACAGACCTACGTGTGTTCTTGAATAAGTTCAGGAACTGATGGCTTATCTAATGTGCTAGCTACTGTCTATGAATCTAGAACCTCTTCTAGAGTTACTTTGCTCCCACTGTCCTTCTGAAGGAGGTATTCCTCTTCTAGGAAGATAACTTGGCAACAAACACCTTTTTGTTTACCTAGATGGAAAAAATAGTATCCAAAAGTTTCTTTTAGGTAACCCACAAACTTGCATCTATCAGTCCTTGATTCGAGTTTGTCAGGATCATGCCTATTCACATGAGCAGAACATCCCTATTCCCTAACATGTTTAAAGTGTGGTTTCTTGCCCTTTCATATCTCATATGGTGTGGAAGTGACTGATTAACTTGGAATCCTATTCAATAAATGTGTAGCAGACTCTATTGCATATCCCCACAAGCATACGGACAACTGTGCAAAGCTCTTCATGGATCACACCATATCTAATATGGTGCGATTCCTCCTTTTAGATACACCGTTCAACTGAGGTGTGTAAGGAAGAGACCACTGAGAAAAGATATCATTATCCTTCAAGAACTGTGTGAATTCTGTACTTAAGTATTCTCTTTCTCGATCAGATCGAAGAGTTTTAATACTCCTTCTAGTCTACTTCTCGACTTCATTCTTAAATTTTTTGATCTTCTCAAATGCTTCTGACTTGTACTTCATTAAGTACACAGTTGAATATCGAGAAGTCATCAGTGAATGTGATGAAGTAAAAGTAGCCACCTCTTGCTTTGGTTGACATTGGACCGCATACATTAGAATGTATTAGTTCCAATATCTCTTTGGCCCTTTCTCCATGCCCAGTAAATGGAGATTTCGTCAACTTATCTATTAAACACGACTCACAAGTTGCATATGATTCATAATCAAATAGATCCAAGTATCTATTTTTATGCAGCTTTTGAAGTCTTTTTTAACCAACGTGACCTAACCTGCAGTGCCACAGATAGGTGAGGCTCACATTGTTCCTGTTTCTCTTAGAAACATTATCAAGGTACAGAGAATCATAAGAAACATCCAACAGGTACAAACCATTAACTAGATTTGCAGTATCAAATAATTCATTCTCAAAATAAATTGAAGAACTATTGTTCTGAATAGTTAACTTGTATCCTTGTCAGCCTAAACATGAAATAGAAACTATGTTCTCTATTATGATGGGAATATAATAACAATCAAATAAAGATATCCTCTGTCCAGATGGTAGATTAAGCTCCATTGTCCCTATAGCGACCACATCAACCTTTGCACTGTTTCCCAACCTCAGTACCACCATAACCTTACTCAGGTTTTTTATACTTGTGAGCACCTACAGAGAATTGCATATATGAATTGCACATCTAGTATTTAATACCCATGACGTGGAATCTCTAATGGACAAGTATGTGTCTATCAAATAGATACTTGAAGCATCTCCAAGCTTCATCTTTCCTTGAGCTTTGTCATCCAGGTACTTCTTACAGTTCCTTTTTTAGTGTCCCTTCTGATGACAGAAGAAACACTCGTCCTTCTATGTTCCTTTGTCTTTCGTGGGAGTGAGCTTCTTTTTGGGTTGCTATTTGTTCTTCCCTTTCTTGAAGGCTTCGATAACTTTTCTCTTATTGTTGGTCTTACCAACTAAGCGAATAACAAGCTTTTCCTTCACAAGGCTACCCTCAGTAGTCTTCAGCATATTAAGCAGCTCAGCTAATATCACCTGAATCTTATTCATGTTGAAGTTCACTATGAACTGAGAGTGTGAAACTGGAAGTGCGGCTAAGACAAGGTCAGCATGCATCTCTTTGGCAGATTATGCTCTATTATCCCTACAGCGACCGCCGCAACCTTTGTGCTATTTACCAGCCTCAATTCTACCATGCCCTTACTCAGCTTTCTTCTACTTGTTAGCACCTACAGAAAATTGTAGATATGAGTTGCACATCCAGTATTTAATACCCATGACCTAAAAGCTCTAGTGGACCAGTATGTGTCTATCAGGTAGATACCTGAAGCTTCTCCAAGTTTTACCTTTCCTTGAGCTTTGTCATCTAGGTACTTCTTGTAGTTCCTTTTTCAATGTCCCTTCTGATAACAGTAGAAAAACTTGCCCTTCTCTGCTCCTTTGTCTTTCTTAGGAGTGAGCTTCTTGTTGGGCTGCTGCTTGTTCTTGCCTTTCTTAAAGGCTTCGACAACTTTTGTCTTCTTGTTCGTCTTACCAACTAAGGGAACAATGGGTTTTTCCTTTACAAGGTTATCCTCGGCGGTATTAAGCAGCTCAGTTAATGTCGCCTGAATCTTATTCATGTTGAAGTTCACTATCAATTGAGAGTGTGAAGCTAGAAGTGACGCTAAGACAAGGTCAGCTTATATCTCCTTGGGTAAAGACACCCTAAGAGCCTCCAACCTATCTATCCACTTTATCATCTTTAATACATGTGTATGTATTGAAGAACCCTCTGCCATTTGAGCTTTAAATAGCGATTTAGATATCTCATGTCTCTCAACCCTATTCTGCTCCTCAAACAGTTCCTTCAAGTGAAGGAGAATGGATCTAGCATCTATGTTTTCGTGTTGCCTCTGTAAGTCATTACTCATTGAAGCAAACATATAGTATTGAGCACGATTAGAGTACTCTTTCCATGTTTCATAAACAATCATGTCTTCTTCTACGGCATTCAATGCTATCTCAGGCGGCACATCACTCTCCAAGACATAGGCAGTTTGCTCAGATTTCAAGACAATCTTGAGATTCCTGAGCCAATCGAAGTAGTTTGAGCATGTCAGCTTATTGGCATCAAGTATGCCACAGAGTGGATTGTGCGACGACATTTTTGCCTACAAGATAAAATATTAAAATTAACATATGTTTAATTTATTATAAAAATATGATATGGACTTTTATCAAATTTTACTCCCACTAATTTACGAGGAACTATATAACTCTCAGATATATAGAACGGGAGACACTGACCATCTCCTAGTGGGGATCAGAATCTCAATGTCTCCTGATGTGGTCTTGTGTCGCACAACAAACCATACTGAGATCAGAGAGCAGCCAACTCTTGGCACTTACAACTCCTTGCAGTGTATGATCGTTATTTGACCTCCATAAATTTAGTGGTCTTGTGGATAGCACAACAAACCATTAACTTATGGTTTAAGCATTACCATCATTATGTTACAACAATAGATTCGGATGCTACTAGTAACACCATCCTCTACCCTGTGGTCAGGCATCAGTATGCCATAGTTCTTGTCCTAGAGATAGAGAGGTAGGTCTTGTGGATAACACAACAAACTTGTACATTCTAGATCTAAACATCTAAAACTATAATGATGGACGGGCCAAGCGATTAATTCTCAACTAACGCGCTATAGCTTAAATATTATTTAACAAGGGATTTGATTAAGATTTTTAGTTGTTCTCATCCTAGGTGATACATTATATATATATCACATATATTTATTTATACCTAGGTAATAATTTGATTCATAATCAAACTAATAAGATATGTATTAAACATATATTTTCATTTAGTGTGGTCATGGATAGCACAGTGATTTGACCAAAGTCATATGGTCAATCAAACAAAGAGCATTCATATAACAATTACATCAAATGCTGCAAGCATTAGGCAGGGGATCACACCTCCTTGTCCTTCACTGTTACATCTGTGGATCATCCTTGCTCCTTGATCTTCTATCATGATCAATTACCATAATTAATTGAAATACATAAATAAAATGTACATATTTGTGATAGAATGCCTTATGGGGGAGTACATCATAGGAGGGAGATAGAATTACATTGGTGTGAGAGAGAGGTATGGCATGCAAGCCATATTTAATTAACAATTAACCAAACTTATCACAAAGGGCTGGGTAGGCCAGCTCAACCTGGCTTTGCCCTAGATTGGGCCCAGCTCGAGCGCTGGCCCAAGTCCAAGTGCACCCCAAGGGGCCCCCTGGGTCAATGTCAGCCCGAGCCAGGCCGGTCTAGGCCGAGGGCCAGGCTGGCTGGCCCACCCTCCCCACCCCCCCGACCCGTCCCTCTCCTTGTATGCCTTGGGGTTTGCACAGGAAGGAGGAGGAGCAGCGGCAGATGTGCCTTGTAGTGCCAAGGTCCCACCTCAGCACCTGAGCCCCTTCATCAGTGCTGTTTCTAGGGCTGATCGGGTCCCCCGACCACCACCAGGTGGTTGGTGGTCGTCAAGCCACCTGTCGGCACCCCTTCCTCCCTTCCTCTCCATCGCATGGAGGAGGAGGAAAGGGAATGGCCACCGGCTAGCTACCTCCTTGTGGGAGGGGTGGGTCCCCCTGCTACGCAGTGGAAGTGCCAGTGGGCATTTGCCTTACCACTGGCTGCACGTCATGCTAACCTCCTCATGTTGTGGTTTGGATGCATGTCCATTAAATAAGTGAAAAGATTCATATTGTCCGTATGTTATATATGTTTATGACTTCATGCAATTCATGATCTTTTAACCATGCCCTTTATACTATGCCATGCCCGTATTATGCTTGTATTTATGCCATGCCATGCTGCTATGTTATGATCAAGCCACGCCATGTCATGAACTTTATGTTTATACTCACGCCATGCCATGCTATACCATGATCTTGCGACCATGCCATGATTCGCCATGATCCCTATGTTACCTAAAGCTTGTTATGTTATATTATATTATGACATGAGTATATGATATTATCATCTTGTCTTTCTACATTTACAAATATGATAAGCCATGTAGTGGTATCATGCGTTTGCTGAGTCGGTAAACTCACCCACACTATTTAACCCCCTTTCAGGAGAGGACCTTCCTGAGGAAAACGAGGAATCTCTACGATCTTAGTCTAGTTGAGCAGAGCTTATTTTTCTAAGTCCAGTCCTTATGTAAACTTACAAGTTATACCCCTGGACTTGGTGTACTGCAATGTATTGTACATAACATCAATATGAAGTGTTTTGTTTAATTACATGCAAAGTGCTCAACCTAAACTGTACAAGTCATGTTTGGGTTGTTCCCGCTATTAACGGGTCCCTTCGGTCGAAGTACGTTGGTATGACCGAACCGGCCGATAGGGGGTCGTTATAGTTTGTGGTATCAGAGCAAGGTTAAGGATGAGCACTAAAAGTATGTACAACAAGTCCAGGAGTAGTAAAATTAGGAGGCCAGACTTAGGTAAACCCAGACTAACCTATGACTTGTCCTATAGGTCATGGCGACTAACGAACGAGGGAGGATGCCTAGGGCCGGAAGGGTCAGTCCCGAGCCCCAGAATACTACACATGTTCCTTTGCCATCATCCCTAGATATGGGAGCCATTGTGCAGATTTTCTTAGGATTCCTCCATGCTACCCAACAACACCAGAACTCTGTAGACCAGGGAGGCCAGGCAGGAGCCATCGCTATGGAACGGTTTAAGAAGATGGTGTAGACGCCCAGAATGTCCCCGCCGCTACTGTCTCCTTCGGGCGAGGGCTTCTCCGTTCGTCTTAGCACTGTGGCGATTTTGACGGGGTTAGGAATTGAAGTACGTGATCGCCAGGAGCATTACCTTACGGTCCTTGTGCTCCGCAGGATGGTGAGATTGATCGCGTTCTGGTAGAACGAGAGATGACGGGTTCCTCTTCTCTGCCTCCGGCCGGCCGAAGGGGGAGAGCTCGGTAGTGTAACAACCCGCCACCCTATAATCAGAAACCCGATTACTAAATGGGTATCGGATCATTATCTGCGGGTTCACACCCGGATCTCATACAACACATCTGGAGGAGTAAGCGTTAAACAAGGCTAAATATAATCGATCACACGGACTTCAAGGAAGATACAAGTGCACAGGAAGGAAATTAATAATGTCCGTACACAGTCCAACAATAATTAAATAGTCTAAGGAATTAAATAAGTACAGGCAGAAGCAAAGTACAACAATATCGGGGCATACCCCGGAACTGAGATAGCTGCCGGTCCGCACACCAAGAAGAACACCACACGCCGCCATTCGCCAAGAAGTCCACACCTGAAACCGCAGGGAGTGAGCCACACCATAATTGGGCTCAGTAGGGACCATCCGATCCCCGCCTCCCACTCACACACCCACAAGTATAATGATACAATATGAAGGCAATTAAATAAAGCAGTAAACACAGCTCCCAAAACCAGATATGAAACATACGTAATAGCAATGCAACAAGCACAGTTCTAAGCAACTCAAGTAGCCCAACTCAATATCATAATTCATAACCAAGGATCCGACTAAACGATCAAACCACACTGTCGACCGCAGACAAACGTCGCCTCACAACACCACCAACGCTCACGCCTGTCCGCCCCTATGGTGTTCCGGGCACCGTAGGGTGAGGCAGTGACTCAAACTAGGACTAACTGGGACTAGTGAACCACCACTGCCCAGCTACGTGTGCACACAAGCAGTCTAGACTACTGTCCTATCGACCGGACTTCCCTTAACGCCAAGCCTCGGTGCTTCAAGAGGGCCCTGGGGACCGGCGAAACCCCCGTCAAGCCGAAGCTATAGGGACTACCCGCGACCTTAACCTCCCAGGTCACATCAGGCCAAAGGGAAAAGGGTACCACTCGTAACCTTGATATCACAGGTTACATCAGGCCCAGTGGCGAAAGGGTAAAACTCCAACAGCACCACACCCAGCTCCACAGCAAGAAACGCGCCGGAAGCTGCCACGACAAACTAGGAAAGCACCGACCCGCTGAGACCAAACAGTAACCCCTCGAATAGCACGCTAGCTACTCCAGCCAAACTGGCTCTAGGTGGTTCTGCTTCCCCCAACCATAGGTGAAACACAACATGTACCCCTCCCACACCGGTACGGCAACAATGCCACACAGACACCAAGGCCCTCCCATTTCGGCACAAGGTGATAAACGTAAACCACAGTTGTTCCAGCTCCACAAGCGTATAACCACAAGCACACATGATGCGATCCCGATCACACAGAAATCCTCGGCCTCGATGTATGATTTAAAGCATGCACTTGATTGAATTATCTAACAGTGTAAACACATATTAATATCATGAATTATTGTGATTTTGCCTTGAATCGTGTCGCCCGTGGCCAACGTCATTCAAGCCTCCTAAACTAGTTCATATAAACTCGGCCTCAGAATATGGCCTAAAAGGCGTCGTACCTAGTCGTCGTCTTTTAAAATGCGTCGCTGTCCCTAGTCGCCTGTTAGCGACAGAAACAGACACAAGCTATGGTTGATTCACTTAAAACGTGTCGTCCTGGGAAGCCGCCGTTTGAAAGGTGTCGCTGTCCCTGGACGCCATTCAATACGGAAATGTATTCTACCAGAAACCGCTTCTGGGACATTTCCGCCTAAATGGCGTCGTCCTAGCGCGACGTCATTTAGGGCCAGAATCCGATTTCCTGCAACTCGACCTGAGGGTCCCCTTTAACCCCAATTTCACCCCAAAAACACCCAAGAGGGGGAAACGAAGAGGAGAAACCAATCCATCACAGGAAACCCACAAATCCTCATTCATAAAAACGGCCATTTCCACCAAGAAACCCCCTTAACATGCTCATTCTACCCCAAACCTCCATACACGCATCATGCTTCACAACGGGAAACACGGATGAAACAACCACATTACATGCAAGGTTTGTCCCCCTACCGGTTACTTGAACCCCTCCTGGCTCCGTGCCGACGAACCACCGCACCGCAGACTACCGCCGGTACCTCTGAGGACGTCGTCACTCCGCCAGGACGTCGGCCGCCGCCCGGAGAATGAAGCGCCGCGAAGGAAGTGGTGGTGGTAGTGGTGAGAGGTAGAAAGGTGTTGGAGTGGTGGAAGAGGAAGAAAGGGAAGGGAAAGGAAAAGAGGGATCGGAGGGGGCAGAGAGAGGGAAGAGAGAGAGTGAGAAGGAGAGAATGAGAGAAAGGAGGGAAGGCTCGCGGGGTCAATCTGAAACAGGTTAAAACGCGTCGTGCTAGGAAGACGCCTATCAGCTGACATGACGGGCCGTACTCTGACAGACCAGGGTCGTGCTCTGAATCGCGTCGTCCATCAAGGACGTTGTTCAGATGACAAGATCAAGGCCGTACTCTCGCGGCCCGAAGCCAGCCCACGTGGCACAACAACAACCTAGCTAAATGGCGTCCACACAGCAAGATGCCATTCGAAACGCATCGTGCACCCTAAACGCCATTTAGAAGGCACACCCCAGACCCATCAGGGCCCAAACCAGGGGGTCCGGCCCGAAACCGACCCGATAACTGAACCCGAAACCTGAATCCTTATAGGTAGTCTGCGCAGGATGTGGTAAGAGCCCATGAAAAGAAAAGATAGATTAGAACTGCGACATGTAGAATTTGTTCATGCAAACAAATAAACGAACTAAAATTGAAAAGGGACGCACCAGATGGGTGTTTGGGGAGGGAAGGTGACCATATGTTATGGCCACCCACCTCCCGTTTTTTTGTTTGAAACCTCTGTTAGAGTGGGTGATAGGATGTCCTAGGATGCATGCAATGAAGTGTATATGTGTGCCATGGTGATAAGATAGACTATGATACGTGGAAAAGTAGAGAATGCAATAAATAGAAAAGCAAGAATGGAAGAGTTAGAAGAAGAAGCCCATGAAGGAGGAATTCCAGATGCTCCCGTTCTGCTGCTCGCAACCTCCAGACTGGCCAACCTCCAAAAATTCAACCTTCAATCCTCGCCCCACCAACCCCCTCTTCGAGAGGAGTAAGAGGGTTTAAATAGGAGAGGAGAAAATAGGGGAAATTCCACTTTGAAATCCTCGTTAATAATCAAGGAACCAATAGGGGATGGTCAAGAGTCGGAGGTTGTGCGCACGGTAGTCGCCGGAGTGGGGAGTGATCAGAATAGTGGGGATGAGGATGGCGAGTGGAGGAGATCGTGGGAAGACGAGGTCAAAGTAGAAGTTAGGGGAATGGACGGCTAACTTTCTTGCCTTCCTACTTCCGTAGAAGGCCAGGTAACTGGCCTTCCATGAAAAGGTGGAAGGCAGCCCAGTTGGCCTTCCAAGGGTGGTGGAAGGCAAGGGGTGGCCTTCCAATGGTAGTGGAAGGCGAGGGGTGGCCTTACAAGGGTGGTGGAAGGCAAGAGTTGGCCTTCCTGGATGGTGGAAGACGGGCTGGTTGGCCTTCCACGAAAAGGTGACAGAAAATGAAGAAGGTGGCCAAAAGGTGGAAGGCAAGGTAGCTGGCCTTTTGCGGATGGTGGAAGGCGGGCTAGTTGGCCTTCCAAGGATGGTGGAAGGCAAGGAGTGGCCTTCCAAGGATGGTGGAAGGCAACGGGTGGCCTTCCACGAAAAGGTGGCGAAAGCCGAGATTGGTTAATGGGCCTGATTATTTAGTGGGCTGAATTATGTGAGAAAATTGGATAGACTAAATGAGATGGCTAAGGTAATGGGTTTGATGGTGATTGGCTAATGGTGACTGGGGTTTATGACCTAAAGGGGTCCAAAATCGGTGTCTACAAATGTCCCTCCGGGACACCTGTTTTGCAGTGGAGTGGAGCGGAATGATAAATAGGTGTTCCTAAAATCGAACCTGATTTTGGACAGCCCGAAGAAGGGATGAGCTATATCCAAGGATGATATGAGAATGTGGTAAATGCATGAGAGTTAGGCATTTTTGGATTGCAAGGGTGATTAAGAAGGGGAACAAAATCCAAACTAGAGAATCACAATCTGTGGGACCCTTGGGTGCTGTAACCGCGAGGCCTTAGCGCACTAGGATACAACGATCTGGCCCAAGGGGATCTCAAGCATGAAAGATGGAGGGAGCGTGACTTGAAAAGGTCTCAACACAACGGGCGTACGGTGGCCTGGCGCATTGCATGATCGCCAAGTGAGAGATTCGCAAGCACGCGAATTGGAAAAGTATAAGGTCTTGCAATTCAAAGGGCTAACAGACAAACAATTGCCAGGTTCACAAATCAACAGTAGGTTAAGCAGAGTGATAAATTGTGGTCTTTGCCCCTAGGGCGAGGTTGCTGGTTATGCAACGCATGCTGGTTAAAACTTGGAAAACGAATTCCTAATCTAAATGCAAACAAGAGGGATTTATTGGCCAATCGAATAACTTGAGGAATATAGACTCCTCATTGTTTTGTTTAAAGAGTAACTCAGAGTCTATATGCCCGAAGTTATTAGCTCCTGTGTCTTCAATTCTACTTGCTTCAGTTTTCCTGCAGCTACAATAGCGCACATTAGCAAACTTCATATATCCAATGATCACACAATTCAAGTATTTAAACTGCAAAAGGATGAGAAGCAAATAGCTAGTTTCGAGTCGAAGCCAATATGGAAGATATGACTATTCTAATGGTAGAATGCCAATCCGATATGGCTTCGACTCGATTTTTAGGAATAACCATTAATTTGTTGATGTTAAGCAAAGAAGTCTCCTGAACTCGTAGTGAAGTTACCTCGTCAATGTAAGAAGGGGTGAAGGTTAATTAGCATGCCTTTCACAGAAGTACCTTTTTTTCCCAAAATAGTAGAAGGCCAACTAGCATGCCTTCTACGAAAAGGTGGAAGGCCAACTAACATGCCTTCTATGAAGAGAGTGGAAGGCCAGGGGATATGCCTGTTAGTTTTAAGTGGCCTACAAGCCAATCTGACTATGTAAATCTCGTTCATTTATTAATATAATGGCATAATATTCATTATGTGTAAATCGCATTAATTATCATTTCATAATGAAGTCCGTGAATATGTGCTATAGTGATTAGATTATGATGAGATCATACTAATGAGACTGATCACTTAAACACACATATTCTTAATCGTTCCTAGTCGGAGGATATCCGAGAAGGACATCGAATATCCGGTTAGACTAGTACAGATTACTCCTACTCATATGATGAGGGTGACTAATCTCATAAGTCACTTGTGTGGAGACACTAAGGCGAATCTGTAGGTGCTCATTGGAGAATGAGTTCACTGAACTGATCCGACTGAATCGCTGGATGGTATTGTACCTCACTGTCAACAAGCTTGATTCTATTGTCGTAGTTGCATGGATGGTCCTCGGACCTGAGACACCAAGGACACCTTGTCGGTGGACTTCTGTGCTTTGACCTTGGTCTACGAATCTCTAGCCACGGGATTCTAATACCCCAAGGATTGGGTACAGCGGAATACCGTCGAAGGGAATTGTGTGTCAATAAGGAATCATTCGCTCTCGGTACTTAGAGAGAGAATGCTCTAGGAAGGATGCGCGGAAGTCCCTGGCCAGGGCGGACGATAATATCGGGAAAGGAGTTTTCCGATATTCATCTGCGGCATCCAATCCAAGTGAGTCGACCGGTTAGGGTTTGACAGCTCGCCATACCCTGAGTTGACTCGAGAGCATTGTACGAATGAAGGATTATATCCATGCGGTAACTGTCGGCGGAAAAGTTCCAAGAGTGGGTTACTTAACCCCAATACCTTTCGGGTTCACGCGGTATTGCTTGGCACCCAACGTGATCGGAGGCCCGGTCGAATTCGATGTGCGACATCAATTTGATTGATTAATTAATTAATAAAGGGTTATTAATTGATTAATAAAGCCAGTAAGGAGTCACTGGGCTTTTTGCGCCATTAACTGGACTGGTACTTGGGCCTAGAGGGTCACACGCAAATGATTCTCAAGGCGATGGATAAATAAGTGGGTTTTATATAAACCGAGGGTTTTTATGAAAAACCGCGCGATTAGTATAAAACATAGCGAACGGGCTGAGCAGGCCAAGCTGCTACTAACCCTAGCCGCCCTCTGTTTCTCTCTCTCTCTGGCGTCCAGATAGATCTAGATCTGCCCCGCCGCTTCTCCGAATCCCGTTCGACGGGAAATTGTCTACGCGTTGCGGCAATCGTTGCGGCGACCGGCGGGGGTTTCGTGGGCTGTAAAGAATGAGGAACGTGAGGATATCCGTCGCGGGGAGGATCGCGTGGACTTCGCTAGAGGCTAGGCACTTGCGCGGCTTGCGGTGTCGCACCGACGGAACTGAACGGTTGCGGATTTGAATCCGCACACGGTGAGAACTTCGATTATCCGATAATCGATTTTTGATATTCGAAACGGGAACGGATCGCTGTTTTAATATTTTATTTTCCGCTACGTGAGCGATCCGGAGAAATCCGAGAAACCCAACAGTGGTATCAGAGCCAGGTTCCACTGTTTCTCGCCCCGTTTCGATCTCCTAAATTAATTTTTTCATGAGTTATTCCATGCTTTGACTTCGATTAATTGTTGGATCTGTGTTCATGTGATGAACACGGTTAATTTGATTAATATTCTATAATTTTCGAAATTAATTTTGGGGTTTTCGGAGTTCTTCATGAGATGATGAACCGGGCCTTTTCGGCGGCTTCGTACATGCCTCCCAAGCGTTGGGATGGCGGGCCAGATCTCCGGATCTCTTGGTGATAGTCACCATTGCCCACCGGGCATGCAAGCCGGCGCCAGGGTGGCCTTGAAGAGCTGTAAATCGAGCCCAAAGTTGGTCTTAAGCTTGAAAAACCAGATTTTCGAGGAGATCACAAGGGCTCGGCTGGCCATTGTTTGGCCACCGCCGGCGGCCCTGCCGGCGCCGGGCACGTCAGCGGCGCCGGGGGCACCCCCGGCTGGGGGCTATGCCGCCGGGGGGCACGGCCGCCGGCGCCCCAGCCCGCCGCCGCTTGCACCAGCAATCTGAATAGGGGGCCTTAGGGTTTCGGGTGTTCCTGCGTTGGGGACGGGCGGTTCAAGGGGGGCCGGTCCAACTAACTGGCGAACCAGGCCCCTGGCCAGACCGGGCTGAGCCCAGACATGCCTGGCTCAGGCCCAGGAGTGCCTGGCTCGAACCCAAGCCCTGCTGGGCTCGGATCAGCTAGGCCCTAATGGGCTGGGCCCATTTCCCTTTTATTTTTACCCAATTTAAACCCCTATTACCCTGTTATTAATTAAATTAGATTTGAATTTAAAATTTGAAATTGTTTTAAATTTTAAATTAGAAATCTAATTTAGTTAATTCTTTAATTAATGATTTTGAATCATTATGTTAATTAAGGATTTTTTATTAACTAGCAATTAGTTGTTAATTAGTTGGGGTTAACATTAATTTAAATGTTAAATTGATTATTAACCTCAATTTAACTAATTTAAATGTTAAATTAGTTATTAAATTAGTTATTAATAGTTATTAGTCTAATTGTTAGATTATTAACTATTATCTCAGCTAATTGTTAATTAATATTTGAGTTAGTTATTAATTTAATTGTTAAATTAATAATTAACTTAAATGACTAATTTAAATGTTAAATTAGTGGTTCTTAATTAATTACTGTTAGTCATTGATTTAATAGTTAAATTGATGATAACTTTAATTATCTAATCTAAGAGTTAGATTAATTAATTATTAATTAGTTAGTGCTAATTATTGGTTTAAGAGTTAAATAAATAATTAACATTAATTGGCTAATCTAAGTGTTAGATTAGTAGTTAATAATTAATCATAGTTGATTATTAATTTAAATGTTAAATTATTAATTAACTTAGTTGGATTAATCTAAGAATTAGATTAGTCTTTTAATAGTCTAATTGTTAGATTATTAATGAGATTTAATCTAAGTGTTAGATTAGTAGTTAATAATTAATCATAGTTGATTATTAACTTAAATGTTAAATTATTAATTAACTTAGTTGGATTAATCTAAGAATTAGATTAGTCTTTTAATAGTCTAATTGTTAGATTATTAATGAGATTTAATCTAAGTGTTAGATTATTAGAATTGTTCTAATTTGCATGGAATAATCTGGAATTATTAATTCGGAGTGTGTGCACATGTGATGTGTGTTTGATTGCTTTTAAATTTGATTTAATTGCATGATTAAGTTAATTAAAAGTGTTTTCGAAATTCAAACACCAATTTTGATTAGATCCCAGCTTTTTGAAAGCCAAAATTATATATTTTCAAAACTCTTTTATTTTAGCCATGTGATGCGCTGAATTATGTGTGGGATGTTTAAAACACACCGTGGTCATGGATATGCACTTATTTAATTGTTCATGTGATGAATGATGTGTTTGTGTGGATCGTGGATGAATGATGGATGTTTATTAATTGTTAATAAATAGAGATATGCGTATCTCTCCCTCTCTCATTCTCTGATGTATTTCTACCTTCCTCTCTCTTGTACTCGCCATAAGGCTCTCTTCTAATTACATGTAATTCTACAATTAATGTAATATGATCGAGGCAACCGAGGAAGGAGCGAGGACGATCCACAGCTACAACCAGGAAGGCGAAAAGATGGAAGTCTCTTGCCTATGTGTTTGCAGGATATCTAATATAATTGTTGTGTTAGATTGTGTGTGTGTTTGACTGTTGGCTCCAGTCAAACCCATTGTGCTATCCATGACTACACTAGACATTTATGTGATGCATCGTTTTTCTTTTGATTATGAATCAAAGCAGGTATAGTATTTAGTAAATATATACGATATATTTATATACTATCACCTAGGAGAGACTAAGATAAAAGTTATCTAAATACCCTCAAATAAACTCTAAGCCGTAACGCGAGTAGTTAAGAACTTACCGCGTGGTCCACCATCGTTATAGTCATAGGATTCGAATCACTTTAGACAGGTTTGTTATGCTATCCACAAGGCCTGTTTAATTGGGAGGAGAAACTGTGGCTATGGCATTAGATGCCTATATGATCGGGGTAGAGGAACCATGTAGCTTTGTTGTGCTATCCACAATGGCTGCATGCAAATCTATGCTCGTCGCGTAACGATGGTTAGCTTAGACTAGAATTAATGGTTTGTTGTGCTATCCACAAGGCCATTAAATCTCTGGGGACCGAAGCCATGATCAAATATTGCAAGGAGTTGCAAGTCCCATGAGTTGGGTGCTCTCTTATTGTATTACAGTTTGTTGTGCTATCCACAAGGCTATAGTGCAAGTCATTGAGATTCTGATCCCCACTAGGAGACTGTCGGCGTCTCCCGTTCTGTATAACTGAGGGTTATACAGTCCGTCGAAAATTAGTGGGAGTTAAACTTGAACAAAAGACCATGTCTTGTTTTAAATTTTAATAATTGAACATCTGCTGTCAAGTCTTATGACTTCATTAAGAATGAAGATGAGCCTTATGTGTACAAGAAGACCAGTGGGAGTGCAGTCACTTTTCTAGTTCTTTACGTAGATGACATACTACTCGTTGGGAATGATGTAGCTATGATGTCATCAGTAAAGATCTGGCTATCGAAAAACTTCTCCATGAAGGATTTGAGAGAAGCATCCTACGTATTGGGAATACGGATCTATAAAGATAGATCAAAGAGGATGCTTAGAATGACCCAATCCTTGTACATAGATACCATAGTCAAAAGGTTTGGCATGGAAAGTTCCAAGAGAGTCTCATACCGATGAGACATGGAATTAATCTCTCAAAGGAGCAGTCTCCTAAAACTCCTAATGAGAGGGCATTCATGGATAGAATACCCTATGCCTCTGCCATAGGATCTATCATGTATGCCATGCTATGTACACGGCCTGATATTGTATTTGCTCTAAGTATTACGAGTAGATTTCAGGCTAATCCAGGCGAAGAGCACTGGAAGGCAGTGAAATACATCCTTAAGTACTTGAGAAGAACTAAGGATATGTTTCTTGTCTATGGAGGAGGTGACTTGAAACTGCGAGGCTTTACTGACTCGAGTTTCCAATCATATCCAGATGATAGCAAATCTACATATGGATTCGTGTTTACATTGAACGGAGGCGCAGTGTGCTGGAAGAGTCCCAAACAAGTAACCACTATAGATTCGAAGACTAAAGCTGAGCACATCACTGCAGCTGAAACTTTCAAGGAAGTAGTGTGGTTGAAGAAGTTCATCATCCACCTTGACATAGTTCCCTGTAACCTTAATCATGTTCTGCTGCTGTGCGACAACAATGGGACTATTGCACAAGTGAAAGAGCCTTAGTCTCATCAGAAATCGAAAGATATTCTGAGGCGCTTTCATCTTATCCAGAGGAGATGTAGTAGTAGAAAGAGTTACATCCGTCGACAATGTAGCAGATCCACTGACAAAGCCGTTAGCTCAAATTTTGTTTGAGCGTCACCTAGAGTCTATGGGCTTATTGTATAAGGGTGATTGGGTTTAGTCCAAGTGGGAGATTGTTAGTTTTAGGTGGCCTACAAGCCAATCTGATTATGTAAATCTTGTTCATTTATTAATATAATAGCATAATATTCATTATGTGTAAATCGCATTAATTATCGTTTCATAATGAAGTCCGTGAATATGTGCTATAGTGATTAGATTATGATGAGATCATACTAATGATATCCGGTTAGACTAGTACAGATTACTCCTACTCATATGATGAGGGTGACTGATCTCATAAGTTACTTGTGTGGAGACACTAAGGCGAATCTGTAGGTGCTCATTGGAGAATGAGTTCACTGAACTGATCCGACTGAATCGCTGGATGGTATTGTACCTCACTGTCAACCAGCTTGATTCTATTGTCGCAGTTGCGTGGATGGTCCTCGGACCTGAGACACCAAGGACACCTTGTCGATGGACTTCTGTGCTTTGACATTGGTTTACGAATCTCTAGCCACGAGATTCTAATACGCCAAGGATTGGGTACTGCGGAATACCGTCGAAGGAAATTGTGTGTCAATAAGGAATCATTCGCTCTCGGTACTTAGAGAGAGAATGCTCTAGGAAGGATACGCGGAAGTCCCTGGCCAGGGCAGACGATAATATCGGGAAAGGAGTTTTTCGATATTCATCAGCGGCATCCAATCCAAGTGAGTCGACCGGTTAGGATTTGACAGCTCGCCATACCCTGAGTTGACTCGAGAGCATTGTACGAATGAAGGATTATATCCATGCGGTAACTGTCGGCGGAAAGGTTCCAAGAGTGGGTTACTTAACCCCAATACCTTCCGGGTTCACGCGGTGTTGCTTGGCACCCAACGTGATCGGAGGCCCGGTCGAATTCGATGTGCGACATCAATTCGATTGATTAATTAATTAATAAAGGGTTATTAATTGATTAATAAAGCCAGTAAGGAGTCACTGGGCTTGTTGGGCCATTAACTGGACTGGTACTTGGGCCTAGAGGGTCACACGCAAATGATTCTCAAGGCGATGGATAAATAAGTGGGTTTTATATAAACCGAGGGTTTTTATGAAAAACCGCGCGATTAGTATAAAACATAGCGAACGGGCTGAGCAGGCCAAGCTGCTACTAACCCTAGCCGCCCTCTGTTTCTCTCTCTCTCTAGCGTCCAGACAGATCCAGATCTGCTCCGCCGCTTCCCCGAATCCCATTCGACGGGAAATCGTCTGCGCGTTGCGGCGATCGTTGCGGCGACCGGCAGGGGTTTCGTGGGCAGCGAAGAACGAGGAACGTGAGGATATCCGTCGCGGGGAGGATCGCATGGAGTTCGCTAGAGGCCGGGCACTTGCGCGGCTTGCGGTGTCGCACCGACGGAACCGAACAGTTGCGGATTCGAATCCGCACACGGTGAGAACTTTGATTATCCGATAATCGATTTTTGATATTCGAAACGGGAACGGATCGCTGTTTTAATATCTTATTTTCCACTGCGTGAGCGATCCGGAGAAACCCAACAATGCCATCTATGAAAAGATAGATATGCATGTCCTCCGTCTTTTATGGAATATGGAAAGTGCCATAGTCTATCTTGTGGCCTTAAAAGGGGAGACTTGACCCGAAGCTCCCTTCTGAAATCCTCAAACTTTTCTACGAGGACTATGGCCTCGTCTTCTGCTCACGCGGCCGCCCGAGAACCTCAGGTTCTATCTAATGTTGAAGGCCATCTTAGCAGCCTACTGGCCCATGGACAGGTAAGCTCAGGCTTTTATGTTGTTTCACTTTTCTCTTCTTTGACCTTCGGTTGTCCTGCAGCCTACTCCTAGATTCCCTGATGTGCGGCATACTCGAAGGTATGCGTGGCTTCTAGACCTAATGGACGCGATCACACTAGACATGAGGGTGTATATGCGCCGGTGGAATCTGACCCAGTCTATTGTGTTCGCGAAGTGGTTCAACTCCATTCATTGGCATTGGGAGGGGCTAGGCGCACTGCTTGAATTGTGGCATCCGGAGACACATACATTTGTGTTTCGAGAGTTTGAAGCGACAGTGGTGATAGAGGAGGTAGAAATCTTCTAGCTGGGATGGTCTAGCCATTGGCGATCCCTCCGATTTGCCTTCATGGGAGGTGATCTTTGCTGATATAGTGCAAGACAAATGGGAGGTATGCCGTATGAGTGACAAGCGAGGAATCCTCGTTGATCATCTTGCGCACTGGTTGATCCAAGAAATTAAACACAAGATAGTCGGGCCTGAAAGACTGATACGGGGGTTATGCCTAGTCCTCGGGGGAGTCTTGTGGTTCCCAACTTCAGGCTCTGTGCTAGAAAGAGAGTACGTGGGTGTGCTGAGCTTGCTGTGGAGAGGTCAATCTCTTGCCCCGGTGATTCTGTCACATCTTTATGCAGGGCTCAGTCACATGAGTATGGGGCGATATGTAAGGGGGATTTTATTCACTCTGCAGTTGTGGATGGAGATGCACTTAGTTTTTTATTTTGATGAGAAGGTGACCTCCACTGTAGGATATTTCAGCACAGTGCGTGGTATCCTGTACGCTCACTTCTTGGTCCCGAAGATCAAGTCAAATGTCTCACGGCTCATCTCAAGACGAGGGATGACTGGCGTGATTATCTAAATTTTCTGACTGTGGAAAAATTCATCTTTGTTCCAATGATCCTTCGGGGTATGGAATTTACCACAAGGGCTTCTCGTGAACGTGAGCTATAGCTAATCGGCCCTGACGAGTTAATCGTGTACCAAGGGCATCGCTGCCATCTCCAAATTGGCGTTCCAAGACAAGTGCCACTTCCTGCTTTATATGATATGCTGATTGTACCGAGGCATACTGGGTATGCGAGGGAAGCAAGGGCTATAGAACGACTCTGACGTGCATGGCGCCGTCATTCTAGATTCACCAAGGCCTGCATTGATGTAGCAGAGACTTCAGAAGAAGTCGAGAAATATGTGAATTATTTAAGAAATGTACGACCTACTGTATGTGCCTTTTTCATGGGTCGTAGAGCACTGGAATGATGTATTTTATTAAGGTTAAGTGAATAAATAGAGTTATTTGATTTTTAAGATTGGAAGGAAAAAAAAAAAAAAACGAGGACATTGGTCAACGGGCGGCCAGGCTCATGGCCGTCCGAAAGTTCGAACGGCAACAGTCGTGGCCGTCCGCCAGGGATGGCCACAGAGGTGGCTTTAAGACCCAAAAAACCCCTCTTTTGACTTTCACCTTCTCCTTCTCATTCAGTTTCTCCTTCCCTTTCCCTCGATCCCCGAACATCCTCTCAATTCTCTCATGGCTCGTGTATGGCTTCACCGCTCTCTTAGGAGGAGAAGGACCGGTGGAGACGGTGGTGGTGACGGCGAGGCGGCGGTGGCTGGTGGCAGCAACGGCGCGGATGTCGGCGGTGGCAGCGGCTAGGAGGTGCCCGGAGAAGACGTGCTTCGCGGCAGAGAAGAAGGAGAAGAAGAGAGGGAGGCAGAAGGTGACGAAGAAGATGGATAAACGAGCTTCGGTTTAGCACTGAATTGCAAGAATTGGTATCTTGACTCATTAATGACAATTTGACAATATTATCCTTGATTAATTTATATTTTATTTCAATTTATATTTTTCTTTTAGCCCAGCATGCATCATGTAGGACTTTGACATAATTGTGATAAAAATTGATTCCTGATTAAATTTTAGACCATTGATCTAATAAATCCCAGCGTAATATGAAATATTCCATTCTGAGTTGAGTATCTTTATCTTTAAGGTTCGCTTGAAGAAATATTTAGATTTTTCACCCAACATTTCTTGTTTCCTCTTAAGACCCGTCATGGTTGCAGCACTTCCACATTGACTGGTAACTGCTCTTCATGATGAAACCTACAGGGTTTGTGACAGTAGCGTGGTTGATCCTTGGACTTGAGACACCAAAGACACCTTGTTAGTGGACTTCTGGACTTTGACCTTGACCTACGAATCTCTATCCACGGGATCTCAAATAATCAAGGATCGGGTCCAGCGGAAGACCTTCGAAGGTGATTGTGTGTTCAATAAAGGATCTTTCGCTTTTAAGTAACTGGAGAGAGAATGCTCTAGAGTAGATCCGCAGAAGTCTCTGGCCAGAGCAGAAACAATATCAGAAAAGTGGTTTTCGGATATTGTAAAGCGGAGTCTGATTCAAGTGAGTTGACAATCTAGGGTTTGACAGTTGACCATACCCTAGGTTAACTCAAGAGCATTGTGCGAACGAAGGATGATAGCCACGTGGTAACTGTGGACGGACAGGTTCCATGAGTGGGTTGCTGAACCCCATTACCTTCCGGGATCATGCAGTGTTGCTTGGCACCCAACTTGATCAGAAGTCCGACCGAATTTACATGCAATGATAATTCGGTTAAGTAATTAGTTAATATCTAGATATTAATTAATTACAATAAGTCAATAACTAGTTATTGGACTTAACGGGCTGAAAACCGGACTGGTAAATGGGCCTAGAGGATCACACGCAATAAGATTCTCAGTCGGTGGTACATAAGTGGGATTTATATTAACTCGGGGACTTTTGTGAAAAGTCGCGCCGACTTAATATATATATAGGTTGTTGAGAAACCCTGGGCCAAGCTCCAGGATTTCCCTTGCTGGCCGTCATCCCTCCTTTCTCTCTCTTCCTCTGGGCGTCCCGTTCGGCGCGCCAGAACAGCTTCCGTCTCCACCACGTATGATTCCCGAAAGTCAGGAATTCCCGTAGGCGGGATTTCCCCAATCGTTGCGGCGACGGATCTTCAGCAAGCGAGCTGAAACGGACGAGGGATCGAGGACGAACAACCGCGGAGAATCGCGTAGATACCACTGGAGGCCGGACGCTTGTGCGGCTCGCGGCATCGCCTCGACGGAACCGAAACGGAAGCGAATTCGAATCCGCGCATGGTAATTAGATTCCAACCCGATTTTTCGATTTGAGTTTTCGTTCCGAATCGGATCAGCGGGTATCGGGCGGGATTAAATTTTGTTCTTCGTTTCCGCTGCGTTCTTCGTGTCCCGCCCGGATCCCAACAGTAATATCAGAGCCAGGTTCCGCTCTGATCCGCTCCGGAACGATAAAATTATTATTCTAAATTATTTCATGCATAAATTCGTTTTTCCTCATAGCTATTGTTCATAGGATGAACTTAGAATATCGAATTTAATTTTTCTGTGCGAAAAATGAAATTTTTTTGAGGGTTTCATCGCGTTCTTCATGGTGATGAAGAACCGGATTTGTGGGCTTCAAAAGGGGATTAATGATGGTTGGACCATCTCTGTGGGTTTGCTGGTATGACCAGCTACCCCTCACCATCCCCGGAAAATTTCTATGGCGGCCGGTGGAGCTTTTCTTCCCATAATTTTCAAGAGTTGAAAAGGATTGTGAAAAAGCTAAAATCTGCGAAACTGCACAAATCTCCAACTTTGGAGGTTCACCGGCGGCGAAGGAGTCGCCGGCCGGCCACCACCGGCAGGAGGAATGGAAGGGGTAACATCCCTCTGCAATTTTCGGCCACCCTCGCGGCCGGTGGCGGCGGCGGCGCCGCCCAAAACTTGCTGCAAACATGGCCAAAAACCCAAAAACCAAGCTAGTCGAACCTGCTGGAGAAGGGCCTGAACCGGCCGACCCCGAGCCGGTTCGGCCAGGCGGCCTGGGCCTGGCCCGGGTGCGCCAGGCGCCGGACCTGGCTCGGCCAGGTCGCCCGAGCTAGGGCCCCAGCCTGGCTCGAGCCAGGGCTGGACCAGGGGCTGGGCCTGGCTGCCCCAGCCCAAGCCAAACGGCCCATTAAGCCCACATTAGGCCCCTTTAGCTTGTTTTAGGCCTATTTAACCCCTTTTAGCCCACTGAATCCCCATATTAATTGAAAAATGGAAATTTATTAATGTTTAAAATATGTTTTTGAACTTAAATTTTAATTTTCATTAATATAGGGAATTCTCTTAAAACTATTTAACAATTGTTGTTGAAAATTTTATATGAGATGTAAGCTTAAAATAATTAACAAAGGTTGTTAATTTATTTTAAGTTATCAAAATAAAAAGTATTAGCAAATGTTGTTAATATATTTTATTTAAGTGTTTAGAGGGCTTTAATATTTAAGACATGATCTTAAATTAATAGTTAACAAGTGTTGTTACAGATTAATTAAGATATGATCTTTATTATAGAGGGGTTTAATTTATAGATGTGATCTTTAGTGGAGGATTAAATTATTAAGATATGATCTTAATTTATTAATTAACAAGTGTTGTTAATGATTAATTAAGATATGATCTTATTGTTAATTCTCTTTTAACTAAGAGATTAAGGGTCTTAATTAAGATGCGATCTTTAATCATCATTAACAACTATTGTTAATTTATATTTAAGATGTGATCTTAAATTAATATTAACATGTGTTGTTAATTAATTGTTAAGTTATGATCTTAATATTAAATAACAAATGTTGTTATTTGCTCTTAGTTAAGTGATTAGATTAATATTAATAATTTCTTAGCAATTGTTGTTAGGAAATTATTTTAATAATTTAGAGACATTTAATAATGGTTGTTAAGTGATTAATTAACCTCTTTATAATTGTTATAATAAGTTAATTAGTTTTTGAGTAATAAATCTTAATAAATGTTATTAAGGACTAATTAAATCTTAATAATAGTTATTAAGATGATTAATTAGTTTACTCAAGTATCTCTTAATTATTGGTTTTAATGATCTAATCTGCTTGGAATTTAATCTTTTAATAAAAGTTGTTAAAAGGATTAAATTAAGTCTAATTGTTAGACTATTTAATTAGAAATCTTCTAATTATTATTTCTCAATAAATGTTATTGAGAAATATGATTTAATTAAGGGGTTTTTAACAAGGAGTTGTTAAGGAGTTAATAATTGGAATTATTAATTCTTTTATAAGTGTTATTTAGGAATTTTTAATTCTATCTAAATGTTAGATTGTTTCGCATTAATAATTGTTATTAATGTAATTCAAAATTAATCTAAGTGTTAGATTAATTAATTTAGAAATGTTCTAAATTTTGCATGGAATATTTTAGAATTTTAATTTTAGCTTTGTGTGTACATGTTGATGTGTTTAATGCTTTAAATTAGATTTATTGCATGTTAGAAAATAAGATTTTCGAAAATTCAAATTATCCAATTTTGATTGGTACCCAGGTTTTAAGAAAGCCAAAATTATTATATTTTCAAAAAATTTAGCCTTCATGTGATGTGTTTTATCATGTGTGGATGGTTAAAATTTGTGGTGGTCGTGGACATGCACTTAGTTAAATTTCATATCATGTGATGGTGTGTGATTTTGTGGATTGTTATAGAATGTGAATGTTCATTAATTAAGTGTTAGTTAATGAGGCTTGTGTGCCTCCCTCTCTCCATTCCATTGTAATTCTATCTCCCTCTGTTATTGTACTCGGCCATAAGGCTCTCTCTTGCAATTAATCTGTATTTGAAAATGTTTCAAATTATGTTTTATATTTGTAATTGATCGAGCCGGCCGAGGAGAGGCGAGGATGATCCATAAATGCAACCAAGAAGGCAACAGGAGATGAGATCACCAGTGGCTATGTGTTTGCATGTTTAGATTATATAAATGTTATATAGTTTTGGTGATTAATTGTTTGGCTCCAGTTAATCACCGTACTGTCCATGACCACATAATGAACATGTATGGATGATGCATGCTTTTAGTTATTGATTATGAATCGATTGCTAATATCTAGGTATAGTTAAATATATATTCGATATATTTATAAACTATCACCTAGGATGAGACCAACTTAACATAAACAAAACCTTCAACATAAAGTCTAAGCCGGAGCGCGAGTCATTAAGAATGTACCGCGTGGCTCTCCATCAATATAGTTCTTAGAACTTGATTCAGTGATGACAGTTTCGACGTGTTTACCCGAGATCTGCCACCATCTGATGAAAGGACTATTAACTATGGCATTATGATGCCTTAAGATTGGAATAGAGGAACGGTGTAGCTATCCTCGTGTTTACTCGGGAGCTGCATTCTTACTCTACTCTGTTGCGTATTGATGGTAAATCTTAGACCAGGTATAATGGTCTACTGTGTTTACTCGGGACCATTAAAGACCTGGGAGCCGAAATAAGATCAGATATTGCAAGGAGTTGCAATTACCATGAGATGGTTGCTCTAAGACAATGGTATGATACTATGTGTTTACCCGAGGTCATACTATGATTCTTGGAGATTCTGATCCTCACTAGAAGACCATCGGAGTTTTCCGTTCTGTATACCTGAAGGTTATACAGTCCATCGAAAAATAGTGGGAAATAATTCAAGATAAAAGACCATAATTGAATTATCAGAACTATCTGCTTAAATCACGTTATTGCCTTCGATCACTAATATGTCGTCTATTTGAGAAGTTGGCATATTGGATGCCAATACTTCTCATACTCAGCATGACTAGAAAACTCTGAAGAATGTCTTCAGGGCCAAGTGAAAGTCACTATCCTAATCAGATATCATGAATCCTCTTATTTGGATAGACCAAGGTGAAGAGGTGCTCATAGTATGACTTATTGAAAGGCAATGATTATCATGAAATCTCTTATTTGGATAGACCAAGATGAAGAGATATTCATGATATGCCTTTGAGAAAGGCAAGTGGTAAGATTTTAAACGATCGAATCCACATATGAAAAAGGATAAAGGAAAGTCAGCTGAGATAGAGAAGTAGCAGTTCTCCCACTGCAACCAATATAAGGATATTGGTAAAGGCAAAACGAATATGGAACTTGATAGAAGTTTCATGTATTCTTATTATTGGCTTTTACATGTCTATTGGAGAATTGACGTATCCAATATATTGGAAATAATTCTCAAAGCTGCATTAGTGTGCAGACTTAGACAAGTAAAAGGAAATAGAGAAAATGCAAATGTTGAGTTAGACTCAACTATTGTTCATAATATTCATAGATTACTGTTAGACAGTAAATCTTTGTATATCTATAGGAGTCAAATATTAAGCTGAATAACTGTTATTTAGTTGCATAAGAAATCAAGAATAACATTGATTGAAAAGAATAATAGTTGTTCGAATCAGTCAATGCACTATAGATTCTTGAAGTGACATTTCATGTGATGAATGTTCACAAGTCTCCTATAGAAATGAACTGTGTGAATCCTGATTATCTATGATATTGTACATAGGGTTGTACAATAAGAAATCGTTGATGCTAATGCATATTGATGTAAACAGCTCAAAGGCTAAAGATAATCATTACTATTGACTTACCTTATAGTTCACTTTTGGAATGATTTGATTGTATGTACTTACTGAAGTACAAGATGAATATATCTGAGAGATTAAGGTATAAGATCAATATGAAGTATTAGAATTTTTTATTGGATCAAAGAAACTAATACTTAGGTATATGATTCACATAAATCGTTAAGAGGATAATTGTATCCTCGCTCGATTAATCATCATTGTGCATCATAGAAGTATGATAGAATGAAGAATTGCACCTTATTAAGATATAATGCAATACGTAATAAGATTTGCCTAATTCTTATCGTTGTGAACATGAGTATGAACATTAGATGTCTATACTTTAAAGATGGTTCCAAATAAATCAGTGTGTGTCCATATAAGATATGGAAACCAAATAATTCATATGAGATGTGAATTATGAACTAACCTGATTTAAAAGTCAGGTATTATCGTGGTGTGAATTTGTGAATGTCTAAAGAGTTTGGACATTACATTTATTGGCCAGGCGATAGTGAAATAATTTTTCGTCCTGAAAGCTGTCTTCTGTGAAGAGGAATATGTCCTCAAAGAAGACAGTGGGAGCTGATAAAACTAGAAGATGTTCTAGATTCACAAGTTAACATAAGATTATTAGATAATCTTTAGTTGTTTGGAACCACTCATGACACACATCAGAGAGCTTCATAGATTTTTGAGATTCTCTCAGTGACTAGAAGGATATGTTTGACGTATCTGATTTAGCTAGATGAGAGGAGCTAGATTATGATCTAAAATCTATGATAATGATGCTCTCTGACATTACAACTTTGAGATTGATAAGTTTATTAGAATTATACTTGTCAACACTGTGCTTATCATTATAATCAGATGATGATGACAGTTGGATATTAAAAGCGCTATCTCAATGTGATTAAGGTAAAGATGTATATGATACACCTTTAAAGCTTTTAGAATGTCCAGGAAGCAAGTTATGATTTCAAAATCATTTGAATCAAACTGAAGCTTCCTAAGTTGTAATAAAAGTTTTGACTTAATAATCAAATACTAAGTGATCGTTAAGAATGATCACGGATTGTGTGTGTTCAGAAAGGACAGTGGGAGTACGGTCGTTTTAATAATACTTTATGATGATAACATCAAAGTCATTAAGAATGACTTCAGGATGTTACTATTAGTGAAAGCATTGTTAACCATGTTTTCCTCCATAATGGATTTAGTTATAATATCCCACGTATTGGAAATACGAATCTATTAAGATAGATTGGTGGGGATATTATATTGACCTGTATGTCAAGATGTTTGGCATAAATTTCATAACAAGTCTCAATCGTTGAGATATGGAATTTACTCCTTTAAAGAAAAAGTTCCTTAAAGGATACAGGAGTGAATTGCATCATTAAGTGCTTGAGAAGTGTTAAGGATGCATTCACGTACATGGAGAGGATGATTTGAAACTATGAGGTCACACTGACTCAAATTTCAAGTCAAATAATGGATTCAACCTTCTAGTAGAAAGGTATGGATTGGAATGGTTCCAATCCAGAACTCGATGTTAAGGTGACGACATAAACAAGTGATACTGTTATTTGAATAATATGGATGAAAAGGTTCATCCATGAACTAGATGTAGTTCTAAAAGGTCTCTGATACCATCCTATCGTTGTAGGATAACAGTGGGAGCAATCAGTTGCATGATCGAGCCATGGTCTCTTCAGAAGTTACAGAACATTCTGAGGCTCTTTCACAGGTTCAGAGACAAAGGATTAAGAGGAAATAACGTAATGTAAATATTCCATCTATAGATAATTTAGCAGATCCCTGACCAAGTCTTAGTCACAGACTTTATGTGAGCATCACCTAAATTTGATGGAGATCAAATGCGAAAGTGATTGGCTTGAGTCCAAGTGGGAGACTAATGGATATAGGTGTCCTCTAAGCCAATCATAAGGCACATATTTCAATCTGGTTCACTAATAAATGGCATTAAATTCATTATGTAGATTGGCATATTTATAATTGCGCATAATGAAGTCCATGAATATGTGCAATAGTCATCATATTATGATGAGATCATAATAATGAGACTGATGACTTATAAACACATATTCTTAATTGTTCCTAGTCGTAGGATGTTTGAGAAGGACATCAAACATCCGGTTAGACTAGTACAGGTTATTCCAGCTCATATGATGAGGGTGACTGATCTCGTTAGTTACTCGTGTGGAGACACAATGGTAAACTTGTAGGTGCTCATTGGGGAATGAGTTCACTGAACTGATCCGACATGAATCGCCGAATAGTAATGTACCTGACTGTCAATCGGCTTAATTCATCGTCATAGTAGCGTGGTTGATCCTTGGACTTGAGACACCAAAGACACCTTGTCGGTGGACTTCTGGACTTTGACCTTGACCTACGAATCCCTATCCACGAGATCTCAAATAGTCAAGGATCGGGTCCAGCGGAAGACCTTCGAAGGTGATTGTGTGTTCAATAAAGGATCGTTCGCTCTCAGGTAACTGGAGAGAGAATGCTCTAGAGTAGATCCGCAGGAGTCTCTGGCCAGAGCAGAAACAATATCAGAAAAGTGGTTTTCGGATATTGTAAAGCGGAGTCTGATTCAAGTGAGTTGACAATTTAGGGTTTGACAGTTGACCATACCCTAGGTTAACTCGAGAGCATTGTGCGAACGAAGGATTATATCCACGTGGTAACTGTGGACAGACAGGTTCCATGAGTGGGTTGCTGAACCCCATTACCTTTCGGGATCATGCAGTGTTGCTTGGCACCCAACTTGATCAGAAGTCCGACCGAATTTACATGCGATGATAATTCGGTTAAGTAATTAGCTAATATGTAGATATTAATTAATTACAATAAGTCAATAACTAGTTATTGGACTTAACGGGCTGAAAACCGGACTGGTAAATAGGCCTAGAGGGTCACACGCAATAAGATTCTCAGTCGGTGGTACATAAGTGGGATTTATATTAACTCGGGGACTTTTGTGAAAAGTCGCGCCGACTTAATATATATATATACGCTGTTGAGAAACCCTGGGCCAAGCTCCAGGATTTCCCTTGCTGGCCGTCATCCCTCCTTTCTCTCTCTTCCTCTGGGTGTCCCGTTCGGCACGCCAGAACAGCTTCCGTCTCCGCCACGTGTGATTCCCGAAAGTCGAGAATTCCCGTAGGCGGGATTTCCCCAATCGTTGCGGCGACGGATCTTCAGCGAGCGAGCTGAAACGGACGAGGGATCGAAGACGAACCACCGCGGAGGATCGCGTGGATACCGCTGGAGGCCGGACGCTTGTGCGGCTCGCGGCATCGCCTCAACGGAACCAAAACGGAAGCGGATTCGAATCCGCGCACGGTAATTAGATTCCAACCCGGTTTTTCGGTTTGAGTTTTCGTTCCGAATCGGATCAGCGGGTATCGGGCGGGATTAAATTTTGTTCTTCGTTTCCGCTGCGTTCTTCGCGTCCCGCCCGGATCCCAACAGAGAAAAGGGTTGGCAATTGGTGAAATTGGAGCTTTCTATGAGGTGCTTGATGATCCTCAAGAAGAAGGCATGGATAGCAAGAAGGATCCCTGTTTCTTCATCCTTCTCTTCCATTGAAGCTCAAGAAGATCGAGGCTTTCAAGGGGCCAAACCAACCATCTTTTTCCTAGTTTTTTTTCTTGTTCCTTTTCATATGATTTTTCATTGCATCAATTCATCACACATACTCACTTCATAATTTCCAAACCTACACCTCCTTTAGGGGTTTAAAAGAATACAAAACAAGTGAGTTCTTTTAGTTTAGTTGCATGTTTAGATTATTAATTAGAATAAATACTATACTATCTTAGTTCTAATCATAGCTTTTTTTGTTTGTTTGATTTTTCACAAGGTACAAAAGGAGAACAAGAGTAAAGAAAGGGAAGGCTCTTTTCTTTCGGCCGGCCAGAAGAGAAGAACAAAAGAATTCCTATATTCTCCTGATTTGCAAGGTTAGTAAGCGATCACTTTCCCTTTGAAACCCTCGGTTTCTGGCAATCACAATTCTTTTCATATTGTTACTCATAGTAAACACATGATAACATGATGAACACACACCCTTTTTGAGCACTACAGGCCTGTCTAGTTCTAGGTGGTTATGCCTCCTCCCAGCCACGAGTGACACTCCAAAGTGTACCACTCCTACACCGGTACTAGCTATACCCTGGGGTACACCAGGTGACCCTCTCTCACTAGGCATCACCCCACCACTCCCACATCAGCGTTGTGTCACTCCCACACCGACACAAGATGTCAAGCTCTAACAACTGTCACTCTAGGTCCACGACCGTACAAAACACAACACAGTGCGATCCGGTCACGTGGAAACCCTCGTCCTCAAAGTACGGTTTTGAGCATGCATTTAACGAATTATCTAATAATGTATACACATGTTAATTGTATGAATTAATGGGGTTCTGTCTTGAATCGTGTTGCTCGTGGCCAATGTCATTCAAGACCCCTAAATTGGTTTTCTGTGTTCAGCAGCAATGGGACCCAGGGATACTGGCCTGAATGGCGTAGCCCATGGCCAACGTCATTCAGCTCTTTATCCCACGCTGGCCTCGGGAACCCAGAAATTGGGATGTTGAATCGCGTCATCTGGTCTCGATGCCATTCTAAATGGCGTCACCTGATCTCGACGCCATTCAATGCCCGAAACCGAGCTTCTCCAATCTCCACCAAGCCAAAACTGAGGGTCCCTCTTCTCCCCCAAAACACACTAAAACGTAAAAGAGACAAGGGGAGAAATCCAATAACTAATTTAATACCCAAAACCCCATTTCATAAAAATGCCTATTTTCATTAAAAAAACCCTTTAAAACATGCTTTCTACCTAAAATTCTCCATACACATCGCATTCTTCAAAGTGGAAAAATCATGGTTTTAAACAAAATACAACGAGGATCGTCACCCTACTGGTTACTTGAACTCCTCCTAGATCTAAGCCAATGCCGCTTCACCGCAAGCCGCCGCCGGTACCACCGTGGACGCCATCACTCCACTAGGACGTCGGCTACCGTCCGGAGAGCAATGTATTGTGGAGGAGATTGTGATGGTAGTGGTGAGGGGTAGGAGGTTGATAGAGTGGAGGAAGAGGGGGAATGGAGAGAGGAAAGGAAGGAGAAGGAGAAGGGGAAGGGGAACGGAGCTATTCGGAGAGAGAGGGGAATGGGGAGAATGAGGGAGAGGAAGGTAGGGCTCGGAACATCAACCGAGAACTGCTTAAATCGCGTCGTTCCCAGACGACGCCGTTCAGACGACAGGACGGGGTTGTAGACTAGATAAAGAGCCCATGCCTCAGGCCCAAAAGGGCCCAAACCAAGGGGTCCAATACCGAACCCAACCCGATAACCAGATCTGAAACCTTAATCCTTACACTACTCCTTCTCATGTTTGGCCATGGCTATTGTGGTTCCAATAGTAACAAGAAGGGAGAATCTTTCATATGGATTTGTATATCTCTTGCCCTCTCATAAAGGTCATCCATGATGCCAAGCTTATTGAGTGATAAGAGGATATGAAATTGTTAAGCAGAATTGGCAACAATTAACTTGACTTGCTCAGATTCTAATAAATGGTCTTTTAATCTGTCAACTATGGACCACCATCTATCAACGAATGTAATAAAGTCCTCATTGAGATTCATCTTTTTAGCCACTAGATTAGTTACATAAAGAGACGAGCCAACCCTATCCTTGTATTTTTGGATGACTTTCTTTTGTACAATAACAAAATCCTCAGCTTCATTTATTTCTAGAGAATAGACCCACTCTAACGCACTACCCTCCAAGGATCTCCTGAAAAGATAAGCCAGTGACCTTTTGTCATTCTGCCAGATGGATGATTCACACATGAAGTCTTCAAATTTATGAAAGGATTCCCCTTCCCATTGTACCTTCAATAAATAGGCATTTTAGAAGGAAAGAGGTGGAAAACAGGAAGCACTAGCAATGATACTTCTAGAGTGGCCTTAGCATTGATTAGTTTCTTGAGGTCTTTGTACTGCTTATCCATTATGTTCAACTTGCTAAATAATGCCTTACTGAGTTGGTCTTGTGGCTTTTGACTTGGGAATGGAGGGTACCTTGACCGATGAGGGTGATAAGGGTAATAATTTAGAATGACTGGGTAGTGAGGATGAGAGTGAGGGTTCTTGACAGTATCATGTGACTACACCGAAGGACGTGAGGAGGTGAAGGCTTAAGGGGTTTAAGGCCTTGAAGGGATCTCATGCACTTGAGGATGTTGTTGTTGGCTTATTGAAGCTCTTGGGGTTGACACATGCAATCTATCCATGGCAAGAGAGGGATATTAAGGTGAAGAGGCTTTTCTTTTAATCATATCTTGAAGAGCTTGAAAGTGTTGGGCATTCAAGTGAGAAGCAAAGACTCTTAGGGCAGAAGAGAGGTCCCTTATTGTAGTGGGTGGAGGAGTGGGATTGGAAGTGGGAACCTGTTGAATTTCAATTGGATTCGGCTCTGATTGAGTGGTTTCCAAAGCATGAGTTTGGGGGTGATCAGAATAATCCAAGTTTGGGTTGATCTCATCATCATACACAAAAGTTTGATGGTCGGAGTTTGAGACGTTAGGACCATATGAGTATCTATAATCATAAGAAGGATTCTCATGTTCATTCCATTCCCATGTCTAGCCATACCAACACATTTTCCTGAATGCAATATCATTGTCCAATAATTAAAAAACTGTGTGATGGATCAAACAAGTGTGCATAAAATTTCACACAATAGGATGATTATGGCAACTTTATGTTCCTTGTTGGATTATGTCTCTTTTAACCAAAATGACTCTCTCAAATAGGTAGAAACCAAGTTTCAATTTGGTAACCACCGTTATTCTCTAGATGTCCTCTCACTCTTTGCGAGTAGGTGTTCTAAACCCATTTCCAGCCGGATGAGCAAGGAGGGAATCCCTTGCTTTTAGGGACTTAGGGAGTCTCAACACAAGTCTTTCTAGTATGAAAGAGAGGAAACCCCTCAATCCGAGAGATCTACAAGTGTGAGAAAGGTGTGTAACTCCTAGGGTGTGAGGGAGAATGGGCCCTCAACATGAATGCCTTATGACCTTGGTGAACCAATAGCCTCTAATGCAAAGTGCGGAATAGAAAAGTAACATAGTACTCACAAATCTAAATCACGTTAGTGAGAGATGACTGAAATCAAAGTCACATCGAGGTAGGGTGACACAACTATTGAAGGCTCTCTACTCACTATAGCGGTCAGCTAGCAGCTAGACTCATGTGAAGTCACATCAGGGGATGATGACGTGACATCGCCGAGTCAAATAGAAACACAATAAACATATAGAAATGAGGGAATCTTTCCCTCAACTAGCAACAAAAAATAAGAAAACAATAACCCACAATTTTTGAACAATGCTATGGTGAGAGAAACACAATCAATATATATGAATTAAAGCCAATCATGCAAAGGATAAGTGGCGGTCAAAAAGTGAACCGCATGGATCAAAACAGCGCTATGTTAACAAGCGTATGCATGCACGAGAAGAAAATAGGTGTATGCACGTGGCGCATGAGAAGAAATAATGGAGATCAATTGTCAATGCCCGAGGGGCTCAAAAGGTTTCACACATGGTGAGTAATAATAAAAGGACACCGAGGGTGTCGAAGTGAAATAGAAAGCTTAAAAACAAAAGAGAAGGCAGCAAAAGATGTCCCACCGTAATCACCAAAAAATTGTGACCGCGAAGGGTGTGTCACGCTCTCTTGGGAATGGTGATCAACATGTGTATGAAGAATAATGGGATGAATGTAAATGTTCTTTTTGCTATTGCAGCACACAACCAAAGGTTTTACATCCAAAGAGTTTTCATATAGAGTGTGCAAGCTTCAAAGATCTCTTTATGAGTTGAAGCAAGTGTCTAGGAGTTTGAACATAAGATTGGATGAGGCTATCAAATCTAACTTCATTAAAAATGAAAATGAGCTATGTGTATACAAGAAGACTAGTGGGAGTGTCGTTACCTTCCTTGTCCTTTATGTTGATGACATCATACTCATTGGTAATGATATAGCGATGTTATTGTAGGTGCTTAAATTGTGTGTGTTATCATCATAATGTCATGTGTTTACTGTGATTATCAAATCAATTAAAAAGAAAAGTTGTGATCGCTAGAAACCGAGGGCTTCAATGGAAAAAATGATCGCTTTACTAACCTTGTGAATCGGAAAATTGGAGGATTCTTTTGTTCCTCTCTTTCGGCCGGCCGAAAGAGAAGAGCCTTTTCTTTTACTTTTACTCTTGTTCTTAGGTTATTCTTTAAGCTTTCTTCAAGTTTTAAATCCTTCCTTTCAATTCTTCTATTCTCTCTTTAAATCCTTGCAAGAAAGATCAAAACAAACAAACAAAGAAAATATGGATTAGAACTATGGAAGTATAGTATCTATTCTAATCAACCAATCAATCATGCAATTAAATAAAAATAAAGACTCACTTGATTGGTATTCTTTAAACCCCTATCTCATGTAGGTATGAAGAAATATGTAGGGAGTATGTGAAATATGGAGTGACATGATGAATAATTCTTAAAAAAAAACTTAAAAAGAGGAAGACGATTGGATGGCCCCTTCAAAGCCTTGGTTTTCAATGGCTTCAATGGTGGTAGAAATTGAGGGAGAAGAAGCCGTCAAATTCCTCCCACGTTTTCTGTAGTAGAAAACTCCTTTTCACCTTCGTTCGAGCTCCAAAACATCAATCGTCAACCTTATTTAAAGGTCAATGTACATATGTATTTATAAGAAGTGATTTTAGGGTTGTTTGGCCTTTAAAATGGCTCTCTCGTGGCTTAGGACTTGCCTTTGATGTTTATCTAAGAGTTAGCAACCTTTCCAACCTCTGCGAATGGATTAGCCCAGTCAAATCAAGCTTATCAAGAAAGTGCTTGAAACACGTCGACCATTGGAATCGTGATTTAGATAATTAAGAAACTAATTGAAATTAAAAAAAAAAGGGAAATTCAAACAGATTAGGCCTAAACGGCGTCGTCAATGAACGACGTCTTTAGGCTAAATCTATCCGAATTTAGCAATTTTAATTCTGAACTGATATCTGGTAAAAAATCTAAATGGCGTCGACTATAGCCGACGTTGGTCAACGAATTTTGATAAAAATCAATAAAAATTAATTAATGATTAAATATCAAACCATTCTTAGATATTATAAGTGTGATATGAAATTTACTCAGTATGAGGTCAAAATTAGCATGTCTACAGTTATCATTAGTGAAAGTATGGTTGTCAAAGAACTTCTCTATGAAGAATTTAGGAGAAGCATCCTATGTATTGAGATTACAAATCTATAGAGATAGATCAAAGAGAATGCTCGGGTTGACCCAATCCTTATACATTAATACTATTGTCAAAAAGTTTGCCATGGAGAATTCTAAGAGAGGTCTCATACTGATGAGACATAAAATTTATCTCTATAAGGAGTAGTACCCTAAGTCTCCTAAAGAGATGGCATTGATGGACAAGGTACATTATGCCTCTGCTATAGGTTCCATCGTGTCTGCCATGCTATGTACCAAACCTGATGTAGCCTATGTTCTAAGTATTATGAGCATGTATCTAGCAAATTCAGGTGATGAACACTGCAATGTTGTGAAATGTTTCCTTAAGCACTTGAGAAAGACTAAGGACTTGTTTCTAGTCTATGGAGGAGCTGACTTGAAACTACGGGGATACAGTAACTTGAGTTTCCAGTCTAATCTAGATGATAGCAAGTCTATTTACCAATTCATACTCACGTTGAATGGGGGTGCAATGATGTAGAAGAATTCCAAACAATAAACTACTATAGATTCGACAACAGAGGCTGAATATATTACTACAGTAGAAGCCGCCAAGGAAGCCGTCTGGATGAAGAAATTCATCATTGATCTTGATGTTGTATCGAGTATATCTGATCTTGTCTTGTTGATGTGTGACAATAATAGGACAATTGCATAAGCGAAAGAGCCACGGTCTCATCAGAAGTCGAAGCACATTCTGAGGAACTTTCACTCTATCAAAGAGATCATTGCAAAGAGGAAACGTATCAGTGGAAAGAGTTCCATCAATCGACAATATAGCAGATCCATCTTTAACTCAGATTGTCTTTGACCATCACCTGCATTGTATGGGGATATATCATAGGGGTAATTGGCTTTAGTCCAAGTGGGAGATTGTTAGTTCTATGTATGCCTGTGTGTTGTCTCTCTGCTGCCTTTATCTCCGACGGTCGGAGAGGAACGCCTACATGCCGCAGGCACCTACATAGACCTTGTGAAGGCTTTCTACATAAATATTGTGGAAAAGACCAGCACTTCTATTATCATCAATGTCAAGGGCGAGCGGATTGAAGTAACCATGGGTCAATTCGAACAATTGTTTGGGTGCGAAGCACAAGGGGTCAGACCTGATGCAAGCATAGATAGTGCGACAAAGGCAAAAGCTATTTTAGGGCCGAGATATGTGCTGAAGAAGGCATGTGTAGATGACACTCTGTTGTCAGCAGAAAAGAGGATGCTTCATCTCATCATCGCACACCTTTTTATCAGTAGAGGAGTCACATTTTTAGTAGTCACACAGAAGGATTCTAATCTGTATAGGATGATAAAGAGAGAGAGTAAATTTGTCGGCCTACATCATATGGAACATGACAAGCACTATAGAGGAGCTGAAGAAGCCCCTAAAGTCTCATAATATGTGGCTTCCCTATGGTCACCTTCTGACAAGTATTTTCAGACATTTTAAAGTAAGTTTTAGTAATGAAGAGGAGATATTCCATTTTCCCCTGAGTTCAAGCAGTTTGAAAAGAAGTCAATTTTCCTTTTCTAATGGCAAATGACACAAGTCCACTGTCCCTTAAGAAGATCTAGAAATCTTGTTGGGACAAACACCAGCACCAGTAACAATAGAACGACCAGTACTAGTACCAGTAATAGCAACACCAGCAACACAAGTGGAACCAGTACCAATAGCAGTAGCAGCAACACTAGTAGCACAAGTAGAACAAGTACCAACACCAGCAGCACAACTAACATTGAAGCCAGAAGCACCTATAACAGTCAATCACACAGATGTTGTGGATCAACCACAACCAAGTGAAGAAGGTTCAGTAAAAATGCAGGATCAGCCTATAGACATACCAGCTAAATCAGTATCACCTCAACCAATATATGTTAATGGGGAGCCATCTATTGAGGGGGAGCCTCATGACCTGGAGGATGAACAAAGAAGATCTGATGAGGCAAACATTTTTATTAATGAATTGCTGAAAGACACAGGCTTTCTGCACCCCAAAGTAGAGATGTAATCCTCTCCTTCTACCTTTATGCCTCAAAAGGAATAGGTCAGAAAGAAGCAAGAAGACAAAGAAGATCAGCAGGGCCATCTTGATGAGATAATAAAGAAGCTAAACTAGCAGCAGGCTGATCTTGATGAGTTAAAAAATGGGATGCTGAAAATGAAGAGTTTATTAGGGGATGTGCTCATATCGGTGTCTGAGCTAAAATTAAGTCAGATGAGAAGAAAGGTTATTCCTGTCAAAAGAAGAAGAACTGCAGCCACTCCTCCTCCTACCTTACCCTCTCCTTCATCTCTTGTAGAATCATCCTTACCTAAGGAACCTACACCCTCTATAGGACCCACTCCTCCTAGAGTTACTACACCTACCAATCCATCATCTCTACCAGTTGTTCAGCCTATAGCTGAAGAACCCTCCTCTTCTCAGTCATCTCCAGTCTCAGAGTCCATTCCCTCTACATTTCTTATATCTGAGAGTGTAAACATTCTAGATAATGTACCTGCACTCTCAGCCATTCATCCACTTCCTAAACCCCTTGAGGAACCCATCATTTCTAAATCTTCACCCTCTCGCTAACCACCTACAACCACTGATGCACCTCCTCCATCAGCATCAATTAGTCCCTCTTTCACTCCTGACCCATCCAATGTCCCTAGATCCTCTTTCGGACTATCTACTTCCTATCATCATAAGGAAGCTTCTTTCTCAGCTCCTATCTTCACTGATGAAGATCTCTTTCCATCAGTAGAAAGAGTTGTTTCACCTTCTCCTTCTCCTCCTTCATCACCTACTCAAGTTCCTCCTACCTTTGAGGTACCTTCTTCATTCATTCCTGACGAGTCCGACTCTAACCCAGAAGGAAGCAAGAGATAGAAGAAACCCAAAATCACATATGTTTCCACTATTCAAGAACCAATTTCTTGCCATTCTTAAGAGAAGACGTCTAAATGTAGACTATTTAGAAAAGAATGCCAAATTAGATGTGTTGGGCCTTTGTATGTTACCGCTGGATGAATACATTGAGCAATATATAGCTCAATATAAGATTACTCAAGCTGAAGTTGATGCAGTCAAAGATGTTTCAGCATTTCAAACTAAAGAGGAATGGGCCAAGGATCATCCATCTGACCTCTTCAAGTTCAGAAGAAACAGTGTAAGTAGAATAGAATAGAACTTCCCTCCATGGACACTGCTTGAGTGGATGGAAGCAGTACATGAGCTGATATGGAATAGATTCTCTGAGGCAACTAAAAGGGAATACATATCCTTTTTGTTGTTTAATGAAAGAAGAAGAGGTATCAGTTGGAATAGTTTCAGTACTTGGTCTTGTTTGCAAAGATTTAACCTAAGTTCTCGTGTAGAGCTTCAAGTTAACTTTGATTTGGATTTCATCCCATCCGGCTACAAGTTTCCACAAGTACATTTCTTGAAGATGGATGAGCCAAAGGGAATCCAAATAATGGAGCTTTATACAAAAACAAGGGCAAAGCAGTATACTAGATTTGGTATAGATCTTTACTTTTCTCGATTTATGATGCTAGCCATGAAAAGTGGTGTAATATCTCCAATAAATCTAGCTCAAGTGTTTTCCCAGGCTGAGAGATATACATAGGCAGAATGGGCAAAAGCTTATCCTGAAGCTCATAAGGAACTCTTAGACGTCAACAAAGACAGAGCCCCCAACAGGAAAAGGCCCCTGACTGTTCAAGAGTTTGAAGATCGATAGTCTGTTAACCACTCTCTGGACCCTTATATCAACTGGAAGCAAAGATACTTAGCCTTTTACAACATGAAGAGAAAGTTGGCTCAACACAAATTGAAATGCCCTCTCATGGTGATTGCCTTTCTAAACTATGCAAAAAATCTTGTTCCTCAATTACTCAGGATTAGAATTTCTACTGCAGTATATAGTGCCATAATGAAGGACACTTACGATCAGTATTGTCAGAGGCAGAGAGCAGATGGTCAACCTATAGATCAATCCTTTGAAGTCTTCATAGCAAAAATCTGAACTCATTGAGCAATAGCTCTGGAAGATCATCACAACCCATGCACTCACTATTCCTAAAACCTTCATGCAATTTATCTGATCGTCTCTACATCTGATCCTACAATCCATCCTAATTATGTCTGAAAACCTACTATATATATGCTTCTCTTTACCTTTTCCTTCTCCTTTTTGATTGATTGACAAAAAAGGGGAGAAATATTGTCTATCCAACATTTTAATGCATACATTTTGCTTTATTCATTGTGCTTGATCTGATAGCACACAGGGAAAGAAAAACCTTTATGTTATATAGTATGATATTATTTCTATATGTAAGATATCTTCTAATATGTATGTGCTTTTAGTGTGTGCTATATTCCTGCAATTTCAGAAGTTTTGTCATCCCAAAAAGGAGGAGAATGTTGAGTAATTTGTGCCTTTATTTTGTTCTAATATTTTAGTGATAACAAATAATGAAAACATTAGTAATAAGCATTATTTCTATTCTCCTTGATAGCTTAATCAAATGTATTTTATGCTATCAGTTTTATAGATATTTGATCAATTTGGACTTAGTCGATTTCAGGAGTCCTATGATCCTTCGATTACAAACTTAACTATATAATTGATTAAGTCTCCATTATTAACTGATTAGTAGTTTGAGTCTCCATTATTAATTGTTCTCATCACCAAATTCGACACACTCGGAAAAGGGCCTATGTTCGCGAGGGAGACTTGTGCCTTCCGAGCAAGTCTTAAAACTCCGAAGCATGTTGCTCAGGATCCTCCCCTGCTTTGAAGTTGCAAGTGCAAGAGACAAAGTCAACAGGAATGGTCTCAATCAGTTGTAAGTACTCAAATATGGTGTGTGATTATCATGAATATCATGTTCATATGAATAACAAAAACAAATTAAAGATCGTGATCGCCAGAAACCAAAGGTTTCAAAAATGAAGTTGATTGCTACTAACCTTGCAACTGGGAGATTATGTTCTTTATTCCTCTCTTTCGGCCGGCCGAAAAAGAAGAGCCCTTCCTTTTAATTTACTCTTATTTTTTTTCTTTATTTGGTTATTGCTTTTAAGCCTTCCAATCCGTCCTTCTCTACAAATCCTTCAAAACCTTGCAAGAGAAACAAAAGGCAAATAAAAGATTTGGATTAGAACTAAAATAGGGTAGTATATATCCTATATAGTAAATCAAACATGCAACCAAACTAAAAAGACTCACTTTTTGTAGTTCTTTAAACCCCTATTGCATGCATGGGTATAGAAAAAAGATGCAGTGAGCGTGTGTATCATAGAGTGATGTGATGAACAATGAAGAAAATAGTGAATTAAATATGATGAATCTATAAAAACTAGAAAGAAAGTGGGTAGGGAAGATGGTTGGTTTGGCCCCTTCAAAGCCTTGGTCTTCTTGAGCTTCAATGGAGGAAAAAGATGAAGAGGATGAGGAGGAAAAAGCCTTTGGGTTGCTGTCCACGTTTTCCTCCTTGAGAGCTTTCAAACACCTTGCCTTGAGCTTCAAATTCTCCAATTGCCAACCTTTTTCAAAGGCCCAAAGGGTATTGTATATATAGAGAGGGTTTTGAAGGGTATTTGGCCTTCAAAAGGCTCTCCTCTGCGCTCGGAACTTGCCTTGGACGTTTATTCGAAAGTTAGAGACCCTTCCAACCTCTGAAACTAGATTATCTCGGCCAAATTATGTTTATCAGGAAATTCTTAAAACACGTCGTTCCCAAGGGATGCCATTTAGCTAATTAATGCGGTCAAAATAGAAATAGAATCCAGAAAGGAAGCCGGAAAACATTAAGAAACCTAAAAGGCGTCATCCATAGGCGACGTGCTTTAGATAATTAGGAAACTAATTTGAATTTAAAATCAGAAATCCAGATGGATTAGGACATAAATGGCGTCGTCTATAGGCAATGTTATTAAGTCAAATCTATTTGAATTTAGAAATTTAATTCCGAATTGATTTCGACTAGAAATCTAAATAACGTCAGCCATGGTCGACGTTAATCAACGAAAATCTCGAAAAATTAATAAAAATTAATTAATGATTAAAAATCAGACCATTTTGGGACATCATAAATGTGACATGAAATTTACTCAATATGAGGTCAAAATCAACGTGTCTACAACTGCCCTATCTTGGCATTGACTTTGCAAGGGAGTGAAATGGAATAAAATGAACTGAAAAGGTGATGTCAAGGTGTGATGAGACATGTTCTCAACATCATACGATAAGAATCTTTCTTAAAATGATCAATAGAGTCAATCCTATCCGGATGAAAGAGACAAAGAAAAACAAGTAAGGACGATCAACCTCCACGAAGGGAAGTACCCTAGGTCACAAACCTTGCATGTTTCATCATGGAGATCGATTACCAGCTAATGTGGATGTGCTACAACCACGATGGATCTTAAAAAGAAGCAAGTAAATTTGGGATAAAGAATACAAATAAGGATATAATTCCGAAGATATCTTGAAGATGACTTCTAGGATAATTGAGAGATCAATTCAGAATGGAATATTTCATATCATGTTGGGATCTATTTTGATCAATAGTCTGAATTAATCAATAATTTATTCTTATTACAATGATTTCAAAGTCCTACATGATGCATACTAGGCAAAAAGGAAAATTAAAATGAAATAAAATATAAATTAATCAAGAATAATATTATTAAACTGTCATTGATGAGTCAAGACACCAGTCCTGCAATCCAGTGCTAAGCCGAAGCTCGTTTATCCACGCACCATTTCACAAAAGTAGAACCATCGTTCCCATCAATTAACAATCCAACGGCCTATCCGTGTGATTGAGAATCCTTTGGAATTATCAATGTTTTTTATAAAGGGAACTCAAATTCCAGTTTCATCGAAATCACAAGGTCCTTGATATAATCTAATAAATATTTATCATATAGTAATGATGATGCAAATCAATTACATAAGAGAATATAGGGATAGAAATAACCGTCTTTTTAGTCATGGTAGGGACACAATGAAACTCCCACACTGGGACCTTATTTGAAATTCAACTTCATTTTCTCTTTTTTTGAATTTTCCTGCACTCAAAATTTCATCAGTAACTTCATGCAAAGGGATAACCATGAACAAATAGCAGATAATATGCTGTTTCGAAAAATGTCAGAAAACTCCCAAAAAGGCGTCGTTCTACATCGACGTCATTTAAATGACGTCACCCCGACCTGACGCGATTTAACTTACCAAAATAGGGCTATTTTGACTCCAATCTAAATTCTACTTTCCTCCCTCAAACTCCCTCTTTCAACTCGAAAAGGGCCTCCCGACTTCTCAAATCACTCTATATAACCTCCCCTTCTTCAATTCAAATCAACACAACAAGTATTCAAGAGGGAAAGCCAGAGAATTCTCTTCAAAGCTTAAGGGAAAGAAGACAAGAAAAACAAGGAGATTAAGCAGTCAACGAAGATGGCGAGTTTTGCTAAAGATTCTACTTCAAACAAGAGGGCGAGAAAGATGATTAAAAGACTTTCTAGCGTAGAAGGTCATCTAAGTGGACAAGATCCTAACTTACAAGTAAGCTATTCTTTATTTAATCAAATTCTTATTTTTACAACTTTCTACATATTCTCTAAATTCTAATTCTTCATGGGCATGATAAAACTATTATAATTTTCTTTTCAAATGATATCCTTTCTTCTCCAGTCCAAGATGATTTTCTTCTCTTCCATGGATTCAAAAGCTAGTTGGAAAAATCAATCTTTCCATGCAATCATATATATCTAAGTGGCACATCCAAAGATTGATTATCCATGCCAAACATTACAAGAGCGTATGCATGGATTGGACTGCAATGGGTACTTTAATCGAGTTATGGCATCCTCAAACTCATATTTTTCTCTTCTCCACATTTGAAGCCCCTTTTCTTCTAGAAGAAGCTGAACTCTTATTGGGTCTTCCTAAGCTTAAGGTCAATAATGATGAACCTGATTTGACTGAGATGATGCTCATGAGAAACAAGATCAATGGTCATCGATTCTTGGAAAAGGTCATGAAAAATCTAAAATAAATTTAAGGTTGTCTTACTCAAAAAGGAATCAATCTTGCAAAATTAGCTGAATAGACCTTTAAAAAGATAGAAAATCTCAAGGAATAAGATATAGAGGTTGTGATGATGGTATTCACTACATGTTTGGCTAGAGCTCTACTATTCCCTACCCAAGATAATATTTTGGAAGATGATCAAATCAGCGCAATCAATAGGATCTTTGAAGGAAAGCATATCAGCACAACGATTTTAGCCTATCTCTACAGTGGGCTCTCTGCAGCATCTACGGGTCGATCTCCTTATGGCAGTATGCTACTGTTAGCTCTATGAGTGAAATTCCACTTCAAATTCAACCATAATGAGGAAAAAGTTCCAAGAATATCCCAAATGTATCAGCACAGTCCTATCTTCCGTATTGCCAACATTGTGAAGTTCAACGACAACATGACCAATCGAGTGCCTAACCTCAAGACTCGAGCTGACTGGTGCGTTCAAGACTATGCCAAGAACTGGATTTGAATCTACGCCACTTGCTCTTATGGAAAAGGCGGTTCGAGTACGCCGTGGTGCTGGCACAGAGCTCCGACTGATCGGGGCGACCGAGTTCGTTCTTTATAATCCACATCACTGTCATCCTCAGTTTGGTATGCCACACTATTAATTTCCTAAGATCTCTTCTCTTTCTCTAATCAAAAAGCGGGCTTTAGGAATTGACGAAGACTTTGAGGTGACAGAACTCATTGCAACTCTATGGAACATCGGATTCACCCGTTGTGTAAAACTTCCTCATGAAGCCAATTAAGAATTATAGAAAACATATGTAAAGGAGCTTAAGAAAATTCGACCTTAAAAGCTCTCAATTTCATTCAGAATTTTGATGTATTTCTTAATTATTTCATGGAAAATCATCCTTTACTGCAATAAATCATTCCTAAATGTTTTGCAATTTTCTGAAATTTTTCCTCGAATAAAACTGATCATTTTCCTCAAAGTATTAAGGTTCAGGATCATTAAATACATAAAGCGTCGACTCAGAGAGACGCTCTTCAACAAAAGTCAATTTTTGAAAATTCAAAATTTAATCCTTAAAAGAGCCTGAATCACGTTGACCATGGACGACACTTTTAGCTTTCTCTCTCCTATTTTTCATAAATTTCCGAGCATTAAATTACTTGAATCATGTCACGCATGGTTGATGCCTTTATCTGATCTTCTCCAGATTTCCACTGATTTCCCTCAGATTCTGTGGTACGACTCTGACTGTCAAAGACGGTAAACTCTAAAACACATCGACCATGAGCGACGTTTTTATCTGAATTTCAAAATTTGATCCGCCTACCTCAGTTTGTGTGCCAGTGAACCGCGTCGTTCTGAGTCGACGCCTTTTAGCCATTTTTCACAGGGTTCACGAACCCTAGCCTCTTCCTTCCTCATTCTCCTCTCTCTCTCTCTTCTTTTCTTCCTCCTCTCCGGTGACCGACGAGCTTCGGCGATCCCTTCCTTCTCCGGCAATCTCTCTCCGTCACCAGCCACCCTCTCTCTCGTTCTCTTTCTCTCTCTTACTCACAAGCTCTCTCACGAGCTCTTTCTCTCTTACAAGCTCCCACCCTCGCATCTCCACCCTCTCATTCTCTCGAGGCTCACTCTTCCTCCCACACCTACTATGCAGCGAGGCGAACCAAGCGGAAAGCGCCAATGGGTCGCGGCAATCCCGGCGATAGAAGTTGACGAGCAAGAGGGGATCCCGGCAAAAGTAATGGATGAGGTGGCCCAAGTTCTTGCGGAGGCGGTGGCCTTTATGGAAGAGGAGGACGCTCCACCTGCGGCTCCGGCAGGCGAGGCAGCGGCGGCACCGGCCGAAGAGATCGGCCCCTCGATGGTGAGTTCAAATTCTTCTCTTTTATAGTGTTTTTGGGGACGGGGAACCGAAAGAGGGAAGAGCCACGGGTCCTCAGACCTGTGGTCGAATAGCGTCGAGTCAGGTAGACGCCTTTCAAAGGGCATCGACCATGGACGACGCCATTCAAGGCAGGGGTCCCGGGACAGAATTACTTTAAAAAAATTGATTTCAATTGCCTTTATTTTGATTTTTCTAACATTTTCTTGATAATTTGGTAGGGGACAATGAAGACCCGCATCTTCTGGCATCTAGTGATAGCGGCTTATAAGGGGCTTCCGGACTTCCAGAAAGTCCGTGTCAGGGAGATGGCGTTTGGTGAGCTTCTAGACATAGAGCCATTCTAGTAGGACCTAGTCTTTCTTCAGGCTCTAAGGGAGAGGTGGGATCTGGAATGCATGGCATTCCTGATGCCCTGGGGACATATGGTTCCCGGCCTCGAGGACGTGGCGAGGATCACCGGCCTTCGAGTAGAGGGTCGGGCGATGAGCAAGATTATTTATCCTGATTACCGGGGGATGGCTGAGAGCCTCCTCGGTCTAGAGGTAGCAGGGGCTCCAGGTAGAGAGTCGAGGACCCTCCGCCGAGTAGAGGTAGAGGACGCCTTGGGGCTAGTCAACCCCTAGGCAAGACCAGGGTGAGTCTAGGGAGGGTTTCATACATAGATGAGCTAGGTCAGCTGCCGGCTCCTATTGTTGGGATGAGAGCCAGAGAGAGTTAGTAGACCGGCAACTTAGGATCTTTTGGATGGTTGCTCTTCGATACGAAGGGTGACTAGATCCATTGTAAATTTCTTAGTTTGTTAGAGGATTTAGATAGAGTAAGAGAGTATGCCCCAGGGTGCAGCCCTCTTGGCACACCTCTTTGCCGATCTATCAGCGGTCACGTCGGACCGTGAGACCACCATCAGTGGCTTCGCGCCGTTTCTTCAGGTACGATTATTGTGTTTTATTTAATTCAATGAATGCATACGAAATGATTTAAATGCATGATTTCTAACTATATGTTTGTGTATGTAGATTTGGAGTTACTTCTACTTTCCTCTAGGCCAAGCTAAGGCCATCAAGATAGATGTGGTACCACTGGCGCGTAGGTGGTGGCCAGTAGTGGACACGGCTCCACAGCCCACCAGCTGATGGCCCTCCGCCGTCAGTTTCTTGACTATCCAGAGCTCCTAGTGAGTTTATTTAATGCAATTTTGTTTATGTTACTTAAATGCAATTTATTCATTTTATTATGAATGCGACTAACTTAAATGCACGCAGGTGATCTAGCGCTCGTATCTGGTCATGGATGAGGTGAGGCAGCCGTGGGTGACAGTTGGCAGAGCAAGGTTCGATAGGTAGGTGTGGGTACACTGCCTGAACGAGATAGAATTGCTGCACCTACGGCTCGCTGTGAGGACCCTGGGCCTCTACCAAGAGTGGGTCTAGGAGGAGATCCTGGAGGGGATCGGGCGGACAATGCTGGGCAAGCAGGTGCACACTGACTAGCGTGCCAAATTCGGCGACCAATTCGATGACTGGCACCATTGCCGGGTCCCGGTCCAGTCACATGCGGAGAGTAGCGAGGGCTACCTCCAATAGTACCGAGTGCACTACACCGCCCAGCTACAACATAGTGCCCACTCGATGTAAGTATGCTTTCATGTTTCTTTTATTTTATTATTATCTTGATTTAAATTTGTGAATGAATGAATGACATGGTCTGTATGCATGTGCAGGATGCTCGTGATGCTACCATCATCACCCTCCGGTCTCGTGATGCTCGAATGCCCAGCTTGAATAGGTTCAGAAGGATCTCCACGATCTAGTATGTATGAATGAATTATGACATGAATGAATTCTTTTATTAATTAATTGTTTTGGCGCTTAGCCACTGACAATGGTTCTCCTTTGGTACAACGTGCCGCCTACAGTCACGTGGCCTAGCCTCCTGCCTACTCAGTCGCAGCCTCATGTTCCGGTGACTCCCACGATGCTGCCCTCACAGACCTCTAGGACCGATTGGCTCAAGCCATCCACTGGGCTTCCCTTGTGGAAGAGGATCGGGCCTCCCGAGTAAGTTCTAACCTTGACTTTCCATTTCTTTGAACAACTTGAACTTGAATATTGATTAGCTTGAACTAACAATGCCTTCTCTTACAGGTTGTTGAGCTTCAGAATGCTCTGCAAAGGGCTGAAATGGAGATGGAGCAGACTCGGGCTGCAGCGGCCCAGGCACAGATGGATGCTACTCGGGTTTGGGATTTGGAGGAGCAGCTGGCGCGCTTCTCCGCCGGGGATCTTCCTTAGGAGCTTACACGGCTCTAGACGCGTCTGGAGATCCTTGCAAAGGAGCGAGAGGAGCAACATAGGATGGATGCAGAGATGACCTCTCTTCAGGTCCAACTCGATGTCGCTGAGCATGAGCAACATAGCGTGGAGGAGCATTATCGACGCGCTCGCCAGCAAGCCCAGGAGAGAGGGCACGGGAGCACCTTCACCGCCAGTGTCGTCATCTCTTTTGGCCCGGTTGGGCCGAGCACGATGGGGCCACCGCCGCCACCGACCAGGGCTCTAGAAGGGCCAGACGAAATGCATAGCCATTTCGACAAGGGTGCCGGGGAGGGCCAGCCATGAGGGCTAATATTGATATTGTCATCTTCATGATACTTTGTTGGGATACATATGATGTACTTTTCTTTTGATGGACTTTTATCTTTCCACACATGTACAAAACTTTTAATATATGAATGAAAAACCCTTTTGTACTTTGGTTGTCTCTATCTGACTTTGAATCCCTTTTGTATACTTGTGCCCTACACATGACTCAAACAAACAGGTTAAATATCTGTTCTGGCTTAGCCCCTTGCCCGGTTAAGTAACTGACTACTTGATCCTATCTTTGGTAGAAGGATCAAGGGGCAAAGCCTTTATTCAAGGCGAATAATAATAAAAGATAATTAAAGACAATAATTAGTAATGCAACATACAAGCACACAGATGCTCGCTAGAAATAGAAACGTGCAAATATCCATTTTTTTGTTTTCAAACGAGCGGATGCTAATTGAAATTCCAACATATTCAAATATCCATTTTTTTGTTTTCAAATATCCATTTAAAATTTTAGAATATACATTTTTTTTTGGTATTTTGAACTATTCAATTTTTTTGTGGTTTTGAAATATTCAATTTTTTGTGGTTTTGAAATATTCAATTTTTTTTGCTTTTGAAATATTCAATTTTTTTTTGTGGTTTTGAAATATTCATTTTTTTGTGGTTTTGAAGTATTCATTTAACCTAAAGACCAACATAGTACATAGATAAAAAGAGCTTGCTTATTCCCTAATTATTCTTTAATAACCTAAAGCAAGTTCATTGTGCTTTTATTGTGCTTATGTCTCCGATCCCATTTGATGATCTGACCCTTAGTTAACTTAAGCCATTCCTTAAGCTTGAAGTACTCCCCTTAGGGAGAAGGGAAGAAATGGTGTAGAAAGCTCACGAGAGGGTTCCGGAGACCCAGGAAGATGTCCATCATTTACCCTATTGTCTGTTGGAGTTCGGTCATTTTCACTTTACGGGGTTTTTTTTTTGACCTTGCGCTCTCTTTTCATTTGGATATTCTTGGCCTTTTGATTTGACATTTGTGGCCTTTTCTATTTGATTTGGCTTTTGCCTTTTGCTTTTATTTCTGGGGCGGATCTTTTGATTTTATTCCCCACTTTTTTTTATATGACGGCCTCCTACTTAGTTGGCAGATATTTTTAGTAGTTTGTCCTGAGCCTCATTCCGACATCGCGAGCTAAGCATAAAATGGAATAATAAAGCAAGAATGGGTTGTACTTTACACTCTTAGTCAAGCTGTTAGTTTTCATTGGACTTCACATCTCTTGTTACTCAAGAACAAAGTGTGTTTCTGTGTGTATAATGCGCCTAAATTAAATTATCAAAAACTAACAAGGGAATTTAAGACTTCAAATTTTCTAACTCCACTGGTCTTAGCACCATGCTAGTCGACACAACTTAAAATTTAAGGATAGTATTTCTTTAGATACAAACCATTCCAGGGGTGAGTTAACTCTTGGCCTTCTGCGTTAACTAATTTGTAGGCGTTACCAGGAAAAGCATCTTTTACAACATAAGGTCATTTCCAATTGGGTTGGAGTTTAGAACGTGGACTACCAGGTTTTACAAAAATTCTTTTGACTACTATTTCACCAACTTTGAATTTCCGTTCAATAACCTTCTTTTAATAAAAATGTGCTAACCTATTTTCATAAACTCGTGAGTGATTAGCCGCAGACCATCTCTTCTCGTCTAAAAGTTCCAACTGAGCGAGGAGTGCAAAGCGATGCTCGTCAATGGAAAACTCCTTATTCAATTGTACTCTTAACAATGAGATTAGGACTTTATATGGGACTACCGCCTCCATTCCGAATGTTAAGGAGTATGGGGTTTGCCCAATGGGAGTACGAATTGAAGTTCGGTAGGCTCATAAAGCCTTAATAAGCTTTTCTGGCCAGTCTGTGTATCGATTAGATTCACACGTTTTCTTGATGATTTTTATAAAAGTCTTATTAGTTGTCTCTGCTTGGCCATTGCCTTGCGGATAATAAGGAGACAAATGATGCAATGCAATTTTATATATGTTGCAGAGGTCCTTCAACTTTTGTGACATGAACTGTGATCCATTGTTGGTGACGATGGTGCTTGGAATCTCGAACCTTGTGATGATATTCCTCATGATGAACTTGCAGACTATAGATGCTTTGACCTCCGTGTAAGCTTCAGCTTCTGCCCACTTGGTAAAATACTCCGTCGCGGTAAGTATGAAGGATTTTTGCTTGAATGAGGAGTTAGGATCACCAAGAGGTCCAATGATGTCGAATGCCTACATGGAGAAAGGCCATAGGGAGGAAATAGGATGGAGTGAAGATGCAGGAGAATGAATCTTGTCGGCATGAAGTTGACACTTAGCACACCCACGGACAAATCCTAAACAATCTTCTTCTATGATTGGCTAATAATATCCTTGTCTAAGGATTTTCTTTGATAACATATGTCCATTAACGTGGCCAACATAAACTCCAGCTCTTTCTATGATCTTCCAAAGCTCATCTTCATCTAAGCATCGTAGAAGAACACCATCAAATCCACATCTATATAACTCCCCTCCAATTAGGGTGTATCTCCGAGCAATTCTCCTGATAGCCATTTTCTTCTCAACAGTGGTTTTTCAGGGTATGACTGATCTTCACAAAATTTAGCAATTTCGTAAAACCATAGTTTCTATCATCTTCCATCTCTTTTTGTAATTCTAATAGCATGATTGCTCTCTTCTCCACAATATCTCCATCTCTAACCTTCATCAACAAATTCTCCTTAGTCCTAAGAGAGATGTTAGTCTTGTGCCTATGTAAATCTGACTATGTAAATCGCGTTCATTTACTAATATAATGGCATAATATTCATTGTCTGTAAATCGTATTAATTATCGTCTCATAATGAAGTCCGTGAATAAGTGCAATAGTGATCAGATTATGATGAGATCATACTAATGAGACTGATCACTTAAACACACATATTCTTAATCATTCCTAGTCGGAGGATATCCAAGAAGGACATCAGATATCCGATTAGACTAGTACAGATTACTCCTGCTCATATAATGAGGGTGACTGATCTCATAAGTCACTTGTGTGGAGACACAAAGGCGAATCTATAGGTGCTCATTGGAGAATGAGTTCACTGAATTGATCCGACTGAATCGCTAGATGGTATTGTACCTCACTGTCAACCAGCTTGATTCTATTGTCGCAGTTGCGTGGATGGTCCTCGGACCTGAGACACCAAGGACACCTTGTCGGTGGACTTATGTCCTTTGACCTTGGTTTATGAATCTCTAACCACGCGAATCTAAACAGCCAAGGATCGGGTACAGTAGAATATCGTCGAAGGGAATTGTGTGTCAATAAGGAATCATTTGCTCTCGGTACGATGAGAGAGAATGCTCTAGGAAGGATGCACGAAAGTGTTGGGTTTTCTGGGTTTCTCCGGATCGCTCACGCAGCGGAAACTAAAATATTTACAGCGATCCATTCCCGTTTCGAATATCTAAAGTACGATAATCAGATTATCTAAGTTCTCACCGTGTGCGGATTCGAATCCGCAGCCGTTCGGTTCCGTCGGTGCGACACCGCAAGCCGCGCAAGCGCCCGGCCTATAGCGAAGTCCACGCGATCCTCCCCGCGACGAATATCCTCGAGTTCGTCGTTCTTCGCAGCCCACGAAGCCTCCGCCGGTCGCCGCAATGATCGCCGCAGCGTGCGGACGATTTCCCGTCGAACGGGATTCGGAGAAGCGGCGGAGCAGATCTGGATCTGCCTGGACGCCAGAGAAGGACAGAAAACGAGGAGGGGCGGCTAGGGTTAGCAGCAGCTTGGCCTGCTCAGCCCGTTCGCTATGTTTTATACTAACCGCGCGGTTTTTCATAAAAACCCCCGGTTTGTATAAAACCCACTTATTTATCCATCGCCTTGAGAATCATTTGCGTGTGACCCTCTAGGCCCAAGTACCAGTCCAGTTAATGGCCCAACAAGCCCAGTGACTCCTCACTGGCTTTAGTAATTAATTAATAACCCTTTATTAATCAATTAATCAATCGAATTGATGTCGCACATCGAATTTGACCGGGCCTCCGATCACGTTGGGTGCCAAGCAACACCGCGTGAACCCGGAAGGTATTTGGGGTTAAGTAACCCACTCTTGCAACCTTTCCGCCGACAGTTACCGCATGGATATAATCCTTCACTCGTACAATGCTCTCGAGTCAACTCAGGGTATGGCGAGCTGTCAAACCCTAACCGGTCGACTCACTTGGATTGGATGCCGCTGATGAATATCGGAAAACTCCTTTCCCGATATTATCGTCCGCCCTGGCCAGGGACTTTCGCGCATCCTTCCTAGAACATTCTCTCTCTAAGTACCGAGAGCGAATGATTCCTTATTGACACACAATTCCCTTCGACGGTATTCCGCTGTACCCAATCCTTGACGTATTAGAATCCCGTGGCTAGAGATTCGTAAACCAAGGTCAAAGCACAGAAGTCCACCGCCAAGGTGTCCTTGGTGTCTCAGGTCCGAGGACCATCCACGCAACTGCGACAATAGAATCAAGCTGGTTGACAGTGAGGTACAATACCATCCAGCGATTCAGTCGGATCAGTTCAGTGAACTCATTCTCCAATGAGCACCTACAGATTCGCCTTAGTGTCTCCACACAAGTGACTTATGAGATCAGTCACCCTCATCATATGAGCAGGAGTAATCTGTACTAGTCTAACCGGATATCCGATGTCCTTCTCGGATATCCTCCGACTATGAATGATTAAGAATATGTATGTTTAAGTGATCAGTCTCATTAGTATGATCTCATCATAATCTGATCACTATAGCACATATTCACGGACTTCATTATAAAACGATAATTAAAGCGATTTACACATAATGAATATTATGCCATTATATTAATAAATGAACGAGATTTACATTGTTAGATTGGCTTGTAGGCCACTTTAAACTAACAGAAAGTCCCTGGCCAAGGCGGACAATAATATCGGGAAAGGAGTTTTCCGATATTCATCAGCGGCATCCAATCCAAGTGAGTCGACCGATTAGGGTTTGACAGCATGCAATACTCTAAGTTGACTCTAGAGCATTGTACGAATGAAGGATTATATCCACGCGGTAACTGTCGGCAGAAAGGTTCCAAGAGTGGGTTACTTAACCCCGATACCTTCCGGGTTCACGCGGTGTTTCTTGGCACCCAACGTGATCGGAGGCCCGACCGAATTCGATGTGCGACATTGATTCAGTTAATTAATTAATTAATAAAGAGTTATTAATTAATTAATAAAGCCAATGAGGAGTCACTGGACTTATTGGGGTATTAACCGGACTGGTAATTTGGCCTAGAGGGTCACACGCAAATGATTCTCAAGGCGATGGATAAATAAGTGGGTTTTATATAAACCGGGGGTTTTTATGAAAAACCGTGCGGTTAGTATAAAATGTAGCAAACAGGCTGAGCAGGCCAAGCTGCTGCTAACCCTAGCCGCCCCCTCCTCTCTTTCTCTCTCTCTCTGGCGCCCCAGCTCGGATCCGGATCCCCGGATCTGCTCCACCGCTTCTCCGACTCCCGTTCGACGGGAAATCGTCCGCGCGTTGCAGCGATCGTTGCGGCGACCGGCGGAGGTTTCGTAGCTACGAAGAAAGAGGAATGTGAGGATATCCGTTGCGAGGAGGATCGCGTGGAGTCCGCTAGAGGCCGGGCACTTGTGCGACTTGCGGTGTCGCACGGACGGAACCGCACACGGTAAGAACCGATTATCTGATAATCCATTTTTTTTTAGATTTTTTGAAACCGAAACGGATCTCCGTTTTTATTTTCTTTCCGCTGCGCGGGAGATCCGAAGAAACCCGAGAACCCAACAGTGGTATCAAAGCCAGGTTCCACTGTTTCTCGTCCCGTTTCTTCTCCGAATTAATTTTCTATGAGTTATTACATGCAACAATTTTAAGTTTTTCGCAAGGATAATAATCTTGAGATGATTAGATCGTCTATCTTTGTGAAAAATTAAATTTTATTTTCGGATTTTCGGCGATGTCGGCGGGGCCAGGCGGCGCCGGCTGCCGGGTGGCCCAGCCTTCAACCCTAAGCCGTCGGCCACCTGCAATGCCCTTTTAGGGTTTCTGCATAAGAGGCGTCGGTTGGAGGAAGAAGAAGGCTGACCCGAGCCGGTCCGACCGGCTAGGCCGGCCAGCCAGTGTGGCCCTGACCGGGTTGGGCTGCACCCTCCCCCCCGAGCCAAGGGCTCGAGCCCTGGTTCACCCTAGTTCGGGTCTTCGCTGAGCCTGTGGCTCGAGCCAGTTGACCCTATTGGTTGGGCCATCTTCCCCCTTTATTCTTTAATTAAAACCCCTATTTAACCCATTTAATGCTCAAATATAAATTGATTTTAATTTTAAAAGTTCAAAACTATTTTATATATTAATATTATTATTAATCTAATTAAGTATTAATGATTTTATAAAATCATTGTTATTGATTTTAAATTGGGTTATTAATGATTTAGAATCATTTTTATTAACAAGTTGTTGTTAATAAATTAAAGTTAATTATTAATTTAAAAGTTAAATTAATAATTAATTTTAGCTGACTAATTTAAATGTTAAATTAGTAACTTTTAGTTGATTAGAGGTTATTGTTAATTTAAATGTTAAATTAATAATTTATTTCAGTTAACTAATCAATGAATAATATTAACAACTAGTTGTTAATGTATTAGAGATAATTATTAGTTTAAGAGTTAAATTAATAATTTATCTTAAATAACTAATTTAAGAGTTAAATTAGTTGTTAATAATTATTAGTCTAAGTGTTGGATTATTAATTATTATTCCTCTAATTGTTAATTAATGTTTATTAGTAATTAATTTAAGTGTTAAATTAATAATTAAGTACATTGACTAATTTAAGTGTTAAATTAGTGGATATTAATTAATTAGTGTTAATTATTAGTTTAAATGTTAAATTAATGATTAATTTTATTTACTAATCTAAGAGTTAGATTAGTAATTAATTTTAATATTCTAATTGTTATATTATTAATTTGATTCAATCTAAGTGTTAGATTGTTTAATTATTAGAAATATTCTATTTGTATGGAATAATCTGGAATTATTAATTTGGAGTGTGTTCACATGTAATGTGCATTTTATATGCTTTTGAATCTGATTTAATTGCATGTGAAGTTAATTAAAAGAGTTTTCGAAATTAAAATACCAATTTTGATTGGATCCCAGCTTTTTTAAAACCAAAATTATTTATTTTGGAAAAACTCTTTTATTTTAGCCATGTGATGCGCTTATCATGTGTGGAATGATTAAAACACACCGCGGTCATAGATATGCACTTATTTTAAATTATTCATGTGATGAATGATGTGTGTGGATCGTGGATGTTTGAATAATATTATTTATTAATTGTTAATAAATAGAGATCTGTGCACCTCTCTCTCTCTCATACTCCGATGTACTTCTACCTCCTTCTCTCTTGTACTCGCCATAAGACTTTCTTCTATTTACATGTAAATTACGAATTTATTGTAATATAATCGAGGCAACCGAGGAATGAGCAAGGACGATCCACAGATGCAACCAGGAAGGCGATGTGATGGAGATCTCTTGCCTACGTGTTTGCAGGTTATCTAATATAATTGTTGTGTTAGATTGTGTGTGCGTTTGACTGTTGGCTCCAGTCAAACCCACTGTACTATCCATGACCACACTAATGACATGTATGAGATGCATTGTTTTATATTTGATTATTAATCAAAGCAGGTATAGTATTTAGTAAAACTATATGATATATTTATATACTATTACCTAGGAGAAATCAAAATAAAAGTTATTTAAATACCCTCGTCTAAACTCTAAGCCGTAACGTGAGTAGTTAATAACTTACCACGTGGTCCACCATTGTTATAGTCATAGGGTTCGAATCACTTTAAGAAGGTTTGTTGTGCTATCCACAAGGCCATTAAATCTCTAGGGACCGAAGCTATGATCGGATATTGCAAGGAGTTGCAAGTCCCTTGAGATGGGTGCTCTTTGATTGTATTACAGTTTGTTGTGCTATCTACAAGGCTGTACTGCAAGTCATTGACATTCTGATCCCCACTAGGAGACTGTCGGCGTCTCCCGTTCTGTATAACTGAGGGTTATACAGTCCGTCAAAAATTAGTGGGAGTTAAAACTTGAACAAAAGACGATGTTTTGTTTTATATTTAATAATTGAACATCTGTCAAAAAGGATTTTATTCATCTCCTGTAGGGAATTATGTCGTCGAATAACCCACTCTGTGGTATACTTGATGCCAAACGTTTGACTGGCCTGAACTACTCGGATTGGTTCAAAAACCTGAAGAATGTCTTTAGATCTGAGCACATTGACTATGTTTTTGGAGCTGATCCTCCTGTTGAACCGGCATTGGATGCCCTTGACACAGAGATGATAGCTAACAATAAAAGATCAAAGGACAAAGACAAAGGAGTAGTAAAAGGTGACTGCTTCTACTGTAAGCAGTATGGTCACTGGAAGAGGAACTGCAAAGAGTTCCTCAACGATAAAGCTCATGGAAAAGTGAAGCTGTCTGAAGCTTCATATATCTATATGATAGATATCAACTTGTCAGTTAGAGATTCCACATCTTGGGTATTAGATACCGGATGTGCTTCTCATATCTGCCATGATGTGCAGATGTTGACAAGTAAGCGCAAGCTGAAAAAAGGCGAGGTGGAATTGAGGCTAGGAAACGGCGCAAAAGTTGCGGCGGTTGCTGTTGGGACAGCAAACCTCAGGCTTCCATCAGGAGACGTCTTATCATTAGAAGATTGTTATTATGTTCCTAGCATAATAAAGAACATCATATCAGTATCTTGTTTGGACAAGATAGGATATAGGTTAACTATTGAGAATAGAAGTTGTTCGATTTATTATAGTAATAAATCAATAGCTTCGGCATCTTTAGTCAACGGTCTATATCTTTTAGATATTTCTTATTACAATCTTCACATTAATAGTGCTTTTAAGAAGAGCAAGAATTGTGTGAACCAAGCCTACATATGGCATTGTAGACTTGGACACATTGGTGAAAACAGGCTGCAAAGGTTACACAAGCATGGTTATTTAACTACATTCGATTATGAATCGTTTGCGACATGTGAGTCCTGCCTTATGGGAAAGATGGCGAAATCTCCATTTACTGGACATGGAGAACGTGCCAAGGACATTATGGAACTAATACATTCAGATGTATGTGGTCCAATGTCCACCCAAGCCAAAGGTGGCTTTTCATACTTCATCACGTTCACCGATGACTTCTCAAGATTCGGCTATGTGTACTTAATGAAGTACAAGTCGGAAGCATTTGAGAAGTTCAAGGAGTTCAAGAATGAAGTAGAAAAGAAATTAGGAAATAGTATTAAAGCTCTTCGATCAGATCGAGGAGGAGAATACTTGAGTACTAATTTCACACAATTCTTAAAGGATAATGGTATCCTTTCTCAGCTGACCCCTCCATATACACCACAGACGAATGGTGTATCAGAAAGGAGGAATCGCACCTTATTGGACATAGTGCGATCCATGATGAGTTTTTCGGGATTACCAGTGTCCCTCTGTGGGTATGCTCTAGAGTCAGCAGCATACCTACTAAACAGAGTACCTAGCAAGTCTGTGGTCTCTACTCCATATGAGATATGGAAAGGCAGGAAACCAGAATTTAAACATGTTAAAGTCTGGGGTTGTCCTACTCATGTGAAGAGGCATGATCCAGACAAACTGGAATCACGAACTGATAAATGCAGGTTTGTGGGATATCCAAAGGAAACCTTTGGATACTACTTTTACCATCCTGGTGAATAAAAGGTGTTTGTCACCAGGAAAGCTGTCTTCCTGGAAGAGGAATACCTTTTCCAGGAGGACAGTAGGAGTAAAATAGTACTGGAAGAGGTTCCAAATCCCCAAACAATTGTATTATCATCAGATGATATATCAGTTCTTGAATCTGTTCAGGTATACACAGATGAGCCTCGTAGATCTTGTAGATTACCTAGACTACCCGAACGATATGTGGGACATATCGCTGAAGGTGAGTCTAAGATTGAACATAATGAGGATGATGATCCTAAAACCTACTAGGAGACCATAGAAGGCCCAGAAGCCGGGAAATGGCGAGAAGCCATAAACTCAGAAATCCAGTCCATGTATACTAACCATGTTTGGAACTTGGAGGACTTGCCCGAGGGTATTGTACCCATTGGATGCAAGTGGATCTATAAGAGAAAGATCGTTGCTGATGGACGGATCGATACTTATAAGACAAGGTTGGTGGCAAAGGGATATCGTCAAAGGCAAGGAATTGACTATGACGAGACTTTCTCACCAATTGCCTTGATAAAGTCGATCAGAGTTCTACTCGCTATTGTTGCACATTTTGATTACGAAATCTGGCAGATGGATGTGAAGACTCCCTTCTTCAATGGAAACTTTGAGGAAGAGGTGTATATGATACAACCACAAAGTTTCACATCCAAGGAATCTCCAGATAAAGTGTGCAAGCTTCAGAGGTACATTTATGGACTGAAGCAGACTTCCCGGAGCTGGAACATAAGATTTGACGAGGCAGTCACGTCTTATAACTTCATTAAGAATGAAGATGAGCCTTGTGTGTACAAGAAGACCAGTGGGAGCGCAGTCACCTTTTTAGTTCTTTACGTAGACGACATACTACTCATTGGGAATGATGTAGCTATGATGTCATCGGTAAAGATCTGGCTATCGAAAAAACTTCTCCACAAAGGATTTGGGAGAAGCATCCTACGTATTGGGAATACGGATCTATAGAGATAGATCAAAGAGGATGCTGGGAATGACCCAATCTTTGTACATAGATACCATAGTCAAAAGGTTTGCCCTGGAAAATTCCAAGAGAGGTCTCATACCAATGAGACATGGAATTAATCTCTCAAAGGAGCAGTCTCCTAAGACTCCTGATGAGAGGGCATTCATGGATACAGTATCCTATGCCTCTGCCATAGGATCTATCATGTATGCCATGCTATGTACAAGGCCTGATGTTGCATATGCTCTAAGTGTTATGAGCAGATTTCAGGCTGATCCAGGCGAAAAGCACTAGAAGGCAGTGAAATGTATCATTAAGTACTTAAGAAGAACTAAGGATATGTTTCTTGTCTATGGAGGAGGTGACTTGAAACTGCGAGGCTTTAATGATTTGAGTTTCCAGTCAGATCCAGATGATAGCAAGCAACCACTGCATATTCGACGACTGAAGCTGAGCACATCGCTGCAGCTGAAGCTTTCAAGGAAATAGTGTGGTTGGAGAAGTTCATCACCGACCTTGACATAGTTCTCTGCTATCTTTGATCATGTTCCGCTGTTGTGCGACAACAATAGGACTATTGAACAAGTGAAAGAGCCACGGTCTCATCAGAAATCGAAAGATATTCTGAAGCGCTTTCATCTTACAAGAGAGATCATAACCAGAGGAGATGTAATGGTGGAAAGAGTTCCATCTGTCGACAATGTAGCAGATCCACTGACAAAGTCGTTGGCTCAAATTGTGTTTGAGCGTCACCTAGAGTCTATAGGCTTACTGTATAAAGGTGATTGGCTTTAGTCCAAGTGGGAGATTGTTACTCTTAGGTGGCTTACAAGCCAATCTGACTATGTAAATCTCGTTCATTTATTAATATAATGGCATAATATTCATTGTGTGTAAATCGTATTAATTATCATCTCATAATAAAGTCCGTGAATATGTGCGATAGTGATCAGATTATGATGAGATCATACTAATGAGACTGATCACTTAAACACACATATTCTTAATCGTTCCTAATCGGAGGATATCCGAGAAGGACATCAGATATCTGGTTAGACTAGTACAGATTACTCATGCTCATATGATGAGGGTGACTGATCTCATAAGTCACTTGTGTAGAGACACTAAGGTGAATATGCAAGTGCTCATTGGAGAATGAGTTCACTGAACTGATCCGACTAAATCGCTGGATGGTATTGTACCTCACTGTCAACCAGCTTGATTCTATTGTCGCGGTTGCGTGGATGGTCCTCAGACCTGAGACACTAAGGACACCTTGTCGGTGGACTTCTGTGCTTTGACCTTGGTTTATGAATCTCTAACCACGGGATTCTAAACAGCCAAGGATCGGGTACAGCGAAATACCGTCGAAGGGAATTGTGTGTCATTAAGGAATCATTCGCTCTCGGTACAATGAGAGAGAATGCTCTAGGAAGGATGCGCGAAAGTCCCTGGCCAGGGCGGATGACAATATCGGGAAAGGAGTTTTCCGATATTCATCAGCGGCATCCAATCCAAGTGAGTCGACCGGTTAGGGTTTGATAGCACGCCATATCCTGAGTTGACTCGAGAGTATTGTACGAATGAAGGATTATATCCACGCGGCAACTGTCGGCGGAAAGGTTCCAAGAGTGGGTTACTTAACCCCGATACCTTCTGGGTTCACGCGGTGTTGCTTGGCACCCAACGTGATCGGAGACCCGTCCGAATTCGATGTGCGACATTGATTCGGTTGATTAATTAATTAATAAAGAGTTATTAATTGATTAATAAAGCCAGTGAGGAGTCACTGGGCTTATTGGACTATTAATCGGACTAGTAATTGGTCCTAGAGGGTCACACGCAAATGATTCTCAAGGCGATGGATAAATAAGTGGGTTTTATATAAATCGGGAGTTTTTTTTAAAAATCGCGCGGTTAATATAAAATGTAGCTAACGGGCTGAGCAGGCCAAACTGTTCCTAACCCTAGCCGCCCCCTCCTCTCTTTCTCTCTCTCTCTGGCGCCCCAGGTCAGATCCGGATCCCCGGATCTGCTCCACCACTTCTCCGACTCCCGTTCGACGGGAAATCGTCTGCGCGTTGCGGCGACCGTTGCGGCAATCGGCGGAGGTTTCGTGGCTGCGAAGAATGAGGAACGTGAGGATATCCGTCGTGAAGAGGATCGCGTGGACTCCGCTAGAGGCCGGGCGCTTGCGCAGTTTGCGGTGTCGCACCAACGGAACTGAACGGTTGCGGATTCGAATCCGCACACGGTAAGAACCGATTATCCGATAATCCGTTTGTTTTTTAGATTTTTTGAAACGGGAACGGATCTCCGTTTTTATTTTCTTTCCGCTGCGCGGGAGATCCGGAGAAACCCGAGAACCCAACAAGAGACGCATATGGATGATGATTACTCAGAGTATTTGCTGATCGAAAAATTCAAAGACGATGCAAGAGAAGCAAAAGCATCAGCTAAGATGTTCTAATTCCGAGGAACATGGACAAAGATCAGTTTGGTGAAGAGCTTGGCATAAGCTTAGGTGAGTTCATGATATGGCTTGAGTTTGCATCAAGGGTGCGATACTTGGTGAGCACTTGGCGAAGAATCAATTGAGTATCACCTACAATCCGTAGTTTGGTAGCACCATGGAAATGAGCGGCCTCGAGGCCTGCAAGAAGAGCCTCATATTCAACTATAATATTTGTAACATGAAAAGCAAGCTGAAAGGCTTAGGGAATTGTGACACCTTCAGGTGATAGGAGAACAATGCCGATACTCTTACCATGAGAATTCAGAGCTCCATCTAAATGCAGAGTCCACATATCATCTTTGATTTTGTTTATGGACATCAGTTCCTCATCCGTAAACTCCGATTGGACTGGATCAAATATGGGAAGAGAGTGATGAGCAAGGTGTTCTGCTATGACATAGCCTTTGATCGCTTTTTGTTGAATGTGGGTGATGTCGAATTGGATAGAAAGCTATGCCAACGTGCTAATCGATCTGTAAGGACAGATTTCTCGAGAAAGAATTTGATAGGATTCATTCTAGCGATGAGATGGACTTCATGGGTTAAAAAATAGTGTTTCGATTTCTGAACTACCCATACAAGTGTTGCACATGTTTTCTCCATTGCCGTATATCTCTGTTCAGCGGGGTTGAGAAATTTAGAGAGATAATAGGCTGCCCTCTCCTTTCCTTCTTCATCCTCTTGTGCTAGGATAGCCCCCTACTGCATCATCTAGGACAGAAATATATAGAATTAAATGTTTGTCTGAAGATGGTGGTCTCAAGACAAGAGGACTTGCAAGATACTTCTTCAATCCATCGAATGCCTCCTGACACTTATCATCCCAATCGAATTTGACTCCCCGCTTAGTAAGCTCGTAGAACGGCTTACACCTTTATGAGTGCTGGGAAACAAAGCGGCGAATAAACTGCAACCTCCTGATTAATCCTCTCAACTCTTTCAAGTTTGGGAAGTGGCATTTCAATGATAGCTTTAGCCTTGTTGGGATCGATCTAAATGCCCCCTTTACTGACTATGAATCCTAACAACTTCCCAGATGAGACACAAAACACACATTTCTACGGATTCATCTTTAACTGATACTCCCTTGATCTTTCCAAAACCCTTCCAGAACTTCAACATGCTCAGCTCTAGTCTTAGACTTAACCAGAAGATCATCTACATACACTTCCAAATCTATATGCATCATGTCATGCAATATAGACATCATTGCCCTTTCGTAGGTAGCTCCAGTATTCTTCAACCCAAATGGCATGACTACATAACGGTATGTTCCCCATGGAGTAGTAAATGATATTTTCCCCTGATCATCTTCTACCAATTTGATCTGATTATATCCTGAAAAGCCATCCATGAATGATAGAGTCTCGAATCCAGCCGTGTTATCAATCAACACATGGAGTAGTAAATGATATTTTCTCCTAATCATCTTCTGCCAATTTGATCTGATTATATCCTGAAAAGCCATCCATGAATGATAGAGTCTCGAATCCAGCCATGTTATCAATCAACACATTTATGTGAGGCAGTGGGAAATCATCTTTAGGACATGCCCTGTTCAGATCTTAGAAGTCAATACAGATTCTGACTTTTCCATCCTTCTTTATAACTGGGACTATGTTAGCTACCTATTGTGGATAGAGGACAACTCTAATAAATTTGGTTTTATGCAGCTTATCAACCTCTTCCTTCATCTTCAAAGCCATATGTAGGTGGAATCGCCTTAATTTCTATTTAACCGGGTTAGCTCCAGGTTTTACGGTTAATCGGTGTTCCACTAGAGAAGAATCTAATCTCAGCATATCTTCATAGCTCTAGGCGAAAGTGTCCTTGTATTCTCTAAGAACTCGAACCAAAGCCTCTTCATCTAATTTTGAAAGATTTTGACTGATGAGGACTATCTTAGGCTCTTCTTTAGTTCCTAGATTGATCACTTTAGTTGGTTCTTCTACTGCAGCTGGGGGTTCATCGAATCTCTTCACTCCACTGACATATGCCTCAGCTGCGTCTTCATCTTCTTCTTCTTCAATGACGGGGTCCTTTTCATGCACCAATTCATATACTCCATATCCATCATCAACTAACTCATCTGCCTCATACTCTGCTGGCAACTGGATAGGATTCTCTAACAACTAAGGGATTTGATAGAATGGAAAGCACTTAGAAGTTATTTTCTGGAGGTATCGATTTGGAATTCTCTTACCCTTAGACTTCCTAGACTTCCTAATCTGACTAACTTCACTAGACCCCCTACAATTAGACTCCCTATCCTGACCTAATGAGGACGAAGAAGGATAATAATCATTGGATACATGATGAGATACAGGGGAATCCTCTCAAGAGGAGGGGCATAGTAAATCTAGAAAAGAATCTTGCCCGAATGACTCGCGCAATGGGATATATTCAGACAGATAGTAGGAGGTTTCCTCAACGAGAATTTGGGAAGAGGAAGTTGCCAAATCGGCTTTTTTTTAGGGAATTTTTTATATTTATCATGAAACATGAATGAGTTTGGAAGGAGGGATGATCATGAGGAAGAGAAAATGGCACCATGGCCAGAGGATTAGGGGGATCATACAATAGTAGGTCCCAGATCAAATCATGGATCCTCTCGAGGTTGAGAGGACTCCGAGGAGGAATGTCCCGAGGGGACAGAGTAATGATAATGGGTGGTGCCCGAGGCATATCTTCAGTAATGACCCTCGACCAAGTCAAGGTCAGAAGCAGAGTGCGGAATAGAGTATGGAGGGTGTAAACATGTGAGGGGTAAGTAGCCCTCCAGAGGTGATTAGTTGTTAAACCAGCTTCATAGGGGTCGTCTGGCTCCCCTTCATCAGTCACTTCACTCAGCAAAATCCTTTTATCGAAAATGGCTCCAGGCCCTTCTATTAGCTCATCTATCAACGGCAGTCATTGTGGTTCAGCAGGATGTAGGAATAATATATTCAATGCAATATACAGGTCCCAGGTATCAAACCACCTGTACCATTCGCACTCCGGATCTTGAATTTTTCTCATTTTCATCGGCCGCAGAGACTCCAAGGATTTGTATGTCAGTAACGTCATGCACTACCTAGCTAGTTCTCTCCCATAGATGTCATGCAAGTCGAAGTGAGAGGTAATCACTACTGTATTGTCATGGTCATGTCGGATCACGGGTCCTTTAACAAAATGTGTGGATAGGGTCCAAGTCAAGGGGCCCCGATTTTCCTTTCAAGATGTCACCATTGTCTTCCACACTTTCTGACCATCTTCTTCTTCTTACTGCTGGATTATAGTGTGTCTCACCTTCTCTAGCCTATAGCCCAAACCGTTGCCCAGTATCCTTCTACCATCTTTCACTGGCTTAATTCTACCCTGTAGTTGTGTACCTAAGCCTTAGATGGGTCGATAACCAATCTTCATCATAATATTCCAGCTTGGGGTACTCATGAACTTCCCCCTTTTTATAGCATCAATTGGATAGGATGAAAGAATGGCGTGTTTTAGTGGATCAGCTGTTGGTAGGTAAGCCTGGAGCATAGACAGAATGGGTTGTCGAACAGATGGAGAGACTAGAGTTGGACTTATGTTTAAAGAGTGAGCAGCAGCAAGAATAGGCATGCTCGTGACCTTGATGACTCGTCCTTTGCAGGGAAACTTGAGGCATTGATGATTTGTAGATGGGATAGTCTCAAGTAGTTTAATGTAAGGACGACCGAGTATTCCTTTCAGTGAGGGGTCAATCTCGAGAATGTGGAATTCAACTTCTACATGACAAACTGGGACCAATTCGAGCTTCAGATACACCATTCCCAGAGGAGAACGGGTGGAGTTGTCGTAAGCAGTGACAAAGATAGGAGAAGGCAACCATTTTTCTTTAGGTACCTCACACAGCTCCAATGTTTTCGGCGGCAAGACGTTGATAGATGCCCCAGTGTCCATCAAACAAGCATCTACAACTCTCTTGCAAATGTTGACTAGAATGCTCAAGGCCATGCCCCTCACTGGTAGGGCTGCGAATTCTGAAGAGTGGAATGTGATAGATGGTTGTTCCCCTTGTGAAACCAACAAAGCAGTGATCTTCTCTACCGGCACGTCTTCACTAACCATTACCCTTTGTAAATACTCCATCAGAGCTTCTTGATGGGTTTTGGATCTCTTGATCAATTCAAGTATGGAGATCCGTGTTGGTGTCTTATCTAGATGCTTTAGCAAATCATATTGAGTGCCTGGTGCACTCTCTTCGTTCTGTACTTCATCCACTGCTTGTGACGGTCCTTCCTGGACAGTAGATTGTGGGAATACTTTGTTGAAGATGCGGCCACTCCGGAGTTCAACAATAAAGGGTGTGGATGATGCTTTAAGTACTACCAGGTTTATGAGGGGTTTGGCGGGTAACATGGGGTTGTGGTAGCTGGGTGATGATGTGGGGAAAGGGATGCGCAACAACAATTTGGATGGCATGAGCGGTTCATAAGTGGGTGGTGGAGGGTTGTTTGGCGTTGGGGTAACGGGTGCTTGTGTAATGCGGATAAGGGGTTTGGTAGGTTGGATGGATGATGGCATAGGAAATGGTACGCGTAGTAGTGGTTTGGATGGAAGGATAGGTTTGTAGACGGGTGTTGGAGGGTTATTTGGTGGTGGTAACATGGTGGTGACAGGTTTGAAGAAAGTGGGTGATGGAATGGGAGTAATGAGTGTAGGCCTAAGGATGGTGTAGGTGCTTAGAATGACAGTGTGATTAACATGAAAAATCCTATGTTGTTTAGGTGCAAAATAAACCTATTAAAAACAGTAACTACGTGAAGTGATCGCCGGAAACTTTTAACTAAAAAGTTTCAAAAGAGGGTATTGATCGCCTACCTGTTTGAACGCGGAAGATATCGAGTCCTTGATTCTCCTCCTTCAGCCGGCTGAAGAAAGAGAGCCCTTTCTTTGTTCTTTGTTCTTGCTGTTGAATTTGGAGTTAAAGTTGAGGATTTGAGGATCGTCTAGAGATTCTTGTGTTTAGTACTTGATTTCCTCCTTTTCTTGTTGTTGAGTGCAGCAGAAAGTATAGAAAGAGGAATAAAGAAGTGATGAGAACTTAAGCAAAAACAGTATCTATTCTAATCATGGTATTGAACATGCAACTAAACATAGAACTTACTTTTTGGGATGGCTTTTGAAACCCCTTTATCAGATAAGTTTTTGAAAAGAAAAGAAATGATGTTGTGGTGTGTGTTGCATAGAGTGATGATAAAGAATAAGATTAATGAAGATGTAAAATGAAAACGCAGAAATGAAACACTTATGAAGCCTTGAAATTGGATGAAGAATGGACGCCGACTTCTGGAAACAGCAGCGCTTCGGCGTTTGGACGTCGTTGCTCCGATCTTCAACTTGTTATCGCTCAAGATTACGCTTCACTCAAGATCATGCTTAACTTTTTTACTCTTCAACATATAAAGTATTTATAGACTTCTTCTGCGTCCGTGATTAACATAGAAAAATCTAGGATTTATCTATCTTAACCGACAGATAAATACTGATTAATTCATCTTTATCTGTAATTATCTAAAACGCGTCCACCTTGGCTGACGCTTTTCAGATTAATTTAGATAAGGATAAATATCCGGGAAAACTTATCTTCATCTTTATTAGCTAAAACGCGTCTACATGTGCAGACGTCTTTTACACTAATTAAGATAAGGATAAACATCCGGAAGAGAAGTTAAAATAGTTTAGGAAACCTAAATCGCGTCAACACTTACAGACGCCTTTTAGCTAATTAATCAATTGATTAAAATTCAAATTTAAACGTTAAAATAAGAATAAACTCTAAATGGCGTCCACACAAGTTGACGTGTTTTAGAATTCTGAATCGCGTCCACACAGGTTGACACCTTTTAGAATTCTGAATCGTGTCCACACAGGTTGACACCTTTTAGAATTCTGCATATTTTAACTGAAATTTGAGCCAAAATCAATTCAATTGATTAACTTAAACATGTCTGTTAAACTCGACACTCAAAAATATCAATAAAAATTAATCAATGATTAAATATCAAACCATTCTGAGGCATTATTATATGATATGAAATTTACTCAAAATGACGTCAAAATTAGCGTGTCTACAGCTGCCTCACCTTGGCATCGTCTTTGCAAGGGAGTGAAATGGAATGGAATGTACTGAAAAGGTGATGCCAAGGTGTGATGAGACACGCTCTTAACATCACATGATTGGAATTTTTCTCGAAATTATCAATGAAGATAGCTCAAGGAAATCAATAGAATTAATCCTGTCTGGATGAAGTAGACAAGGAAATAAAATAAGATCGATCAACCTCCTCGGAGTGGGAAGTACCCCAGGTCGTAGACACTGTAGGTTTCATCATGGGGAGCGTTTGCCAGCCAATGTGGACGTGCTGCAGCCATGATGGATCTTAAAAGAAAACAAGAAATATTGGATAAAGAATCCAATCAATGATAGAATTACAAAGATATCTTCAAGCGAACCTCAAAGATAATCAAGATACTCAATTCAGAATGGAATATTTCATATCATGTTGAAATTGTTTGATTAATGGTCTGAAACTTAATCAATAATTAATCCTTATCACAATGATTTCAAAGTCCTACATGATGCATGCTGGGCTAAAAGATAAATATAAAGTCAAATAAAATATAAATTAATCAAGGATAATATTGTTAAATTGTCATTAATGAGTCAAGACACCAATTCTTGTAATTCAGTGCTAAGCCGAAGCTCGTTTATCCACGCACCGTTTCACAAAAGTGGAACCATCGTCCTCACTAATTAACAATCTAACGGCCTATCCGTGCGATTAAGAATCCTCTGGAATTATCACTGTTTTTGTTGAAAGGGAACTCAAATTCCAGTTTCATCAAAACCACAAGGTCCTTGATATGTTCTAATAAATATTTAACATATAGTAATGCTAATGCAAACTAATTACATGGAATAATACAAGGGTAGAAATAACCGCCTTTTTAGCCAGATCAGGACTTCTTGACTCCCACAGTGTGATCTTCTTGATATTTCCAGCTTTACTCAGAATTTTCTGCAATCAAAATTATTAGTAATTCCAAATAAATATTCAATTTAAACATCAAAAACCACAAAGTTTTGGGAAAATCATATAAAAGCTAAAACGCGTCGTGTCGAGCAGACGCCATTCAGTGTTGAAACGCGGCAGTGCTCCTCGACGCCTTTTACTCACATAAACAGGTTTCTGGCTGTTCTCTACTCGAATTCCAACTCTTTTCATGCCTTGTGTCCTATATACAACTTGAACAAACAGGTTAAGTATCTGTTTAGGCTTAGCCCCTTGCCTAGTTAAGTAACCGACTACTTGATCCTATCCTTGATAGAAGGGTCAAGGGGCATAGCCTTTATTAACAAAGGTAATGAGAATAATCAAACTTAAGCAAAATGCAACATGCAAGCAAACAGATGCTTACTGAAAATAAAAGGAATGAAACGTACTGAATGCAACAAGCAGATGCTAATTGAAATATTTTTGTTGTTTTGAAATATTTATTTTTATTTGGATTTTGAAATATATGCTTTTTTTTTTGGATTTTGGACATATATATTTTTTTGAATTTTTGACATATGTATTTTTTTTGAATTTTTGACATATGTATTTTTTTGAATTTTTTTGACATATGTATTTTTTTTGGATTTTTGACATATGTATTTTTTTTTATTTTTGACATATGTATTTTTTTTGGATTTTTGACTAAAAGATCAGCATGGTACTTAGATCAAAAGATCATATTCATTTATCGACTTAATTCGCAAATTGTTCTTTAACAACTTAACTTAAAACCCATCGTGTTTGAATTTGTGTTTCCATTTGTGATCCCATTTGATGATTTGACCCTTAGTCAATCTAAGCCATTCCTTAAGTTTAGAGTACGCCTCTTTAGAAGGAAAGGAAGAATAAGTTTAGAAAGCCCATGAGAAGGTTCCAGAGACTTAAAAAGATATTCCTTTCCTACCCTGATATCCGTTGGGGTTCGGTCATTTCATTCCGGGGTATTTATCGACCTTGCGTTCCCTTTCATTTCATTTCATGGCCTTGATGTAACGTTTGTAATGTAATGGCCTTTTGATTTGACATTTGGCTTTTGCCTTTTGCTTTTGTTTTTTCTATTCTTTTCTCTTTTTCGGGACGGATCTCCCCCATTTTTTTATGACGGCCTCCTACTAAGATGGCGGGTATTCTTGGTAGTCTATTCTAAGCCTCGTTCCGACATCATGGGCCGAGTATAAAACAGAATTTTTGCTTTAAAACGAATGATTTGTACTTTACCCTTTCGGTCAAGCTTTTGATATTCTTCAGGACTTGGCATCACTTGTTACTCACGAATCAAACGTGTCAGTGTGTGTAGTAATGTATTTGAAGTTAAGTTATCCAGACTAACAAAGAAATTTGAGTTTATAAACTTTCTGATTCCACTGGTCTTTGTACCATACTGATCGACTCTTTAACCTAAAGGTAGTATTTCTTAAGATGTAAACCATTCCATGGATGATTTAGCTCTTATCCTTCTGCATTAACAAGATGATAAGCATTACCAGGAAAAGCGTGCGATACAACATAAGGTCCCTCCCAATTGGGTTGGAGCTTAGAACGCGGACCACCAGGTTTTACAAAAATCCTTTTTACGACCATTTCACCGACTTTGAACTTACGTTCAATGACTTTCTTTTGATAAAAGCGTGCTAGTCTGTTTTGATAAACTTTTGCATGATTAGCAGCTGACCATCTTTTCTCGTCTAAAAGTTCAAATTGAGTAAGGAGTGCTGAACGATGTTCATCAATGGAAAATTCCTTATTCAATTGTACTCTTAATGACGGTATAAGGATCTCATATGGAACTACCGCCTCCATTCCAAATGTTAAGGAATAAGGAGTTTGCCCAGTAGGCGTGCGGATCGAAGTTCGGTAGGCCCATAGAGCCTCAACCAATTTTTCTGGCCAATCTGCGAACTTGTTAGATTTGCACGTCTTTTTGATGATTTTTATCAAAGTCTTATTTGTTGCCTCTGCTTGGCCATTGCCTTGCGGATAATAAGGAGATGAATGATGCAATGCAATTCTATACCTGTTACAGAGATCCTTCAATTCTTGTGACACGAACTGCGGTCCGTTGTCGGTGACGATGGTGCTTGGGATTCCAAATCGGGTGATGATGTTCTTCATGATGAATTTGCAGACGGTTGATGCTTTGATCTCCACGTACGCTTCAGCTTCTGCCCACTTGGTGAAGTATTCCGTTGCCGTGAGAATGAAAGATTTTTGCTTGATGCCTGAATCTGGATTACCAAGGGGTCCAATAATGTCGAAAGCCCACATGGAGAAAGGCCATGGGGAAGAAACAGGATGGAGTGAAGATGCAGGAGAATGAATTTTGTCGGCGTGAAGTTGACACTTAGCACACCTACGGACATATCCTACGCAGTCTTCTTCCATGGTTGGCCAATAAAATCCTTGTCTAAGGATCTTCTTTGCTAGCATCTGTCCATTGACATGGCCACCACAAACTCCACTATGAGCTCCTTCCATAACCTTCCAAAGCTCATCTTCGTCTAGACATCTCAGAAGAACTCCATCAAAACCTCTCTTATACAATGCTCCCCCAACTAGGGTGTATCGTTGAGCAACTCTCCTGATAGCTCTCTTCTCCTCAGTTGTAGCTTCCTCAGGATACGATTGATCTTCACAATATTTTGCAATTTCATAATACCATGGCTTCTGTTCATCATCCATCTCTTCTAACATATCCATTAACATGATTTCTCTCTTTTCAATAATATCTCCGTCTCTGACTTTCTTCAGCAACTTCTCCTTAGTTCTAAGAAATGAAGGATCTTTCACGGCGGGTAAAAGACGCCTATGAACTATGATTGATTCGGATTGCTTGCTGATTGAAAAATCAAGAGAAGATGCAAGTGAAGCTAGAGCGTCAGCTAAGATGTTTTGATTCCTAGGGATATGGACAAAGATCAATTTCGTGAAAAGCTTTGAGTAAGCAGAAGTAAGCTCTTGATAGGGCTTGAGCTTGTGATCAAGAGTTCGATACTTGGTCAGCACTTGGCGAAGAATTAGTTGGCTATCACCCACAATCCTGAGTTTAATGGCACCATAGAAATGAGCAGCCTCGATGCCAGTAAGGAGTGCCTCGTATTCAGCTATATTGTTGGTGACTGGAAAATCAAGTTGAAAGGCTTGTGGAATGGTGACACCTTCAGGTGATAACAAAACGATACCGATCCCCTTTCCATGAGAATTCAGAGCTCCGTCAAAATGCAGAGTCCACATATCATCTCTGATTTGATTTACGGACATCAGTTCCTCATCCGGAAACTCTGATCGGACTGGATCAAATCGAGGAAGGGGATGATGAGCAAGATGTTCTGCTATGGCATAGCCCTTGATCCCTTTCTGCTGGATATAAATGATATCGAATTGAGATAGAAAGTTTTGCCATCGGGCTAACCTATCAGTAAGAACAGATTTTTCCAGAAGGAATTTGATCGGATTCATCTTAGCGATGAGATGGACTTCATGAGCCAGAAAATAATGCTTTAATTTCTGCACAACCCAAACTAATGCTGCACATGTTTTCTCCATCGCCGTATATCTCTGTTCAGCGGGGTTGAGAAGTTTAGAGAGATAGTAGGCTGCCCTCTCTTTTCCTTCTTCATCCTCTTGTGCTAGGACAGCCCCCACTGCATCATCCAGGACTGAAATGTAAAGTATCAATGGTTTACCTGGAGATGGTGGTCTCAAAACAGGAGGACTTGCTAAATAGTTCTTTAATCCATCGAATGCCTCCTGACACTTATCGTCCCAATCGAATTTGACTCCCGGCTTGGTAAGCTTGTAAAACGGCTTACACCTTTGTGAGTGCTGGGAGACAAAGCGGCGAATAAATTGTAACCTCCCGATTAATCCTCTTAACTCTTTCAAGTTTTTGAGAGGTGGCATTTCTCTGATAGCTTTCGCCTTATTGGGATCGATCTCAATTCCCCATTTGCTGACGATAAATCCAAGCAATTTTCCTGAAGATACCCCGAATACACATTTCTTGGGGTTCATCTTTAACTGATATTCTCTCGACCTCTCTAATACCCTTGCCAAAACTTTGGCGTGCTCAGCCTTTGTCTTAGATTTAACCAATAAGTCATCCACATACACTTCCAGATCTATGTGCATCATGTCATGAAATATTGCCATCATGGCCCTTTGATAAGTAGCTCCAGCATTCTTTAATCCAAATGGCATAACAACATAACAATATGTTCCCCAAGGTGTAGTGAATGACGTTTTTTCTTGATCTTCTTCTGCCAGCTTAATCTGATTTTATCCTGAAAATCCGTCCATAAACGATAAAGTTTCATAGCCAGCGGTATTATCAATGAGTACATCAATATGAGGCAATGGAAAATCATCTTTAGGACACGTCCGGTTCAAATCGCGGAAGTCAATGCAAATTCTGACCTTCCCGTCCTTCTTCATAACCGGGACTATGTTGGCCACCCATTGTGGATAAAGGACGACTCTAATAAATTTGGCTTTATGCAATTTGTCGACCTCTTCCTTCATCTTTAGAGCCATTTGTGGGTGGAATCGCCTTAATTTCTGCTTGACAAGGCTAACTCCATCCTTTAATGTCAATCTGTGTTCAACTAAAGATGAGTCTAACCCTGACATATCTTCATAACTCCAGGCGAAAGTGTCCTTGTAGTCCTTAAGTACTTGTACCATTGCCTTCTCATTCTCTGTAGAAAGATTTTTGCTGACGAGGACAACCTTAGGTTCGTCTTCAGTCCCTAAATTGATTTCTTTGGTGGGCTCTTCTACGGCAGCTGAGGGTTCATCGAATCTCTTCATTCCACTGGTATATGCCTCAGCTGCATCCTGGTCATCTTCCTCATTTTCAATAATGGGGTCCTTTTCCAGCACTAACTCATATACCCCGTACCCATCATTGACTGACTCATCATTCATACAGTCTTCTGGCATCTAAATTGGATTTTCTAAAAACTGAGGGATTAAAGAGCAAGAAAAGCATTTATCAGCTAAGTCCTGGAGGTATCTTTCTGGAATTCGCCTACCCTTAGGCTTCCTAGACTTCCTATCTTGATTAACCTGCCTAAAACTAGACTGCCTAACTTCACTAAACTCCCTATTATAACCTAATGAAGATGAAGCAGGATGGAAATCCTGGGATACAAGTGGAAATACAAGAGAATCCTCCCGAGGGGAGGGGCAGAGTAGATCTAAGAGAGAATCTTGACCGAAGGACCTGCGCGACGGGGTGCGATCGGACAAGTAAGATGTTTCCTCGATAAGGATCTGAGAAGAATTTGTTGTAAAATTGGCATTTTTTTTTGGATATCAGAGGAATTAAACATGAAACAGGAATGAATACAGATAGAAGGAGAATCAGATGGAGGAAATGGCACCAAGGCCAGAGGATTAGGGGGATCATATAGCAATATGTCCCAGATCAAGTCATACATCCTCTCTAGATCGAGAGGAGGTTGTGGAATAAGGTCCCGAGGGGACAGAGTAACCATAACGGGCGGAGCCCGTGGAATATCTTCAATAATGACCCGCGACCAAGTCGGGGTCAAGAGCAGTGTACGAAATAGAGTATGGAGCATGAAGACATGTGAAGGATATGTCCCCCTCCAGAGCAGATCTGTAGTGTAACCAGTTTCATAGGGGTCATCTGGCTCCCCTTCGTCGATCTCTTCAGACAGCAATATCCGCTTATCAAAGATGGCACCAGGACTTTCAATCAGCTCATCAATCTGCGGCGGCCACTTGGGTTCTGCTGGATCTAAGAACAATCTGTTCAATGCAATGTAAAGGTCTCTAAGATCGAACCACCTGTACCATTCGCATTCAAGATCATGAAATTTTCTCCTTTTCATAGGCCGCAGAGCCTCCAAGGATTGGTACGTAAGTAGTTCTGAGCAATGCCTGGCCAAGTCCCTCCCATATATGTCATGGAAGTCAAAACACGAAGTAATGACCACCGTGTTGCCGTGGCTAGGTATGGGCCCCTTCACAAAGTGTGTATACAAGGTCCATGTTAGGGGATCTCGGCCTTCTTTGGGTGGTGTAGACATTGTCTCCCAGATTTTCTGACCTTCTTCAATCTCTGCTTGCTGAACCAGATCTTGCTTCAGTCTTCTTGGCCTGTAGCCCAGACCACTTCCAGGTGCTGCTCGATGATCTTTAACAGGAGTGGTCCTGCCTTGCAACTGTGTGCCCAGACCTTTCCCAGGCTCGTAGCCGTTCTTCATCATAATTCTCCATCTTAGGGTACTCATGCACTTCCCCCTTTTAATGGCATCTAACGGGTATGGAGAAATAGTGGCGGCTTTCAAAGGATCAGCCACTGGATGGTAGACCTGTAATACCGACAGAAAAGGTTGTCGGCCAGGTAAAGCAGCAGATTTAATATTCAAGGTATGAGCAGCAGCAAGGATCGGCATGCTCGTTACTTTAATAATTCGTCCTTTGAAAGGGAATTTGAGGCATTGGTGATTCGTCGAGGGAATCGCCTCAAGAGTTTTAATATAAGGACGACCCAAAATGGCATTTATAGAAGGGTCGATTTCTAGGATGTGAAATTCGACCTCTGCATGACTTACAGGGCCTAGCTCCACCTTCAAATAAACCATTCCCAGAGGGGAACGGGTAGAATTGTCATATGCTGTCACAGAGATGGGGCTAGGCAGCCATTTTTCTTTGGGCACACCACACAGCTCCAGGGTCTTCGGAGGTAAAACATTGATCGAAGCCCCTGTATCTACCAGGCATGCATCCACGGCCTTCTTACAGATGTTGACCGTGATGCTCAGAGCCATGCTTCTGGCTGCTGGCGGTGCTAGTTCCGATGTGTGAAATGTAATGGAGGGCTGATCCCCCTGAGGAACTAGTAGTGCTGCAATTTTTTTCTACTGGCACGTCCTCATTGACCATCACCTTCTGTAGATATTCCATTAAGGCTTCTTGGTGAATCTTAGACCTTTTGATCAACTTAAGTACAGTGATCCGTGCCGGTGTTCTGTCCAGATGTTTCAACAAGTCATATTGAGTGCCTGGTGCACTCTCTTCATTATGGGCTTCCTCAGTCGGCTGTGATGGGCCGTCTCTAACTGTGGACTGAGGAAAGACCTTGTTGAAAATTCTTACACTTCGGAGCGCATGTTCTTCGACCGTGGAGGATCCGGGTGACACCTTAAGTACCGCAGGGTTGGATGGTGCGGATGATGTAGAGGGTTGGTATGTAGGCGATGGCGTAGGGCTAGGTGGTGATGGCGCGGTGCGGATTAAAGGCCTAGAGGGTTGGATGGTGGATGGGTAAATGGTTGATGAAGTGGGGAATGGCACGCGTAATAGCGGTCTAGATGGTAAGGGGGGATCTGGGTAGGTGGTAGTGGTAGCAGGCGAAGTAGGAAATGGTACGCGTAATAGCGGCCTGGATGGTAGAAGGGGCGCGTGATTGGTTTGCGGGGGATTATATGGTAGCGGTGTAGTGGTGTGTGGCGTGATGGGCTTAAGGAAGGTGGGTGGTGGTAATGGGTTATTGGGTGTGGGCGAGTGATATGTGGGTGTCGGTAGAGGGGTGATGATAACGGGTTGTGGCCTAGGTATGTGGATGGTGCGGCGTGGTGGTCGTTCTGCGGTACTTTGAAAGTGACCCGTTGAATAAAGAGAGGAAGAGTCCTCTATTCTCCACTGTTGCCCACGACCAGCCTCAGACTGGCTGTTCGTCAGAATGGGAGCAACTTGGTTTTGGTTCTAGTGCTCCGGGAGTGGATTCTGCACTATGCCCATATTGGGTGGTGGCGCTGCTTGTGCTGGTGGTCTTGCTTGCTGCTGCTGTGGTCTTCTCGCCTTCAGGGCTGATATATACTTTTTCATCTCCTCCCAGTCTATGCCGCCCTGCTCGTTGAGATCATGAATATAATCTCTGAACTGGAAGCAGGTGTCGATGGTATGCCCAGGTTGCCTATGGAAGTAGCAATACCTGGACGTGTCGGCATTTTGAGGCCAGACGGCCTTTTCCCTTGGCAAAACTAAGGCATTAGCTGCCATTAGAGTGCTGAAGATATCTGCCAAGGATTCTGGGAGGGCCGAGTATTCTGCCCTTTTAGGGCCTGAAGGTCTTCTCTGCTGGTTGTAGTCACCAGGAGGAGGGACATTATGGTATGCCGGCGGTGCGCGTGGCTGATACTGCTATTGCTAATATTGTTGTTGTTGGGGTTGCTGGTACTGTTGTTGCCGTTGCGGCGGCTGCTGTAGCTGTTGCTGGTTCTGGTTCGGCTGCTGGGGCCGCTGATACTGTTGCTAATAATGGGGGTTCTGCTGCTGCCTGTACCCCTGTTGGTTTGGCTGCGATGGCCTCTGTACTGCTATTGGTTCCTCACGAACTGGGGCGAATTATTATTCATGCTACTGACTTGCTCGTGAGAGAGCGTGCCCTCAGTAGTCGGACCTGTGCTTGGAGAGTTTGGCACTGCAGGCTTCCGAGGTGGAGGCCTGCTAGGTCTGTGAGGATCAAAGACGCTAGAGAACGTAGCGTCCTTGAAGGCATTTTGGCAGTACCGTGCTCTTTCATAGAGCTCTGCCATGTTGGTCAGATTGTTCAAGGAGAGGACTAGCTTGAACTGGGGCGTGGCGTTAAAAATTAACATCTTCACTTGCTCGGATTCGGACAAGTGATCTTTCACCTTTTCAGCTAGGCCCCGCCACCTATCAGCAAAACTGACAAACTCTTCATCAGGTTTCATCTTTTCTGCAATGAGGTCAGTGATGGACAAGGAGGGTGCAACTCTGTCCTGGTATCGTTGGATAAATTTGCGTGAAACGATACCGTAATCCTCTACTTCGGAGGGTTCCAGAGAAAAGAACCACTCGAGGGCTGGTCACTCTAGAGATCTCCTGAACAAAAAGGCCAACGACCTCTTGTCGTTCTGCCAGAAAGACGATTCGTACATAAACTCCTTCAGATGTGTGAAGGGGTTACCAGTACCGTTGTACTTTCGGTACACTGGCATCTCAGAGGGTGGTAGGTGGAACACCGGCAGGCTCGGCAAATTGATCTCTGGCGCAGCTTTAACCCCCATCATCTTCTGGAGGTTGTTAAACTGCTCATCCATGTGCTCCATCTTGGCCAGCAACGCTTGCGTGGTCAGATCTGCCTGGGGAGGAGGAGGAGGCGGAGGTACTTGATAGGCCTGCTGCCTAGAGTACGTTGGACAGGGGGGAAAATAAAGAGGAGGTCCGGCAGAGCTTCCGTCATGCCCGAGGGCATTTTGATAAACAGGCGTTTGCGGTCTAGCCGGTTGCCTAGAGGATGAAAGCTGCGGCCCAGCTGGCCGAGAAGTGATATGAAGGCCCTCCATGGCCTGATGGATGTAAGGAGGGTGAAGAGGAGGTTGTTGAGTAACAACAGGGGGAGCCACAGGGTTCGGCTCAGCAGGCTACACGGGTGCCTTCCCCTTCAGAATCGACTGGATCGCCTCGAACTGCTGAGGGTCTAGACGGGAGGTAAGAACTCCCAAAGCGTTGATGAGATCCACAGGATCAGAGGATGAGGGATCATTCTGATTCATGTCCCCCTCAAGATCAGGATTTGGAATCACATGTTCATGCGGGGGAAGATCAGGATATCGATCATGGGGATGAAAGAGAGGTGTCCGGACATTCCCATCTTGTCGATATGGAATGGGGGCAGAATTACGGGAGGCATCAGCATCTCTCCCGTTCTCATAGTTGTAGTCCGAATCGCGAGGGGAATTAGCATCTCCCTCGTAGTTGATGATGGCGTCTTGAGCCATACTCAAGTCCCTGCCTGATCGCGGCAGCATGATGTTAGATTCTTTTTTCAAAGATTTGACAAACAAGTTGCACAGAGATTAATCAATCAAGTGGATGCTTAACGTGATTTTAAGGTTCCTTGTTGAGTTATTTGAATTGGATTAAACCACAAATTCGCTCAGGGAAAGGATCCTAGTTTCAGTTCAATTTCCACCGTTATTCTCTAGGGCTTTCTCTCACAACGCTTTTAGAATCTAGCCGGGACTTCAATTGGTACAACCAGCCCGATGATCAAGGAGGAATACCTTGATTTTGGGGACTTATGGAGGCCTTAACGTCAATTTCTCTAGTCTGATCAAGGGACCAACCCAATCAGAGAGAGTTGCTGATGTCAAGTAGTGTGTTCCTAAGAAAAGGAGGGTATTCGCCTCAATGCGTATGTCCTACGGCCTGGATGGCCTCTAATGCTTAATAATAATGGGTAGCTAGCACTCAAGCCATAAAAATCTGAAAACTGAAAAATAACTAACAAACTGTCTGAATCGCGTCGATGGTAGTCGACGCTATTCAAAACAGAACTTAATTTTTTTCGCAGAAACAGATGCAGACAGCAGAGAAGATATGAAGACTGAAAGGCATCGAGGTGTATTGACGCGGTTTGAAACGCGTCAGTGCTCCTGGACGCTTTTCAGTTCGCAGAAACAGTTTTGCAGGAGGATTTTCTGGGTTGAATCCTCCCTAAACAGGGTAAAAGCAGTTAAATAATCAACTCATGCAGATTTTTTTAGTTCCAGATTTTAACAGGATGATTTACTAACTAAACAACTAGAAAATCAATCAATCACACATCATTTTCATCACAAAAACAACTTTTTAAACTAATCAAGGGGAGGGCAAGATCTTGCCACTGGGGTGTGCACGTGGTACACGAGGGAAATTAACTTAAACTAAAACACTCATCAATTGGTGAGGACGTGTCGAGAGACACAAATGGTGCACCGTGGGTGCCCGATTGATAATAGCAAGAACAAAAAACTAAAAGATGGCGAGACCAAGTCCCACCGTGATCGCCAAAAAAAGTTGTAGGTGCTTAGAATGACAGTGTGATTAACATGAAAAATCCTATGTTGTTTAGGTGCAAAATAAACCTATTAAAAACAGTAACTACGTGAAGTGATCGCCAGAAACTTTTAACTAAAAAGTTTCAAAAGAGGGTATTCATCGCCTACCTGTTTGAACGCGGAAGATATCGAGTCCTTGATTCCCCTCCTTCAGCCGGCTGAAGAAAGAGAGCCCTTTCTTTGTTCTTTGTTCTTGCTGTTGAATTTGGAGTTAAAGTTGAAGATTTGAGGATCGTCCAGAGATTCTTGTGTTTAGTACTTGATTTCCTCTTTTTCTTGTTGTTGAGTGCAGCAGAAAGTATAGAAAGAGGAATAAAGAAGTGATGAGAACTTAAGCAAAAACAGTATCTATTCTAATCATGGTATTGAACATGCAACTAAACATAGAACTTACTTTTTGGGATGGCTTTTGAAACCCCTTTATCAGATAAGTTTTTGAAAAGAAAAGAAATGATGTTGTGGTGTGTGTTGCATAGAGTGATGATGAAGAATGAGATTAATGAAGATGTAAAATAAAAACGCAGAAAGGAAACACTTATGAAGCCTTGAATTGGATGAAGAATGGACGCCGACTTCTGGAAACAGCAGCACTTCGGCGTTTGGACGTCGTTGCTCCGATCTTCAACTTGTTATCGCTCAAGATTACGCTTCACTCAAGATCATGCTTAACTTTTTTACTCTTCAACATGTAAAGTATTTATAGACTCCTTCTGCGTCCGTGATTAACATAGAAAAATCTAGGATTTATCTATCTTAACCGACAGATAAATACTGATTAATTCATCTTTATCTGTAATTATCTAAAACGCGTCCACCTTGGCTGACACCTTTCAGATTAATTTAGATAAGGATAAATATCCGGGAAAACTTATCTTCATCTTTATTAGCTAAAACGCGTCTACATGTGCAGACGTCTTTTACACTAATTAAGATAAGGATAAACATCCGGAAGAGAAGTTAAAATAGTTTAGGAAACCTAAATCGCGTCAACACTTACAGACGCCTTTTAGCTAATTAATCAATTGATTAAAATTCAAATTTAAACGTTAAAATAAGAATAAACTCTAAATGGCGTCCACACAAGTTGACGTGTTTTAGAATTCTGAATCGCGTCCACACAGGTTGACACCTTTTAGAATTCTGAATCGTGTCCACACAGGTTGACACCTTTTAGAATTCTGCATATTTTAACTGAAATTTGAGCCAAAATCAATTCAATTGATTAACTTAAACATGTCTGTTAAACCCGACACTCAAAAATATCAATAAAAATTAATCAATGATTAAATATCAAACGATTCTGAGGCATTATTATATGATATGAAATTTACTCAAAATGACGTCAAAATTAGCGTGTCTACAGATGGTAGGTGATGGTGTAATGGTGGTAGGTTGGGGTGGAGTTGGTGAAGGTCTAGGGATGTGTATGATATGGCGAGGTGGTTGTTCGGCAGTATTTCGGCTATGGCCTATGGAATATATAGACGATGTGTCTTCCACCCTCCACTGTTGTCCCCTATTAGCCTCAGATTGGCTATTCATGAGGATTGAGGCAATTTGGTTTTGATGCTCCGGCAGCGGGTTTTGTACAATTCCCATATTCTGTGGGGGTGCCGCTTGCTGGACTGGGACTCTTTGAACCTGCTGCTGTTGTTGTGGCTGTTGTTGTTGTTGTGATCTTCTCGCCTTCAAGGCGGTTATGAATTTCCTCATTTCTTCCCAATCTATACCTCCTTGGTCATTTAAATCGTGGATGTAGTCCCTGAATTGGAAACAGGCATCCACAGTATGCCCAGGCTGTCGATGATACACATAGTATCGAAAGGCATCTGCATTCGGTGGCCAGATGGCCTTTTCCTTAGGCAATACCAAAGCATTGGCTGCCATAAGAGCATTGAAGATGTCAGAAAGTGACTCTGGCAATTGAGGGTAAGTTGCTCTCCTTAGATCATGAGGTTTCCTCTGTTGGGAATAGTCATTTGGAGGAGGAACCTGGTTGTAATTCGGCTACTGCCGGGGTTGATTGTATACTTGCTGAGGGGGGTGTTGGGGTAACTGGAGCTGCTGAGGCTATGGTTGTTGTTGGGGAGATGGCCTATAACCCTGTTGGTTCTGCGATCTCTACTATACATTGTGTTGCTGCGGCTGGTTTCTGACAAATTGAGCATGGTTGTTGTTTATGATGCTAACCTGCTTATGTGATATGGTTCCTTCAGTGATCGGTCCAGTTGTAGTAACATTTGGAACGTTAGGCTTCTTGGGTGGTGGCCTATAGGTTCGATCATGATCGAACACACTAGAGAATGTAGTATCTTTGAAAGCATTTTGGGCATAGCACGCCCTCTCATATAGCTCTGCCATGGTAGTTAGATTGTTCAATGTTAGGACCAGATTGTACTGCGGCGTAGCATTCGCAATCATCATTTTCACTTGTTCTAGCTCAGACAAGTGATCTCTTATTTTCTTAGCCATCGAACGCCATCTATCAGCAAACACCACAAAGTTCTCATCTGGCTTCATTTTCTCATTGACCAAATCTGTGATGGATAGGATAGGTGCCATCCGATCCTTGTACCTTTGTAGGAATTTCTTTGATACTATATCAAAATTTTCAACTTCGCTTGGGTCCAAGGAAAAGAACCACTTAAAGGCTGGACCTTCTAGTGACCTTCTGAATAGGAAAGTCAACGCTCTTTAGTTGTTCTGCCAAAAGGAGGATTCATACAAGAATTCTTTGAAGTGGATGAAAGGATTGGCCGTACCCTTGTATTTTCGGTACACTAGCATTTCAGAAAGCAATAGATGAAAGACTGGTAAATCAGGAACACCCATTTCAGGAACGACCTGGGTACCCATTATTCTTTGAAATTTTTTGAATTGCTCATCAATCTAAGTGATTTTGTTGAGCAAAATCTATGTGGTTCCATCTGCTGGTGGAGGAGGTGGTTGCTGAAAAGCCTGTCCCCGAGAGTAACTGGGAACAGGAAGACAATAGGGTTGCGAACTGGCAACATTTCGGCCATGCCCGAAGGCATTTGGGTGAACTAGAGTGCATGGCCTGACAGGATGCCGTAAACTGGAGTGTTGATCGCCCATGGGCCGAGGAGTGGAAATGTGAAGACCTTCCATGGTCTGGACAGGGACTTGAGGGACAGTAGGACGAACCGGAGGATTTGGTTTAGAAGAACCCAATGAAGTCTTTCCCTTCAAAATAGATTGGATTGCCTCTAGCTGACGAGGATCCACATGCGTAGCCAGAGCTCCCATGAGGGTAGCAAGATCAGAGGGATGAGAAGAACGCGCAATTTGGTCTTGGGCTTCTTCAAAAGTGGGGTTGGAGATTACATGAACATGGGGGTGATTGCCCATATCCGAATTATATTGATCATAGAGGGAATGAGTCTGAAACTGAAGGGCATATGCATCTCCCTCGTGCATAGTTTGGAATTGATTAGGATTATGAGAGGCATAAGCATATCTCTCATCTTCAGAGTATAAAGAATCATAAACTTGAGGGGCATGAGCATCTCCCGCGTATGCAACCAGATCTTCTTGTTCAAGGGCAACCATGCTGACGATTCTACCTGAACGTAGCATCATTGTTTGATTATCAAGAATTCAGACAAGTTATACAGAGATTAACAAACAAGTTGATGATTACGTCGTCTTAGGATTCCTTGTAGAGTTTAAGCATATTTTTAAAGTGGAATTCACTCAAGGAAGGATCCTAGTTTTAATTTAACTTTTTCCGTCGTTATGTTCTATGGCTTACACTCACAACGGATATGAAGATCTACACGGAACTTCAGATGGTACAACCAGCCCGATGAACAGAGAGGAATTCTCTACTTTTGGGGACTTATGAAGGTCTTAACACTAACCATTCTAGTCTGACCGAGGAACCGACCCAATCAAAGAGAGGTGAGAGTGCTAAGAAAAGTGTTCCTATAAAAAGGGGAGGGGGGGGAAGCCCCAATGCAAATGACATGTAGCCTTGATGGCCTCTAATGTAGTATAGATATAAATATAGGTAGCAAAGGAAATCAAAGATCTGAGGACTAATAAGTAGGAGGAAAACTGCTTGAATAGCATCACTGTTCCCAAACACTATTCAAACTAGTAGCCCTTCTGGTCACAGTGGCTCGGGCAACAGCACAGGCAGGAATAAGAGGCTAAATAGTGTTTGGACAGGACGACGTGCTTTGAATAGCATCGCTCTGTCCGGACGCGATTTGGAGTCCGAAAATAGTTAACAGATAGTAAAATCAGAGGTAATCCCCTCTCTAGATAACAAAGTAAATAGAGATCAATTAAGCATGCGACACTCAATTTAACAGGTTGATTATTATGTAAATGAACATGGATATCATTCAAACACACATAAATTCTTAAACTAACAACTCAAGGCAATCAAGGGGAAGGCAAAATCTTGCCACAAGGGGTGTGCACGAGGTGCACGTGGGGATAAAAATCAAACAACCATCAAACGTGTTTGAGGGACACAAGCGGTGCACCGATAGTACCCAATGGAAATAACAAGAGTAAATAAAAAGAACGGCAAGACAAGTCTCACCGTGATCACCAAAAAGTTGTAAGTGCTCAAATATGGTGTGTGATTATCATAAATATCATGTTCATATGAATAACAAAAACAAATTAAAGATTGTGATCACTAGAAACCAAAGGTTTCAAAAATGAAGTTGATCTCTACTAACCTTGCAACTGGGAGATTGCGTTCTTTGTTCCTCTCTTTCGGCCGGCCGAAAGAGAAGAGCCCTTCCTTTTGATTTACTCTTTTTTTTTTTTTTTTTTTTGGTTATTGCTTTCAACCCTTCCAATCCGTCCTTCTCTTCAAATCCTTCAAAATCTTGCAAGAGAAACAAAAGGCAAATAAAAGATTTGGATTAGAACTAAAATAGGGTAGTATCTATCCTATATAGTAAATCAAACATGCAACCAAACTAAAAAGACTCACTTTTTGTAGTTCTTTAAACCCCTATTGCATGCATGGGTATGGAAAAAAGATGTAGTGAGTGTGTGTATCATGGAGTGATGTAATGCACAATGAAGAAAACAGTGAATTAACTAGATGAATCTATGAAAACTAGAAAGAAAGTGGGTAGGGAAGATGGTTGGTTTGGCCCCTTCAAAGTCTTGGTCTTCTTGAGCTTCAATGGAGGAAAATGATGAAGAGGATGAGAAGGAAGAAGCTTTTGGGTTGCTGTCCACGATTTCCTCCTTGCAAGCCTTCAAATACCTTGTCTTGAGCTTCAAACTCTCCAATTGCCAACCTTTTTCAAAGGTCCAAAGGGCATTGTATATATAAAGAGGGTTTTGAAGGGTATTTGGCCTTCAAAAGGCTCTCCTCCACGCTCGAAACTTGCTTTGGACGTTTATCCAAAAGTTAGAGGCCCTTCCAACCTCTGGAATCGGATTATCTCAGCCAAATCATGTTTATCAGGAAACTCTTAAAACACGCCGTTCCCAAGGGACACCATTTAGTTAATTAATGCGGTCAAAATAGAAATAGAATCCAGAATGGAAGCCGGAAAACATTAAGAAACCTAAAAGGCGTCATCCATAGGCAACGTGCTTTAGATAATTACGAAACTAATTTGAATTTAAAATCGAAAATCCAGACGGATGAGGACATAAATGGAGTCGTCCATGGGCGACGTTATTAAGTCAAATCTATCTGAATTTAGAAATTTAATTCTGAATTGATTTCGACTAGAAATCTAAATAACGTCGGCCATGGTTGACATTAATCAACGAAAATCTCAAAAAATTAATAAAAATTAATTAATGATTAAAATTCAGACTATTTTGGAGCATCATAAATGTGACATAAAATTTACTCAATATGAGATCAAAATTAGCGTGTCTACACCAGTCAAGCTACACGGCTGTGCTATGTTGTTTGCCGTGTTCACAACTTACCACAAGTCGTGCAAAAGTGTAGAAAGTAACTCCCTTCTCTGTGCTAATGCATTCGTCTTGCTGTTTGCAGCCCCGTTAGCAACACAGCGGAATAAAGAAGGATCTGGTGAAAGCATCTTGTGCGGCGAGTACCAGGGTCTGGAGCACAGGTGTGCAAGCTGAAAGTCCGCCACTATCCAGCCATCTACTCAGCCGAACTGAGGAGCAATTCAGAGGCAGGCAAAGCATGCAGAAGGTCTACCGGGGCACGCGATGCAAGGCATTGTTCTTGTATGTTGGGATTGTCAAAGCGCCTTACTCCAAGGAGTTGGCGGTGCTTGTCCAGGAGCATTGCAAGGAGGTGGAAGTGCGGAGGTGTTTATGAAGCCAGCATGTGGAAGCTTTGTGACCGCGCGGGAGATCTCGAGCCCGACCGCGATCGGGTAGACTTAGGCGGAGCTGGGCTGCCAAGTCTTTTGAAGCTGAAGCAAGAGCCTGATCATATGTTGTGCAGTAGAGCCCAAACCGTCCTCCATGCAGAAGTTGCAAAGGAGGAGTGTCGGGTAGGCAGCCTTAAAGGAATTCAAGGTCGGCGTGTTGGTGCGAAGCTTGCAATGGGAAGATGGGTCCTGGCGGAGGCAGAATGACTAAAGATTGAAGCGTAGCTAGAGCTAGGCTGGGGTACTAGTGGGAGTAGTGCTTGCAACAACGAAGGTTGGCAGAAGTCAGAGGTCGACGAGGACGTCGATGGCTTAGTTGGGGGAGCTTGTCACAACCGAAATTGTGACAGTTATTCGCATGGTCAGCAGATACATGGGAAATCTTAGGAAGGTCCACTATGTAACGCCCCCGCCTCACTGGCCCGGTTCGGTCTTGCCAACCTACAGTGAATTGTTGGTTGGGAAAAATGCCATAGTGGAAACAACCCAAACATCCTCTTAGTCTAAGTGAATACTTTACATATATCCATGAACACCACGATACAACCTTTATAACCACAAATTATAATTCTACTATATTAAACTGCAACTAAAATAACAACCATGTCCAAGATCTCTACATATCCAGCTAGAATAATTACATCACTCAAAAAGGAAATAAAATCCTATTACATCTCTTGCTAATAAACTAAAATAAAAGAAAACCTATATCTTCTAGATAACTCTTAGATCAAGCTCCAAATACTCCCTAAAGCCAAGCCTCAATCCTCACCTAAAAAAGGGTTAGCTAGCAAGCGTGAGTTCACAAAGAAACTCAGCAAGCTCATAATCTAATGAAACTACAATTTTGCATATCATATAACATCAAAGTAAAACATCATATGATAACATTAACTACTAAGCATAGAGATAACATATACATAACTTCTTCATCCTAAGCATGATTTATTCATACATGAGCATGATATAAAACAATAAATATGATTTTTAACTACAGTATACTATCATTAACATGAATATCTAGTATGAATACGTATGCAACCAGCATATAAGCATCTTCTTATGATCATTAGTATGAGGTCATAATTCTGAAAATAAGCATATAACTAGTATAATACTAATCATGATCTTTGACCTGCATCATTTCACTAAATATGCATCATTAATCATGAACTATCTCCTAATATGGCATGGAACATCATAGCATATCTTATCACATGATCTCTAACATGCATAACTTTCACATAAATTATGAATATGCATCGCTAGCATGGATCATAAGCTTTAGACATAAGCTTACTTTAGTATATGATCACACATATCATCATAATCATGCATCTTATCATTTTAGCATCATAACAACATGAAAACACACATATCATGATGTTACCTCTTTTCTTAGCATAGGACAAGCAACTAAATTATGACATAGAGGCATCATCATCTTCTTTTTTATCCATTGTTTAGGCCATTACCACAAAGTCTTCAAATGTGCAGTCAGTGGACACTCTCATATCTCACCTAGGGTCAGTGTAGCCCGTAAGCAGACAAACACCTCCAAGATTTTCATACCCGTAGCCAGGGTTTCATACATCACCTCATGGTCGTAACCAAATAGACATAAGATTCTAGAGGTAATCCCTACAAGCTCAAAGGGCGGCTCCACTCTATTGCGCTTCACGCTTTAGGATAGCCCTTTCCATAGGTAGCCCATTTCATCCTATCATAACATGTATGGCACTTAGTTCTCAAACTACTAGCTGCTACATCCTCATTATAACATCTTAACATCTTATTAATGCACATGCACACAATATGAGACAAATATAACCGTGCATGAAAGTTAACATCTTAAATAGCCACATGCATACAAATATGAACCTGTTATGACGTAGAACATGGACATGCAGTAACATAATATAAATCATGTAATTTAACAGGAATATACAACAGTTTATACAGATTCAATTTTTACACAATCTTAATTGCGTCATGGTCAGATGACGCCTTCTTATATTCATGTCACTTTCATATGACGCATTTAAGAACTCATTTCCAGTTCACAAAAATTAAATAAAATGCTAGGCTATCATCTAAATAGGATTTTGGAGCATGGTTTAATAGGTTACAACATGAGTTCTATCATGGCTTCAAAATATCATACATGCTATAAATCTACTTGCATGATTTTACTCTTTAATGCTAGCTAGAGCAATAAGCATGCAACATATACAATCTAATTATTACATAACTAAGTTATTAACAGATCTAACTACTATCATGCTAGCTTAAACTCTAAACAGATTATCATGAATAAATGCATGAATAAAATATGAAAAATAATGTTAACCACCTAATATAAATATTAAGACATACGCAATTAAGTTTATTTACATGACGTGATACCTGTACTGTACAGATTATTACTAATAGAAAACCCTAACAAGATTCTAATTTGAACATTAGCATGAATATCAAATCATGGTAGTTTTAACATAAGCCAGTTAAATCCGCGTCATAGTAGTCTGACTCTAATACTTATATGCATTAGGCTTACTTGATCTTCTATGCGTGCATGCAGGATTTATGTGCATGAAATCGTGTCATGCACCCCTGACGTGATTATCAAATTGCGTCAGCTATGCCTGACGTGTTCAAGCCTGTAATTTAGTTTTTTTTCACAAAACTACATAATTATGCATGAATTCAATATAGCTACACATGAGAGCAATCTATAGAGATCTAAATGTATATAATAGCATTCAAAGAAGCTTCTTTTCATATTCTCACAGTACATAAGAAAACACTTGAAAAATATATTTTATTTACTTAAAAATAACTATGAAATCATAGTTAGTACTCACTTGCCTTGAACTATGTAATCCACACGAGAAGAACATGCCCAAGTACCACTCGAACCTCCCTCCTCATGCAACAATGTCGCCACGCCGCTCCTCTTGTGCCACTACCCACGCATGGACGAAAAACACCACAAACCAATCTCTCTCTCTCTCTCTCTCTCTCTCTCTCTCTCTCTCTCTCTCTCTCTCTCTCTCTCTCTCTCTCTCTCTCTCTCTCTCTCTCTCTCTCGTTTATGGACGCACTAGAGAGTTCTAAACGCACAAGGGAACTATATATATAGACATCTAAGTGGAGAAGAATCGCTGCCAGAAGGAAACAATTGAGTTCGGTTAGAATTCAGCTAAACATCTAAATCACATCAGCCCAATGTGATGTGTTTAAGGACTACTAGTAGGGTTTCGACAGGGAATTAAACCTCTCAATCACATCAGCATGGTGTGACACATTTCACTCACCCACTTAATCGCATCATTCACAATTGACGTGAATAAACCTTCTACCCAGATCTCTCTAATGGACTCTTAACGGGCTTAACTAAGGCTACTAACATCTCGAGTGTTACACATTAAGAGGTTGTTAATTGTTATGTGGATTCTTCGTTACTCAAAGGTCTTACGAATGTAAGTTTGCTTTTCCAGAGAAGGAATGTTGATGTTCGTCAGCTAATTGGCTGTGTGGATTTAGATTATGCTCGTGATCTAGATAAGATGAAATCCTTGATTGATTATGTCTTCACTTTCTCAGGTTCGCTATTAGTTGGAAGGCTATTTTACAATTGACTACGGCTTTATCGACAATAGGTACATGGTGGAAGCAAAGGGAATGAAGGAAGTCTTGTGGCTGGGAGGTTTGGTTGGCGATCTGGGGCATGTATAGGTGGCGACTCTGACGTACTATGACAGTCAGAGTGCCATATCTAATCAAAAATCAAATGTGTTACGAGAGGTTCAAATACACTAATCAGATATCACTTTGTTGGTGATGTCATTTTACAGGGTAAAGTGGCTGTTGAGAAGATTTCTATGGAGGAGAACCCAAAGGACATGCTAATGAAGCTTATTCCCACATAGAGGCGTGCCCTGACGGGGGCAATGGCGGTGATGACAATCACGGTAGAACTTGGCACTGGATGCGACTTGTGAAGATGAGCCATGAGGAAAACTGTTGTGAATGCCTCGCCTTCCTGGTCAGTTTGGGAAAGCCACGGACATGGGCATGCAGATCGGATGAGAAAATCCTTCCCATTTGTACGGCAGTCGGATGGTGGGGGGTAGGATATGGCGCGGATGTGGATTCACCACGACTTCATATTGGATGCGAACTCCACTCTTGGAAGTATGTTATGCATGCATGGGAGAGGAGGAATTCTAGCAGGATTGAGCTGCCAATAGGACGGACGTGGAAGTCCATCTCCCGGGAGGACGTGGTTTTGGCTGCTTTGAGACCTATATATATATATGCTAGTTGCAAATCCCATGCGATGTACGACCAATTAACATATTTGAATAAAAAAAATATAAATAATATAAGTGAAGTTAATTTTTTATATTTTTTGAATGAATGAATAAAATAATTATAGAAGAATATATATTCAGAAATACTAACATTTTTTTTTCTGTAAATATTAGATTAGTTGTTTGGTAAACATTAAAAGTTTAGAAACGTTACATTCAATTGAAATATGGATTGAGAGAAAAAACTAAAACGTGAACTAAAGGTTCTTATTATTATCACATGAGATTAGCCCAATAAATGTTGTGTTGAAATATAAATTGAGAGAAAAATGAGAGAAAAACTTATCTCGTTAATAACGAAATTAGTTATTATTATCCCATGAGACTATCCCAACAATGACAATAAATGTCAAAATTTATTATTATTATCTCAAAAGATTGTCCCAATATTAATAATAATAACAATAACAACAACAAAAACAAAAATAATAATAATAATGATAACGTGAGTGAGAAAAGTAAGAGAGAGACTGTTCTCATTTATAATAATAATAATCTTAAAAATAATAATGATAATATCAAAATTCATTATTATTATTATCTCATGGGACTACCCTAATAATAATAATAATAATAACGATGATGATGACGTCAAAATTAATTATTATTATCTCAAGAGATTGCAAGAACAACAATAATAATAATAATAGGGGATAGAAAAATTAGAGATAAAAATATTAATAGGAAGAGAGAAAAATGTAAAAGAGGAGAAAGAGAGATAATAATAATAATAATAATAACGATGATGATAATGTCAAAATTAATTAGTATTATCTCAAGAGATTACAGCAACAACAACAACAATAATAATAATAGGGGATATAAAATTGGAGATAAAAATATTAATAGGAAGAGAGAAAAATGTAAAAGAGGAGAAAGAGAGATAACACTAATAATAAAAATAAGATCATCAAAATTAGTTCTCATTATCCCATGAGACTATCATTTTGATATTAATTTTGTAATAATAATAATAATATCGAAATTAGTTATTATTATCCCATAAAAATACCATAATAATAATAATAATTAATTATTATTATCTTAAGAGATTGCAACAACAATAACAATAATAATAATAGGGACAAAAAAATAAGAGAGAAAATGTGAAAGAGGATAATAATAATAATAATAATTAGACAAAGAGAGAGGGGAGAGGGAGAGAATTAATGAGAGAGATAAGGGAGAGAGAGAATTAATGAGAAAGAGAAGGAGAGAGAGAATTAATAGAAGACATAAACATTAATAGGAAAAGGAGAAAGAAAGAATTTAGGAGAGAAACATAGAATTTTGATATTGACACATGGCATAAGATAACTGATGGGGGAGAATCCGACCAGGCCCAGCACTAAGGGGCCGGCCCAAATAAGAGTAAGGGTCGAAGCACATTCGGCCCAAGCGACTCGCTCAATTAACGACCGTATTCGGCCCAGTCATGGCAGATAATAGGCCGAAATGGGCTCGCCCCATTCTGGTTAACTGTTATTCAGCCATCGGCCTATTAACAAGGTATTTCGGCAATTTCCTCTCAAACCCCTAAATATAGTCCTATATCGGTTGCTACAAGAAGAGAACCTCCATCTTCTACTATAAAAAGAAGGCTATTCATTGCGGAAAAGGTACACCTTAAGCACCCAAGCTTCTTCTTCCTTCCTTTTAAATTAAGTCTTCTTCAGAGGCTGACTTAACCATCGGAGGGGGTTCTCCTGGGCCGAAACTCAGGACCCTCACTGACTGGTTCTTCTTCTCGTAGGAGTCTCGGCATAATTCTTCACCAATTTCTCCGTCCGGGTCCGCCTCGGTAACTGGTCTTTTGGTTCACATCCGGATTCTGCCTTTGGAATCCATTAGTGATAGCTTCGGCTGCATCACTTGGCGTCGTCTATGGGAAAGAAAAGTAACAGCCATATCTCATCGACCAGTGACCAGACAATCCAACCAAGATGAGGCGGAGACGCGAGCGACTCCGGCGCAATCACTCCACGCCGAAGGTACTCCATCCGTCCTTCCACAAGGTCCCGTCCTCCCAATAATACCGGAGCCCCACACTCCCAGGGACGATCGAGTGGAAGAGCTCCGGCAGCAAGTGGCTACACTTACCGCTACGGTTACCTCTTTGGCACTATTGCGGGATATGGTTTCTGCTATCGCCCAACATATGGGGTTGTTGAACCAGCTCGCACAGCAGGTACCGCCTCTTCCTCAATATTGTCCTACTACTCAGCCTGCGAAGGGGCAGCCAACGCCCTCACGGGCGTTTCTTAACGAAGCAGCATCGGCGCACAGCGAACCATTCGAGCCACAAGGCCGAATCCCTCGCGCCAGTCATCTCATGACGGAGCAAGACAATGCTTTGTCCGGATTTCATCCGACCGAGGCCGAAGGGTGTTCGGCCGCTACTTCAACAACTCCGGAGCTGGACCGGAGATTAACAGAAATAAGGAAGGAAATGCAGCAGATGGTCTCCCAGCCATATAGAGCACCTCTCGCCAGCACCATCCTAGAACAGACTCCTTTCTCCCTGGAGCTTCTGGCCATTGAGGTACCTTCCAACTTCAAGTTACCGAAAGGTCCTTTGTATGATGGAATGACAGATCCAGTCTGCCATTTTCAGAGATTTAATTCTTACCTCTCTGTTCGAGGGGTTTCCGAGGCGGTCCGCTGCCGTCTCTTCCCCCTCACTCTTGAAAAAATAGCTTCAACTTGGTTTGAAACATTGGCTTCCAATTCCATTCATTCTTTAGTACAATTGGGCCAATTGTTTATCGACCAATTCTATGATGCCACTCGGCAATGTAAAACTTCGGCCAGTCTACTTGCCATTCGTCAAGGGCCGACCGAGACTCTTCAAGAGTACTTTACCAGGTTCCAGACCGAAGCAGCCCAGATTCTGAACCTGGACAACTCGATTGCGGTCTCAGCCATCATCAGCGGATGCACAGACGAGGGGCTTCTCAGCTCTATCGGGAAGCGTCATCCTCCTACCTTCCAGGACCTAGTGGCTCGGGCCCATAAATATATCAACCGGGAGGCCCTAATGATGTCCAAGGGCAAGAGTGTTGTCGAGACAGTATCGGCTATTACCCCGCCAGCGGCTCGTCCTCGCCCTGAAGATCATGAACCCTCTAGTAAGAGATACCGGAGAGAAGAATGGGGCCGAGACAAGCGCCGAGATCCGCAGCAGCGGTACCTACTGCTACCTGCTCCTCCCTCCCGGATGCTCATGGAGGTGAAAGGTATGCTTCGGCAACCTGTGCGCATCAGGACTAATCCTCGCCGAAGGAACTCCCGAAAATATTGTGAGTACCATCGGGAAACTGGACATTCAACAGACGAATGCCGGCACCTTCCGGAGGAGATTGATCGCCTCATCCAGGAAGGCCGCCTGCCGCAATACCGACTGTAGGTGCTCAGAATGACAGTGTGATTAACATGAAAAATCCTATGTTGTTTAGGTGCAAAAAATAACCTATTAAAAACAGTAACTACGTGAAGTGATCGCCAGAAACTTTTAACTAAAAAGTTTCAAAAGAAGTATGATCGCCTACCTGTTTGAACGCGGAAGATTCTGAGCTCTTGGTTCCCCTCCTTCAGCCGGCTGAAGAAAGAGAGCCCTTTCTTTGTTCTTTTGTTCTTGCTGTTGAGTTTGAGGTTGAGGATCGTCCAGAGGTCCTTCTGGCTTTGTGCTTGATTTCTCCTTTTGATTCTTTTGTTGTTGTTGAGTGCAGCAGAAACAGAGAAAAAGGAAATGAAGAAATACTGATGAGAATTTAAGTGGAAGCAGTATCCATACTAATCATGATTTTAAGCATACAATTGAACAGCAAACTTACTTGTTTAAATGGTTTTTGAAACCCCTTAAATCAAATAGGTTTTTTGAAAGATGATGCCGTGGTGTGTGTTGCATGAAGTGATTATGAAGAATGAAATTAATGAAGATGTAGAATAATGATACAGAAATGAAACACTTATGCCCAATTGGTTGAAGCCTTAAAAGGATGAAGATTCTTGAAAGGACGCCGACTTCTGGAAATGGCAGCGCTCCAGCGTTCCGACGTTGTTGCTTCGATCTTCAACTCGCTATAATAACGCTCTCTCTTTTCTCAATAGGGCTCAATATGGCTCAACACCTTTTTTTTTCTTTTTTTTACTCTTCAACATGTAAGGTATTTATAGACTTCTCCTGCGTTCGCGATTAACATAGAAAAATCTAGGATTTATCTATCTTAACTGACAAATAAATACAGATTAATTCATCTTTATCTGTAATTATCTAAAACACGTCCACCATGGCTGACGCCTTTCAGATTAATTAAGATAAGGATAAATATCCGGGAAAACTTATCTTTATCTTTATCAGCTAAAACACGTCCACATGTGTCGACGTCTTTTACACTAATTAAGATAAGGATAAACATCCGGAAGAGAAGTTAAAATAGCCTAGGAAACCTAAAACGCGTCAACACTCACAGACGCCTTTTAGCTAATTAATCCACTGATTAAAATTCAAATTTAAACGTTAAAATAAGAATAAACTCTAAATGGCGTCCACATGGGTCGACGTCTTTTAGAATTCTTCATATTTTTACTGAAATTTGAGCTAAAATCAATTTAATTGATTAACTTAAACATGTCTGTTAAACCCGACACTCAAAAAGATCAATAAAAATTAATCAATGATTAATTATCAGACCATTCTGAGGCATTATTATATGATATGAAATTTACTCAAAATGACGTCAAAATTAGCGTGTCTACAGCTGCCTCACCTTGGCATCGTCTTTGTAAGGGAGTGAAATAAAATGGAATGTACTGAAAAGGTGATGCCAAGGTGTGATGAGACACGCTCTTAACATCACATGATTGGAATTTTTCTCGAAATCATCAATGAAGATAGCTCAAGGAAATCAATGGAATCAATCCTGTCTGGATGAAGTAGACAAGGAAATAAAATAAAGTCGATCAACCTCCTCGGAGTGGGAAGTACCTCAGGTCGTAGACACTGCAGGTTTTATCATGGGGAGCGTTTGCCAGCCAATGTGGACGTGCTGCAGCCATGATGGATCTTTAAAAGAAAAACAAGAATATTGGATAAAGAATCCAAGAAATGATAGAATTCTAAAGATATCTTCAAGCGAACCTCAAAGATAATCAAGATACTCAATTCAGAGTGGAATATTTCATATCATGTTTGAATTATTTGATTTAATGGTCTGAAACTTAATCAGTAATTAATTCTTATCACAATGATTTCAAAGTCCTATATGATGCATGCTGGGCTAAAAGGAAAATATAAAGTCAAATAAAATATAAATTAATCAAGGATAATATTGTTAAATTGTCATTAATGAGTCAAGATACCAATTCTTGTAATCCAGTGCTAAACCAAAGCTCGTTTATCCACGCACTGTTTCACAAAAGTGGAACCATCGTCCTCACTAATTAACAATCCAACGGCCTATCCGTGCGATTAAGAATCCTCTGGAATTATCACTGTTTTTGTTGTAGGGGAACTCAAATTCCAGTTTCATCAAAACCACAAGGTCCTTGATATGATCTAATAAATACTTATCATATAGTAATGCAAATGATTTACATGGAAGGAATACAAGGATAGAAATAACCGTCTTTTTAGCCACGGTCAGGACTTCTTGACTCCCACAATGGGATTTTCTTGATATTTTCAGCTTTACTCAGGTTTTCTTGAATTTCCTGCAATCAAAATTCCTTAGTAACTTCAAATAAATATTCAATTTAAACACCAAAAACCACAGAATGTCGAGTAAATAACAAAATTACTGAAACGTGTCGTGTCGCAAAGACGCCATTTAATATTGAAACGCGTCAGTTCTCCTCGACGCCTTTTACTCACAGAAACAGGTTTCTGGCTGTTCTCTACTCGGATTCCAACTCTACCAATGCACATCCCTTTTCCAATCCAGAAAAGTCTTCCTAGGATCGCAATTCCTTCTATATAAACACCCTTAGGTTGTTCCCAAACAATCCTACCATAATCCAAAGATCCTAGATTGAGTTTTCTTCCATAGTTTCAAGGTTTTCCAAAGTTCCCAAGCTTCAAGAAGGAGGAACTCCGAAAAAGGGGATGGATTCTTCAAACAAGAGGATGAAGATGTCTCTAGAGAAGTTTTCTGATATGGAGAATCACCTCAACGGAAGGAATCCTAACCTTCAAGTAAGTTCAATCAACTTCTTTTCAATTCTTCTTCATGTTCTTCGTATTCTTCGTGATGTTCTTCAATCCTTCCTTTTGCTTTCAGAATTATCCTATGTTTCCTGGCCCAAGGAAGTTTACCTCTCTCCCTTGGATTCGTAAACTTGCAAAAAGTGTTAAGCTTTCCATGCAAGTATTCATATCCAAGTGGAATCTTCAAGGTCTTGTGGTGCTCGCCAAGAATTACAAAAGTTCGAACGTAGATTGGGCGGCTATGGGTGCCTTGATCGAGTGGTGGCATCCCCAAACTCATACGTTCTTCTTCCAAGACTTCGAGTGCACGATCCTTCTAGAAGAGGCGGAGCTTCTATTGGGTCTCCCAAAGACCAAAGACAACAAAGATAAAATAGCCTTGACAAAAGAAAGAATCACCGGTCAACAGTTATTGACATCGATCATGAAGGATCCTTCAGAAGCTAAAGGATGCCTTACCAAGAAGGGAATCAATCTTGCAAAGCTAGCCGAATGGACTCTATATGAAATTGATGATCTAAGGGAGGATGAAGCGGAGGATGTGACGAAAGCTTTAGTCACATGCCTTGCCGGTGCCTTGTTCTTCCCTGCGCAGGATAACATCTTAGAAGATGATCAAGTGAGTGTTATCTGCGCAATCTTTGAAGGTAAATCCATTAGCACTGCACTCTTGGCATATCTTTATAGCGGGCTTTCTGCGGCCTCTGTGGGTCGTCCTCCCTATGGGTGCATGTTACTCTTTGCCTTATGGGTTGAACTTCACTTCAAGTTCGAGCACAGCAAGAAAAGGCCTTTGAATCCATCTCAAATCTACTTGAATAGTCCAATTCATTGCATTGCTAACATTGTAAAGTTCAATGAGCACATGGTTAACAAGGTTCCAAAACTCAAGACCCGGGCCGACTGGAGAAAGTATTTAAAGCTCATGACATCCGACATATTCGACTCGTCTCCAGTTGCTCTTGTTGGAAAACCTGTTTGGGTGCGCCGTGCAACAGGAGCAGATCTCAAGTTGATTGGAGCCACCGAGTTCGTGCTATACAACCCACACCGGTGTCTTACTCAACTTAGCTTGGGCCGTCGTGAATTCCCTGAGTTCTCTCCTACACTCTCAATCAAGAAGCGTGACTTGGAATCCGACGAAGATTATGAAGCCGTACAAATCATCACAACCTTATGGAACCTTGGCTTTAGTTATCGTGTAAAATCCTCTAAAGATAGAGATAGAGGATTGAAATTTCCTTACCTTAAAAGTCTTCACGAAATTCTTCCTTAAATGTCCTCTTTCTCTTTTTTTTATGATGTAATAAAGATTTCATTGAATAAAGAGCGATTTTTCATGCCTTGAAACTTTTCCTCAACTTCCTGTGATGTGCACATGATTTTTCTTTTAGTAAAAACCGGATTTTTCCTGAAAATTCAACAGTTCGGGTTCTGTTAAATGCAAAACGCGTCCAGTCAGACAGACGCCTTTCAACAATAATTCTTTTCCAGAAATTCAATTTAATCCTCAAAAAACTTAAATTGCGTCTGCCCATATTAACGCCTTTCAACTCTCTCTCCTACTTCTTCTAGGATTCTGCCATTAATTCCACAATTAATTTTCTGAAAAGCGTCAACACACTAAGACGCCTTTCATCATTTTTCTCTATACGGCTCTGACAAGAATCTTAAAAAGCGTCAATACAGGTGGACGTGTTTTATTCAAATTCAAACAGTTGTCTGTGCCGCCTCAACTTTTGCGCTCTAAAAAACGTCTGTCTGAGTCGACGCCTTTCAATCTTTTTGTTAACAGACCCGCGAAGGCCCCCCTTTCTTCCTCACTTTTCACAAAATCTTCTCTTTCTTCTCTCTCCGGCCACCAAACTCCGGCGATTTCTCCCTCAAAACTCCTTCTACTCGAGCTATGGAGCGTGGTGAAGGATCCAGGAAGATGAAGATCATAGCCAAGAGACGGCGAAGGCAAGAAGAAGAAGCTCCCGAGGAAGTTCTGGCGATGCTAGCCGATGCCGAGGCCCTTTTGGAGGAAGAACTCCCTCCACCAGCACCCATGGCGGTGGAAGAAGAAGAGAAGGGTGACCTCCACACGATAAGATCCCTGTGGTGTGAATGGATGAAGAGAAGAGAGGAAAAAGGGGTTCTTCAAAGAACCCGGAATCTAGACTTGAAAGGCGTCCAGACCAGGTGACGCCATTCAAAAGGCGTCACCACGGGCTGACGTCTTTCAAGATAAATTCCGAATTTTTTAATTAGGAATAAATATTTTGAATTGCGTCAAAGAATGTTGACGTGTTTTAAAAGACGTCCATATGGGCTGACGCCTTTCAAAACAGAACTGATTTTCCTGTTTTTATTCATTATTGACCTTTGTTTTTATGTTTTTATTTGCAGGGAGTGATGAGGGCTAGAATCTCCTGGGACCTAGTGATAGGTGCCTACAGGGGTCTCCCGGATTTCCAGAAAGCGCCCCTGCGTCAGATGGGATTCGGCGAGGTACTAGACATCGAGCCATTTTGGCTCGATTTAGTTCTTCTGCAGGTGCTGCGGGAGAGGTGGCATGCGGAAAGCCGTGCTTTCCTAATGCCGTGGGGGCATATGGTCCCCACCCTAGAGGATGTGGCCAGGATCACTGGCCTCCGGGTAGAGGGCCGACCTGTGAGCGGAGTGACCTATCCCAACTATCAGGGATTAGCTGAGGCTCTTCTAGGGATAGAGGTATCCAGCCTAGGCAGGGAGTCTAGGATGGTTCCTAGAGTAGAGGTAGAGGCTGCTTTAGGTCTAGAGGAGCCCCGGCGTCGGTCTGACGAGACCCGGGAGGAGTTTAGGGATAGATTAGCCGAATCATCTTCCTCCGTCTACTGTAGTGACCCTAGTCAGGGGGAGGAGGTAGATAGGCAGCTCAGGGTCTTCTTAGTTTTCTTCCTCGGTCGGTTGCTCTTTGGTAAGAAGGGCGACCATATCCACTGTAGATTTCTTTATTTGTTAGATGATTTAGAGAGTCTAGGGGAGTACGCCTGGGGTGCGGCCCTTCTGGCCCATCTCTTTGCCGATTTGTCTACGGTCACGCCGGACCGTGAGACCACTGTCAGCGGCTTCTCGCCGTTTCTCCAGGTATTAAATTATTTATTATTTGTTCATGATATGTAATACAATATGATACTTTTCTAACTTATATGTTCATGAATGCAGGTGTGGAGTTACTACTACTTCCTGCTCGGCAGAGCGCGGATTGCTCGACCGGATGCCGTCCCATTTGCCTGCCGTTGGCAGCCTATCGTGGACACGGCTCCACAGCACCACCAGCTGACGGCCCTCCGCCGTCAGTTCCTGGATTACCCGGAGCTCCTAGTAAGTTTTTAACTTGTTCAATGCAATCTTTTATTCCTTAAATGCAATTTATTTATGAATGCATCTAACCTATATGCAGGTGATCTGGCGCCCGTACCTTGGTATGGGCGAGGAGGGTCAGCCGTGGGTGACGGCTGGCAGGAGGAGGTTCGGGAGGCAAATGTGGGTGCATTGCCTCAATGAAATCGAGCCCCTCCGCCTCCGGCTCGTGATGAGGACGCTGGGCCTCCATCAAGAATGGATCGACGAGGAGGTACCGGAGGGCGTGGGAAGAAGCATGAGGGGTAAGCAAGCCCTCACCGACTGGAGTGCCAAGTTCCCGGAGCAGTACGAGGACTGGCACCACCGCGACACCAGAGTGGAGTCACGGGCGGAGAGTAGCGAGGCCTACCTCCAACAGTACCGGGCCCACTACGCCGATCAGCTTCGGCTCCTCCGACCACTCGATGTAAGTATGCATTTATGCGTTTTTCATTTTATTATTATCTTAATTTATGCTTGGTGAATGAATGTATGAATGTGTGATATGCAGGATGCGCGTGATGCGGTCATCGTTGACCTCCGGGCCCGCCTACATGATGCCGAGGCCCAGCTCGAACAAGTCCAGAAGGAGCTGTATGATCTGGTATGTATGAATGTTTATGAATGCATGTTTTAATTAATTAATTGTTTTGGCGATTAATCACTGACAGTTGTCTTCCGGTGCAGCGAGCCTTCTACACCCAGGCGGCTCCCCCTACCTACGGAGCTTCATCATCTTCCTCATCTGCCGCTCACGACGCTGCTCTGGCTGACCTCCAGAGCCAGCTCGCCTCCGCCATCCATCGGGCTTCTCTTGCGGAGGAGGACCGTGCTGCTCGGGTAAATTCTTTCCCTTTTAATTCCTGGTCTTGATTTTGATTACTTGATTGCCTTGGATTAACAAAATCTTCCTCTGCAGGTTGCTGAGCTTCAGGAAGCCCTTCAGAGGGCTGAAGCGGATGCCCGTGCTACAGCGACTCGTGCCGAGGCCGATGCTGCACAGATCCGGTCTCTGGAGGAGCAGGTGGCTCATCTCTCGACAGGAGATCTTGCGCGCCTCCAAATTCGCCTGGAGGTCGTGACAGAGGAGCGAGATCGCGAACGCCTTCGACTGGAGAGTCTTCTAGGTCGGTTGTCAGTTGCAGAGCATGAGCGCAAGATGGTGGAGGAGAGGTACCAGCGAGCTCGACAGCGTGCCCATGAGCGTGGTTTGACCAGTGCTTTCACAACTAGTGCCGCTGTGTCTTCCGGCCAGGCAGGGCCGAGCGCGATGGGACCACCTCCACCTCCCAGCCGAGAACCAGCACCGGACGCGCCTGACGAGGCCCAGAGCCAGCTCGATGAGGGCGGAGGGGAGAGCCAGCCTTGAGGGCTTATGTATCTTCTTTCTTTCATGTATCATGTGCAAAAACACCTTTTGATGATATACATGAAACTTTTGGGCTTCAATCTTGCGTTTCTGTGCTTGTCTTGTATCCTGTACATCACTTAACAAACAGGTTAAGTATCTATTTAGGCTTAGCCCCTTGCCTGACCAAATAAATGGTCAATCAATCTTTTCCTTGAATAAATGGTCAAGGGGCATTGCCTTTATTAACAAAGGTAATTGAACTTAAGAAAACTGAAGCAAAATGTAACATGCAAGCAGACAGATGCTCACTGAAAATAAAAGGAATGAAACACACTAAATGCAACAAGCAAATGCTAATTGAAATATTTTTGTTGTTTTGAAATATTCATTTTTGTTTGGGTTTTGAAATATATGCTTTTTTTGAATTTTGGACATATATATTTTTTTTGAATTTTTGACATATGTATTTTTTTGGATTTTTGACATATGTATTTTGGATTTTTGACATATGTATTTTTTTTGTTTTTGACATAAAGACCAGTATGGTACTTAGATCAAAAGATCATATTCATTTATTAACTTAATTCCCAAATTGTTCTTTAACAACTTAACTTAAACCCATCGTGTTTGAATTTGTGTTTACATTCGTGATCCCATTTGATGATTTGACCCTTAGTCAATCTAAGCAATTCCTTAAGTTTGGAGTACACCTCTTTAGAAAGAAAAGAAGAATAAGTTTAGAAAGCCCATGAGAAGGTTCCGGAGACCTAAAAAGATGTTCCTTTCCTACCCTAGTATCCGTTGGGGTTCGGTCATTTTCTTTCCGGGGTATTTATCGACCTTGCGTTCCCTTTTGTTTCATTTAATGGCCTTGATGTAACGTTTGTAATGTAATGGCCTTTTGATTTGACAGGCTTTTGCCTTTTTGCTTTTGCTTTTCTATTCTTTTCTTTTCTTTGGGACGGATCTCCCCCATTTTTTTTTATGACGGCCTCCTACTAAGATGGCGGGTATTCTTAGTTTATTCTTATGACGGCCTCCGACATCATGGGCCGAGTATAAAACAGAATTTTTGCTTTAAAACGAATGATTTGTACTTTACACTTTTGGTCAAGCTTTTGATATTCTTTAGGACTTTGCATCTCTTGTTACTCACGAATCAAACGTGTCAGTGTGTGTAGTGACGGGTTTAAAGTTAAGTTATCCAGACTAACAAAGAAATTTGAGTTTATAAATTTTCTGATTCCACTGGTCTTTGTACCATACTGATCGACTCTTTAACTTAAGGGTAGTATTTCTTAAGATGTAAACCATTCCAGGGATGATTTAGCTCTTCTCCTTCTGCATTAACAAGACGATAAGCATTACCAGGAAAAGCGTGCGATACAACATAAGGTCCCTCCCAGTTGGGTTGGAGCTTAGAACGCGTACCACCAGGTTTTACAAAAATCCTTTTTACGACCATTTCACCAACTTTGAACTTTCGTTCAATGACTTTCTTTTGATAAAAACGTGCTAATCTATTTTGATAAACTTTTGCATGATTAGCGGCTGACCATCTTTTCTCGTCTAAAAGTTCCAATTGAGCAAGGAGTGCTGAACGATGTTCATCAATGGAAAATTCCTTATTCAATTGTACTCTTAATGACGGTATGAGGATCTCATATAAAACTACCGCCTCCATTCCAAATGTTAAGGAATAAGGAGTTTGCCCAGTGGGCGTGCGGATTGAAGTTCGGTAGGCCCATAGAGCCTCAACCAATTTTTCTGGCCAGTCTGCGAATTTGTTAGATTTGCACGTCTTTTTGATGATTTTTATCAAAGTCTTATTTGTTGCCTCTGCTTGGCCATTGCCTTGCGGATAGTAAGGAGACGAATGATGCAATGCAATTCTATACCTGTTGCAGAGGCCTTCAATTCCTGTGACACGAACTGCGGTCCGTTGTCGGTGACGATGATGCTTGGAATTCCAAATCGGGTGATGATGTTCTTCATGATGAATTTGCAGACGGTTGATGCTTTGATCTCCACGTACGCTTCAGCTTCTGCCCACTTGGTGAAGTATTCCGTTGCCGTGAGAATGAAAGATTTTTGCTTGATGCCGGAATCTGGATTTCCAAGGGGTCCAATAATGTCGAAAGCCCACATAGAGAAAGGCCATGGGGAAGAAACAGGATGGAGTGAAGATGCAGGAGAATGAATTTTGTCGACATGAAGTTGACACTTAGCACACCTACGGACATATCCTACGCAGTCTTCTTCCATGGTTGGCCAATAAAATCCTTGTCTAAGGATCTTCTTTGCTAGCATCTGTCCATTGACATGGCCACCACAAACTCCACTATGAGCTCCTTCCATAACCTTCCAAAGCTTATCTTTGTCCAGACATCTCAGAAGAACTCCATCAAAACCTCTCTTGTACAGTGCTCCCCCAACTAGGGTGTATCGTTGAGCAACTCTCCTGATAGCTCTCTTCTCCTCAGTTGTAGCTTCCTCAGGATACGATTGATCTTCACAGTATTTTGCAATTTCATAATACCATGGCTTTTGTTCATCATCCATCTCTTCTAACAGCTCCATCAACATAATTTCTCTCTTTTCAATGATATCTCCGTCTCTGACTTTCTTCAGCAGCTTCTCTTTAGTTCTAAGAAATGAAGGGTCTTTCACGGCGGGTGAAAGACGCCTATGAACTATGATTGATTCGGATTGCTTGCTGATTGGAAAATCAAGAGAAGATGCAAGTGAAGCTAGAGCGTCAGCTAAGATGTTTTGATTCCTAGGGACATGGACAAAGATCAATTTCGTGAAAAGCTTTGAGTAAGCAGAAGTAAGCTCTTGATAAGGCTTGAACTTAGGATCAAGAGTTCGATACTTGGTCAGCACTTGGCGAAGAATCAATTGGCTATCACCCACAATCCTGAGTTTAGTGGAACCATAGAAATGAGCAGCCTCGAGGCCAGCAAGGAGTGCCTCGTATTCAGCTATATTGTTTGTGACTGGAAAATCAAGCTGAAAAGCTTGTGGAATTGTGACACCTTCAGGTGATAACAGAACGATACCGATCCCCTTTCCATGAGAATTCAAAGCTCCGTCAAAATGCAGAGTCCACATATCATCTCTGATTTGATTTACAGACATCAGTTCCTCATCTGGAAACTCTGATCGGACTGGTTCAAATCGAGGAAGGGGATGATGAGCGAGATGTTCTGCTATGGCATAGCCCTTGATCGCTTTCTGCTGAATATAAATGATATCGAATTGAGATAGAAAGCTTTGCCATCGCGCTAACCTATCAGTAAGAACAGATTTCTCCAGAAGGAATTTGATCGGATTCATCCTAGCGATGAGATGGACTTCATGGGCCAGAAAATAATGCTTTAGTTTCTGCACAACCCAGACCAATGCTGCACATGTTTTCTCCATCGCCGTATATCTCTGTTCAGCGGGGTTGAGAAGTTTAGAGAGATAATAGGCTGCCCTCTCTTTTCCTTCTTCATCCTCTTGTGCTAGGACAGCCCCTACTGCATCATCCAGGACAGAAATGTAAAGTATCAACGGTTTGCCTGGAGATGGTGGTGTCAAAACAGGAGGACTTGCTAAATAGTTCTTTAATCCATCGAATGCCTCCTGACACTTATCGTCCCAATCAAATTTGACTCCTGGCTTGGTAAGCTCGTAAAACGGCTTACACCTTTGTGAGTGCTGGGAGACAAAACGGCGAATAAATTGTAACCTCCCGATTAATCCTCTTAACTCTTTCAAGTTTTTGGGAGGTGGCATTTCTCTGATAGCCTTCGCCTTATTGGGATCGATCTCAATTCCCCGTTTACTGACAATAAATCCAAGCAATTTTCCTGAAGATACCCCGAATACACATTTCTTGGGGTTCATCTTTAACTGATATTCTCTCGATCTCTCTAATACCCTTGCCAAAACTTTAGCGTGCTCAGCCTTTGTTTTAGATTTAACCAATAAATCATCCACATACACTTCCAGATCTATGTGCATCATGTCCTGAAATATTGTCATCATAGCCCTTTAATAAGTGGCTCCAGCATTCTTTAATCCAAATGGCATGACGACATAACAGTATGTTCCCCAAGGTGTAGTGAATGACGTTTTCTCTTGATCCTCTTCTGCCAGCTTAATCTGATTGTATCCTGAAAATCCGTCCATAAACGATAAGGTTTCATAGCCAGCGGTATTATCAATGAGTACATCAATATGAGGCAATGGAAAATCGTCTTTAGGACACACCCGGTTCAAATCGCGGAAGTCAATGCAAATTCTGACCTTCCCGTCCTTCTTCATAACCGGGACTATGTTGGCCACCCATTGTAGATAAAGGACAACTCTAATAAATTTGGCTTTATGCAATTTATCGACCTCTTCCTTCATCTTTAGAGCCATTTGTGGGTGGAATCGCCTTAATTTCTGTTTGACAGGGCTAGCTCCTTCCTTTAATGTTAATCTGTGTTCAACTAAAGATGAGTCTAACCCTGGCATATCTTCATAACTCCAGGCGAAAGTGTCCTTATAGTCCTTAAGTACTTGTACCATTGCCTTCTCATCCTCTGTAGAAAGATTTTTGCTGACGAGGACAACCTTAGGTTCGTCTTCAATCCCTAAATTGATTTCTTTGGTGGGCTCTTCTACAGCAGCTGAGGGTTCATCAAATCTCTTCACTCCACTGGCATATGCCTCAGCTGCGTCCTCGTCATCTTCCTCATCTTCAACAATGGGGTCCTTTTCATGCACTAACTCATATACCCCGTACCCATCATTGACTGACTCATCATTCATACAGTCTTCTGGCATCTGAATTGGATTTTCCAAAAACTGAGGGATTAAAGAACAAGAAAAGCATTTATCAGCTAAGTCCTGGAGGTATCTATCTGGAATTCGCCTACCCTTAGGCTTCCTAGACTTCCTAACCTGACTAACCTGCCTAGAACTAGACTGCCTAACTTCACTAAACTCACCTAATGAAGATGAAGCAGGATGAAAATCCTGAGATACAAGTGGAAACACAGGGGAATCCTCCTGTGGGGAGGGACAGAGTAGATCTAGGAGAGAATCTTGACCGAAGGACCCGCGCAATGGGGTGTGATCGGACAAGTAAGATGTTTCCTCGATGAGGATCTGGGAAGAATTTGTTGCCAAATTGACGTTTTTTTTTGGACAATGAAAGAATTAAACATAAAGCAAGAATGGATACAAATAGAAGGGGAATTGGATGGAGGAAGTGGCACCAAGGCCAGAGGATTAGGGGGATCATATAGTAATATGTCCCAGATCATATCATACATCCTCTCTAGATCGAGAGGAGGTTGTGGAATAAGGTCCCGAGGGGACAGAGTAATCATAATGGGCGGAGCTCGTGGAATATCTTCAGTTATGACCCGCGACCAAGTCGGGGTCAGGAGCAGTGTACGGAATAAAGTATGGAGCATGAAGACATGTGAAGGATATGTCCCCCTCCAGAGCAGATCGGTAGTATAACCAGCTTCATAGGGGTCATCTGGCTCCCCTTCATCGGTTTCTTCCGACAGCAGTATCCGCTTATCAAAGATGGCACCAGGACTTTCAATCAGCTCATCAATCTGCAGCGGCCATTTGGGTTCTGCAGGATCCAGGAACAACCTGTTCAGTGCTATATAAAGGTCCCTCAGATCGAACCATCTGTGCCATTCGCATTCGGGATCATGGAATTTTCTCCTCTTCATAGGCCGTAGAGCCTCCAAGGACTGGTACGTAAGTAGTTCTGAGCAATGTCTGGCCAGATCTCTCCCATATATGTCATGGAGGTCAAAACATGAAGTAATGACCACCGTGTTGTCATGGCTAAGAATGGGCCCTTTTATGAAATGTGTATATAGGGTCCATGTTAGGGGATCTCGGCCTTCTTTGGGTGGTGTAGACATTGCCTCCCAGATTTTCGGACCTTCTTCGATCTCTGCTTGCTGAACCAGATCTTGTTTCAGTTTTCTTGGCCTATAGCCCAGACCACTTCCAGGTGTTGCTCGATGATTTTTAACAGGAGTGGTCCTGCCTTGCAGCTGTGTGCCCAGACCTCTTCCAGGCTCGTAGCCGTTCTTCATCATAATCCTCCATCCTGGGGTACTCATGCACTTCCCCCTTTTTATAGCATCTAATGGGTATGGAGAAATAGTGGCGGCTTTTAAAGGATCAGCCACTGGACGGTAGACCTGTAATACCGACAGAAAAGGTTGTCGGCCAGGTAAAACAGCAGACTTAATGTTCAAGGTATGAGCAGCAGCAAGGATCGGCATGCTCGTCACTTTAATAATTCGTCCTTTGAAAGGGAATTTGAGGCATTGGTGATTCGTAGAAGGAATCGCCTCAAGAGTTTTAACATAAGGACGTCCAAGAATGGCATTTATAGAAGGGTCGATTTCCAGGATGTGAAATTCGACCTCTGCATGACTTACAGGGCCCAGCTCCACCTTCAAATAGACCATTCCCAGAGGGGAACGGGTAGAATTGTCATATGCCGTCACAGAGATGGGGCTAGGCAGCCATTTTTCTTTGGGCACACCGCACAACTCTAGGGTCTTCGGAGGTAAAACATTGATCGAAGCCCCTGTGTCAACCAGGCATGCATCCACGGCCTTCTTACAGATGTTGACCGTGATGCTCAGAGCCATGCTTCTGGCTGCTGGCGGTGCTAGTTCCGATGTGTGGAATGTAATAGAGGGCTGATCCCCCTGAGGAACTAGTAGTGCTGCAATTTTTTCTATCGGCACGTCCTCATTGACCATCACCTTCTGTAGATATTCCATGAGGGCTTCTTGGTGAATCTTGGACCTTTTGATCAGTTCAAGTACAGTGATCTGTGCCGGTGTCCGATCCAGATGTTTCAACAAATCGTATTGAGTGCCTGGTGCACTCTCTTCATTATGGGCTTCCTCAGTCGGCTGTGATGGGCCGTCTCTAACTGTGGACTGAGGAAAGACTTTGTTGAAAATCCTTCCACTTCGGAGCGCATGTTCTTCAACCGTGGAGGATCCGAGTGACACCTTAAGTACCGCAGGGTTGGGTGGTGCAGATGATGTAGAGGGTTGGTATGTAGGTGATGGCGTAGGGCTAGGTGGCGATGGCGCGGTGCGGATTAGAGGCCTAGAGGGTTGGATGGTGGATGGGTAAGTGGTTGGTGAAGTGGGGAATGGCACGCGTAATAGCAGTCTGGATGGTAAGGGCGTATTTGGATAAGCGGTGGTGGTAGCGGGTGAAGTAGGAAATGGTACGCGTAGTAATGGCCTGGATGGTAGGAGGGACGCGTGATTGGTTTGCGGGGGGTTATATGATGGAGGCGTAGGAGTGCGGGGCGTGATGGGCTTGAGGAAGGTGGGTAGTGGTAATGGGTTATTGGGTGCGGGTGAGTGATATGTGGGTGTGGGTAGAGGGGTGATGGTAATGGGTTGCGGCCTAGGTATGTGGATGGTGCGGCATGGTGGTCGCTCTGCGGTACTTGGAACGTGACCCGTTGAACAAAGAGAGGAAGAGTCCTCTATTCTCCACTGCTGCCCACGACCAGCCTCAGACTGGCTGTTCGTCAGAATGGGAGCAACTTGGTTTTGGTTCTGGTGCTCTGGGAGTGGATTTTGCACTATGCCCATGTTGGGTGGTGCTGCTGTTTGTGCCGGTGGTCTTGCTTGCTGCTGCTGCTGCTGCTGTGGTCTCCTTGCCTTCAGGGCTGATATATACTTTTTCATCTCCTCCCAGTCTATGCCGCCCTGCTCATTGAGATCATGAATATAATCTCTGAACTGGAAGCAGGTGTCGATGGTATGCCCAGGTTGCCTATGGAAGTAGCAATACCTGGACGTGTCGGCATTTTGAGGCCAGACGGCCTTTTCCCTTGGCAAAACTAAGGCATTAGCTGCCATTAGAGCACTGAAGATATCTGCCAAGGATTCTGGGAGGGCCGGGTATTCTGCCCTTTTAGGGCCTGAAGGTCTCCTCTGCAGGTTGTAGTCACCAGGAGGAGGGACATTATGGTATGCCGGCGGTGCACGCGGCTGATATTGTAGCTGTTGCTGTTGCTGGTATTGCTGTTGTTGGGGCTGCTGGTACTGCTGTTGCCGTTGCGGCTGCTGCTGTAGCTGTTGCTGTTGCTGGTTCTGATTCGGCTGCTGGGGCCGCTGATACTGTTGCTGATAATGGGGGTTCTGCTGCTGCCTGTACCCCTGCTGGTTTGGCTGCGGTGGCCTCTGGTACTGCTACTGGTTCCTCACGAACTGGGGCGAGTTATTGTTCATGGTACTAACTTGCTCGTGAGAGAGCGTGCCCTCAGTAGTCGGACCTGTGCTGGGAGAGTTTGGCACTGCAGGCTTCCGAGGTGGAGGCCTGCTAGGTCTGTGAGGATCAAAGACGCTAGAGAACGTAGCGTCCTTGAAGGCATTTTGGCAGTACCGTGCTCTGTCATAGAGCTCTGGCATGTTGGTCAGGTTGTTCAAGGAGAGGACTAGCTTGAACTGGGGCGTGGCGTTAGAAATTAACGTTTTCACTTGCTCAGATTCGGACAAGTGATCCTTCACCTTTTCGGCCAGGCCCCGCCACCTGTCAGCAAAACTGACAAACTCCTCATCAGGTTTCATCTTTTCTGCAATGAGGTCAGTAATGGACAAGGAGGGTGCAACTCTGTCCTGGTATCGTTGGATAAATTTACGTGAAACGATACCGTAATCCTCTACTTCGGAGGGTTCCAAAGAAAAGAACCACTCGAGGGCTGGTCCCTCTAGAGATCTCCTGAACAAAAAGGCCAATGACCTCTTATCGTTTTGCCAGAAAGACGATTCGTACATAAACTCCTTCAGATGTGTGAAGGGGTTACCAGTACCGTTATACTTTCGGTACACTGGCATCTCAAAGGGTGGCAGATGGAATACTGGCAGGCTCGGTAAACTGATCTCTGGCACAGCTTTAACCCCCATCATCTTCTGGAGGTTGTTAAACTGCTCATCCATGCGCTCCATCTTGGCCGGCAACGCTTGCGTGGTCAGATCTGCCTGGGGAGGAGGAGGAGGTGGAGGTACTTGATAGGCCTGCTGCCTAGAGTACGTTGGACAGGGGGGAAAATAAAGAGGAGGTCCGGCAGAGCTTCCGCCATGCCCGAGGGCATTTTGATAGACAGGCGTTTGCGGTCTAGCCAGTTGCCTAGAGGATGAAAGATGCGGCCCAACTGGCCGAGAAGTGATATGAAGGCCTTCCATGGCCTGATGGATGTAAGGAGGAGGAAGAGGAGGTTGTTGGGTAACCACAGGGGGAGCCACAGGGTTCGGCTCAGCAGGCTGCACGGGTGCCTTCCCCTTCAGAATCGACTGGATCGCCTCGAACTGCTGAGGGTCCAGACGGGAGGCAAGAACTCCCAAAGCGTTGACGAGATCCACAGGATCAGAGGATGAGGGATCATTCTGATTCATGTCCCCCTCTAGATCGGGATTAGGAATCGCATATTCATGCGGAGGGAGATCAGGATATCGATCCTGTGGATGAAAGAGAGGCGTCCGGACATTCCCATCTTGTCGATATGGAATGGGGGCAGAATTACGGGAGGCATCAGCATCTCTCCCGTTCTCATAGTTGAAGTCTGAATCGCGAGGGGCATTAGCATCTCCCTCGTAGTTGATGATGGTGTCTTGAGCCATACTCAAGTCCCTGCCTGATCGCAGCAGCATGATGTTAGATTCCCTTTTCAAAGATTTGACAAACAAGTTGCACAAAGATTAATCAACCAAGTGGATGCTTAACGTGATTTTGAGATTCCTTGTTGAGTTATTTGAATTGGATTAAACCGCAAATTCACTCAGGGAAAGGATCCTAGTTTCAGTTCAATTTCCACCGTTATTCTTTAGGGCTTTCTCTCACAACGCTTTCGGAATCTAGCCGGGACTTCAATTGGTACAACCAGCCCGATGATCAAGGAGGAATACCTTGATTTTGGGGACTTATGGAGGCCTTAACATCAACTTCTCTAGTCTGATCAAGGGACCAACCCAATCAGAGAGAGTTGCTGACGTCAAGTAGTGTGTTCCTAAGAAAAGGAGGGTATTCGCCTCAATGCGTATGCCCTACGGCCTGGATGGCCTCTAATGCTTAATTAATAATGGATAGCTAGCACTCAAACCACAGAAATCTGGGAACTGAAAAAAATTAAGAAACTGTCTGAATCGCGTCGATAGTAGTCGACGCTATTCAAAACAGAACTTAATTTTTCGCAGAAGCAGATCTGAAAAATAACTAAGAAACTGTCTGAATAGCGTCGATGGTAGTCGACGCTATTCAACACAGAACTTAATTTTTCGCAGAAACAGATGCAGACAGCAGAGAAACTGTGAAGACTGAAAGGCGTCTAGGGGTGGTGACGCGGTTTTGAAACGCGTCAGTGCTCCTGGACGCTTTTTAGTTCGCAGAAACAGTTTTGCAGGAGGATTTTCTGGGTTGAATCCTCCTCAAACAAGATAAAAAGCAGTAAACAATCGACTCATGCAAAAAAAATTTAGTTCCAGATTTTAAACAGGATGATTTACTAACTAAACAACTAGAAAACCAATCAATCACACATCATTTTTATCACAAAAATAGCTTTTTGAATTAATCAAGGGGAGGGTAAGATCTTGCCACTAGGGTGTGCACGTAGTGCACGAGGGAAATTAATTAAACTAAAACACTCACCAATTGGTGAGGACGTGTCGAGAGACACAAATGGTGCACCGTGAGTGCCCGATATGATGATAGCAAGAATAAAAAGAAACTAAAAGATGGCGAGACCAAGTCCCACCGTGATCGCCAAAAAAGCTATAGGTACTCAGAATGACAGTGTGATTAACATGAAAAATCCTATATTGTTTAGGTGCAAAAAATAACCTATTAAAAACAGTAACTACGTGAAGTGATCGCCAGAAACTTTTAACTAAAAAGTTTCAAAAGAAGCATGATCGCCTACCTGTTTGAACGCGGAAGATTCTGAGCTCTTGGTTCCCCTCCTTCAGCCGGCTGAAGAAAGAGAGCCCTTTCTTTGTTCTTTTGTTCTTGCTGTTGAGTTTGAGGTTGAGGATCGTCCAGAGGTCCTTCTGGCTTTGTGCTTGATTTCTCCTTTTGATTCTTTTGTTGTTGTTGAGTGCAGCAGAAACAGAGAAAAAGGAAATGAAGAAATACTGATGAGAATTTAAGTGGAAGCAGTATCCATACTAATCATGATTTTAAGCATACAATTGAACAGCAAACTTACTTGTTTAAATGGTTTTTGAAACCCCTTAAATCAAATAGGTTTTTTGAAAGATGATGCCGTGGTGTGTGTTGCATGAAGTGATTATGAGGAATGAAATTAATGAAGATGTAGAATAATGATGCAGAAATGAAACACTTATGCCCAATTAGTTGAAGCCTTGAAAGGATGAAGATTCTTGAAAGGACGCCGACTTCTGGAAATGGCAGCGCTCCAGCGTTCCGACGTTGTTGCTTCGATCTTCAACTCGCTATAATAACGCTCTCTCTTTTCTCAATAGGGCTCAATCTGGCTCAACACCTTTTTTTTTCTTTTTTTTACTCTTCAACATGTAAGGTATTTATAGACTTCTCCTACGTTCGCGATTAACATAGAAAAATCTAGGATTTATCTATCTTAACTGACAGATAAATACAGATTAATTCATCTTTATCTGTAATTATCTAAAACACGTCCACCATGGCTGACGCCTTTCAGATTAATTAAGATAAGGATAAATATCCGGGAAAACTTATCTTTATCTTTATCAGCTAAAACGCGTCCACATGTGTCGACGTCTTTTACACTAATTAAGATAAGGATAAACATCCGGAAGAGAAGTTAAAATAGCCTAGGAAACCTAAAACGCGTCAACACTCACAAACGCCTTTTAGCTAATTAATCCACTGATTAAAATTCAAATTTAAACGTTAAAATAAGAATAAACTCTAAATGGCGTCCACATGGGTCGACGTCTTTTAGAATTCTTCATATTTTTACTGAAATTTGAGCTAAAATCAATTTAATTGATTAACTTAAACATGTCTGTTAAACCCGACACTCAAAAAGATCAATAAAAATTAATCAATGATTAATTATCAGACCATTCTGAGGCATTATTATATGATATGAAATTTACTCAAAATGACGTCAAAATTAGCGTGTCTACACCGACGAGTGCAACCTCAGCAGCGGCAGAGCCGAGACGCCCCCGCAGCTCTAAGACAACCCCAACTCCCAGATAAAGAAGCACCACCTCAGCCGAAAGCTACTCCGGCCCTGGCAGAAGCATCGCATCAGCGACCTAGCGCCGGGTCAATCATGATGATATCTGGAGAACCGGGAGAGGGAGCACGGCATCGTCATGCCGAGGCGGCGTCAGATGTAGCAGCGATCGATGCTAGGCCAAAGCGACCTCGTCAAGAAGACATCGTCTTCGGCCAGGAGGATCTGACTGACGTTCATATCCCTCATGATGATACCCTTGTTGTGAATGCTGTATTAAAAAAACTACAATGTTCATCGTATTTTCGTTGATAATGGGAGTTCACCTAATGTGCTTTTTTATGACTGTTTCTTGAAAATGGGTCTGACCGAAGCTGATATGAAGCCTCACCGGGGGCCCTTGTTCGGGTTTAATGGTGCACCCTGTCAGGTGGAAGGCATCGTCCGGCTACCTGTTACCCTCAGCACAGCAACGAGGCAACTAACTATTGAGACGGATTTTACTGTCATGAAAATCGATTCAGCCTACAACGCCCTTTTTGGCCGAAGGTTGATCGGGGGAATTGGAGTTGTGCCTTCATCCTACCGCTAAAAAATTGAAGTTCCATACCAGTCATGGAGTCGGCTAGGCGAAAGGGAATCAAGAAGCTGCTAGACAATGTTACATGATCTCGGTCGAAGGGAAGGCTGCGGCCGAATCCCTTTCGATTGAGTCTTCGGCCGAAGCATCTCCAGGAGAAGAGCTTGTGACTATTCCAATTCCAGGAGGAGAAGGCCGAACGCTGATGATAAGCTCCGGCCTTGAGGAAGCCGAAGCCGAAAGACTTGTCAGCTTCCTAAAGGAGAACCTCGACATCTTCGCTTGGTCCCCTTCAGATATGCCTAGAGTCAACCCGGAGGTAGCAGAACACCAGTTGCACATCAATCCAGATCAACCTCTGGTCAAGCAGAAGCGGCGCATCTTCAACCAAGAAAGGAGAATGGCCATCCAAGCTGAAGTACAAAAGGGGCTGAATGCGGGACATCTCCCAGAGGTACATCATCCGGAATGGATCGCCAATGTGGTGATGGTGCTCAAAAAAGACGGTAAGTGGCGAATGTGTGTTGATTTCACTAACCTCAACAAGGCTTGTCCGATGGACAATTTCCCGCTACCTCGGATAGACCAGATGGTGGACGCCACTTCCGGCCATGAACTACTCAGCTTCCTCGACGCCTATTCGGGCTATCACCAAATACGAATGCATCCCATGGACGAGGACAAAACAAGTTTCACAACAGACCTCGACCTATATTGCTACACTCGGATGCCATTCGGATTGAAAAATGCTGGAGCAACTTATCAGCGTCTTGTCAACAAAATGTTCGCCCCACAGCTCGGCCGAAACATGGAGGTTTACATCGGCGATATGCTGGTAAAAAGCCGCGTCGCCACTGACCATTTGGCTGATTTGGCCGAAACATTCTCTACCTTGCGCAGGTATAAAATGTAGCTGAACCCCGCCAAGTGTGCTTTCGGCGCAGCCTCCGGGAAGTTCCTCGGCTACATGGTCACACGCCGAGGGCTGGAGGCGAATCCTGCCAAGATTGCGTCCATCCTTCAAATGCGCCCTCCGGCGAACATCCGAGAAGTTCAAAGGCTAAGCGGGCGAATTGCTGCGCTAAGCCACTTCATGTCAAAGGCGGTGGACCATTGTTTCCCTTTCTTCAAGCTATTAAAGAAGACCAACAATTTCTCCTGGACAGACGAATGCCAATCGGCTTTCGATCAGCTGAAGACTTATCTTTCAAATGTTCCTGTTATGTTTAAGCCAATCCAGGGAGAACAACTATTCATTTATCTCGCCGTTTCAGAAGCCGCTATCAGTGTTGTCCTTGTTAGGAAAGAAGATGGTGTTCAAAGGCCGGTTTATTATATAAGCCGAGCGGTCCACGGAGCGGAGCTTCGGTATCCAACTCTTGAGAAGCTGGCCTTGGCTCTCGTCGCCTCCGCGAGAAGGCTTCGGCCCTATTTCCTCGCACATTCAATAAAGGTCCTTACGGATCAACCTTTGAGGCAAATTCTCTCTCGGCCGGAAGTGTCCGGGAGACTAGCAAAATGGGCGATCGAATTGGGGGAGTTCGACATTTCCTATGGACCTCGGACTGCAATAAAAGCTCAAGCTCTAGCCGACTTCATCGCTGAGCTTACTCCTGAGTCGTCTTTGGCCCTTCAACCAGAGGTAGTAGGAACAAATCCTGAAGCCGAAAGTATTTCGGTTCCGGAATCTTCGGCTAACGAATAGCGATTATATGTTGACAGATCCGCATGCTCTACGGGTAGTGGCGCCGGGTGGATCTTGGTGTCTCCAGAAGGAATCGTCACCGAGTATGCCCTGCGCTTCACCTTCCCGGCTACTAATAATGCCGCCGAGTACGAAGCCCTCATATCAGGCATCCGGGCCGCTAAAAGGTTCAGTGCGCAAAAGATAAAGGCGTTCAGCGACTCTCAACTTATCGCCAGCCAGATCACCGGGGAGTACGAGGCCCGAGACGCATTGGCGGCGTCCTATCTTCAGGTAACTCGCAAGATCATTGATGAATTCATTTCTTTTGAGATTGTGTGGTTCCCTCGGCCCGTGAATACTCAAGCCGATGCCCTCTCTCGGCTAGCATCAACACATGACGGGGGAGGAAGCCGAATGGTCTTGGTAGAAGACCTATCTGAGCCAAGTCTCCAAGAATCCATTAATTGCTTTTATCCTCCGAGAGGAGCTCCCGTCCGATCCAAAAGAAGCAAGACGCATCCGGCAGCGTTCCTTCTATTTCTTAATTCTAGAAGATGTGTTATATAAGAAGTCATTCGGCCGGCCACTCCTCCGATGTCTCGGCCCGACCGAAGCCAATTATGCCCTTCGAGAAATACATGAAGGAGTCTGCGGAGCGCACGCAGGAGGAAGAGCCTTGGCCCACAAACTCCTGAGGCAAGGGTACTGGTGGCCGACACTCCGAGAGGACGCAGCTAGTCTCGTCCGCCGCTGTGACCAGTGTCAGAGGTTCAGATCTCTCATTCACCAATCAACAACTATTTTAACATCTCTGTCAGACCCTTGGCCTTTCGCCCAATGGGGGATTGACATTCTGGGACCCTTACCCATTGCCACTGGCCAGAGAAAGTTCCTCATTGTAGTGGTAGATTATTTCACAAAGTGGGTTGAAGCCGAGCTGCTTGCATCTATCACTGATGACAATGCTTGGAGCTTCATATGGAAGTCTATTATTTGCCGATACGGCATCCCTCGGATGATCATATCAGATAATGGCAAACAGTTTGACAGCAACCGGTTCAAAGACAACTGTTCAAGCTTCAGCATTCTACACAAATTCACTTTGGTAGCTCACCCTCAGACAAATGGCCAAGCCGAAGTCACTAATCGAAGCATATTACGAGGACTGAAAACTCATCCTGGCGAAACCAAAGGCCGATGGGTAGAAGAGCTGCCGAGTGTACTGTGGGCTTATCGAACAACAAGCCGAGCCCCTACCGGAGAGACCCCATTCCGAATGGCTTACGGAGTGGAAGCAGTTATTCCTGTTGAAATCGGCCTGCCTTCGCCGAGGGTTCTTGCTTATAATCCAGAAAATAATGATGAAGCCCTAAGGGATCACCTTGATCTAATAGAAGAAACCAGGGATCAAGCTCGCATTCGGCTGGCAGCATACTAACAACACATGGCCAAATATCACAACGCTCGAGTAAAACCTCGAAGCTTTGAAGCTGGAGACCTTGTGTTGCGGAACGCCCATGCGTCCAAGCCAGCCGAAGCCGCAGGAAAGCTATCTCCAAACTGGGAAGGCCCTTATCGAGTGAAAGAAGTAATCCAACGAGGGGCCTATCGGCTAGAGACTCTCTCGGGCCAACCTCTCCCTCGTACCTGGAATATAGAGCACCTTCGGCGCTATTTTATGTAAAATGTTTTCCCGGGCTTCAACCGGACACTTTAAATGAATACTTGTTCTGAAATATTGTGTCTGGCATTATTCTAAGTCCGTGTAAACCGTACCGGGAGTGGCCTCAGCCATGCAAACCGTATCGGGAGCGGCATTATTCTAAGACCGTGTAAACCGTACCGGGAGTGGCTTTAGCCATGCAAACCGTATCGAGAGCGGGATTATTCTAAGTCCGTGTAAACCATACCGGGAGTGGCTTTGGCCATGCAAACCATATCGGGAGCGGCATGATCCTAAATCCACGCAAACCGTATCAGGAGCGGCATGGTTTCGGCCACATACAGGACCGAACCCGGTTATCTTCTTAAGACGTTCTGCCATTGATCCGACCAGAGGTTAGCATACCCGAGGAAAACAAAATGCATAGGAAGATTGTTTAAAATGGGTAAGTACAAATCACTTCTATATATGAGAGGTACAAAAGCAGGCCATGTACTCGGCCTCGGCAACTCAAAAGTAAAAACATCCGGGACAAGCCCCCGGATCAGCTATCGGCATCCTCGCCATCTACATCGACAGGGGAGTAGCCTGGAGATGTTGGAGGAGAAGAAGCGTGGTCTGAGCCTGCTGCCGCATCTTCCTGAGAAGCCGGGATCCTCTCGACCTTAAGCTGCTGCCACCAGGCTAAGAGCTGATCGCCTTCTTCTTCGGTGGGGAAGCTGAAACCAGTCAAATCTGTGTTCGGACAAGCCTTTTGGGCAATGGCCATCGCCAGATCAAACATGGTTGCTGCCGCTTTGGCCCCGGCATCGAGCATCTCATCGGCGTACTCCAGACCTTCTTTATAACTCATCACGGCCGTGCGAGCGATGTCATCGGCCTCTTTTGTTTTAGCCTCTAAGTCTGCTTTCAGGGCCGAGACGACTTCGGCATGACTGCGGCATTCCTCGTCCCGCTCCTTCTCCTTGTCCTGGATCTCGGCCTTTAAAGATTCAATCTCCGCTCGGGCCCGATCCAGTTGTTTTTCGGCCTTTTCCTGGGCCTCGGAGGCTGCTCGAACCACCTCCTTCTGTCCGTCCAGGTCGGACCGCAACCGCTCGTTTGCCCCAATAAGGGCATCGATGTTGGCCTCAAGGTCTCGCTGCACCGAGGACACCTTGCCCGCGTCTAGATGGTCCACGGCCTGGTCGACATCCAGGAGTTTCCGTTGGATGAAAGCCTGACGGCGAGCGAGAGCCCCACACATGACTGCGACCTACAGAAGAAATAAAGAAAAACATAAATCAAGACAACTAAAGGAAACAGCAAAAATAAGTGAAGATAAAGAGAGAAATCTCACTTGGATGGCGTGGCGGACGCACTGCCGGGACAAACCTTCCGAAGAAAGCTCCCGGATCTTGTCTTCGGCCATCGGGATGGTCAAGCCCTGAGCAAGGCGCAAACACGTTTGGGAGTCTTCCAGACTGTCATCCGTGAAGACCCCCGTGTCCGGACGCCATGGCTCGTACCCGTATTCCCTAGACATATGGGTTCCAGCCGCCCCGAAAGGATACGACAACACCGTATTCGTCGCAGCGCCTGTGGCCGAAGGGGAGTCGTCCCTATGCGGCTGGGGAGATGAAGCAAGCGGATCCTCCCATCCTGTGACAGACTTCTTGGTCACCGGAGTAGCCTCCCTCTCGTCGCGGTCGTCCCGACACTTGCGCTTCTCGGACCGTTCGCTCCCCCGGGCAACTGCTTTGCCCTTCCGTCGCTCCCTCTCGAGAGTAGCGGCGGCCGCACGGCCCTCGGCAGAGGCTGCCGTTTGTCGTGCCGGGCAGGCATCCGATGCCGAGATCCCTTCAGCCGACCTCCCTTCGTTAGGACGCTGCTGGGACGGTCGAGATGGCACGGATTGTCGGGAAATCCAGACCATAAGGTTTCCGAGACCAGACATTCCTAAAAACAGAGCAGAAGAAGAATTATGTGAAATTCAACGACAATTGTATGACCCAGAGCCGACTTACCCTCGGCCATTGCTTCAGCGCCCTCATTGGACGGACGATGGACCTTGGCCAGAGCCTTAGTCGCAGTAGCCCTCGCCACGCTTTCTCTTGGGGCATCTCCAGGAGGAAGGTAGGGAGAAGCTCGGGCAGGAGGGTGCGACGGGTCCGGCTAGGCTCCCATCTCAATGAGCCTATCCTTATCCTCGAGAAGCTTGACAATGTTGTATGGAGCGTCATCTTCAAAGAGGTGGGCATCAGCAAGTTGTTCGGGGTTGAGGGAGGGGCACTCGGAGATACCTTCGGCCAAGGGCCCCCATTCGGTGGGGAAGGGCCAAACACCCTTATTCCCCTTTGGTAAAGAGATGAAAAAGAAACCCTCTTTCCAATGATGAATGGACGAGGGCTTCCTGGAGACGATCCCCGGGTCAAAGCGGGGAACGAAGCAGAACCAAGAAGATTTCCCCTGGGGCTTGATTTTGAAAAGATAGCAGAAGATATTTGCAGAAGGGACGAAATCAAGCATAGAATTAAGGGCCAAAAAGGCATATATTGTCCTCCGGAAATTCGGAAAGAACTGAGACGGAGCCAGCCCATAGAAGCTTAGGAGTTTCACGACGAATGGGTGGAGGGGAAGACGAAAGCCTGCCCGAAAGCTGTGCTCATAAATTGAGAAAGAGCCCGGCCAAGGAGAGTTGGCTCTTGTATGCCTCCCAGGCCGAATAGGTGTCATCCAAGATGGAATCAGATAATAATTGGTTATGCCCGTCAGTTCCTCGATGCTAAGGGCACAGGCTACATCCGAGACCTTCTCGGCCTGACGGTGGCCGGTTGTGGAAGGCTCGGCAAGAGCAGTGACCGATTCTGTCTTGTCCACCATGTCGGAAGGGAAGGAGTTCAAAGAAAAGGGAGATGACAGAGAAGATTGGGGAGTAGGTTTAGACGAAAAGTACGACGAACTGCTCTCGGCCGAAAAAGAACTACTAGACATGTATCAAAAGAAGAAAAAGCTGGAGCTAAGGCTTACCCTCATATTAGGAACTCCCCTCCGATCGACAAGATGGCCTCGATGGAACACTCGCGGCCGAAGAAAAAAAGACGTGTGCGGCGCTGCTCGCAAGAACGCTCAGGCGCGAAGGAGAAGAGAGAGAAAGTGAAGGAACAGTTCTGAGGCAAACGAAGCTGGTATTTATAGGGGAGCCTAAGGGGGTCGGGCGGCGGACCGACGGCCAAGATCCTCCGACCTTTCGGCTCCCCCTCGCTCGGATGTTTGACACGTGTCCCGTCCTTTACCATGATGACGAGTAGGCTACAGGATTGAAGAGAGGCGATCAACGGCCGGGAGTGGCCTAACCCTTCAGCAACTCCTTCGGATGCTCACCACATGTCCCAATCCCCGTATCAGGGACTAGAGTGGCGGTGATCCGGGTGAATTCTCGGGTAGGGAGCCGAAACTGCGGTAATCCGAGTGATGACTGCTGACGATTGAGATCTCCTGTCCTTTCGGCTACCCGTCCGGATGTTCGACGTGTGTCCTGTGCTTGTTGAGATGCGAACGTGATGGTGAGAGATTCAAAGTCATTTTTGCCATCATCTGGCACCCCAAAATGTTCTGGTAACCCTTCCATCTCTCAGCTTGAGACAAGATTATTTATCACCATGTCTCGGCCTGAGACGAGACTATTTGTCACCAAGTCTCGGCCGGAGACGAGACTGTTTGTCACCAACTCTCGGCTTGAGACGAGACTGTGACCCACTTACAGTTTTTAGACAAGAATGTCGATAACAGTTTCAGACGAAGATCATCTATCGGATTTGATATCCTTCCATAAGGGCTTCAGATTTTACTCTCGGCGTTTCACAAAGTTGAGAACGACGAGAGTAGGGGGTCCTGTGATGGGGGAGAATCCTACCAGGCCCAGCACTAGGGGGCCAGCCCAAATAAGAGTAAGGGCCGAAGCACATTCGGCCCATAAAGTCAATCAAACAAAAACGGCCCAAGCGCCTTGTTGAAATAGTATAGATTCGGCCCAAGCGACTCGCTCAATTAATGACCGTATTCGGCCCAATCATGGCAGATAATAGGCCGAAAAGGGCTCGGCCCATTCTGGTTAACTGCTATTCAGCCATCGGCCTATTAACAGGGTATTTTGGCAATTTCCTCTTAAACCCCTAAATATAGTCCTATATCGGCTGCTACAAGAAGAGAACCTCCATCCTCTACTATAAAAAGAATGCTATTCATTGCGGAAAAGGTGCACCTTAAGCACTCAAGCTTCTTCTTCATTCCTTCTAAATTAAGTCTTCTTCAGAGGTTGACTTAACCATCGGAGAGAGTTCTCCTGGGCCGAAACCCAGGACCCTCGCTGACTGAATCTTCTTCTCGCAAGAGTCTCGACTTAATTCTTCACCAATTTCTTCGTCTGGGTCCGCCTCGGCAACTGGTCTTTCGGTTCACATCCGGATTCTGCCCTCAAAATCTATTAGTGATAGCTTCGGCTACATCAATAACTATGTTTTATATATATAATATAGATATATATGTATATGAAAGCTTTACTTATTTCTGTAACAACAATAACAATAGGGAGAGTTGTGAGAGATAGAGATAAAGTATCTTATAGAGGGAGTTGTGGGGCTTGGAGTAGAGGATTTGTTTCTCCAGGATGAGGGTGAGTGCTTTGTGAGTTTGCCTTGAACCATGTAAATCTAGTGTCTCTTGCGTGATGTATTTTTCTTCTTCTTTTATTCCTCCATTATTCTTCTATTTTTGCTGCTTGGTCATTGTTCAATGGACCATATACGATGTTGTTAGGGGCATTCGTCATACTAGCTATGTAGAATGACTTCCAAGTGGGTAAGGTTCAAATCGCACGAGATTTAACATTCTCTTAATTACCTAAGAAGAAATCTTACGGACCACATACTTTGTGTGAAAAGGTATTTTTACCATCCAACGGTCCTCACACTCCCTATTTTCTATTTGGCAAGGTCATTGTATATCATCTAAGCCCATAAATCGGTAGAGAAATACTTGGTCAATGCAAGATGTCATTAGTTCACATAGGCAAGCGTCACATCCGTTAGGTATTTTTTCCCTAAGTGATTTGACAAGTATTAAATGCGAGTATAGAGATTTGGACGTGACAAATGCATGTAAGCATAATAAAAAAATTTGTAGGTGTCTACGCATTTGTGTATAATTTTTTTGACAAGTATTATGCTGACATGACAAGTATTATGCTGACATGACACCTCGTGAATTTGTCATCCCTGTGCATGTGTAAACAGATTTATATGCATGACAAATATTATGTAAATATGACAAATACTTAGTAGACATGACATATAATATCTTTCTAATGGGTGATACTCCCTATCAGATTGGGGCTTAAGGACTAAAAGAGCCATAAATGACCCAGTAAATCCGGATTGTCTCAATATGGCTATTGAGTGAACTCAGGCAGCAACTATTCTAGGGACTACAAGTGTAAAGTAGGCTTGCTAATCGAGACATGTCCTATTTCAACCTGTCACTTTTTCTTTGTTCCCAACTCCCAATTTCAGATATAACCTAGAGTACTTAAATACAACCAAGAGCATTGTTGATGTATATACAGTAGGTCTAGACTTAGTATGCTCTAGATTTAGTATGTACAGCTTGGTAAGCCTGCTGACCTCTTGCCCTATTATGGGCTCTTGTACTTGTATATATCAAGGTTCAATACAATGGAGAAAGTAATGCTTCCTTCAATTCATTATTTGTAACATGGTATCAAAGCCAAACGTGAGGCTTCGATTTTCCTGAGCGTGCCGCCGCTCTCCCCCGCACGTCTGCCTTCGGCTGTTCCTGCCAGTGCTGCTCGCGTTCGTTGGGGTTTGGCCGTGTCCAGTGCTGCCCACGCTGTCCCGCGGCTGCTCGTCCGCACACTAGGAAGACACCACGCTTCCGCTCGCCACGAGGTCCACACCTCAAACCGCAGGGAGTGAGCCACACCAGAATTGGGCTCAGTAGGGATCATCTGATCCCCTGCCTCCCACTCACACACCCACAAGTGCAACAACAGGAATATATGGCAATTAAGTAAAGCAGTAAACATAGCACTCAACCTGATAGGAACCGTACGATAAGCAGTGTAACAAGAACAGTACCAAGTAACCCGAAGAACCCAACACAAAGTTACGTCTCACAGTCAAAGTCCACGAAGCGACTGAACCACACTGTCGACCGAACTCAAACGTCGCCTCCCAACACTACCACCACTGCTCACGCCTGTCCACCCCTACAGTGTTCCGGGGCACTGTAGGGTGAGGCAGTGAGCCAAACTAGGACTAGCTGGACTTAGTGTACCGCCACTGCCAGCTACGTGTGCACACAAGCAGTCTAGACTACTGTCCTACCACCGGATTGCCTCCACGCTAGGCCTCAGCGCTTCCAGGAGGGCCCTGGGGACCGGCGAACCCCCGTCAAGCCGAAGCTACAGGAACTACCCACAAACCCAACTCTCCCGGGCTGCGTCAGGCCAAAGGACTAAGGGTACCACTCGTAACCTTGATCAAAGGTCACATCAGGCCCGATGGCTAAAGGGTAAACCAACTCCCACCAGTAACACCACCAGCTCCACAGCAAGAAACACGCCAGAAGCTGTCACGACAACCAAAGGAAACCCCGACCCGCTGAGACCCAACAGCAACCCCTCGGATAGCACACCAGCTACTCCGGCCCGACGGGCTCAAGGTGGTTCTGCTTCCTTCAGCCAAAGGTAAAACACAACAAGCACCCCTCCTTACAGACACCATGGCCCTTCTCCCATCAGCCCATGGTGACAAACGGAAACCACAGTCATTCCGAATCCATATTCGTACAAGCATACACATACAACATGATTCCATTTGTACAGTAAACCTCCGTCTCAGCGTACAGTTGAAGCACACACACATAGATGATGAAATCTCATTCATGCAGAAGTCCTCAGTCTCAGTATACAACTCAAAGCATGCATCTGAACCATCCCCCAGTGAAATATATATGAAATAACAGGATTTAAGCATTTCTGTCTTGAATCGCGTCGACCAAGGTCGACGCCATTCAAGACCCTCAGACAGGTTTATTAAAAGCCAGATTATCCCTTAAAACGCGTCCACCAGTGAAGTCGCCGTTTAAAACGCATCAGGGTCGCCAGACGCCATTCAACCCAGAAATCCAGATTGCAGAACCCTCAAACGAAGGCATTTCCTGCCTAAATGGCGTCATGATGTCCCGACGTCCTTCTGAAAGGCGTCGTCCATCCATGACGTCATTTAGCGCCAGAACCCCTAACTCAAGAAACCTCGAACAGGGAGGTTTCTACCCTAAAACGCGTCGTACTGACCCGACGTCTTTCGGAAAGGCGTCGACCAGTCACGACGCCATTTAGCGCCAGAAACCAGGTTTCCTGGTTCGACCCGAGGGTCTCACCCTTAATCCCAAACACCCCGAAAAAGCCCCAAAACAGAAGGGGGAAGGAAGAGGAAGTCAACCACCACAAGCATGCTACAAAACCACGTTCACGAGCACGGCCATACCCACAAGAACACCCCCTAAACATGCTCATTCTAACCCAAATCTTAACATGCCATGCCAAGGAAAACACGAGCACACATTCACAGTCCATGCAAGGTTCGTCCCCCTACCGGTTCTTGAACTCCGCCAAGCTCCGTGCCACCGTCCCGCCGCACCGCACACCGCCGCCGGTACCCTCGAGGACGCCTCCACTCCGCCGGGATGTCGGCCGCCGTCCGGAGAGTGGAACACCGCGAAGGAAGTGGTGGAGGTAGAGGTGAGAGGTAAGGTGGTGTTGGAGTGGTGGAAGAGGAAGAAGATGAAGGGAAGGGGAAGAAGAGCGTCGGAGAGGGCGGAGAGGGCGAGGAGAGAGAGAGTGAAGGCGAGAATGAGGGAAAGAAGGGGAGGCTCGCGGGGTCAATCCGAAACCAGCTGAAACGTGTCGATCGAGGCAGACGCCTATCAGTCTGACAGGACGACCGTACTGACAGCGGTCTGAAACGCGTCACCCTCCACGGACGCCGTTCAGACGACAGGACAGGCCGTACTGACACGCTCTGGCGCCGCACCCAGACATCGCAGAGGTCACAGTCTGAATCGCGTCGACCGACATGGACGCCGTTCAGACGATGTGACCGGGGCCGTACTCTCGCGGCCCGAAACCCGCCCACGTGGCGCACACGTGGCACAACCCCCAGCAGACCTAAATGGCGTCCACACAACCTGACGCCTTTTGAAAGGCGTCGAGCAGTGCTGACGCCATTCAGCCAGAAATCTCAAGACCCCTCCAGGGTCCAAACCAGGGGAGCCGGCCCGAACCCGACCCGAATACAGAACCCGAAACTTCAGTCCTTACATACTGGATCTGGTTGATCCAGGACATAGGCTAACTTTTCACACCTGAGGACAATCTTCAGGTTGCGTAACCAGTCAATGTAATTAGGTCCCGTGAGTTTGTTTGCATCAAGTATGCAACGGAGGGGGTTAGGTGACGACATTGCGACCTACATGGAAATATAAAAATGAGCAGATAGTTCTTAAAATCTGATTTAGGACTTTAAATCTAGATTTAGGCTCCCACTATTTTTCGGCGATCTGTATGACCCTCTTATATACAGAACGGGAGATTCCGGTGATCTCCTAGTGGGGATCAGAATCCTTCGGGCAACATGCATGTGACCTTGTGGTAGCACAACAAATCACATCAAGTCCCTTAAGCAGTCAACTCTTGACAGTTGCAACATTTGCAATATCCGATCAATTTAACCCCTGAATCAGAATGATCTTGTGGTAGCACAACAAATCAAATGATTCAGTTAAGTTTATCCATCATTACTTAGGTTACATGAATTCATAGTGCAATCCTTGTGGTAGCACAACAAAACTACACTATTTGTCCATTCATCTTAATGACATCACATGTCGTAGACCTAGTTTAATTTCTAAATCAAATGGACCTTATGGTAGCACAACAAATCCGTTTGAGATAAGAATTATCCTAAGATCTATAATGATGGTGGGTTACGTGAATTATTCTGAATATCTCACGTTTACAACTTAAATTTTAAAAGAGGGTTTTTGTTTTGATTTGTAAAAATCGTGCTATCAATAGTATTTCAATTTGAAGTATCATTATACTTAATAGAAATATATATATGATAGCATAGACCACAAATATCTCATATACGCAGAATCATTAAATAGGGATGATCATGGACTATTTAAAGCTACTATGGAATCATCGGAGCCAAACGATGATCTATAATATAATCTTAATCTGAAAACAGCAACACTTGTTCCATTTGATACGAGTCCTTCCTCCACAGGTGTCTTCAGAAGATCCCGTCCTCTTAGCTTAATTCGATACATTTAAATATGAAATTCAGAACTCGCAGGTCCATAAATGTACATTTAAACATTAAGAAACCTTGATCCTATCAAGGGGAGTACAATCTTATAGGAAGGTAGAAAGTACACTTGGATTAAGAGAGAGGAGGACACGCAGGTCCTATTTAAAATACCAAATGAAATATGCATCGCATTCATCCACATCATTCATCACATGAAAATATTAAGTCCATGATCATCCCACCATAAAACACATCACATGCATCACAATCATCACATAATTGCAGTTTGGTATTAAATTTTATAAATATAAAATTATAATACCAATTAGTTTTCGAAATAACATTTATTTCACCATTATCAATAATATTCAAAACATTATTGACAATTAAATAACTAAACCATTCAGTTAAGCTAAATGCTAATTCAAACAATTTGAACAGTAAAATATACTCAAGTTATGCATGAAATCAGTTTGAAACAATTTTAAACTAATTAATTTAACAGGGAAATTAATTATCTAAAACAATTTTAAATAATTAACTAACACCCTATTAATAATAAAGCCCTTTAATTGAATAACAGTTATTAAACACTTTAATAAGCTGTTAATAATCATAAAAATAATTAATAACAATTATTAATTATTCCTATAATTTTACTGTTTTAAAACAATTTTAAAATGGGCTTAAATGGGCTAATAATGGGTTTAAAGGGGGTTTAACAGGCATTAAAAACAATTTTTAATAATTCATAAAATGGGCCCAGCCCATTCGGGCCCATTGGCCCGGACCCAGGGCCCTGGCACGGCCAGGGGGTCCGGCCCAGCCAGACCCGAGCCCTGGCTCGGCCAGGGTCGAACCCTGGTTCAACGAGGGTCGAACCCTGGCTCGGCCAGGGCGCCGGCCCGGCTCCCGCCCGGTCCGACCGGGTCGGGACCGAGCGGTCCGGCCGTTCCTGCTCTATTCGACCGGCCCCTTCCTTTCTTTCCTGCAAACCCTGCAGAAGCCCTAACCGCAGACCGGCGGCTGTTGCAGGGCGGGGCGCCGGCGGCCGTGCCCCCCGGCGGCGGCGCCGGCCACGCCAGCGGTGCCCCCGGCGCCGGCGACATACCCGGCGCCGGCAGGGCCGCCGTCGGCCTCCAATGGGGAGAAAATCAAGCCCAAAAACCCCTAAAATTTGATTTTTGTAGGGTTTTAAATCCGAGTTTGGGCTCGATTTTCAGGACCTCCAAGGGCACTCCGGCCCCGATCTTCATGCCCAATCCGTAGAGGTGACTATCACCAAGAAATCTGGACATCCGGGCCGCCATCCCAACACTTGGGAATCGCGTACGAAGCCGCTAAAGTACCCCGTTCGTCGTCCCACGAAGAACTCCGAAAAACCCAAATAAAATCCGAAAAATTACAGAAAAATAATCAAATTGTTTGTGTTCATCATATGAACACTATTCTTTCATTTTTAATCGGATTAAACACAAGAACACGTACAATACGGGTTCTTCACACATAACGAGAAAAATACGCAAAACGATGCCGTTTTACGACCGAACCAGCAACCTGGCTCTGATACCACTGTTAGGAATCGGCAAGAACGCAGCGGAAAATAAAATCGATTCCATTGTATCGGTTGCTGGGATCGTAAAACGGACATTAAAATAAACGCGGGAAGAACGGTTCTTCACCTTTGCGGGGTTTCGAATCTCCCGTGGATGATGCCGACTCGGTAATCGCGCACGCGCACGATCTCTAGAGGTATCCACACGAGTTCCCGCAGCAGACACGATTTCCTCCTCGACTTGAGTGCTCTGACCATATCTCAAATCCACCATGCGCGGAGAGAGATAGATCTACTCCAAGAGAGAGAGAAGGAGAGTGAGAGAGGAGAGAGAGATTCTGGGGTGAGTAATTCGTCCAACCAACCTTTTTACCCCTTCCCCTTGGCCCTCCTTATATAGAAATAAGGATAAGCACAAGGATTAATCCTAATGATTATCCAAGAGTTTGGCCTTGGATAATTCTCCATTAAATCTTCATGTTTATCTTGCGGCTTTTCATAAAAACCCAGATAAGCATGAAATTTAACGTCTCTCACCGTCTGACGAGAACTCTTATGTGTGTGACCCTCTAGGCCCATATATCAGTCCGGTTGCAGGCCCATTAAACTTAGAACTGTTTCTTGAGTTTAATATTTATTAATTAACATTTAAACATCATATGTTAAATGATTAATTTAACAAATAAGTGAATTATCATCTAATGATAAATTCACTTGGCCTTCTGATCATGAACAGCACCAAACACTACCTCATGATCCCAGAAGATATAAGGGATACTGTTCCCTTTAATTGAACCTTTTCGTCTGCCGATACCGCACAGATATAATCCTTCACTCATGCAATGTCCCAATAACGCAAGGGTATGGTTTTATAGTCAAACCCTCTATCGCATTATCCAGATGGATTCCAGTACTCAGTTAATATCTAGAAAGACATCTCTTTCATTTGACCCTGGCCAGGGATTTCTGTGTATACATCCATAGGACATTCTCTCTCCAGTCTTATACCGAGAGTGAGTGATCCCTTGTTGTTCACTCAATTAACTTCGCAAGCTTTCCACTGTATATGAGAGACCGACTGTTGTGGACTTAATGGTTAAAGTTCACTAGTCAGAGAATCAAGATACAATGGTCCACAAACAAGGTATCATTGGTGACTCAGGTCAAAGGACCAACTGTGCTACTGCAACGATTGAATTCCCTGGTTGACTAATAGGTATAATTACCATCCAGGAATTCTTATTTGGGTCTGTTCAGTGAACTCATTCTCTAATGAGCACCCACTTGTTTGTCTTAGTGTCACCACACGAGTGAATGTGAGATCATTCACCCTCATCACATGAGCAGACATAACTTGTGTCGATCTTATCGGATATTTAATGTCCATCTCAAATATCCTATGATCGAGAACTGTTTAAGACAATTGACTGAGGATATTGATCTCACTATCATGATCTCATCATGATTCAATATCCCATATATTTGTCTATGGACCTTCATTACGATAGTTAATTTGCGAGAACTATAAATGAAGAAAAAATTGCCTTTATTAATAATCTGAACTAGAATGTACAATGATTGGCTTTGACGCCACCCAATTCTAACAGGTTGGGCACCGAGGGATCCGGTCACCCTGTGAAGCCCCCCCGGTGGATCCGGTGACCAATCGCAATATAAGGTAGTGTTCACCTTCTTTGATTGTCATGGCTGTATAAAGTTCTATTTCTGCGTCGGATATTCCAAAAATGGATCTTCAATTAAAGGATGCCAATAATTATGCTGTATGGGCTGCTACTATTCGATCTAATCTTCGCACTGCTAAGTTATGGGGATATGTTAATGGGACTATTATGTATCCGACAGTTGAAATTGAGTCATCGACAGAAAAAGGTACTACTATTTCTTTTATTCAGATTTGGAAGGATAATGATGAGGTTGTTATGGGTTATATCTTTCGTTCGGTTGATCCTTCTATCCGTCTGGATCTTTTGGACTTTACTACTTCTCGAGCACAATGAACTTATCTTGCCAGACGTTACATTCAGTCTAGTGGTGCTCGAGAGTATCAGCTTCGTAGTGAACTTGACAGTATTCATCAGGGTGAACTGTCAATTCAGGAGTTCTTCACTCGTCTTCGACGTATCTGGTCAGAATTAGATGTTATGCATGTCTCTGGTCGTATTTCTACGTGTTCTTGCAGTCTTCAATGGGATTGTAGACACGCTAAATTTGACATCATTTCGAGTAAATTTCATATCATATAATAATGCCTCATAATGGTCTAATATTTAATCATTGATTAATTTTTATTGATCTTTTTGAGTGTCGGGTTTAACAGACATGTTTATGTTAATCAATTAAATTAATTTTAACTCAAATTTCAGTTAAAATATAAAGAAGTCTAAAAGACGTCTACCTATGTGGACGCCATTTAGAATTTATTCTTATTTTGACGTTTAAATTTGAATTTTAATTAATTAATTAGCTAAAAGGCGTCTGCTAATCACGACGCGTTTTAGGTTTCCTAAGTTATTTCTACTTCTCTTCCGAATGTTTATCCTTATCTTAATTAGTGTAAAAGACGTCTATACAAACTGACGCGTTTTAGCTAATACAGATAAAGATAAGTTTTTTCCGGATGTTTATCTTTATCTTAATCAGTCTGAAAGGCGTCGCCCATTGTTGACGCGTTTTAGATAATTACAGATAAATATGAATTAATCTGTATTTATCTGTTGGTTAAGATGGATAAATCTTAAGATTTCTCCATGTAAATCCGCGGATGTCAGGAAGTCTATAAATACCCTGCTTCTTGAATGGAAAAAGAAAAAAAAAGAGTTGAAGAAGAAATCAAAGCAACGACGTCCAAGCGCTGAAGAACTGAAGTGCTATCGGCATCCATTCAAGATCGAAGCTTTCCATTCTTCATCCATTCGGCATAAGTCTTTCAATTCATTTCTGCATTTTCTTCATTTCTGCATTCTTTTCATATTCACATCCTTATTAATCTTGCATATTTCATCACATCACTCCATGCAACACACACAACACTAGTATTATTTTCAAAACCAATTCAAAGGGGTTTCAAAGACCATCTCAACAAGTGAGTTTTCTATTTAGTTGCATGTTTAAAACTCTATTTAGAATGGATACTGCTTTTGCCTAAGTTCTCATTGTTTCTTCATTTCTCTTTCTATTTTCTTGCAAAGAATCAAAGGGGAGAGAATCAATAAACAAAGCAACAAGAACTCTGGACGATCCTCAAAACTTCAACAGCAATCAAAGCAAGAACAAAGACAAGAAAGGGCTCTCTTTCTTCAGCCGGCTGAAGGAGGGGAACCAAGAGCTCAACATCTCCCACGTTCAAACAGGTAGGCGATCAAACTTTCTCTTTTGGAACTTTTAAGTCAAAAGTTTCTGGCGATCACTTCACTTAGTTTCTTTTTAATAGGCTTATTTTGCACTTAAACAACATAGATTTTTCATGATAATCACACACTCATTTTAAGCACTCACAGCTTTTTTGGTGATCACGATGGGACTTGGTCTCGCCATCTTTTAGTTCTTTTGTTCTTGCTGTTATCAATCGGGCACCCACGGTGCACCACTTGTGTCTCTCGACACATCCTCACCAATTGGTGAGTGTTTTAGTTTAGTTAATTTCCTACGTGCACCACGTGCACACCCCTGCGGCAAGATCTTGTCCTCCCCGTTGATTAGTTAAAAAGCTATTTTTTGTGATGAAATGCTGTATGATTGACTGATATCTTAGTTGTTTAGTTGATAAAATCATCCTGTTAAAACCTGAAACTAAAAAAAATCTTCCATGAGCTGATTATTTATGGTTTTTATCCTGTTTGGGGAGGAATCAATCCAGAAATTTCTCCTGGAAAACTGCTTCTGCGACTTGAAAAGCATCCAGGAACACTGACGCGTTTCAAACTGCATCGGTTAATCTAGACGCCTTTCAGTCTAATTTCTCTGCTGTCTGCAATCTGAGTTTCTGCGAAAAATTAAGACTCTGTTTGAATAGCGTCGACTAACCTCGACGCGATTCAGGCAGTTTCTTATTTCTTCTTCAGTTCTCAGATTTTTGTGATCTGTGTGCTAATTACCCATTATGTATTAAACATTAGAGGCCATCCAGGCTACAGGTCATACGCATTGAGGCTAACACCCTCCTTTTCTTAGGAACATTCTTCTTGACGTCATCAGCTCTCTCTGATTGGGTCGGTCCCTCGATCAGACTAGAGTAGTTGGCGTTAAGGCCTCCGTAAGTCCCCAAAATCAAGGTACTCCTCCTTGATCATCGGACTGGTTGTACCAGTTGAAGTCCCGGTTAGATTCCATAAACGTTGTGAGAGAAAGCTATAGAATATAACGGTGGACATTGAACTGAAACTAGGATCCCATCCCTTGAGCGAATTTGTGGTTTAATTAAATCCAAATAACTCAACAAGGAATCTTAAAATCATGCTAAACATCCACTTGTTTGTTTAAATCTCTGTACAACTTGTTTGCCAATCCTTGAAAAAGAATCTCATCATGCTGCTCCGATCGGGCAGAGACTTGAGTATGGCTCCAGATGCCATTGTCAACTACGAGGGAGATGCTAATGCCCCTCGCGATTCTGATTACAATTATGAGAGCGGGAGAGATGTTGATGCCTCTCGTAATTCTGTCCCCGTTCCGTTTCGACATGATGGGAATGTCCGGACCCCTCTCTATCATCCTCATGAGCAATATCCTGATCCTCCCCCGCATGAGTATGCGATTCCCAATCCCATTTTCGAGGGAGACATGAATCAAAATGATCCCTCGTCCTCTGATCCTTCGGATCTTGTCAATGCTTTGGGAGTTCTTGCCTCCCGTTTGGACCCTCAGCAGTTCGAGGCAATCCAGTCCATTCTGAAGGGGAAGGCACCCATGCAGCCTGCCGAGACGAACCCTGCGGCTCCCCCTGCCATCCCTCAGCAACCTCCTCTTCATCCTCCCTACATTCATCAGGACATGGAAGGCCTCTATATCACTTCTCGGCCAGCTGGGCCGCAACTTTCCTCTTCTAGGCAACCGGGTAGACCACTAACGCCTGCTTATCAAAATGCCCTCGGGCATGGCGGAAGCTCTGCCGGACCTCCTCTTTACTGTCCTCCTTGTCCGACGTACTCTAGGCAACAGGCCTATCAAATACCTCCACCTCCTCCTCCTCCCCAGGCTGATCTGACAACGCAAGCGTTGCTGGCGAAGATGGAGCGCATGGACGAACAATTCAACAACCTCCAGAAGATGATGGGGGTCAAAACTGCACTAGAGATCAATTTACCAAGCCTGCCAGTGTTCCACCTGCCGCCCTCCGAGATGCCAGTGTACCGGAAGTACAACGATACTGGTAACCCCTTCACCCACTTGAAAGAGTTCATGTACGAATCATCCTTCTGGCAAAACAACAAGAGGTCGTTGGCCTTTTTGTTCAGGAGATCTTTAGAGGGACCAGCCCTCGAGTGGTTATTTTCCTTGGAACCCTCCGAAGTAGAGGACTATGGTATCGTTTTCCGAAAATTCATTCAACGATACCAGGACAGAGTTGCCCCCTCCCTGTCCATCACTGACCTAATAGCAGAGAAGATGAAACCCGATGAAGAGTTCGTCAGTTTTGCCGACAGATGGCGGTGCTTGGCCGAGAAAGTGAAAGATCACTTGTCCGAGTCGGAGCAAGTAAAGATACTGATTTCCAATGCCACGCCCCAGTTCAAGCTAGTCCTCTCCCTGAACAATCTGACCAGCATGGCAGAGCTCTATGAAAGAGCGCGGTACTGTCAGAATGCCTTCAAGGATGCTACGTTCTCTAGCGTCTTTGATCCTCACAGACCTAGCAAGCCTCCACCTCGGAAGCCTGCAGTGCCAAATTCTTCCACCACATGTCCAACTACTGAGGGCACGCTCTCTCATGAGCAAGTCAGTAGCATGAACAACAATTCGCCCCAGTTTGTGAGGAGTCAACAACAGTACCAGAGGCCACCACAGCCGAACCAGCAGGGGTACAGGCAGCAGCCAAACCCTCAGTATCAGCAGCCCCAATATCAACGGCCCCAGCAGCCGAACCAGCAACAGCAACAGCAACAGCCACAGCAGCCGCCGCAACGGCAATTGTAGTACCAGCCACCACAACAACAGTAGTATCAGCAACAGCAGCAGTATCAGCCGCGCGCATCGCCGGCATATCATAATGTCCCTCCTCCTGCTGACTACAACTAGTAGAGAAGACCTCCAGGCCCAAAGAGGACAGAATACCCAGTCCTCCCAGAATCTTTGGCAGACATTTTCAGTGCCCTAATGGCAGCTAATGCCTTAGTCCTGCCAAGAGAAAAGGCGACCTGGCCCCAGAATGCCGACACGTCTAGGTATTGCTATTTCCATAGGCAACCTGGGCATACTATTGACACCTGCTTCCAATTTAGAGATTACATTCATGATCTCAACGAGCAGGGCGGCATAGATTGGGAAGAAATGAAAAAATACATATCAGCCCTGAAGGCAAGAAGACCACAACAGCAGCAGCAGCAGCAAGCAAGGCCACCAGCACAAGCAGCACCACCACCAAACATGGGCATAGTGCAGAACCCGCTCCCGAAGCATCAAAACCAAAACCAAGTTGCCCCTATTCTGACGAACAGCCAGTCTGAGGTTGACCGTGGGCAACAGTGGAGAATAGAGGACTCTTCCTCTATTTATTCAACGGGCCACATTCCGAGTTCCGCAGAACAACCATCACGCCGTACCATCCACATACCCAGACCACAGCCCATTACCATCATCCCTCTACCGACACCCGCGTATCACTCACCCGCACCCGCACCCGCTAACCCACTACCACCACCCGCTTTTCTTAAACCCATTATGCCCCACGCCACTACGCCTCCGCCATATAACCTACCGCAAACCAATTACGCACCCCTCCTACCATCCAGACCGCTACTACGCGTACCATTTCCTACTTCACCCGCTACCACTACCGCTTACCCAGATATTATCCAACCTTCCAAACCATTACTACGCATGCCGTTTCCCACTTCATCCACCCCAATCACTCGCCCATCCACTATCCAACCATCTAGACCTTTAATCCGCACCACGCCACCACCACCTAACCCCATGCCATCACCTACATACCAACACTCCACCCCATCCGCACCATCCAACCCTGCGGTACTCAAGGTATCACCCGGACCTTCCACGGTTGAGGAACATGCGCTCCGGAGTGGAAGTATTTTCAACAAAGTTTTTCCTCAGTCAACAGTTAGAGACGGCCCATCACAGCCGACAGAGGAAGCACACAATGAAGAGAGTGCACCAGGCACTCAATATGATTTGTTGAAACATCTGGACCGAACACCGGCACGGATCTCCGTGCTTGAACTAATTAAAAGATCGAAGAGTCACCAAGAAGCTCTAATGGAATATTTGCAGAAGGTGATGGTCAACGAGGACGTGCCGGTGGAAAAGATCGCAACACTATTAGTTCCTCAGGGGGATCAGCCCTTCATTACATTTCATACATCGGAACTAGCACCGCCAGCAGCCAGAAGCATGGCTTTGAGCATCACGGTCAACATCTGCAAGAAGGCCGTGGATGCATGCCTAGTTGACACAGGGGCTTCAATCAATGTTTTACCTCCGAAGACCCTAGAATTGTGTGGTGTGCCCGAGGAGAAATGGCTGCCTAGCCCCATCTCTGTGACAGCATATGATAACTCCACCCGTTCCCCTCTGGGAATGGTTTATTTGAAAGTAGAGCTAGGCCCTGTAAGTCATGCTAAGGTCGAATTTTACATTCTGGAAATCGACCCTTCTTTGAATGCCATCTTGGGTCGTCCTTACATAAAAACTCTCGAGGCGATTCCCTCCATGAATCATCAATGCCTCAAATTTCCCTTTAAAGGACGAATCATTAAGGTTACGAGCATGCCGATCCTTGCTGCTGCTCATTCTTTGAATATCAAACCTGCTTCTTTACCTGGCCGACAACCTTTTCTGTCGGTATTACAGGTTTACCATCCAGTGGCTGATCCTCTGAAAACTACCACTATTTCTCCTTACCCGTTAAATGCCATAAAGAGGGGGAAGTGCATGAGTACCCAGGATGGAGAATTATGATGAAGAATGGCTATCAGCCTGGAAGAGGTCTGGGCACACAATTACAAGGCAGGACCACTCCTGTCAAAGATCACCGAGGAGCACCTGGAAGCGGCCTGGGCTATAGGCCGAGGAAAATGAGGCAAGACATTGTTCAGCAAGCAGAGAATGAAGGCGGCCAGAAAGTCTGGGAGACAATGTCTACACCGCCAAGGAAGGTCAGTATCCCCTGACATGGACCCTGTACACTCATTTTATAAAGGGGCCCATAATAAGCCATGACGACACGGTGGTCATTACTTCATGTTTTGACCTCCATGATATATATGGGAGAGACTTGGCCAGGCACTGCTCAGAACTACTCACGTACCAGTCCTTGGAGGCTCTGCGACCTATGAAGAGGAGAAAATTCTAAGATCCTGAATGTGAATGGTACAGGTGGTTCGACCTAAGAGACCTCTACATTGCACTGAACAGACTGTTTCTCGATCCTACAGAACCCAAGTGGCCGCCGCAAATCGATGAGCTGATCGAAAGTCCCGGTGCTATCTTTGACAAACGGATATTGCTGTCAGAAGAGACCGATGAAGGGGAGCCAGATGACCCCTATGAAGCTGGCTACACCACAGATCTGCTCTGGAGGGGGACATATCCTTCTTATGTTTTCATGCTTCACACCTTGTTTCGCACTTTGCTCCTGACCCCGACTTGGTCGCGGGTCATTATTGAAGATATTCTACGGGCTCCGCCCGTTATGATTACTCTGTCCCCTCGGGACCTCATTCCACCACCTCCTCTCGATTTAGAGAGGATGTATGATTTAATCTGGGACATACTGCTGTATGATCCCCCTAACCCTTTGGCCTTGGTGCCACTTCCTCCATCTAATTCCCCTTCTATTCATGTTCATTCCTGTTTTATGCTTAACTTTTCTATTGTCCAAAAAAAAACGCCAATTTGGCAACAAATTCTTCCCAGATCCTCATTGAGGAAACCTCTTACTTGTCCGACCACACCCCATTGCGTGGGTCTTTCGGTCAAGATTCTCTCCTAGATCTACTCTGCCCCTCCCCTCGGGAGGATTCTCCTGTATTTCCATTTGTATCCCAGGATTTCCATTATGCTTCATCTTTATTAGGTTATAATAGGGAGTTTAGTTTTAGGCAAGTTAGTCAGGTTAGGAAGTCTAGGAAGTCTAAGGGTAGGCGAATTCCAGATAGATACCTCCAGGACTTAGCTGATAGATACCTTTCTTGCTCTTTAATCCCTCAGTTATTAGAAAATCTAATTCAGATGCCAGAAGATTGTGTGGACGATGAGTCAGTCAATGATGGGTATGGGGTGTATGAGTTAGTACATGAGAAAGACCCCATTGTTGAAGATGAGGAAGATGACGAGGACGCGGCTGAGACATATGCCAGTGGAGTGAAGAGATTCGATGAACCCTCAGCTGCCGTAGAAGAGCCCACCAAAGAAATCAATTTAGGGACTGAAGACGAACCTAAAGTTGTCCTCGTCAGCAAAAATCTTTCTACAGAGGATGAGAAGGCAATGGTACAAGTACTTAAGGACTATAAGGACACTTTCGCCTAGAGTTATGAAGATATGCCGGGGTTAGACTCGTCATTGGTTGAACACAGATTGACATTAAAGGATGGAGCTAGCCCGGTCAAGCAGAAGTTAAGGCGATTCCACCCACAAATGACTTTGAAAATGAAGGAAGAGGTTGACAAATTACATAAAACTAAGTTCATTAGAGTTGTCCTTTATCCACAATGGGTGGCCAACATAGTCCCGGTTATGAAGAAGGACAGGAAGGTCAGAATTTGCATTGACTTCCGCGATCTGAACCGGACGTGTCCTAAAGATGATTTTCCATTGCCTCATATTGACGTACTCATCGATAACACTGCTGGCTATGAGACTTTATCATTTATGGAGGGTTTTTCAGGGTACAATCAGATTAAGCTGGCAGAAGAAGATCAAGAGAAGACGTCATTCACTACACCTTGGGGAACATACTGCTATGTCGTCATGCCGTTTGGATTAAAGAATGCTGGAGCCACCTATTAGAGGGCTATGATGGCAATATTTCACGACATGATGCACATAGATCTGGAAGTGTATATGGATGATTTATTGGTTAAATCTAAGACAAAGGCTGAGCATGCCAAAGTTTTGGCAAGGGTATTAGAGAGATCGAGAGAGTATCAGTTAAAGATGAACCCCAAGAAATATGTATTCGGGGTATCTTCAGGGAAATTACTTGGATTCAACGTCAGTAAGCGGGGAATTGAGATCGATCCCAACAAGGCGAAGACTATCAGAGAAATGCCACCTCCCAAAAACTTGAAGGAGTTCAGAGGATTAATCGGGAGGTTGCAATTTATTCGCCGTTTTGTCTCCCAGTACTCACAAAGGTGTAAGCCGTTCTACGAGCTTACCAAGCCGGGAGTCAAATTCGATTGGGACGATAAGTGTCAGGAGGCATTCGATGGATTAAAGAATTATTTGGCAAGTCCTCCTGTTTTGAGACCACCATCTCCATGCAAACCATTGATACTTTACATTTCTGTCCTGGATGATGCAGTGGGGGCTGTCCTAGCACAAGAGGATGAAGAAGGAAAGGAGAGGGCAGCCTACTATCTCTTTAAACTTCTCAACCCCGCTGAACAGAGATATACAGCGATGGAGAAAACATGTGCAGCATTGGTCTGGGTGGTTCAGAAATTGAAGTACTATTTTCTGGCCCATGAAGTCCATCTCATCGCTAGGATGAATCCGATCAAATTTCTTCTGGAAAAATCTGTTCTTACTGATAGGTTAGCGCGATGGCAAAGCTTTCTATCTCAATTCGATATCACTTACATTCAGCAGAAAGCGATCAAGGGCTATGCCATAGCAGAACATCTCGCTCATCACCCCCTTCCTCGTTTTGATCCAGTCCAATCGGAGTTTCCGGATGAGGAACTGATGTCCGTAAATCAAATCAGAGATGATATGTGGACTCTGCATTTTGACGGAGCTCTGAATTCCCATGGAAAGGGTATTGGCATTGTTCTGTTATCACCTGAAGGTGTCACCATTCCACAAGCCTTTCAGCTTGACTTTCCAGTCACCAACAATATAGCTGAATACGAGGCAATCCTTGCTGGCCTCGAGGCTGCTCATTTTCATGGTGCCACCAAACTCAGAATTGTAGGTGATAGCCAACTGATTCTTCGCCAAGTGCTGACCAAGTATCGAACCCTTGATCCCAAACTCAAGCCTTATCAAGAACTTACTTCTGCTTATTCAAAGCTTTTCACCAAATTGATCTTCGTCCATGTTCCTAGGAATCAAAACATCTTAGCTGACGCTTTAGCCTCACTTGCATCCTCTCTTGATTTTCCAATCAGCAGGCAATCCGAATCAACCATAGTTCATAGGCGTCTTTCACCCGCCGTGAAAGACCCTTCATTTCTTAGAATTAAGGAAAAGTTGCTGAAGAAAGTCAGAGACGAAGATATCGTGGAAAAGAGAGAAATCATGTTGATGGAGCTATTAGAAGAGATGGATGATGAACAGAAGCCATGGTATTATGAAATTGCTAAATATTGTGAAGATCAATCATATCCTGAGGAAGCTACAACTGAGGAGAAGAGAGCTATTAGGAGAGTTGCTCAACGATACACCCTAGTTGGGGGAGCACTGTACAAAAGAGGTTTTGATGGAGTCCTTCTAAGATGTCTAGACGAAGATGAGCTTTAGAAGGTTATGGAAGGATCTCATAGCGGAGTTTGTGGTGGCCATGTCAATGGACAGATGCTAACAAAGAAGATCCTCAGACAAGGATTTTATTAGCCAACCATGGAAGAAGACTGTGTAGGATATGTCCGTAGGTGTGTTAAGTGTCAACTTCACGCCGACAAAATTCATTCTCCTGCATCTTCACTCCATCCTGTTTCTTCCCCATGGCCTTTCTTCATGTGGGCTTTCGACATCATTGGACCCCTTGGCAATTCCGATTCCGGCATCAAGCAAAAATCTTTCATCCTCACGGCAACGGAATACTTCACCAAGTGGGCAGAAGCTGAAGCATACACGGAAGTCAAAGCATCAACCGACTGCAAGTTCATCATGAGGAACATCATCACCAGATTTGGAATCCCAAGCACCATCGTCACTGACAATGGACTGCAGTTCGTGTCACAAGAATTAAAAGATCTCTGCAACAGGTACAGAATTGCATTGCATCATTCATCTCCTTATTATCCGCAAGGCAATGGCCAAACAGAAGCAACTAATAAGACTTTGATAAAAATCATCAAAAAGACGTGCAAATCTAACAAATTCACAGACTGGCCAGAAAAATTGGTTGAGGCTCTATAGGCCTACCGAACTTCAATCCGCACGCCCACTGGGCAAACTCCTTATTCCTTAACATTTGGAATGGAGGCGGTAGTTCCATACGAGATCCTTATACCGTCATTAAGAGTACAACTGAGTAAGAAATTTTCCATTGATGAACACCGTTCAGCACTCCTTGCTCAATTGGAACTCTTAGACGAGAGAAGATGGTCAGCCGCTAATCATGCAAAAGTTTATTAAAATAGACTAGCATGTTTTTATCAAAAGAAAGTCATTGAAAGTAAGTTCAAAGTCGGTGAAATAGTCGTCAAAAGGATTTTTGTAAAACCTGGTGGTCCGCGTTCTAAGCTCCAACCCAACTGGGAAGGACCTTATGTTGTATCGCACGCTTTTCCCGGTAACGCTTATCGTCTTATTAATGCAGAAGGAGAAGAGCTAACTCACCCATGGAATGGTTTGCATCTTAAGAAATACTACCCTTAGGTTAAAGAGTCGATCAGTATGGTACAAAGACCAGTGAAATTAAAAAATTTATAAACTCAAGGTCCCTTATTAGTCTGGATAATTTAACTTCAAACGTATTACTACACACACTGACACGTTTGATTCGTGAGTAACAAGAGATGCCAAGTCTTAAGGAATACCGAAAGCTTGACTAAAAGTGTAAAGTACAAATCATTCCTTTTTCAAAACAAAATTATGTTTTACACTCGGCCCATGATGTCAAAACGAGGCTTAGAATAGACTACCAAGAATACCCGCTATCTTAGTAGGAGGCCGTCATAAAAAAAATGGGGGAGATCCGTCCCAAAGAAAAGAATAGAAAAGCAAAAGGTAAAAGCCAAATGTCGAATCAAAAGGCCATTACACTACAAACGTTACATCAAGGCCATGAAATGAAACAAAAGGGAACGCAAGGTCGATAAATACCCCGGAAAGAAAATGACCGAACCTCAACGGATATTAGGGTAGGAAATGAACATCTTTTTAGGTCTCCGGAACCCTCTCATGGGCTTTCTAAATCAATTCTTCCTTTCTTTCTAAAGAGGCATACTCCAAACTTGAGGAACGGCCGAGTTTGACTGAAGGTCAAATCATCAAATGGGATCACGAATGGAAACACAAGTTCAAGCACAATGGGTTTAAGTTAAATTATTAAAGAACAATTTGGAAATTAAGTTAATAAATGAATATGATCTTTTGATCTGAGTACCATGCTGGTCTTTTAGTTCACATACATATGCCAAAAATCCAAAAAAATACATATGTCAAAAAAAATACATATTTCAAAAATCCAAAAAAAATACATATTTCAAAAATCCAAAAAAAAATACATATGTCAAAATCCAAAAAAAATACATATGTCAAAATAAAAAAAAAATACATATTTCAAAAATCTAAAAAAAGTACATATTTCAAAAAAGTCAAACGATACACAAAGCCAAAAAAAAAGCACACATGTTTCAAAAGTCAAAAAAATGTATATCCCAAAACCCCAAAAAAAAAGCATATATTTCAAAACCCAAACAAAAAAAATGAATATTTCAAAAAAACAAAAAATATTTCAATTAGCATTTGCTTATTGCATCTAGCATGCTTCATTCCTTTTATTTTCAGTGAGCATCTGTCTGCTTGCATGTTGCATTTTGCTTATGTTTGATTATTCACATTACCTTTGTTAATAAAGGTTATACCCCTTGACCCTTCATTTAGGAAAAAGATTGATTGACCATTCATTTGGTCAGGCAAGGGGCTAAGCCTAAATAGATACTTAACCTGTTTGTTAAGTGATGTACAGGACACAAGGCAAACACATGAGACACAAGGTTGGAGGCCAAAAGTTTTATGTATATATATCATCAAAAGATGTTTGTACATGATACACAAAAGAAAAGTACATATAGCCCTCAAGGCTGGCTCTCTCCCACCCCCTCGTCGAACTGACTCTGAGCCTCGTCAGGCGCGTCCGGCGGTGGAGCTCTAGGAGGTGGTGGTCCCATCAGACTCGGACCAGCTTGGCCTGATGATATGGCAACGCTCGCGGTGAACGCACTCCCGTGCCCTCTTTCTTGCGCTCGCTGGCAGGCACGTCGGTAACGCTCCTCCACGCTGCGTCACTCGTGCTCTGCAACGCCAAGCTGGACCCGGAGAAAAGCAGTCATCTCAGTATCCATCTTCTGCCGCTCCAGCCGCTCCCTCTCTCTCTCCTCGGTGATGAACTCCAGTCGGGACTGGAGGCGTGAGAACTCACGAGGAAGATCTCCGGTGGAGAGGCGAGCCACCTGCTCCTCTAGCTCGCGAACTCGAACCACCTGCTCCTCAAGATCGCGAACCCGGGCCGCATCCGGTTCAGCCCTCTGAAGGGCTTCATGAAGCTCAGCAACCTGCAGGAGAAGTTATTGTCAGTCCAAGGTAATCAAGTAATCAAAATCAGGTTCAAAAGTCAAAGGGAAAGAACTTACCCGAGTAGCCCGGTCCTCTTCTGCAAGGGAAGCTCGGTGGATGGCGGAGGCGAGCTGGCTTTGGAGGTCAGCCAGAGCAGCCTCATGGGCGGCAGAGGAAGAGGATGATGATGCTCTATATACAGGGGGAGCCGCCTGGGTGTAGACGGCTCACTGCAACAAAAGACAACCGTCAATTGTTAATCGCCAAAACAATTAATTAGTCAAAACATTCATAAACATGCATACATACCAGATCAAACAACTCTTTCTGGACCTGCTCCAGCTCGGCCTCCGCATCATGTAGGCGGGCTCGGAGGTCGATGATGACCGCATCACGCGCATCCTGCATATCACACATACATACATTCATTCACAAATATAAATCAAGATAATAATAAAATTAAAGATGCATAAAAGCATACTTACATCGAGCGGTCGAAGGAGTCGCAGCTGATCGGCGTAGTGGGCCCGGTACTGCTGGAGGTAGGCCTCGCTACTCTCCGCACGGGACTCCACCCGAACGCCTCGGCGGTGCCAGTCCTCGTACTGCTCCGGGAACTTGGCACGCCAGTCAGTGAGGGCTTGTTTGCCCCTCATGCTCCTCCCGACGCCCTCCGGGACCTCCTCATCGATCCACTCCTGGTGGAGGCCCAGCGTCTTCATCACGAGCCGTAGACGGAGGGGCTCGATCTCGTTCATGCAGTGCAGCCACATCTGCCTGCCGAACCGCCTCCGGCCAGCCGTCACCCACGGTTGACCCTCCTCGCCCATACCAAGGTACCGGCGCCAGATCACCTGCATATAAGTTAGATGCATTCATATACATAACTTGCATTTAATAAATAACAGATTGCATTTAATAAAATTGAATAAGTTAAAAAGAACTCACCAACAACTCGGAATAGTCGAGGAACTGACGGCGGAGGGCCGTCAGCTGGTGGTGCTGTGGCGCTGTGTCCACAATTGGCTGCCAACGGCAGGCCAATGGGACAGCGCCCGGTCGTGCAATCCTCGCTCTGCCGAGCGGGAAGTAATGGTAGCTCCACACCTGCATACATGAACATATAAGTTAGAAAAAATCATTTAATTACATTGCATATCATAAACAAATAATAAAACAACTTAATACCTGTAGAAACGACGAGAAATCGCTGATGGTGGTCTCACGGTCCGGCGTGACCGTGGACAAATCTGCAAAGAGGTGGGCCAGAAGGGCCGCACCCCAGGCATACTCCCCTAAACTCTCTAAGTCATCTAACAAGTATAAAAACCTACAGTGGATATGGTCGCCCTTCGTACCGAAGAGCAATCGACTAAAGAAGAAAACTAGAAAAACCCTGAGCTGCCTGTCTACCTCCTCCTCCTGACTAGAGTCGCTACAATAGACAGAGGAGGATGACTCTGCTAATCTATCTCTGAACTCTTCCCGGGTCTCATCAGATCGACGCCGGGGCTCATCCAGTCCTAGGGCAGCCTCTACTTCTACCCGAGGGACCATCCTAGACTCCCTGCCTAGGCTGGACACCTCTATGCCCAGTAATGCCTCTGCCAGTCCCTGGTAGTTGGGGTAAGTCACCCCACTTACCGGTCGGCCCTCTACCCTGAGGCCAGTAATCTTGGCCACATCCTCTAGGGTGGGGACCATGTGTCCCCACGGCATTAGAAAAGCCCGGCTTTCTGCATGCCACCTCTCCCGCAGCGCCTGCAGGAGGACTAGATCGAGACAAAACGGCTCGATGTCTAAGACTTCGCCGAACCCCATCCGGCGCAGGCGCGCCTTCTGGAAGTCCGGGAGTCTCCTATAGGCACCTATGACTAAGTCCCAGCTGATCCTAGATCTCATCACCCCCTGCAAATGAAAACAAAAAAAATTAAGGTTAGAGTTAAAACACTTCTGGTTTGAAAGGCGTCAATACCCTTGGTTGCTTATTGAAAGGCGTCCACAGGTGCTGACGCAATTTAGAATCATTTTCTGCCTAATTAAAATTGGGAATTTTGTCCTGAATGGCGTCGGACCAGGGCGACGCCGTTTGAATGGCGTCACCTGGTCTGGACGCCTTTCAAGACCCGATTCCGGGTTCTTGAAGAACCCCTTTCTTCCCTCTTTTTCTCACCCCATTCAAACCATAGGGAACTCACCGTGTGGAGGTCGCCCTCCTCTTCTTCTTCTACGGCTATTGGCACTGGAAGAGCTTCCTCTTCCTCCAAGAACGCCGCCGCCTTGGCGAGCGCGGCCGGCACTTCCTCGGGGGCTTCTTCCACGGGAGCCACCGTCCGTCGCCTTTTGGCCAAGGCCTTGGTCTTGCGGGAACCCTCACCGCGCTCCATGGTCCTAGAAAAGGGAGTTTTGAGAGAGAGAGAGAGAGAGAGGAGTTCGCCGGAGAGATCGCCGGAGAGCTCGAGGAGAGAGAAAGTTTTGAGAAAAGTGAGGAAGAAAGGGGATGCTTCGCGGGTCTGTAAACAAAAAGTTAAAAGGCGTCGACTCAGATAGACGCGTTTTAGGGCACATAAGTTGAGGCGGCAAGGCCAGCTGTTTGAAATTGAGTGAAAGGCATCCACGTGGTCTGACGCGTTTCAGGTTACTGCCAATTCTGGTCAGAACCGTATGCAGCATGATGATGAAAGGCGTCTTTACACCTAGACGCGTTTTAAGGGATTAATCACGGAATTAATGACAGAGTCCTGAAAAAGGTAGGAGAGAGAACTAAAAGGCGTCTGGGATGATAGACGCATTTTAAGGTTAAATCAGGATTTTGAGGAAAATTAATTATGGTTGAAAGGCCTCTTTCTGAGTAGACGCGTTTTGCATTAACATGACCCGAACTGTCATATTTTCAGGAAAAATCCAATTTTTACTAAAGGAAAAATCATGAACACATCACAGGAAGTTAAGGAAGGATTTCAAGACATGAAAAATAATTCTTTATTCAATGAAATCTTTTATTACATCAAAATGAGAAAGAAAAGAAAAAATGACACTTAAGAAAGAATTTCATGAAGACCTTGGAGGTATGGAAATTTCAATCATTTATCTCTATTTTTAGAGGATTTTACACGATAACTGAAGCCAAGGTTCCACAAAGTAGTGATAAGTTCTGTGACTTCATAATCTTCGTCGGATTCCAAAGCACGCTTCTTGATCGGGGATGTAAGAGAGAACTCAGGGAATTCATGACAATTCAAGCTAAGTTGAGTGAGGCACCGATGAGGGTTGTATAACACGAACTTAGTGGCCCCAATCAACTTGAGATCCGCTCCCGCTGCACGGCGCACCCTAACAGGCTTTCCAATAAGAGCGAGTGGAGAAGAGTCAAATATGTCAGATGTCATGCACTTCAGATACTCCCTCCAGTCGGCTCGGGACTTGAGCTTTGGGACTTTATTGACCATGTGCTCGTTGAACTTTACAATGTTGGCAATACAATGGATTGGACTATTCATGTAAATTTGAGATGGTCTCGGAGGCATCTTCTTGCAGTACTCGAATTTGAAGTGAAGTTCAACCCACGGAGCAAAGAGTAACATGCACCCGTAAGGAGGATGACCCACAGATGCCGCAGAAAGCCCGCTGTAAAGGTAGGCCAAGAGCGCAGTACTTATGGATTTACTTTCAAAGATCGTGCAGATAGCACTGACCTGATCATCTTCTAGAATATTGTCCTGCGTAGGGAAGAATAGAGCACCGGCAAGGCATGTAACGAAAGCTTTCGTCACATCCTCCGCTTCGTCCTCCCTTAGGTCATCGATCTCGTACAGAGTCCACTCAGCAAGCTTTGCAAGATTGATCCCTTTATTGGTAAGGCATCCTTTAGCTTCTGAAGGATCCTTCATGATTGATGTCAACAATTGTTGACCGGTGATTCTCTCTCTTGTTAAAGCCATCTTATCTTTGGTCTTTGGGAGACCCAATAGAAGCTCTGCCTCCTCCAAAAGGATAGTGCACTCAAAATCTTGGAAGAAGAACGTATGAGTTTGGGGATGCCACCATTCGATCAAGGCGCCCATAGCCGCCCAATCCACGTTTGAACTCTTGTAGTGTTTGGCGAGCACCACTAAGCCTTGAAGATTCCACTTGGAGATGAAAACTTGCATGGAAAGCTTAACACTTTTTGCAAGTTTGCGAATCCAAAGGAGAGAGGTAAATTTCCTCGAGCAAGGAAACATGGGGTAAGTCTGAAAAGAAGGATTGAAGAGTTTGAAGAATAAGATCAATTGAAGAACATGAAGGAACAAGAAGGAAAGTTGAAGGGAAGTTAATTTAATTTACTTGGAGATTGGGATCCCTTCCGATGAGGTGATTCTCCACGTCGGAGATCTTCTCCAGAGACATCTTCATCCTCTTGTTTGAAGAACTCATCCTCTTTTTCGGATTTCTTCCTTCTTGAAACTTGGAAACCTTGGAGACCTTGAAAAACCTTGAAATCTTAAAGGAAAAACTCAACCTTGAATCTTTGGATTATGGTAGGATTGCTTGGGAACAACTTAATGGTGTTTATATAGAAGGAATTGCGATCCTAGGAAGACTTTTCCGGATTAAAAAAGGGATGTGCATTGGTAGAGTTGGAATTTGAATAGAAGAACAGTCAGAACCTGTTTCTGCGAGCAAAAGGCGTCGAGGAGCACCGCCGTGTTTTAAAATTGAATGGCGTCTGCGCGACACGACGCGTTTCAACAATTCTGTGATTTACCCGAAATTCTGTGTTTTTTTTTATGATTACATTGAATATTTGTTTGGAATTATTAATGATTTTGATTGCAGGAAAATCAGAACATTCAAATGAAGCTGAAAATCTCAAGAAGATCCCACTATGGGAGTTTGTGAAGTCTTGACCGTGACTAAAAAGACGGTTATTTCTACCCTTGTACTCTTTCCATATAATTCATTTGCATTACTATATGTTAAATATTTACTAGACTATATCAAGGACCTTGTGATTTTGATGAAACTGGAATTTGAGTTCTCCTACAACAAAAACAGTGATAATTCCAGAGAATTCTTAACCGCACGGATAGGCCGTTGAATTGTTAATTAATGGGGACGATGGTTCCACTTTTGTAAAACAGTGCGTGGATAAACGAGCTTCGGCTTAGCGCTGAATTACAGAATTGGTATCTTGACTCATTAATAACAATTTGACAATATTATCCTTGATTAATTTATATTTTATTTGACTTTATATTTTTCTTTTAGCTCAGCATGCCATCATATAGGACTTTGAAATCATTGTGATAAGGATTAATTATTGATTAAGTTTTAGACCATTAAATCAAATAATTCAAACATGATATGAAATATTCCATTCTGAATTGAGTATCTTGATTATCTTTGAGGTTCGCTTGAAGATATCTTTGGAATTCTATCTTTTCTTGGATTCTTTATCCAATATTTCTTGTTTTCTTTTAAAGATCCATCATAGCTGCAGCACATCCACATTGGCTGGCAAACGCTCCTCATGATGAAACCTACAGTGTCTACGACCTGATGTACTTCCCACTCCGAGGAGGTTGATCGACTTTATTTTATTTCCTTGTTTATCTCATCCAGACAAGATTGATTCTATTGATCTCCTTGAGCTATCTTCATTGATGATTTTTGAGAAAAATTCCAATCATGTGATGTTAAGAGCGTGTCTCATCACACCTTGGCATCACCTTTTTAGTACATTCCATTTCATTTCACTCCCTTACAAAGACGATGCCAATGTGAGGCAGCTGTAGACACGCTAAATTTGACATCATTTCGAGTAAATTTCATGTCATATAATAATGTCTCATAATGGTCTAATATTTAATCATTGATTAATTTTTATTAATCTTTTTGGGTGTCGGGTTTAACAGACATGTTTAAGTTAATCAATTAAATTAATTTTAACTCAAATTTCAGTTAAAATATAAATAAGTCTAAAAGACGTCTACCTGTGTGGACGCTATTTATAATTTATTCTTATTTTGACGTTTAAATTTGAATTTGAATTAATTAATTAGCTAAAAGGCGTCTGCTAATCATGACGCGTTTTAGGTTTCCTAAGTTATTTCTACTTCTCTTCCGAATGTTTATCCTTATCTTAATTAGTGTAAAAGGCGTCTATACAAACTGACGCGTTTTAGCTAATACAGATAAAGATAAGTTTTTTCCGGATGTTTATCTTTATCTTAATCAGTCTGAAAGGCGTCGCCCATTGTTGACGTGTTTTAGATAATTACAGATAAAGATGAATTAATCTGTATTTATCTGTTGGTTAAGATGGATAAATCTTAAGATTTCTCCATGTAAATCCGCGGATCCCAGGAAGTCTATAAATACCCTGCTTCTTGAATGAAAAAAAAAAAAAAAAGAGTTGAAGAAGAAATCAAAGCAACGACGTCCAAGCGCTGAAGAACTGAAGTGCTGTCGGCATCTATTCAAGATCGAGGCTTTCCATTCTTCATCCATTCGGCATAAGTCTTTCAATTCATTTCTGCATTTTCTTCATTTCTGCATTCTTTTCATATTCACATCCTTATTAATCTTGCATATTTCATCACATCACTCCATGCAACACACACAACACTAGCATTATTTTCAAAACCAATTCAAAGGGGTTTCAAAGACCATCCCAACAAGTGAGTTTTCTGTTTAGTTGCATGTTTAAAACTCTGTTTAGAATGGATACTGCTTTTGCCTCAGTTCTCATTGTTTGTTCATTTCTCTTTCTATTTTCTTGCAAAGAATCAAAGGGGAGAGAATCAATAAACAAAGCAACAAGAACTCTGGACGATCCTCAAAACTTCAACAGCAATCAAAGCAAGAACAAAGACAAGAAAGGGCTCTCTTTCTTCAGCCGGCTGAAAGAGGGGAACCAAGAGCTCAACATCTCCCACGTTCAAACAGGTAGGCGATCAAACTTTCTCTTTTGGAACTTTTAAGTCAAAAGTTTCTGGCGATCACTTCACTTGGTTTCTTTTTAATAGGCTTATTTTGCACTTAAACAACATAGATTTTTCATAATAATCACACACTCATTTTAAGCACTCACAGGGATCAGCAACATCTATATCACTTTTTTATGCGTCTTCGTCCTGAGTACGAGGCACTTCGTGCTCAGCTTTTACATCGATCCCCTTTGCCGAGTCTGGATGATGCTCTTAGTGAGCTTATTGCAGAAGAGACACGACTGCGAGCTCTAGGGACATCTGACACTCCATCTGAAACTGTTCTCGCTGTCACGTTGCGGTCTCGCTCATCGGAGCCTTCCAGATTTTCTCCGCTACTAGACACTCCGACGCACTCACGTGGCATGGATTCTTCATCACAACTTGGTGACTCAGTTAGCACACCAGCGAATCTTTTCTGCAAGTACTGTCGCAACCGTGGCCACACTATTGATCAATGTAGGAAGCTTCAGCGTCGCCAACGTCAGTCTCGTCCCACTGCTGCTGTGGTGGAGTTGCCTCCTTCTGTCCCATCGTCTACAACTTCGTCTGGGTTAACTTCTCAAGGAAGTTCTCTTGACGTGATGCAACTTGTCGGACAGATACAACAGATTCAACAGCTTCTCCAGACCGCTGGTTTCTTTTATGAACCTTCCGCTTTGTCTGCCGCCACTGGTACCGTTTCAAATTGGATCTTAGACTTTGGGGCTTCCAATCACATGACATCTAATGACTCTATTCTTGTTAATTGTTCTCTTGTTCCACTACACCTCCGGATCTATACTACAGATGGTACCCCTCTCTTTGTCTTCAAGTGTGGCTCCATCACTACTGACTCTGACCCCTCTGGTCATCTCACCCTCTCTTCTGTTCTTCATGTTCCTCATCTTTCTATGAATCTTGTTTCTGTTAGTAGCCTAGCTGATTCAGGATAACGTATTTCATTCACTTCCTCTTATTGTGATGTGCAGGATCTACGTACTGGCCAGAGGATTGGAACAGGTCATAGAAAGGGTGGCCTCTACTGCTTGGACACGTTGCATCTTCCTCGGTCTGCACTTACTGCGTCATCTTCTCCAGGACGTCCTTCTACTTCTGTCGATCTGTGGCATCGTCGCTTGGGTCATCCATCTACAGCTCGTCTTCGATCTCTTTTTCAGTCTGGTGTCTTAGGTCCTAGCACGTCATTTTCTTTGTCTCATTATGAAGGTTGTAAACTTGCTAAACATATAGCTCTTCCTTTTTATTCCCATGAGTCTGTTTCTACTCATCCTTTTGATTTAGTACATTTTGATATCTGGGGTCCTTCTCCTATTCCGTCTATGACTGGCTGCTTATATTACGTCAGTTTTGTGGATGATTGTACGCGTTTTACTTGGGTTTACCTCCTTCACAAGCGGTCGGAACTTCTCTCCATTTATCGCCAGTTCACTGAGATGGTGTCCACACATTTTCATTGTCGTATTAAAGTTCTCAGAACTGATGGTGCTCGTTAGTACCTTTCTTCAGACTTTCGTTCGCTTCTGGCATCCCATGGCACACTTCCTCAGCTCTCCTGCCCTTATACACCTCAACAGAATGATCTTGCTGAGCGCAAACATCGTCACATCCTTGACACTTCTCGCACTCTTCTCCTTTGTGCCTCTATGCCCCATACTTTTTGGGCCGAAGTTGTTCTCACATTTGTGTTTCTCATTAATATCACACCATCTTCTGCCCTGTCGGGTGGCACACCTTATGAGCGTCTTTACTCTGCCCCTCCCGACTACGGCCGACTTCGTACCTTTGGTTGTACATGTTTTGTACTGTTGCCCTCTCACGAGCACACTAAACTCTCACCTCGAGCTGTTAAGTGTGTCCTCCTTGGCTACAACACAGAGCACCTTGGGTATCGCTGCTATGATCCTACTGCTCGTCGTCTTCGTATCTCTCGTCATGTCACTTTTCTTGAGCATGTTCCCTTCTTCTCCACTAACTCACAGGATCTCTCCTTCCTGCATGATCATGATCCCTCTTCTACTTCCTCTATTGTTCCTGGTCTTTCGAGTCTTCTACCCTCCGATGACCCCCCCACTTCTACATCTCTATTGGAGCCCGAGCCATCAAGCTCCTCTATGGCTCGCTGCCCACCTCCCCTCCTGCGTCTCCTATTTCTCCAGTCTCCAGTCACGGTGCTCCTGCCTTGGAAGATTCTTCGGGTTCTTCAATTGATGCCGCTCCTGCTCCTACTCCTCCTCTAACGGCTGTGGATCCTCCTCGACGCTACCCTCAGCGCTCTCACCGCCCTCCTGACAGACTTGACTATGATCCTACTGACTTTTATTATCCTCAGTTTTCAGCCCTTCTTACAGCTATTCACACTCATCAAGAGCCTCAGAGTTTCAGACAGGCTGTTCAGTTACCAGAATGGCGTCAGGCTATGCAGGAGGAGATTCAGGCACTTCAGCAGACCCATACATGGGATCTTGTACCACTTCCTTCTGGTGTCTCTCCTGTCAGTTGTAAGTGGATATACAAGATCAAGACTAAGGCTGATGGTTCTATCGAGCACCATAAGGCACGGCTTGTAGCACGTGGTTTCACTCAAGAGCATGACATTGATTATGAGGAGGCTTTTTCACCTGTGGCAAAGATGACTACTGTTCGCACTTTACTTGTTGTTGCCGCAGTTCGTCGTTGGCCTCTCTATAGCTTGATGTGAAGAATGCTTTTCTCCATGGAGATCTCACAGAAGAGGTCTATATGCAGTCACCTCCTGGTCTTCCCGCTCCGCCTGGTCATGTTTGCCGTCTCCGCAAGGCCATTTATGGGCTCAAGCAGGCCCCTCGTCTTCATTTGAGCGTTTTCGGCGTGCAGTTCTTGAGCTTGATTTTCAGGAGAGCGCTGAAGATTATGTCCTCTTTGTTCGTGATTCTCCTAATGGCCGTGCCATCCTACTACTCTATGTAGATGACATGATCATCACTGGTGATGACTCGACTGCCATTGCTTCCCTCAAGGCTCATCTTCAGCAGCAGTTTGATATGAAGGATTTGGGGTTCCTTCGTTACTTTCTTGGTCTTGAGGTTGCATATTCCTCTCGGGGTTACTTACTATCACAGCAGAAGTATATTGCAGATATTCTTCAGCGAGCCTCTCTCTCTAACACTCGCTCGATAGACACTCTCATGGAACTACATGTTAAGCTTCGCCCGACTGATGGTGTTCCTCTGGACGATCCCACACGCTATCGTTAGCTAGTTGGTGCCCTGGGTTATCTTACTATTTCACGCCCTGACATCGCCCATGCTGTGCATGTCTTGAGTCAGTTTGTCAGTGCGCCTACTTCTGTTCACTATGCTGCTCTTCTTCGAGTACTCCGATACCTGCGTAGCACTATTCGTCGCTCGCTTCTATTGTCTTCTACTTCCTCCTTAGAGCTCCATGCCTACACTGATGCTGATTGGACTGGGGATCCTACTGATCGCCGCTCTACCACTGGGTTTTGCATTTTCTTGGGTTCTTCTCTCATCTCCTGGCGAAGCAAGAAACAAGCAGTTGTCTCTCGCTCTAATACTAAAGCAGAGTATCGTGTTATGGCTGACACATCTGCTGAGGTTATTTGACTCCGACATCTTCTTCGCGATTTTGGGATTGCTCTTACCACTCCGACTCCTCTCTACTGTGATAATCAGAGTGCTCTTCAGATTGTCAACAATCTTGTCTTCCATGAGCGGACGAAGCATATTGAAATTGATTGTCACTTTGTTCGTCAGCACTATCTTTCAGGCGATCTGTCTCTCCCTTATATTTCGACAACCGCACAGCTTGCTGATCTTTTTACGAAATCATAGCCTACTCCACGTTTTCGTGCGCTGGTTAGCAAACTTTCGGTTCATGATCTACCGTGAGTTTGAGAGGGGGGTGTTGATGTATATACAGTAGGTCTAGACTTAGTATGCTCTAGATTTAGTATGTATAGCTTGGTAAGCCTGCTGGCCTCTTGTCCTATTATGGGCTCTTGTACTTGTATATATCAAGGTTCAATACAATAGAGAAAGTAATGCTTCCTTCAATTCATTATTCGTAACAAGCATAATCTTACATCCATAATTTTGTTTCCAATTTTTTTCAGTTTCCAAGTATAACTCAGAATATTTAAATGCAACTAGTTGTATTTATGTGATTTGGGTCGTATTTACATGCACTGAAGTAGTATATTTGTGTCGTGGTTTCATCGTGTTTAAATGCATTGGAGTGCGTTTAAAATTATGATTGTGAGATTATGCTCATAGAAATATTTAAATGTTTATTCAAATTGGGAAAATTAATAAAAACAAAAAAAAGTGACAGGCTGCGATGGGACACGTCTTGGTCGGCAAAATGGTTTTATACTTGTCATCCCAAAAATTGTTGCCTTCAGAGTTTCGTTAATAAACCATACTGAGAGGATCTGAAACGCTCTTGTATATAAACAAGGGCAAATAAGTGATGTGTACAAAAACGCACAAAGGAGGAAAGGGGTGTTAACGAGAATCAAGGAGTCGCAGGGGAGGAGTGGAGTGGGGCTTCTCTCCTCTGGGGGCCGTGTGGAGTAGACCGAACTAGGCGCGGGGGGGCAGAAGAGATCATCAATCAAATCGACCAGGATGGCGAACTTGAGCAGCTGCAGGCCGGCTGCCGCTGCCAGCCAATACCATAATCCTTATCATCTGACCCTCCCCCCCGTCCGCCGTTCCCTCTTCCCCAAGCAGCAGCGCAGAGGCCGGCCCCAGCGGGGCGGCGGGATAATCGCCGTTTACGGCCTGTTGTTCGCTCGCGGGCACGGCGGGGATGGACGCGCCTCGGAATGGGAGCTCCATGCTGCAGCCGCCAGAGCGGCCTCCATTCGCTTCAAGGAGTCCCAACGTCCCGGTATCCTCTCTTCTTTCAATTTTCTTATGAACGTCGTCCTCGGATGGAAAGAGACTATATATATATATATATATATATATGTATATGTTTTTTATGTTGTATTATGAAGTCACGAGTCGAGTCCCCAGTCCCCTCCTGCTGATGTCTTCAAACTTTTTAATTCCAGATCCTCTATTCATCGACCTGTATGCTGGTTGCCTTCTTTCCACCGGCATTGCCGTTGAAGATGGAATTAATAAAGAGCCTCCTTGCCGTTATACCCTCGCCACTAAGTTTATCGACGACAAGCTGCTTACTCTGGTGAGCGGTGCTGATGGCGAAGTCATTGTCAGGCAGGTACATTTTGTTTGTATTGTGGGTTTGAACACATTGATTTGCCCTGCCCTGTCCTGGTAGTGATTGCTTGCCATTTATGTATGCATGTATGTCCTGATTTCTTGTCTTCTTAGTCCTTTTGCTGTTCTCAGACTGTCTGATATCCTGTAGAATGTCAGATTGTTTTGTTGACAGATGGCTTCGACACGCGACCCTACAGGCTTAAGTGGCCTCCTGGAACCTTTCTATTTGACGTCTCCCCGGAATGTGTTTTCAAGGTGGCACTTGGGAGGCTTCAGTGTATTCTCCATCTCCCTGATGGCATTATTAATCTTACTTATGCCGGGCATACTTCTTACATACATTGGGATTCTTTTTCCCCCCCGTTTGGTGGGCACTTGTGTTTATAATGATATTTGTCTTCTTTGGACCGTAAAAGGATGTAAATTCAAATGATAAACTGAATAATCGACAATCTGTACAAGAAATGAAATTCGTTTCCATGAACGAAAGAGAACAGTACACTAGAGATATAGAAGATTGCAACCTTATTACTCATTTTCAGATGCTCTATAGCTTTGCTTGTTCATTGTTGCTCTGAAGATTCAAGGTCTCGGAGGCTTAAAACTGAAGATTTATTGCACTCCTTTTGGGAAGGAACCCATTGGTTCGACTGGAGCAAATTGGCCAATTCCAGTCGATTTTATCAGGCCTGGAACCAGCCTTCCATGCAGAGCATCATCGTCATGAAGTCAGAGCTGCGACTTCATGTTCCCTGGGTTGGCTAGGTCGCTGCATTATAGGCCAGGCGTAGCCCATCCACGTCAAATGTAGAACAATTTAACCCATCAATTTTATGCCCAATTGATGGTTTAGTAATTTTTTACTCTTCTGAATGCAGCTTTTAAGGAGCTACAATAACAAAGAATCTGATGGGGTCTGATTTGTCCCACTGTCCAGGTATGACTGTAATTATCCCCACAAAACCAAACAGTTGAAGGGCCGTTAAGAACACCTGAGAACCTCTGTGTGTGTGTGCGTGTGTGGTGCTTGCATGCCTACAATACATCATACCGCTCAAACACATGTCACCACCATGTGATAATGCTCGTTGACAATTGCTCATCACAGATTTGGCCCAGCCATCCAGGGTTTTTATGGGAAAAAAGTGGAATTCTAAACCAGTGAATTCAAGCTTAATGGTATTTGTGGCATATAATTCTTCGACAAAATTAATTGTGCTATAATATTGTTTCTTTTTATGGGATCAGTGGAACACAACAGCCATTATATTAACAAATAAAGATGTATGATACATCAAAATTCTCCAAGGTGAAATTATCTCTGAAACCTGCCTAAAGATAAACAACAATATAGTACCTTTTCTTTCTTCAATGGTGAAAAGACAGGCTGTTGAATATTGTGGCTCATATTCAGAGGGTACTGTGTTAATAGAAGTAAAAAGATCTAGGGGAAAGGTTTCTTGTACATAAAGGGCTCATACAGTTATATGAGGGCATTTTAGATTTATCCTTTTTGTGCTACATTTGGTAATAATAGATTGAAAACACTATGGTAGGTTTCACGATTTCGTACATATTCTCCAAGAGAAATGAAGTGATTCTCAACAAATGCGGACACATTGCTGGACAAAATAGCCCCATTAAGGATTCTCCCTCTTCCCACTTGCCCTCTGTTTAATTCCCCACTCCCCACCAACCAACCCTTTATATGCTTGCTGTTAGTTATTGATTTGATTTCTTCACATGCGACTTTCCTAACACAAACAAAAGTACAATAGCTTATTACCTAAAAGAGGAAAAAACAATGCAGGATATATTCCTTGTACGGAATTTATCCTTATAAAAGACCTTGCAGGATATATTCCTTACTTGTATAGAGTCCCCATTTGCTAAGGATAAAAGAGACAGGAGGCATATAATTTCATGCTCAGCTCTGATGTGGAACATTTGGAAAGCCAGAATGGGTATAATACCCATCCTGTCTGTCTCATACAGCGAGCAATGTATGACACCTAATCCTAGTTATGAGAATAGAATGACCAAGCAAATGCATCATATCAAATGGACACCTCTTGATAAGGGTTGACTCAAGCTTAATGTGGCTGAAGCTACAGTGGTTAACAGAGGTGCCCCTGGTGTTACTGTGAGGAATGAGAGGGGAGAAATCTTGCAATGTCTGAAAAAGTGATGCCAGCTGCTGATATGGGATAATACCTATGGATACATTGGTGGTTCCACTCAACTTTGCCTTATACGGATTAATATGGTTTATTCCTGCCCCAGCCTCTAAACACATTGGTGGTTTCACCCAATTTTACCTTACAGGTAACCCTATCCTACAGGTAATGCTTTCCCATTAGCTGGCCCATCATAGGGTCACTATATTCTTCTTCCTCAAGTGCCTCATGAGCAGTGATTTAGCAAAATGCTCACATCTATATGCTAGGGGCATGCTAGCACATGGCCTTGCCTAAAAATGTGATGTAGGCTGTTGATATCCTAAGAGCTCCTAAATTTCTTGATAGCAAATTCTCAAGGGTTGTCTGCGAGCAATGCGACCACAACACCAGTGGTGGATGCAACGAAGGTTGCTTTCCATTGATGAGACCATCGGGCATCAGAATAATTGAAATTGTCTTTGTAGATGATTACCACCAAGTTAACAGAGACTGATTTTAGGCTTGGATCTATCTTTGCTTGGATTTTTCTTGGCAGATGTGGCAAGACGACACACTGAGAAGGCCAAATCCCTAATGTGTATGACCTTCGCATGCCAAATGGGACTTGGGGAACAACTTGGTGGTGGGTTGGATTTTAAATTCTGTCAGTCCAAAAATTTGATAGTTAATTATGATGAAGCCGATTGCATAGGCAATGTAGAAGCTTCTTGAGCAGATATGTGGACAACGCCAAGATGTTTCTTGTATATATCAAGTGACTGCTGATGTAAAATCTAAAACAAGGGAGCATGGATATCACTACATATTTTGGTCCCCTCAAAAGTAAGTGAGAAGAGCTTGATTATTATTCTATGTACCAGTGGAGTTGCATGGATGACCAGCGACAATACTTTAACATGTTCAACAAAATCGCATCTTTAAATTCTTTGTTGGCCTTACTGTAGACACCCGATTTTGGACACCTCATTGGTCATAAATCCCACATTACCACCATAATCCATCCAATTTTCTCATAATTCAGCCCACTAAATAATCATGCCCATTAACCAATCTCCGCTTCCTCTCGCCCGTGGAAGGCCAACCCTTGCCTTCCACCACCCGTGGAAGGCCAACCCTTATCTTCTACCACCCGCGGAAGGCCAGCTACCTTGTCTTCTACCGTTTGACCATTTTTTTTACTTTTCGCCACCTTTTCGTGAAAAGCCAACCAGCCTGTCTTTCACTACCCGTGGAAGGCCAACCCTTGTCTTCCACCACCTTTAGAAGGCCAACCCTTATCTTCCACCACCCTTGGAAGGCCAACCTCCGCCTTCCACCATCCGTGGAAGGCCAACTGGGCCGCCTTCCACCTTTTCATGGAAGGCCAGTTACCTGGCCTTCCACGGAAGTGGGAGGCAAGATAGTTGGTCGTCCATTCCTTTAACTTCCACCTTGACCTCGTCTTCCCACGATCTCCTCCACTCGCCACCCTCGTCCCCCACTACTCCGATTACTCTCCGCTCCGGCGACTGCCACGACCACGACCTCCGATCTCTGACTATTTCCTATTGGTTCTAAGGGATTTACGGGGATTTAGACCCCTATTTTCCTCTTATTTTTCCTTCACCTATTTAAACCCTCCATGTCCCCTCGGGGGGGGGGGTGGTTGGAAGGCTTCAGTTTGCGAGATTGGAGATTGAAGAGCTTCAAGTGGGAGAAAGCCTTGTTAGTCGACAAGTCAGAGGAAGCAGAGGAATCCTCCGCATTCCAAATGGGTCTGTTTTCTTAACTCTCTCCTTACTTTTCTCTTTTCCTTTTCAGTGCATTCCCACCATCCATCCACTCCGTAGCATCATCTTCTCCTCCTACTATTTTCCTTTTACCACATTCCTTCTACTTTTCACTATTACCACACACAAGCATCCCATCTGCATGCACGCATCTTAGGACATCCTAGCCCCCACTCTAACAGAGGTCCCAAACAAAAAACGGGAGGTGGGTGGCCATAAACATATGGTCTCCTTCCCTCCTCAAACACCCACCGGTGCGTTCCTATTCAATTTTCAGTTTATTTGATCATATGCATGAATAGCTTATGTACGCCACAGTCCTAATTGGGTTTTCATTTCTTTGTTCTATCTTTGTCTCTTAGGGACTCTTACTACTTTTCGCGCGCAGACTACCGAGTTCTCTACCTTTAGCCGGCCGGAAGTAGAGAAGAGGAACCCGTCATCTCCCCTTCCACCAGAACGCGATCAACCTCATCATCCTGCAAAGCACATTGACCGTAAGGTAATGCTCCTGGCGATCACACATTCCAATCTTTAACATCGTCTAAATAGCCGCAATGCTAACACGAACGGAAAAGCCCTCGCCGGAAGGAGACAGCAGCGGCGGGGACGTTCCGGACGTCTACAGCCCTCTGGCGATCACGGTGGGACCTCTACTTGCTCACTGCGTGCACATCAAAAGTAAGAGCCCCAACACCTGGATGGCCAGACATCCGGTTGCCTAATAAGCTGGACGGCCAGCCAGTTGGCCGCCCAATAACCTGGACGGCCAGACACCTGGCCGTCCAATCTTCGGACGGCCAAGCACATGGCCGTCCAGCACTCGGACGACCAACTTCATGGCCGTCCAACGCAACTTCCTTATTCATGTCTGTTGCTGTTCTGATTTTGTTTATTGTTCTCTTGTCTATTGAATTGTGGGTTAATTCCAGGGTACTCTCTACGGGGGTTTTAAGGAAGAGCCGACATCACACTTCTAGTTACCTCTCCCACAGTGTTTGACTCTCCACCTGAGGATTCCCACTCGGGTGTGACTAGTCTTGTTCTGTTGGGAACCTCCGTAAGTCCCGCGAGTCAGGGATTCCCACTTAGCCACCGAGCGGGTTGTACCTAAACCACCTAATAGGATCCTGGGTTTGTGTGAGGAATTAAGCCTTCTTATTCAAAATCGTCCACTCATAGGCGTTACTGAGAGAATTATTTCAAAATCAAAGACACTTAACTAAATTTTGATGGAATAGGTTTTGAAAGAAAAGTACAAGGTCGCTAAGGGTTTGAACTTGATTTGTTAGAAACCAACACTCATAATACACGGTTAACCTTTCAAGTGAAATATAAAATCTTTTAGGATTTGTGTTTCATAATGAATCGAATGTATGTTAACACTGTATATGCTGACATGGTTGAGTTTGGCAACAATGTCACACACAATCCTCTGTTCGAAATTGAAGAGGATCCACAACAAACCTTCATAGGTATGCTCCAAACATCCAGAGAGGAACTTAGGAGGAAATATTCTGATGAATCTTCTACCTTGCAAGGGGAAGATGAGCCAGTAATTTCAAATAGAACATTTCAAAATTCCGAAGAAGATCTGGAACTCATTGCCGTATTATCGGTATACTCCTGATCAATTCATTCAGTTAGTCTCCCGTGGTAAAACCTAGGATGCCACTCGGAAGACTCAATTTCAAGGATCTTCTAGCTGACTCCAGGCTAATCAGACGATGCCAGCTCAAACAATCCCATCTAATTTCATCAACCAGATCACACCTCCCAAGCAGGAGGATTTCATTTACAAGAATGAGGTCGAGACTTGTGTACGGCAGCTTATAGCCGAAAATCTTATCCTGAGACAACCTCATTCCCTTTCGAGCTATTGTAAGCATGGATTGCGGAATCGGCCGATTCGAGTCGGAATCGGCGGGTTCCGAGCCGAGTTGGGGGGGAAATTACTGTTTCCCCCACCGATTTTTTTTTTTTAAAAAAAAACGGCAGAAATCGGCCCGAACCGGACCGGACCAAATCGGGTCCGGACCGACTAGGTCGGTCCGGACCCGATCTGGTCCGGTTCGGGCCGGTCCCGATCTCCCCCTTAAGGGGGAACTAGACGCCAGCAACGTTTCTGGTGCTGGCGCCCGGCCCTTCCCCACTCCCCAGCCCCTCCCCGGCTCGCCGCCGGCCCCCCCGCCGCCGCGGCCGGCCCGCCGCCGCCGGCCCTCTCTCTCTCTCTTTTTCTCTATCTGTTCTATTTTTTTTTGAGATATCGAGCAAAAGGAGGGGATTTTCATCCCGTCATCGTCGGCCGGCCGTTCGAGAGCCGCCGCCGCCGCTGTGGTCGCCGTCACCGCCGCCCTCGACGTCGGATTTTTTGTTCGCATTCCGATCCGAGTTTAGGTATATTTCGAATTAATATTTTAAAATTCTAAAAAAATTAGAAATGATGTATGATTGTGTTTATTGTGTAGATCTTTTAATATTTAGGTTGAAAAAAATGTTAGCATGTTGATTAGACAAAATTATCAAAATTAGCCCTAATTAGGGGTTAAAAATTGGGGCTTTGTATGATTAGTGTGATTAAGGTTCAATTGAGTGTGCCAACCACTCAATTGAACTTGTTAGGACATAAATGTGCATTTTTTTGCATTAATTGCATGTTATTAGCGTTAATTAGTTAAAATTAGCCCTAATTAGGGGTTAAAAATTAGGGCTTTTGTATGATTAGTGTGATTAAGGTTCAATTGAGTGTGCTAACCACTCAATTGAACTTGTTAGGACATAAATGTGCATTTTTTTGCATTAATTGCATGTTATTAGCGTTAATTAGTTAAAATTAACCCTAATTATGGGTTAAAAATTGAGGCTTTTATATGATTAGTGTGATTAAGGTTCAATTGAGTGTGCCAACCACTCAATTGAACTTGTTAGGACATAAATGTACATTTTTTTGCATTAATTGCATGTTATTAGCGTTAATTAGTTAAAATTAACCATAATTAGGGGTTAAAAATTAGGGCTTTTATATGATTAGCGTGATTAAGGTTCAATTGAGTGTGCCAACCACTCAATTGAACTTGTTAGGACATAAATGTGTATTTTTTTGTATTAATTGCCTGTTATTAGCGTTAATTAGTTAAAATTAACCCTAATTAAGTGTTAAAAATTAGGGCTTTTATATGATTAGTGTGATTAAGGTTCAATTGAGTCTGCCAACCACTCAATTGAACTTGTTAGAACCTGATTGCATTTTTGTGTTTTTATGTTATGCAGGAATATGGCAGAACAGGATGTGGAGCAACATGATGCTGATCCTGGTTGGCAGCATTGCACACTAGTGGACAGTGTTAGGAGGAGGGTCAAATGCAACTGGTGTGGAAAGGAGATGGGTGGTGGCATCTATCGCCTAAAAAATCATCTTGCTGGCATATCAGGAGATGTCAGTAGATGTGAGTTAGTCCCGCTGGACTTGAAGAAGGAAATGAGGGCTTATATGATGGGTAAAAAGGCACACAAAGATTTATCATCTCAACAACACATGGATTTGCAAGATGAGATATCAGGGCGCCAGAAACGAAGGGATTACAGTCTACCTGTTCAGCGCTCGATCAATTTAGATGATGATGAGGAGGAGGAGGAGGATGAGGAGGATCCAGATGACCCTGATGCAGAGTACACCAGAGCTGTTCGTGCCAGTTTGCGGACAAATAGAGAAGATGAGGACCGGCGAAGAGGCATAAGATCATCAAGTGGATCAATGCCTGCTGCTTCTCAGCCTGGGATATTCGTTCCTAGGGGTTCTTCTGGTCGCAGGACTGCTAGTTCTATATTGAGTTGTGGACGGACATCAGATGTGGCACGCGGTCCTATGGACCAATTTTTGTACAGATCAAGGTCTGCCAGACAGCCTGGAATCAAGCAAGCATTAAAAGGAGTCAAGGCATCAACAAAAAATGCCTTGAAAGGAATTGTGAAATGGTTTTTACATGCAGGTGTGCCAGCACATGCCGCATCTAGTCCATATTTTTAGACGATGGTGGATGCAATTGCAGATGCTGGACCTAGTGTAAAGGCCCCCACAGCTCGCTACATTTATGATGTTGGGCTTGAAGAAGAGTATAATGACTTGAAGGTATGGGTCGACAACTTCAAAAATGTGTGGAGGGAGCGTGGTTGTACCATCATGTGTGATGGTTGGACAGGGACCACAAGAAGATCCATGATTAATTTTCTTGTGTATTGCAGCGAGGGCACTATTTTTTTGAAGTATGTGGATGCCTCAAACAGAATAAAGAATGCTAATTATTTGTACAGGCTAATGGATGACGTGGTAGAGGAAATTGGTGAAGAAAATGTTGTGCAGATAGTCACTGACAACGAAGCAAGCTATAAAGCAGCCGGTAATTTGTTGATGCAGAAGAGAGACCATTTGTACTGGGTGCCTTGTGCAGCACATTCTATTGACTTGATGATGAAGGATATAGGTAGATATCCTTTTGTTGCTGAGGTGGTACAACATACTCAGATGATTACGGGATTTATTTATAGTCACAACAGGATCTTACATATGATGAGAGAACATACAGGTGGACGAGATCTTCTTCGTGCTGGCCCTACTAGATTTGCATCAAACTTCATTTCTTTAGAGAGCCTGAGTAAATACAAGCATCAGTTGGCCCAGTTAGTCCACTCTGACGAGTTTCTGGCACATATAGGGACACTGAGAGCCGATGCTAGAGAAGTTGCATTGGCAGTACAATCGCTAGTTGGGGAGAGAAGTTTTTGGGATAAGGTTTCTCGCTATCTGAAAGTGGTTGAGCCTCTGGTACGTGTTCTGAGGTTAGTTCATGGAGATGACAAAGATGACATGGGATATTTGTATGAGGCCATGGATAGAGCAAATGAGCAATTGAGCGAAAGCCTTCCTACTTCTCATGACAAATGGTGGAGGATCATCGATAATAGATGGGAGTCGACTCTTCATCATGATTTTCATGCTGCTGGTTAATTCTTCATCTATTTAAGTTGATTTTATGTTATTAATTTTGTTCACATTTAATTTTATAACTAATTAATATTCAATTTATATGCAGGATATTTTTTCAACCCAATGTATCAGTATAGTGAGAGCGTGCATAATGACGGAGAGGTCCTTCGAGGCACAACTAATGTGATTACTAGAATATCAAGGAATACGAATGAAAGGATAGATGCCTTAGCAGAGGTAACGTACAAAGTAGGAGTTTATGAAAATGCATGCGTCTATCATTAACTTATGTTATTTATATTTATTTTGTAGATGGAGAGATTTAAATTGAAGATTGGCATTTATGGAGATGATGACGTCAGGGCTGCAGTAACGAGGACAACTCCAGGTGAATTACATAATAAATAGTCAAATATTAAATTTAATGATTGGCATTTATGATTATTGATATCGTCGTCTTCTTTTTTTTTTTGAACAGCTGAATGGTGGATCCAGATTAATTACAGACAAGTTGCCACAAATCCTTTGGCATATGTTGCAGTGCGAGTACTCAGTCAAACCACTTCTTCCAGTCAATGTGAAAGAAACTGGAGTACATTCAGTCTCATTCACACGAAGGTTCGTAACAGATTGGGGGTTTCTAGGCTGGAGAAGTTGGTGTACTGTCACTACAACATGCGTCTAAAAATCAGGCAGATTCAGGAAAGACAGAGGCTTGAAAGACAGAGATTCATGGAGTTTGCTGGCAGACCAGTTGATGAGCCTGTACATCAGATTGATATTGATGAACTGTTAGATGAAGAACACCCACTGCATTCTTGGGTGGAGAGCAGAGCAGCCAGAGATGCACAGCCTGAGTTTGATCCTCAGGATCGGAGTTGGGCAGAAGGTGAATTAGATGCAGTAGTTGCTCGAGATCCTGAATTTCAGACAACACAAGAAGGAGGTGCACTAGTTCTCCAGAGGCGCCGAAAGTCAGCCACACTAGAAGACACTGCTAGAACTTCTGCCTCTCAGCCAGCACTCAGGAGATCAGCTACTCAGGTGGATCCACAAAGAAGAAAGGAGAAAGAGCCAGCGGGACCTTCATTGCAGTCATCGAGCAGCAAAAAGAGAAAACAATCAAAAGGAAAGTCTAAACAACGAGTGGACCCATCAAAAGGAGAAGAAGGGATAGTTCAGCAGACTGGAGAGACACCTGAGGACACCCCAGCTTTACCACCTCACTTGGCCAGCATGTACGAGGCAGAAAGACAAACCTACAGGCGTAGAAGAAGGCGATTGAGGAAAACAAGTCAAGTGCGGAGTGATGACTCCACTGATGATGATGATGATGATGATGATGGAGATGGTGATGGCGCTGCTGCTGCTGGACTATCAGGAGGTTCTGTACTTAGGAGCAGTTACACAGGATACGATGATTACTCTGCACCTCCGAGTCATTCTGAAGGAACTCAAGGTCAGAGACAAGGACAACAAAGGGGATTTGAAGGCCAACAGAGATAGGCAGGATGTGATTGGCCACCATGGGAAGATGCACCTTCTTATCCGCCCATTTTTCATCCCCCTACACTGCCATATTCAGACATCAGCAGCACTACTGAAGGGTATTCTGGACCTCCACCTATACAGTACGGCATTTTTGTCCCTCCAATACAATCAGGAGAAAGTTCAAGCCAACAAGCTTACACACCTAGAGGTATTCAAAGAGGATTCGAAGACCTCGCTAGTTCCTTATTTGGCTATGGATATGCACCGGCAGATTATGGCCCGCCTGCTCAAACTTATGAACCGGATGATGAAGGATCACAAATGTGATCTTTCTAAGGTATTTTTCAACAACAATATCTTTTTTAATTAATGCACAACAAAAATTATTAGTTAGTTAGTTGTCTTTAATGTTTATTTTTTATGGATGTACATGAATTACATTCATTTTTATTGTACATCAATTGAATAATATGTATGTAATTTTTTCTGATTTTTTTTAATTTTTTCTGTTTTTTTCCTTATTTTTTTTCTAATATTTTCTATTTTTTCTGATTTTTTTTTTTTTTTTAAAAATCCGGCCGAGTCGGACCGGCCGGACTGAGTCTGGATCGGCCAACTCGGCCGATCCAGATCAGGTCGGGTCGGGATTGCCGGGTCCCGATTCCCGGTCCCGACCCGAGCCGGAATTCCTTGATTGTAAGCTTCCTTCAGCCTACTTTCCACGAGGATTCAAAGTACCAAAGTACAGGAAGTACGATGGTACCACAGACCCACATCATCACCTATCAGGGTTTCTCATAGATTCTCACAAGTGGCTCTATGATAGAGTCCTCCTTATTCACCTCTTTCAGAAGTCTCTAGAGGGTGAAGCTTGTTAGTATTAGATGGTTTCAAAGTCAATCCGATCCTATGTATTGATTCATTTTATTAATAAATGGCATTAATTAATTGTGTGTAATTAATTCGATCTATGTTTATCGTATCACGATGAAGTCCATGAACATGTGCAATAATCTTCGGATTATGATGAGATCATAATTACGGGATCGAAGATTTATAAACACATGTTCTTAATTGTTCCTAGTTATACGATGTTTGAGAAGGACATCGAACATCCGAATAGACTAGTATAGGTTTCTTCAGTTCATATAAGGAGGGTGACTGATCCTATAAGTCACTTGTGTGGAGACACTATGCTGAACCTGTAGGTGCTAATTGGCTAATAAGTTTACTGAACTGATCCGACTATGAATCGCTGGATGGTAAACACCACACTGTTAACTAGCTCGATTCTTTTGTCACGGTTGCGTAGATGATCCTTGGACCTGAGACGCCAAAGATATCTTGTTGGTAGGTTTCTGAACTTTGACCTTGACTAACGAATTCCTAACCATGGGTTATCAATAAGTCAAGTGATCGGGTTCAGGGAAATACCCTCGAAGGTAATTGTGTGTTCAATACGGGATCATTCGTTCTCGGTTGTTTGAGAGAGAATGTTCCGAGAATGATGCGCTCAAGTCTCTGGCCAGGGCGGACTCTATATCAGATAAAGAGTTATCTGATATAGATTAGCGGCATCTGATTCAGATGAATCGACCGGCTAGGATTTAATAATAAACCATATCTTAGGTTGATTCGGAAACATTGCACTGATGAAGGATTATATCTACGCGGTAACTGTTGACGGAAAGGTTCCAATAGAGGGTTGCGATAACCCCAGCGCCATCTAGGATCACGTGATGTTGTTTGGCATCCAACGTGATCGGAAGTTCGTCCGAATTTATTGTGGGACATTAAATTCGGCTGATTAATTGAATATAAGGATATTAATTAATTCAATGGGTCCGTAAAGAGTTACTGGACTTAATGGGTTATTAACTGAATTGGTATTTGGGCCTAGAGGGTAACACACAAAAGGTTTTCAAGTCGATGGATAATCCGACAGGATTTTGGATAAGTCTGGATTTTTATGAAAAACCGCAAATAGGCTTATTATAAAAGAACGGATACTACGTCGGAGGCCAGTAACCCTAATCTAGCCGTCGTTCTTTCTTTCTCTCTCCTCTCTATTGGGCGTGCGACACGAGGCGGCCATCTGGAGGCTTCGCTTCGACTCCCGACTGCTCCGCCTTCTGTCCGACCAAAGATTCTGAATCCGCATGTCGCGGCGGATTACGCGCAGCCAGATGGGATCTACGAATGCCGCATCGAGCAAGGAGGCGAGGACGATCCATCGCGAGGAGAACCGCGTGGATACCACTAGAGGCCAGGCATCTGCGCGGCTTGCGGCATCGCTCCGACGGAACCGGAAAACGAACACGGATTCGAATCCGCGCAAGGTAAATTCGATTTACTCCGGTTTTGTTTTGTTGATCGAAACGGGATGGATCTGATCCCGAATATTTTATTCTACTGCGTTTTTCGGTCGGATCTCGACACAACGAACCCAATAAGGCTTTGTGATGGTTTTCTTCCCTACCAGCTACTGACTTAATCAATTTCGATATGGTTTTGGAAAGATTCGTCACCCATTTCAATTACATGGCAGCCTTGCCTCCCACCTTATTCGATCTCGTAATGGAGAAAATGAAGTCTGACGAAGACTTCACTCACTTCGCTAATAGGTGGAGAGCTATAGCCTCTAGAGTAGAGGTTATCATCTTTGAAGCCCAAACTGTTACTATGCTTGTCAACAACGCCACCTCACAGTTCCAAGCTATTCTTATACTTAGCGAACTTCAAACATTTGCTCAATATAATCGAGCTAGGGTAGTTTAGTCTCAAATCCGGGATTCCACTTTGCCTTTGTTCTTCGAGAACAGAAATCGAAACAAGAAAGCCACACCGACTCCCACCACAGAAGGAGTCACCATTAATGAGCAAGTAAGCACTCTAGGACAATCAATCAGGTTTCCCAATTCTCAACCTAGGTCTGATGCTCAGTCCAATCAGAAGCAGTACTCAACTGTTCTTCTCTCGACTAATTATAGTCGTCCCATGGCCAAACTCACATCATATCCACCTTTGCCAGAATCGCTAGCGGACATTTTTTATGTCTTGCTAGCTTGCAATGCCATCCAACTCCCGCCACAACGAGAAGGTGTTCCGCGTAGTACGGACACATTGAGGTACTGCCCCTACCATAGGATCTCAGGTCACACAATCTACAACTGCTTCACCTTCAGGGATTGGGTGTATGATCTGAATGATGAAGGTAGGATAAACTGGGAGGATATGAAGAAGGCCATTGATGCCTTAAGGGCTAAGAAGGAGTTAGGAATCGTGAAAGATCCGTTACTCTCTCATTAAGCAGTTCAAGATCCATTCAGTTCTCAAAGTAAGGTCAACACTTTGATCAGAGACCTAGAACCCAAAGTGGTTCGCAGAGAGCAATATTGGGAGTATGAAGGATCTGGGATACAACATCAGGTTCCCACTTGGCTGAATGAGATTGGAAGGTCCACCCTAGAAGTCTCCACAATCTCTCAAAACAAACCTTTGGTCCTAATCCGACCTAAGGAACAACCGGCAATCCGCAAGCCAGTCACCCTCATTCAGATCCCTTCAATCACAGCTGAGGGACCCCCTCTATCTGTCTTCTGCCCAACCACGAAGCAGGGGTCGATGACCCGCTTCAATCCTATAAGGTCACCAGTGAAAGAGGTAGATCCAATTTCGGTGGGGGTAACACTCAGGAACCGTATTATTCCTCCAAGCCAGCATTTAGACTCCCAAGATAACTCGATCCCGATTGCGGGAAATGCTCAATTTGAATATGACATCCTCCAGCATTTGGAGAAGACTCCTGCCAAGATCTTCATTCTAGAGTTGATTCGAAAATCTTCCACACATAGGGAAATACTGTTCAATTTCCTACAACAAATCACAGTCAATGAAGATCTTCCTATTGGAGGAGTCACCAATGCCATTCTCTCGGTCACTCAGGCACCCATGATATCCTTCCCAGAAAAGGATCAAACTCCCCCCGAGTGCCAATCTCTTTCTTTGTGCTTAATTGCCTCTCTCAATGGTCACTCAGTAGACTCCATCCTACTAGATACTGGAGCCTCCATTAATGTTTGTCCCCTCAAAACTCTCAAGAAGATAGGGATAGATTTAGAAAAGGTTGAGTCCACCTCTATGATGGTCTCGACCTATGATAATTCTCAAAGGCAGGCAGACGGAAAAATCTTCCTACAACTGGAAATTGGTCCAGTGATTATGATTTCGAAGTTCTACATATTGGATGTTAAACCCATCTACAACGCTATTTTAGGGAGACTTTGGATGGACCAAACTTTGGGGGGCCCATCCACCAACTACTAGTGCTATAAGTTCCTGTATAACGGGAAAATTGTGAAAATCAAAAGCACTTCCTATATTGAGTCACTGGACTCAGTAACAGCAGAGCAAATTCCATCTATGATAACTTCCAAGAAAGGCAAAGAACCCATACTTTCGTCCGTCAGTTCTCATCCCAGGCCCAGGCCTGGCATAGGTTGGCAACTCATGGGTAAAATGGGGTATAATTCAGGCTCTGGATTAGGAAGAGAAGAACAAGGGATGCAAGAGTCCATTTCAGAGAACCCTATCATCAGGGGATTCAGACTTGGCTACAAGTCAACTGAACTAGCAAAAGGGACAGAAAAGTGGTCCCTCATGAATCACTTCATGAAGAAAAAGCAGGAGTTGCTCATGATAGAAGAAGTACAAGAAGAGAACGAGGACGTTCAAGAGGAAAATGAAGAGGACTTCGGCATAACATCCTTGTTTAATGAACCAGACAGCCCACGGGTAGGGCTCTTTTTGGTCAAGAATGAACCAGCACCTACCACGTTCATTCCTTTCTTATTCCATCCACCTTCCGTTCTTATGCTCCCAGCTTCGGTCATAACACAATCTCCCGAATGTTTCGCGTTCGAGACATTTGGTCACAAAAAAGGGTCAAATTCCTACACCCAAGGGTGTGAAGTCACTTTCGAAGAACTAGCATGTTGGAATAAAACATTCGTCACTAGGTCTTTGTCTTAAGGATCCACCCTTGTCCCGGTAGGGACAATTTTAAATCATTCTCCAAGTCATGTATATAGTAGTTCAAGATTTAGGCTTAAGCAAGTTCCATCTTTCTTAGTTTAGGAATTAGCAGACAGGTGTAAATACTTAAAAAGGGCTATCAAATTTCTTTAAGAAGGGGTCATCTCTGAACTGATAGAGCCATTGCAAGGTGAGTCTTGCAATGATGGCTTAGGTGTATTTGAGCTTAGTGAAGATGAGGAACAAGAAGACTGATGACTTGGCCGAACCATTTGTGAGTGGGATGAGACGGTTTGATGAGCCTCCGTCTGCTGTCGACGAACCCACCAAAGAAGTCAACCTCGGAACTTAGGAGGATCCAAAGATAGCGCTAATCAGTGCTAAATTGAGTCAAGAAGAAGAGAGGTCCATAACAGCCGTACTTCAAGAGTATCATGATGGGTTTGCTTGGTCATATGAGGATATGCCTGGATTGAACACAGAACTTGTAGAACACCGGTTAGTCCTCAAGTCTGACGCAAAACCTATGAAGCAAAAATTGAGACGGTTACAACCTGAATTAGCATTAAAGGTAAAAGAAGAGGTTGACAAACTGCACAAGGACAAGTTCATTCGGGTAGTGCTCTATCCTAAGTGGGTAGCTAATATCGTCCCCGTGGCAAAAACGGACGGAAATGTTAGGGTTTGCATAGACTTCTGTAAACTCAATCAGGCATGTCCGAAGGATGATTTCCCACTTCCTCACATAGACTTGCTGGTCGACAATACGGTTGGATTTGAAATGTTGTCCTTCATAGATGGTTTTTCAGGATATAATCAAATCCGACTAGCTAAAGAAGACCAAGAGAAGACATCTTTCGTAACGCCATGGAGAACTTATTGTTATATGGTCATGCCGTTTGGGCTTAAGAACGTTGGAGCCATCTACCAAAGGGCAATGATGGCAATCTTTCATGACATGATTCACACCGACATGGAAGTTTATGTGGATGACATCCTAGTGAAGTCTAAAACCAGGAAGGAGCATGCTCAAATTCTTAGGGCTGTAATGCAGAGGTCAAGAGAGCACCAACTGAAAATGAACCCAAAGAAATGTGTATTCGGTGTCTCCTCTGGCAAATTGCTAGGGTTTATGGTAAGCAGGAGAGGGATTAAGGTTGATCCGGACAAAGTGAAGGTGCTAGCGGAAATGCCCCCTTTTAGGAGTGTCAGGGATATAAGGGGTCTTATCGGCCGTCTACAATTTATCAGACGGTTCATATCTCAATATTCTGTGAGATGTAAACCCTTTTATGATTTATTAAAAGGAGGGGCAAAGTTTGTTTGGAGTGATAAGTGTCAAAAGGCCTTCGACGAATTGAAGTGTTATCTCCTCAATCCACCAGTTCTTATGGCTCCTATCTCGGGGCGACCTTTATTACTATATGTCTCCACTATTGAAGAATCAGCTGGATCGGTATTGGCCCAATTAGACGACGAGAAGAAAGAAAGAGCAGTGTACTATCTTTTCAAGCTCTTCAACGACACTGAAAAGCGATACACAACTATGGAAAGAACATGTGCGGCCGTCATCTGGATAGTGCAGAAATTGAAGCACTACTTCCTCGCCCACGAGGTTAAACTTCCAGTTAGAATGGACTCGATCAAATATTTACTAGAGTGGCCAGTTGTAACGGATAGGCTGGTGTGTTGGCAGACCTTCTTGAACTAGTTTGACATCACTTATGTAAGTCAGAAGGCTATAAAGGGGCAAGCAATTGCCGAGCACCTAGCTCACCATCCGCTGCCTACATTCTCACCCACCAACGATGAGTTCCCAGATGAGGAGTTGGGCCTAATAATGGATGATACTCCATCTTGGGTCCTTTACTTTGATAGGGCACTTACTCTCAAGGCAGTGGGGTAGGAGCGGTCCTTGTATCCCCAGAAGAGGTAGGTATTCCGCATGCTTGCCAACTCTCCTTCTCAATGACGAACAATATCGCTGAATATGAGGCCCTCTTAGCTGGTTAAAATTGGCATTGGCTCTCAAAGTCATAGAATTGAGAATCATTGGAGATTCTCAATTGATCCTCTGCCAAACCATGGACAAGTATCAAATCCGGGACCTTAAGTTGAAGCCATATCAGGAATTGGTAAGTTCGCTAGCTAGGCATTTCAGAAAGATTACCTATGTACATGTGCCTAGGTCCCAGAACATTCTAGTGGATGCCTTAGCTTCCTTATCTTCAGCACTAGAAATTCCCATCACCAGAAGCTCAGTAGCCATCACTGTACAAAAATAAGACTCACCCTCCTTTCGGGACCCTTGGTTCCAACAATTCCTCCTCTCATCTGAGCATGTCTCTGTCATCACGGAGGAACTCACTCCCGATTGGGATGATGGAAATCCATGGTATTTTGATATCATAAACTACCTTCGTGATGAATCCTTCCCGTCTTATGCCACAACTTCTGATCGCAAGGCAATCTGCCGTACATCTCAATGCTATCTCATCTTAGGCGGACTTCTTTTCAGAAGATCCTTCACTGAAATACTCCTTCGGTGTCTAGATGATGCCGAAATCCCTCATATCATCAAGGCAGCTCATGCGAGCGATTGCGGTGGTCATATCAATGGCCGTGCCTTAGCTCAGAAACTTCTCATGTCCTATTATTGGCCTTCAATGAAGGCTGACTGTTCCATATTCGTTCAAAGGTGCTTGAAATGTCAGTTACATACTAACAAGATTCATGCACCTTCATCATCCCTCAATCCTATCATTTCCTCTTGGCCCTTGGCCATGTGGACATTCGATATTGTAGGACCTCTGGAAGATCGATCAGGCGAAATGAAAAAGAAATCATTCATCTTAACTGCCACTGAGTATTTCACTAAATGGGCTGAAGCTGAAGCATTCGCGAAGATCAAAGCATCTACGGTGGTGAAGTTCATCAAGCGCAACATTCTCGCTAGGTTCGGGACACCGCGCGATCTCGTCACCGACAATGGACCACAATTCATCTCCTAGGAGCTCCAGGACATGTGTAGTATGGTATTAATTTGCATCACTCCTCACCTTACTACCCACAAGGAAATGGTCAAGCGGAAGCAACCAATAAAACTTTCATTCGAATCATCAAAAGAACTTGCAGATCTCACAATTATTCATATTGGTCTGATCGCCTAGTTGAGGCTCTTTGGGCGTATCGCACTTTTGTCCGAACTCCCACCGGACAAACACCTTATGCATTAACATTCGGGACAGATGCGGTACTTCCATACGAGATCCTTTTTCCTTCTTTAAGAGTGCAGTTGGATAGTGGAATCAATGATATTGAACGTCGTGAAGCCATGTTAACTCAACTGGAACTATTAGACGAAAGAAGGTTAATGGCGGCAAACCACGCTCAAGTTTACAGAAACAGGATTACGAGATTCTATGCAAAAAAAGTTCTCGAAAGAACATTTGAAATTGGAGAAATAGTACTCAAAAGAAAAATGATCAAAATTTCTGGTCCCATGAATAAATTGCAAGAAAATTGGAAAGGTCCGTTTGTAATCAAGGAGGCATACTCAAGTAATGCATATCGTCTAATAAATGAAAATGGAGAAGAATGATCTCATACTTGGAATGAGGTGTATCTGAAGAAGTTTTATCCTTGAAAAATCAAACTAAAAAAATCAATCAAAAAATTTAGAAATAAAAAATCCATTTTTTTTTTTGTACATACTTTAATGAAAATCACAAAAAATTAGAAAAAAAACATAAAATCCTACTGTCTGGTGACTGCCATGTAACCCCTGTCTAGGTCTAATTGCATGATAGAATGGGTTATCATTAAGATTTGGTTAAGACTTTGGTCCACCAGAACTTTGGACGTGTCTGCTTTACTTTCATACGGATCCCTATGGTCATTATGAGATGCACACATCTACACGTTTTTCAAAGTGAACCTTCTTACGATGAGTTTGAAGTCTTTAGTACACTACCAATTGCAACCTTTGCTTTTCGTCTCTCGACTGATCAGGATAGTCAACGCCCTTAAACGGTCGAGCTCAGCAAATTGTGGTTCCTCAACAACCCGATAGATGTAGCCCCTCAAATGGGCCTAAATATGAAATGTAAAGGATCAGAGCACGTGAAGAGGGCAGTGTCCCCGTAGGCGGAATATCAAATAACCCCAAAAATATCAAGAAAAAAGAAATTACAAAAAAGGGGTTCAAGCAATTGTACAAAAAAACCTGATCGTGACTGTGGTTGGCCATGAAATCTACCAAAGGCCCGAAAAATCAAAAGTAAATAGGGGCATCTAGGAGGTCAAAAAAGGATCTGTTTTGTCATAGCTCTATCTTTTAATGGTTTTGTCGATCCTCCTGTAAGGTTTGCCTTTAAATTTCTTCACTTTTCCTCCCCCAAGGTTCAACATGAGATAGCTATCTAAAGACTGAACATTATTTTAAAATGGTTCGTTTTAAAAAATCATCACATGCTCACATGATCACAGAGGTTCAAAATGGGTGAAGAGTAGTGTCCGTGCCTCTGGTGAATCAATTTCTTAACCGCAATCTCAATGAGCATCCTTAAAACTTCAGACTTAGGTCAATGCAAGTGCGTCACCAATAGGTGTGACGACGTCTGATTCCGGGTCAGCGTCGCGCGGTTGACCGTTAGGGTTCCAAAGTGTTCCATCTTATATCTTCTAGGTTGTGAGGAAAGAGACCCGGATCGGGCAAATCATTTACCTTGAAAACTTTTTGGGCGAACTTGGTGGTCGGAAGCAGCTGGGAGCCTAAGTGTGGCATGACGGTATTGTCATCAGTATGAGTCTTAACCGGTCGAGGTCAGTTTGAGGAGTCTAGAGGCCCAAATCAACTTAGATGTGTGCTTAGGATACATGGGAAGTTGAGTGTGCATTTCTCTTTCATCATTCAACCAGGCTAAGTATGGGTAGTCACAAGGGATTCGTAATAAAAAACATGTTTTCATTCGTTAGAAACGTTTGCACCACACACCTCATTTGTTAATATCTCCTAACATTTGTTTCATTAATCTTCCTTTTGTCTGATTAGTAGGACACGACCCCTTGACCCTATGCGAAGGCTAGGAAAAAGGTAATTACTCTTTTTTGGGTAAGGGGCCGAAAACAAATACTACTAACCGTTTCCCCTAATATTGTGCATATAGGAAGAACATGTGTGAACAGAAGCAAAGCAAGAAATGCCCAGACATCCAATAGTGAAATATGCAAGCATAACGTAAAGTTCATACATCATAAAACAAGGGCATACCCCTGTAACAACACTCAATCTCTCTTCTCTCCCTCTGCCTCATCCTCTTTCCTTTCACGAGAGGAGTGTTTCATTTGACTCTCGGCATCGTCCTCTCGAGCACGGCGATGACCCGATGTCGACCGCATGGAACCCGAAGATCCGGCAGGTCGGAGAGCCCTCCATGCATCCTCAGCAAGTAGGGAGTCGAGGTCCCTAAAGATAAAACTCCCGGCGGGTGCCTGCCCAGCCGATGGGGCAGGGATAGGCGGACGAGCTCCTGGACTCTGCGCACTAGATCTCGTGGCTCGTTCTCGCCCCTTTTTCATCACTCGGTCCCACAAAATCCGGTACTTGAAATCAAGTTCCCTCGCCTCTGTCTGAGAGGTCAGCTCCTCTCGCAGGTCGGCTATCTTCCCCTCCCAGTACACATCTGGATGGGATCCCGCTCCTGTTCTTGCTTGAGCCACCCGTTCCTCAAGCACCTGATCTCTTAATTGCTGATTGAGGTTCTCCAATTCCTTCGCCCTGTCTAAGGCGGCCTCCACCTTCTGGCGCTGTAAGAGGACTTAGGGTTAGGCAAGTTCAATCAAGGTAACACAGGGATAAACAACTCTCACCTGCTGTGCCAAGTTCGCCTCCTGGGCCTCCGCACGATGTAGGGCATCCTGTAACCTCGCCTTCCAATCAGTAGGGGCAGCTGGCCCCTGAGAAGATGATCCTACGCCAGGATCCCCTCGCTGCCCTTGACAGGCGAGCATTCCCCTCTGCATCACAAAAATTCCACAAAGATAAAAGGGCAATACCACTCTTGAATCCAAACATCAAATTACTTACTAGCTCTCCAATCTAACGAAGCAAGTCACCCGTATGCAGAACCAAAATCTTGTTCTGATTCCTTAAAATCTGTACAGCTTTGGTCTCTGGCATCTGTTACAAGTGCACGTTCATGTTGGGTTAGTAAGAAGAAAATAAATGAAAGGCAAGTGAATTGAGAAGATTGAATTAACTCACCCGACGAGCATCTAGATACATGCGATTTGCATACCGTCTGGCATAATCCCCCAAGTACGCATGGCTATCTTGAAGGGTCTTATCCTCCTGCAGGGCATCTCCCGTGCGATGCCATACATTGATCTCAGCTTGCCTTATCACTCGCCAATCTTGACCGATTGCAGAAGAGCGACGATGATCGCTGTTCATATTAGGATAAGTCGGCAAAGCAAGTAAGGGCTGATGCCATCCCCACGTACGGTAAGCCATCTGAACAAAGAGGCCATCACAAATATTCACACATACCAGGGGCACTTCTCGTCGGAATTGGGAAAGGCTTTGGGTCACCAACGGATGATCAGTGAGATCCTCCTCTGCATACGGCATCTACACCACCTGTTTGAACTTGAAAGTTAGACTCAACTATTGATAAGGAGAAGCATATCATGAATCACTCACCATATGAGGAGGAAAGGTGTCAAGCTGGGCACGGATGTCCTCTACGCGGTATAAGACGGGACGATAATCCCGATTCACCTCCCACCGCGCGATGAGAGGAGTCCATCCCTCACGATCCATGGAGATTGTCCCACGGCCATTGGGGAAACGAGTGTAACCCCAAATCTGCAGAAATAACGCAGTCAGTACCAATTCATATGAACAAGGAAGGTCAAAGATCAATGATCAAGAAGAATTACCTGAAGGAAAGGCGTGAACTCGCCCAAATTTGTGGATCCTTGGCGGAAGCTCACTAGGTGAGAGAAAAGGTGGCCGAGCATCGCTGCCCCTCATGCCATCTTCTTCGCTGCTTGGAGGTCCTCCAGCAGCGACAAATACTTCAGGTTGACCTTGTCAGAGGCTGTGGCAAATAGTAGTCTCCCGAAGAAAAATAGGAGGAAGATCTGCAGATTCTCGTCATCTGAGTGGCCATCTAGATCTAGCAGAGTTGCCACCCTCTCGGTAAATGCCTCAAGAGTCTCGCTTGGCATCCGCCGTATCCGACTCAACCCCACAGACCGGGCAAAATGGCCAAGAGGTATGTGTGCGGGATAATGCTCCTTAAATTCGGTAATACCCTTCACCCATGAGTCGATCCGAAAGCTGTCGATAATCCCTAAGCTCTGGACCCACCACTGGATCACCAATAACTGGCAGGCATGTCAGGAATGATATGTCCTCCAGCGTGGGCAACATGTGCCCTCAAGGCATAATAAAGGCCCGACATCTGTCATCCCAGCGCTCCCGTGAAGCTACTAAGAATGGTGCATCCACCATGAACGTCGGATCCGGAACAACGGCCCGAATCCAAATGTATCCACCTGAAATAAGAGCAGATCGGGCAGTGCATGGTACTAGACTCAGACCAACTCTCAAGAAACTCTGCCCTGAACTCTCTGCGGGCCCTGCAAATCCAACAAAAAAAAAGAGAACAAAAGTCCGCTTCGATGGGCGGTGGGGTGACCCGCCGTTTGAAGCGGCGGGCGACGGGGCGGTCCGTCGTCCGCCACCCGTCCTCACCGCCGCATCTCCTCGCTTCTTAAATAAAAAATTCAAAGAAAATTTTACCTTCTTCTTCTTCGGGAGAGCCTCTTCGTTGCCTACGTTTCCTTCCTCATCTTCTTCTTCCTCTTCGCCAGCGTCTTCTTCCTCTTCACCGGCGTCTTCTTTATCTTCCCCCTCTTCTTCATCACCTTCCGCCCCTCTTTCTTCTTCTCCCTCCTCGCCGCCGCCGAACACCTCCTCGCCGTCGCCGCCGCCGCCGTCTCGCCATTGCCACCATCATCCCTACAGGTCCTTCTTCTTCTAAGAGAGCGGGGCAGCCACATACGAGCCATGAGAGGGTTGGAAGAAAGCTGGGGTAAGGAGAAGGAAAAGGAGAAGGTAATAGGGAGAAAAGAGTTTTAGGGGTTTTTGGAATATACGGCACCTCTTCTTCGGATCCAGGCAACCACGCCGTGGCCGTCCGTCGGTTCGGACGGCTACAACCGTGGCCGTCGGCCGGTCCGGATGGCCGTTCACTTGGCCGTCTGGTCCACACTGCTGTTCCTCGGTTCTTAGGATTTTAAAATTCAAAGAAGGCTCTGTTTATTCAATAAATTTTAATAAAATACATCATTCTAGGGCTTTACGACCCATGAAAAAGGCAGAAATAGCAGGTCGTACATTCTCCAAATAATTCACATACATCAATGCAGGCTTTGGTGAATCTAGAATGACGGTGCCATACACGTCGGAGTCGTTCTGTTGCCTTTGCTTCCCTCGCATACCCAGTATGCCTTGGTACAATCAACATATCATGTAAACCAGGAAACGACACCTGTCTTGGAACTCCAATTTGGAGATGGCAGTGATGCCCTTGGTACAAGGCTAACTCGTTAGGTCCGATTAGCTACAACTCACGTTCACGAGAAGCCCTTGTGGTAAATTCCATACCTCGAAGGATCATCGGAACAAAGACGAATTTTTCCACAGTCAGGAAATTCAGGTAGTTACGCCAGTCATCCCTCATCTTGAGATGAGCCGTGAAACATTTGATTTGATCTTCTGGATCAAGAAGAGAGCGTGCAGGATACCACGTACTGTGCTGAAAGATCCTGGAAGTAGTGATCACCTTCTCATCAAAATCGAAAATCAAGTGCATCTCTATCCACAACTGCAGAGTGAACATACTCCCTCTCGTAGATTGCCCCATGCTCATGTGACTAAGGCCGCCATAAAGATATGACAGTATTACTGGGGCAAGGGATTGACCTCTCCACAGTAAGCTCAGCATACTCACATACTCTCTCTCCAGCATAGAGCCTGTAGTTGGAAACCACAAGATACCCCCGAGGGCTAAGCATAGCCCCCGCATCAGTCTTTCAGGCTCGACCGTCTTGCGTTTGATTTCTTGGATCAACCAGTGCGCAAGACGATCAACAAGAATTCCTCGCTTGTCACTCATACGGCACACCTCCCGCTTGTGTTGCACTATGTCAACAAAGATCACCTCCCAGGCAGGCAGATTAGAGGGATTGCCAATTGTTAGACCATCCCAGCCATAGAAAAGTTCTACTTTTTCCATCAACACGGTTGCTTTGAACTCCCGAAACGCGAATGTATGCGTCTTCGGATGCTATAGTTCGAGCAGTGTGCCCAGACCCTCCCAATGCCAGTGTACGGAGTTGAACCACTTCGCGAACACAATAGACCGGGTCAGATTCCACCGGCGCATGTACACCCTCATGTCCAGTGTGATCACATCCATCAAGTTTGCAAGCCATGAATACCTCCGAGTATGCCGCGCATTAGGAAATCTAGGAACATACTGCAGGTCAACCCAAAGTCAAGGAAGAGAAAATACAATCAAAATAAAGAACATAAAAACTTGAGCTTACTTGTCATGAGCCAGTAGGTTGCTGAGAAGGCCTTCAACATCGAACAGAACCTGAGGTTCTCTAGCAGCCGCATGAGCAGAAGACGAGGCCATAGCCATCGAAGGAAAGTTTGAAGATTTCAGAAGGGGCTTCGGGTCAACCCTCCCCTTTTAAAGTCACAAAGATAGATTTTGGCCCCTTCCAGTTTCTATAAAAGACGGAGGGCATGCACATCTACCCTTCCATGGACGGCTTATTCCCTGGCCTTCCACCTTTTCGTAGAAGGCATGCTAGTTGGCCTTCCACCATTTTTATGAAAAGCACACTCCGTAGCCTCTTACCTCCTCGGAAGGCATGTTAGTTGGCCTTTCACCATTTTTATGAAAAGCACACTCCGTAGCCTCTTACCTCCTCGGAAGGCATGCTAGTTGGCCTTTCACCATTTCTTATATTAACCATATCAATTGGGAGGTAACTTTACTATGGTTTCAGGAGACCTCTTTGCTTAACATCAACGAATTAATGGTTATTCCTGAAAATCGAGTCGAAGCCATATCGGATTGACATTCTACCATTAGAATAGCCATATCTTCTATATCAGCTTCGACTCGAAACTAGCTTTTGCTTCTCATCCTTTTGCAGTTTAAATACTTGAATGCTGTGATCATTGAATATATGAACTTTGCTAATGGGCGCTATTGTAGCTGCACGAAATCCGAAGCCAGTAGAATTAATGCTACAGGAGGCTAATTACTTTGGGCATATAGACTCTGAGTTCCTCTTTAAACAAAATAATGAGGAGTCTATGTTCCCCAAGTTATTTGATTGGCCAATAAATCCCTCCTGCTTGCATTAGGAATTAATTTTCTAAATTTTAAACCAGCATGCATTGTATAAGCATCTATCCTCGCCCTAGGGGCAATGACCATAATTTATCACTTTGCTTAACCCATTGTTGATTTGTGAGTCTGGCATATGTTCGTTTGTCGATTCTTTGAATTGCAAGACCTTGCCTTTTCTCTTAAATCCACGTGCTTGCGAATCTCTCACTTGGCGATCATGTGATGTGCAAGACCACCGTGCGTTCGTTGTGTTGAGACCTTTTCAAGTCACACTCCCTCCATCTTCTTTGTTTGAGATCCCCTTGGGCTAGATCGCCATGCATCCTAGTGCGCCAATGTCTTGCGGTTCCAGCACCCGAGGGTCCCACAGATTGTGACTCTCCGGTATGGATTTTGTTCCCGTTCCAAATCACCCTTGCAGTCCAAGTAGCTAACTCTCGTCCATTCAACACATTTGCATATCTTCCTTGGGAATAGCCTATCCTTTTCAGGCCGTCGAAAATCAGGTTTGATTTCCGGAACACCTATTTATCATTCCATTCCACTCCACTACAAAACAGGTGTCCTGGAGGGGCATTTGTAGACATCCGATTTTGGATACCTCATTGGTCATAAATCCCATATTACCATCATAGTCCATCTAATTTTCTTATAATTCAGTCCACTAAATAATCAAACCCATTAACCAATCTCCGCTTCCTCTCGCCTGTGGAAGGCCAACCCTTGCCTTCCACCACCTGCGGAAGGTCAGTTACCTTGCATTCCACCGTTTGGCCACTTTTTTTACTTTCCGCCACCTTTTTGTGGAAGACTAACTAGCCTGCCTTTCACCACCCGTGGAAGGCCAACCTTGCCTTCCACCACCTTTGGAAAGCCGACCCCTGCCTTCCACCATCCGTGGAAGGCCAACTGGGCCGCCTTCCACCTTTTCATGGAAGGCTAGTTACCTGGCCTTCCACGGAAGTGGGAGGCAAGATAGTTGGCCGTCCATTCCCTTAACTTCCACCTTGACCTTGTCTTCCCACGATCTCTTCCACTCGCCACCCTCATCTCCCACTACTCTGATCACTCCCCGCTCCGGCGACTGCCACGTCCACGACCTCCGATCTCTGACTATTTCCTATTGATTCTAAGAGATTTACGGGGATTTAGACTCCTATTTTCCTCCTATTTTTCCTTCACCTATTTAAACCCTCCATGTCCCCTCGGAAGGGGGGGGGGGGATTGGAAGGCTTCAGTTTGCAAGGTTGGAGATTGAAGTGCTTCAAGTGGGAGAAAGTTTTGGCAGTCGACAAGTTAGAGGAAGCAGAGGAATCCTCTGCATTCCAAATGGGCCTGTTGTCTTAATTCTATCCTTCCTTTTCTCTTTTCCTTTTCATTGCATTCCCACCATCCATCCACTCTGTAGCATCATCTTCTCCTCCTATTTTTCTTTTACCACATTACTTCTACTTTTCATTATTACCACACACGAGCATCCCATCTGCATGCACGCATCTTAGGACATCCTAGCACCCACTTTAACAGAGGTCCCAAACAAAAAACGGGAGGTGGGTGGCCATAAACATATAGTCTCCTTCCCTCCCCAAACACCCACCGGTGCGTTCCTATTCAATTTTCGGTTTATTTGATCATATGCATGAATAGCTTCTACACGTCACAGTCCTAATTGGGTTTTCGTTTCTTTGTTCTATCTTTATCTCTCAGGGGCTCTTACTACTTTTCGCGCGCATACTACCGAGTTCTCTACCTTCGGCTGGCCAGAAGTAGAGAAGAGGAACCCGTTATCTCTCGCTCCACTAGAATGCGATCAACCTCATCATCCTGCGGAGCACAGGGACCGTAAGGTAATGCTCCTAGCGATCACACATTCCAATCCTTAACCCCGTCTAAATAGCCACAGTGCTAAGACGAACGGAGAAGCCCTCGCCGGAAGGAGACAGCAGCGGCGGGGACGTTCCGGGCGCCTACACCTACCTCGAGTATCAATCCTTGCGTGGACAAATACTTAGCACGGACCCTCTTCCTACTTTAGAATAAGTATGTTATAAGGTTCTGAATGAGGAAGTATGTAGAAAGGCAATGAATGGTGGCAATGCGCTTGCTGTTTCTTGTGATTTGGGAGAATATTCAGTACTGGTCAGCACCACTCTGAAGTCTGTAGAAGCCTGTCAATCTTTAGGAAAGGTGAAAGTCAAATCTGTCAAACACTACAACTCATTGTGGTAAGGACAATCAAAATGTGGAAATTTTTTAGGATCTTTATCCTGACAAGAAGCCCTTGAAGTCCACAAAAAGTGGGAAGTTTGTAAAAGGCAATGTTGCCATGGAACTTGTTGAAAATCTAACACCATTTTCCCTGGACCTTAGTCTTACTATCTCGCAGGTGTCTACACTATCTTTTGCTAACATTGACCACCTACAATGGATTTTCTCATAGTTGGGATTCTTTACTTCTCCCACTTCAGGTAGCTTTGGGGGCGGCCTTAATACCTCCAATTCTCCTTGTACTCTGTGGGTTATTGATCAGGGGCTATGAATCATATGACTGGTATTCCTACTTACTTTTTTTTCTTATTCTTTGAGTTCTGAATAGGGTAAGGTTACCATTGCCCATGGTACCCGTGCCACTGTAGTAGGGAAGGATACCATTAACTTAAATCGTGGCCTCATCCGGTCATTTGTTCTTCATGTACCTACTCTACCTATAAATCTCCGTTTCGTAAGCAATCTCACCAAGTCTCTAAATTGTTTTATGACCTTTTTTCCCACTTAATATGTTTTCTAGGATTTGCGAACTAGACAAATGATTTTGGGAATGGTCGTAAAGCGGGTGGTCTCTATCATCCTGAGCTTGGTGGGAGTGCAACCTTCCAGTCTAGTATCGATGGTGACGTAAGTGTCCAATAGTCACTGAGCTATATCTAACCCATTTAATTAAACATAATGACCCAATATTCATCCCAAAATATATTTAACTCAAAATAAGTTGAATTAATGAAATTTAAGTCAGTTCGATTTTGGTCAAACTTGGTTAAAGCCGATAAATTGACTTGAAAATCGTGAACCAGAGGATGAAGATATAATCATCCTTTCCCTCATAAGATAAATTTCCTCTTCAAAATTTATTCTTCTGCTATAAACCCACAATCTCAACTATCCACTGCATATTGGACTAGGCAACCATCCTTGTCAATAAAAGTATCCATTACTTGATTCAAAATATCACACCCACAGATTATCATTCTTATTTTCTATCTTCGGAATGGCAACACAACCAAAAATCCAATTCTTACATTCTCTAAAATCTTTTCGTGTTACAAAGTACCATTGAAAGGGTTCCCTTATTTCAACTTGTTTATATTGTAATTGTACCTAAGCAGTTACTTCAAATGGTTCTTAAAAGAATGATCTTTTATGACCCTGATCTAATTTACATTCCATTTCAAAATTAGAATTACCTCTAACCACCTCAAATTCAAAATAAGCAAGCACACTCTAAATCTCACTAGATTAGCCATCATTCTAAATTTAGTGCTTAGCAAATCTTTTGAAGTCACTCTCTGTTCTAGCTCAAATCTGGATCAAATCTTCATCACTTCAAGGTCTATTCCTTTTCTTGTCAACCACATTCTCTATCTCCTTATTTGTTAACTAAATTGAATCTTGCAAGACTTACCCTCATCAAATCCTATTGAAAGCTAACACGCAACTTCCAATCCACTGCTCTTACTATGGATACTTGAATCTTGCCTACTAGGGTTCAACATAGCCCATCTTATCTAATAGAACTCCAAATTCACGGCAATGCTTACCAATAGTTCTATAAATCCTTGTCGCAAAGGTTTACTGATCACTTACTGGCTCTAGAATAAACATTTTATCCCCAGAAGTTTCAAATGTATGCTAGGTCTCATAATTCAACTCACCATAACACTCGCCTAAGCCCTTCACAATTCGAATCTCACTATTCTATCATAGCAGCTCTTACTCTTCAAATTCACTCTACTTAGTTTTATACATAACTAATCTTTTACTCTTCAAATTCACTCTACTTAGTTTTATACATAACTAATCTTTTACTCTTCAAATTCACTCTACTTAGTTTTATACATAACTAATCTTCATAAACTACACTTTACGACCTCCTTACTGTTCAAAATCTTCAAACCTATTAAGACTTAACCCAAACATTCACTAGTATAACTTTCTAGGGTTATCTCGATCCAATGTCCAAGTCCAACCTCTTCCCAAACCTTCATAGGAATCGAACACTAACATAACCAGTCCACAAAGTCTGCAAGTGAAATCGATGTGTACATTATAATCGAATAACAGCCGATCAAACATCGTTATCAAAACATGGCATGTTAGTGGACACTTAGTTCGTGGTCTGTCCATCGGTCATGTTACTAAGGACCAACTTCTGAAAATCTTAAGTATCCGAACACATACTATGATCAATATCATGAGCTGGATACATCATGGTACCATGAAGAATCGGGAAGAGCACAATCAAGAACATGTCGTTTAGCATATCAATAGGTATAACCATGAAAATATGATTCAAGCTACATCAAAAGATCATATATTTATAATATCAACAATGTCACAAGCACATAGTCAATGAACTGCTATAAAAGAAAAGTTCTAATAACTCACATGTGTCCAAGTCCTTTCTAGATAGTATGATTCCTGTCAATCTCATCTTTGTTCATATCACAATTTCTAAAAACACCCATATTGAGGTTAAACTGGGGTTCCGCTGTTTGGAAGTCTACCATTACTTGATCATAAATCTCCCTCTATCTTCATAGTTGTTGCACATTCATAAGTATCATCTGTTTAACCGTAACTTAAGTTTCCGCCAAGCTATTGTAGTGCATGACTTCTCTCCTAGTCACTTCCTATTTTATCTTCATCTTTTGACTTGCTTCACTACCTCAGTTGATAGATCTCTAAAATGCTCGCTAACCGCGTGATCATATCTAAGTTCCTTCAACCTTGCTTTTAGATTGTCCAAGTCACCCTACTAAAGGAATCCACACAAGTTTCCTTAAACTCGTCGTTCTACTCTAAAATGTTTAACATTCACAAATCACTCCCTATGAATTGACTCTTTAGGATATCCAGTATCGCCTACTATAGCTTACGTCCCATCTTATGTTTTAGGTTTACAAATCCTTTTCTACTACTAGAATCGTGTCTAAGTTCATCTCACTTATGCTCTTAGTCCTTTCAATCTTGAAGTGGATAAAGTTGAATATTTCACAAGTTGGGACTATGCCATTTTCACCCTTATGCTTATCATTAACTAAATGTATCAGTGATACCTCTATACCACTCATTAGTGATCTTCACAAGCTATCCACACATTGTTGCCTCTCTTACTATTGTCATATTTGCCTTGATTTGGAATTTATATTCACAGGGTAGTTGTTTTGTTGAGTGCAGGTGATTTCACATCTTTTCTTAATTTATTGATTATACATCTGGTGCTTCAATGGCAATAGAATCTTGTGCATGTAATTCTCTTCCTGTGCCTGTTTTCATGTTTGGAAGAGATAATCAATGCTTGAACTTTATTCTAAGCTATTTTCATGTATTCTCATGGACTCCATGAAACACCTCTGATGGATGGTCTTTTAACTGGATTACAGCTGTTGGTGCTGAAATTGCAAAAACCTGCAAGTATGTTCATGTACCTCTAGAGTCCTATGATTTACAGGCGGCTCTATGCAATCAAGGCTTTGATGGTAGCAGGCCAAGTTTATGGGCAATTCAGGTTATTATATGCCATTTTTGTTGGTTCTACAGATACAGCGCTCTTTGGCACAACTAACATGTAAACTGCAGTTTTTCCCATGTTGGACTTACCACTCATTTCCAATCAGTAAGCGATGTCTTTAAAATAATTCTCATCAATCCCAACACTTCTATTTAAAATGCAAGTTATATGTTTCATGGTCTTTTGCTAGCTGTTTTTGTCAATTCTCCTTGCATATTTCTCTCCAAGATTTTTCTTCCTTTTTGACAATGTCATTACAGCATGTAGATAAAACATTTCATTCAGCATGCTTTTACCTAACTCTGCCAATATTGACTCTGACATGGTTACTGAAAGGATGACTGACCTGTGACTTATGCCATTGCAGGGACTTCCAATGATGACATTAGAAGACTTCAGAGAAATTCTTTCTGTTGTCAGTAACTTGGCCACGAAAGGTTGCATTTTTGTTGGAGAATTGCCTGGATGGTTGGTTGATACAGGAAAAGGAAGCCAGGTCTATCCCTTCTTTGCACATGCATTCCACCCAGAACTTAGTGATGCCATTCACAGTATTAGGCCAGCTTTTGTTATAAAATGTCTACTCAGGGTTATCCAAGGGGTATGGGCAATAGTGTTGCATCAAAAGTCTATAATTGGATTCCTTCAAAAATCAAATACGACATAACATCTATAACAGAAAATCATGAAGATTACTATTGCATCGTAAAGCCTCCAATTCTGTTCTTCAGAAAAAAACAAAAGATTGCATATTATTTAAGAGAAAATCATGGCTTCTGGATTTGCATGTTTTGAACTTGTCTGTGTCGTTGCAGTTGTGGTATTAACTTGAGAATAACTTGCTGCACCGGTGTTTTTATTTAATTTTTTTTTTGAATTTTTTTTTTTCGGTCGGGCTCATGGTGTCTTACATGGCCATACAATCAATTTTTTTACTGTTCATTTGGGGTTGGTTTTCGAATTTTCATCTTTTTCTGGGTCCTCCGATCTGAGATTGGAATGTATGACCATGTGGGGGGGGGTTGGTTGGGCCTGACCCAAAAAAATTCAGTTTTTTTTTAAAATAAAAACACCAGCAGTTGTAGAACAAGCTGCCGGTGCAGCAAGTTATTCTCTAACTAGTTATGATTGTTCTTTTGAAAAAAACAGTTAGATAATTGATAAATTAATAACTCTAATTACTATTATTCAGATAATATGCTTTTCTGCATTTTTATAGTAACATGTTGAGTAACAACTGTTCATAAGATGTGTTACAAGTTTAGCCTTTTAAAGGCCCAAGTGTCTTAGCTAATCATATAATCATGTGAGGTGTTCATCAAGTCATTGAAAGTTCCAGTTCCAATTTGGGTTATAAAACTCTTAGATCATTACTTTGTTATGTAGTCTTAATTTTGATTCAAATTGAAACAATCCACATCATTCTTGTGTGTAGTGAGGTATATATCTGAAGTCTCATTTTGATGTGAATTGAATAAACTATCTACCAACATCGTTCTTGTGTGTGTTGAGGTATATTGAATAATGAAGAGAGTATGAGAAATATAACGTGAAACAGCTGAAAAGTTTGTTTTCTTCTGATCTCTGTTCTTCTCTTTCGTGGTTTATTACTTTCATGCCTCATATTAGTCTGTATATATCCTCTCCTTTTCTTCTTTCTTTTCCTTTTTGGAAGGTGACATAAGTCACGATTCATTGAATAATAGAAGATAATTACACCAAAAGCCAAAAGGCCCCCACCCAATGGTTAGACCCACTTACAGATACTCAAAGGAACAAGAGAAGAGCTAATTATCAAGCAGAGTACAAATTTCTTCCAAACTTCTATCCTTGTGAGCAAATCATGTCTGCTTTTCTGAAAAATCCCTGCTGCACTTCCCCACTCTTCTGTCCACCTCATGGCTCTATTCAATACCTCAAAGATAGTTCCAAAATCCTCCCTGAACCTCCTTTATTCCTTTCATACCAAATGGCCCAAAGTCTAGCTGGGGCTAACAAGTTCCACATCTCTTTCTGAATGGAATGGGGACAGACAAGAATCCACCGCTGAAGAAGTCCCATAACTGAAGTATGGTCCACCCACTTGATACCCACTGTTCTGCAAATAATTTTCCAAACCTTGAATACAATTCCACATAGTAGAAAAAGATGATCGTGATCTTCTTCAAATGCTGCACAGAATATGCAGCATGAACTCTGAATACTGAATGACTTTGTGACTCTCTGACTTGTGGGTAATCTGTTCCATGCAATTTTCCACAGAAAAACTTCAATTTTGTTCGGCAGTTCTTTGGCCTAGACCAGATCCTTCCACCACACTCTGCATCCCCCGTCATCCACAAAGTGCACCAGACGTCTCATTGAAAAGTTCCCTTTGCTGTTCCACCTCCACACTCTTCTGTCCTGTTGATCAGAACTTAACTGAACTTGACTCACAATCTCCAGTAATGCTACGAATTCACCTAATTCTTCTTCAATAAGATTCCTTCTCAAGAGAATATTACACTCTCTGCTGTTATAGCTTGACAGAACCTCAGCCACTGAAACATCAGTATTGATTACTATCTGAGATAGGTTGCTGAATTGAGCTGCCAATGAAGATTCAGAACACCATCTGTCCTTCCAGAATTGAACCTGTTGACCATTTCCAATAAGAATTCCAGTGGAAATCTCTATTAAATCTGCAGCCTTAACTATATTTTTCCATATAGGTGACAAATGATAATTTCTGGTAGGATGGAGTGCCCATATACTAGAATTAGGAAAGTACTTGTACCTAACAATTGCCACCCACAGTGCCTCCTGATCCTCCCCAAGTCTTTACAGCCACTTTGCCAACAGAGCCATATCAAAAGTTCCTAACTTTGTGAGGCCACTCCTTGTTTTTTACTACTGCACACATAGCCCCATTTGATCAAGTGGAGTGCCTTCTTTTCTCTCTTACCTCCTGACAAAAAAAAGAGCATTTAGCTGCTTCTAAAATTCTCTCCACAGTTTTTAGAATCTTAAATTGAGGCATAATACACTGCCAATGAAGAGAACACTGTTTTGAAAGAATCCATCTTCCTCCTATAGAGAAGCTTCCCTTTCCACCCTTCCAGTTCGTTTTCAAACTTCTAAACTGAAGGATCTCAGTCTCTAATTCTTATTGCACCATCAGTCAATGGCAGATCTGAATACTTGACCGGAAATTGAGAAGGAGAACATGTCATGATATCTGCAATGTTAACCACGAAGGATTTGACATATTAATTCCTACCACTTCAGATTTCTCAAAGTTGATCTTGAGGCTAGTAATCAGTTCCACAATAATGAGCAAATTTCTAATATTATGAATGACTTCCTCCCTTCCAGAGGTGAACAAGAGTGTGCCATCTGCAAATTGGAGATGTAAAAGCTGAAAGTTATTCCTTCCGAAGCAAAAACCATCAATAAACCCCAAATCAACAGCTCTGTCCCACAGTGAACTCAAACTCTGGCCAACAAGTAAGAATATTACAGGAGAAATTGGGTCTCCCTGTCTAAATCCCTCTACTGCTGCTAAAGTACCCATGGGGCTGCCCATCAATCAAAATAGAGAATCTAGGAGAATAGATGCAACTCATAATCCATTCAATCCATTTCTGAGAAAACCCCATCAGCTGAAAAGCACTCTTGATGCAATGCCAGCTGACTCTATCATATGCTTTTTCAAAGTCCAGCTTCAATAGGACTCCTTTTTTATTCATGCTCTTGTGATGATGAATAGCTTCATAGTCTGCCATATAGTTGTCCAAAATAAATCTCCCTTTCTAAAAGGACGATTGATTCTTCCCAATAAGTAGATCAATAACCTCTTTCAAACTTGAAGCCATCACTTTAGTGATTATTTTATAGCACCCATTTAGCAAATTGATTGGTCTAAAATCTGCGACTCTCTGCACCTTCCTTTTTGGGGATAAGAACTAGGTGGGTAGAGTTGAACCTTCTAACAAGGGAAGGCCTCTCCTGACATTCCACCATCATCCTATCCTCCTTGATCAAATCCCAAAAGAACTGATAAAAACCCGTGGAGAAACCATCTGGGCCAGATGATTTATTTGGATCATGCTGAAGACTGCATCTTTAACTTCTTGAAAGGGACGACATAAAGGCTTCGCCTGAACCCTACTTAACTGCAGCAGCATTCCATCCTCCAAATGAGGCCTCCAATCACTGTTTTCCTTGAATAGAACCTCATAGAATCTGATAACATGTGTTGGTGATCTCTTCCTTATTATCAATAATCCTCTCTCCCTCCATCAAATGGTTTATCTTCAACGACCTTTTCTTAGCAGTTGCTACAGCATGAAAGAAAGCTGTATTTTGATCCCCTTCTTTCAGCCAAATCTCCTTTGCTCGTTGCTTCCATTTAATCTCCCCATGAAGAATCAAATCATTATACATTCTTTTAAACCTCTTCAGATTCTGCTCTTCATCAGCAAACAGGTGACTAAGCTCACTGCTGCTTTCTAATCCATCATTTGCTTTCATGAGTTCCTGCCTTTTCTCCAAATTGCACCGAAGATTTTTTTTGCCCACTGCTTCAATCACTTTCTGACCCATTTAATCTTCAATGAGTATGTGGAAAAAGCATTGTCCTCAGATGGGGCCTCAGTCCACCAACTGCTCACCAATTGGCCTTCCTGCTTTTGCCATGGTAGTTCATATCTGAACAGTTTCGGCCTCTTTTCATTATCTCTTGTCTGCAGTAAAATAGGTATGTGATCAGAAACTATCCTGTTGAGCACTCTGATTTGAGTGTGTGGGAAGACCTTCTGCCATTCCGTGGATTATGAGGATTCTGTCAATTCTGGACTGAATGCTGTTTTGTTGAAAGATTAGACCATGTAAAACTTCTATTCGGAATTTATAGATCTAACAAATCACTGTCTCTTATCCATTGATAAAACTCTCCATCTCTTTACTCCATTTCTGGTTTTTACCAGTTCTCTCCCAAGGGTACCTAACACAGTTGAAGTCTCCCACTCACCAAGCCTCAGACAACATGCCTTGCAGTCTATAAAAGTTCTTGAAAGAATACCTCCCTCTGCTGATCAGAATGAGGACCATAAACCAAAGAAATAACCCAAGTTGAACTAAGAGTGGAGCTAGAAAAACACACTGAGATGCTTAACAACCCAACATCAATAACTGATCCCTTGAACTTATTTGCATTCCACAATACCCATTGTCCTCCTTTTGACCCCTCCGCTGGGAAAACAGCCACACCAGTTAAGACTGAACCTCCCACTTGCTTCAAAGTTCTGTCATCTACAGCCTTCATTTTAGTCTCTTGAAGGCGTACACAATCTGGGTGCAAAGACATGATATGGTCTTTAACAGCCCTCTTCTTCAGATCACTATTAAGACCCCTTATGTTCCATGTTAAGAGCTTCATCGGGAACTAGAGCACACCACCACTGACTTCACCTTTTCTTCTTTCGTTTCTTTACCCATCCACTTTCATCTCCCTGTTTTATCCTTGCTCTTTTTTTCCCCCATTATTGTTACAGTCGAATATATCTCTTTCTGTTTCTCTCTAAGATCATCCTTTTTATGTATTATTTCATGTTACTCACTTTGAAGTTTTTTTTTTTTTGTTCTTTCGGTTTCTTTGGCTTAGACTACAGTGCAAAAATGGATGAACAAAGTTTTCAATGGTTTTCGTGTGGAGATCGTCAGCTGTAATGAGGTTGCAAAAAATGTTCACGTAAGCTTCCCAGCAGGGGATCACGATGACGTCCTTTTTGTTTCAGAACAGCTGCAGTTTTCTGAGAAACAGGTAATACTTCTTATTCATGTACATGGACTTTGAATTCCTTGGTGTTCAAAATAAAAACCCCAAGGGATGTAACAGCCCCAAGGGTAATTGACATTTTTTTTTAAAATTTTTTTTACACCACCCCATCATTAAGATCAAAGGTGAAACCCGATTGGACAGCTATGGTTTAATTTCATGATCGGATGGTCAATACTAAGCTCTGAGGGATGGAAACAACCCTAGGGTGTAATTGAATATATAAAATTTTATGATGATTTTTGTTTACCTTTGTAGTATGGGGTTGGGGTCCAAAATGGCCGTGTGGTCTGACTACACAGCCGTATATTATCATCCCTCTTATCTCTCTCCCTCTATGTTTCCGCCTCATCCCCATGTTAAAAAAATAAATAAAATCACCTTAAATTTATAAATATTCAATTACCTCCCTAGATTTATTTCCATAGCTTAAGTTTCAGTGTTCAGTCGTGTCCGAATTGATTATAGCCATCCAATCAGATACGAATAAGTTGGTGATGAATACTAAAACCCTAGGGGATAGAAACAATCCTAAGTGTAGCTTGACAAAGTTCCTATTTTTTGGCTATTTTTTCGTGATTTTTGGAAAATCGGATTTACACATTCCTGATGGACGCTGCAATTGAGTTTCACGATCAGACACGATCAAATGGTGACAAATGAAGCCCCAAGGGATGAAAACAACCTTAAGGGGGGTAATTAAATAGTGTGGCCAAATCGCACACACTGTAGCAATCTGCACTACAGCATTCTTATGTGTGTTGTTTGTTTCTCTCTCTCATAATATATATATATATATATATATATATATATATATATATATATATATATATATATATATATATATATATAAGGAATGCTGTGGTGCAACCAGGGCCTTCTGTGCAACCTGGTGCACAGTACATTTTGGCTTCACTCCTATGTTGAAAAAATAAATAAAAATCACCATAAAATTCTAAATATTTAATTACCCTCATAATGTAAGTTCATCCCTTGAAGCTTAAATTTCACTGTTGGATCGGATTTGAATTGGTTATAGCCGTCCAATCTTGTGTGAGTTAGTTGGTGATGAATACTATAACCCTAAGGGATGGGAATAACCTTAAGGGCAATCTGACAAAGTTTTCTATTTTTTGATTATTTTTTTTTATGATTTTTAAAAATTAAAATTTGCAAGTACCCGATGGACAGTTAACACTGAGTTTTAAGATTGAACCATGACCGGACGGTGAAAATAAAGTCCTAGGGAACGAAAACAACCCTAAGGGGACTTATTGAATGTTTAAAATTTTATCATGAATTTTATTTATTTTTTAAATATGGGAAAGGGACCGAAAACAATGTGTAACCCGGTTGCACACTGCTACAGTGCGCACGGCTGACTGCATGCACTATTTTGATCCCATGGCCATGATGAAAAAAATAAAATTCACCATAAAAGTTTAAATATTCAATTACCCCCACTTGGGGTTGTTTTCATCCCATAGGGCTTTTTAGTTTCACCGTCTGATCATGAATTGATCTTGAAACTCAATCTTAGCCGTCCGTTGGGCACATGCAAATCCTGATTTCTAAGAATCATAAAAAAATAGTCAAAAATAGAAAAATGATCAGATTACCCTTAGGGTTGATCCCCTCCCCTGGGGTTTTAGTGTTCATCACTGACCTACTTGCATAAGATTGGACGGCTACAATTAATTTAGATATAATCTAACGGTGAAACTTTACCCAAAATGGGTGAAATTTATTGTGAGGGGAGCGTTGAATATTTAGAAATTTATAGTGATTTTTATTTTTTTTCAACATGGGGAAAGGGGGGATTTGGACCGTGTGGTCAGACCGCACGGAGGGTGCGGTTAGCACAGTAGCACTCATATGTATATATATATAACCACTTCATGGATCAAACTAACCATGCTAACATGCATTTCATATTTCTAATATTTCCTTTCATTTCCTATTTTGTCATTCCTTGAAAGTATCACCAGTTATTTTCTTTGCATCCAATGAGGTAGGTTTAAAAATCCATAACATAATAATCATATAGATAAAAAGGACATGATTCAAATGTGGGGATAAGTGAATTGAAGAGGGTTTTGTCACTTCACATAATAAAATTGTTCCTCATTAAAAAAGTATTCTGTTCCTGCCTCTGGCCAGTTTATATCATCAAAATTGTTGTTGCACTACAAATAATGAGTGTGATTGGGAGGTTCCTTCTTGTACAGAACTTTGATTTTAGTGGTAAGTGCCAGGTGGAACATTCTCCATGGCTCAATATCATATGATCACACTGTATCAGCCAAATGAAGTTCATTGGATTGACATCCAACTGCCATTTCTGCCTTTATAGTATCACCAATGCAAAAGATAATTGAATTAATACTTCAACATCAATATTTGAGGGTTTAACCTTGAGAGTCTTTTCACTACTAAGACATGGGTTCTTCTCAATGTGATCAACCTAATTGATGCGGAAAGAGCCATAGTCCCTTGTGTCAGAAAATCTGTCTCAAAAACAACCCAGGTCAGGCAATCCTAACCTGACCAATTTAAGTTCTGATGCATTAATCCCATGAGGACTAATTATGCCATAGGAAATTTGCTGGATTTTATGTAGCTGTCACTTGTAGGGATCTATTTAGCATCATTCTCTCGTGAAAATGTCTCATTAGTCACTCCCATCTCCCTAACTAGGCACATAGAAGTATGAGTAGCAAGCTTCTCTGGTTAAGCTTCTACGGAGTCTTCTGGAAACTCATTGAAAAAAAAAGAGAAGACCTGGACACAGTTAGGGAGGAAAGGTTACTGTCTCCCCCCTCTCTGAGTTTTTAAGTCCTTGGTCATCCCCATTGTGGATTAATTAGGGGCTATGTCCTTGTTGCAGCTTCACGTTGTTTTAAGCTTTTTAGTTCCTAAATGTATATTTTTTCAATAAAAGAGAACAAATGTTTTGGACAATTTAGCTGATAATATCACCTTTGGATATCTATTTGGAGTATTGCCTGTTCTAGAGTTTGTGTGTCTATGATTAGTTAGTGCCTGGACAGTTTTATTTGAAATGCACTGTTTGTTCTGCTTGAATCAGATAAGCTGGTCAACATTTAGATGTCACACGATAGAAAGCTGATAAGGTAAGATTTAAAAGGGCAGTTGATCAGTTAAGCATGCACACACTATCATTATACTGTGTTAATGAGGACGTTAAACTTACTGGTGAATAGCTTCACAGATTAGACCAACAACTTTGACATGGTTAAGCTGACCGGCTAGATTATGTTTTTGGTCTAAAATTGGTGTTGACTGGTGGTAGGAAAATTAACGTTCAATTTCCAATTGCCATTCCTAATAATTAAATTCGCCACCACCGTGAAATTTTGCATACAAAAAGAGTGCAGATGAAATCAGTCTGCCAAAACCATAAAAACTAAGGAGCTCCATGAATCTTCTCAATTATCTCTGTCTATTTCTTTAAACATTGACCCAGCATGGGAACAATTGAGAAACACTGAATAACAACTTCAAGTCCACCCTGATGATCCCAAATGCTGATAGAGTAGAGAAAGAAATAAGGACTCAGTGGTGCATCTGGTCGGACTGAAAGAGTGCTTCCTCAAACTCTTGGCAGAAGATTTTCACATTAGTCCTTATTTCCTTCCATTTTCACCTCTGCAGGTGCATCTCTTCAACTTCAGATAGCCAAAGAGACACCCGCAAATCCACCCTTCTCTGCGTCTTGTTTCCTAGGTTCTTATTGAAATCATTTCTCCAGGTGCAACAAGCCTTGCTGTATCTCACTGTTTAAGGACCTTCTCATGAAGTTCTGTTCTGTGTGCCACGTGCTATGTTTGTCCACATACTGCTTAGGACTTTATTTTTAGTATGTGACTACATTTCCCTTCTTTCTTTCTTTTCCTTGTTTGAGGTGGGACATGGACGTTTCCTGGTCAGCGCTTTCAAACAAATTCAAGCTGTTCATCTCATAAATAATTGTTCAATTATGGTGGTTCCCTTTAGATAATGTCACGCTCTATGCTTGATCTTGCCGGCTTACGCTTCTCTTGTATATTTCACAGATGGAGAATTGGAGGATGGAATTCCTGAGGATGGAGGAAGAAGGCGACGAGGAAGGATTTGAGGACCTGCTTTAGAAGGTTTTTAAATCTCCCCACTTTGAGGGTCGGTGGCTCTCTTAAATGCAAACTGAAGCTCTGGAGGATGGATATGAGTTCCAGTTGGATTAAGAGTGCAAAGCTATAGCGCAGATGTGGAGTCGCATTTACTTCTTTGCAAATTAGTAAGAACTATTGGCAAGTTAGTTTACGTGGTTCCAAGTTTGGCGGATGCAATCGGCTCTAAGGATTTCTAAAGATCATGGTAGTAAGTCAAGCCGCAGTTGGTTCTGGCGTTCCTTAAAAAGGGAAAATTTTCGTAAAATTCCGCAAAAGTTGCTCTAGTGTCAGCCATTAGGAAAGTCATCTACAAACGAGTTGTGACTGGAAAGCCCATGACGTTGCGGTGGGTTTAAAACATAGACTAATGCTCACTGAGTAATATCTGCCACGACATCTGGGAGGCAATCCAATCTAAGGTGGGTTGCATCGTTCAGTTATCAGATGGCAATGTCTTAAAGATTACCCTAGCTTGGCATCTGAACCATTCGAAAAAGTCAACATGTGCAGCAAGTATTACTCGTTCATTTGATGATTGTAGCTTTCATTGGGTTTGGCAGAAATTGTTGAGCATCCATACAAGAACCAAGTCTTTTCTGTAACTGCGTCTTTTCAAGGTCTTCTAAAATGGCCAAGGAACCATTTCTCATGGACGTGGGTAGGTTCTTGTATGGGTTTCTTGGAAACATCGTGGACACGGTTTCCTTGTCCAAGAAGTTGCTCAATTGATAAAGTACTTAAAGATCTCTCGTATAGGAAGAATTCAAATCTAAGTATTTATGCTATTTTGTTTCCTTGGCAACCAAATTTTTTTAGCAAGAGATGTTTCTGCATAATTGTTGCTATTCTTTCTTGTTTAAATGAATATTTAAGGTACAAAAATTTGCCTGCAAAAAGTCATCATCTTGGTTTACTTTTTATATCAATTTGTATAAATATAGTGAATTCGAAATATATTCTTGTATCTGACATATTTAGATATTAATCCTCTGAAACTTGTTATCACTTATAATTCCTTTCAATTATGAACAGTCAAAAAGAGAATATTCACAGAATATTCTTTAAATAGGTGCTAAAAGGAATCATGTAAAATTGCTTCATTACCCTTGATAAAGGGGGGTCTTGAGGGGGTTTCCTTGTGATACTGGCAACCGATAATGGGGTCTTGAGGGGATTACCCCTTCCAGCACCAGCAACCTAGATTGGAGAGAGAGAGAGAGAGAGAGATGTAGCCATGGCTCCTCCATGGTGTTGTTTCACCCCAGCAAATTCATGGTGGCTTCCTCTTTTGCTCTTTCCCCTCTAGAGGGGATTTTGAGGCTGTTGGTGGAATAGTGTCAGCCACCATCACCCCCTTTACTTGCATATCAAACGCAGCATCACGGAGTTATTCCTTCCTTGCTTAAACCTTGGGCGGGTCACTGCCCCCGACGCTATTTCCCTAGTGTCATTGCCATCATTGCTAGGGATGGTGTCCTGAGCCTCGAGGGGTGTAGGAGAGGTAGATCTTGTCATTGGGGTTGGTGACCTAGAGTGGCGAGGTTTGGACGAACTAGAGACGTACAAAGGGGAGCTTGGGTTAAAACTAGAGGTAAGAGAGGTTGGCGAAGAGGGCGAGTGCAAAGAAAAGGATGAGAAAGGTGAGGTAGAGCCAGTAGTAGAGGTGCCCATGGAGGTGTACTAGCACTAGAGGCAATTACAATAGGTGTTGAATGTGTCCTCGTCACATTCAAATTCTACATCCAGCATTTGTAGATGATGTCTCTTGGAATCCTTCTTCTTATGGGAAGAAGAGTTTAGGATGTATGAGGTCTATACGAGATCCACACATATAAATATAGAGGTATGAGAGAGGAGAAACTATGTAAGAAGATATTTATGCTTCTTCCTCCTCCTCCTCTCTCTCTCCACCATAACCTCTTCCCATACATCTCTTTCTTTCCTTGTGGAACCACTTGCAACCTTGATAACATGCTACATAGAGTATGTGTGCAACTTTGGTAGCTGCCTACGTGTCAAGGATGCTCTGCTGCTTGCACTACTTTGAGTTGTTCTTGTACATTATGAAGATTTAAGTAAAATTCTTCCGCTTATTGAAGTTTTACTAATAGTGGTATTAAAGCTAGGTTATTTGGCTAGTTTACCATGTGCCATTGTTGTCATATTTTATTTCTTTTTTATGGATAGCTTTGGTAACCTAAAGACCATCAGGTTGTGGTAGACAGCGGTGAACAAGGAGATGAAGGGTGTTGCTACACACCTACTACGAACTACAGCCAGGGGCTCATTCTTGCTCTGTGGGCTGTGCGGAGCCAACGTACAACCATACTACGCATACGCATGGGCATGCCTTTGCTGTATAGCCCACACAGGGTGCGGCCTTATTACGCGGCCCAGAGGAGGTTCGGACACAATTGACCCAACACCACTAGCTGGGGTCTTGCACTGTTGGTAGTTACGCTGTAGTGGTCCACTACTGTTGTTGCCTCCTTGTGCTGCTGCCACCAAATATCTGGTGAGACTAATATAGGTTGCTCCTACTTATTTGATGATAGTGACTGGTCTTATAGTTACTTGTGTGGAAACACTAAGGCAAACATATAAATGCTCATTAGTGAATGAGTTTACTGAACTGATCTGACTTGAATCGTTGGATGGTAATTTATTTGACTGTCGGTCAATTTGATTTAATGTCACAGTTACATGGTTGATCCTTGAACCTGAGACACCAAAGACATCTTATTAGTAGATTTTTAGGCTTTGACCTTGGCTAATGGATCTCTAACCGTGGGGTCCTAATCAGTCAAGTGATCAGAATTTAGGGGAATACCTTTTAAAGTGATTGAATGTTTAATAGTGGATCATTTGCTCTCGGTAATTAGAGAGAGAATGTTATGAAAATGATGCGCAAAAGTCCCTAACAGGGTAGATACTTTATTAGAAAAGGAGTTTTTTGATATCATACAGCGGCCTCTAATTCAAATGAGTTGATTGATTAGGATTTGACAGTTGACCATGCCCTAAGATAACTTAAGACCATTGTATGGATGTAGGATTATAGTCACGCGGTAATTGATGATGGAAAGATTCATTGAACGGATTGTTGAACCCTATTACCTTCTGGGATCATACGGTCTTGCTTGACACACAGCTTCATCGAAAGTCTAATTAATTGATATGGGCGATATTAATTCGATGTAATAATTATTTAATATAAAATATTAAATTAATTAATTTAAGCCAGTAAAATTTACTAGGCTTATTGGGCTAAAAATCAAATTGGTACTTGGTCCTAGAGGTCACATGTACACAGATTCTCAGTTGATGGGGTGTTTAAGTGAGATTATATTAATTTGGAGACTTTTATAAAAAGTCGTCCATAATTAATATAAATAAACGCTGAAGGAGAACCCTAGGCCAAGCTCCAGAGTTCCCCTCGGAATAAGCTACCCCCCTCTCTCTCTCTCCTCGGTGCCCAAAAGGAAAGGGGCACCCCCATTTCTTCTCCCTTCTACCTCTCTAGAGTTCCCTATCTGCATGCTATAGGCATTGGTGCATAGATGGAATGCCAGTCAACACGTAAATTCGGTCGAAGGAGCGAGGACGAATCATCAAGTTTTAGCACATGACATCTTAGTGGATCCATTATAGGCCCATTAGTATCCTGGTAGGCCCATTAGTGGGGTTGATTTTTGAATTTATTTAATTTTGTTAATTTTCTATGAAATTCTGCTATTTTTCTGAAATGAATCACCTGAGGCTGACGCGATTCAACTCGTCAAGTTGACGCAATTCATGGTTTTCCTGAGTTCAGCCCGTAGCCGGTTCTCTCTTTTCTTTGTGTGATTTGAGTCTGCATGGGACTCTTGTGAGGGGCCTATTTAAGTCCCTGTGTGCGTCCCCAACTCCTCTATTTGTTTTCCAGCCGTCCAAAACCTTAGAGAGAGCTCGAGAGAGATCGTGAGAGGGAGACGTGGTCCGTTCTTCATGTTCTTTATGGCGTGCGGCGCATGGTGAGTGCTGCCTTGGTGTGTTGCTGCGTGGAGGAGAGCCTCGCCTTGTCGGTGGTGATCTTTTCCACGTGGATTTCCTGCGTGTGAGAGGCAAGTGATGACGAACTTCGAAAACATAGTATCTTGACGTACAAAATCATATTTTCAAAACTTTTTTTTTCTGTTTACTGCAAAGTATATGATGCATGGACGTGTATGCAATGTTTTGGAACAATGTAGTTCGGCACTGAAACGCATTAGTGTAGGTTGATGCGATTCATGAATCATGTCCGCCATGCACGATGCGGTTCATGCTCCTGCAGATTTAGTTATGATAATTTCTATGATTAATCCATGTCTTAATCCATGCAAATGTTGATGTTATGATTCTATGATGATCAAATGCTAGGATAATAATGTTATTGCAGAAAAATCGTGCTTTATGTTATTATCATTCTTTGGAATCTCCACATCATCATGCTAGATAATTCTTGTTTATTTATGTAAAAATTTCGTGAATGCATAGACCATGATTTGACTTGTTACAACATGTTTAAAGCTAAGAAGGATCATGCACAATTCATTGCTTTTCAAAATAATTATGTTTTATGAAAATTGTAAGAATTTTGCATAGCTGCTTGAAACGTGTTAGGCATGGTTGACGAGATTTGAATTGCATCACCTGAGCCCGACGTGATTTAGACAGTTGATTATCATGGGTGATTTCTATTAATGACGTATCTAGTTTCATGTCATGAGTACTTGTTATGCATTAGATCACATTTTGCATTAAACAAAATAGTGCATGCATGCATATGATTAATTAAAGATGTTAAGATGCTTATAGATGTACCAAGCTGGTGATGTGGGTCCGAAGTGTCACGTGGACCAAAGTGCTATGCTGTGGGGGACCCTCTCTTGATTTCCTTAGGACCAAAGTGTCAGGTAGTGGGAGCCATCTCTTGATTCCATGTAGGCTACTTCTAAATTTTCTCATTTACTTGGTTAATGACTAAGGGTTATGAAAGATACCTGAGGCAATCGGTTAAATCCTAGAAATATGTGTACATGCTATCCTAGTTGGATCTCGTCCCTCGATCGTGTTGTAACGCCCCGAACCCTGTGTCTAGTCATATCTAACTTTTGACGAAATTCAGAGATGGTATAGGTATAGAACATAGCGCATTTATAACTGAAATGAGAGAATAAGAGTCTACAAGACAATAACAAATAGTCGTCCATCGTAAAATCTAAATAAATAATAGGCCAACACAATCCAAAGTGGTCTCATAATAATCAACTATCTTTGAATAATATAATCTCAACTCCTTAGGATCTCACAATTACATAATAGACTCAAATACTTCTTACTTCATCAATCCACTAAAATGAAAAGACTCATATTACCATAACAAATCTTGAATTCTAAAAGCTCCAAGCACACCTACTCCTCTTGGTCAGAATCAAAATCCAACTCTCTAGTCACCCCCATGAAAAATTATTAAACAAACTTACTGTGTACGAAACTCAATAGGCATCATACCCTCCATAGATTAAATAGATAATAGTTGAAATTCACATGGTACATATCATGAACAATTCACAATACTACATATAGATAAAATAAGTGGATGATACAAAACAAGATTTCATATATATCTCATATCAAATTGGATGTGTTTTCTAGTAATCTAAGAAGAATATAACTTATTACATATGTCAAGTTTCTATAAGTTGCTTGAAAACAAACTACTATCCAAGAACACATCACACATATCCTCTAACATATAGAGAGGCGCATATCATATCTCACATAGTGAACAAATATAACTAGTAGCATATGATCAAGTTAAATATTTCAAAATTCAGATATCTGAAAATTTTACATTATAAAACATATTTATAATACCTTAAAAGAAGTTCAAATGATTCACATGTGTGCCAAATTATCACAATTTCATATCTTAGTCTAACAAGCATCCTAACTACAACATAAGGAGCCACACACACATATATATCGGATACTTAAGGAATAGTATCAAATCTTGACTACTGTAGAGTCGAGGATCACTAAAATATATCTCATCACTATACCATATAGAAGTTGGCTTCATAGATTTTACCCATTGCCTTTAGGTCACATAATATCCTACTCAACAAGGACACTTATATTAGAATCGGACCACATAATCTCTTTAAGATGATATGTCTTTATCACACAATTTAAATTAGATGGTATCTTACAGAGATTAGAATTCATCATGAATATGAAATTAACATTCATCATATAGTAAGTGATATAAATATGCAAAAATAATATCTTTTTCATGAAAACAAGGCATTTAAAAGATAATGTAATGTTCTATTGTGAAATTTTAGATAAACTAATTCCAACAGGTCAAACATACATGCAAAACATTACTGAGAATTTTCTAAAATTTTCAGAATATGTTTCATGATTTTCATATATCAAAATCTATTTGTCAAGGCTAAAAATTTATTAAATAATAAAAATAATAGCAAAGGGATTCGTAAAATAACCAAACTTTGTATACATGGTATAAATATCATATAAAATATGTCTACAAAGTTTCACAAATTTTTGAATCCATTTGACTCACGTTTCAACTCGAAGTTCAGTTCTGATTTAAATTACACAATCTAACAATGCGACATGTCTGAATTTAATAGAAAAATAAGTACTAATAAAATTTTAAAAATTGTAAAATTTTACATACATAAATTATACATGTAGGAGAATAGATTATAAAAATTTCACCATATTTAGACAAAAAACGAAGGAGATATACACATATGAACATAGGGCAACAAAAATAAAATTGCAAAAGTAAAACGTCCAAGAGGGTGGACGTTTTTCTAATTAAACGTCCAAGGGGTTAGATGTTTTGTCTGTCCAAAAATATCTAGATACATAGATGGTTAACTCACAAAATGTCCAATCTACTCGACGCTTTACCAATATCATTCTAGAAACTCCGATTTGTCTAGAACATGAAAAATCTTTAGATTTTTTTGAAATCTTTAAAACTTTTCTTCAAATACAATCAATAATTCTATATCGAAATACAAATATTCTCACATAATATTAAGATTTGAAATATCAAAATAATAAGATTTTGTTATAAATACAAATTAATCTATGCTTTGAAAAATCATCACCTATCTCTTATGAACAAACCGATCTCTTCTAACGAATTCCTTCAACCCTACCTCGAATCCAACAACTTTTAACCTTCCTTCTCGATCTCTAAGTCTTGTAGAACATGCCACAAATACGAGATCATTAATCTATGAACCATAAACTAGTTCTTCTTCTCTATTCTTCAAGAACAAGAACAAAATACCCATCTTCTTACTTAAGTGCGGGTTCTAGGGTTTAATAACATCTCTAAGTACCTATATATAGAGCAAATACCCAAATTCTAATCGACTTTGAGGGAAAATGATTCTTATGGCCTTCCTTCGTAGATCTACGGATTTCACCCACATGACCTCTACAGACCATCCTTAGATCGGATTAAGTTTTCCTTCCATGAATTAGAGAGAATACTACTCCAAATCGGACTCCTTTCTTGCATCTCTACTTGTCTTATCTGAATATCTAATTTTTTGACCTACTAAATAAAAGAATCTGTAAAATTGATCTTCTACAAAGTCTTTCCAACAGTACCAACTACGCTAAAATTCAAGTTATACACTAAAAGTTATCGCCAGATTACTAACATACTATCTTGAGTACCAAAACTTAAAAATTTCACTCAGCATAATAGGCTAAACCACCTATAACTCTAAGTTAATGAGTTTACTCAATTAACTATAATACACTCTATTTCTCTCTTTAATTATTATTATTATTTATTATTATTATTTTTAATACCGAGTATTACATCCTCACCCCTTAAAGAAATTTTGTTCCGAAATTTACAATGCAAAGTAAAACATAGAATCACGTACCGAACAACTCCGGATATCTCTTCTTCATATCTTCTTTCACCTCCCATGTCGCCCCTTCCATAGAGTAATGTTTTCAAAGAACCTTGACCATAAGAATCGTCTTAGTCCTCAGCATTTGCTCCTTGCAATCTAGAATATGAACATGCTTCTCTTCATACGATAGATCCGGTTGAACTTTCAATGGCTCATAATCTAGTACATGAGATGAATCAACAACATACTTCCACAACAAGAAAACATAGAATACCAGATAAACACCAGACATATTCGATGGCAAAGCAAGCTGTGAGGATTGGGGCAGGATGAAGAACGTAATGGAAACAAACAATAAAAATCGATCCCGCCAGTCCCCCGGTCCATTACAGACAACAACAGACAAAAATAAAAAACGTGGGTGATCGAATATCACCGTGTCTGGATTCGGATCTGCGTCTGTGTCGGTTCCATCGAGGCGATGTCGCTAGCCGCACAAGCATCCAGCCCCCAGGGTATCCACATGATCCTCGTCGACGGTTCGTCCTTACTCCCTTGTCCAAATCGACATGCTTGCCGAAAATTCTTTACTGCAATGGAGCCCACAACAAGTGGGCCGAGGTTTCCCAACTACGGGAATTGCACACGACGGGGACGGAGAAGAACCCGATGCCCCAAACGGGGTGCCCAGAGGAGGAGGAGAAAGAGAGGGGGGTGGCCAGCATAGAGCAGCCTTGGAGCTTGGCTTAAGGTTTCTTAACGGAATGTATATACTAAGTCGGCGTGACTTTTCACGAAAGTTACCCAGTTAATATAAAATCCACTAAAACACCATCGACTGAAAATATTTATATGTGTGACCCTCTAGCCCATTTATCAATCTAATTTTCAACCTGTTAAATCTAATAACAATTTATCGACTTACAGTAATTAATTAATATCTCATATTTAATCAATTACTTAATCAAATTAACATATCATGTAAATTCGACATGACTTCCAATTAAGTTGGATGCCAAGCAACACCGAATGATCTTAGAAGGTATAGGGTTCAGCAACCCACTCATGGAACTTGTCCGTCTACAGTTATCACGTGACTATAATCCTTCATTCGTATAGGACTCTCGAGTCAACTTAGGGTATGGTCAACTGTTAAACACTAGATGGTCAACTCACTTAGATTTGATACCGCTGTATAATATCATAAAACACCTTTCCTGATATTGTGTCGGGTCTTGTTACGTCCCAGATCTGGTTCATTTTTTTTTAAACTTAGAATCCGACTGTATAATCTCATAACAAATTCTACTATAACAAATAAATATGAGAGCCAAACAACCACCAGGAGATTAAATAAATGTCATAACCATCAATTAATCCAAACTATCCAAATATAGCCAATAACAAAGTTCACAAATTATAATATCTATCAATTTATAAATAAATCCTCAATCTTACCAAATAAAGAAAAATACATCAATCTTTCATTATCCCTACTACATCAAAGCTGTAAATTTAAATCTAAATAACCTCCTGAAGATGTCAAATGCCTCAATCAGAAGTCTCCTCAAATTCCAGGTTCTCTTTTTCAGATTTTGAACATGTTAATAAGGTTTATGAGTACAACTACTCAGTAGGCTTCAAACCATCCACATGACTTAACATATAGTAAATTTTATAAATCACATTATACAATTATATTAAATATGATCTTACACAGTTCTACATATAGTTCAAATAAGAACATGATACAAAACATGATTAGATATAAGTTTATCAAATCAAATGTCTTTTCTAATAGTATGAATGGATCGACTAACATATAGTATAGGGGTTTGAACTATATCTTAGTCGATCTATTCATGTTATTATCTAGGATTTCAACAGCAGCTCTTGACGGTAAACAGAGAAAGTGGATCTCTCAGAAAAAGTCCTCTAAGTATAAGAGAATTTGAAGACTAACAATCCATAGCCTTCTCCTTCGACACATACTTCAATTATAAATACATATACATGGCCTACCGGAATATGAAGTAGGCACTAAAGAATGAAGGCCTGGTTTCTCCCTTTAAGATACAAGATTTCATTCTCTATGGGAAGAATCTAGTGCTTAGATACCTACAGCATAAAGTGTCCAGTGAAGTGCACATGATCAGAATGCAACAAGGATATGCTCAATACTGGCAGAAGAAGACAGATCAAGGACAGTCAGTCAGGATGACTCTCTAGGAGTACATTGTCAGATCAGAGGCCCTTTTAAGTGGTTGTTTTGTAAGTAAAAGAACATATTTTCACTTATACTTATATGTAGTATTTTGATAATTTAAATTCCACATCTTTGTTCATCTTCTGTCACCATTTGATCTCTGTTAATATGATTGTGCTATAATTATCTGACTTTGTTTGGATATAGCCATCTTAAGGAGATATTTGGCCCGATTCCATTATAAGCATTCATATCATATAGGGTATTTTGTTTGGAACCTGATGATAAATAGATGGAATCCTGATTTTGGGCTGACTAAAATCAGGGGATGGTGATACATAACGTCTTGGTAGTTTGGAGTTAGGTGAGACTTAGACGCTCCGGTTCTACACAGTGACCAAGACCTCTGCATTATTTGCCTAGATACTTTGATATTTGTTTTGTTTGGCTCCTTATGTTATGATTGGGTGCATGTCCATTAACAATTTGGTGTGATACGTTTGATATGATTTGATTGGCGCATAATCTTAAACTCATGTTTTATTATGTCTCATTTGAACTCAACTTATCCTTTAAAAATTTTAGATGCAACTTGTCCTTTGAATTTGTTATATACTTAAGATCTATATTTGCTTATATGCCATAATTTGATCAGATTTGTTGGACTACGATATCATGTCATTCGTTCTGTGATATATGATAAGCTCAATTTGATATGAGATATATTTAGTTCGATATGTGATATGTTTGTTACATGGCTAGTAAATTTAATAAGTCATATGTAAATTTGATTTGTCCATCATGCTAAGAAGCTATATGTTATTAGATTTGATCATGCTATTAGAAAACACATGTAATTTGGTAAACTTATTTGTGAACATGTTTTGTATCATATTATTATTTGAGATACATGTAGAACCGTGAATTCTAATTAGTTAGTTATCATCACTTTTTAACTATTATAATGTTTAGCATTTGGTGAGTTTCATTTCCTACTGAGTAGTTATATTCATAAATCCTATTAACATTTTCAGAGTCTACTAAAGAGGAAGAATTAGATTCTTAATTTCGTGGGAACCTTTAGATTAGAAGACTTCCGCTATTATCTAGGTATATTTACTTGTTTGCTTAGTAGATTGATGTAGTAAGGATAGAGAGATATGTATTTTTCTATTTCTTTAGTGAGTTGAGTGTTTTTATTTTCTATAAACATTTGGTATACTTTGAGATCCTGATATTGATGTTATACACTTGTGAAATTACGGTATTGGCAAACAAAAATTTTATTAGATAGTTTTGATGGTAAATGACATGTTTATTGCTTTGGTTATTTGTCTCTCATCATTCATATTCGATTTATATGCTATTTAGATTCGTAGTTGCGTAACTTGAATCCGAAGTGAGTCTAGATGACTGAACCACATCAGGGGCGTAACAACTAGGCAACAAATGAGTGATTTTTTAACGTGAGAAAGGTCTTTTGGAGCCTTAGAAGGTGTGAAGAAGATCATGGAAGGGGTAAAGGTCATGGAACTTGCTTGGAGTAACTCTAAGATCCACTAAGAACTAATCTTTTTTCGAAAGGTAGACAAATAATCCTAAGTATGATCTATTTTGTATTAAAAATTATATTATTTTAGAAGTTTTCAAAAGCTAATCAATTGATAAGAAGCTTGATATTATATGCCTATTTCAGGATTATCAAATTTTATATATTTACGATCTTATTTACTATTTATTCCATGATTATTCTCTCAACATATGTAATCTGTCAATTCAATATGTTTTGTTTTCCACTATGTTTATCTCAATTACAGATATTTGTTCTCTTTGATATGATGCTCAATTGAGTTAAAATTTTGACAAAAACTTATTTTATATGGTATATTAATGCCGAATAAATTTGAAATTATTTTAAATTTATTTGATACTTATTCAATAATATCCTTGTCGGACTATATAATCTGTTAGGACAGTTTTGAAATCCCAAATTGTAGACTATAAATCTCACTCGATTCATGTCTAAATAATATTAAATTTTTTAAAGATATTTATTATAGTGTCCTTTATATCTCTGTAAAGTTTGATAATTGTATGATCCAATTTGCTATTTATTTTATCCTCTGCTTTGATTTGTTAAAATTCTACTAAGGTTGACTTTTCGGAATTAATGTGCAGATACAAAATCATATCAAATCCATCTAGAAAATCATGAAACATTGCCAAAACTTTTAGTGTGATCTTATGATCCTATTAACCAGATTTGGTTTTTTCTGAATCCATTTGATATTTATCTTGATTATTCTCACTATTTTATGTCTTGAAATTTGATATCCCTGCCGAAAAATTATGGGATTAATTCTGATAATTTCAAAAAATTACTCATATCTTCAGAAATATTTTTTGATCTTGCTTAAACAAATTTAACTTTATTTGTACTTTTGGATCTTACTACACTTTATTGTGGCATTATACATGACATTATGTGAATAGAAAGTACTAAATTTGTTTGACTCAGTTTGACCATTAAATTCCTATGAATTTACGGTTTTCAGGTGAGGGTTCCAGGCATGCGTAGCAAGGAGAGTGTTGCTTTGGGTCGCGCGCCAGTAGCCGCTATTCCGGGGTATGCCCCGATGTAGTTGTTATTTTATTTTCTGGCCTGTATGCTTAATTATTTCCTTTCACTTGGAGTATGCAATTATTTGCTGAGTCGAGTCGCATTGTAATAATTTTTAATTCTTGCACTTCCTTTTTAATTCAATGCGATGTGAATGTTTAGCTTAGTTTATTATTTATTTCCCAGACTTATCAAGATCCTGATTTGGCTCCAAATTAATGATTCGATACCCATTTAGTAATCGGATTCCCGATTATAGGGCGGCGGGTCATTACAATTGTAATAAGAAACATCTAAGAGATATAGACCATTGACTAAAGATGCCGAAGCTATTGATTTATTATCATAATAAATCGAACAACTTCTATTCTCAATAGACAACCTATATCATATCTTGTCCAAACAAGATATTGATATGATGTTTTTATATTATACTAGGAAGATAATAACAATCTTCTAATGATAAGATGTCTCCCGATGGAAGCCTAAGGTTTGCTGTCCCAACAACAACCGCCACAACTTTTGTGCTGTTTCCTAGCCTCAGTTCCACCTCGCCTTTTCTCAGCTTGCGCTTACTTGTTAGGATCTGCACATCATAGCAGATATGAGAAGCACATCCGGTATCTAATACTTAAGATGTGGAATATCTAATTGACAAGTTGATATCTATCATATAGATATCTGAAGCTTCAGACAGCTTCACCTTTCCATGAGCTTTATCGTTGAGGAACTCCTTGCAGTTCCTCTTCCAGTGATCATTTTGCTTATAGTAGAAACAATCACATTTTACTACTCCTTTAACATTGTCCTTCTTCCTTTTATCATTAGCTATCATCTTTGCCTCAAGGGCATCCAATGCCGGTTCAGCAGGAGGATCAGCTCCAAGGAAGTAGGTAATGTGCTCAGATCTGAAGACATTCTTCAGGTTTCTGAACGAATCAGAGTAGTTCAGGCTAGTCAGAAGATTGGCATCAAGTATGCCACGGAGTGGGTTATTCGACGACATATTTTCCTACAGGATATAAAATCTATTTTAGCAAACGTTCAATTATTAAAAACAAGATATGGTCTTTTATTCAAGTTTTTAACTCTCACTAATTTTTGACGGACTGTATGACCCTCAGCTATACAGAACGGGAGACGCCGACAGTCGCCTAGTGGAGATTAGAATCTCAATGACTTGCAGTACAGCTTTGTAGATAGCACAAGAAAGCTGTAAAACAATCAAAGAGCACCCATCTCATGGGATTTGCAACTCCTTGCAATATCTGATCATATCTTCAGTCTCCAGAGATTTAATGGCCTTGTGGATAGCACAACAAGCCACTAATTATGTTCTAAGCTAATCATCGTTACAAGACGAGTATAGATTTGTATGTAGCCCTTGTGGATAGCACAACAAAGCTACATAGTTCCTCTACCCCGATCAAATAGGCATCTAATGCCATAGCCATAGTCTCTCCTTACAATTAAACATGCCTTGTGGTAGCACAACAAACCTACCTAAAGTAATTCGAATCCTATGACCATAACGATGGTGGACCACGCGGTAAGTTCTTAACTACTCACATTACGGCTTAGAATTTAGACGAGGGTATTTAGATAACTTTTATCTTGGTCTCTCCTAGGTGATAGTATATAAATATATCGTATATATTTACTAAATATTATACATGCTTTGATTCATAATCAAACAGAAAAATATTGTATCACATACATGTTAAGTGTGGTCATGGATAGCACAGTGGGTTTGACTGGAGCCAACAGTCAAACGCACACATAATCTAACATAACATTTACATTAGACTACCGTGCAAACACATAGGCAAGAGATCTTCATCATATCGCCTTCCTGGTTGCAGCTGTGGATCGTCTTCGCTGCTTCCTCGGTTATCTCGATCAGATTACAATAATTCTAGAATTATATGTAAATTGAAGAAGGCCTTATGGCGAGTACAAAAGAGAGGGAGGTAGAATTACATCGGAATATGAGAGAGAGAGAGAGGTACGCAGACCTCTATTTATTAACAATTAATAAATATACTCATTCAAACATCCACGATCCACACAATCATTCATCACATGAATAATTAAATAAGTGCATATTCATGACCACGGTGTGTTTTAAATATTCCACACATGATAAGCACATCACATGGCTAAAACAAAAGAGTTTGAAAATTAAATAATTTTGACTTTTAAAACTAGGTTCCAATCAAAATTGGCATTTGAATTTCAAAAACTTTTTTTAATATTTTAAGCATGCAATTAAATCAAATTTAAAAACATATAAAACATACATCACATGTGCACACACACTCCAAATTAATAATTCCAGATTATTCCATGTCATTAGAACATTTCTAAAATAAAATAATTTAACACTTAGATTAAACAATATTAATAATCTAACAATTAGACTATTAATAGTAAATTACCAATCTAACTCTTAGATTAGTCCAATGAAACTAATTATTAATTTAACATTTAAATTATTAATCAACTCTAATTAATTATTAACTGCTAATCTAACTCTTAGATTAGTTAATTAATGTTAATTCCTAATTTAACATTTAAATTATTAATTAAGACTAATTAATTAATAACTTTAAATCTAACTCTTAGATTAGTTAATTTAACATTAATCATTAACTTAACACTTAAATTAACAATTAACTTTAATTAACTAAAAGTGTTAATCTAACTCTTAGATTAGATAATTAATATTAATCATTAATTTAACTCTTAAAGTAATAATTAACATTAATTAATCAATGACTACTAATTTAACATTTAAATTAGTCATTCAAATTAATTATTAATTTAACAATTAAATTAATAACTAACTGAAATTCTTTAACAATTAGATGAATTAATAATCAATACTCTAACACTTAGACAAAAAATCATTAATCACTAATTTAACTTTTAAATTAGTTAATTATTAGTTTAACATTTAATCTAATAATTAACTCTAATTAATTAATAACTAATTATTAATTAATATGGTTCAAAATCATTAAGGCCCCGATTAAATAAGAATGAATAATAATTTTAATTTAAACCCTTTTTGAATTTTAAAATTAAAATCCAATTATGTTTTAATTAGGTAATTTGTGGTCTAATTTGGGGTTTTAGTGGGAAATAAGAGGAAAAAGGGAGGTTTGCCCCTTAATGGCCGAGCCATGGCTCGGGCCCTGTTGAGCCATGGCTCGGACCAGGCGCCCAACAGTTGGGTGCCTGGGTTCGGACCCTGGCCAGTAGGAAACTGGGCGGTCCAACTCGAGCGGACCGGGCTAGAGCTACTGGCCGGTTCACCTAGTTCGTCTCCCACCCGAAGCCCTAACCTCTCTCTTGTGGCAGGTGGCTCACTGCGGGGAAAGGTTGTAGGAGGGTGCCATCGGCGGCCCGCCCGACGCTGCCCAGCCCTGCTGGCGATGTCCTCTGCGCCGGCGATGCCCCCAGCATCGGCAAGGCCATCGGTGGCCCCCAAAAGGGCAGCCCAAGCCCCTTCTCAAACTAGGTTTTTTTCTGGTTTATCTCTCAAAATCAAAAATGGAAGAAGATGGAGGCCCCATTTCATCAATCCAGCCAACTCCAATGGGCTGGCTTCCAGTGCCATTGATGACCGGTATGGTCACTGGTCATACTAGGACCTACGGCCACCTTCCCATCCCATACGAACACTTGATTGAAGTCGCCAAAGTCCCGTCGTTCTTTGTCCCAGGAAGAACACGAAAACCCCCTATAAAAATCCGATTTTGCAGAATAATAATCCAATTATTATTGTGTTCATCATACAAACACAGATCCAACAAAGCAATCGAATTTGTGCATGGAATAAATCACGAAAATATTAATTCAGAGATCAAAACGAGACGAGAAACAGTGGAACTTGGCTCTAATACCACTGTTAGGATCTCGCGTTTCTCCGGATCGCTCACGCAGGGGAAAATAAAATAAAATTATCTGCGATCCGTTCCCGTTTCGAATAAACAAATACTGAAAATACGGTAATCAGATATTACCATGCGCGGATATGAATTAGCATCCGAACAGTTCCATCGGTGTGATACCACTAGCCGTGCAAATGCCCGGTCTCTAGACGCCCGTTCGCTACATTTTATACTAACCGTGCGGTTTTTCATAAAAACCCCCGGTTAATATAAAATCTACTTATTTATCCATCGCCTTAAGAATCATTTGCGTGTGACCCTCTAGGCCCAATAACCAGTCAGTTAGTGGCCTAATAAGCCCAGTGACTCTTCATTGGCCTGATTAATTAATTAATAACTCATATTAATTAATTAATCAATTGAATTAATGTCGCCTATCGAATTCGATCGGGCCTCCGATCACGTTGGGTGCCAAGCAACACTGTGTGAACTCGAAAGGTATTGGTTTAAGTAACCCACACTTGGAACCTTTCCGCCGACAGTTACTGCGTGGATATAATCCTTCTTTCGTACAATGCTCTCGAGTCAACTCAGGATATGGTGTACTGTCAAACCCTAACCGGTCGACTCACTTGGATCGGATGCTGTCGTATAATATCGAAAACTCTTTTCCCGATATTATCGTCCGCCCTGGCTAGGGACTTCCGCGCATCCTTCCTAGAGCATTCTCTCTCTTAAGTATTGAGAGCGAATGATTCCTCATTGACACTCAATTCCCTTCGACGGTATTCCGCTGTACCTGATCCTTGGTTGTTTAGAATCCCGTGGTTAGAGATTCATAAACCAAGGTCAAAGCATAGAAGTCCACCGACAAGTTGTCCTTGGTGTCTCAGGTCTGAGGACCATCAACGCAACTGCGACAATAGAATCAAGCTGGCTGACAGTGAGGTAGTATACCATCTAGTGATTCAGTCGGATCAGTTCAGTGAACTCATTCTCTAATGAGCACCTATAGATTTGCCTTAGTGTCTCCACACAAGTGACTATGAGATCAGTCACCCTCATCGTATGAGCATGAGTAATCTGTAGTAGTCTAACCGGATATTTGATGTCCTTCTCGGATATCCTCCGACTATGAACTATTAAGAATATGTGTGTTTAAGTGATCAATCTCATTAGTATGATCTCATCATAATCTGATCACCATCGCACATATTCATGGACATCATTATGACACGATAATTAATACGATTTACACACAATGAATATATTGCCATTTTATTAATAAATGAACAAGATTACAAAGTCATATTAGCTTGTAGGCCACCTAAGACTAACACTATGTCGACCCAAGCCATTGGTGGTTTTTCATATTTCATTACGTTCACTGATGATTTCTAAAGGTATGACTTCATATACTTATTGAAGTATAGATCAGAAGCTTTTGAGAAATTCAGAGAATTTAAGAATGAAATAGAGAAACAAATTAGAAAGACTATCAAAATCATCCGATCCAATCGTGGTGGGGGATACTTGTGTACAGAGTTCACGAAATACTTAAAGGATAATGGTATCCTTTCTCAGCTTACGCCTCCTTATACACCTCAAATGAATGGTGTATTTGAAAGGAGGAATCGCACATTAATAGAAATGGTGAGATCGATGATGAGTATGTCCAAATTACCAGTGTCCTTATGGGGATTTGTACTTAGCTCGGCTATGTATATCCTAAACAAGGTACCCAGCAAATCTATTGCATCCACTCCATATGAGATATGGAATGGAAAGAACCAGACCTAAAACATGTTAAAGTCTGGAGATGTCCTGCTTATGTCAAAAGACATGATGCAGATAAGCTGGAATCCATAACTGACAAATGCAGATTTGTGGCATATATGAAGGAAACTTACGGATATTTCTTTTATCACTCTGGCGAACAAAAGGTATTTGTAGTCAGGAGAGCTGTCTTTTTTGGAAGAAGAGTATATTCTCCAAAAGGACAGTGAGAGTAAAGTAACTTTGGAAGAAATTTCGGACCCACAAACTGTTAATAATTTATCAGATGAACTGTCAGTTTCTGAACCTGTTCAAGTACACAAGAACCTCGTAGGTCAAAAAGAGTACTTAAACCACCCGAAAGATATGTAGGACATATCAATTTGGATGGTTCTAGGATCCTCTATAATGAGGATGATGATCCTAAGACTTATTAGGAGGCTATTGAAAGTCCAGAGGTCGGGAAATGGCGAGAAGCCATGAATTTTGAAATTCAGTCCATGTACATCAACCCAGTTTGGAACTTGGTCAACTTGTCCGAGGGTATAGTACCCATCGATTGCAAATGGATCTTTAAGAGAAAGATCGGTGCAGATGGACGGATTGAGATTTATAAGACAAGATTAGAGGCGAAAGGATATCGTCAAAGGCAAGGTATTAACTATGACGAGACCTTCTCGCCCGTTGCCATGATTAAGTATATCATAATTCTTCTCGCTATTGCAGCGTACCATGATTATGATGTCTGGCAGATGGATGTGAAGATGGCCTTCCTCAGTGAAAAACTTGAGGAAGAGGTGCGTATGATACAACTAGAGGGCTTCGCTTCAAAGGAATCTCCAGATATGGTATGCAAGTTGCAAAGGTCCATTTATGGACTGAAGCAAGCCTCCTAGAGCTGGAACTTAAGGTTTTTGACGAGGCGATCAAATCTTATGGCTTCATTTAGAATGAAGATGAGCCTTATGTATACAAGAAAAACAGTGGGTGCGCAATCACATTTCTATTCCTTTACGTTGGCGACATCCTACTCTTTGGGAATGATGTAGGGATGATGTCATCGGTAAAGAGTTGGCGATCTAAGAACTTCTCTATGAAGGATATGAGAGAAGCATCTTACGTATTGGAAATACGGATCTATAGAGATAGATCAAAGAAGATGCTTGCTTTAACCCAATCCATATACATAGAAACCATTATCAAAAGTTTTGGCATGGAAAATTTCAAGAAAGGTCTCATACTGATGAGACATGAAATTTATCTCTCTAAAGGTTAGTCTCCAAAGACCCCTGAATAGAGGGAAATGATAGATAAAATTCCCTATGCATCAGTCATAGGTTCCATCATGTACGCCATGCTATATACTAGACCTGATGTTGCATATACTCTAAGTGGTACGAGTAGACATCAGGCAGATCCAGGTGATGAACACTCAGAGGCAGTGAAATGTATCCTTAACTACTTGAGAAGAACTAAGGATATGTTTCTGGTCTTTGGAGGAGGAGACTTAAAACTACAAGGATATATTGACTCGAGTTTTTAGTCTAATCTAGATGACAGCAAGTCGACATCAGGGTTTGTCTTTACACTCAATGGGGAGCAGTGAGCTGGAAAAATTCCAAGCAAGAAACCACTGATGATTCGACAATAGAAGTTGAGTACATTGCTGCTGCTGAACCCGCCAAGGAAGCAGTCTGGATGAAGAAGTTCATCGGCGATTTTTGCCACCATCCTTCTTTTGGTTCTTTTGAAACATATTTATTTGATTTTCATACTTCTAATTGCCCTCTTTTCGAGATGACCGCCTTCTTAAAGTGTTAAGAGGATTGGTCTCCTATTATGAATCCTAACCTCCCTTTCGTTTGACCTAAAAATAAAAACTGAATGGATAATCCTACACTTCGGGTCAGCTCCAGCAACTCTACACTTTCAGAATCTTCCACTATTTCCAAGTTACCGTGTATGTGTAAAAATCATCCCGTCGTGACTCTTTGTGGAGAGGGGGGTTAATTCAAACTTTTACTCAATTTCCTAACTCAATATAGATTAAGACTCCTTAGATGAAGCATGATAGATAAGAATTTATGTTGGAGTGTGAAAATGAAGAAATTTTTGAAAATTTTGTATGAAAAATAAAGAATTATTTCAAAAATTTTGTTCATTTGAAATGATTATTCAATATGCACTAAGATTCTCTCCCCCCAACTTGAATGACATTGTCCTCAATGGCATAGTAATGGAAAGAATTATTTAACATGAAATCCATAATGAGGAAAGATATAACCTGAGGTATGTGAGAGGCTTCTCTATGAACACCAATGTGGGTGATCTTAGTTTCCTAAGAAGGAAATAAAAAAATTAGAATAAAAATGAGGAAATTGGGTTGCCTCTCAATAAGCGCTAAGTTTAACATCTTCAGCCAGATGAAAGCATGTTTATTGTGGATCACTCAGCTCCATAGATTCCAATGGATAATTTTGAATGTTTTCAATGTAAGGTTTTAAGCGTTGTCCATTAACAGTGAATGTTTGTCCATTTTTTGAATCCATAATCTTGACAGCACCATGATCAAAGACTTTAATTACAAGAATGGCCCATCCCATCTTGATTTTAATTTTTCAGGAAACAAACGCAGCCTAGAGTTAAATAGCCAGACTTTTTGGTTATGATGGAAATATTTCTTCAAAATATGTTTGTCATGAAAAGCTTTAGTCTTGGCTTTATAGATTTTTGAATTCCAATAGGCTTCATTTCGCATTTCATCTAATTCACTCAATTGTAAGGTTCTATATGAATCGGCTTGGGGTAGGTCAAGGTTGACTTGTTTGATAGCCTAATATGCTCTGTGTTCTAATTCCACTGAGAGATGGCAGGCTTTTCCAAAGAGTAGCCTATATGGTGACATGCCAATAGGAGTTTTATATGCAGTCCGATAGGCCCACAAAGTATCATCCAACCTTTTGGACCAATCTTTTCTATCGGGCCTAACGAACTTTTGCAAGATATTTTTTATTTCTCTATTGGATATTTCCACTTAGCCACTAGTTTGGGGATGGTAAGTGGTAGCAACTTTATAAGTAATCCCATATCTTTTGAGCAATGCTCGAAATTCAGAATGAGTGAAGTGCGAACCCCCATCACTAATGATAGCCTTGGGCCATCCGAACCTAGAAAAGATATTATTCTGAACAAATTTCATTACCACCTTATGATCATTGGTCTGGGTGGCTATTGCTTCAATCCATTTAAAAACATAATCCACTGTCACCAAGATGTATTCATATCCAAAGGATGGTAGAAAAGGCCCCATGAAATATATTCCCCAAACATTAAAAATTTCAACCACTAGTATTGGATTGAGTGGCATCATATCTCTTTTGGCCATGTTCCCAACAGTTTGACATCTTAAGCACGTTTTACTGAACTCATATACATCCTTGAAAAGTGTGGGCCAATAGAAACCGCTTTGTAGAACTTTTGCTGTGGTTTTCTTTTCTGAGAAATGGCCTCCACAAGTAAGGTTGTGGCAAAAGTTTAAGACACTTTGTTGTTCTTCTTCAGGGACACTTCTACGGATGATTTGATCTGGACAAATTTTAAAGAGTTCAAAGTCTTCCCAGAAATAATACTTCTTTTAAGAGAAGAATTTATCTTTTTCATTTCTTGTCCATCCTTGAGGAAGTTGGCCAGTCACCTTAAAATTCACAATATGTGCATACCATGGTGGTGAAATGTGCGATATGGCCAATAGATGTTCATCAGGGAATGAATCTTTCATTGGTTCATTATCTGAAATCATAGTTCGGGAGAGATGGTCAGCTACCACATTCTCCGATCCCTTTTTGTCCTGAATCTTCAAATCAAATTCTTGGAGGAGTAGGATCCACCTGATTAATCTTGGTTTGGTATCTTTCTTGGTTAACAAATATTTCAATGCCGAGTGATTAGAATAAATTATCACTTTTGCCCCTAAAAGGTAGGAACAAAATTTTTCCAGGACAAAAACGACAGCTAACAATTCCTTCTCTGTGATGGTATAGTTCATCTAAGTATCAACAAGTGTACGACTTACATAATAAATCACCACGGACTTTTTATTGATTCTTTGTCCCAGTATTGCTCCCATAGTATAATCAGAAACATCGCACATTATTTCACAAGGAAAAGACAAATCAGGAGATTGAAGAATAGGAGTCTTGGTCAGAGCCCCCTTTAAAGATTTGAATGCCTCTAAGCATCGTTCATCAAGATGGAATGGGACATCTTTTGTTAAGAGAAGGGTTAATGGTCGAGCAATTTGAGAGAAGTTCTGAATGAACTGGCGATAGAAGTCAGCATGGCCTAGAAAGGATCAAATTTTCTTTACCGAGGTAGGTGGAGGAAGATTGAAAATTAGGCTAACCTTTGCTTTGTCCACCTCAATACCTCTTCTAGAAACTATATGACCCAAAACTATGCCCTCTTTTACCATGAAATGACTCTTCTCCCAACTTAGAACCAAATTGGTCTCTATGCATCTTCTAAGTATTTTTTTTCAAATATTCCAAGCAAATCTCAAATGAGTCCCCAAATATTGAAAAATCATCCATAAATACTTCGAAGAACCCTCCCACCATGTCCAAAAATATTGCCAACATGCATCTTTGGAAAGCTACTGGTGCATTACATAATCCAAATGGCATTCTTCGGAAAGCAAATGTGCCATATGGGCAGGTGAATGTGGTCTTTTCTTGATATTTTCGGTAAATAGCCACTTGATTGTAGCCTGAATACCCATCTAAAAAGAAAAAATATTTCTAAACTGCTCGTTTTTCTAAAATCTGATCAATAAACGGGAGTGGAAAATGATCCTTCTTGGTCACTGTATTTAATTTTCTGTAATCGATACAAACTCTCCACCCCGTGGTCAACCTAGTGGGCATTTCTTCACCTTTATCATTTCTCACCACAATTAATCTAGACTTCTTTGGTGCCACTTGGGTTGGGCTTACCCGCTTACTATCATATATTGGGTATATAATATCCGCATCTAACCATTTCACCACTTCTTTCTTGACCACTTCCATCATGATGGGATTCAATTTTCTTTGCATCTCTCTACTAGGCTTAACATTATCCTCTAGATAAATGTGATGCATGCATGTGGTTGGACTTATTCCTTTCAAATAAGCTACAGACCACCCTATGGCTTCTTTGTGAGTTCGAAGGACTTCAATGAGTTGTTCCTCCTGAGTAGGGTTAAGATCAGCTGCGATGATTACAGGTAGGGTTTCGGACGGACCCAAAAAGATATATTTGAGGGAGTCCAGTAAAGATTTAAGTCCCAACTGAGGAGGGACCTGGAGAGATGGGGGAGTAGGTTCTGGATTGAGTTTAGGTAGAGATTCAACCTTTTTGGGCCGCTAGGCCTTTTTACTCCAATCAAATGTGGACATTAGCTCCTCTACTTCTTCAAATTGGGTCAAAGGGGATGTTTCTAAGATGTTATCAATTACATCAATTGCGAAGCAATCTTCCCCATCTTGCATATGTCCGGATGCCTTGAAAATATTAAGGGATATTTTGTGATCCCCAAAGGAAATATCCATCAACCCCGACTTGCAGTTAATGATAGCATTAGCAGTAGCCAGAAAAGGACGGGGCCCAATATAATCGGGTTATTTTTCAAATGCTGAATGGGATCCATATCAAGGATGACAAAATCAACTGGGAAGTAACAAGGGTCGATCTTGACAATGACATCTTCCACCATTCCTCTCGGTTGTCCTAAGAGATCTATCAGCAAGTTGCAGGATCACAGGAGTCGGTTTCAATTCTCCTATCCCAAATTTTTCATAAACTGAAGTGGGCAATAGATTCACACTTGCCCTAAGGTCCAATAATGCCTTATCAAACGTGGTTCCTTCAATGACACAAGAGATAAGTGGAGCTCCATGATCTTTCATCTTCTTGGGTAATTGGTTAAGTAAAATGGCACTTACCTCTTCAGACAAAAAGATTTTCTTAGGAAGTGTTTTGGGCTCTCTCTTATGAGTACAAACTTCTTTCAGAAATTTGACGTAGGCCGGCACATGTTGGATGGCATCTACCAGAAGTATGTTGATGTGGACTTATTTAAATAAGTCCATTAACTCTTCATTTCTAGTCTGGATTTGATGTTTCATTCTTTCTTTGCCATTCTCTAAAGCGTCATTTCTGGTTTGGATTTCCTTAATTTTCCCTTTGTCCTGAATGATATTGGGTTCTTCACTCTCCTCTTCTTCTTCTTCTTCTTCTTCGGTTTGCTCATGATTGGTCTGATTAGATCCTTGATTTGGGTAAGGATGTGGCAAAATTTTACCACTTCTTAAGGCCAAAATTGCTTTCGCATTTTCTAGCTGTGGGCCTCTTGGTGGATTTGGGCCCATTTGAGGTTGGGCTTGAGGATTAGGTAGAAATGGTTGATGTTGGAAACCTGGATGATAGTTTCGTGGGTTTGTGATGGGTTGGCTAGGTAATGGGCCCACTTCTCTCCTCATGGTTGTATCAGCCATTTGGCCCAATTGGGCTTCTAATTTTGAAATGGATTGTTGTTGAGAGATGACCAATTGTTGTTGTTGTTGTTGTTGGTTCATGAGTAATTGTTGCAACATATTAAACTTATCGTCATTTTTGTTTGGTGGCTGAGAATGTGGAATTTGATATGAAAGTTGAGAGAACATGTTTTGATTGTTATTGGGCTGAAAATAAGGAGCTTGGGATTGGGATTGGGTAGATTGACCCTTATTGAAGGCTTGATTTGGATAATAATTATGTTGGTGGACCCTGTTCTGAAAGTTTTATGTTTGTGGGTTTGGAGCTTAGGCTTGTTAAGGTTTCCATGAGAAACTTAGGTGATTTTTCCAGTCCGGATTGTATATGTTAGAATATTGGTCATGATTGGACTTTGAGTAACCTTGGGCTGCTTGGACTTGTTCTTGGATGAAAAGTGGTAATTAGGTTGCCGTAGGACACTCGCTGACATGGTGAGTTGGGCTATCACAAAGACTACAAGCTTCTTGATAAGATGGAGAAGGTTCTGAGTATGGTCTTGATGGTGATTGGATATTAGATCCTTGATTGTTCAAAACTAGAACTTGGTCTAACTTTTAGGCCATTAGATCCATTTTACTCATTTGTTGGGCCAAAAGGTCTACATTGTCCAACTTTTAGGCTAGTGCATTGATATCCATCCTAGAATCAAATTCTCCTCGATTTTCGATTTCATAAACTCCGATCCATTTGGATGCTCCCACTGATCTTTCACATGATGAAAGTGAGGTATGATTTATTGAATTCTCACTTAGCATTTCAAACAAATCATATGTCTCTTCCTCACTTTTCCTCATGAATGCTCCTCCACAAGATGCATCTACTATTTGCCTATATTGTGCATCCAAACCTTCATACAATGCCTGCACAATTTGCTATCTAGATAGTCCATGATGTGGACATTTCCTAACCAATTCTTTCAGTTTTTCCCATGATGCATGGATCTGTTCATTGGGTAATTTTGAAAACCCGGTTATGGCCTGTCTCATGGTATTGGTTCTTCTTATAGGATAGAATTTCTTCAAGAACTCTTGTTGCATTTTAGGCCAGGTTCTAATGGGCTTCCCTATTGTACCAAGCCAGTATTTGGCCTTGTCCTTAAGAGAGAAAGGAAATATGGTTAGACGAAGGGCATCTTTCGTGAAATCTTGAATTTTCACGATAGAACAAATCTCAAAGAACTCATCCAAATATTTGTATGGATCTTCATTGGTATTCATATAAAAAGATCGGAGCATTTGGATGGTACTGGGCTTGATTTCATAATGATTTGCATGGGTATTAGGCAATTGAATATAAGATGAAAGGTTATAGTCTTGAGGAATGAAATATTCCTTCATCTGTTTAGGCATTTCTTGATTATTTCTAGCCATTTGATTTTGAAGATTAGTTTGATGATGTAGGTTTCTTTCAATTTCTTGAATGGGTTTGATAATATATGAATTTTGAGATCTTCTACCTAGCATACACTAGACGAAGATAGAGAAGAGGACTTCTTTTTTTTTTTTTTTTTTTTTTTTTTTTTTTTAATGCAATGACAAACAAGTGGAAAACAATTAACCTAATGACCTAAGTGCAACCTCGACCTAAAGATGATTTTTTCTCACAAAGCAACTAGAATTCGCTATGAATCACACCTAGAAAGGATCAACGACCAGGTAAGAGGTAGGGTAGTGGGAGGCTCCCCCTACTTTCGTAGGAACTTAATTAAATAACCACTTTCCCCCTTAGGCGTTTGCCTTTATAACCTCTAGCCTAGACACCAGTGTCCAAAGTATAAGCAAATTCATAACTTGACCCAATCACAATGTGAACCCTAGGTTCAATTGCTATTTGATTTTATTAAGCTTGGGAAATGCAAGATAAAGTGTTGGTGATTTGTGGGCCAAGGGAGGGTGATGAAATCCCCACCTTACCTTGTTATGAAGATGCCCTTAAAGTGTTTTATCAATGAAATCTTCACCACAATTCAAACAAGATTCTTTTATGCCAAAATAAGAACACAATGCATGATCATTTTATTGGCAAAATGGAGATAAACTCACCTTGCTTCCCGCACTCTTCAACATAAAATAAAATGACAAAAAATTGAAAACTAATGCACTCCTAAATGATGCATGTCTTAAAACATGATATTTGCTTTCTAATTTTGAAATGATTTTTTATTTAATTTTGGTTTTATGATTTTTTTTTTAATTAATGCATTCTATCACAATTCTAACAAAATCTGAAAATAAAGATAAAATAAATGATAAGTTGGAACAAACACACCAAATTGGAGTTTTCCTTTCCTTTTTCCCTTTTTTTTTAAATACCTGCAAAAAAAAAAATCAATGTGAGTATGGATTTATACAAATGAGCCAAAAATTATCAAAATTAAGAATCTAATTCTCCAGTAACGGCGCCAAAAATTGATCGCTCGAAATTATGTGTCGTTAAGCAAATTCGAACATTAATCTTAAAATTCCAATTTCCATATATAATTATTTGAAAAATAGTAAGTGGTGAGATTGGGTCGAATCCACAGGGAAATAGATTTTTAAAGTTGAAAACCTTGAGTTTTTAGAGGAAAAACAGAGAAGAAAGAAGTGGGAGCATGATGATTTGATAGATAATAATTAAAATTAACCGGACTTACTATGAACTCACAAAAGTAGCACCCCTAAACGAACATAATCAGATCATCTACTGAACTAAGACTACCTCTAAAACACTAATTAAAAGTAGAATATAAAGTTTGATTAGTGTCAATAGAAGAAAAAATAAAAGTTGTAGAACAAAGAGAGGAAGAAAAGATAACTTTTTTCAAAGGAGCTACTGTCATCCATTAACAGAACTATATAAAATTTTACAGAGACATTGAAAATCAAAAACTAACATGACTTTTATAAGTAAACCTTTACAGAAAATATTCGAAATATAGTGTAATATGGAGAACTCAAAAACTAGAGAGAGAGGCGATAGAGAGAGAAAATTGATGTTTGCAGCCGTCGTATCCCTTCGCATGAATCCTTGGCAGCCCTGGACTCCTTCCAGTGGTCAGTTGTAGTGCCTCGAGTCAACCTCTTGCCCTGACAGCCGCTAGTTTGAGAGAGATGTAGAGAGAGACACAGAGAGAGAGAGAGAGAAAGAACAAAAGCTAGATAGAGAGGGGGCTGCTACAGTACCTGTGGGTACTATAGCAAAGAGAGGGAGAAAGTGAGAGAGAGAAATTGGGAGAGAGAGATATTCGGATGGAGGGGGTGAGAGAGTTTAAAATTTTCAAAAGTGTTCTTTTCTTCCCCCCTTCTTTGGTTTTATAGAAGAGGGCCCCCAAATTTTGAATTTCAAAAAGGTAATAAATAGGCCATTATTTGCATTAAGTTCTCCCTTTATTAAGGGATCTTTTTAAAGATAATAATGGACTATTTTGAAATTTGAATTTAGAGAGGGATATTTGAATTTGAATTTCGATATTTGAATTTTGGATAATAAATGTTATTTTTGAAATTTGAAATCCAAATTTTAAAAACAATAAATATTATTTTTGAATTTGAATTTCAAAATTTTCATCTCTCTCTTAGCTGGCATGTGGGCCCCTTTTGAAGAGCAAAAATACAATCTTGTTCCTTTCGGAATTCGAACCGTGGTTACTTTATTGAAACTCAAGTGGGCTAACCACTATGCTATCTGCTTGCTCATTTCCTGTATCCACATAAAATAACAGTTAAGTTCATGTGGCAATCAATAAATTATTTAAATGTATATTAAGTAATTGCCGAAAAGCTCTTATTGGAAATAAAATTATCATACTTACTTAATCCATAAAATGATGATATTTGAAATTCGAATTTTACAAAATTAATATTTTTGAAAGCATAATTGATTTATCTATCATTCCATGCGATTTTGTATATAAAAGTGATAGTATAGTGTGTAAATTTTATCTATTATTTATCTAAAAGTGCGTACTTATCAGCCACCAAATTAGCCTTCCGCGAAAGATGGAAGGGACGAGTGTTGATTAAATGGGCTTGACTACTAATGGGTTAGGAATGGGTTAAGGTGATGGGTTGAAAGGCGAAGGGCTTATGATAATGGGGAATTTAGGACTAGAAGGTGTCCAAAATCGTGTGTCTACAACGGGGTTTCGGATAAGTGTGGGTTTTTTTGAAAAATCGCAAACCACTTATTATAAAATTAATGCTGCAAGGTCAGGGGCCAACAACCCTAACCTAGCCGCCCCCCTCTCTCTCCTCTCTCTTTAGGTGCCCCCCACCTCTGGCCGGTCCTGGAAACTCCGCTTCGATGGGAATTCTTAATCTGCATGTCGCGAAGGATTATGTATAGACAGATGAGATCCCAGACGCTGCAACGAGCGAGAAAGCAAGGACGATTCACCGAGAGAAAAAACGTGTGGATACCGCTAGAGGCCGGGTACTTGCGCAGCTTGCGGCATCACATCAACAGAACTGGTTGATCGCGGATTCGAATTCACGCAAGGTAAATTCAATTTACTGTTTATGTTTTTGTTAATTGAAGCGGGACAGATCCGATCTCAATTTTATTTTATCCGCTATGTTTGCTCAAATCCGACATAGCGAACCCAACACTCAGGGTATGGTGTACTGCCAAACCCTAATCGATTGACTCACTTGGATCGGATATTGCCGTGTAATATCAGAAAGTACCTTTCTCGATATTATCATCTACCCTAGCCAGGGACTCCTGCGCATCCTTCCTAGAGCATTCTTTCTTTAAGTACCGAGAGCGAATGACTCTTTATTGACACTCAATTCCCTTTGACGGTATTCCGTTGTACCCGATTCTTGGCTATTTAGAATCCCGTAAATAGAGATCCGTACACCAAAGTCAATGTACAGAAGTCTACCGATAAGGTGTCCTTGGTGTCTCAGGTCCGAGGACCATCCACACAACTGCGACAATAGAATCAAGCTGGTTGACAGTCAGGTACTATACCATCCAGCGATTTAGTCAGATCAGTTCAGTGAACTCATTCTCTAATGAGCGTCTACCGATTCGCCTTAGTGTCTCCACACAAGTGACTATGAGATCAGTCACCCTTATCGTATGAGCTGGAGTAATTTGTACTAGTCTAACTGGATATCCGATGTCCTTCTCAGATATTCTCCGACTAGGAACTATTAAGAATATGTGTGTTTAAGTGATCATTCTTCTTAGTATGATCTCATCATAATTTGATTACTATCGTACATATTCACGGACTTCATTATGAGACAGTAAAAGAACGACTTACGCATAATGAAATAATGCTATTTTATTAATAAATAAACGAGATTTACATAGTCAGATTGGCTTGTAGGCCACCTAAGACTAACAAGGGATATATTAGCCAAATCAAAGTCTAGAAGTTTACAGATAAGGTGTCTTTGGTGCCTCATGTTCGAGGACCATCTACGCAACTGTGACGTTGGATGAAGCTAGTTGACAGTTAGATAAATTACCATCCCACGATCCAAGTTGGATCAGTTCAGTGAACTTATTTACTAATGAGCACTTATAGGTTCATTATAGTGTCTCCACACAAGTGACTATAAGACCAATCACCCTCATCACATGAGATGGATCGACTTGTACTAGTCTCGCTGGATATTTGATGTCGTTCTCAAATATCTTTCGACTTGATGTCGTTCTCAAATATCCTCCGACTAGGAACAATTAGGAATGTGTGTTTGTAAGTTGTCAGTCTCATTATTATGATCTCATCATAATCTAACAACTATTGCACACACTCACAAACTTCACTATGATACGAATGAAACTAATACAATTCAAATAATGAATATATTGTCATTAGACAAATAACCGAAGAAGATTGTATCTAATTGTCTTATAGGCCATACACAATACTAATAGAAACCCTCACCCTATATTGGGTCTTGCACTCCTCCCGACTCAAGCGAGCCCTTCATATGGTGGAACAACCTCCAAGTCAACGAATCACCCTCTGGCGAGCTCCATGGCCACCCATGCGCTGCCGCCCCTCTGGATCGCTGTTAGCTTGTGTTAGCATTAGGTGGCTCGAAAGCCAATTCGATATTGTGTATTGTTCAGTTTATTAATTTAATGGCAATAATATATTGTGTATTTAATTCTCTCTATGTTTAGAGTATCACGATGAAGTCTATGAACATGGACAATAGTCTTCGGATTATGATGAGATCATAATTACGGGATCGAAGACTTATAAACTCATGCTCTTAATTGTTCCTAGTTGGAGGATGTTTGAGAAGGACATCAAACATCCGGATAGACTAGTACATGTTTTTCCAGCTCATATGATGAGGGTGACTGATCCTATAAGTCACTTATGTGGAGACACTATGCTGGACCTGTAGGTGCTCATTGATGAATGACTTCACTGAACTGATTCAACCTAGAATCGTTGGATGGTATCTACATGACTGTTAACCAACTCGATTCTTTTGTCACGATTACATGGATGGTCCTTAGACCTAAGTCACTAAGGATACCTTGTTGGTAGGTCTCTGAACTTTGACCTTGATTAACGAATCCGTAACCATAGATTATCTATAAGTCAAGTGATCGGGTTCAGGGAGATGCCCTCGAAGGTAATTATGTGCTCAATACATAATCACCCACTCTGGGTAATAAGAGAGAGAATGTTCCAAAAATGATGTGCTTAAGTCCTTGGCTAGGGCAGACTTTGTATTAGATAAAGAGTTATCTGATATAGATTAGCGGCATCTGATTCGAGTGAATCAATCGGCTAGGGTTTAACGGTAAACCATATCCTAGGTCGATTCGGGAACATTGCATAGATGAAAGATTATATCCACGCGGTAATCGATGACATAAAGGTTCCTATAGTCGGTTGCATAAACCCCAATGCCTTACGGAATCACACAGTGTTGCTTGGCATCCAACGTGATCGGAAACCCGTCCGAATTTATTGTGGGACATTAAATTCGGCTGATTAATTAATATAAAGATATTAATTAATTTAGTGGGTCCGTAAAAAGTTACTGGACTTAATGGGCCATTAACTGGACTGGTATTTTAGCCTAAAGGGTCACACGCAAAAGGTTTTCAAGTTGATCGATATTTTAACGGGGTTTCGGATCAGTGTGGGTTTTTCTGAAAAATCGCAAAGCCACTTATTATAAAAGAATCGTTTCGCGCACTGGGGCCAACAAACCCGGTGCAGACCTAGCCGCCCCCCTCTCTCTCCTTTCTCTCTCTCATGGGGGCCCCCTTCAGAGGCCGTCCCCCTAGAGGCTCCGCTCTGATTCCCGCGCTTGCTTTGCATCTCGTTCGATGGGAATTCTGATACCGTATATCGCAGAGGATTATGCGCAGCCAGACGGGATCCGCGGACGTTGCACCGAGCGAGGAAGCGAGGATGATCCATCGAAAGGAAGACCAGGTGGATTCCGCTAGAGGCTGGGCACCTGTGCGGTTTATGGCATCACACCGACAGAACCAGACGAACGCAGATTCGAATCAACGCAAGGTAAATAGGATTTACTGTTTAGTTTTTGTAAACCGAAATGGGACGGATCCAATTTTTATTTTCCGCTACGTTTTCCTTGGATATGACACAGCGAATCCAACAGTGATATCAGACCCAAGTTCCAATGTGTTCTTCGTCGTTTCAGTCTCTAGATTGACAATTTTATAATATATTTCATGCTAGTTTCTAATTTTAATTGCATGACCCATGATCATTAGATGAACATGGTTAAATTAATAGTAATTATTGCATTAAAATCAGAATTTTTCCTGTGTGCGTTTTGTGTTCTTCGTTTGACGAAGAACGGGTTCGAATCGGGGTCTTCATGGGCACCCCAAGTGTTGGGGATTGCACATCGGGGTCCTTGATCTTCCTCGGTGGGTCGCTTGCCACTGACCGGCGCCGGAGAAGGCCACGGCCGGCCCCCCTTCTCCTCCACCATCTTCCTGTTAGTTTGGTTGTGAGTGAGGGTGGGGCTCGGTTATGCAAACGCACACACACAAGGTTGGGGGGGGGGGGGGGGGACCTTCGGCGACCAGGGGGTTACCGACACCATCGCCGGAGCCCCAGGCCGCGGGGCGGCCTCCCACGGGGCAGGGCCCCGCCGGCGGGGCGCCGCCCCCTTCACCCTGGACGTAGCTAGGGTTTCCTAGCTGCGTCACGTGAAGGGGATGGGCCCAACGCTAGGCCGGGCCGAGCCCTGGTGCCAGAGCCAGCCCGGTGCTCGACCCGGGCTAGGCCCGCCCCTTGGGGTAGGTCTGAGCCTGAGCCAGGTGCCGGCTGTGCTCAGCCCAGGGGTCGGACTAGGCCCAGTGGGGCCCTTTGACCCCCTTTGACCGGCCTATTACTCCCCTTTTATATCCCTTAAATTGTCTATTTGTTGCCCTTTTATTTATAGAATTTGATTTAAATTTAAAATGAGATTTTATAATTAAATTAAATTCTATTATATTTTTTTTAAAGGCCAGTAAATAGATTTATTGATTGGGGGGATATTTAACAAATATTGTTAATTAGTTAATTAATTTAATTGTTAGATTAAGGGATATAAGGATAGTTAATTTAATTGTTAAATTAATTTGTTTAATGTCAATAATTTTAGCTTACATGAATATTATAAATCTATCAATTTGGAGTTTTTGCACATGTGATGTGATGTGATTGCTTATTTAAATTTGATTTAAATTAGTATTTTAAAAAAAATAAAAACTTTTCGAAAATTCAATCTAATTTTTTTTTAGTCCCTGGTTTATGAAACCAAATTATATATTTTCAAAAATTCAATTTCTTTAGCCATGTGATGTGTTATTCTTGTGTGGTTTGTTTAATTTAAAAATTACACGATGGTTATGGGTAAGCACGTGATATAATTTCATGTGATGTTGTGTGGATATGGATCAATGGTATGTTCGGATTATTAATTGTTAATAAATAGAGGTCTGTGTATCTCTCTCTCTCTCATATTCCATTGTATCTCTACCTCCTTCCTTGATGTACTCATCATAAGGCTTCTTTTAAATTATCATGTAAATTATGAATTTATAATGTAATTTGATCGAGGCGACTGAGCGTGGACCGAGGATGATCTACAACTACAACCAAGAAAGAAATGAAGGAGTTCATTCAGCCTATGAGTTTGCAGACTCATAATATAATTGTTATGTTGTGTATGTGTGTATGTTTGACTATCTAGCTCAAGTCAAACCACAATGATATCCATGACCACACCATGACATGTATGCGATGCGTGTTTATTTCTTTTGCTTACGAATCAAATTACCTAGGTTATTAGTATATATAATATATGCGATATACTTAAATACTATCACCTAGGATGAGACCAAGACAAATAAAATAAAACCTTCGAAATAAAGTCTAAGCTACAGTGCGAGTCATTGAGAATGCACCGCATGGCTCTCTATCAATATAGTTTTTAGAACTTAATTCAATGATGGCATTTTCTACATGTTTACTCGAGATTTGCCATCAACTGATGAGAAGACTATTAATTATGGCATCAGATACCTTAAGATAGGAGTAGAGGAACGATGTAGCTATCCTTGTGTTTATCCGGGAGTTATATTTCTACTCTACTCTATCGCATACTGATGGTAAAGTTTAGACCGGGTATAATAGTTTACTGTGTTTACCCGGGACCATTAATAACTTGGGAGCCAAACTAAGATCAGATATTGCAAGGAGTTGCAATTACTATAAGGTGGTTGCTGTAAAATAGCAGTATGATACTATGTGTCTACCCGAGGTCATACTGTGATACTTATAGATTCTGATCCCCACTTGGAGATAGTCGGCATCTCCTGTTCTGTATATCTGAAGGTTATACAGTCCGACAAAAATTAGTGAGAGTAAAATTTGATTATAAAGTTCAAATCTTATTTTTCAAATTAATAACTGAATTTAAGCTAATTGAAATTTATTATCTCTTGTAGGCTAAGATGTCGCACCATAACCTGTTGCGTGGCATGCTGGATGCCAATCGTTTGACAGGCCCAAACTACTCAGACTGGCTCAAGAACCTGAAGATTGTCCTCAGGTCTGAGCAAATTGCTTATGTCCTGGATGAAGAACCTCCCACTGAACTAGCATTAGATGCCCCAGAGGATGACATTCTGACATATGAGAAATGGAAAGAAGATTCCACCATGACCCAATGCCACATGCTAGCCTCTATGAGCAATGAGTTGCAGAGGCAGCATGAAAAGATGGATGCTAGATCCATCATACTCCATTTGAAGGAGCTATTTGGTGAGCAGAGCAGAATTGAAAGATATGAGATATATAAGAATATGTTTAAGGCTCAGATGGCAGAGGGATCTTCTGTACAGACTCATGTGCTGAAGATGATTGAATGGGTGGAGAGGTTGGATGCTCTTAGGGTCCTACTTCCCAAGGAGATGCATACAGACCTTGTGTTATCTTCACTTCCACAATCATATGCTCAGTTCATGGTTAATTTTAACATGAACAAGATCCAGACAACTTTGGTGAATTACTGAATATGCTGAAGACTGTAGAGGGGAATCTTGTGAAGGAAAAACCTCAAGTCTTTATGGTTGGTAAGACCAGCTAGAAAAGACTAGCAGTTCAAGCCTTTAGGAAAGGTAAAGGTAAGAATCAAAAGAAGTCGAAACTTGTCAAGAACGACAAAGGCAAAAGTGATGAGAAGGGTGAATTCTTCTACTGTCATCAAAAGGGCCACTGGAAGAGGAATTGCAAAGAATACCTCAAGGACAAAGCTCAAAGAATTGTGAAGCAGCAGGACACTTCAGGTATCTATATGATAGATATAAACTTGTCAATTAGAGATTATACATCATGGATATTAAATACTGGATGTGTTTCTCATATCTGCAATTCTATGCAGGCACTGACAAGAAGGTAGAAGCAGAAGACCGGCGAGGTAGAGCTGAGGCTAGGTAACGACGCAAGAGTTGCACTGATCGTTGTGGGGACAGTGAAGCTCAAGTTATCATCCGGAGACACTTTTTCATTAAATGAATGCTATTATGTACCTAGTATAATAAGAAATATCATTTCTATTTCATGTTTAGATAGAATTAGATACACTTTATCTGTTGGGAACAATTGTTATTCAATTTATTTCATAAATAAATTAATAACTTCTGCTTCCTTATCCAATAAATTGTATTTATTGAATGTGTCTCACGATAATTTTCATATCGGTTCTTTAACTAAAAGAAATAAGTATGAAGTGAACAAAGCCTACCTATGGCATTGTAGGCTTGGTTACATTGGTGAAAACAGACTCTAAAGGCTGCATAAAAATGGATACTTATATCAATTTGATTATGAATCATATCCAACTTGTGAGTCATGTTTGTTGAGTAAAATAGCTAAATCTCCATTTACTGGAATTGGAGAACGAGCTAAAGACATACTGAAACTAATACATTCTGATGTATGTGATCCTATGTCAACCCAAGCAATTGGTAGTTTCTCATATTTCATTACATTCACTGATGAATTCTCAAGGTATGGCTTCATATACTTATTGAAGTATAAATCAAAAGCTTTTGAGAAATTCAGAGAAATAAAGAATGAAGTAGAAAAACAAACTGGAAAGAGCATCAACGCTATCCGATCTGATTGTGGTGGGGAATTCTTGAGTACAGAGTTCATGAAATATTTAAAAGATAATGGTATCATTTCTCAACTTACACTTCCTTATACACTTCAAATAAAGGGTATATCCGAAAGGAGGAATCGTACATTAATGGAAATAGTGTGATCGATGATGAGTATGTCTAAATTACCAGTGTCTTTATGGGGATATGCACTTAGTTCGGTTATGTATATCCTGAACAATATGCCCGGCAAATCAATTGCATCCGCTCCATATGTGATATGGAATGGAAGGAAACCAGACCCTAAAACGTTAAAGTCTGAGGATGTCCTGCTCATGTCAAAAGACACGATGCAGATAAGCTGGAGTCCAGGAATGACAAATGTAGATTTGTAGGATATCCGAAGGAAACTTACTGAAATTATTTTTATCATCCTGGCGAACAAAAGGTGTTTGTAGCCAGGAGAACTGTCTTTTTGGAAGAAAATTATATTCTCCAAAAGGACAGTGGGAGTAAAATAACTATAGAAGAAATTCCAGACCCACAAACTGTCAATGGTTCATCAAATGAACTGTCAGTTTCTGAACATGTTCAATAAAGTACACAAGAATCTCGTAGGTCCGAAAGAGTACCTAAACCACTTGAAAGATATGTAGGACATATTGGATGGTTTTAGGATAATCTATAATGAGGACAATGATCCTAAGACTTACAAGAAGGCCATTGAAAGTCCAGAGGCTGAAAAATGGCGAGAAGTCATGAATTCTGAAATTCAGTCCATGTACTCAACCAAGTTTGGAACTTGGTCGACTTCCCCGAGGGTATAGTACCTATCTGTTGCAAGTGGATTTTTAAAAGAAAGTTTGGTGCAGATGGACGAATTGAGACTTATAAGGCAAGATTAGTAGCGAAAGGATATCGTCAAAGGCAAGATATTGACTAAGACGAGACCTTCTCGCCCATTGCCATCATTAAGTCTATTAGAATTCTTCTCGCTATTGCAGCATACCACGATTATAAAATCTGACAGATGGATGTGAAGATGGCCTTCCTCAATATAAACCTTGAGGAAGAGGTGTATATGATACAACCAGAGGGCACCACATCAAAGGAATCTCAAAATATGGTATGCAAGTTACAAAGGTCCATTTATGGACTGAAGCAAGTTTCCCAAAGCTAGAACATAAGGTTTGACGAGGCGATCAAATCTTATGACTTCATTAAGAATGAACATGACCCTTGTGTGTACAGGAAAAATAGTGGGAGCACAATCACATTTCTAGTCATTTATGTTGACGACATCCTACTTATTGGGAATGATGTAGGGATGATGTCATCGGTAAAGGTTTGACTGTCTAAGAACTTCTCCATAAAGGATTTAGGATAAATATCTTACGTATTGAGAATACGGATCTATAGAGATAGATCAAAGAAGATGCTTGCTTTAACCTAATCCATATACATAGAAATCATTTTTAAAGGGTTTGACATGAAAAATTCCAAGAGAGGTCTCATACTGATGAGACATAGAATTTATCTCTCTAAAAGTCAGTCTCCAAAGAACCCTGAAGAGAGGGCAATGATGTATAAAATTCCCTATGCATCAGCCATAGGTTCCATTATGTACGACATGCTATGTACTAGACCTAATGTTGCATATGCTCTAAGTGTTACGAATAGACATCAGGTAGATCCAGGTGATTAACATTGGAATGCTATGAAATGTATCCTTAAGTACTTGAGAAGAACTAGGGATATGTTTCTGATCTATGGAGTAGGAGAGTTAAAGCTACAAGGATATACTAACCTGAGTTTTCAGTCTGATCCGGATGACAGCAAGTCGACATCAGGGTTTGTCTTTACACTCAACGGGGGAGCAGTGAGTTAGAAAAGCTCAAAGCAAGAAACCACTGATGATTTGACAATAGAAGGTGAGTACATTGCTACTGCTGAAATCGCCAAGGAAGCAATCTAGATGAAGAAGATCATCGGCGATCTTGGGGTGGTGGATAGCATCTCTGGTCCCGTCCCACCGCTGTGTGACAACAATGGAGCGATAGCTCAAGCGAAAGACCTGAGGTCTCATCATAAGTTGAAGCATATTCTGTGGCGCTTTCATCTAATCAAAGAGATTATAGCTCGAGGAGATGTCGTGGTGGAAAGAATTCCCTCAGCCGACAACATAGCAGATCCACTGACGAAGCCTTTATCTGAAAATGTATTTGAACGTCACTTAGAGAATATGGGTATTCTATATAAGAGTGATTAGCTTTAGTCCAAGTGGGAGATTGTTAGTATTTGGTGGCCTACAAGCCAATCTGATACGGTGCATTATTCAGTTTATTAATTTAATGGTAATAATTCATTATGTGTATTTAATTCGATCTATGTTTATCGTATCACGATGAAGTTCATGAACATGTGCAATGGTCTTTGGATTACGATGAGATTATAATTACGGGACCGAAGACTCATAAACACATGTTCTTAATTGTTCATCGTTGGAGGATGTTCAAGAAGGACATCAAACATCCGGATAGACTAGTACAGGTTTCTTCAGGTTATATGATGAGGGTGACTGATCCCATAAGTCACTTGTGTGGAGATACTATGCTGGACCTATAGGTGTTTATTGATGAATGAGTTCACTAAACTGATCCGACCTAGAAGCACGGGATGGTATCTACCTGACTATTAACCTGCTCGATTCTTTTGTCACAGTTGCGTGGATGGTCCTTGGACCTGAGGCACCAAGGATACCTTATTGGTAGGTCTCTGAGCTTTGATATTGATTAATGAATCCCTAACCATGGGTTATCTATAAGTCAAGTGATCGGGTTCAGGGAGATGCCCTCGAAGGTAATTGTGTTGGTTTTTCTCGGTTTCTCCGGATCGCTCACGCAGCGGAAAACAAAAAATATTTACAGCGATCCGTTCCCGTTTCGAAATCAAAAAAACGATAATCGGATTATCGAAGTTCTCACCGTGTGCGGATTCGAATCCGCAACCGTTCGGTTCCGTCGGTGCGACACCGCAAGCCGCGCAAGCGCCCGGCTTCTAGCGAAGTCCACGCGATCCTCCCCGCGACAGATATCCTTGAGTTCGTCGTTCTTCGCAGCCCACGAAGCCTCCGCCGGTCGCCGCAGCGCGTGGACGATTTCCCGTCGAATGGGATTCGGTGAAGCGGCGGAGCAGATCTGGATCTGCCTGGACGCCAGAGAAGGACAGAAACTGAGGAGGGGCGGCTAGGGTTAGCAGCAGCTTGGCCTGCTCAGCCCGTTCGCTATGTTTTATACTAACCGCGCGGTTTTTCACAAAAACCCCCGCTTTGTATAAAACCCACTTATTTATCCATCGCCTTGAGAATCTTTTGCGTGTGACCCTCTAGGCCCAAGTACCAGTCCAGTTAATGGCCCAATAAGCCCAATGACTCCTCACTGGCTTTATTAATTAATTAATAACCCTTTATTAATCAATTAATCAATCGAATTGATATCGCACATCGAATTCGAACGGGCCTCCGATTACGTTGGGTGCCAAGCAATACTGCGTGAACCCGGAAGGTATTTGGGGTTAAGTAACCCACTCTTGGAACCTTTCCGCCGACAGTTACCGCGTGGATATAATCCTTCATTCGTACAATGCTCTCGAGTCAACTCAGGGTATGGCAAGCTGTCAAACCCTAACCGGTCAACTCACTTGGATTGGATGCCGCTGATGAATATCGGAAAACTCCTTTCCCGATATTATCGTCCGCCCTGGCCAGGGACTTTCACGCATCCTTCCTAGAGCATTCTCTCTCTAAGTACCGAGAGCGAATGATTCCTTATTGACACACAATTCCCTTCGACGGTATTCCGTTGCACCCAATCCTTGGCGTATTAGAATCCCGTGGCTAGAGATTCGTAGACCAAGGTCAAAGTACAGAAGTCCACCGCCAAGGTGTCCTTGGTGTCTCAGGTCCGAGGACCATCCACGCAACTGCGACAATAGAATTAAGCTGGTTGACAGTGAGGTACAATACCATCCAGCGATTCAGTCGGATCAGTTCAGTGAACTCATTCTCCAATGAGCACCTACAGATTCGCCTTAGTGTCTCCACACAAGTGACTTATGAGACCAGTCACCCTCATCATATGAGCAGGAGTAATCTGTACTAGTCTAACCGGATATCCGATGTCCTTCTCGGATATCCTCCGACTAGGAACGATTAAGAATATGTGTGTTTAAGTGATCAGTCTCATTAGTATGATCTCATCATAATCTGATCACTATAGCACATATTCACGGACTTCATTATGAAACGATAATTAAAGCGATTTACACATAATGAATATTATGCCATTATATTAATAAATGAACGAGATTTACATTGTTAGATTGGCTTGTAGGCCACCTTAAACTAACAAATTGTATGTTCAATATGGAATCATATGCTCTCGGTAATAGGAGAGAGAAAGTTACAAAAATGATGCACTTATGTCCCTAGCCAGGGCAGACTCTGTATCAGATAAAAAGTTATCTGATATAGATTTGCGGCATCTGATTCGAGTGAATCGGTCGGCTAGGGTTTAACGGTAAACCATACCCTAGGTCGATTTAGGAACATTGCACAGATAAATGATTATATCTGCGCGGTCATCGATGATGGAAAGATTCCTATAGTAGTGGGTTGCATAAACCCCAATGCCTTTCGGGATTACACAGTGTTGCTTAGTATCCAACGTGATTGGAAGCCCATCCGAATTTATTGTGGGACATTAAATTCGGCTGATTAATTAATATAAGAATATTAATTAATTCAGTGAATCTGTAAAAAGTTACTAGACTTAATGGGCCATTAACTGGACTGGTATTTAGGCCTAAAAGGTTACATGCAAAAGGTTTCAAGTCGATGGATATTTTGACGGGGTTTCAGATAAGTGTGGGTTTTTCTAAAAAATCGCAAAGCCACTTATTATAAAAGAATCGCTTCGCGCACTAGAGCCAGCAAACCCGGAGCAGACCTAGCTGCCCCCCTCTCTCTCCTCTCTCTCCCTCAGGCGCCCCCTTCAGAGGCCGGCCCTCCGGTGGCTCCACTCCGATTCCCACCTACTCCGCATCCCGTCCAATAGGAATTCTAATACCACATGTCACGGAGGATTATGCGTAACCAGACGGGATCCGTAGATGCTGCACCGAGCGAGGAAGCGAGGACGATCCATTGAGAGGAAGACTACATGGATACCGCTAGAGGTCGGGCACCTGCGCAGCTTGCGACATCACACCGATGGAACCGAATGAATGCGGATTTGAATCCGCGCAAGGTAAATACGATTTACTATTTAGTTTTTGTAAATCGAAATGGGACGGATCCAATTTTTATTTTCCGCTGCATTTCCCTTAGATCCGACACAGCGAACCCAACAGTTTGCTGCCTCACACCACTAAGCCGCTGCCATCGCCGTCGTGGCTGCCCTCACATTTGCTTCGACCGCCGCAAAGGAAGAGAGGAAAGATGTAGTGGTGATGGAAGGTGGTGAGAGAGAGAGAGAAAGAGAGAGAGAGAGAGAGAGAGAGAGAGAGAGAGAGAGAGCGCTTTGAGGGGAAGAGGAAGAAGGAGGAGGAAGAAGAGAGGTGGAAGCAATTATGGGAGAGGAATAAGATGGAGGGAGCAGAAAATGGGGAAGAGAGAGAGAGATAAGAAGGTGGACAAGTGGGTATAAGGGCCTCCCCTAGCGCCTCTGCCATGCAGTGGCACACCACCCGTGTGCAGAAGAGTGCCACCGGGACGAAAAATGTCATGCAAAGACAGTTGAAATGCATCACAATGAACTAATGCCTTTCACAAGATGCCTCCCATCCTAGTGACGTGAACCAGAAGGTTTCATAGGGTTTACTCATGTGGTGCACATGCATGCACCCTGAATCGTGTTTGCCTAGTTGGACGTTTAGTAGCAAGTCACATCAGGTCAGGCTAACACCTCTTAGACCTGCATTGGATACCCTAAAAGACCTACTAATGATGGATCTAGGACCTAATATCTAGATCTAAAAATCCAGAATATTACAAGTACACCCTATGCCTTTGTATACGACATGACCCTTGAGGACACGGGTCACAGGTTAGTGTGACACTTCAGTACGTTTGGGTTCGAGCCGGTTCCCAATACCCCCGTATTTTATAGTTGGAGTCTGGGTATCAGGAAAATCAACCATAGGACGGTAGTTGATTCTACGTGGCTAGGGGTGCGGACACCATGTGGATGTACAGACCTGAGTTAGTCCTAGTTTCTCACTTACCTCACTTCATGGGCATCCAGACCTTGTAGGGGTAGATAGGCGTGAGTTTGGCTGAATAGTGAGTTGCCAGTGGATGCACATGACTGTGGTCTTTGGAGTTGTTTGGAGTTTGGTCTGAGAGCCTTGCATTAGTGGGTGTGTGCCCTTAACACTCTTGTGATTGGTAAGGGGTGGGACCACCCATGGCTGTGTGATGGCTGGAGCAGCAAAGACTACATGAGCCGTCATGATGGGGTGTGTCCCTTCGGCTTCGGACGATGCGCCTGGTCAGTCATCATGGTGGACCGTTTTGGCGCCTCTCGATATCCCAGGCAGGACGAAGAGGCGGTGAGCCTGGTTGGCTTTCCCCTATAAAAGTAGAGTGCGAGGGAAAGCCAACCTTCCTCCTACGCTTACTTGGTCATTTCAGTCACTCGCCGGACTTGAGGAAGAGGAGACTCTCTTTCGCGCGGACATCTCCTACACTTTCTTCGGTGAGTCCACCCTGGCTTCCGAGTCTGTAGGTTCTTCAAGGTCCTTTAGGACTTCCTCTATAAGGATTGAGGTTTCGGATTCAGTTATCGGGTCGGTTTCGGGGTCGGACTTTTTGGTTTGGGCCCTTGTGGACCAGGTGCATGGCCTCTTAATCGCGTCAAGCTAGCTCGACGCACTTTTGAAAGGAGTCGGCCTTGAGGGACGCAATTTAGGAGCTATATAGGTAGGACGTGTGGTCAGGCGTCGAGCCGCGTATGTACGGCCTTGGTCTTGTCGTCTGAATGGCGTCGCTCGTGGTCGACGCAATTCAAAGATCTGTCAGTATACTACCAGTCTTGTCGTCTGATTGGCGTCGGCTGTGGATGACATATTTTCGGGTGATCGGTTTAACGAACCGAGCCACCCCCTCCTTTCCTCATTCTCTCTTTCTCACTCTCTCTCTTCCCTCTCTCTGATTCCCTCCGTCTCCTTCCCTTCCTCTTCCTCTTCTTCCTCTTCCACCACTCCAACACCCCCTTACATCTCACCATTACCACCACCATCTCCTCCGCGGCACTTCACTCTCCGGACGGCGGCTGACATCTCAATAGGGTGACGGCATCTACGGTGGTACCAACGGCGGCTTGCGGTGTAGCGGATCGGCAGTGAGAAGCTAGGAGGAGTTCAAGTAATCGATAGGGTGACGGTCCTCACGTTTGTTTCGATGGTTTTAACTCATGATTTTCCGCTTTGGAGCATGCCATAGATGTGTGTGGGGATTTTGGGTAGAAATGAGCATGTTTTAGGAGGCTTTTGATGGAAATGGGAATTTTTGTGGTTAATGAATTTCCCTATATCTTCATTTGTGCTATTTTTGTTCATTTTGGGGGAGGAGTTTTTGTGATGTGGCTTGGGGGAAGTCGGAGGGGAGTTCTATTTTAGGCGCTAAATGGTATCGATTCATAGCGACGCGATTTGCAAATCGGGTTGATTATAGGCGACGCGATTTAGGCCCAGGTCCCTCATGTCCTGAGGCCAGTTTCTGAGGGAACCAGTTGTATGGTATGAAATGACGTTGACTCAGGGCAACGTGATTCAAGTCAAAGCCCTATATTTCCTGCATTTAACATGTGTGATTATTATACATTATGTTAATTAAATTCTTGTATATCGTTAAAAGACCATGTTAAATGTGCATGCTTGAAATCATACATTGGGGTAGAGATTTTTCATGTGATCGGAATCACATTGTGTTGTGTTTTATACGATCGTGGACCTAAAGTGACAGTTGTTAGCGCTTTACATCCTGTGTTGGTGTGGGAGTGACGCAGTATCGGTGTAGGAGTGACAAAGTGGCGCCTAGTAGGCGAGGGTCACCTGATGTACCCCGGGGTATTAGCTAGTACCGGTGTAGGAGTGATACACTTCGGAGTGTTATTCGTGGCTGGGAGGAGGTAGAACCACCTAGAACTAGACAGGCTAGAGTAGCCAGTGCGCTATCCGAGGGGTTGTTGTACCATCCCAGTAGGTCGGTGTTTTCTTAGTTGGCTTGACAATTTCTTGTGTGTTCCTTTTCTGTGGATATGTGATTTATTTACTGTTTTACTTGTACTTATTTCGCCTATATCCTTATTGTGTTGCGATTATGGGTGCGTGTGTGGGAGGTAGAGATCGAGAGATCCCTACTGAGTCCATTCTGGTGTGACTCACCCCCTGCAGTTTTAGGTAAGGGTTCTCGGCAGGCGTAGCGTTTGTGGGGTTTCGTCTTGGGTTGCGTGCTAGCATCCACCATTCAGAGATATGCCCCGACGCAATTGTACTTTCATTTTTAGGCCTATACGCATAATTATTTCCTTTCAGTTGGATTATGTAATTATTTGCTAAGTCGAGTCGGACTGTAATAATTTTTAATCCCTGCACTTTCTTTACAGTTCGATGTTGTGTAGTATGTTTAGCTTAGTTTATCATTTATTTCCCAGACTTGTTTAAGATCTTGGTTTGGCTCCTAATTTTAATGATTCGATACCCATTTAGTAATTAGATCTCCGATTATAGGGTGGCAGGCCGTTACATCCTCGCAACCTACTTCTTCTTCCTCCGAGTCCACTGCTTAGTCTTTGGAATCTTATGCTTCTTTGCACAACGAACCTTCTTCAGAGACCTCAATCATGGCCTCCAACGAGGTTGCTAGTACTTTCGGCAAATTTGAGAGGAGGGCTCCTGCCCTGGCCCGCGATAGCCGTAGTGTAGTCAAACAGGTGGAGTTAGGGTGGTGAATGGACACGAGTACCGTCTGGGTGAGGCCGACCTGGGTGACCGGCTTTCTTTTGAGGCCCCAAATTCTTTCGTAGCCTACAAGGAGATGTTCCTTGCGGGTTTCCCGGTTCCCTACTTCGTTTGCAATCTCCTTCAACATTATTGTCTGGCTCCTGCCCATGTCACCCCCAATGCTTGGTTTTACATCTGTGCCTTCCTCTTTGTCTACCATGAGTAGACGCTAACTCCCTCAGCTCTCCTCTTTCAGTGCATGTTCTAGTGCCTTCCTCACACCCAAATCGACGATAGGTTCTTCTTCATGAAGCCCCGTCCCCGCAACCTGTTCCTCCGACTTAGCTCCACCGCTTCGAGCCACAAAATATGGAAGATTCATTTCTTCTTCGTGACCTGAGATCCCGTGGTGATTCCCCTTTAGGACTACCGCAGTACTGTAAGGACTGAGGTTTTCGGATCCGGTTTTCGGGGTCGGACCCTGTAGTTCAGGCCCTGATGGGGCTGAGACTCTGTTCTGTTTCGCGTCGAGCGGGCTCGACGCGGTTTAAACGGCGTCCAGCAGTGCAGATGCATTTTAGATTGTGCCACGAGGGTGCTACGTGGGCTGGCTTTGGGCGGCGAGAGTACGGCCCCGTCGTGTCATCTGAACGGCGTCCGCGATGGACGACGCCTTTCAGACTGCGACCCTGAGTTGTCAGTGTACGGCACCAGTCTTGTCATCTGAACGGCGTCTTGGATGGACGACGCGTTTCAGACTTCTGTCAGAGCGGCCCGTCATGTCGACTGATAGGCGTCCGTACAGCTCGACGCATTTTAGCCAGTTTCTGGTTACCCCGCGAGCCTTCCCTCCTTTTCCTCATTCTCACCCTCACACTCTCTCTCCTCACCCTCTCCACCCTCCGACTCTCCCCTCTCTTCCCCTTCCCTTTCCCCTTCTTCCTCTTCCACCACTCCACTACCTCTCCACCTCTCATCACTGCCACCACCACTTTCTTCGCGGCGTTCCATTCTCCGGACGGCGGCCGACGTCCTGGCGGAGTGGCAGCGTCCTCGAAGTACCGGTGGCGGTCTGCGGTGCGACGGTTTGGTGGCGGAGCAAGGAGGAGTTCAAGAATCGGTAGGGTGACGATTTCCGTAGTGTTTCATTTTAAAACCATGTTCTCCCGCTTGAAGCATGCTACGGATCTATGGTTTTTGGGTAGAATGAGCATGTTAGGGGCTTTTCTTGATGGGAATGGGAGTTTCTATGAATATGGATTTGAGGATTCCTTGTGATGGTTTAGTTTGTCCCTTTTCCCCCTCTGTTTTGTGTGATTTTGGGGCTCTTGGAAATCAAAAGGGGACCCTCGGGTTGAACTGCGGAACCGGGTTCCTGGCGCTAAAAGACGTCGTACCTGGACGACGCCATTTAGAATGGCGACGGGCCAGTACGACGCCTTTGAGGCAGAAATCTTCCCGTTTGAGGTTCTGTCAGTCTGGGTTTCTGGCGTTATATGACGTCGTACCTGGACGACGCCATTTAGAATGGCGACGGGACAGTACGACGCCATTTAGGCAGAAATCACCCTGATTTAGGATTCTGCAAGTTTCAGATTCTGGTGTGAATGGCGTCTGAGGACAGTGACGCCTTTTGAAAAGGCGGCTTCCCAGGACGACGCGTTTTACGCCAGGTTCTGTAGCCGAGATTTCATGAACTAGTTTAGGATGCTTGAATAGCGTCGGCCTTGGGCGACGCGATTCAAGATAGAACCACACTAATCCATGCCAGTAAAATGTGTTTACATTATTAGATAGTCGATTAAATGCATGCCTTAAATCTACTCGATAATGATGGATTCTTCGTGACCGGATCACACTGTACCGTGTTTTGTGTTACTGTGGACCTAGAGTGACAGTTGTAGCGCTTTATCACCCTGTGCTGGTGTGGGTGGAGCACAGCGTCGGTGGGAGCAGTGGCGGGGTGACGCCTAGTGAGAGAGGGTCACCTGGTGAACCCCGGGGTTAGCTAGTACCGGTGTTGGAGAGGTACCTGTGGAGTGTCACTCAAGCTGGGGGAAGGAGTAACCACCTGAGCCAGTTGGGCCGAAGTAGCTAGCGTGCTATCCGAGGGGTTACTGTTTGGTCTCAGCAGGTCGGTGTTTCCCACTTTCGTTGTGTGGTTGATGTGTTTTGAGGATACACTGGTTATGGGTTCCCTGGTAAATTGGAATTATGCATGTTAAATATACTTCGAATGCATGTGATTCATATCGAGATTTAGGTGTAATAATTACTGCTTTACTTGGTTACTGTACCTCCAGCTGTACCGTGCACTTGTGGGTGTGTGAGTGGGCAGTGGGGATCGAAGGATCCCTACTGAGTCTTTTCGTTGAGACTTACCCCTGCAGTTTTCAGGTGAGGACTCCAGGCAGACTTAGCGAGGGGTGTGCTGCTGTGTGTCGCGCGCCGTCAGTTGTTGCTCCGGGGTATGCCCCGATGTAGTTGTTATCTTTCTTTCTGGCCTGTATGCTTAATTATTTCTTTTCTGTTGGAGTATGTAATTATTTGCTGTACCGAGTCGCATTGTAATAACTTTTAATTCCTGCATTTTCCTTTCAATTCAATGCGATGTGAATGTTTAGCTTAGTTTATTATTTATTTCCCAGACTTACTTAGATCCTAGTTTGGTTCCAAATTAATGATTCGGTACCCATTTAGTAATCGGATCCCCGATTATAGGGTGGCGGGTCGTTACAGTTGGTATCAGAGCATTCGGTCTGGCAAATAAATGAATAACTAGGTTAAATGTCGTGAGTCCGGTGAATAATTACATTATCCCGTACAGGCACGGCGGTAGTATAGGTTTTAGGATTCTAACTAGAACTTTTCGATTTTGTGATTGTAGGCGATTATATGGCTCCTAGGAAGAGGATGCCGGTTATTAGAGAGTGAGGAGACGTCCCTAGTGGATCTGAGGCTGGTAGGCCGAGTGTAGAGCAGTTCATGGAGGCTATGATGGACACGATGGCTAGATATCAGACCCGAGACCCTAGTGAGAGTTTCAGTGCTCGGGGAGGGTCTACAACTACATTAGAGAGATTCCTGAAGCTGAGGCCACCTCATTTCACCGGTCGTCCCGACCCTGATGAGGCCGTTCACTGGTTGAGGGAGATGGAGAAGACTTTTGATACCATGGACTGTGCAGCAGTGGAGAGGACTCCGTTGGCTACCTTCATGTTGAAGGATAGCGCCTATGATTGGTGGACCACTTTGAAGAGTTTGTCATATGAGGATAGGAGTCTCAGGGAGATTTCATGGGAGACTTTTGTGAAGGAATTCAATGCGCAGTATTTCCCTAGGCATGTCTAGAGGGCCAAGGAAAGGGAATTTATGGAGCTGACTCAGGGGAGTATGACAGTACTCGAGTACCAGGCGAAGTTCGTTTTGCTTGGGAGGTTTGTGCCTTTCATTTCAGGGGATGAGGAGCGTCGTACTGAGAGGTTTGTGGATGGACTGAGGCTCAGTCTGAGGAACTTTGTGGCATCTCACTGTTGTACAGACTTGGCATCAGCGGTTAGGTGTGCAGCAGCAGTAGAGGCACAGTAGAATCAATCAGCCCGGGAGAGAGGATTGACTGCTCAGGGACCAGCTCATGGCAGGGGTAAGGCAGCGGCAGCAGCCCCTTCGTCCGGATCGGGATCGTCATCACTCGGCTCCAGATTCAGGAGATTCTTTCGAGGCGGTGGTAGCAGTATTGGCAGCATCGGTAGTAGCAGACCCAGGCAGGATCAGCAGAGCCAGTCGGTGTCCAGCGCTCAGCAGTAGTCAGCTCAGAGGCTTCCAGCAGTTTGTCAGCACTGTGGTGGTACTCATGGTGGGACTCAGTGTCCTGCTTTTTCCGGGAGATGCTATACTTGTGGCCAGCAGGGCCACGTGGCGAGGTTTTGCCCGCAAGGGCGTGGTCAGAGGTAAGGGCCAGGTGATCAGAAGAAGCCGAAGACCCAGGGGAGAGTGCTAGCTATCACCAGGAAGGAGGCTCGTGCGTCCAACTTGGTGGAAGGTACACTTTCTGTTCTTGGGAACTCTGGACATGTGCTAATTGATTCGGGTGCTTCACATTCTTTCATTTCTGAGCAGTTCATAGATGTTCTTTCTGTACCCGTTGATGAACTATCTGATGGATTGATGGTGGAGGTTCCTTCTGGGGATTTTATGTTATCTTATAACTGTTTGAGGGATGTCCCCTTGACCATTGAGGGCCATGAGTTACCTGCCCAGTTGGTTGTGCTTGCCATTCGTGATTTTGACGTCATCCTGGGCATGGACTGGTTGGAGACTTATTATGCTGAGGTGGACTGCCACAGGAAGAGAGTGCGTTTCTCTATTCCGGATATCCTGACCTTCTACTTCCAAGGTATTAGACTATCTTCTCGAGGTATTCTTATTTCTGCCTTTAAGGCTCAGAGGTTGCTTGTTGGTGGTTGTGAGGCCTTTCTTGCCTTTGTTGTTGTATCTGATGTTGGTAGAAGTTCCAGTCCTTGGGAGGTGCCTGTAGTGTGTGACTTTGTAGATGTGTTTCCTGAGGATTTGCCTGGCCTTCCTCCTCAGCGAGAGGTTGAGTTTACCATTGAGCTTGCACCAGGTACGGCGCCTTTGTCTAAGGTCCCGTATCGGATGGCACCAGCCAAACTCGCTGAGTTGAAGGCGCAGTTGCAGGAATTGCTGGATAAGGGTTTCATTCGTCCCAGTACTTCTCCGTGGGGCACTCCAGTTCTATTCGTTAGAAAGAAGGATGGTTCCCTGAGGTTGTGCATTGATTATAGGCAGTTGAACTAGGTGACAATAAAGAATAAGTACCCACTCTCGAGGATCGATGATTTGATGGATCAGGTGCAGTCTGCAAAGGTGTTTTCTAAGATTGACTTGAGATCTGGATATTATCAGATGAGGATCCGTGAGATTGATATTAGTAAGACGGCTTTTAGAACTCGATATGGACATTATGAGTTTTTGGTTATGCCTTTTGGCTTGACCAATGCTCCGGCGGCTTTTATGGATCTGATGAACCGAGTCTTCAGGGCCTATCTAGACCAGTTTGTGGTGGTGTTCGTAGATGATATTTTAATATACTCTTCTTCTGAGGAAGAGCACGCCACACATCTTCGGGTGGTATTGCAGGTCCTGAGAGAGCACCAACTCTATGCCAAGTTTAGCAAGTGTGAATTCTGGCTAGACAAGGTACACTTCCTGGGGCATGTCATTTCTGGCGAGGGCATCACAGTGGATCCAGCCAAGATTGAGGCAATGATGAATTGGAGCAGGCCAACAACTGTGACTGAAATCAGGAGCTTCTTGGGGCTAGCAGGCTATTACAGGCGGTTTGTCCAGGGGTTTTCTTCAATAGCGGCCCCCTTGTCAAGGTTGACCCGTAAGGGAGTTCGTTATGAATGGACCGAGGAGTGTGAGCGGAGTTTCGTGGAGTTGAAGACTCGCCTCACTTCGGCTCCTGTGTTGGTGATTCCATCAGGTTCAGATGGGTTTGTAGTTTATTCGGATGCATCACGCCGAGGTTTGGGTGCGGTTCTAATGCAGCATGGTAGGGTCGTGGCCTATGCTTCTAGGCAGCTGAAGAAGCATGAGGAGAATTATCCTACCCATGACTTAGAGTTGGCAGCTGTAGTTTTTGCATTAAAGATCTGGAGACATTACTTGTATGGAGAGAAATTTTAGGTCTTTACTGATCACAAGAGCCTGAAGTATGTGTTCACACAGAGGGATCTAAATTTGAGGCAACGTAGGTGGATGGAATTCATCAAGGATTACGACCTGGACCTTTCTTATCATCCAGGCAAGGCGAATGTGGTGGCAGACGCCTTGAGTCGGAAGACGGTCGTGTCATACCTTATGATTCGAGAATGGAGATTATTTGAGCAGGTTGTGGAATCTTCCTTTCGGGTTCCACGTGAGGATGATAGAGCTGTGTTGGCTAGCTTGACTGTGAGGCCGGCAGTGTACCATGCTGTGATTGAGGCTCAGAGGGCAGATGTAGAGTTACCGTAGATTCTCCACAGACCAGAGGTGGAGTTGTGGGATGACGGTACAGTCAGGTTTAGAGGCAGACTCTATGTTCCGGCCGAAGAGGACGTGCGCAGGAGTGTCCTTGATGAGGAGCACCGTTCTAGATATGCAGTGCATCCCGAGACAACTAAGATGTATCATTGTTTGAGGAGGCACTTTTGGTGGCCTGGTATGAAGAAAGATGTGGCTGAGTATGTGGCTAGGTGCATGACTTGTCAGCAGGTTAAAGCCGAACATCAGAGACCAGGAGGGTTGTTGCAGCCCTTACCGATCCCGGAATGGAAATGGGAGCATGTGACTATGGATTTTGTGATGGGATTACCTGTATCCCCTAGCAGAAGGGACGCGATCTGGGTTATTGTTGATCGGTTGACCAAGTCTGCTCACTTCCTGGCTATTAGGAAGGACTGGTTAGTCGGTAAGTTGGCTAAGTTGTTTGTAGATCGGATCATCTCTCTACACGGGGTGCCTTTATCCATCGTATCAGACCGGGATCCAAGGTTTACTTCCAGGTTCTGGAAGAGTTTCCAGAAGGCCTTGGGCACGCAATTGGCTTTCAGCTCAGCCTATCATCCCGAGACTGATGGGCAGTCGGAAAGGACCATTCAGACTCTGGAGGATATGCTCAGGGCATGTTGCCTAGACTGGGGAGGTTCTTGGGAGCAACATTTGCCTACTGTAGAGTTTGCCTACAACAACAGTTATCATTCTAGTATCGGCATGGCGCCTTACGAGGCTTTGTACGGGCGGCCGTGTCGATCCCCGATGTGTTGGTCCGAGATTGGCGAGAGGCAGATAGCAGGGCCAGAGTTAGTACAGCAGTGTGCTGAGGTTGCCAGGATGGTACGGCTGAGATTGATCGCAGCTCAGAGCAGGCAGAAGAGTTATGCTGATATCCGGAGGAGACCACTTGAGTTTGAGGTTGGAGACCACGTGTTTCTCCGAGTCTCACCCTCCAAGGGCATGATGAGATTCGTGAAGCGAGGCAAGCTGAGTCCGCAATATATTGGGCATTTTCCCATTCTTGCTCGAATCGGGGAAACCGCGTATCAGCTGGCCTTGCCGCCCAGTCTTGCAGGGGTGCACGATGTGTTCCATGTTTCTTTGTTGAGAAGATATGTTAAGGATCCATCCCATGTTTTAGATTTTTCAGAGTTGGAGATCGCTGAGGACTTATCCTTTCCAGAGTTTCCAGTTCGTATTGAGGATCGTAGAGAACAGGTCCTTCGGAACAAGGTTGTGCCCTTGGTTAAGGTAATTTGGCAGTACCGCTCTGGGGGCGAAGCAACCTGGGAGCGTGAGGATGAGATGCGGGAGCAGTTTCCTTACCTTTTCTCGTAAGTCCCCTTGTAAGCTTGTATCTCTATGTTTTGACCTCGTAAATCCTAGCAGGCAATTTCGGGGACGAAATTCTTTTAAGGGGGGGAGAATGTAAGGACTGAGGTTTTCGGATCCGGTTTTCGGGGTCGGACCCTGTAGTTCATGCCCTGATGGGGCTGAGACTCTGTTCTGTTTCGCGTCGAGCGGGCTCGACGCGGTTTAAACGGCGTCCAGCAGTGCAGACGCATTTTAGATTGTGCCACGAGGGTGCCACGTGGGCTGGCTTTGGGCGGCGAGAGTACGGCCCCGTCGTGTCATCTGAACGGCGTCCGCGATGGACGACGCCTTTCAGACTGCGACCCTGAGTTGTCAGTGTACGGCGCCAGTCTTGTCATCTGAACGGCGTCTTGGATGGACGACGCGTTTCAGACTTCTGTCAGAGCGGCCCGTCATGTCGACTGATAGGCGTCCGTATAGCTCGACGCGTTTTAGCCAGTTTCTCGTTACCCCGCGAGCCTTCCCTCCTTTCCCTCATTCTCACCCTCACACTCTCTCTCCTCACCCTCTCCACCCTCCGACTCTCCCCTCTCTTCCCCTTCCCTTTCCCCTTCTTCCTCTTCCACCACTCCACTACCTCTCCACCTCTCATCACTGCCACCACCACTTTCTTCGCGGCGTTCCATTCTCCGGACGGCGGCCGACGTCCTGGCGGAGTGGCAGCGTCCTCGAAGTACCGGTGGCGGTCTGCGGTGCGACGGTTTGGTGGCGGAGCAAGGAGGAGTTCAAGAATCGGTAGGGTGACGATTTCCGTAGTGTTTCATTTTAAAACCATGTTCTCCCGCTTGAAGCATGCTACGGATCTATGGTTTTTGGGTAGAATGAGCATGTTAGGGGCTTTTCTTGATGGGAATGGGAGTTTCTATGAATATGGATTTGAGGATTCCTTGTGATGGTTTAGTTTGTCCCTTTTCCCCCTCTATTTTGTGTGATTTTGGGGCTCTTGGAAATCAAAAGGGGACCCTCGGGTTGAACTGCGGAACCGGGTTCCTGGCGCTAAAAGACGTCGTACCTGGACGACGCCATTTAGAATGGCGACGGGCCAGTACGACGCCTTTGAGGCAGAAATCTTCCCGTTTGAGGTTCTGTCAGTCTGGGTTTCTGGCGTTAAATGACGTCGTACCTGGACGACGCCATTTAGAATGGCGACGGGACAGTACGACGCCATTTAGGCAGAAATCACCCTGATTTAGGATTCTGCAAGTTTCAGATTCTGGTGTGAATGGCGTCTGAGGACAGTGACGCCTTTTGAAAAGGCGGCTTCCCAGGACGACGCGTTTTACGCCAGGTTCTGTAGCCGAGATTTCATGAACCAGTTTAGGATGCTTGAATAGCGTCGGCCTTGGGCGACGCGATTCAAGACAGAACCACACTAATCCATGCCAGTAAAATGTGTTTACACTATTAGATAGTCGATTAAATGCATGCCTTAAATCTACTCGATAATGATGGATTCTTCGTGACCGGATCACACTGTACCGTGTTTTGTGTTACTGTGGACCTAGAGTGACAGTTGTAGAGCTTTATCACCCTGTGCTAGTGTGGGTGGAGCACAGCGCCGGTGGGAGCAGTGGCGGGGTGACGCCTAGTGAGAGAGGGTCACCTGGTGAACCCCGGGGTTAGCTAGTACCGGTGTTGGAGAGGTACCTGTGGAGTGTCACTCAAGCTGGGGGAAGGAGTAACCACCTGAGCCAGTTGGGCCGAAGTAGCTAGCGTGCTATCCGAGGGGTTACTGTTTGGTCTCAGCGGGTAGGTGTTTCCCACTTTCGTTGTGTGGTTAACGTGTTTTGAGGATACACTGGTTATGGGTTCCCTGGTAAATTGGAATTATGCATGTTAAATATACTTCGAATGCATGTGATTCATATCGAGATTTAGGTGTAATAGTTACTACTTTACTTAGTTACTGTACCTCCAGCTGTACCGTGCACTTGTGGGTGTGTGAGTGGGCAGTGGGGATCGAAGGATCCCTACTGAGTCTTTTCGTTGAGACTCACCCCTGCAGTTTTCAGGTGAGGACTCCAGGCAGACTTAGCGAGTGGTGTGCTGCTGTGTGTCGCGCGCCGTCAGCTGTTGCTCCGGGGTGTGCCCCGACGTAGTTGTTATCTTTATTTCTGGCATGTATGCTTAATTATTTCTTTTCTGTTGGAGTATGTAATTATTTGCTGTACCGAGTCGCATTGTAATAACTTTTAATTCCTGCATTTTCCTTTCAATTCAATGCGATGTGAATGTTTAGCTTAGTTTATTATTTATTTCCCAGACTTACTTAGATCCTGGTTTGGTTCCAAATTAATGATTCGATACCCATTTAGTAATCGGATCTCCGATTATAGGGTGGCGGGTCGTTACAAGTACCTTCAACTTTACTCCCATGCGGGAGGATTTGCTACCTTATCGAATTCCTCCAGATGTGGAGCCGAGGAAGGCGGCCCTCAAGCCCAGCTCGTGACTGGCGTCGACCTCGATGTTACTAAGAGGGGCTTGTTGGTGGCTAGCCTTGCCCCACAAGAGTCTCGGTGTGAGTTTCTCGATTTTTTCCTTTCTTTTTCTTCTTGGTTGTATACTAACCTTGCGCTTTGCTTTTCAGCCAAGACGTTCGTTCGGGCCGCCCTTGCTGTGCGGAAAGAGGCTCGGGCCAAGGGCGAAGACGACGAGATAGCTTTGGTAGACCCGCTACCTATGGAGATCCAAGGGCTGGACGGTGGCTCTTCTCTTAGGTACTTTGACGTTCCCGAGGGCATCCCTTTGGCATACTCAATGGATGGTGGTGCCGATGTAACAACGAGGCTCGAGGAGATGAGGTGGTGGAAGAGGGCGGCCGAGTGGCAGCCTCAAGGTGATGAAACCGCCGAGAGGGGTGATGCACAATGGTAAAGGCGCTGAGCGGATATGGGAAAGGCCCCTATGGCGAGCAGCCAAGGGGAGACCATTGTTGGAGCCCCTCGACCAGTAGCGGGGTGGTCATCCGAAGCGCCCCAAACAAACCGAGGCAGCCGACGGCTTCTTCACCGACCCGAGAGTCGATCCCGTGGCACTAGCCCGTGTAGAGGGTGTACGCCAATAGCACCTTTGCTGACGGGGACGTAGTGCATGACCTGACCCTTGTCACATGCATCCCCATGGAGCGGGCTTGGGAGGAGTGGAGGCCCAACACAGAGCTCTCCATCTGAGCCTTGCAGTCGAACTTGAGGACACTCGTCTAGACCTACTGTATGGCGGAGAGGTTCGATGAATTCCAGTGGATAGGCAAAGGCTCGAAGCTAAACAGCAAGATCTTCAGCGAGCCTTGGACAAGTCTCGGGCGGAGACGCAACGAGCGGTGAAGGCGAAGGAGGAGCTGGGGGCCAGCCTCAAGGTAGCTTTGGCCCAAGACATCGAGTCGAAGGAGCGAAAGAATAAGGTCGAGGAGGAGCTGGATCTAGCCCAAGCACGTGCTCAGTTGCCAGAGACAGTGAGTTTTGCAGTGGTGAGCCGGTAAAAGACCTCGATCCAGTGCCTTGACGAAAAGGTCGAGCTCAGCCTAGAGTAGTACACGGTTAGTTACGATAAGGGTACTGCAAAGGGCTTCTCCGCCGACTTCTAGGTGGCGGTCGCTCAGGCCCAAGACTTCTTTCCGAACGTCAAGGGCTTAGGGCTACTTGAACAAGGTAACCTGACCTACCACTCCGATGAGGACCTGTCGGGGTTCGAAGTCGAGGAACTGAGGGGGAGAGGCCCGAACCCATCAACCTCACTACCTCCCCTGTCAACTACCAGGAGCTTGCCGCCGAGGACACCTCTATTGTTGTCAAGGGCGTCACTGACCCTTAGCCGATTTCCTCCTCTGGATCCCGATTGGATGGATTGTTCACCGATAAGGTATTCGGAGTACCATGTCAAAATTGTCAACCATTCACCTTTTCCACCTATTTCATACTGGCCCGCCCATTTTGTATCTCAGGTCCCGTTAGGGAGCGAGATTACCTGTCCACTATAGGTTCTACATTTTTTTTCTTCTTTTAATCTTACAATGTAGCCCTCTGGGAGCTTTTTTGTATGAAATAGAAACTTTTGTTTACCTGCTCGATGTTGTGTTGCTTGCCGACATGTCTCGGTGTTGATAACCGAGCAGTCTGATTATTTCCTTCGAGCGAACATTGAGGACAATTAAAATGCTTGTTGTAAAGATTTTTTTCAACTATCGTTATTCGGTGAAAAGATCGGCTTAAGAGCCCTTCCCGAGTGTGAGCACTCAGGAAAAAGATTGGCTTAAGAGCCTTTCTCGAGTGTAAGCACTCGGAGAAAAGATCGACGTAAGAGTCCTTCCCAAGTGTGAGCACTCAGAAAAAAGATTGAACACCAACATATTGGAAGACAAACTTCAAAGTTCTTTTTTGGTCAGAAAAGGGGATTCTGCTAAACTGATAAAAAAGAAAGTCCTAACAATAATATGCTCTTAGGTTATTAAAGTTCTTAGTGCAGGGTACCTCCTTGCCATCGTATGTGGAGAGTCGATACGAACCTTTCCTGAGAGCTTCTAATACGCGGTAAGGGCCTTCCCAGCTGGGGGCTAACTTTCTTGTGGCAAGTTGTGGCACTGAGACTTCGGTTTTTCTTAGCACCAGGTCTACTGGAAATAACTATCTTTCATAATCCTGAAGACCATTGCACATGTTCATGGACTTCATCGTGATATGATGAACTGAATATTACATAGTATCGGATTGGCTTGTAGGCCATCTAATACTAATAATCTCCTATTTTGACTAAAGCCAATCACTCTCATGCAGAATACCCATATTCTCTAAGTGACGCTCAAATACATTTTGAGACAATGGCTTCATCAGTGGATCAATTATGTTGTTGACTAAAGGAACCCTTTTCACTACGACATCTCCTCAAGCTATAATTTCCCTGATCAGGTGAAAGGGCCGTAGAATGTGCATTAACTTCTGATGAGACATCGGCTCTTTCGATTGAGCAATCGCCACATTGTTGTCACACAGCCGTGGGACAGGATCAGAGTGCTTTCTACCACACCATGATCGTCGATAAATTTCTTGGCGGCTTCAATAGCAACAATGTACTTAGTTTCTATTGTCGAATCAGCAGTGGTTTCTTGTTTGAAACTTTTCTAACTCACTGCTCCCCCGTTGAGTGTAAAAACAAATCCTGAGGTTGACTTACTGTCATACGGATTAGACTGAAAACTCGTGCCAATATATCTTTGCAGCTTTAAGTCTCCTCATCCATAGATTAGAAACATATCCTTAGTTCTTCTCAAGTACTTAAGGATATATTTCATAGCCTTCCAGTGTTCATCACTTGGATATGCCTGATGTCTGCTCGAAACACTTAAAGTATATGCTACATCAGGTCTTGTACATAGCATGGCATACATAATGAAACTTATGGCTAATGCATAGGGGATTTTATCCATCATTGCCCTCTCTTCAGGGGTCTTAGGAGACTGACCTTTAGAGAGATAAATTCCATGTATCATCTGTATGAGACCTCTCTTGAAATTTTTCATGCCAAACCTTTTGACAATGATTTCTATGTACATAGATTGGGTTAAAGCAAGCATCTTCTTTGATCTATCTCTATAGATCCCTATTCCCAATACATAAGATGTTTCTCCCAAATGCTTCATGGAGAAGTTTTTAGACAGCCAAACCTTTACTAATGACATCATCCCTACATCATTCTCAATAAGTAGGATGTCGTCAACGTAAAGCACTAGGAATGTGATTGCGCTCCCACTGTTTTTCCTGTACACACAAGACTCATCTTTATTCTTAATGAAGTCATAAGATTTAATCGCCTCATAAAACCTTCTGTTTTAGCTCCGGAAAGTTTGCTTTAGTCTATAAGTGGACCTTTGCAACTTGCATACCATATCTGGAGATTCCTTTGACATGAAGCCCTCTGGTTGTATCATATACACCTTTTCCTCAAGCTTTCCATTGAGGAAGGTTATCTTTACATCCATCTGTCAGATTTCATAATTATGGAATGCATCATTGGTGAGAAGAATTTTGATAGACTTAATCATAGCAACGGACGAGAACGTCTCGTCATAGTCAATGCCTTGCCTTTGACGATAGCCCTTCGCCACTAATCTTACCTTATAAGTCTCAATATGTCTATCTGCACCGATCTTTCTTTTAAAGATCCACTTGCAACCGATGGGTACTATACTGTAGGTATCCATACGAGCTCCCGCTGCAGACGCGATTTCCTCCTCGACTTGAGTGCTCCGACCAGATCTCAAATCCACCATGCGCGGAGAGAGATAGATCCACTCCAAGAGAGAGAGAAGGAGAGAGAGAGAGGAGAGAGAGAATCTGGGGCGTAAAATTCGTCCAACCAACCTCTTTACCCCTCCCCTTGGCCCTCCTTATATAGAAATAAGGATAAGCACAAGGATTAATCCTCATAATTATCCAAGAGTTTGGCCTTGGATAATTCTCCATTAAATCTTCATGTTTATCCTGCGGCTTTTCATAAAAACCCAGATAAGCATGAAATTTAACGTCTCTCACCGTCTGATGAGAACTCTTATGTGTGTGACCCTCTAGGCCCATATATCAGTCCGGTTGCAGGCCCATTAAACTTAGAACTGTTTCTTGAGTTTAATATTTATTAATTAACATTTAAACATCATATGTTAAATGATTAATTTAATAAACAAGTGAATTATCATTTGATGATTAATTCACTTGGCCTTCTGATCATGAACAGCATCAAACACTACCTCATGATCCCAAAAGATATAAGGGATACTGTTCCCTTCTATTGAACCTTTCCGTCTGTCGATACCGCACAGATTTAATCCTTCACTCATGCAATGTCCTAATAACGCAAGGGTATGGTTTTATAGTCAAATCCTCTATTGCATTATCCAGATGGATTCCAGTACTCAGTTAATATCTAGAAAGACATCTCTTTCATTTGACCCTGGCCAGGGATTTCTGTGTACACATCCATAGGACATTCTCTCTCCAATCTTATACCAAGAGTGAGTGATCCCTTGTTGTTCACTCAATTACCTTCGCAAGCTTTCCACTGTATCTGAAAGACCGATTATGGTGGACTTAATGGTTAAAGTCCACAAGTCAGAGAATCAAGATACAATGGTCCACAAACAAGGTATCATTGGTGACTCAGGTCAAAGGACCAACTGTGCTACTGCAACGATTGAATTCCCTGGTTGACTAATAGGTATAATTACCATCCAGGAATTCTTATTTGGGTCTGTTCAGTGAATTCATTCTCTAATGAGCACCCACATATTTGTCTTAGTGTCACCACACGAGTGAATGTAAGATCATTCACCCTCATCACATGAGCAGACATAACTTGTGTCGATCTTATCGGATATTTAATGTCCATCTCAAATATCCTATGATCGAGAACTGTTTAAGACAATTCACTGAGGATATTGATCTCACTATCATGATCTCATCATGATTCAATATCCCATATATTTGTCTATGGACCTTCATTACGATAGTTAATTTCCGAGAACTATTAAATGAAGAAATGATTGCCTTTATTAATAATTTGAACTAGAATGTACAATGATTGGCTTTGAGGCCACCCAATTCTATCATTCTCCCACTTGGACTATAGCCAATCACCCATGTGTCTAAGTCCCATAGACTTAAGGTGACGTTCTAAATTGTTTTGAGACAATGGCTTAGTCAAGGGATCTGCTACATTATTTTCAGATGAGACTTTCTCAACTACTATATCTCCTCGGGCGATGATCTCACGAATCAGATGAAATCGTCTCAGAATGTGCTTTGACTTCTGATGTGATCTTGGATCCTTCGCTTGAGCTATTGCCCCATTGTTGTCACACAATAATGGAACAGGATCTGAAATGCTTGGAACTACTCCAAGTGCCGAGATTAACTTCTTCATCCAAACCGCCTCCTTGGCCGCTTCAGCTGCAGCAATGTATTATGCTTCGGTCGTTGAATCTGCAGTCGTTTCTTGTTTGGAACTTTTCCAACTTACTGCACCTCCATTTAACATGAACACAAATCCAGACATGGATTTGCTATCATCCATATCCGACTGGAAACTCGAGTCAGTAAACCCTCGAAGTTCCAAGTCGTTTCCTCCATAAACGAGAAATAGATCCTTAGTTCTTCTCAAGTATCTAAGGATACATTTCACCGCCTTCTAGTGTTCCTCACCTGGATCAGCCTGATATCTACTAGTGACACTTAGTGGGTGTGCCACATCAAGCCTAGTACATAGCATTGCATACATGATAGATCCTATTGCCGAGGCATAAGGAACTCTATCCATGTATGCTCTCTCTTCAGGTGTCTTGGGAGACATTTCTTTAGAGAGATAAATTCCATGCCTCATTGGTACGAGGCCTCTCTTGGAATTTTCCATGCCAAACCTTTTGACTATGGTATCTATGTACATAGATTGGGATAAGCCAAGCATCCTTTTGGACCTATCTCTATAGATCCTTATTCACAGAATATAAGATGCTTCTCCCAAATCTTTCATGAAGAAGTTTTTGGATAACCAAGCCTTTACTGATGACAACATTCCTACGTCATTCCCAATGAGTAGAATGTCATCAACGTAAAGTACCAAAAAGTTTACTGCGCTCCCACTAGCCTTTTTGTATACACAAGGTTCATCTTCATTCTTAATGAAGTCATAAGATTTGATTGATTCATCAAATCTTAAGTTCCAAGTTCGGGATGCCTGCTTTAATCCATAAATGGATCCTTGTAGCTTGCATACCTTGCTTGAATGCTCTATAGAAGTGAATCCTTCAGGTTGTATCATATACACCTCTTCTTGAAGGTTTCCGTTAAGGAATGCTGTTTTCACATCCATTTGCTATATTTCATAATCATAGAATGCAGCGATAGCAAGAAGTATTCTAATTGACTTGATCATGGCAACTGGAGAAAAGGTTTCGTCATAGTCAATGCCTTGCCTTTGACGATATCCTTTTGCTACTAGCCTTGCCTTGTATGTGTCAATCTGTCCATCTGCCCCGATCTTTCTTTTAAAGATCCATTTACTGCCAATAGGTACTATACCTTCTGGTAGATCAACCAAGTTCCAAACTTGGTTGGCATACATGGACTGAATTTTAGAATTCATTGCCTCTTGCCATTTTTCTGATTCTTGACTATTTATGACTTCTTGGTAGGTTTGAGGATCATCATCCTCATTTAAGTGCACTTTTGGTTTGCCATCATCGATATGTCCAACATATCTTTCAGGCTGCTTAGGCACTCTACCTGATCTGCGAACCTTTTGTGTATCATCTTGAACAAGTTCTTGAGTCAATGGTTCAGTAGATGAACTAGTGTTGATTTGTGAGTCTAGAATTTCTTCCAGTTCTATCTTGCTCCCACTGTCTTCTTTTAAAATATATTCTTTCTCTAAGAAGACAGCTCTTTTTGCGACAAACACCCTTTGATCGCTGGGCTGATAGAAATAATATCCAAAAGTCTCTTTTGGATATCCCACAAATCTACATTTCTCTGTCCTGGAATCCAGTTTGTCTAGATCATGTCTTTTGACATGTGCAGGACATCCCCAGACTCTAACATGCTTAAAGTCTGGTTTCTTTTCTTTCCATATCTCATATGGAGTGGAAGATACTGACTTACTGGGAACTTTGTTCAACAGATATGCAACAGTCAACAGTGCATATCCCCATAAAGAGATTGGAAGTTTGGCATAACTCATCATTGATCGTACCATATCTAATAGAGTACGATTTCTCCTTTCCGATACACCATTTAATTGTGGTGTATAGGGAGGAGTCCACTGAGACAAAATACCATTATCTTTAAGATATTCTGTGAATTCTGTACTTAAGTATTCACCCCCTCGATCTGATCGAAGAGTTTTGATACTCTTTCCAGTCTGGTTCTCAACTTCATTTTTAAACTTTTTAAATTTCTCAAAGACTTCTGACTTATATTTCATTAAATATATATAGCCATATTTTGAGAAATCATCTATAAATGAAACAAAGTATGAGTAACCACCCATAGCATGAGTGGACATTGGACCACATACATCACTATGTATTAGTTCCAATAAGTCCTTAGCTCTTTCTCCATGTCCTGAGAATGGAGCTTTGGTCATTTTTCCCATGAGACAAGTTTCACAGGTTGCAAATGATTCATAATCAAATGGATCAAGATATCCATTCTTTTGCAACCTTATGATCATATTCTCATTTATATGACCTAGCCTACAATGCCATAGGTACGAATTATTCACATCCTTATCTAATCGTTCAAGAGATTTATTTAACAGATAAACATCATATGAAATATCAAGTAAATATAATCCATTCAATAAATATCCGGAAGCAAACAATTTGTCTCCTTGATAAATGGAACAACCTTTATTCTCTAGTTTCATAGAATATCCTTGTCTATCTAAACATGAAATAGATATGATATTCCTAATAATGGTCGGAACATAATAACAATCTATTAGTTCCAATGAGTCTCCTGACGGCATTTGAAGTCTTGCTGTCCCCACAGCTAACGCAGCAACTTTTGCTCCATTCCCGAGCCTCAGATCCACGTCTCCGCGGTTCAATCTTCTTTTACTTGTTAGCACCTGCAAGTTATTGCAGATATGAGAAACACATCCAGTATCTAATACCCAGGATGTTGATTCTCTATAAGACAAGTTAAGATCGATCATGAGTATACCTGAAGCTTCACCAAGCTTCTCCTTTGCTTTTTCTGCTAGATAAATATTGCAGTTTCTCTTCCAATGACTTTCTTTATGGCAGTGGAAACACTGACCTTTATCATTGACTTTAGCTTTGTCCTTTTGAACCCCCGGTTTGCTTTTCACTAGCTTCTTATGCTTACCTTTCTTAAAGGTCTGTCAAGCTTTTCTTTTCTTGTTGGTCTTACCAACAAGCATTACTTGTGGCTTGTCTTTCTGGATAGTGCCTTCTGCTGTCTTCAACATGTTGAGCAGTTCAGCCAGTGTAACTTCAATTTTGTTCATATTGAAGTTGATAATGAATTGTGAAAATGAATCTGGAAGAGACTGTAGGATTAAGTCGATGCTCAGGTCATTGTTCATAACAAAGCCGAGCACTGCAAGCCTCTCAATCCACTCTATCATCTTGAGCACATGAGTTTGCGCAGATGTGCCCTCGCTCATTCTGGTCCTGAACAATTTCTTAGATATCTCATATCTTTCTGTTCTTGATTGTTCACCAAACAACTCTTGTAGGTGATTCAGAATGGTCTTAGGTTCCATGTTATCATGCTGTCGCTGTAGTTCATTGTTCATTGAACCAAGCATATAACACTGGACTTTGCCAGAGTCCTCTTTCCAGTTTTCAAACATCATTAATTCATCTTCGTTAGCATTTTCACCGGGTTGCATTGGATCTGGTTGATCCAGGACATAGGCTAGTTTTTCACACCTGAGGACAATCTTCAGGTTGCGTAACCAATCAATGTAATTTGGTCCCGTGAGTTTGTTTGCATCAAGTATGCAACGAAAGGGGTTAGGTGACGACATAGCGACCTACATGGAAATATATAAAAATGAGCAGATAGTTCTTAAAATCAGATTTATGACTTTTAATCTAGATTTAGGCTCCCACTATTTTTCGGCGATCTGTATGACCCTCTAATATACAGAACGGGAGATTCCGGTGATCTCCTAGTGGGGATCAAAATCCTTCGGGCAACATGCATGTGACTTTGTGGTAGCACAACAAATCACATCAAGTCCCTTAGGCAGTCAACTCTTGACAGTTGCAACATTTGCAATATCCGATCGATTTAACCCCTGAATCAGAATGACCTTGTGGTAGCACAACAAATCAAATGATTCAGTTAAGTTTATCTATCATTACTTAGATAACATGAATTCATAGTGCAATCCTTGCGGTAGCACAACCAAACTACATTATTTGTCCATTTATCTTAATGACATCTCATGTCGTAGACCTAGGTTAATTTCTAAATCAAATAGACCTTGTGGTAGCACAACAAATCCATTTGAGATAAGAATTATCCTAAGATCTATAATGATGGTGGGTTACGTGGATTATTCTGAATATCTCACGTTTACAACTTAAATTTTAAAAGAGAATTTTTGATTTGATATAAAAAATCGTGCTATCAATAGTATTTCGATTTGAAGTATCCTTATACTAACAAGAAATATTTATATGATAGCAAAGACCACAAATATCACATATATGTAGAAACATTGAATAGGGATGATCATGGACTGCTTAAGCTACTATGGAATCATCGGAGCCAAACGATGATCCATAATAGGATCCTAATGTGAAAACAGCAACACTGGTTCCATTTGATGCGAGTCCTTCCTCCAGAGGTGTCTTCAGAAGATCACGTCCTCTAAACTTAATCCATAACATTTAAATATGAAATTTAGGACTCGCAGGTCCACAAATGTATATTTAAAGCAATTAGAAACCTTGATCTTATCAAGGAGAGTACAATCTTATAGGAAGGTAGAAAGTACATTTGGATTAAGAGAGAGGAGGACACGCAGGTCCTATTTAAAATACCAAATGAAATAAACATCGCATTCATCCACATCATTCATCACATGAAAATACTAAGTCCATGATCATCCCAGCATAAAACACATCACATGCATCACAATCATCACATAATTGCTGTCTGGTATTAAATTTTATAAATATAAAATTATAATACCAATTAGTCTTCGAAATAACATTTATTTCAACATTATCAATAATTTTCAAAGCATTATTGACAAATTAAATAACTAAACTATTCAGTTAATCTAAATACTAATTCAAACAATTTGAATAGTAAAATATAATCAAGTTATGCATGAAATCAGTTTAAAATATTTTTAAACTAATTAATTTAATAGGGAAATTAATTATCTAAAACAATTTTAAATAATTAACTAACACCATATTAATAATAAAGCCCTTTAATAGAATAACAGTTATTAAACACCTTAATAAGCTGTTAATAATCATAAAAATAATTAATAACAATTATTAATTATTCCTATAATTTTTCTGTTTTAAAATAATTTTAAAACGGGCTTAAAATGGGCTAATAAAGGGTTTAATGGGGTTTTAACAGATATTAAAACAATTTTTAATAAATATTCGAAATGGGCCCATTAGGGCCCAAATTGCTCGAGCTTGGGCCCTGGCTCGGCCAGGGTTGAGCCTTGGCTCGGCCAGGGGGTCTGGCCCAGCCAGACCCGAGCCCTAGCTCGGCCAGGGTCGAACCCTGGCTCAGCCAAGGTCGAACCCTGGCTCAGCCAAGGTCGAACCCTGGCTCGGCCAGGGGGCCGGCCCGGCCCCCGCCCGGTCCAACCGGGTCGGGACCGGCGATCCGGCCCCTTCTCCCCCAACAGAAGCCTACAGTTGTAGGAACCCTAGGTTTCCCACCGGCGGCGCCGCCGGCGAGCTCCGGCCACCCCCGGCGGGCGCCGGCCCTGCCGGCGATGCCCCCCGGCGCCGGCGACGTGCCCGGCGCCGGCGAGGTCGCCGGCGGTGGCCAAAAACACATCCGGCCAATCCCCGAAAATCCCAAAATTCTGAATTTTGCAGGTTCCAAACCGTGTTTTTGGGGCTTGGTTTAGCAGCCCTACATGGGCACTCCGGCGCCGATCATCATGCCCAATCCGTAGAGGTGACTATCATTAAGAGATCTGGACATCCGGGCCGCCATCCCAACACTTGGGAATCGCGTACGAAGCCGCTAAAGTACCCCGTTCGTCGTCCCACGAAGAACTCTGAAAAACCCAAATAAAATCCGAAAAATTACAGAAAAATAATCAAATTGTTTGTGTTCATCGTATGAACACAATTCCGTCATTTTAATCGGATTAAACTCAAGAACACGTACAATACGGGTTCTTCACGAATAACGAGAAAAGCACACAAAACGATGCCGTTTTACGGCCGAACCAACAACCTGGCTCTGATACCACTGTAAGGAATCGACAAGAACGCGGTGGAAAATAAAATCGATTCCATTGTATCGGTCGCTGGGATCGTAAAACGGACATTTAAAATAAATGCGGGAAGAACGGTTCTTCACCTTTGCGGGGTTTCGAATCTCCCGTGGATGATTCCGACTCGGTAATCGCGCACGCGCACGATCTCTAGAGGTATCCACACGAGCTCCCGCTGCAGACGCGATTTCCTCCTCGACTTGAGTGCTCCGACCAGATCTCAAATCCACCATGCGCGGAGAGAGATAGATCTACTCCAAGAGAGAGAGAAGGAGAGAGAGAGAGGAGAGAGAGAATCTGGGGCGTAAAATTCGTCCAACCAACCTCTTTACCCCTCCCCTTGGCCCTCCTTATATAGAAATAAGGATAAGCACAAGAGTTAATCCTCGTGATTATCCAAGAGTTTGGCCTTGGATAATTCTCCATTAAATCTTCATGTTTATCCTGCAGCTTTTCACAAAAACCCAGATAAGCAATTTAACATCTCTCACCGTCTGACGAGAACTCTTATGTGTGTGACCCTCCAGGCCCATATATCAGTCTGGTTGCAGGCCCATTAAACTTAGAACTGTTTCTTGAGTTTAATATTTATTAATTAACATTTAAACATCGCATGTTAAATGATTAATTTAATAAACAAGTAAATTATCATCCGATGATTAATTCACTTGGCCTTCTGATCATGAACAGCACCAAACACTACCTCATGATCCCAGAAGATATAAGGGATACTGTTCCCTTCAATTGAACCTTTCCGTCTGCCGATACCGCACAGATATAATCCTTCACTCATGCAATGTCTCAATAACGCAAGGATATGGTTTTATAGTCAAACCCTCTATCACATTATCCAGATGGATTCCAGTACTCAGTTAATATCTAGAAAGACATCTCTTTCATTTGACCATGGCCAGAGATTTCTGTGTACACATCCATAGGACATTCTCTCTCCAGTCTTATACCAAGAGTGAGTGATCCCTTGTTGTTCACTCAATTACCTTCGCAAGCTTTCCACTGTATCTGAAAGACCGATTATGGTGGACTTAATAGTTAAAGTTCACAAGTCAGAGAATCAAGATACAATGGTCCACAAACAAGGTATCATTGGTGACTCAGGTCAAAGGACCAACTGTGCTACTGCAACGATTGAATTCCCTGGTTGACTAATAAGTATAATTACCATCCAAAAATTCTTATTTGGGTCTGTTCAGTGAATTCATTCTCTAATGAGCACCCACATGTTTGTCTTAGTGTCACCACACGAGTGAATGTGAGATCATTCACCCTCATCACATGAGCAGACATAACTTGTGTCGATCTTATCGGATATTTAATGTCCATCTCAAATATCCTATGATCGAGAAGTATTTAAGACAATCGACTGAGGATATTGATCTCACTATCATGATCTCATCATGATTCAATATCCCACACATTTGTCTATGGACCTTCATTACGATAGTTAATTTGCGAGAACTATTAAATGAAGAAATGATTGCCTTTATTAATAATTTGAACTAGAATGTACAATGATTGGCTTTGAGGCCACCCAATTCTATCATATACCCTCGGGCAAGTCGACCAAGTTCCAAACTTGGTTGATGTACATGGATTGAATTTCATAATTCATGACTTCTTGCCATTTCCCAGCCTTTGGACTCTCAATGGCCTCCTGGTAAGTCTTTGGATCATCATCCTCATTACATAGTATCCCAAAACCATACATATTGATATGTCCCACATATCCCTCGAGTGGTTTAGGTACTCTTCAGACCTACGTGGTTCTTGTGTGTATTCTTGAATGGGTTCAGAAACTGACAGTTCATCAGATGAACCATTGACAGTTTGTGGGTCTGAAATTTCTTCTAGAGTTACTTTACTCCCACTGTCCTTTTGGAGAATATAATCTTCTTCCAAAAAGACAGTTCTTCGAACTACAAATACCTTTTGTTCCCCAGGATGATAAAAGTACTATCCGTAAGTTTCCTTCGGATATCCCACAAATCTACATTTGTTAGTTATAGACTCTAACTTATCTGCATCATGTCTTTTGACATGAGCAGGACATCCCCAAAATTTAACATGCTTAAGGTCTAGTTTCTTTCCACTCCATATCTCATATGGAGTGGATGTAACAAATTTGCTCGGTACTTTGTGTTGGGATCCGAGCGGGACGCGAAGAACGCAGCGGAAATGACGAATAAAATATCCCACCCGATGCCCGCTGATCCGATTAAGAACGAAAAACTAAAACCGAAAATCGGGTTGTAATATGATTACCGTGCGCGGATTCAAATCCGCTTCCGTCTCAGTTCCGTCGAGGCGATGCCGCGAGCCACACAAGCGTCCGGCCTCCAGCGGTATCCACGCGATCCTCTACGGTGGTTCGTCCTTGTTCCCTCGTCCGTATCAGCTTGCTCGCTGAAGATCCGTCGCTGCAACTGTTAGGAATCGCCATGAACGCAGCGGAAATAAAAAGATTCCATTGTATCGGTTGCTGGGGTTGTAAAACAGACATTAAATCTAAGTGGGAAGAACAGTTCTTCACCTTTGCGGGGTTTCGAATCTCTCGTGGATGATGCCGACTCGGTAATCGCGCACGCGCACGATCTCTAGAGGTATCCACACGAGTTCCCGCAGCAGACGCGATTTCCTCCTCGACTTGAGTGCTCCGACCAGATCTCAGATCCACCATGCGCGGAGAGAGACAGATCCACTCCGAGAAGAAGAGAGAGAGAGGAGAGAGAGAATCTGGGGAGTAAAATTCGTCCAACTAACTTTTTACCACTCCCCCTTGGCCCTCCTTATATAGAAATAAGGATAAGCACAAGAGTTAATCCTCGTGATTATCCAAGAGTTTGGCCTTGAATAATTCTCCATTAAATCTTCATGTTTATCCTGCAGCTTTTCACAAAAACCCAGATAAGCAATTTAACATCTCTCACCGTCTGACGAGAACTCTTATGTGTGTGACCCTCCAGGCCCATATATCAGTCTGGTTGCAGGCCCATTAAACTTAGAACTGTTTCTTGAGTTTAATATTTATTAATTAACATTTAAACATCGCATGTTAAATGATTAATTTAATAAACAAGTAAATTATCATCCGATGATTAATTCACTTGGCCTTCTGATCATGAACAGCACCAAACACTACCTCATGATCCCAGAAGATATAAGGGATACTGTTCCCTTCAATTGAACCTTTCCGTCTGCCGATACCGCACAGATATAATCCTTCACTCATGCAATGTCCCGATAACGCAAGGGTATGGTTTTATAGTGAAACCCTCTATCGCATTATCCAGATGGATTCCAGTACACAGTTAATATCTAGAAAGACATCTCTTTCATTTGACCATGGCCAGGGATTTCTGTGTACACATCCATAGGACATTCTCTCTCCAGTCTTATACCAAGAGTGAGTGATCCCTTGTTGTTCACTCAATTACCTTCGCAAGCTTTCCACTATATCTGAAAGACCGATTATGGTGGACTTAATGGTTAAAGTCCACGAGTCAGAGAATCAAGATACAATGGTCCACAAACAAGGTATCATTGGTGACTCAGGTCAAAGGACCAACTGTGCTACTGCAACGATAGAATTCCCTGGTTGACTAATAGGTATAATTACCATCCAGGAATTCTTATTTGGGTATGTTCAGTGAACTCATTCTCTAATGAGCACCCACTTGTTTGTCTTAGTGTCACCACACGAGTGAATGTGAGATCATTCACCCTCATCATATGAGCAGACATAACTTGTGTCGATCTTATCGGATATTTAAAGTCCATCTCAAATATCCTATGATCGAGAACTATTTAAGACAATTGCCTTAGGATATTGATCTCACTATCACGATCTCATCATGATTCAATATCCCATACATTTGTCTATGGACCTTCATTACGATAGTCGTTTGCGAGAACTATTAAATGAAGAAATAAATGCCTTTATTAATAATCTGAACTAGAATGTACAATGATTGGCTTTGAGGCCACCCAATTCTAACATTCTCCCACTTGGACTATAGCCAATCACCCATGTGTCTAAGTCCCATAGACTTAAGGTGACGTTCTAAATTGTTTTGAGACAATGGCTTAGTCAAGGGATCTACTACATTATCTTCAGATGAGACTTTCTCAACTACTATATCTCCTCGGGCGATGATCTCACGAATCAGATGAAATCGTCTCAGAATGTGCTTTGACTTCTGATGTGATCTGGGCTCCTTCGCTTGAGCAATTGCCCCATTGTTGTCACACAATAATGGAACAGGATCTGAAATGCTTGGAACGACTCCAAGCGCCGAGATGAACTTCTTCATCCAAACCGCCTCCTTGGCCGCTTCAGCTGCAGCAATGTATTCTGCTTCGGTCGTCAAATCTGCAGTAGTTTCCTGTTTGGAACTCTTCCAACTTACTGCACCTCCATTTAACATGAACACAAATCCAGACATGGATTTGCTGTCATCGATATCCGACTGGAAACTCGAGTCAGTAAGTCCTCGAAGTTCCAAGTCGTTTCCTCCATAAACGAGAAACAGATCCTTAGTCCTTCTCAAGTATCTAAGGATACATTTCACCGCCTTCCAGTGTTCCTCACCTGGATCAGCTTGATATCTACTAGTGACACTTAATGGATGTGCCACATCAAGCCTAGTACATAGCATTGCATACATGATAGATCCTATTGCCGAGGCATAAGGAACTCTATCCATGTATGCTCTCTCTTCAGGTGTCTTGGGAGACATTTCTTTAGAGAGATAAATTCCATGCCTCATAGGAACAAGGCCTCTCTTGGAATTTTCCATGCCAAACCTTTTGACTATGGTATCTATGTACATAGATTGGGACAAGCTAAGCATCCTTTTGGACCTATCTCTATAGATCCTTATTCCCAGAATATAGGATGCTTCTCCCAAATCTTTCATGGAGAAGTTTTTGGATAACCAAGTCTTTACCGATGATAACATTCCTACATCATTCCCAATGAGTAGAATGTCATCAACGTAAAGTACCAAAAAGGTAACTGCGCTCCCACTAACCTTTTTGTATACACAAGGTTCATCTTCATTCTTAATGAAGTCATAAGATTTGATTGCTTCATCAAATCTTAAGTTCCAAGTTCGGGATGCCTGCTTTAATCCATAGATGGATCTTTGCAGCTTGCATACCTTGCTTGAATGCTCTTTGGAAGTGAACCCTTCAGGTTGTATCATATACACCTCTTCTTGAAGGTTCCCGTTAAGGAATGCTGTTTTCACATCCATTTGCCATATTTCATAATCGTAGAATGCAGCGATAGCAAGAAGTATTCTGATTGACTTAATCATGGCAACTGGAGAAAAGGTTTCGTCATAGTCAACACCTTGCCTTTGACGATATCCTTTTGCTACAAGCCTTGCCTTGTATGTGTCAATTTGTCCATCTGCCCCGATCTTTCTTTTAAAGATCCATTTACTGCCAATAGGTACCATACCTTCTGGCAGATCAACCAAGTTCCAAACTTGGTTGGCATACATGGAATGAATTTCAGAATCCATTGCCTCTTGCCATTTTTCTGATTCATGACTATTTATGGCTTCTATGTAGGTTTGAGGATCATCATTCTCATTTAAGTGCACCTTAGGTTTGCCTTCATCGATATGTCCAACATATCTTTCAGGCTGCTTAGGCACTCTACCTGATCTGCGAACCTTTTGTGTATCATCTTGAACAAGTTCTTGAGTCAATGGTTCAGTAGATGAACCAGTGTTGATTTGTGAGTCTAGAATTTCTTCTAGTTCTATCTTGCTCCCACTGTCTTCTTTTGAAAGATATTCTTTCTCTAAGAAGACAACTCTTTTTGCGACAAACACCCTTTGATCGCTGGGCTGATAGAAGTAATATCCAAAACTCTCTTTTGGATATCCCACAAATCTACATTTCTCTGTCCTGGAATCCAGTTTGTCTGGATCATGTCTTTTGACATGTGCAGGACAACCCCAGACTCTAATCATGCTTAAAGTCTGGTTTCTTTCCTTTCCATATCTCATATGGAGTGGAAGGTACTGACTTACTAGGAACTTTGTTCAACAGATATGCAGCAGTCAACAGTGCATATCCCCATAAAGAGATTGGAAGTTTGGCATAACTCATCATGGATCGTACCATATCTAATAGAGTACGATTTCTCCTTTCCGATACACCATTTAACTGAGGTGTATAGGGAGGAGTCCACTGAGACAAAATACCATTATCCTTAAGATATTCTGTGAATTATGTACTTAAGTATTCACCCCCTCGATCTGATCGAAGAGTTTTAATACTCTTTCCAGTCTGGTTCTCAACTTCGTTTTTAAACTCTTTAAATTTCTCAAAGACTTCTGACTTATATTTCATTAAATATATGTAGCCATATCTTGAGAAATCATCTGTAAATGAAACAAAGTATGAGTAACCACCCATAGCATGAGTAGACATTGGACCACATACATCACTATGTATTAGTTCCAATAAGTCCTTAGCTCTTTCTCCATGTCCTGAGAATGGAGCTTTGGTCATCTTTCCCATAAGACAAGCTTCACAGGTTGCAAATGATTCATAATCAAATTGATCAAGATATCCATTCTTTTGCAACCTTATGATCCTGTTCTCATTTATATGACCTAGCCTATAATGCCATAGGTACGATTTATTCACATCCTTATCTAAGCGTTCAAGAGAATTATTTACCAGACAAACATCATATGAAATATCAAGTAAATATAATCCATTCAATAAATATCCTTAAGCAAACAATTTGTCTCCTTGATAAATTGAACAACCTTTATTCTCTAGCTTCATAGAATATCCTTGTCTATCTAAACATGAAATAGATATGATATTCCTAATAATGGTTGGAACATAATAACAATCTATCAGTTCCAAAAAGTCTCCTGACGGCATCTGAAGTCTTGCTGTCCCCACAGCTAACGCAGCAACTTTTGCTCCATTCCCGAGCCTCAGATCCACGTCTCCGCGGTTCAATCTTCTTTTACTTGTTAACACCTGCAAGTTATTGCAGATATGAGAAACACATCCAGTATCTAATACCCAGGATGTTGATTCTCTATAAGACAAGTTAAGATCGATCATGAGAATACCTGAAGCTTCACCAAGCTTCTCCTTTGCTTTTTCTGCAAGATAAATCTTGTAGTTTCTCTTCCAATGACCTTCTTTATGGCAGTGGAAACACTGACCTTTATCATTGACTTTAGCTTTGTCCTTTTGTGCCGCCGGTTTGCTTTTCACTTGCTTCTTAGGCTTACCTTTCTTAAAGGTCTGTCCAGCTTTTCTTTTCTTGTTGGTCTTACCAACAAGCATTACACTTGGCTTATCTTTCTGGATAGTGCCTTCAGCTGTCTTCAACATGTTGAGCAGCTCAGCTAGTGAAACTTCAATTTTGTTCATCTTGAAGTTGATAATGAATTGTGAAAATGAATCTGGAAGGGACTGTAGGATTAAGTCAATGCTCAGGTCATTGTTTATAACAAAGCCCAGCACAGCAAGCCTCTCAATCCACTCTATCATCTTGAGCACATGAGTTTGCACAGATGTGCCCTCGCTCATTCTGGTCCTGAACAATTTCTTAGATATCTCATACCTTTCTGTTCTGGATTGTTCACCAAACAACTCTTGTAGGTGATTCAGAATGGTCTTAGGTTCCATATTATCATGCTGTCGCTGCAGTTCATTGTTCATTGAACCGAGCATATAACACTGGACCTTGACAGAGTCCTCCTTCCAATTTTCATACATCATTAATTCATCTTCGTTAGCATTATCACCGGGTTGCACTGGATCTGGTTGATCCAGGACATAGGCTAGTTTTTCGCACCTGAGGACAATCTTCAGGTTGCGTAACCAGTCAATGTAATTTGGTCCCGTGAGTTTATTTGCATCAAGTATGCAACGGAGGGGGTTAGGTGACGACATAGCGACCTACATGGAAATATATAAAATGAGCAAATAGTTCTTAAAATCAGATTTAGGACTTTTAATCTAGATTTATGCTCCCACTATTTTTCGGCGATCTGTATTACCCTCTAAAATACAGAACGGGAGATTCCGGTGATCTCCTAGTGGGGATCAGAATCCTTCGGGCAACATGCATGTGACCTTGTGGTAGCACAACAAATCACATCAAGTCCCTTAGGCAGTCAACTCTTGACAGTTGCAACGATTGCAATATCCGATCGATTTAACCCCTGAATCAGAATGACCTTGTGGTAGCACAACAAATCAATTTGATTCAGTTAAGTTTATCCATCATTACTTAGATGACATGAATTCATAGTGCAATCCTTGTGGTAGCACAACAAAACTACACTATTTGTCCACTCATCTTAATCACATCACATGTCGTAGACCTAGTTTAATTTCTAAATCAAACAGACCTTGTGGTAGCACAACAAATCCGTTTGAGATAAGAATTATCCTAAGATCTATAATGATGGTGGGTTACGTGGATTATTCTTAATATCTCACATTTACAACTTAAGTTTTAAAAGAGGGTTTTGATTTTGATTTGTAAAAAATCGTGCTATCAATAGTATTTCAATTTGAAGTATCAATATACTAAATAGAAATATATATTAAGATAGCATAATCCACAAATATCACATATGTGCAGAAAAGATAAATGGGGATGATCATGGACTGCTTAAACTACTATGGAATCATCGGAGCCAAACGATGATCCATAATAGGATCCTAATGTGAAATCAGCAACACTGGTTCCATTTGATGCGAGTCCTCCCTCCAGAGGTGTCTTCAGAAGATCCCGTCCTCTAAACTTAATCCGATACATTTAAATACAAAATTCAGGACTCGCAGGTCCACAAATGTACATTTAAACAATTAGAAACCTTGATCTTATCAAGGGGAATACAATCTTATAGGAAGGTAGAAAGTACACTTGGATTAAGAGGGAGGAGGACACGCAGGTCCTATTTAAAATACCAAATGAATTAAGCATCGCATCCATTCACATCATTCATCACATGAAAATTCTAAGTCCATGATCATCCCACCATAAAACACATCACATGCATCACAATCATCACATAATTGCTGTTTGGTATTAAATTTTATAAATATAAAATTATAATACCAATTAGTTTTCGAAATAACATTTATTTCAGCATAATCAATAATATTCAAAACATTATTGACAATTAAACTAACTAAACTATTCAGTTAATCTAAATAATGATTCAAACAATTTGAACAGTAAAGTGTAATCAAGTTATGCATGAATTTAGTTTAAAACAATTTTAAACTAATTAAATTAACAGGGAATTAATTATTTAAAACAATTTTAAACAATTAACTAACACCCATTAATTATAAAGCCCTTTAATTGACTAACAGTTATTAAACACTTTAATAACCCGTTAATAATCATAAAAAATAATTAATAACAATTATTAATTATTTCTATAATTATCCTGTTTTAAAACAATTTTAAAACTGGCTAAAACGGGCTAAAATTGGGTTTAAAGGGGTTTAATCTGGCATTAAAATCAAATATTTAAAAATCAGGAAATAGGCCCAGCCCATTAGGGCCCAATGGCCCGGACCCAGGCCCCTTGGCTCGGCCAGGGTCGAACCCTGGCTCAGCCAGGGTCGAGCCCTGGCTCGGCCAGGGCGCACCCTGGCTCGGCCAGGGCGCACCCTGGCTCGGCCAGGGCCGCACCCTGGCTCGGCCAGGGCGCCGCCCGGCCCCCGGCCCGGTCCGACCGGGTCGGGACCGGGCGGTCCGGCCCGTCCAGCGCCATTCGACCGCCCCCTTCTTCTATAACCTGCAACCCTAATACGTGCAGGCCGGCGGCGGAAAGGGCGACGGCAGCGCCGCCAGGCGCCGGCGACGGCGCCGCCAGGCACCGCCGGCGACGCCCCCACCGCCGGCGGTCAGCCCAGCACCGGTGGGGCAGCCGGCGGTGGCCAAATGCTCCTCGAATCGAGCCCTAAACTCCCCTTGAAAATCTGATTTTCCAGGCTTAAAAACCCGAGTTCGGGCTCGATTTAAAGCATCTCCAAGGGCACTCCGGTGCCGATCTTCATGCCTAATGAGAAGTGGTGACTATCACCAAGAGATTTAGGGATTCTTCCGGCCATCCCAACGCTTGGGATGCACATACGAAGCCGCCAAAGTACCCCGGTTCATCATCACATGAAGAACTCCGAAAAACCCAAATAAAAATCCGAAAAATACAGAAAAATAATCAAATTGATCGTGATCATCATATGAACACTAATCTGTCATTTTTAATCGGATTATAGTCAAGAACACGTACAATACGAGTTCTTCACGCATAACGAGAAAACACACAAAACGGTGCCGTTTTACAACCGAACCAGCAAACTTGGCTCTGATACCACTGTTAGGAATCACCATGAACGCAGCGGAAATAAAAAGATTCCATTGTATCGGTTGCTGGGGTTGTAAAACAGACATTAAATCTAAGTGGGAAGAACAGTTCTTCACCTTTGCGGGGTTTCGAATCTCTCGTGGATGATGCCGACTCGATAATCGCGCACGCGCACGATCTCTAGAGGTATCCACACGAGTTCCCGCAGCAGACGCGATTTCCTCCTCGACTTGAGTGCTCCGACCAGATCTCAGATCCACCATGCGCGGAGAGAGACAGATCCACTCCGAGAAGAAGAGAGAGAGAGGAGAGAGAGAATCTGGGGAGTAAAATTCGTCCAACTAACTTTTTACCACTCCCCCTTGGCCCTCCTTATATAGAAATAAGGATAAGCACAAGAGTTAATCCTCGTGATTATCCAAGAGTTTGGCCTTGGATAATTCTCCATTAAATCTTCATGTTTATCCTGCAGCTTTTCACAAAAACCCAGATAAGCAATTTAACATCTCTCACCGTCTGACGAGAACTCTTATGTGTGTGACCCTCCAGGCCCATATATCAGTCTGGTTGCAGGCCCATTAAACTTAGAACTGTTTCTTGAGTTTAATATTTATTAATTAACATTTAAACATCGCATGTTAAATGATTAATTTAATAAACAAGTAAATTATCATCCGATGATTAATTCACTTGGCCTTCTGATCATGAACAGCACCAAACACTACCTCATGATCCTAGAAGATATAAGGGATACTGTTCCCTTCAATTGAACCTTTCCGTCTGCCGATACCGCACAGATATAATCCTTCACTCATGCAATGTCCCGATAACGCAAGGGTATGGTTTTATAGTCAAACCCTCTATCGCATTATCCAGATGGATTCCAGTACACAGTTAATATCTAGAAAGACATCTCTTTCATTTGACCATGGCCAGGGATTTCTGTGTACACATCCATAGGACATTCTCTCTCCAGTCTTATACCAAGAGTGAGTGATCCCTTGTTGTTCACTCAATTACCTTCGCAAGCTTTCCACTATATCTGAAAGACCGATTATGGTGGACTTAATGGTTAAAGTCCACGAGTCAGAGAATCAAGATACAATGGTCCACAAACAAGGTATCATTGGTGACTCAGGTCAAAGGACCAACTGTGCTACTGCAACGATAGAATTCCCTGGTTGACTAATAGGTATAATTACCATCCAGGAATTCTTATTTGGGTATGTTCAGTGAACTCATTCTCTAATGAGCACCCACTTGTTTGTCTTAGTGTCACCACACGAGTGAATGTGAGATCATTCACCCTCATCATATGAGCAGACATAACTTGTGTCGATCTTATCGGATATTTAAAGTCCATCTCAAATATCCTATGATCGAGAACTATTTAAGACAATTGCCTTAGGATATTGATCTCACTATCACGATCTCATCATGATTCAATATCCCATACATTTGTCTATGGACCTTCATTACGATAGTCGTTTGCGAGAACTATTAAATGAAGAAATAAATGCCTTTATTAATAATCTGAACTAGAATGTACAATGATTGGCTTTGAGGCCACCCAATTCTAACAGAACGATGTCCGGAAACCCGCGGACGAGAATTCTTGACTTTCGGGAATCGTGCGCGGCAGAGATGGAGACAATCCCGGTGCCTCGAACGGGGCACCCAGAGGAGGAAAGAGAAAGGAGGGATGACGGCCAGCATGGGGAAACCCTGGAGCTTGGCCCAGGGTTTCTCAACAGTGCATATATATATTAAGTCGGCGCGACTTTTCACAAAAATCCCCGAGTTAATATCAATCCCACTTATGTACCACCGACTGAAAATCTTATTGCGTGTGACCCTCTAGGCCCATTTACCGGTCCGGTTTTCAGCGCGTTAAGTCCAATAACTAGTTATTGACTTATTGTAATTAATTAATATCTAGATATTAACTAATTACTTAGCCGAATTAACATCGCATGTAAATTTGGTCGGACTTCCAATCAAGTTGAGTGCAAAGTAACATCGCATGATTCCGGAAGGTAATGGGGTTCAGCAACCCACTCATGGAACCTATCCGTCCACAATTACCGCATGGCTATAATCCTTTGTTCGCACAATGTTCTCAAGTTAACCTAGGGTATGATTAACTCACTTGAATTAGACTCCGCTGTACAATATCCGAAAACATCTTTTTTGATATTGTTTCTGCTCTGGCCAGAGACTCCTGCGGATCTATTCTAGAGCATTCTCTCTCCATTTACCTGAGAGCGAACGATCCTTTATTGAACACACAATCACCTTCAAAGGTCTTCCGCTAGAACTATTAGAGATCTCGTGGATAGGGATTCGTAGGTCAAGGTCAAAGTCCAGAAGTCCACCGACAAGGTGTCTTTGCTGTCTCAAGTCCAAGGATCAACCACGCCACTGTGACGATGAATCAAGCCGATTGATAGTCAGATAAATTACCATTCGGCGATTCATGTCGGATCAGTTCAGTGAACTCATTCCCCATTGAGCACCTACAGGTTTATCATTGTGTCTCCACAGGAGTAACTAATGAGATCAGTCACCCTCATCATATGAGTTGGAATAACCTGTACTAGTCTTACTGGATGTTTGATGTCCTTTTCAAACATCCTATGACTAGGAACAATTGAGAATATGTGTTTATAAGTCATCAGTCTCATTATTATGATCTCATCATAATCTGATGACTATTGCACATATTTATGGACTTCATTATACGCAATTATTAATATGCCAATCTACATAATGAATCTAATGCCATTGATTAGTGAACCAGATTGAAATAGGTGTCTTATGATTGGCTTAGAGGACACCTATGTCCATCAATCTCCCACTTGAACTCAAGCCAATCACTTTCGCATTTGATCTCCATCAAATTTAGGTGATGCTCACATAAAGTCTGTGACTAAGGCTTGGTCAGGGATCTGCTAAATTGTCTAAAGATGGAATATTTCCATTACGTTATTTCCTCTTAATTCTTTGTCTCTGAACTTGTGAAAGAGCCTCAGAATATTCTGCAACTTCTGAAGAGACCATGGCTCGATCACACAATTGATCGCTCCCACTGTTGTCTTACAACAACGAGATTTTATCAGAGACCTTTACATCTTAGTTCAGGGATGAACTTTTTCATCCATACCGTTCTAATAACAATATTACTTGTTTATATCGTCACCTTAATATCGAGTTCTGGATTAGAACCCTTCCAATCCATTCCTTTCTACTAGAAGGTTAAATCCATTATTTGATTTGAAATTTTAGTCAGTGTGAACTCATAATTTCAAATCATCCTCTCCATATACGTGAGTGCATCCTTGACACTTCTCAAGTGCTTAATGATGCATTTCACTTATGTATCCTTTAAGGAACTTTTCCCTAAATGAATTAATTCCATATCTCAACAATTGAGACTTATTATAAAATTTATGCCAAACATCTTGATACACAGGTCAATATAATATCCCCACCGATCTATCTTAATAGATTCGTATTTCCAATACGTGGAATATTATAACTAAACCTATTATAGAGGAAAGCATGGTTAATAATGCTTTTACTGATAGTAACATCCCGATGTCATTCTCAATGACTTTGATGTTATTATCACAAAGCATTACTAAAGCGACCGTACTCCCACTATCCCTTTAAAGACACACACAATCTGTGATCATTCTTAATGATCACGTAGTATTTGACCATTAAGTCAAAACTTTTATTACAACTTAGGAAGCTTCAGTTTGATTCAAAATGATCTTTGAAATCATAACTTGCTTCCAAGATATGCTAAAAACTTTAAAGGTGTATCATATACATCTTTTCCTCAATCACATTGAGAGAACACTTTTAATATCCATACTGCCATCATCTCAATATCTAGAATTCTAATAAACTTATCAATCTCAAAGTTGTAATAAGAGAGCATCACTATCATAGATTTTAGATCATAATCTATTTTTGAGCTCCTCTCATCTTACTAAATCAGATATGTCAAACATATCATTCTAGTCACTGAGAGAATCTCAAAAATCTATGAAGCTCTCTAATGAGTGTTACGAGTGGTTCTAAATAATTAAAGATTATCTAATAATCTTATGTTAACTTATGAATCTAGAACATCTTCTAGTTTAATTAGCTCTCACTGTCTTCTCTGAGTACATATTCCTCTTCATAGAAGACAGCTTTCAGGACGATAATTATCACCTGGCCAATAAATGTAATGTCCAAACTATTTAGACATTTTACAAATTCACATCACGATATAACTTGACTTTAAAATCAGGTTTATTCATAATTTACATCTCATATGAATTATTTGGTTTCCATATCCTATATGGACACACACTGACTTATTTGGAACCATCTGTAAAGTATGGACATCTAATGTTCATACTCATATTCACAAGAATAAGAATTAGGCAAATCTTATTATATTTATTGCACCATATCTTAATAAGGTGCAATTCCTCATTCTATTATATTATTATGATGTACAATGAGGATCAATTGAGCGAGGATACAATTATCCTCTTACTAATTTATGTGAATCATATACTAAAGTATTAGTTTCTTTGATCAAATAAAAAATTTTAATACTTTATATTGATCTTATACCTTAATCTCTCAGATGCATTCGTCTTGTACTTCAGTAAGTACATACAGTCGAATCATTCTAAGAGTAAACTATAAGGTACGTCAATGGGAGTGATTATTTTTTGGCCTTTAAGCTGTTTACTTCAGTATGTATCAGCATCAATAATTTCTTATTGTACAACCCTGTGTACAACACCATAGATAATCAAGATTCACACAGTTCATTTTTATAGGAGACTCGCGAACATTCATCACATGAAATGTCACATCAAGAATCTATAGTGCATTGTCTGATTCAAACAACTATTGTTCCTTCTCAGTTAAAGTTATTCACTTTTATAATTCTTGATATCTTATGCAACTAAATAACAATTATTCATGTTTGACTCCTCTAGATATACAAAGATTTACTGTCTCACAGTAACCTATGAATATCATGAACAATTATTGAGTCTAACTCAACACTTGCATTCTCTCGATTTTCTTTTACTTGTCTAAGTCTACATACTATCGCCGCTCTGAGAACCATTTCCAATATCTCATATTGGAGATGTTAATTCTCCAATAGATATGTAAAAGGTTGATAATAAGAATATCTGAAACTTCTTTCAAGTTTTATATTCGTTTTGCCAATATTCTTATATTGGTTGTAGTGGGAGAACCGCTACTTCTCTATCTCAGCTGACCTTCCTTTATCCTTTCAGGTGTGGGTTCGACCGTTTAAAATCTTACCACTTGTCTTTCTCAAAAGTACATCATAAATATCTCTTCATCTTGGTCTATCCAAATAAGAGATTTCATGACAATCATTGCCTTTCAAAAAGGCATACCATGAGTACCTCTTCACCTTAGTCTATCCAAGTAAGAGGGATAATGATATCTGATTAGGATAGTGACTTTCAGTTACCCTTAAAGACATTCTTTACAGTTTTCTAGTCAGTTTGAATATGAGAAGTATTGGCATCCATTATACCAAAATCTCGAATAGACGACATTTTAGTGAACGAAGGAAATAACGTGTTTTAAACAGATAGTTCTGATAATTCAATTATGATCTTTTATCTTGAATTATTTTCCACTATTTTTTGACGGACTGTATAACCTTCAGGTATACAGAACGGAAGACTCCGACGGTCTCCTAGTGAGGATCAGAATCTCCAAGAATCACAGTATGACCTCGGGTAAACACATAGTATCATGTCATTACCTTAAAGCAACCATCTCATGGTAATTGAAACTCTTTGCAATATCCGATCTTATTTCGGCTCCCAGGTCTTTAATGGTCCCGGGTAAACACAGTAGACCATTATCCCTAGTCTAAGTTTTACCATCAATACGTGACAGAGTAAAGTAAGAATGCAGCTCCCGGGTAAACGCGAGGATAGCTACACCGTTCTTCTATTCCAATCTCATGGCATCATGATGCCGTAGTTAATAGTCCTTTCATCAGATAATGACAGATCTCGGGTAAATACATAGAAATTGCCATCATTGAATCAAGTTCTAAAAACTATATTGATGGAGAGCCACGCAGTGCATTCTCAATAACTCACGCTCCAACTTAGACTTTATGTTGAAGGTTTTGTTTATCTTAAAGTTAGTCTCATCCTAGGTGATAGTTTATAAATATATCGAATATATTTAACTATACCTAAATATTAGCAATCGATTCATAATCAAAAACTAAAAGCATGCATCATCCATACATGTTCATTATGTGGTCATGGACAGCACGGTGATTAACTGGAGCCAAACAATTAATCACCAAAACTATATAACAATTATATAATCTAAACATGCAAACACATAGCCACTGGTAATCTCATCTCTTGTCGCCTTCCTGGTTACATTTGTGGATCATCCTCGCCTCTCCTCGGCCGGCGCGATCAAATACAAATAATATTTATTTTGAAACAATTTCAAATACAAATAAATTGTAAGAGAAAGCCTTATGGCCGAGTACAATAATGGAGGGAGATATAATTACAATAGAATGAAAGAGAGAGGGAGGCACACAGGCCTCATTAATTAACACTTAATTAATGTATATCACATTCCATAACAATCCACACAATCACACACCATCACATGATATGAAATTAACTAAGTGCATGTCCATGACCACCACTAATTTTAACCATCCACTCATGATATAACACATCATATGAATGCTAAAATTTTTGAAAAATAATAATTTTGGTTTTCTTAAAACCTGGGTTCCAATCAAAATTGGATAATTTGAATTTTTCGAAAATCTTATTTTCTATCATGCAATAAATCTAATTTAAAGTATCAAATACATCAACATGTGCAAACAAAGCTAAAATTAAAATTCTAAAATATTCCATACATTATTTAGAACATTTCTAAATTAATTAATCTAACACTTAGATTAATTTTAATTCACATTAATAACAATTATTAATGCGAAACAATCTAACATTTAGATTCAATTAAAAATTCCCAAATAACATTTGTAAAAGAATTTCTAATTCAATTATTAAACCCTTAACAACTCCTTGTTAATAAACCCCTTTTATAAATTAATATTTCTCAATAACAATTAATAAGAAATATTAATTAGAACAATTCTAATTAAACTAGTCTAACAATTAGACTTAATTTAACCTTTTAATAACTTTTATAAAAGCTCAAATTTAAGTAGATTAGATCAATAAATCAATAATTAAGAGATTCATGAGTAAACTAATTAATCATCTTAATAACTATTATTAAGACTTAATCAGTCTTTACTAACATTTATTAAGGTTTATTACTCAAGAACTAATTAACTTAATTATAAGTATTATAATTAGTTAATTAATCACTTATAAACTATTATTGAGTGTCTCTCAATCATTAAAACAATTTCCTAACAACAATTGCTAAGAAATTATTAATGTCCATTCAGACAATTAAAATAGAATTAACAACAATTGTTAATAAATTTCAAAGTCAAAACAATAATCTAATCACTTAAATAATTAACAACATATGTTAATTAATTTTAAGATCACATCTTAAATATAAATTAACAACACTTGTTAGTTAAAATTAAAATTATTATCTTAATCATTAATAACAACAATTGTTAATAATTAATTAAGATCCCATTTTATATAAATAACAACATTTGTTAATTATAAATTAAGATCACATCTTAACACATAATTCCCCTTAATTTAAGATCAAATCTTAAAATATAATCCCCTTTATTAAGATCATATCTTAATAATTAGTAACAACATTTGTTAGTTAATAAATTAAGATCATATCTTAATAAATTAACCTATTATTAAGATCAAATCTTAATAAACCCATTTAACTGAAAATAAGAAATTTAATTTTTAAAACTTTTTTAAAAATAAATAAATAAATTATATTTTCAGGTTAAAAGGGTGGGATTTTATAATTTATTAAGAGGGTTTAAGGGGTTAATGGGTTAATAAGGGGGTTTTATTGGGCCAGGGGTAGAATGGGCTAGGCCCAACTGGTTCAGGGCTGGACCTGGCTCGGCCAGGCAGACCTGGTCCAGGTCACTGGCTCGAGCCAGGGCTTGGCCAGCCTTGGACCAGGGTGCGCCCTGGCCCAGACCGGGCCAGGGCCGGCCTGGCCAGCACGGGACCGGCGGTCCAGCCCTGCTGGGCGCCGCTCGGCCGGCTAGGGCACCACCCCTTCATTCCTTTTTTTTGTTGCAGGTTTTTTGCTGCTTGTGGCGGCGCCGCCCCCGGCGTCGTGGCATGGGAGGCCGAAGGTTGCCGGGAGGGGTTGCCCCCTTCATCCCCGGCGCCGATGGTGGCCGATCGGCGAGCCCTAAGCCGCCGGTGCCCCTCCAAATCCACCGGTTTGGGCTGTTTTCAACCATGCCTTTCTTCCCCTATTGCTCTCCCAACTCTTGAAGAAGATGGGAAGAAAAAATCCGCCAACCTCCGGCCACTCCAGGGAAAGACAAAGAGAATTAGCTGGTCATACCAACAAGGTAAGAGTGGTGCCCAGCCACCATAAAACCCACTCCGAAGCCAATGAATGCGGTTGTTCATCACCATGAATAACCTTACGAAAACTCCATTAAAATAAATTTTCCTCGCAGAATAATAATCGATATTATCTCATGTTCATCCCATGAACAAACTCCGCGAAAGAAAAATATTCTGAGCATGGAAATCATTCTAGAAAATAAATTTAGCCGTCCCGAAACGGATCAGAGCGATAACCTGGCTATGATACCACTGTTGGGATCCGGACGGGATGTGAAGAACGCAGCGGAAACGACGAATAAAATATCCCGCCCGATGCTCGCTGATCCGATTCGGAACGAAAAACTAAAACCGAAAATTGAGTTGTAATCTGATTACCGTGCGCGGATTCGAATCCGCTTCCGTCTCGGTTCTGTCGAGGCGATGCCGCGAGCCGCACAAGCGTCCGGCCTCCAGCGGTATCCACGCGATCCTCCGCGGTGGTTCGTCCTCATTCCCTCGTCCGTATCAGGTCGCTCGCTGAAGATCTGTTCGCCGCAACGATGTCCGAAAACCCGTGGACGAGAATTCCTGACTTTCGGGAATCGCACGCGACGAAGACGGAGACAATGCTGGCGCCTCAAACGGGGCGCCCAGAGGTGGAGAGAGAAAGGAGGGATGACGACCAGTATGGGGAAACCCTGGAGCTTGGCCCAGGGTTTCTCAACAGCGCGTATATATATTAAGTCGGCACGACTTTTCACAAAAGTCCTCGAGTTAATATCAATCCCACTTATGTACCACCGACTGAAAATCTTATTGCGTGTGACCCTCTAGGCTCATTTACTGGTCCGATTTTCAGCGCGTTAAGTCCAATAACTAGTTAGTGACTTATTGTAATTAATTAATATCTAGATATTAACTAATTACTTAGCCGAATTAACATCGAATGTAAATTCGGTCGGACTTCCAATCAAGTTGGGTGCCAAGCAACACTGCATGATCTCGGAAGGTAATGGGGTTCAGCAACCCACTCATGGAACTTGTCCGTCCACAGTTACCACATGGCTATAATCCCTTGTTCACACAATGCTCTCAAGTTAATCTAGGGTATGGTCAACTGTCAAACCCTAGATGGTTAACTCACTTGAATTAGACTCCGCTGTACAATATCCGAAAACATCTTTTCTGATATTGTTTCTACTTTGGCCAGAGACTCCTGCGGATCTATTCTAGAGCATTCTCTCTCCAGTTACCTGAGAGCGAACGATCCTTTATTGAACACACAATCACCTTCAAAGGTCTTCCGTTGGACCCGATCCTTGACTATTAGAGATCCCGTGGATAGAGATTCGTAGGTCAAGGTCAAAGTCCAGAAGTCCACCGACAATGTGTCTTTGGTGTCTCAAGTCCAAGGATCAACCACGCCACTGTGACAATGAATCAAGCCGATTGACAGTCAGGTAAATTACCATTCGGTGATTCATGTCGGATCATTTCAGTGAACTCATTCCCCAATGAGCACCTACAGGTTTACCATTGTGTCTCCACACGAGTAACTAAGGAGATCAGTCACCCTCATCATATGAGCTGGAATAACCTATACTAGTCTTACCAGATGTTTGATGTCCTTCTCAAACATCCTACGATTATGAACAATTGAGAATATGTGTTTGTAAGTCATCAGTCTCATTATTATGGTCTCATCATAATATGATGACTATTGCACATATTCATGGACTTCATTATTCGCAATTATTAATATGTCAATCTACATAATGAATCTAATGCCATTGATTAGTGAACCAAATTGAAATAGGTGCCTTATGATTGGCTTAGAGGACACCTATGTCCATCACCTTGTTCAGGATATACATTGCCAAGCTAAGTGCATGTCCCCATAAGGACACCGGTAATTTGGATATGCTCATGGATCGCACAATTTTCATCAATGTATGATTCCTCCTTTCTGATACACCATTCATTTAAGGTGTATAAGGAGGTGTAAGCTGAGAAATGATACCATTATCCTTTAAGTACTTTGTGAACTCTGTACTCAAGTATTCCCCACTAAGATCAGATCGGATGGTTTTGATGCTCTTTCCAATTTGTTTCTTTATTGAATTCTCTGAATTTCTCAAAGGCTTCTGATTTATACTTCAATAAGTAAATAGAGATTTAGACATTCTATCCATCAAACATGACTCACAGGTTGTATACGATTCATAATCAAATGGATCTAAGTATCTTTTTTATGCAATCTTTGGAGTATATTTTCTCCAATGTGGCCAAGCCTACAATACCAAAGGTAGGCTTTGTTCACTTCATACTTATTCTTCTTAAGGATATGACCGATATTATAATTATCATGAGACACATTTAATAAGTACAATCTATTGGATAATAAAGCAGAAGCTATTAATTTATTTATGAAATAAATTGAACAACCATTGTTCCCAATAGATATAGTGTACCCAATTCTATCTAAACTTGAAATAGAAATAATGTTTCTAATTATACTAGGTACATAATAACATTCATCTAATGAAAGTTCATCTCCGAATGGTAGCTTGAGCTTCACTGTCCCTAAAGCGATCGCCGCAACTCTTGTGCTGTTACCTAGCCTCAGCTCCACCTCGCCAGCCCTCAGCTTATGCTTTCTTGTCAGCCCCTACACAAAGTTGCAGATATGAGAAACACATCTAGTATCTAATACCCATGATGTATAATCTCTAATTAACAAGTTTACATCTATCATATAGATACCTAAAGCGTCATGCTGCTTCACATTTTCTTGAGCCTTATTCTTGAGATATTCTTTGCAATTCCTCTTCTAGTGGCCCTTCTGATGACAATAGAATCATTCACCCTTCTCAGCACTTTTGCCCTTGTCCTTCTTGGCAACCTTTGCCTTCTTCTGATTCTTGCTTTTATCTTTCCTAAAGACTTGGACTGCCAGTCTCTTCCTGTTGGTCGTCCTATCAACCATGACGATTTGGGATTTTTCCTTCACAAGGTTCCGCTCTGCAACTTTCAGCATATTCAGTAATTCAACCAAAGTTGTCTAGATTTTGTTCATGTTAAAATTAACTATGAACTGAGAATATGATTGTGTAAGGGAAGACAATATAAGGTCGGTATGTATCTCCTTAGGAAGTGGGACCCCAACAACATCCAGCCTCTCCACCCATTCTATCATCTTCAGTACATGAATCTGCACTGAAGATCCCTCTGCCATCTGAGCCTTGAACATATTCTTAGATATCTCATATCTTTCGATTCTGCTCTACTCACCAAATAGCTCATTCAAATGGAGCATGATAGATCTAGCATCCATCTCCTCATGCTTCCTCTACAATTCATTACTTATAGAGACTAACATGTAGTATTGAGCCATGGTGGAATCTTCCTTCCATTTCTCATGTGTCACCATGTCCTCTTCTGGGCCATCTAATGATGGTTCAGAAGGAAGATCATCATTCAAGACATACACAATTTGCTCAGACATGAGAACAATCTTCAGGTTCCTGAGCCAGTTTGAGTAGTTAGGACCTATCAAACAATTGACATCCAGTATGCCACGCAACAGGTTATGGTGCGACATTTTAGCGTACAGGAGATAATTAATTTCAATTAGCAGAAATTCAGTTATTAATTTAAAAAATAAGATTTGGACTTTTTAATCTAATTTTACTCCAACTAATTTTCGTCGTACTGTATAACCTTCAGATATATAGAACGGGAGATGCCGACAGTCTCCTAGTGGGGATTAGAATCTCTAAGTATCAAAGTATGACCTCAAGTAAAATACATAGTATCATATTGTTATCTTAGAATAACCATCTCATGGTAATTACAACTCCTTGCAATATCCGTTCTTATTTCAACTCTCAGGTTATTAATGGTCCCAGGTAAACATAGTAGACCATTATGCCTGGTCTAAGTTTTACCATCAATACGTGATAGAGTAAAGTAGAAATATAGCTCCCAAGTAAACACGAAGATGGCTACATCGTTCCTCTACTCCAATCTCAAGGCATTTAATGCCATAGTTAATAGTTCATTCATCAATGATAGTAAATCTCAGGTAAACACATAGAAAATGACATCATTGAATTAAGTTTTAAAAACCATATTATATATTGATGGAGAGCCACGTGGTGCATTATCAATGACTCGCGCTACGACTTAGACTTTATAACGAAGGTTTTATTTATTTATTTCGATATCATCCTAGGTGATAATATTTAAATATATCACATATATTATATATACTAATAACCTACTAATTTGATTCACAATCATAAGAAATACACACATCACATATATGTCATGGTGTGGTCATGGATAGCACTGTAGTTCGACTTGAGCTAGATAGTCAAACACATACACATACACAATATACATTCATATTATGAGTCTGCAAACTTATAGGCTGAATGAACTTCTTCATTTCCTTCTTGGTTACAGTTGTGGATCGTCCTTAGTCCATGCTCGATTGCCTCGATCAAATTACATAATAAATTCTCAATTTACATGATAATTTAAAAGAAGTCTTATGGCGAGTACATCAAGGAGGGAGGTAGAGATACAATGGAATATGAGAGAGGGAGAGGTACGCAGACCTTTATTTATTAACAATTAATAAACCATACACACCATCGATCCATATCCACACATCATCACATGAAAATATATCATGTGCTTATCCATGACCACCGTGTAATTTTTATTAAACAAACCACACATGAATTAGCACATCACATGGCTAAAGAGATAAATTTTTCAAAAATATATAATTTGGTTTCAGAAACTAAGGACCAAACAAAATTTGGATAAGTTTGAATTTTTGAAAAAAAATTATTTTGATTAAACATGCTAATTTAAATCATATTTAAAAAGCAATCACATTACATCATATGTGCAAAAGCACCAAATTGGCAGATTTATAATATTCCATGCAAGCTAAATATTTTGAAATTAAATAAATTAATTTAACATTTAAATTAACTATCTTTAATATCACATAATCTAACAATTAGATTAATAAACTATTTAACAACAATTTGTTAAATATCCCCATATTAAATATATCTATTTGCTGGCCTTTAATTATTATAAAAAAGAACTTAATTTAATTTTAAAATAATATTTCAAATATAAAATTAATTCTACCTTAAATAACAGTTAAAAGGACAGTAAAATTGGGGAAATAGGGGGCTAATGGGCCAAGTCAAAGGGGGGTCAAACGGGCCTGGCGGGCATGGCCCGGTCCAGCCCTGGGCCGAGCCCAGGTGGCACCTGGCTCAAGCCCAGACCCGCCCCAAGGGGTGGGCCTGGCCCGGATCGTGCATTACACTGGCTCGGGCCCTAGGGCTCGACCCGGTCCAGCACCGGCCCGCCCCCTTCACCCGACGCAACTAGGAAACCTCCTAGTTGTGTGCAAGGTGAAGGGGGGCGGTGCCCCGTAGGCCCCGGCCGGCGGGGCCCTACCCTGCAGGTGGCCACCCGGCAGCCAGGGGCTCCAGCGACGGTGCCGGTGACCCCTAGTTGCCGGTGGTCTCCCCCAAAAACCCACCCTACGTGCGGTCTCTTCAATACCTGAGTCCCCCCCCCCCCCCCCACCCTCACCCGAACTTGTAGGAAGATGGAGGAGGAGAAGGGGCCGGCCAATGGCCTTCTCCGGCACCAGCCAGGGGGCTGGCGGCGGCCGGCGACCCCCCGGGGGGGATCCATTGCGCCGACGAGCCATCCCCAACCCTTGGGGTGCTCATGAAGACACCAATTCACACCCGTTCTTCGTCGGACGAAGAATACGAAAACGCACACAAAAAATTCCGATTTTAATGCAGTAAATAACTATAAGTTAACTATGTTCATCTAATGAACAAGGCTCAAGTAATTAAAATCAAAAACAAGCATGGAATAAATTATAAAAACGTCAATCTGGAGCCCAAAACGGCGAAGAACACACTGGAACCTGGCTCACATACTACTGTTGGGTTCACTGTATTGGATCCGAACAAAACACAACGGAAAATAATTATTCGGATCCATGTCGTTTCACAGAAACTAATCAGATAGGGAGAACGATACTTCACCTTGCGCGGATTTGAATTCGCATTCTTCTGGTTCCGTCGGTGTCATGCCGCAAGCCGCGCAGGTGTCCGGCCTCTAGTAGTATCCATGCGGTCTTTCTCTTGATGCACCGTCCTCGCTTTCTGGCTTGATGCAGCGTTCGCAGATCCCGTTTGGCTGCGTATGATCCTCTGCGACATACGGATTCAGAATTCCCGTCGGACGGGAGCGAAGCAAGCAGGAGTCAGAGCTGAGCCTCCGAGGGGCCGGCCACAGAGGGGGGGGCGCCTAGGAGAGAGAGAGGTGAGTGAGGGGGGGCGCCCAAGAGAGAGAGAGGAGAGAGACGGGGGGCGACTAGGTCAGAGTTGTTGGCCCTCGACCTAGTAGCGATATTTTTATAATAAGTGGTTTTGCTATTCTTCAAAAAAATCCACTTATCCGAAACCCTATCAAAATATCCATCAACTTGACAACCTTTTGCGGGTGACCCTTTGTAACGACCCGCCATCCTATGACCGGAGACCCGGTCACTAAATGGATGTCGGCCCATTAACTGCGGGTTCACACCCGGATCTCGTACAACACGTCTGGAGGAGTAAGTGCTAAACATGGCTAAATATAACAATCACACGGACTACAAAGGTAAACGAGTGCGCAGAAAGGGAAATATCAATGTCCGTATACAGTCCAACAATAATTACATGGTCCAACAAATTAAATATGTACAGGCATAAGTAAAGTACAACAACATCGGGGCATACCCCGGAACTGAGACAGCTGCTGGTCCGCACACCAAGAAGGCACCACACGCCTCCACACGCCGCGAGGTCCACACCTGAAACCGCAGGGAGTGAGCCACACCAGAATTGGGCTCAGTAGGGATCATCCGATCCCCTGCCTCCCACTCACACACCCACAAGCGTAACAACAGGGATATATATATAGCAATTAAGTAAAGCAGTAAACATAGCACCCAAATCTGATATGAAACGCACGATAAGCAGTGTAGCAAGAACAGTTCTAAGCAACCTGAAGAACCCAACACAGAGTCACGTCTCACAGCCAAAGTCCACGAAGCGACTGAACCACACTGTCGACCGAAGTCAAACGTCGCCTCCCAACACTACCACCACTGCTCACGCCTGTCCACCCCAACAGTGTTCTGGGGCACTGTAGGGTGAGGCAGTGAGCCAAACTAGGACTAGCTGGAGCCAGTATACCGCCACTGCCAGCTACGTGTGCACACAAGTAGTCTAGACTACTGTCCTACCGTCCAGATTGCCTCCACGCTAGGCCTCAGCGCTTCAGGAGGGCCCTGGGGACCGGCGAACCCCCGTCAAGCCGAAGCTACAGGAACTACCCACAACCCTAACCTCCCGGGCTGCGTCAGGCCAAAGGGCTAAGGGTACCACTCGTAACCTTGATCAAAGGTCACATCAGGCCCAGTGGCTACAGGGGTAAAACAACTCCACAACCAGCTCCACAGCAAGAAACGCGCCGGAAGCTGCCACGACAAACAGGGAAACCCGACCCACTGAGGCCAAGCAGCAACCCCTCGGATAGCGCACCAGCTACTCCGGCCCGACGGGCTCAAGGTGGTTCTGCTTCCCTCAGCCAAAGGTAAACCACAACATGTACCCCTTCTCCCACCGGTACGGCACAATGCCTCACAGACACCATGACCCTGTCCCCTTCAGTCCATGGTGACAAACGTAAACCACAGTCATCCCGATCCACAGTTGTATAAGCACACACACACACATAACATGATGTAATTCCACTCACACAGAACTCCTCAGTCTTAGTGTACAACGTAAAACATGCATTTGAACCGCCCAACAGTGAAACACATGTTAAAACCAGCACTTACGCAGTTCTATCTTGAATCGCGTCGACCGAGGTCGACGCCATTCAAGCCCCTCAGACAGGTTCATTTAATATCCAGATTATTCTTTGAAACGCGTCGTCATAGGGAGTCGCCCTTTAAAATACGTCCACGTCCACAGACGCCATTCACATTGAAATTCCAGATTTACATACCCTCACTCGGGGTGATTTCCTGCCTAAATGGCGTCATGATGGCCCGACGTCCTTTCGAAAAGGCGTCGTCCATCCATGACGTCATTTAGCGCCAGAACCCCTATTTCGTGAAACCTCGAACAGGGAGGTTTCTGCCCTAAAAGGCGTCGTACTGTCCTGACGTCCTTCTAAAAGGCGTCGACCAGGCACGACGCCGTTTAGCGCCAGAAACCTGGTTCCCTGGTTCGAACCGAGGGTTTCTCCCTTAACCCCAAACACCCCGAAAAAGCCCCAAAACAAGAAGGGGAGGAAGAGGAATTCAACCATCATACGCATGCTACGAATCCACGATCACAAACACAGCCATTCCCACAAGAAAACCTCCTAAACATGCTCAATCTAGCCCAAACACATCATGTCACTCTAAGGAAAACACGAGCAACACATGCAAGGTTCGTCCCCCTACCGGTTCTTGAACTCCTCCAAGCTCCTCGCCGCCGACCCGCCGCACCGCAGACCGCCGCCGGTACCCTCGAGGACGCCGCCACTCCGCCGGGACGTCGGCCGCCGTCCGGAGAAGGGAACGCCGCGAAGGAGGTGGTGGAGGTAGAGGTGAGAGGTAAAGAGGCTATGGAGTGATGGAAGAGGAAGAAGAGGAAGGGAAGGGAGGAAGGAGGGCAGAGGGAGCGGAGAGGGCGAAGAGAGAGAGTGAGAAGACGAAAATGAGGGAAAGAAGGGGAGGCTCGCGGGGTCAATCTGAATCTGGCTAAAACGCGTCGATCGAGACAGACGCCAATCAGTCTGACAGGACGGGCCGTACTGACAGCGCTCTGAAACGCGTCGCTCACCGCGGACGCCGTTCAGACGACAGGACAGGCCGTACTGACAACGCTCTGGCGCCGTGCCCTGACATCACAGATGTCGCAGTCTGAATCGCGTCGACCAACCTAGACGCTGTTCAGACGAAGTGACAGGGGCCGTACTCTCGCAGCCCGAAACCTGCCCACGTGGCGCACACGTGGCACAACAGCGAGCAGACCTAAATGGCGTCCACACACCCTGACACCTTTTGAAAGGCGTCGAGCAGTGCAGACGTCATTCAGTCTTAACTCTCAAGACCCCCTCCAGGGTCCAAACCAGGGGATCCGGCCCGAACCCGACCCGAATACAGAACCCGAAACCTCAGTCCTTACATTCTCCCCCCCTTAAAAGAATTTCGTCCTCGAAATTTGCAACCGCTCAACGCTAAACTCAGCTAACCATCACATGCCGACACACACCGATTACAACAATCATTCTCACCAATCACACACACAGGGCTCCACAGAAATAGCCAAACAAATTCACGCCAAGCTAACCAAGATTCTCAATTCTGACGAAAGCTGAAAGATCAACAATAACCACACACTAACAAGGCACATATTACAAAACCGATTCTCCATCAAACCCAAATACATACAAGTGCCACAAGAGTTCACAACCACCTCTGAACAAGACAAGATAAAAGTGCTCTTCTAGCACAGCCTCTCGGACCTCCACAAAGAGACGCGACTCCAATCACGCCTCGAACACCTACTGACCACTCGGCTCCTGACCTGCCTTATTCTTCTGGGGACAGTTCCTCGCGAGATGTCCCTTCCTGCCACAGCCAAAACAGCTACCAGTGATCAAGGGACATATCCTGTCGCCATGAAACCTGCTACAACGGGGACAACGATCTGCAGTGTCCCGCCTCGCCTCCTGCTGCCAGCTGACCTCTGTCTGCATCTGCTGGACCGAACCATCCTCATCCTTGTCACAAGGTACCTCCTGGAACTCGACCTCAAAAGAACTCGAACCACCTGACGAAAAGACCGCTGATCTATCCCTGCTTTGCTGCTTCCCTTGTGCTGAATGCTCCGATTCCTTTGCCGAGTGTTGGAACTGCATCTCCACCGCTGCCGCGCGCCGAACTGCTGACGCCAGATCCTTACAACAATGAGCTGCCACAAACTCCCTCAAATCATGCCGAAGTCCATCCACGAATTTCTCCGTCCTAAGATCCTCACGCTCAGATATGTGTGGAGCAAATCTTCCCAGAGCTACAAATTTCATCTGATACTCCCTTTCCATAATGTACCAATTCCATAAACTCCCTTTCCTTGGCCCTACGAACGTGCCTCGGAAAGTACTGTCCACTAAACTCTCTCACAAAGCCTTCCCAAGGAATCTCTCTCAAAGACCTATCTGGAAACATCAACCCCTTGATGGTAACCCACCAATCATAAGCATCGCCCTTCAGCAAGTAGGTTGCCAACAAGGTCTTGTCACTCTCAGCACATTCTAGAACATCAAACACCTTCTCCACTTCCTTAATCCACTGAGCTGCCGCATCTAGAACAGGTTGACCCGTGAAAGAAGGGGGCTTCAACTTCAAGAACCGCTCCATCACCATGGATTGGCCACCTCGAGAACTGGACCCCTCAATTCCATCTCCCTGCTGGTATCTAGACATAGCCCCAATCATAGCTTCCATGAAACGATCCACATTATGTCCTTCTGCTCTCGAACCACCACCATCTGCTCTAAAACCACGAGCCAACGGGACTCTCCTCTTCGGTGCCATCTCTACCCCACAACACGCAAATCGAACAAAAACACGTCAAAACCTACCAATCTACACCAGCAGCCATCGCCTGTACAGACTTGTACTTATTGTTGGACTATAATATCTAACCCAGTTTATCACATACTCGACCAGACTGAGCTCTGATACCATCTGTAACGACCCGCCATCCTATGACCGGGGACCCGGTCACTAAATGGATGTCGGCCCATTAACTGCGGGTTCACACCCGGATCTCGTACAACACGTCTGGAGGAGTAAGTGCTAAACATGGCTAAATATAACAATCACACGGACTACAAAGGTAAACGAGTGCGCAGAAAGGGAAATATCAATGTCCGTATACAGTCCAACAATAATTACATGGTCCAACAAATTAAATATGTACAGGCAGAAGTAAAGTACAACAACATCGGGGCATACCCCGGAACTGAGACAGCTGCTGGTCCGCACACCAAGAAGGCACCACACGCCTCCACACGCCGCGAGGTCCACACCTGAAACCGCAGGGAGTGAGCCACACCAGAATTGGGCTCAGTAGGGATCATCCGATCCCCTGCCTCCCACTCACACACCCACAAGCGTAACAACAGGGATATATATATAGCAATTAAGTAAAGCAGTAAACATGGCACCCAAATCTGATATGAAACGCACGATAAGCAGTGTAGCAAGAACAGTTCTAAGCAACCTGAAGAACCCAACACAGAGTCACGTCTCACAGCCAAAGTCCACGAAGCGACTGAACCACACTGTCGACCGAAGTCAAACGTCGCCTCCCAACACTACCACCACTGCTCACGCCTGTCCACCCCAACAGTGTTCCGGGGCACTGTAGGGTGAGGCAGTGAGCCAAACTAGGACTAGCTGGAACCAGTGTACCGCCACTGCCAGCTACGTGTGCGCATAAGCAGTCTAGACTACTGTCCTACCGTCCAGATTGCCTCCACGCTAGGCCTTAGCGCTTCAGGAGGGCCCTGGGGACCGGCGAACCCCCGTCAAGCCGAAGCTACAGGAACTACCCACAACCCTAACCTCCCGGGCTGCGTCAGGCCAAAGGGCTAAGGGTACCACTCGTAACCTTGATTAAAGGTCACATCAGGCCCAGTGGCTACAGGGGTAAAACAACTCCACAACCAGCTCCACAGCAAGAAACGCGCCGGAAGCTGCCACGACAAACAGGGAAACCCGACCCGCTGAGGCCAAGCAGCAACCCCTCGGATAGCACACCAGCTACTCCGGCCCGACGGGCTCAAGGTGGTTCTGCTTCCCTCAGCCAAAGGTAAACCACAACATGTACCCCTTCTCCCACCGGTACGGCACAATGCCTCACAGACACCATGACCCTGTCCCCATCGGTCCATGGTGACAAACGTAAACCACAGTCATCCCGATCTACAGTTGTATAAGCACACACACACACATAACATGATGTAATTCCACTCACACAGAACTCCTCAGTCTTAGTGTACAACGTAAAACATGCATTTGAACCGCCCAACAGTGAAACACATGTTAAAACCAGCACTTAGGCAGTTCTGTCTTGAATCGCGTCGACCGAGGTCGACGCCATTCAAGCCCCTCAGACAGGTTCATTTAATAGCCAGATTATTCTTTGAAACGCGTCGTCATAGGGAGTCGCCCTTTAAAACACGTCCACGTCCACAGACGCCATTCACATTGAAATTCCAGATTTACATACCCTCACTCGGGGTGATTTCCTGCCTAAATGGCGTCATGATGGCCCGACGTCCTTTCGAAAAGGCGTCGTCCATCCATGACGTCATTTAGCGCCAGAACCCCTATTTCGTGAAACCTCGAACAGGGAGGTTTCTGCCCTAAAAGGCGTCGTACTGTCCTGACGTCCTTCTAAAAGGCGTCGACCAGGCACGACGCCGTTTAGCGCCAGAAACCTGGTTCCTTGGTTCGAACCGAGGGTTTCTCCCTTAACCCCAAACACCCCGAAAAAGCCCCAAAACAAGAAGGGGAGGAAGAGGAATTCAACCATCATACGCATGCTACGAATCCACGATCACAAACACAGCCATTCCCACAAGAAAACCTCCTAAACATGCTCAATCTAGCCCAAACACATCATGTCACTCCAAGGAAAACACGAGCAACACATGCAAGGTTCGTCCCCCTACCGGTTCTTGAACTCCTCCAAGCTCCTCGCCGCTGACCCGCCGCACCGCAGACCGCCGCCGGTACCCTCGAGGACGCCGCCACTCCGCCGGGACGTCGGCCGCCGTCCGGAGAAGGGAATGCCGCGAAGGAGGTGGTGGAGGTAGAGGTGAGAGGTAAGGAGGCTATGGAGTGATGGAAGAGGAAGAAGAGGAAGGGAAGGGAGGAAGGAGGGCGGAGGGAGCGGAGAGGGCGAAGAGAGAGAGTGAGAAGACGAAAATGAGGGAAAGACGGGGAGGCTCGCGGGGTCAATCTGAATCTGGCTAAAACGCGTCGATCGAGACAAACGCCAATCAGTCTGACAGGACGGGCCGTACTAACAGCGCTCTGAAACGTGTCGCTCACCGCGGACGCCGTTCAGACGACAGGACAGGCCGTACTGACAACGCTCTGGCGCCGTGCCCTGACATCGCAGACGTCGCAGTCTGAATCGCGTCGACCAACCTGGACGCCGTTCAGACGAAGTGACAGGGGCCGTACTCTCGCGGCCCGAAACCCGCCCACGTGGCGCATACGTGGCACAACAGCGAGCAGACCTAAATGGCGTCCACACACCCTGACGCCTTTTGAAAGGCGTCGAGCAGTGCAGATGTCATTCAGTCTGAACTCTCAAGACCCCCTCCAGGGTCCAAACCAGGGGATCCGGCCCGAACCCGACCCGAATACAGAACCCGAAACCTCAGTCCTTACACCCTTTAGCCCCAAATACCAATCCAGTTAATAGCCCATTAAGTCTAGTAACTCTTTATGGACCCACTGAATTAATTAATATCCTTATATTAATTAATTAACCGCATTTTAATGTCTCACAATAAATTCGGACGAGCTTCCAATCACGTTGGATGTCGAGCAACACTGCGTGATCCCGGAAGGCATTGAGGTTTATGCAACCCACTATGGAAATCTTTCCGTCATCGGTTACCGTGCGGAAATAATCCTTCATCCGTGCAATGTTCCCGAGTCGACCTAGGGTATGGTTTACTATTAAACCCTAGTCGGTCGATTCACTTGAATCAGATGCCGCTAATCTATATCAGATAACTCTTTATCTGATACAGAATCCACCCTGGCCAGGGACTTAAGCGCATCATTTCTGGGACATTCTCTCTCCTATTATTGAGAGCGGATAATCCCGTATTGACCACACAATTGCCTTCGAGGGAATCTTCATGAACCTGATCACTTGACTTATAGTTAACCCATGGTTAGGGATTGGTTAATCAAGGTCAAAGCTCAAAGACCTACTAACAAGGTATCTTTGGTGTCTCAGGTCCAAGGATTATCCACGCAACCGTGACAAAAAGAATCAAGCTGGTTAACAGTTAGGTAGTTACCATCCAGCAATTCATGGTCGGATCAGTTCAGTGAACTCATTCACCAATGAGCACCTACAGGTCCAGCATAGTGTCTCCACACAAGTAACTTATAGGATCAGTCTCTATCCGGATGTTTGATGTCCTTCTCAAACATCCTCCGACTATGAACAATTAAGAACATGTGTTTATAAGTCTTCGGTCCCATAATTATGATCTCATTATAATCCTGAAGACCATTGCACATGTTCATGGACTTCATCGTGATACAATAAACAAAGATTGAATTAAATACACAATGAAATTATGCCATTATAAATTAATAAACTGAATATTACATAATATTGGATTGGCTTGTAGGTCACCTAATACTAATAACGAGGCCACGTAGCATTTTAACTCTTGAAAGCCATCCTCGCACTCCTAAGTCCACTCGATCTTGCCTTTGTTTCCTAACTGTTTCTGGATGCCCCGTAGAACTTTGAAGAAGGATAGGCATCTTTTCTCTACTCTCAATAAGAAATGACTGAGAGCTGCTACTCTTCTAGTCAAGCATTGGACGGCCTAGATCTTGTCAGGACGTTGCATGTCCTGAATGGCCCGGAACTTCTCCAGATTGACCTCGATCCCTCTATGGGTTACTAGGAATCCTAAGAATTTTCCCAACTTAATAGCAACCGTGCATTGGAGGGATTTAGTTTCATGTTCTACCTTCTTAGCATGTCAAGGTTTATGTTAAGTCTGATAGGTGATCAGCGGCCTTCAGGCATTTTACGAGCATGTCGTCAATGTAGACCTTCATGTTTCTTTCGAGTTGAGAGTCGAACATAGAATTCACCAAGTGCTGATACGTCCTTTCAGCATTCTTGAGAATGAAAGGTATCCTGGTATAGCAATATATAAGTCGGTGATGAATGATGTCTTCTCTTCGTCGGCTGGGTTCATCTTGATTTGATGATAACCTAAGTGCGCATCTAGAAAACTCAACATCTCATTCTTTGACATTGAGTCGATCAGCTGATCGATATTCGGTAGTGGGTAGCAATCTTTTGTGGTGGCCTTGTTTAGATTGGTGAAGTCTATGCACATGCGCTACTCCCAATAACCTTTCGGACCAGGACCACATTGGCAAGCCACTAGAGGGACTTGACGGGTCTGAGTAGACCGATTTTCAGCCCCTTAGTGACTTGTTCCCAGACTGCCTCTTGCCATTCAGGCATGCATCTCCTTTTCCGTTGTTGGACCAGTTTCCTATCAGGGAGCAATTTGAGGTGGTGCGCCGCTAACTCTGTAGGGATGCCCCAGAGGTCCACCTCGGACCAGGCACAGACGTCCTGGTACTAAGATAGGAAGGACCGATATTTCTCCACTTGCTGAGTCGAAAGGGTTGAGCCAACGTAGACTATTCGGTTGGAATGTTCACCCACCTAGATGTTCATGAGATCTTCGGTGGGGGAGGCAGCTTTTGGTTCCTCCCCCGGCTCTCGGAGAGCTCCACTGCTTGTTTGTCTTACCTTGGAGACGATAAGATAGGAGCGACAGACTTCCTCTTGGTTCCCTCTAGCCTCGATAGGGATGCCCGGGAGATCCTCCTTGGACCAGGTAAAGATGTCTTGGTACTGGGATAGGAGAGACCGATATTCCTCCACTTGTTGAGTTGAAAGGGTTGAGCCAACGCCGACTACTCAGTCGAGATCTTCACCCAGTTGGATATTCATGAGATCTTCGACACAAGAGGCAGCTTTTGGTTCCTCCCCCGGCTCTTGGGGGAGCTCCGCTGCTTGCATGTCTTGCTCCTTAGAGGCGATAATATAGCAGCGACGAGCTTCCTCTTGGTTCCCTCGAGCCTCCTAGACACCAAATGGAGTCAAAAACTTCAACTTTTGATGGTATGAGGAGGGGACTCTCGTCACCCCTCCGATGATCTCTTTTCCGATGATGGCGTTGTAAAGCCAAATAGTGGTGTGCGCATCTGCCATGTAGGGGGGACATCAACACCCATTTGGAGGAAACAGTCATAACTGGTAACGTTGGGACCGCTGCCTCCATCCACTAAGATGCGATAAACTTTACATTTGTTGACCGTTGTAGTCATAATGAGTGCATCGTCATGAGGAACGGTCACTTCTTCTAGGTCCTCGTCTGAGAAAATGATGGGATCCTTCATTCGATCCTTTACAATGTTTTTCTCAGTTCGGGATGGTTGGAATCGGGAGTTACAAGGTTCACTTGACGGGTATACCGCTTCTTCCCTTGGCGACTGTCTCTTTATGATGTTGGGCCGTACGAGATCATGTGGATCTCCATTTCGTTGGGGTGGTTCTCAATCTGAGGGGCTTCGCGTTCTTGGCTGAGTTTCGCCACGTACTTTCTGAGATAGCCCCATCGAATCAGGGACTCTATCTCATCCCATAGTTGTCGACACTCCTCCCTAGTATGACCGTGATCTTTGTAGAAGTGGCAGCACTTCCTCCTATCTTGGCGCTTAGGATCAGTCCTCATCTTCTTGGGCCAGTTAACGTACTCTTTATTCTCAATATTTTGTAGGATCTCGAACACGGGAGTAATCAATGGCATGTAAGGTCCAGATGCCGTAGGACCTTTGGTTTCTCCCTCAAAGCGCCGAGACTTCTTCTTTTCAGGAAGAGGTCACTCGTTGGAGTGCTTGCGATCGCCCTCCTCTCCCCGAAAGTGGTAGGCAGTTACCACTTCTTCGCAGTCAACATGCACCGTGTGAGATTGATGAGGGAGTTCAAGGTCTTGGGCGCCTGGAGGACGATATTCCTTCAAAGGGCATTGTCTCGGGTGCCCTAAATGAGGGCCGTTAGAACTAAAGACACCTCGAGTTTAGGAACTCAAAGAGCCTCGTTGTGGAAACGCGAGATGTAATCCCTGAGGGATTCTCCGCGCTTCTACTTGACGGCCACGGGGCTAGCTGACAATCTCCTTTGGTGGGCGCACGCGAAGTGATATTGGAACAACTTTCCGAGTTGCCCGAAAGAGTGTATAGATCCTGGAGCCAAGGGGGAAAACCACACCTGTGTAGTTCCCACCAAGGTAGTGGCAAAAGCATAGTAGCAGATGACATTTGGGACCTTATGCAGTCTCACGTGAGACTGAAAGTTGCTGAAATGTGTCTCTGGGTCCCTCTGTCCGTCGTAGGTGTTGAGGTTGTTGACGAGTAACTTCCTGGGGACCGGGACATCCAGGATATCGGTAGAGAAGGGGGAGAGGTCCCCTTCTTCATAGGAGAGGGATGGCGAGCGCCTTATTTGAAGGAGATCCTCGAGACACCTCTCTCGGCGCTCTAACAAGCGCTCCCGTTCGCTAAGTCTCCTCTCCAGCTCGTCTATACGGCTATGGATGGATGGACTCTCTTTGTAAGGATTGAGGTTTCGAATCCGGTTATCGGGTCACTTTCGGGGTCGGATCCCTTGGTTTGGGCCCTTGTAGGGTTGGGCTTGTATTTCATTTCGCGTCGAGCTTGAGAGACGCGGTTCAAACGGCTTCCGGCATGGTGGACGCATTTAAGGTTGTGCCACGTGGGCGCCACATGGGTCGGTTTTGGGCCGCGGGAGTACGGCCCCGGTCTTATCGTCTGAAAGGCGTCTTGCATGGTCGACGCCATTCAAAGTACGGCGCTGGTGTGTTAGTGTACGACCCGTCTTGTCGTCTAAATGACATCGGTCTTGGACGACACATTTTAGCTCGTTTCAGTTTGACCACGCGATCCCTCCCTCCTTTCCCTCATTTTCTCCTTTCCTCTCTCTCTCCTCTCTTCTCTCCGGCCTCCGGCGCCCTTTCCCCCTTCTCCTTCCTTTTCTCTCCTCATTCCTCCTCTCCTTCCACTCCATCAACCTCCTAACTTCCACCACTACCACCACCACCTCCTCCGCGGCGTATTTCTCTCTGGACGGCGGCCGACGTCCCGGTGGAGTAACGACGTCTACGGCGATACTGGTGGCGGCGTGTGGCGTGGTGGTTCGGCGGCTTGGAGCTCGGAAGAGTTTAAGTGACCGGTAGGGTGACGATCCTCGCGATGTTTTGATTAAAATCATGTTTTTCCCACTTTGGAACATGTTTAGGGGATTTCTGGGGTGAAAACACTAATCTCATAAAAATGAGGAATAGTGGGTTTTAATGGGTATCTAGGTTCCCCTCCTCCTCCTCCTCTATTTTGTGACGTTTTCATGCGATTTGGGGGAGCAATCCCATCTTGTGACTTGGGGGAAGGCGGAGGAAGAACCTGTCTATCAGGGTTAAATAGCGTCTGGGGATAGCGACGCCATTTAAAAGGCGGCTTCCACCCATGACGCGATTTAACCTTAGATAACAGACTGTCTCTGGATTGAATGGCATCCAGGGACAGCGACGCCATTTAAATGGCGACCCCTTTGAACGATGCGTTTTAGGCTATCTTCCGAGGCCAGTTTTCACATAAACCAGTTTATGAGTCTTGAATGACGTCGGCTTTGGGCGACACGATTCAAGACAGAATGTCATTAATTCTTGCAATTAACATGTGTTTACATTGATAGATAGTTTGGTTAATTGCATGCTTGAAATCATACTCGAGGACGATGAATTCTACGTGATCGGATCGCACCGTATTGCATTTTGTGCGATCATAGGCCTAGAGTGACAGTTGTTAGTGCTTAGGCACCCTGTGTCGGTGTGGGAGTGACACAGTGCCGGTGTGAGAGTGGTAGGGTGATGCCTAGAGAGAGGGTCACCTGGTGTACTCTAGGGTATAGCTAGTACCAGTATGGGAGTGGTACATTTGAAGTGTCACTCGTGCTGGGGGAAGCAGAACCACCTGGAGCTTGTCAGGCCGGAGTAGCCAGCGCGCTATCCGAGGGGTTGCTGTTTGGTCTCAGCGGGTCGGTGTTTTCCGCGTTCGGCCGTATGGTTTGCGTGTTTAGTCGAGACGTTGGTTGTGGGCTCCGTGATGGAATGATTTCAGAGTGGTGTATGTTACAGTTTGAATGCATGAGTTTTACATCGAAATTTGGGAATCGTGCTTACTGCTTTACTTATTTAAATTATCTATATTTGCGTCGTTGTACTTGTGGGTGCGTGAGTGGGTGGTGGGGATCGAAGGATCCTTACTGAGTCTTTTTCGATGAGACTCACCACTCTGTGGTTTTCAGGTGAGGATTCTAGACAGGCTTAGTTTGGAGAGTGTTGTCTCGGGTTGCACGCCAGCAACCACTGTTCCGGGGTATGCCCCGATGTAGTTGTTATTTTATTTTCTGGCCTGTATGCTTAATTATTTCTTTTCAGTTGGAGTATGTAATTATTTGCTGAGTCGAGTCGAATTGTAATAATTTTCAATTCCTGCACTTTCTTAACAATTCGATGCAATGTGAATGTTTAGCTTAGTTTATCATTTATTTCTCAAACTTATCAAGATCCTGGTGGTTTGGCTCCAAATTTAATGATTTGGTACCCATTTAGTAATAAGATCCCCGATTATAGGGTAGCGGGCCATTACACTCTTGAGGAAAGTGAGACCTTAATGACTGGGAGCAATGGCTTGGGCTCTTATGACTACTTTTCCTCTTGGGAGAGGAGCGGTTTGAGCTAACAACTCCAGATGCAGCGGGTTATAGGTTGTTGCGGCGGATTTCCTCATCAAGGATGAGGAAACGACTGCCGACACTCTATACCCCTTGCTATCAACGGACAACTGCCGGAGGTTGCCGGACCTCCCTTTGAGGGCCTTCTCAGGGTGCTGCACCTATGCGATGTTCAACACCTACTTAGGGTACAAGAAGACACTCCTGCATCAAGGTGAATAGGGCCCCAAGCTGTTGGGTGACTACTCCCAAGGGATCGTCACCATTCCATAAGGGCCCAAAAGATGCATTCTAAGAATGGTTAGCACAGACGTCAACCCCAGCGTCATTGACTTGCGAAGCTGCTTGGCGCGGCGACTGTTCTTGTTGCCTCTTGTCATGGCTTTCTGTGCGTTACCCACAGACGGTGCCAATCGTGTAGCGGTCAAAAACTAATCAGGTGACGATGACCATCCAATCAAATCTTTGGCTACCCAATAGAATTTGTAAAACCAGAAACGCCCAGGGTAGAGCCTACAAGAGGAATAAGAGACGTCAGAAGGCTCTCCGTTATCTTGGAGAGCAAGACCCTCCGATGCCTAAGTCAGGTTCTTAGGATGATGGAGAATACTTAGGGGTCCAGTGTCGTATTTGTAAGGATTGAGGTTTCGGATCCAGTTATTGGGTCAATTTCAGTATCGGACCCCTTAATTTGTGCCCTTGTGGGGCTGGGAGCATAGGTTCCTTATGGCGTCGAGCTTGCTCGACGCGGTTCAAACGGCATCTTGATATGTAGATGCGTTTTAGAGTGTGCTATGTCGGTGCTACGTAGGCGCCACGTGGGCCAGTTTCGAGCCGCGAGAGTATGACCCTGGTCTTGTCACTTGAATGGCGTCGGTGTTGCGCGACGCGTTTTAGCTAAGTTCAGTTTAAACCCACGAACCCTCCCTCCTTTCTCACATTTTCTTCTTTCTCCTCTCCCTCTCTCCGAACTCTTCGCTCTCCCCACCCCTTCTCCTTCCTTTCCTCTTCCTTCACTCCATCAAACCCCCCTACCTAATTTCCACCACTACCACCACCATTTCCTCTGCGATGTATTGCTCTCCGAACGGCGGCCGACGTCCCGGTGGAGTAATGGCGTCTATGGCAATACCGGCGGCGGTTTGTGGCGTGGCGGTCCGACGGCTTGAAGCTCGGAGGAGTTCAAGTAACCGGTAGGGTAACGATCTCCGTTGTATTTTGATTAAAACCACGTTTTTCTTGCTTTAGAGCATGTTTAGGAGATTTTTAGGAAGGAAATTCCACTTTTTATACTCGAAAGGCTGAGGGAACCTGTTAGCGAACGTTAAATGGCGTCTTGGGACAGTGATGCCGTTTTGATTGGCGGATGCCTCCCACGATGCGATTTAAGTTCGGATCACCCCGAGGCCTGATTCTGTTTCTGTCGCGATTAGGCGACTAGGGACAACAACGCCTTTTAAAAGGTGACGACCTTGCACGACGCGTTTTAGGCCATCATCCGAGGCCAGTTTTCGCATGAACCAGTTTAGGTGTCTTGAATGACGTCAACCTTGGACGACGCGATTCAAGACAGAATCTCATTAAAACATGCAATTAACATGTGTTTACATTGTTAGATAGTTTGGATAAATGCATATTTGAAAACATACTCGAGGACAATGATTTCTATATGATCGGATCACACCGTGTTGCGTTTTGTGCGATCGTGGACCTAGAGTGACAGTTGTTAGCGCTTAGGCACCCTGTGTCGGTATGGGAGTGACACGGCACCGGTGTGGGAGTGGTGGGGTGACGCCTAGAGAGAGGGTCACCTGGTGTACCCAGGGGTATAGCTAGTACTGGTATGGGAGTGGTACATTCGGAGTGTCACTCGTGCTGGAGGAAGCAGAACCACCTTGAGCCAAGACAGGCCGGAGTAGCCAGCGCCCTATCCCAGGAGTTGCTGTTTGGTCTCAGCGGGTCGGTGTTTTCTGCGTTCGGCTGCGTGGTTTACGTGTTTAGCCGAGACGTTGGTTGTGGACTCCGTGGTGGAGTGATTTTCAGAGTTGTGTTTACTGCTTTATTTATTTAAATTGCCTTATTCATGTTGTTGCACTTGTGGGTGCGTGAGTGGGGGTGGGGATCGAAGGATCCCTACTGAGTCTATTTTAATGAGACTCACCCCCTGCGGTTTTCAGGTGAGGGTTCCAGGCAAGCGTAGCGAGGAGGGTTTTGTCTCAGGTTGCGCGCCAGCAGCCATCGTTCCGAGGTATGCCCCGATGTAGTTGCTATTTCTTTTCAGGCCTGTATGCTTAATTACTTCTTTTTAGTTGGAATATGTAATTATTTGCTGAGTCAAGTTGAATTGTAATAATTTTTAATTCCTGAACTTCCTTTACAATTCAATGTGATGTGGATGTTTAGCTTAGTTTATCATTTATTTCCCAGACTTATCGAGATCCTGGTTTGACTCCAAATTTTAATGATTCGGTACGCATTCAGTAATCGGATCCCCGATTATAGGGTGACGGTTCGTTACAGTATTGGACGTATCTCTTTCAGGAGAGAGGATGTGATATAATCTCCCCTGCGTGCGGCATTATGGGGGTCGTTGCCCTCGGAGAGTTAATTGGCCCACGATCCACAATTGTGGGATACTAGGCTGGAAGGAGGGATCTCCTCTCGTGATGGAAGGAGCAAATCGTGGAGATCTGCCTTAAATGGATGGTTACATTATTAGACTGCGAGATCCGCCTAATGGCGGGGTAGAGTTATGCATCAACCCTAGGGGCCTCCATTCTCTCGAGCAGTCGGGACGCAGTGGCCTTTGAGTCCAGGCACTTAGCCTCCTCCAGTTGAAGTAGAGGCTCTAGGTTACCGAGAGGGTAGGCTCCTCTTCGCACTCGAGAGCTTGGGTTGAGACCCCAGTGATCGTAGAGCTTATTGACTGAGACGCTGGCCCTCTTAGGCTTAACTCTCTCAGGAACTGGGGCCCGTACATTATAAGTCCCAGCTTGCAGCTTTCCTATCGAGATATCAGGAGAATCCACGTGGCGCCCTCGCGTGACAATCTACGAGCCACGAGCCTTTGGGCCTTTGGTTAGTTGGGCTTGATTGGGCCGGATCCCAATCACCCCTCATCATATTCCATGCCAAGGTCTATTAAACATAAAACTGAATGTCAAATTCTCAATTGGACAACAAGAGCGAGAATATAGAATATGCTCATGCAGCAGCAAAAGTTATGGTGCGGTGTCCTACGGTCAGAGTGCACAAAAGTACATGACCGCAAATTAGCATAGAGTGACCTTGCAACCCTAAGGAGGCAAAAAGATGTCTGCCACAGTAACCATTTAAGACAAAAGGATGCCGCATATGACGTGATCCCATCGTCAAAAGGCATGACGATCCAACTGATGCTCACGTCAAATGTACCCAACTACTACCAAGAAGCCCAAGTGGCATCAAAAGTGCACCCATGTACCCCCGAATCTCGACCATTACAGCGACAGTTGAGTTCTCGAAAGTAGGGAGCAAGTGAATGGACAAAACCCTAAAAAGCCCAATAACGGCCTACTAAGAGGCCCAAGAGGTGAAGCTGCCAAAAAGGGCAAGGATGCCCAAAGAGCTAAGAGGGCCCAAAAAGCAAAGAGGCCAATGTAGCCCAAGAGGCAAAATGGCCCACGAGGCCGAACAAAAAGTGCACGAGCCATGGAGCCCACACTAGCCAGCAACCACCCCCTAACCCCCTGGAAGGTCAAAGAGGTCGTTCGGAACCATTGAGGACTCAAGAACTTGACCACACAATCACCGATCCATGGTGGCCAAGGGACATGTTCCAATATATCCCTACTGACCGATAACCAAGGACCGATTGCATCCCTACGCCCTTACTGACACCAGAGACACGTGTCCTAACCATGAGATACATGCCCATCAGATGCATGTTGTCCTCCGACAAAAGGCGCCATCATAATAATCCAGCATCATGAAGATATGGTGCAGTAGGTTCTGACATTATCAATCTAGGAATTCATTCTTAACAGAAGCGATTTGGCTCCACTAACCTCAAGATCGAATACCACTAAGCTAAGAAAGACACGCATGGTACCCACGTATCATTACGGAGAGTCAACACACATCCCCCTCAATGGGGTACATGGCCGCTTCCTCTCTTAGCCAGGACTTCAATAAAAGCCTTAATTCCTTTACCACGCAAGGTATATGCCCTTCACACACTGTTAAGCCCTCTCTTTAACAATAAAAACTTCTCATAACTCCCCGTCTAACTTAGACATCGGAGAGTTAACTCCAGACAAGATCCAGGGCCCCCTAACCTATCTCTTTGAGCCTCTACAGGAGGAGCAGTTGGAGAGCCCTTAGCTGCCGACTGAGAGCATGACATATGTGGACTTTCTACCCTCTTATTCATCCAACTTGGATGACCACTTTTCCACCTCTACAATATGGTTATTAAATTCATTCTTGGATTTATGCGTATGACCTAAAAAGACCATTTCTTTAACATAGTTGATTGTTATGTTAGATATTTATATCAATAGCAATTTTAGTATTGCTATTAATAGTATTTGTTACTCTATATGTTATTGATTTTGAGATTCGTGTCTTAGAAGAATCACATTATAATAAACTCCATGCAGATGTGAACTTGGATTATAAATATAAAAAATCAAGTTTGAAGAGTTTTAAGACTCCCTTTCCTTCTATTCTAAACTCTCTTTTTCCATAAACTAGCAACTCCCCTTGTTCCTCTTTGATCAATCATAATATTAGTAGTCCATGGAGTGTTCCGTTGTTATACTAGACAGTTATCAATTTTGATATTATTACTAGTAGTAGGTATTCAGTTATATTCCATCAGTTTTGAATTTACTATAATTGAATCAATATTAAAGTACTAGAGTGAGTCTTTGATGATCTCAGGATTCCCACCTCTCTCTTTCCCCTTTTTAGCTGTGTTCTTTAATATTAATTTTAATATTAATATTGTAGACCTTAAAATAACAGTCTGAAAACTGAAAATCCAGCTAGACAAGCATTAAATTAACAATATTCGTTAAAAATTAAAATTCCAACTAACGAGGCATTAAGCCAGTTGTAGAACTCCAGAGCATCCTGCAACGAATGGGTGCTCCCCGTATATAAAGACCTTGCAGGCAAATTGCGGTGACCAATGACGAGAGGGGTTCACCCAGTATTGTTGGTCGGAGTCATCTTCCACAAGCATACTGGAGAAAACGTGGCCCCAGATACCTCAAGAAGTGTGGATCATACGTAGTTATGCGCAAGGTTGTCAGTTTTTAAAATATATTTCGCAAAATTTCTACTTGAAAGTTATTTTTGGCTTTCACTTGTTCTATAGAATGAGTTGAGGGAGAGAGGTTGTAACTAATTTTAATTTGTTACAAAGTCAACACATTCATAACAACTTCACTTTTTCTCTAATCTTAGCAACATCAATATTCAAGAAAAATATCACATAAATAGTTTCCAAGATCTAATGACTTCCATAAAAAATAATTAAATAAAAATACAAAAGTGCTTCCAAATAAAAGTTACCCCAAACACGGCCTTAGGATGTGTTTGGCAAAACTTCTATTTGGAAGTCACTTTTGACTTCTACTTCTTATATAAATTGAGTTGAGAGAAAGATGTTATAACTAATTTTGATTTGTTACAAAAAATCAACTCTTTCATAACAACCTCACTTTTTTTCTAATTTTGAAAAGTCTCTCTTTTTGTTGAAAGTCAAAACACAAGTAAAATACTACATAAATAATTTTTAAGATTTAATAACTTTTATGAAAAATAGTTAAATGAAAATTCAAAAGTGCTTCAAAAATAAAAACTACGCCAAACACGCCCTTAATGTATCTGTATCGCAGCAAGAAACTATATAATATATACAGGTGCAAACTAATTAAAGGAAACTAGAGAGAGAGAGATCGATCCTCAGTCAGTGTTACGTCGTACAATCGATCCTGCAAACCAACCCGGATCCTTTTTCGCCCGTCTCTCCGTCATCAGCCTCCTCACCTGCTCAACTCGGCCCCATCTCCCCGTGGAGGCATACAAATTAGACAAGAGAATGTAGTAAGCACCATTCTCCGGCTCCAATTCGACGAGCTTCTTCGCCGCATGCTCGCTGCTTTTCATGTCCCCGTGAGCTGCTCTGCAAGCACGTAGCAGCGACCCGTACACAACTGCGTTGGGTTCCAAGGGCATGCTGGCCATGACTTCCACCGCCTCATCGAGCAACCCTGCGCGCCCCAACAGATCAACCACGCATCCGTAGTGCTTTACACCGGGCGAGAACCCATACGATCCGCGGAGCAAGTTGCCGAAGATCCGGCGGCCCATGTCTACCAATCCCGAGTGGCTGCAAGCGCACAGCACGCCGATCAGGGTGACGGCGTCGGCTCCCACGCCTTGCTTCTCCATCCGGAAGAACCAGTGCAGAGCCTCCTCTCCACTCTTGGCCAGTGCAAGCCCCCCGATGAGCGAATTCCATGTGTACACATTCTTATCGCCCATGCTGGAGAAGACCTTCAGACCGTCCTCAATCCTCCCGCACTTGCCATACATGTCCACCAGGGAGGTGCCCAGCACCACATCCAGTTCCCACCCCTTGGTCCTCACGTACTCGTGAATCCAGACGCCCACGTCCACGGCGCCGTGCCCCGCGCACGCCGCCAGCGCATTCACCATCGTCACCCGGTTGGGCAAAGCCCCCGAGAACTGCATCCGCTCGAAGGCGATCAGCGCCTCGTCCGGCCGGCCCGCCTTGCGGTAGCCCTCGACCAGGGTGGTCCAGGAGACGGCATCTCTCTGCGGCATTTCGTCGAACAGCTGCTCGCACGTCTCCATGTCACCGCAGGAGGAGTAGAGGTTCAGCAGGGAATTCTGCACGTAGATGTCGCCGCCATGGCCGGTCCTGACGACGTGGGCATGGACGGAGCGGCCCAGCTGCGGCGCCAGCCGGAGGTCGGAGAGGGACTTGAGGACGAGCGGGAAGGTGTAGTTGTTGGGGCGGACGGAGAGCCTGAGCATGTGCGTATAGAGAAGCAAGGAGGAGGAAGAGCGCGCGGGGGGAGGAGAGTGGACGAGGGAGTGCAGAAGGCTGTTGCAGACGTAGACGTGGGGCTTTGCGGGGATGTGGCGAAAGAAGAGCAGGGCGGAGGGGAGGAGGCGGAGGTGCTTGCAGGCGGCAATGAAGGCGGAGGCGACCCAGGTGCTGCGGTGGAGGCCGCGGAGGAGGGCCTGGGCTTGGATTTGGCGGAAATGGGAGGCGGATGAGCAGGTATTGAGCAGGTGGAGTATGCGTTGGGCAGCGGCGGAGAGGGATGAGCAGGAGGAGGCTGAGGCAGAGGCTGGGGCGTGCTGCTGGCGTGGGCGGCAATCGATCCAATTTCGAGCGCTTGTGAGGTCATCCATCATCTGCCATCAGGTCGGGAGGACTGGCCAGTGGTAGCATTGAAAATGATCTAATAATCCTTTCCGCCGTAAACAGCTAGAGAGAGACTGCTTCATAATAATTTGACTTTGACTCAACTTGTTTACTGATAAATTTGGATACAAATTTAATCTCAATTCATTGAATTGAGCCCAACATGAACACAGACGAGTTCAATTCAACTCATTCAAATATTCCCTAAGAGTTCATTTACACACTTCCATATTAAGAGATTATTAAGTATTCGACCACTTTTAAGTACTTGCTTGCTATTCAACTCATGAGCAGACTTAGCCCCACTTTGTTGGGTCCACTGACAGAGTAACGTATATTAGAATAAGGGGTGTTTTGGTTTGATACTTTTAATTTAATACTTAGTGAATGCAATATTTAATATTTTATAAAGTTTTTCGATCAGAAACTCATGGGTGCAAAACAAGTAACTACTCATCATGATGTGATCTAAATTTATAAATTTTTAGAAAAAATAGAATAAAGCTATCTTACACTCATTAGACTTGTGAGCTACTTGACCTGAACTCATTTAATATCTAATGAGCTAAGTTTTAAAAATCAGCGTCGATCTATGGCTCTCACTTGAACTCATTTAAATTAATTAAACTAAATTTGAACTGGCCAAAACCCAGCTCCACTCGCCGTGTTTGCACTACTATGCCTGACAATGAACCCTCCCCCCCCCCAAAAAAAAAAAAAAAACACACACACACACACACACGTGATGTGATGAATGTTTGTAATTCCGGATCTGTTTTTCTTTTTCTTTGTTTTTTCTTCCTCTTTTCTAACTCGGATGAGGGTGAATACGGGAATTTTGAGTATTAACATAATTATGTTGTATGTATAAATTATTTTAATTAATTTTTTCATGTACTTGCTGATGTGATTCAAGAGTGGACGATTATACCAGATTTTTTTGGCAATTACATGTTACATCAAATGATTTTTAGTTCAGATTATCCATAGGAGAAAGAATGTTCCAAAAATGTTGCACTTAAGTCTTTGGCTAGAGCGGACTCTATATTAGATAAAGAGTTATCTGATATAAAATAGCGGCATCTTATTCAAGTAAATCGATCGGCTAGGGTTTAACGGTAAATCATATCCTAAGTCGATTCGGGAACATTGCACGAATGAAAGATTATATTTGCGTGGTAACCGATGACGGAAAAGTTCCAATAGTGGGTTGTATAAACTTCAATGCCTTCCGGGATCACGCGATGTTGCTCGGCATCCGACGTGATCGGAAGCCTGTCTGAATTTATTATGGGACATTAAATTCTACTGATTAATTAATATAGAAATATTAATTAATTCAGTGGGTCCATAAAGAGTTATCGGACTTAATGGGCCATTAACTAGATTGGTATTTGGGTCTAAAGAATCACATACAAAAGGTTTTTAAGTCGACAGATAATTTGACGGGGTTTCTGATAAGTGTGGATTTTTCTGAAAAATCGTAAAACCACTTATTATAAAAGAACCGCTTCACGCACTAGGGCCAGCAACCTAGTGCTGACCTAGCCTCCCCTCTCTCTCTCTCTCTCTCTCTCTCTGTGTAAGGACTGAGGTTTCAGATCTAGTTATCGGGTCAGTCTCTGGGTCGAATTCTCTGGTTTGGGCCCTGATGGGACTGGGGAGTGTCATCTAAATGACGTCTACGATGCACGACGCCTTTTTGAACGGCGTCTTGATGGGTGGACGCCATTTAGTTTGGTTGCCGATATGGGCGCCACGTGGGCGGGCTTTGAGCCGCGAGAGTACGGTCCTATCGTGTCGTCTGAACGGCGTCCGCGATGGACGACGCCATTCAGACTGCGACCCTGGGTTGTCAGTGTACGGTGCCGGTCTTGTCGTCTGAACGGCGTCTTGGGTAGGCGACGCGTTTCAGACTCTGTCAGTACGGCCCGTCATGTCAACTGATAGGCGTCCGTGTAGCTCGACGCGTTTTAGCCAGTTTCTGGTTAACTCCGCGAACCCTCATTTCTTTCCATTATTTTCTCCTCCCTCTTCTCTCTCCTCTCTTCCCCGGCAGCTCTGGCGATTCTTCCTTCCCCTCCTTCTTTTCCTCCCACCATTTCATCTCTCCCTCCACTCCATCGACCTCCTAACTCCCACCACTACTACCACCACCTCCTCCGCGGCGTTTTCTCTCCGGACGGCGGCCGACGTCCCGGTGGAGTAACGACGACCTCGGCGGTACCGGCGGCGGCGTGGGGCGAGACGGGTGGGCGGCTTGGAGCTTGGAGGAGTTCAAGTAACCGGTAGGGTGACGATTCCTAGTGCATTTCATTTAAAACCATGTTTTCCCGCGTTTGAAGCATGTTTTAGGGGCATTTTTGGAGTGAAAACGCTAAGTGCATGTATGAGAAATTGGGTGTTCTAAAGGATAGTTAGGTTCTCCTCCTTCCCCTTTATGTTTGGTGTCCTTTTTGTGCGTTTTGGGGGAGAAATCCCATCTCGTGGATCGGGAGAAACGAGGGAGAGAACCTGTCTGTCGGGACTAAATGGCGTCGAGGTGAAGCGACGCCTTTTAGAAAGGCGGCGGCCACCCACGACGCGATTTAACCCCATTTTCAGACTCTGTCTCTGTACTGTTGAGCATCCAGAGACAGCGACGCCTTTTCAAAAGGCGACTTGCATGAACGACGCATTTAAGTGGAAATCACCCCATGGCCTGTCCCTGTTTTCGGTCGCTAACAGGCGACGAGGGACAGTGACGCCTTTCAAAAGGCGGCTACTTGTGGCGACGCGTTTTTACGCCAGGTTTTGAGAGCGAGTTTCTATGAACCAGGTTAGGAGGCTTGAATGGCGTCGGCCTTGGGCGACGCGATTCAAGACAGAATCACACTAATCCATGCCATTAAAATGTGTTTACATTATTAGATAGTTGATTAAGTGTATGCTTTAAATTGTACTCGAGGATGTGGATTTCTATGTGACCGGATCGCACCGTGTTGTGTTTCGTGCGATTGTGGACCTAGAGTGACAGTTGTAGCGCTTTATCACCCTGTGCTGGTGTGGGTGGAGCACAACGCCGGTGTGGGTGTGGCGGGGTGACGCCTAGTGAGAGAGGGTCACCTGGTGAACCCCGGGGTTAGCTAGTACCGGTGTGGGTGTGGTACCTGTGAAGTGTCACTCGTGCTGGGGAAAGGAGTAACCACCTGAGCCAGTTGGGCCGGAGTAGCTAGCGTGCTATCTGAGGGGTTACTGTTTGGTCTCAGCAGGTCGGTGTTTTTCTCACCTTCGTTTGTGTGGTTGGCGTGTTTTATCGAGACGTTGGTTGTGGGCTCCCTGGTAGACTGGTTTTAGAGATATGCATGTTATATACTTTGAATGCATGTGATTCATATCGAGATTTAGGAGTAGTAATTACTGCTGTACTTGTTACTGTACCTTCAGCTGTGTTTTTCACTTGTGGGTGTGTGAGTGGGCAGTGGGGATCGAAGGATCCCTACTAAGTCTTTTCGTTGAGACTCATCCCTGCGGTTTTCAGGTGAGGGTTCCAGGCAGACTGCGAGGAGAGTGCTGCTGGGTGTTGCGCGCCATCAGCAGTTGTCCCGGGGTATGCCCCGATGTAGTTGTTATTTTATTCTTTGGCCTGTACGTTTAATTATTTCTTTTCAGTTGGAGTATGTAATTATTTGCTACGTCGAGTCGCATTGTAATAACTTTTAATTCCTGCACTTTCCTTTCAATTCAATGCGATGTGAATGTTTAGCTTAGTTTATTGTTTATTTCCCAGACTTACTTAGATCCTGGTTTGGTTCCAAATTAATGATTCGGCACCTATTTAGTAATCGAATCCCTGATTATAGGGTGGCAGGTTGTTACAGTTGGTATCAGAGCATTCGGTCTGGCAAATAAATGAATAACTAGGTTAAATGTCGTAAGTCCGGCAAATAATTGCATTATCTCGTACAGGCACGGCGGTAGTGTAGGTTTTAGGATTGTAATTAGAACTTTTTGATCTTTTTGATTGTAGGCGATTAGATGGCTCCTAAGAAGAGGATGCCGGTTATTAGAGAGCGGGGAGATGTCCCTAGTGGATCTGAGACCGGTAGGCCGAGTGTGGAACATTTCATGGAGGCTATGATGGACACGATGGCTAGATATCAGACCCGAGACCCTAGTGAGAGTTTCAGTGCTCGGGGAGGGTCTTTAGCTACACTAGAGAGATTCCTGAAGCTGAGGCCGCCCCATTTCACCGGTCGTCCCGACCTTGATGAGGCTGTTCACTGGTTGAGGGAGATGGAGAAGACTTTTGATACTATGGATTGTGCGGCAGTTGAGAGGACTCCGTTGGCTACCTTCATGTTGAAAGATGATGCCTACGATTGGTGGACCACTCTGAAGAGTTTGTCATATGCGGATAGGAGTCTCAGGGAGATTCCATGGGAGACTTTTGTAAATGAATTCAATGCACAGCACTTCCCTAGGCATGTTCAGAGGGCCAAGGAGAGGGAATTTATGGAGCTGACTCAAGGGAGTATGACAGTGCTCGAGTACCAGGTGAAGTTTGTTTCGCTAGGGAGGTTTGTGCCCTTTATCTCAGGAGACGAGGAACGTCGGACTGAGAGGTTTGTGGATGGGCTGAGGTCCAGTCTGAGGAGTTTTGTGGCATCTCACTGTTGCTCAGATTTGGCATCGGCGGTTAGGTGTGCAGCAGTGGAGGCACAGTAGAATCAGTCAGCCCGGGAGAGAGGACCGACTACTCAGGGACCAGCTCGTGGCAGGGGAAAGGTAGCAGCAACAGCTCCTTCGTCCGGATCAGGATCGTCTTCGCTCGGCTCCAGATTCAGGAGATTCTTTCGAGGTGGTGGCAGCAGTAGCGGCAGCAGCGATAGTAGCAAACCCGGGCAGGGTCAGCAGAGCCAGTCGGTTTCCAGTGCTCAGCAGGAGTCAGCTCAGAGGCTTCCAGCAGTTTGTCAGCATTGCGGTGGTACTCACGGTGGGACTCAGTGTCCTGCTTTTCCTAGGAGGTGTTTCACTTGTGGCCAGCAGGGCCATTTGGTGAGGCATTGCCTGCAGGGGCATGGTCAGGGGCAGGGACCAGGTGATCAGAAGAAGCCGAGGACCCAAGGGAGAGTTCTAGCTATCACCAGGAAGGAGGCTCGTGCATCCAACTTAGTGGAAGGTACACTTTCTGTCTTTGAGAACTCTGCACATGTGCTAATTGATTCGGGTGCTTCTCATTCTTTCATTTCTGAGCAGTTCATAGATGTTCTTTCTGCACCCGTTGATGAGCTATCTGATGGATTGATGGTAGAAGTTCCTTCTGGGGATTTCATGTTATCCTATAATTGTTTGAGGGATGTTCCCTTGACCATTGAGGACCATGAGTTACCTGCCCAGTTGGTTGTGCTTGCCATTCGTGACTTTGATATCATCCTGGGCATGGATTGGTTGGAGGCTTATTATGCTGAGGTGGACTGTCACAGGAAGAGAGTGCGTTTCTCTATTCCGAACATCCCGACCTTCTACTTCCAAGGTATTAGACTCTCTTCTCGAGGTATTCTTATTTCTGCCTTTAAGGCCCAGAGGTTGCTTGTTGGTGGTTGTGAGGCCTTCCTTGCCTCTGTCGTTCTAGCTTATGTTAGTGGAAGTTCCAGTCCTTGGGAGGTGCCTGTGGTGTGTGACTTTGTAGATGTGTTTCCTGAGGAATTGCCTGGCCTTCCTCCTCAGCGAGAGGTTGAGTTTACTATTGAACTTGCACCGGGTACGGCGCCCCTGTCTAAGGCCCCGTATCGGATGGCGCCAGCCGAACTCGCCAAGTTGAAGGCGCAGTTGCAGGAGTTGCTGGATAAGGGTTTCATTCGTCCCAGTACTTCTCCGTGGGGTGCTCCAGTTCTATTTGTCAGGAAGAAGGATGGTTCTCTGAGGTTGTGCATTGATTATAGACAGTTGAACCAGGTGACGATAAAGAATAAGTACCCACTTCCGAGAATCGATGATTTGATGGATCAGCTGCAGTCTGTGAAGGTGTTTTCAAAGATTGACTTGAGATCAGGATATTATCAGATGAGGATCCGTGAGATTGATGTTAGTAAGACGGCCTTTAGGACTCGGTATGGACATTATGAGTTTTTGGTTATGCCTTTTGGCTTGACCAATGCTCCGGCAACTTTTATGGATTTGATGAACCGGGTCTTCAAGGCCTATCTAGATCAGTTTGTGGTGGTATTTGTAGATGATATTTTGATATACTCTTCTTTTGAGGAAGAGCATGCCACACATCTACGGGTAGTATTGTAGGTTCTGAGAGAACACCAACTCTATGCCAAGTTTAGCAAGTGTGAATTCTGGCTAAACAAGGTGCACTTTCTGGGGCATGTCATTTTTGGCGAGGGCATCGCAGTGGATCCAGCCAAGATTGAGGCAGTGATGGATTGGAGCAGGCCAACAACAGTGACTGAGATCAGGAGCTTCTTGAGGCTAGCAGGTTATTACAGGCGGTTTGTCCAGGGTTTTTCTTCGATAGCAGCCCCCTTGTCGAGGTTGACTCGTAAGGGAGTTCGTTTTGTGTGGACCGAGGAGTGTAAGCGGAGTTTCATTGAGTTGAAGACTCGCCTCACTTCGGCTCCAGTGTTGGTGCTTCCATCAGGTTCAGGTGGGTTTGTAGTGTATTCAGATGCATCACGTCGAAGTTTGGGTGCAGTTCTGATGCAGCATGGTAGGGTCGTGGCCTATGCTTCTAGACAGCTGAAGAAGCATGAGGAGAACTATCCCACCCATGACTTAGAGTTGGCAGCTGTAGTATTTGCACTGAAGATCTGGAGACATTATTTGTATGGAGAGAAATTTCAGGTTTTTACTGATCACATGAGCTTGAAGTATGTATTCACACAGAGGGATCTGAATTTGAGGCAGCGTAGGTGGATGGAATTCATCAAGGATTATGACCTCGACCTTTCTTATCATCCGGGCAAGGCGAATGTGGTGGCAGACGCCTTAAGCCGGAAGACTGTCGTGTCATACCTTATGGTTCGAGAATGGAGGTTATTTGAGCAAATTGTGGAATCTTCCTTTCGGGTTCCACGGGAGGATGATAGAGCCGTGTTGGCCAGCTTGACTGTAAGGCCAGCAGTGTACCATGCCGTGATTGAGGCTCAGAGGGCAGATGTAGAGTTACCGCAGATTCTTCAGAGACCAGAAGTGGAATTGTGGGAAGATGGTACAGTCAGGTTTAGAGGCAGACTTTATGTTCCGGCCGAGGAGGACGTGCGCAGGTGTGTCCTGGATGAGGCACACCGTTCTAGATATGCAGTGCATCCCGGAACAACTAAGATGTATCATTGTTTGAGGAGGCATTTTTGGTGGCCTGGTATGAAGAAGGATGTGGCTGAGTATGTGGCTAGGTGCATGACTTGTCAGTAAGTTAAAGCTGAACTTCAGAGACCAGGAGGGTTGTTGCAACCGTTGCCGATCCCGGAATGGAAATGGGAGCATGTGACTATGGACTTTGTGATGGGTTTACCTGTATCCCCTTGCAGAAGAGACGCGATCTGGGTCATTGTTGATCGATTGACCAAGTCAGCACACTTCCTGGCTATTAGGAAGGACTGGTCAGTCGGTAAGTTGGCTAAATTGTTTGTAGATCGGATCATCTCTCTACACGGGGTGCCTTTATCCATCATATCAGACCGGGATCCGAGGTTTACTTCTAGGTTCTGGAAGACTTTTCAGAAGGCCTTGGGCACGCAGTTGGCCTTCAGCTCGGCCTATCATCCCGAGACTAATGGGCAGTCGGAAAGGACCATACAGACTCTGGAGGATATGCTCAGGGCATGTTGCTTAGATTGGGGAGGTTCTTGGGAGCAGCATTTGCCTACTGTGGAGTTTGCCTACGACAACAGTTATCATTCTAGTATCGGCATGGCGCCTTACGAGGCTTTGTACGGGCGGCCGTGTCGATCCCCTCTGTGTTGGTCCGAGATTGGCGAGAGGCAGATAGCAGGGCCAGAGTTGGTACAACAGTGTGCTGAGGTTGCAAGAGTGGTACAGCAGAGATTGATTGCAACTCAGAGCAGACAGAAGAGTTATACTGACATCCAGAGGAGACCTCTTGAGTTTGAGGTTGGGGACCACGTGTTTCTCCGAGTCTCACCCTCCAAGAGTGTGATGAGATTCGGGAAGCGAGGCAAGCTGAGTCCGCGATATATTGGGCCTTTTCCCATTCTTGCTCGGATTGAGGAAATGGCGTATCAACTGGCCCTGCCACCTAGTCTTGCAGGGGTGCACGATGTGTTCCATGTTTCGTTGCTGAGGAGATATGTTCAAGATCCATCTCATGTTTTAGATTTTTCAGAGTTGGAAGTCGTTGAGGACATGTCCTTTCCAGAGTTTCCAGTGCGTATTGAGGATCGCAGAGAACAGGTCCTTCGGAACAAGGTTGTACCTCTGGTTAAGGTAATTTGGCAGTACCGCTCTGGGGGCAAGGCAACCTGGGAGCGCGAGGACGAGATGCGGGAGCAATTTCCCTACCTTTTCTCGTAAGTTCCCTTGTGAGCTTGTATCTTTATGTTTTGACCTCGTTAATTCTAGCAGGCAATTTTGGGGACGAAATTCTTTTAAGGGGGGGAGAATGTAAGGACTGAGGTTTCAAATCCGGTTATCGGGTCAGTCTCTGGGTCGAATTCTCTGGTTTGGGCCCTGATGGGACTGGGGAGTGCCATCTAAATGACGTCTACGATGCACGACGCCTTTTTGAATGGCGTCTTGATGGGTGGACGCCATTTAGTTTGGTTGCCGATGTGGGCGCCACATGGGCGGGCTTTGAGCCGCGAGAGTACGGTCCTATCGTGTCGTCTAAACGGCGTCCGCGATGGACGACGCCATTCAGACTGCGACCCTGGGTTGTCAGTGTACGGTGCCGGTCTTGTCGTCTGAACGGCGTCTTGGGTAGGCGACGCGTTTCAGACTCTGTCAGTACTGCCCGTCATGTCAACTGATAGGCGTCCGTGTAGCTCGACGCGTTTTAGCCAGTTTCTGGTTAACCCCGTGAACCCTCCTTCCTTTCCCTTATTTTCTCCTCCCTCTTCTCTCTCCTCTCTTCCCCGGCGGCTCCGGCGATTCTTCCTTCCCCTCCTTCTTTTCCTCCCACCATTTCATCTCTCCCTCCACTCCATCGACCTCCTAACTTCCACCACTACCACCACCACCTCCTCCGCGGCGTTTTCTCTCCAGACGGCGGCCGACGTCCCGGTGGAGTAACGACGACCTCGGCGGTACCGGCGGCGGCGTGGGGCGAGACGGGTGGGCGGCTTGGAGCTTGGAGGAGTTCAAGTAACCGGTAGGGTGACGATTCCTAGTGCATTTCATTTAAAACCATGTTTTCCCGCGTTTGAAGCATGTTTTAGGGGCATTTTTTGGGTGAAAACGCTAAGTGCATGCATGAGAAATTGGGTGTTCTAAAGGGTAGTTAGGTTCTCCTCCTTCCCCTTTATGTTTGGTGCCCTTTTTGTGCATTTTGGGGGAGAAATCCCATCTCGTGGATCAGGGGAAACGAGAGGGAGAACCTGTCTGTCGGGACTAAATGGCGTCGAGGTGAAGCGACGCCTTTTAGAAAGGCGGCGGCCACCCACGACGCGATTTAGCCCCATTTTCAGACTCTGTCTCTGTACTGTTGAGCATCCAGAGACAGCGACGCCTTTTCAAAAGGCGACTTGCATGAACGACGCATTTGAGTGGAAATCACCCCATAGCCTGTCCCTGTTTTCGGTCGCTAACAGGCGACGAGGGACAGCGACGCCTTTCAAAAGGCGGCTACTTGTGGCGACGCGTTTTTACGCCAGGTTTTGAGAGCGAGTTTCTATGAACCAGGTTAAGAGGCTTGAATGGCGTCGGCCTTGGGCGACGCGATTCAAGACAGAATCACACTAATCCATGCCATTAAAATGTGTTTACATTATTAGATAGTTGATTAAGTGCATGCTTTAAATTGTACTCGAGGATGTGGATTTCTATGTGACCGGATCGCACCGTGTTGTGTTTCGTGCGATTGTGGACCTAGAGTGACAGTTGTAGCGCTTTATCACCCTGTGCTGGTGTGGGTGGAGCACAGCGCCGGTGTAGGTGTGGCGGGATGACGCCTAGTGAGAGAGGGTCACCTGGTGAACCCCGGGGTTAGCTAGTACCGGTGTGGGTGTGGTACCTATGAAGTGTCACTCGTGCTGGGGAAAGGAGTAACCACCTGAGCAAGTTGGGCCGGAGTAGCTAGCGTGCTATCCGAGTGGTTACTGTTTGGTCTCAGCGGGTCGGTGTTTTTCTCACCTTCGTTTGTGTAGTTGGCGTGTTTTATCGAGACGTTGGTTGTGGGCTCCCTGGTAGACTGGTTTTAAAGATATGCATGTTATATACTTTGAATGCATGTGATTCATATCGAGATTTAGGAGTAGTAATTACTGTTGTACTTGTTACTGTACCTTCAGCTGTGTTTTTCACTTGTGGGTGTGTGAGTGGGCAGTGGGGATCGAAGGATCCCTACTGAGTCTTTTCGTTGAGACTCACCCCTGCGGTTTTCAGGTGAGGGTTCCAGGCAGACTTAGCGAGGAGAGTGTTGCTGGGTGTTGCGCGCCATCAGCAGTTGTTCCGGGGTATGCCCCGATGTAGTTGTTATTTTATCCTTTGGCCTGTAAGTTTAATTATTTCTTTTCAGTTGGAGTATGTAATTATTTGCTGCATCGAGTCGCATTGTAATAACTTTTAATTCTTGCACTTTCCTTTTGAATTCAATGCGATGCGAATGTTTAGCTTAGTTTATTGTTTATTTCCCAGACTTACTTAGATCCTGGTTTGGTTCCAAATTAATGATTCGGCACCCATTTAGTAATCGGATCCCCGATTATAGGGTGGCGGGTCGTTACACTCTCTCTCTCTCTCTCTCTCCTGGGCACCCCTCTCAGGGGTCGGCCCTCCCGAACGCTTCGCTCTGACTCCCGCCCGCTCTGCTTCCCGTCCGACGGGAAATTCAAAACCGCATGCCGAGGAGAATTATGCACAGCCAGACGGGATCCACAGACGTTGCATCGAGCGAGGAAGCGAGGACGATCCATCGAGAGGAAGAGTTCAAGGATACCGCTAGAGGCTAGGCACCTGTGCAGCTTGCGACATCACACTGATGGAACTGAAAGAATGCGTATTCGAATCCACGCAAGGTGAAAAATCATTTTTACTATCTGATTATTTTATGTGAAATGGCATGGAACCAAAATTATTTTTTTCGCTGCATTTTGTTCGGATCCGACATAGATAACCTAACACTCCCCACCCAAAGATGGGATAAAACTTGTTCGACATCTCTGTCGGTCCGAACCACAGAGAGGAGGCTCCCCACCCAAAGATGGGATAAAACTCGTTCGATACCTTTGTTAGTCTGAACCACAGAGAGGGTGCTCTGCACCTAAATATGAGAAAAAACTCGTTCAACACCTCTGTAAGTCCGAACCACAGAGAAGGGGCTCCTCACCTAAAAATATGATAAAACTCGTTCGATACCTCTGTCGGTCCGAACCACAGAGAAGGGACTCCCTGCCCAAAGATGGGATAAAACCCGTTCGACCCCTCTGTCAATCCGAACCACGGAGAATGGGCTCCCCACCCAAAGATGGGATAAAACTCATTTGACACAACGCACGCGTTAACAAATCCATACGCAAGCCTAAACCAACAAACGTTGATTTAACCTCTGTGGTCGGGGGAAGAAAGGGGAGAGACAGAAAGTAACACAAAATGTCAATTCAAGGAAACATATATATTTAGATTACAAAAGGGGATCCACAATTACAATAGTGTTGTCGACCATTGCTACCTTCTCGGCCATAACACCATTTTCACAATGGAGGACAAGCCTGACCGTCTGCAACAGAACATCAGACACAAGGAGGTTAACCTCATGGGGGCTGTCTCTCCAAAAGTCTCTTACTAGTCAAGCGCCAACCTCAGAAAGTCCCGCCCGGAACCCGTTAGGAATGGGGTCATTAGCAAGATCCTGCCAAACCGTCGGAAAGGGCCACTCCTCGTCGACTGGACAGTCGACCCAGAAAAAGGCGTTCTTCCACCCCGATGGAGAAGAATGGAAAGAGGCGACAAAAGGCCCATGGTAGGGGCTGCCAAGAGAATGAAAGAAGCCGCGCGCACTTGGAGCTGCGCACCGGCGGACATAGATAAGATGACAAAATGCGTCAACCAGGAGACCGACGAATCCAAGAGCCAGTACTAGACCAATGAAGGCCACGACCAAGCGCCACGAGTTCAGCAAAATTTAGGCAGGTGCCACGACGAAGAACTATAGCAGCTCAATAGTGAAGGGCAAGATCGGCAGACGGAAGCCCGCCTCAAATCAGTATCCATGAAGCAGTGGGCAATGCCATGGTAGAGTCGGTGCTCCGCTGCAGGCACCTGCAGAACGAACCGGTTTGGGATCCGAAATCACTCCCTGATCCTGACCAGGTCATCGGTAGTGATCCATGATGAGCTGAACTGAAGTAAGGAAGTACGTGAAGAAGAAGATGGGCGAATGACCAACGACTAATCCTTCCCTCTACCCCCCTATTCATAAGGTCCAAATAAAACACCCTACGCCAATAACTCCCAGGCTATAAATGCGGGGTTTTTTACCAATGTTGCAGCAATAAATGTCGCAGCCATAAACACAGGGTGATCTGAACCGCCGTTGACCAATCAAAAAAGCGAAAGGTAAAAGTAGTCCAAGCGACGAAGTACGAGGACAAGCATCAATGTATAACAACAGGCCTTATATTGACCGGTCCATAGGAAATTACAAAAGAGAAGCTCCAGCAAGCCAGAAAGAAAACAAAATAGCAGGGTGTTGGGTTCTCGTGATTCTCTGGATCCTAAAACGAAGCAAAAAATAAAGATTAAAACCTGCGATCGGTTCCCATTTCGAATAACTAAAATCGATAATCGGATTATCGATTCTTACCGTGCACGCATTCGAATCCACAGCCGATCGGTTCCGTCGGTGTGACACCACAAGCTGCGCAAGTGTCCGGCCTCTAGCGGAGTCCACGCGATCCTCTTCGCGGTGGATGCCCTTACATTCCTTGCTCGTCGCAGCCCTCTAATCCTTCGCCGTTCGCCGCAACGACCGCCGCGGCGCGTGGTCGATTTTCCGTCCGACGGGAGTCGGAGAAGCGGCGGAGCAGACCCAGAGATCAGGACCGGCCTGGGGCGCCAGAGAGAGAGAGGAAGAGAGGAGGGGGCGGCTAGGGTTAGCAGCAGCCTAGCCTGCTCAGCACGTTCGCTACATTTTATACTAACCGCGCGGTTTTTCACAAAAACCCCGACTTAATAAAAAACGCACTTATTTATCCATCGCCCTGAGAATCATTTGCGTGTAACCCTCTAAGCCCAATAACCAGTCAGGTTAATGGCCCAATAAGCCCAGTGACTCCTCACTGGCCTGATTAATCAATTAATAACACATATAATTAATCAATCAATCGAATCAATGTTGCACATCAAATTCGATCGGGCCTCCGATCACGTTGGGTGCCAAGCAACACCGCGTGAACCCGGAAGGTATCAGGGTTAAGTAACCTACTTTTGGAACCTTTCCGCCAATAGTTACCGCATGGATATAATCCTTCATTCGTACAATGCACTCGAGTCAACTCAGGGTATGGTGTACTGTCAAACCCTAACCAGTCGACTCACTTGGATCGAATGCTACTGTATAATATCGGAAAACTCCTTTCCCGATATTATTGTTCGCCCTGGCCAGGGACTTCCGCGCATCCTTCCTAAAGTATTCTCTCTCTAAGTACCAAGAGCGAATGACTCCTTATTGACACTCAATTCCCTTCGATGGTATTCTACTGTACCTGATCCTTGGCTGTTTAGAATCCCGTGGTTAGAGATTCATAAACCAAGGTCAAAGCATAGAAGTCTACCGACAAGGTGTCCTTGGTGTCTCAGGTCCGAGGACCATCTACGCAACTGCGACAATAGAATCAAGCTGGTTGACAGTGAGGTACAATACCGTCCAGCGATTCAGTCGGATCAGTTTAGTGAACTCATTCTCCAATGAGCACCTACAGATTCGCCTTAGTATCTCCACACAAGTGACTATGAGATCAGTCACCCTCATCTTATGAGCGGGAGTAATCTTTACTAGTTTATCCAGATATCCGATGTCCTTCTCGGATATCCTCTGACTAGGAACTATTAAGAATATGTGTGTTTAAGTGTTCAGTCTCATTAGTATGATCTCATCATAATCTGATCACTATCGAACATATTCACAGACTTCATTATGAGACGATAATTAACACGATTTACATACAATGAATATAATGCCATTTTATTAATGAATGAATGAGATTACAAAGTCATATTAGTTTGTAGGCCACCTAAGACTAACAATCTCCAACTTGGACTAAAGCCAATCACCTCTATGTACTAAACCTATAGACTCTAGGTGATGCTCAAACATATTGAGCCAATGGCTTTGTAAGCGGATCTGCTATATTGTCGACAGATAGAACTCTTTCCACCACTACATCTCCTCTGGATATGATCTCTTTGATAAGATGAAAGCGTCTCAGAATATGTTTCAATTTCTGATGAGATCGCGGCTCTTTCGCTTGTGCAATGGCTCCATTGTTGTCACACAATAGCGGAACAGGTTCAGAGATGCTGGGAACTACGCCGAGGTTGGTGATGAATTTCTTCAACCACACTACTACCTTGGCGGCTTCAGCTGCAGCGATGTACTCAGCTTTAGTCGTCGAATCTGTAGTAGTTGCTTGCTTGGAACTCTTCTAGCACACTACGCCTCCGTTCAAAGTAAACATAAATCCAGATGTAGACTTGCTATCATCTAGATCTGACTGGAAACTTAGCTTTAGTCGTCGAATCTGCAGTGGTTGCTTGCTTGGAACTCTTCTAGCACACTACGCCTCCGTTCAAAGTAAACACAAATCCAAATGTAGACTTGCTATCATCTGGATCTGACTGGAAACTCGAGTCAATATAGGCTTGCAGTTTCAAGTCATCTCCTCCAGAGACAAGAAACATATCCTTAGTTCTTCTCAAGTACTTAAGGATACATTTCACTGCCTTCCAGTGCTCTTCACCTAGGACAACCTGAAATCTGCTCGTAACACTTAGTGCATATGCAACATCAGGCCGTGTACATAGCATGGCATACATGATAGATCATATGGCAGAGGCATAGAGTACTCTATCCATGAAAGTCCTCTCATCAGGAGTCTTAGGAGACTGTTCTTTTGAGAGATTAATTCCATGTCTCATCGGTATGAGACCTTTCTTGGAATTTCCCATGCCAAACCTTTTGACTATGGTATCTATGTACAAAGATTGGGTCATTCCAAGCATCCTCTTTGATCTATCTCTATAGATTCGTATTCCCAATACGTAGGATGCTTCTCCCAAATCCTTCATGGAGAAGTTTTTCGACAATCAAATCTTTACCGATGACATCACATCTACATCATTCCCAATGAGTAGTATGTCATCTACGTACTCGTATTCGTAGTGTGCAGCTGTGGCGAGTAGAACTCTGATCAACTTTATCATGGCAACTGGTGAGAAAGTCTCGTCATAGTCAATTCATTGTCTTTGACAATATCCCTTTGCCACCAATCTTGCCTTATAAGTGTCAATTCATCCATCAGTACCGATCTTTCTCTTAAAGATCCACTTGCACCTGATGGGTACAATATCCTCGGGCAAGTCCTCCAAGTTCCAAACTTGGTTGGTGTATATGGACTGATTTCTGAGTTCATGGCTTCTCGCCATTTCTCGGCTTCTAGACCTTATGTGGCCTCTATTAGTATTAGATGGTCTCAAAGCCAATCTGATACTATGTACTTATTCAGATTATTAATAAATGACAATAATTCATTGTGTGCAATTAATTCGATCTCTGTTTATCGTATCACGATGAAGTCCATGAATATGTGCAACAGTCTTCGGATTATGATGAGATCATAATAACGGGACCGAAGACTTATAAACACATGTTCTTAATTGTTCCTAGTCATAGGATGTTTGAGATAGGACATTGAACATCCGGATAGACTAGTATAGGTTACTTCTGTAAGGATCGAGACTTTCGGATCCGATTTTCGGGTCGGACCCTGTAGTTCTAGCCCTTGTGAGGGGTGGGGGTTCTAAGTCGAATCGCGTCAGGACCCCGAGACGCGTTTTAAACGGCATCCACTGTGGCAGACGCGTTTCAGGTTCTGCCACGTGGGTGCCACGCGGACTGACCTTGGGCCGCGAGAGTACGGCCCTGCAGGTCGTCTGAACGGCGTCCGTGTGGGTCGACGCCTTTCAGACTACGACTCTGGGTGTGTCAGAGTACGGCCCTGACAAGTTGTCTGAATGGCGTCTGTGTAGGACGACGCGCTTCGGAATCTTGTCAGAGCGGCCGTCATGTCACCTGATAGGCGTCTGTGCATGTCAACGCGTTTTACCCAGTTTCTGGTTAACCCCGCGAGCCCTCCTTCTTTCCCTCATTTTCTCCTACTCTCCTTCTCTCCTTCTCCTCCGGCGACCAGCGGCGGCCCCCTCCTCCTCCCTCTCTTCCTCACACCATTTCGCCTCTCCCTCCACTCCATCCTCTACCTGGCTCCTAACCCTACCACCCCCACTTCCACTGCGGCGTTCTGCTCTCCAGACGGCGGCCGACGTCACGGTGGGGCTAGGACGACCTCGGCGGTACCGGCGGCGGCGTGGGGAGAGACAGGCGGACGGCTTGGAGCTCAGAGGCGTTCGAGTGTCCGGTAGGGTGACGTTCCCCATAGCATCGTGATTAAAACCATGTTTTTCCTCGTTTATGCATGTGGAAGATCTTTGATTTGGGGGTTAGAATGAGCATGTTTAGGAGTTCATCTGATGATAAGGGGGATTTCCACGAATGTATTGCTTATGGATAGTGTTGTTTCTCTTCTTCCCTCCGTTTTGGGTTTGTTTGGGGTTGGAAAAGGAGTCCTCGGGTTTAGGGCGATCCTGGTTCCTGGGCTTGAAAGACGTCGTGCATGGACGACGCCTTTTTGAAGGGCGTCGGGCCATCACGACGCCTTTTAGACGGGAATTGCCTGACAGACAGTCTGCCAGGTCGGGAATTCAGAGCTTAAAAGACGTCTTGGGTGAACGACGCATTTTTGAATGGCGTCAGGCACCCACGACGCCTTTTAAGGCAGAAAATCCCCTGAGTAAAGGTCTTGGAATTCCGGGTTTCTGTGTTGAATGACGTCTGGGGATGTCGATGCCTTTTAAAAGGCGACCACGGGTGTTGACGCCTTTTAAGGCCAGATTCTGGAAATTGATTTATGTGAACCTGTACATAGGGCTTGAATGGCGTCGACCTCGGTCGACGCGATTCAAGACAGAATCTCACTAATGCATGCCAGTAAAATGTGTTCATACTGCTAGAAAGATGGTTAGCACATGTTTTAGTGCACCCGATAGAGATGGATTCCTCATGATCGGATGGTTCTATGTGTGTTATGCGATCGCGGACCTTTTCACGTGACCGGACCGCACGGTGTTGGGTTTTCAGTTACTGTGGACCTGGAGTGACATTGTAGCACTTTATCACCCTGTGCTGGTGGGGGCGTGAGCACAGCGCCGGTGGGGGCGTGGGCGGGGTAACGCCTAGTGAGAGAGGGTCACCTGGTGAACCCCGGGGTCAACTAGTACCGGTGTCGGAGTGGTACATTCGGAGAGTCACTCATGCTGAGGGAAGGGGTAGTCACCTGAGCCGGTTGGGCCGGAGTAGCGAGCGTGCTATCCGAGGGGCTACTCCTTGGTCTCAGTGGGTCGAGGTTTTTCCCACCGTTGTTTGTACGGTCGGCGAGTTCTATCGAGACGGTAGTTGTGGGTTTTCTAACGGTTGATTTAGAATGTGCATGATTATTATATTTCGACTGCATGTGTTCTCACGTAGAGAATTAGATATCATACCTGCCACTACACTTGTTACTCTACTGTTAGCTGTACTTTACACTTGTGGGTGTGTGCGTGGGCAGTGGGGATCGAAGGATCCCTACTGAGTCTTGTCCTGAGACTCACCCCTGCGGTTTTCAGGTGAGGACTCGCAGCAGACTTAGAGCGGCGTGTGCGGCCGGGTGTGGTGTGCCTTCAGCGGTTGTTCCGGGGTATGCCCCGATGTAGTTGTTATTTATCTTTAGCCTGTATGTTTAATTATTTCCTTCTGTTGGAGAATATAATTATTTGCTGTATCGAGTCGCATTGTAATAATTTTAATTCCTGCACTTTTATTTCAAGTCAATGCGATGTGAATGTTTAGCTTAGTTTATTATTTATTTCCCAGACTTACTAGATCCTGGTTTGGTCCCAAATTAATGATTCGGTACCCATTTAGTAATCGGATCCCCGATTATAGGGTGGCGGGTCGTTACAGTTGGTATCAGAGCATACGGTCTGGCAAATAAATAAATAACTAGGTTAAATGTTGTAATTCGGCAAATAAATACATTATCCCGTACAGGCACGGCGATAGCATAGGTTTTAGGACTCTAATTAGAACTTTTGATTTTGTAATTGTAGGCGAGTAGATGGCTCCCAGGAAGAGGATGCCAGTTATTCGAGAGCGGGGAGGTGTCCCTAGTGGGTCTGAGGCAGGGAGGCCGAGTGTTGAGCAGTTTATGGAGGCCATGATGGATACTATGGCTCGATATCAGACTCGAGATCCTAGCGAGGGTTCTAGTGCTCGGGGAGGGACCACAGCTACACTTGAGAGGTTCTTGAAGCTGAGGCCACCTCACTTCACCGGTCGTCCCGACCCTGACGAGGCCATTCATTGGCTTAGAGAGATTGAGAAGACTTTTGATACTATGGACTGTGCAGCAGTAGAGAGGACCCCACTGGCTACCTTCATGCTGAAGGATAGCGCCTATGACTGGTGGACCACACTGAAGAGTTTGTCTTATGGGGACAGGAGTCTTAGGGAAATTTCTTGGGAGACCTTTGTCAAGGAGTTCAATGCACAATATTTCCCTAGACATGTCCAGCGAGCCAAGGAGAGGGAGTTTATGGATCTGACGCAGGGGAGTATGACGGTACTTGAGTACGAGGCGAAGTTTGTTTCGCTGGGACGGTTCGTGCCTTCCATATCTGGGGACGAGGCGCGTCGCACGGAGAGGTTTGTGGATGGGCTTAGGCTCAGTTTGAGGAACTTCGTGGCGTCCCATTGTTGTACAGACTTGGCGTCAGCTGTTAGGCGTGCAGCAGCTGTGGAGGCTCAACAGATCCAGTCGGCCCGAGAGAGAGGGCAGACTGTTCAAGGGCCAGCGCGAGGCAGGAGTAAGGCAGCGGCACCGGCTCCTTCTGTCGGATCGGGATCGTCTTCTCTCGGCTCCCGATTCAGGAGATTCTTCAGGGGTGGTGGCAGCAGTAGTGGCAGCAGCGGCAGCAGCAGACCCAGGCAGGGGCAGCAGAGTCAGACAGTGTCCAGTGCACAGCAGGAGCCAGCTCAGAGACTTCCGGCTGTTTGTCAGCAATGTGGTGGTGCTCATGGCGGGACTCAGTGTCCCACTCTCCCCAGGCGGTGTTTTACTTGCGGCCAACAGGGCCATCTGGCGAGGCAGTGCCCGCAGGGGCATAGTCAGGGGCAGGGTCATGGCGATCAGAAGAAGCCGAAGACTCAGGGGAGAGTTCTAGCTATCACCAGGAGGGAGGCTCGCGCATCCAACTTGGTGGAAGGTACACTCTCTGTCCTTGGGAACTCTGCGCATGTGTTGATCGATTCGGGTGCTTCGCATTCCTTTATTTCCGAGCAGTTCCTAGATATTCTTTCTGCACCCGTTGATGAGTTGTCTGATGGTCTGATGGTTGAGGTTCCTTCTGGAGACTTCATGATATCTTATAATCGTTTGAGGGATGTTCCCTTGACCATTGAGGGTCATATACTACCTGCCCAGTTGGTCGTACTTGCTATTCGTGATTTCGATATCATCCTGGGTATGGATTGGTTGGAAGCCTTTTATGCAGAGGTGGACTGCCACAGGAAGAGGGTGCGCTTCTCTATTCCGGACATCCCGACCTTCTTCTTCCAAGGTATTAGGCTTTCTTCTCGAGGTATTCTCATTTCTGCCTTTAAGGCACGGAGGTTGCTTGCTGGTGGCTGCGAGGCTTTCTTAGCCTCTGTTGTTGTTTCTGATGTTCGTGCTAGTCCCAGTCCTTGGGAGGTGCCGGTTGTTTGTGAGTTCGTAGATGTTTTTCCTGAGGAGCTGCCTGGCCTTCCTCCTCAGCGAGAGGTCGAGTTTACCATCGAGCTTGCACCAGGTACGGCGCCCTCGTCTAAGGCCCCGTATCGGATGGCGCCAGCCGAACTCGCTGAGTTGAAGGCGCAGTTGCAGGATAAGGGTTTCATTCGTCCCAGTACATCTCCGTGGGGTGCTCCAGTTCTGTTTGTCAGGAAGAAGGATGGTTCTTTGAGATTGTGCATCGATTATAGGCAGCTGAACCAAGTGACAATAAAGAATAAATACCCGCTTCCTAGGATCGATGACTTGATGGATCAGCTGCAGACCGCGAGGGTGTTCTCCAAGATCGATCTGAGATCTGGGTATTATCAGATGAGAATCAGGGATGTGGATGTTAGTAAGACGGCCTTCAGAACTCGGTATGGGCATTACGAGTTTTTGGTTATGCCCTTCGGCTTAACCAATGCTCCGGCGGCCTTTATGGATCTGATGAACCGAGTCTTCAGGACCTACCTGGACCAGTTTGTGGTTGTGTTTGTTGATGATATTCTGATCTATTCTTCTTCTGAGGAAGAGCACGCTGCTCATCTTCGGGCAGTGTTGCAGGTTCTGAGAGAGCACCAACTTTACGCCAAGTTCAGCAAATGTGAATTTTGGCTGAACGAGGTGCACTTCTTTGGGCACGTTATTTCTGGTGAAGGCATCGCAGTGGATCCAGCTAAGATAGAGGCAGTGATGGACTGGAGCAGGCCGACTTCAGTGGCTGAGATCAGGAGCTTTCTGGGGCTTGCCGGATATTACAGGCGGTTTGTTCAGGGATTTTCTTCGATAGCGGCCCCCTTGTCGAGGTTGACTCGAAAGGGAGTTCGTTTTGTGTGGACTGAGGATTGTGAGCAGAGTTTTATTGAGCTAAAAACTCGTCTCACATCAGCCCCAGTACTGGTGCTTCCATCTGGGTCAGGTGGATTTGTGGTTTACTCAGATGCGTCCCGTCGAGGTTTGGGAGCAGTCCTTATGCAGCATGGCAGGATAGTGGCTTATGCTTCTCGGCAGCTGAAGAGGCATGAAGAGAACTATCCTACTCATGATTTGGAGCTTGCAGCTGTGGTGTTTGCACTGAAGATCTGGAGGCATTATTTATACGGAGAAAAATTCCAAGTTTTTACAGCTCACAAGAGCTTGAAATATGTGTTCCCTCAGAGAGACCTGAATCTGAGGCAGCGGAGGTGGATGGAGTTTATTAAGGATTATGACTTCGACCTTTCTTATCATCCGGGCAAGGCGAATGTGGTGGCAGACGCTTTGAGTCGGAAGACGGTCATGTCATACCTCATGATTCGGGAGTGGAAATTATTTGAGCAGGTGGTGGAATCCTCCTTTAGGGTTCCACGTGAAGAGGATAGAGCAGTACTTGTCAGCTTGACTGTGAGACCGGCTGTGTACCATGCTGTGATTGAGGCTCAGAGGGCAGATGCTGAGTTACCGCAGATTCTCCAGAGGCCTGAGGTTGAGTTGTGGGATGATGGTACCGTCAGATTCAGAGGCAGACTCTATGTCCCGACTGAGGAAGACGTGCGCAGATGTGTTCTTGATGAGGCGCACCGTTCGAGGTATGCAGTGCATCCCGGGACAACAAAGATGTATCACTGTTTGAGGAGGCACTTCTGGTGGCCCGGTATGAAAAGAGATGTGGCTGAGTATGTGGCTAGATGTATGACATGCCAGCAGGTTAAAGCCGAGCATCAGAGACCAGGAGGGTTGCTGCAACCCTTGCCGATTCCTGAGTGGAAATGGGAGCATGTGACGATGGACTTTGTGATGGGATTGCCTGCATCCCCTAGCAGGAGAGACGCTATCTGGGTCATCGTTGATCGGCTGACCAAGTCGGCACACTTCCTAGCCATTAGGAAGGACTGGTCGGTCGGCAAGTTGGCTAAGTTGTTTGTGGACCGGATTATCTCTATGCACGGGATACCCTTGTCCATTGTATCGGATCGAGATCCGAGGTTTACTTCCAGATTCTGGAAGAGCTTTCAGCAGGCGCTGGGCACTCAGTTGGCTTTCAGCTCGGCCTACCATCCAGAGACTGACGGGCAGTCGGAGAGGACTATTCAGACCTTGGAGGATATGCTCAGGGCGTGTTGCCTAGACTGGGGAGGTTCGTGGGAACAACACTTGTCCACCGTGGAGTTTGCCTACAACAACAGCTATCATTCTAGCATCGGCATGGCGCCTTATGAGGCTTTGTATGGGCGGCCGTGTCGATCTCCGGTGTGTTGGTCCGAGATCGGCGAGAGGCAGATAGCAGGACCTGAGTTAGTGCAGCAGTGTGCTGAGATTGCCAGGACGGTTTGACAGAGGTTGACCGCAGCTCAGAACAGACAGAAGAGTTATGCTGACATCCGACGGAGACCACTTGAATTTGAGGTTGGGGACCACGTGTTTCTCCGAGTCTCACCCTCCAAGGGTGTGATGAGATTCGGGAAGCGAGGCAAGCTGAGTCCGCGATATATTGGACCTTTTCCCATTCTTGCTCGAATTGGGGAAACCGCGTATCAGCTGGCCTTGCCGCCCAGTCTTGCAGGAGTGCACGATGTGTTCCATGTGTCCCTGCTGAGGAAGTATGTTCAGGATCCGTCCCATGTGTTGGATTTTTCAGAGTTGGAGGTCGCTGAGGATTTGTCATTCCCAGAGTATCCGGTTCGTATTGAGGATCGCAGAGATCAGGTCTTGCGGAACAAGGTCGTACCGTTGGTCAAGGTGATTTGGCAGTACCACTCCGGAGGTGAGGCGACCTGGGAGCGAGAGGATGAGATGCGGGAGCAATTTCCTTACCTCTTTTCGTAAGTATTCCCGTGAACTTGTATCCCCGTTGTGACCTTGATATTCCTAGCAATCAATTTCGATGGCGAAATTTCTTTTAAGGGGGGGAGAATGTAAGGATCGAGACTTTCGGATCCGGTTTTCGGGTCGGACCCTGTAGTTCTAACCCTTGTGAGGGGCGGGGGTTCTAAGTCGAATCGCGTCAGGACCCCGAGACGCGTTTTAAACGGCGTCCACCGTGGCAGACGCGTTTCAGGTTCTGCCACATGGGTGCCACGTGGACTGACCTTGGGCCGCGAGAGTATGGCCCTGCAGGTCGTCTGAACGGCGTCCGTGTGGGTCGACGCCTTTCAGACTGCGACTCTGAGTGTGTCAGAGTACGGCCCTGACAAGTTGTTCGAATGGCGTCTGTGTAGGACGACGCATTTTAGAATCTTGTCAGAGCGGCCGTCATGTCACCTAATAGGCGTCCGTGCATGTCGACGCGTTTTACCCAGTTTCTGGTTAACCCCGCGAGCCCTCCTTCTTTCCCTCATTTTCTCCTACTCTCCTTCTCTCCTTCTCCTCCGGCGACCGGCGGCGGCCCCCTACTCCTCCCTCTCTTCCTCACACCATTTCGCCTCTCCCTCCACTCCATCCTCTACCTGGCTCCTAACCCTACCACCCCCACTTCCACTGCGGCGTTCTGCTCTCCGGACGGCGGCCGACGTCACGGTGGGGCTAGGACGACCTCGGCGGTACCGGCGGCGGCGTGGGGAGAGACAGGCGGACGGCTTGGAGCTCGGAGGCGTTCGAGTGTCCGGTAGGGTGACGTTCCCCATAGCATCGTGATTAAAACCATGTTTTTCCTCGTTTATGCATGTGGAAGATCTTTGATTTGGGGGTTAGAATGAGCATGTTTAAGAGTTCATCTGATGATAAGGGGGATTTCCACGAATGTATTGCTTATGGATAGTGTTGTTTCTCTTCTTCCCTCCGTTTTGGGTTTGTTTGGGGTTGGAAAAGGAGTCCTCGGGTTTAGGGCGATCCTGGTTCCTGGGCTTGAAAGACGTCGTGCATGGACGACGCCTTTTTGAAGGGCGTCGGGCCATCACGACGCCTTTTAGACGGGAATTGCCTGACAGACAGTCTGCCAGGTCGGGAATTCAGAGCTTAAAAGACGTCTTGGGTGAACGACGCATTTTTGAATGGCGTCAGGCACCCACGACGCCTTTTAAGGCAGAAAATCCCCTGAGTAAAGGTCTTGGAATTCCGGGTTTCTGTGTTGAATGACGTCTGGGGATGTCGACGCCTTTTAAAAGGCGACCACGGGTGTCGACGCCTTTTAAGGCCAGATTCTGGAAATTGATTTATGTGAACCTGTACATAGGGCTTGAATGGCGTCGACCTCGGTCGACGCGATTCAAGACAGAATCTCACTAATGCATGCCAGTAAAATATGTTCATACTGCTAGAAAGATGGTTAGCACATGTTTTAGTGCACCCGATAGAGATGGATTTCTCATGATCGGATGGTTCTATGTGTGTTATGCGATCGCGGACCTTTTCACGTGACCGGACCGCACGGTGTTGGGTTTTCAGTTACTGTGGACCTGGAGTGACATTGTAGCACTTTATCACCCTGTGCTGGTGGGGGCGTGAGCACAGCGCCGGTGGGGGCGTGGGCGGGGTGACGCCTAGTGAGAGAGGGTCACCTGGTGAACCCCGGGGTCAGCTAGCACCGGTGTCGGAGTGGTACATTCGGAGAGTCACTCATGCTGAGGGAAGGGGTAGTCACCTGAGCCGGTTGGGCCGGAGTAGCGAGCGTGCTATCCGAGGGGCTACTCCTTGGTCTCAGCGGGTCGAGGTTTTTCCCACCGTTGTTTGTACGGTCGGCGAGTTCTATCGAGACGGCAGTTGTGGGTTTTCTAACGGTTGATTTAGAATGTGCATGATTATTATATTTCGACTGCATGTGTTCTCACGTAGAGAATTAGATATCATACCTGCCACTACACTTGTTACTCTACTGTTAGCTGTACTTTACACTTGTGGGTGTGTGCGTGGGCAGTGGGGATCGAAGGATCCCTACTAAGTCTTGTCCTGAGACTCACCCCTGCGGTTTTCAGGTGAGGACTCGCAACAGACTTAGAGCGGCGTGTGCGGCCGGGTGTGGTGTGCCTTCAGCGGTTGTTCCGGGGTATGCCCCGATGTAGTTGTTATTTATCTTTGGCCTGTATGTTTAATTATTTCCTTCTGTTGGAGAATGTAATTATTTGCTGTATCGAGTCGCATTGTAATAATTTTAATTCCTGCACTTTTATTTCAAGTCAATGCGATGTGAATGTTTAGCTTAGTTTATTATTTATTTCCCAGACTTACTAGATCCTGGTTTGGTCCCAAATTAATGATTCGGTACCCATTTAGTAATCGGATCCCCGATTATAGGGTGGCGGGTCGTTACAACTTCAGCTCATATGATGAGGGTGACTGATCCCATAAGTCACTTGTGTGGAGACACTATGTTGGACCTATAGGTGCTCATTGGTGAATGAGTTCACTGAACTGATCCGACTATGAATCGCTGGATGGTAATCACCTCACTGTAACCAGCTCGATTCATTTGTCACAGTTGCGTTGATGATCCTTGGACCTGAGACGCCAAAGATATCTTGTTGGTAGGTTTCTGAACTTTGACCTTGACTAACGAATCCCTAACCATGGGTTATCAATAAGTCAAGCGATCGGGTTCTTGGAAATGCCCTCGAAGGTAATTGTGTGTTCAATACGGGATCATCCGCTCTCGGTAGTTTGAGGAAGAATGTTCCGGGAATGATGCGCTTAAAGTCCCAGGCCAGGGCAGACTCTGTAATCGATAAGGAGTTATCGGATTCATATTAGCAGCATCTGATTCAAGTGAATCGACCAAATAGGGTTTAACAGTAAACCATGCCCTAGGTCGATTCGGGAACATTGCACGGATGAAGGATTATATCCGCACGCTAACCGATGACAGAAAGGTTCCAATAGAGGGTTGCGATAACCCGAGTGCCATCCAGGATCACGCGATGTTGCTTGGCATCCAACGTGATCGGCAGTCCGTCCGAATTTATTGTGGGACATTAAATTCGGCTGATTAATTGAATATAAGGATATTAATTAATTCAGTAGGTCAGTAAAGGGTTACTGGACTTAATAGGCTATTAACTGGACTGGTATTTGGGCCTAGAGGGTCACACGCAAATGGTTTTCAAGTCGATGGATAATCCGACAGGATTTCGGATAAGTCTGGGTTTTTTTGAAAAATCGCAAACAGACTTATTATAAAAGAACGGATTCTACGTCGGGGGCCAGCAACCCTGACCTAGCCAGCAACCCTGACCTAGCCGTCATTCGTTCTTTCTCTCTTTCTTTCTCTTCTGGGGGTGCGGTTCCCGACTGCTCCGCCTTCTGTCCGACGGGAGATTCAGAATACGCATGTCGCAGCGGATTACGCGCAGCCAGACGGGATCTACGAACGCCGCAGCGAGCGAGAAAGCGAGGACGATCTATCGCGAGGAGAACCGCGTGGATTCTGCTAGAGGTCGGGCATCTGCGCGACTTGCGGCGTCGCTCTGACGGAACCGGAAAACGGACACGGATTCGAATCCGCGCAAGGTAAATTCGATTTACTCCGGTTTTATTTCTACGATCGAAACGGGACAGATCCGATCCCGAATATTTTATTTCGCTGCATTTTTCGGTCGGATCTCGACACAGCGATCCCAACAGTGGTATTAAAGCCAGGTTCCACTGTGTTTTCGCCGTTTCGATCTTCGAGATTACAAATTTTATAGTTGTCTCCATGCCTAGTTTATGATTTTAATTGTAGATGACGTGTTCATTAGATGAGCACGCTTAATTTACTATAAATTAATACATTAAAATCGGATTTACTTCTTGCACGTTTTTGTGTTCTTCGTCCGACGAAGAACGGCCTTGAATCGGCACCTCCACGGGCACCCCAAATCGTTGGGGAGGGCTCGATGATGCATGGGCTTTCTCCCATATGGTCGTAGGTCTACTGTGGCCTCTCAATCGGCTGTAGGAAGGACGGATGGGGGCTCCCCTTCTTCTTCCAAATACCTGCATATTTTTTCTGGAAAGGAGGGATTCAGATTGGCCTTTAAACAATGCAAGGGTAGATTTTAGGGGTTTCCACCAGGGTTTTTGGGGGCCGCCGGCGCCGTCCACGATGACTGGCTTCACCGGAGGGGAGCCACGGCGCCGAGGGGCCGCTGGCTGGTACCTGCAGACCAGGTTGTCGGCGGCGGCGGGGGGGTTTTTCCCTTCACCTGCGGCACAGCTAGGGAACCCTAGCTGTGTCGGGTGAAAGGGAGGGGCCCGACTAGGCCGGGCCGGGCCCTGGGGGCTCGAGCCAGTCGGGCGCCTGACCTGACCCAGGCCGGCCCTGATAGCGCGGTCTGGGCCGAGCCAGGCGCCAGCTGGGCTTGCCCTAGGGGCCGGTCCGGGCCCATCCGAACCGCCCCTTTGACCCCCCCTTTGACCAGCCCTTTTACCCCATTTTTAATTCCCTTTTAATTTGTTTATGGCCCTTTAAAAATTACAATTTTTATTGAATTTTGAATTTAGAATTTTGATTAAATAAAATCTGTTTATTCATTGTTAAGGGATTAGTAAATGAATTAATGTCTTTTAGGGAATTAATCGGTTAACAAATGTTGTTAACTTGATGATTTAATCTAATTGTTAGATTGAGGATATTAAAAGGATTAATTTAATTGTTGAATTAAATTTTAATATCTGATTCTAAAATAGGCATGGAACATTATAAATTTGTAATCTTGGTATTATATATATATATATATATATATATATATATATATATATATATATATATATATATATATATATATATATATATATATATATATATTTTGATGTGCTATCATGCTTGTTTAAATTCTATTTAAGTTAAGCATGCATAAATTGATTTTTGAAAATTCTAAATTCTCCAAAATTTTGTTTGGTCCCTGGTTTTATGAAACTTGAAATTATTATTATTTTCGAAAATTTTATTTAGCCATTTGATGTGCAATTCATGTGTGGTTTGTTTAACTAAAACACATGGTGGTCATGGACGAGCATTAATTGTAAATGTGGAATGTGATTGTGCGGTTTATTGTTTATTAATAAATAGAGGTCTGCGAACCTCTCCCTCTCATATTCGTATGTACTTCTATCTTCCTCCTTAATGTAATCGCCATAAGGCTTCCTCTTTCTATAAATTATCTTGTAATTGCGAATTATGAAGTAATTTGATTAAGGCGGCTGCGCGCGGAGCGAGGATGATCCACAACTGCGACCAGATGAAGATGAAGGAGTTCATTGAATCCATGGGATTGCAGACTCATGATATAAGTTGTTATATTGTGTATGTGTGTGCGTTTGACTGTCTGGCTCAAGTCAAACCGCAGTGCCGTCCATGACCACACTAATGACATGTATGTGATGCGTGTGCTTGATATTTGCTAGGTTATTAGTATTTATAATATATTCGATATATTTAATACTATCACCTAGGATGAGACCAAACTAAATAAGTAAAACCTTCGTTACAAACTCTAAGCCGCAGCGCGAGTCATTGAGAATGCACCGTATGGCTCTCCATCAATATGATCAATAGAACTTAATTCAGTCATGGCAGATACTATGTGTTTACCCGAGGTCTGCCATCGTCTGTTGAGAGGACTGTTAATCATGGCATTAGATGCCTTTGGATAAGAGTAGAGGAACGATATAGTTATCCATGTGTTTACCCGAGAACTATATTTCTACTTTACTCTATCACGTATTGATGGTAAAGCTTAGACCAGGGATAATGGACTACTGTGTTTACCCGGGACCATTAAACTTGGGAGCCGAAATATGATCGGATATTGCAAGGAGTTGCAATTATCATGAGATAATTGCTCTGAGATAGCAGTATGATACTACGTGTTTACCCGATGTCATATTGTGATGCTTGGAGATTCTGATCCCCACTAGGAGACAGTCGGCGTCTCCCGTTCTGTATATCTGAAGGTTATACAGTCCGTCGAAAATTAGTGGGAGTAAAACTAGATAATAAAAGACCATATCTTGTTTTAGTTAATCTGAATATCTGCTAATTATCAATTGATTATCTCCTATAGGCAAGAATGTCGCACCATAATCCGTTGCGAGGCATACTTGATGCCAACCGTTTGACAGGCACCAATTACTCAGACTGGCTCAGAAACCTGAAGATAGTCCTCAGGTCTGAGCAGATTGCCTACGTCTTGGATAATGAACCTCCTGCTGAACCAGCATTAGATGCTCCAGAGGAGGAAATGATAGCGTATGAAAAATGGAAGGAAGATTCCAGTATGGCCCAATGCTACATGTTAGCCTCTATGAGCAATGAGTTGCAGAGGCAACATGAAGAGATGGATGCTAGATCCATCATGCTCCATTTGAAGCAGCTATTTGGTGAGCAGAGCAGAATCGAACGATATGAGATATCGAAGAATCTATTCAAGGCTCAGATGGCAGAAGGAACTTCAGTATAGAATCACATGCTGAAGATGATTGAGTGGGAGAGGCTGGATGCTCTTGGGATTACACTTCCCAAGGAGATGTACACAGACCTCGTGTTGTCTTCACATCCACCGTCATATGCTCAGTTCATCATTAATTTTAACATGAACAAGATCCAGGCCACCTTAGCTGAACTACTGAACATGTTAAAGACTGTTGAGGGGAGCCTTGTGAAGGATAAACCCCAAGTCCTCATAGTTGGCAAGACCAACAGAAAAAGACTTGCAGTCCAAGCTTTTCGAAAGTATAAGAATAAGGTTCAGAGAAAGGCAAAGGTTGCCAAGAAAGACAAGGGTAAAAGTGCTGAGAAAGATGATTGCTTCTACTGTCACCAGAAAGGGCATTGGAAGAGAAATTGCAAAGAATACCTCAAGGACAAGGCTCAAGGAACTGTGAAGCAGCAGGACGCTTCAGGTATCTATATGATAGATGTAAACTTGTCAATAAGAGATTGTACATCATGGGTATTAGATACTGGATGTGTATCTCATATCTGCAATTCTATGCAGGTACTAACAAGAAGGCGTAAGCTGAGGACCAGCGAGGTGGAGCTGAGACTAGGTAACGGCGCAAGAGTTGCGGCGATCGCTGTGGGGACAGTGAAGCTCAAGCTACCATCCATAGACACATTTTTATTAGATGAATGTTATTATATACCTAGCATAATAAGGAACATCATTTCTATTTCATGTTTAGATAGAATTGGATACAATTTACATTTTGGGAATAATAGTTGTTCAATTTATTTCGGAAATAAATTAATAGCTTCTGCTATTTTATCCAATGGTTTGTATCTATTAAATGTGTCTCATGATAATTTACACATCGGTTCTTCAATTAAAAGAAGTATGAAATGAACAAAGCCTACTTGTGGCATTGTAGGCTTGGACACATTGGTGAAAACATACTCCAAAGGATGCATAAAGATGGATATTTGGATCCATTTGATTATGAATCATATGCAACCTGTGAGTCATGTTTAATGGGTAAAATGGCTAAGTCTCCATTTAATGGAATTGGAGAACGAGCCAAAGACATATTAGAACTCATACATTCAGATGTATGTGGTCCTATGCCAACCCAAGCCATTGGTGGTTTCTCATACTTCATTACATGCACTGATGATTACTCAAGGTTTGGATATGTATACTTATTGAAGTATAAATCTGAAGCCTTTGAGAAATTCAGAGAATTTAAGAATGAAGTAGAAAAACAAACTGGAAAGAGTATAAAAACCATCCAATCCGATCGGGGTGGTGAATACTTGAGTACTAAGTTCATTAAATACTTAAAGGATAATGGTATCTTTTCTCAGCTTACACCTCCTTATACACCTCAGATGAATGGTGTATTAGAAAAGAGAAATCGCACATTAATGGAAATGGTGCGATCCATGATGAGCATGTCCAAATTACCAGTGTCCTTATGGGGATATGCACTTAGCTCGGCTATGTATATCCTAAAAAAGGTACCCAGCAAATCTGTTGAAACCACTCCATATGAGATATGGAATAGAAGGAAACCAGACCTTAAACATGTTAAAGTCTGGGGATGTCCTGCTCATGTTAAAAGACATGACGCAGATAAGCTGGAATCTAGAACTGACAAATGCAGATTTGTGGGATATTCAAAGGAAACTTATGGATATTACTTTTATCATCCTGGCGAACAAAAGGTGTTTGTGGCCAGGAGAGCTGTCTTTCTGGAAGAAGATTATATTCTCTAGAAGGACAGTGGGAGTAAAGTAACACTAGAAGAAATTCCAAACCCACAAACTGGCAATGGTTCATCAGATGAACCGTCAGTTTCTGGACCTGTTCAAAATGATACATAGGAACCTCGTAGGTCTGAAAGAGTACCTAAACCACCAGAAAGATATGTGGGACATATTAATTTGGATGGTTCAAGGATACTCTATAATGAGGATGATGATCCTAAGACTTACCAGGAGGCCATTGAAAGTCCAGAGGCCGGAAAATGGCGGGAAGCCATGAATTCTGAAATATAGTCCATGTACATCAACCAAGTTTGGAACTTGGTAGAATTACCCGATGGTATAGTACCTATCGGCTGCAAATGGATCTTTAAAAGAAAGATCGGTACAGATGGATGTATTGAGACTTATAAAGCAAGATTAGAGGCAAAAGGCTATCGTCAAAGACAAGGTGTTGACTATGACGAAACCTTTTCACCCGTTGCTATGATTAAGTCCATCAGAATTCTTCTCACCATTGCTGCCTTCCATGATTATGAAATATGGCAGATAGATGTGAAGACTGCCTTCCTCAATGGAAACCTTGAGGAAGAGGTGTATATGATACAACCAGAAGGATTCACATCCAAAGAATCTCCAGACATGGTATGCAAGTTGCAGAGGTCCATTTATGGACTGAAGCAAGCATCCCGAAGCTGGAACATAAGATTTGATGAGGCAATCAAATCTTATGGCTTCATTAAGAATAAAGATGAGCCCTGTGTATACAAGAAAAATAGTGGGAGCGCAATCATATTTCTGGTTCTTTACGTTGACGACATCTTACTCATTGGGAATGATGTCATCAGTAAAGATATGGCTGTCAAAGAACTTCTCCATGAAGGATTTGGGAGAAGCATCTTACGTATTGGGAATACGGATCTATAGAGATAGATCAAAGAAGATGCTAGCTTTAATCCAATCCATATACATAGAAACCATTGTCAAAAGGTTTGGCATGGAAAATTCCAAGAGATGTCTCATACCGATGAGATATGGAATTTCACTCTCTAAAGGTCAGTCTCCCAAGACACCTGAAGAGAGGGCTGTAATGGATAAAGTCCCCTATGATTCTGCCATAGGGTCCATCATGTATGCCATGCTATGTACCAGACCAGATGTAGCATATGCTCTAAGTGTTACGAGCAGGCATCAGGCAGATCCAGATGATGAACACTGGAAGGCTGTGAAATGCATCCTTAAGTACTTGAGAAGGACTAAGGATCTATTTCTAGTCTATGGAGGAGGAGACTTAAAGTTGCAAGGATACACTGACTCGAGTTTTCAGTCTGATCCTGATGACAGCAAGTCAACATCAGGCTTTATTTTCACACTCAACGGGGGAGCAGTGAGCTGGAAAAGTTCCAAGCAGGAAACCACTGCTGATTCGACAAAGGAAGCCGAGTATATTGCTGTTGTTGAAGCCGCCAAGGAAGCTGTATAGATGAAGAAATTCATCGGCGATCTTGGTGTGGTGGAAAGCATATCTGGTCCCGTCCCACTGCTGTGTGACAACAATGGGGCGATTGCTCAAGCGAAAGAGCCGAGGTCTCATTAGAAGTCGAAGCACATTCTGCGGCGCTTTCATCTGATCAGAGAGATTATAGCTCGAGGAGATGTCGTGGTGGAAAGAGTTCCCTCAGCCAACAACATAGTAGATCTACTTACAAAGCCTTTGTCTCAGTATGTTTTTGAGTGTCACTTAGAGAATATGGGTATTCTGTATAAAAGTGATTGACTTTAGTCCAAGTGGGAGATTATTAGTATTAGATGGTCTCAAAGCCAATCCGATAGTATGTACTTATTCAGATTATTAATAAATGGCAATAATTCATTGTATGTAATTAATTCGATCTCTGTTTATCGTATCACGATGAAGTCCATGAACATGTGCAACAGTCTTCAGATTATGATGAGATCATAATTATGGGACCGAAGACTTATAAACAACTGTTCTTAATTGTTCCTAGTCATAGGATGTTTGAGATAGGACATCGAACATCCGGATAGACTAGTATAGGTTACTTCAGCTCATATGATGAGGGTGACTGATCCCATAAGTCACTTGTATGGAGACACTATGTTGGACCTGTAGGTGCTCATTGGTGAATGAGTTCACTGAACTGATCCGACTATGAATCGCTGGATGGTAATCACCTCACTGTTAACCAGCTCGATTCATTTGTCACGGTTGCGTGGATGATCCTTGGACCTGAGACGCCAAAGATATCTTGTTGGTAGGTTTCTAAACTTTGACCTTGACTAACGAATCCCTAACCATGGGTTATCAATAAGTCAAGCGATCGGGTTCAGGAAAATGCCCTCGAAGGTAATTGTGTGTTCAATACGGGATCATCCGCTCTCGGTAGTTTGAGGGAGAATGTTCCGGGAATGATGTGCTTAAAGTCCCTGACCAGGGCGGACTCTGTAATCGATAAGGAGTTATTGGATTCATATTAGCAGCATCTGATTCAAGTGAATCGACCAAATAGGGTTTAACAGTAAACCATGCCCTAGGTCGATTCGGGAACATTGCACGGATGAAGGATTATATCCGCACGCTAACCGATGACAGAAAGGTTCCAATAGAGGGTTGCGATAACCCGAGTGCCATCCAGGATCACGCAATGTTGCTTGGCATCCAACGTGATCGACAGTCCGTCCGAATTTATTGTGGGACATTAAATTCGGCTGATTAATTGAATATAAGGATATTAATTAATTCAGTGGGTCATTAAAGGGTTACTGGACTTAATAGCCTATTAACTGGACTGGTATTTGGGCCTAGAGGGTCACACGCAAATGGTTTTCAAGTTGATGGATAATCCGACAGGATTTCGGATAAGTCTGGGTTTTTATGAAAAATCGCAAACAGACTTATTATAAAAGAACGGATTCTACGTCGGGGGCCAGCAACCCTGACCTAGCCGTCATTCGTTCTTTCTCTCTTTCTTTCTCTTCTGGGGGTGCGGTTCCCGACTGCTCCGCCTTCTGTCCGACGGGAGATTCAGAATCCGCATGTCGCAGCGGATTACGCGCAGCCAGACGGGATCTACGAACGCCGCAGCGAGCGAGAAAGCGAGGACGATCTATCGCGAGGAGAACCGCGTGGATACTGCTAGAGGTCGGGCATCTGCGCGACTTGCGGCGTCGCTCCGACGGAACCGGAAAACGGACACGGATTCGAATCTGCGCAAGGTAAATTCGATTTACTCCGGTTTTATTTCTACGATCGAAACGGGACAGATCCGATCCCGAATATTTTATTCCGCTGCATTTTTCAGTCGGATCTCGACACAGCGATCCCAACAGCCTCCTGGTAGGTTTTAAGATCATCATCCTCATTATATTCTACCTTAGACTTACCTTCATCGATATGTCCCACATATCGTTCGGGTAGTCTAGGTAATCTACCAGATGTATGAGGCTCATCTATGTGTACCTGAATAGATTCAAGAATTGATATCTCATCCGATGATATTGCAGTTGCTTTGGGATCTGGAGCCTATTCTAGTACTATTTTACTCCCACTGTCCTCTTGGAGAAGATATTCCTCTTTTAGGAAGATAGTTTTCCTGGCGACAAACATCTTTTGTTCACCAAGATGGTAAAAATAGTATCCAAAGGTTTCCTTTGGATATCCCACAAACCTACATTTATCAGTTCGTGATTCCAGCTTGCGTGGATCATGCTTCTTACATGAGCAGGACAACTCCATACTTTAACATGTTTAAATTCTGGTTTCCTGTCTTTCCATATCACATATGGAGTAGAGGCCACACACTTGCAGGGTACTCTGTTTAGTAGGTATGCTGCTGACTCTAGAGCATACCCCAGAGGGACACTGCTGGGTACTCTGTTCAATAGGTATGTTGCTGACTCTAGAGCATACCCCAGAGGGACACTGGTAAATCTGAAAAACTCATCATGGATCGCACCATGTCCAACAAGGTGCGATTCCTCCTTTCTGATGCACCATTTATCTGTGGTGTATATAGAGGGGTCAGCTGAGAAAGAATACCATTATCCTTTAAGAATCATGTGAAATTAGTACTCAAGTATTCTCCTCTCCGATCTGATCGAAGAGTTTTAATATTCTTTCCTAACTGTTTCTCCATCTCATTCTTGAACTCCTTGAACTTCTCAAATGCTTATGACTTGTACTTCATTAAGTACACATAGCTGAATCTTGAGAAGTCGTCGGTGAACGTGATGAAGTACAAGAAGCCACCTTTGGCTTAGGTGGACATGGGACTACATACATCCGAATGTATTAGTTCCAAAATGTCTTTGGCACGTTCTCCATGTCCAGTAAATAGAGATTTTGTCATTTTTCCCATAAGGCAGGATTCACATGTTGCAAATGATTCATAATCGAATGCAGTTAAATAACCATGCTTGTGCAACCTTTGCAACCTACTTTCACCAATGCGTCCAAGTCTACAATGCCACATGTAGACTTGGTTCACACAATTCTTACTCTTCTTAAGAGTTTTATCAATGTGAAGATTGTAATAGGAAACATCTAAAGATATAGACCGTTAACTAAAGATGCCGAAGCTATTGATTTATTACCATAATAAATCGAACAACTTCTAATCTCAATAGACAACCTATATCCTATCTTGTCCAAACAAGATACTGATATGATGTTCTTTATTATGCTAGGAACATAATAACAATTTTCTAATGATAAGACATCTCCCGATGGAAGTCTGAGGTTTGTTGTTCCCACAGCAACTGCCGCAACTTTTGCGCCGTTTCCTAACCTCAATTCCACCTTGCCTTTTCTCAGCTTACGTTTACTTGTCAGCATCTGCACATCATGACAGATATGAGAAGCACATCCAGTATCTAATACCCAAGATGTGGAATCTCTAACTGACAAATTGATATCTATCATATAGATATCTGAAGCTTCTGATAGCTTCACCTTTCTATAAGCTTTATCGTTGAGGAACTCTTTGCAGTTCCTCTTCCAGTGACCATTCTGCTTACAGTAGAAGCAGTCATCCTTTACTACTCCTTTGCCTTTGTCATTCGATCTTTTATCGTACACGATCATCTCTGCCTCAGTGGCATGTAATGCTGGTTCAGCAGGAGGATCAGCTCCAAGGACATAGTCAAAGTGCTCAAATCTGAAGACATTCTTCAAGTTTCTGAGCCAATCTTAGTAGTTTAGGTTAGTCAAAAGTTTGGCATCAGGTATGCCACGGAATAGGTTATTCAACGACATAATTCCCTACAGGAGATGAATAAAATCTATTTAGCAGATGTTCAATTATTAAATTTAAAACAAGACATGGTCTTTTAATTAAGTTTTAACTCTCACTAATTTTCGACAGACTGTATAACCCTCAGCTATACAGAACAGGAGACGCCGACAGTCTCTTAATGGGGATCAGAATCTCAATGACTTGCAGTACAACATTATGGATTGTACAAGAAAGCTATAAAACAATCAAAGAACACCCATCTCATGGGACTTGTAACTCCTTACAATATCCGATCATAGCTTCGGTCCCCAGAGATTTAATAGCCTTGTAGATAGCACAACAAGCCACTAATTCTGGTCTAAGCTAACCATCATTACGAGACGAATATAGATTTGCATGCAGCCCTTGTGGATAGCACAACAAAGCTGCATGGTTCCTCTACCTCGATCAAATAGGTATCTAATGCCATAGCTGCAATCTCTCCTCACAATTAAACAGGCCTTATGGTAGCACAACAAACCTGCCTAATGTACTTTGAATCCTATGACTATAACAATGGTGGACCACACAGTAAGTTCTTAACTACTCACATTACGGCTTAGAATTTAGACGAGGATATTTAGATAACTTTTATCTTGGTCTCTCCTAGGTGATATTTTTAAAAAAATGAATATTTAAAAAAAAAAATACAAAAAATTGAATATTGGAAAACTATAAAAAATTAAATATGGCAGAATCTCCCCCCCCCCCCCCCCCCCCCCCAAAAAAAAAAAAGGAATTGCAAAAACAAAAATATTGCAATTAGCATTTGTTTGTCACATTATGTATGTTGCATTTCTTTTATTTCCAGTAAGCATCTGCCTGCTTGCATGTTGCATTTTACTTTGTTATTTCCTTCAATTATTTCTTTACATTCATTAATAAAGGCTCCGCCCATTGACCCTTCTACTAAGGATAGGATCAAGTAGTCGGTTACTTAACCAGGCAAGGAGCTAAGCCTAAACAGATGCTTAACCTATTTGTTAAGAGATGTACAAGACATAATTGAAGAAGGATCCACACAAAGCACAAATCTGAAGATAAAAGTTTCATGTATATCATCAAAAGGTGTAACGACCCGCCATCCTATGACCGGAGACCCGATCACTAAATGGATGTCGGCCCATTAACTGCCGGTTCGCACCCAGATCTCGCACAACACATCTGGAGGAGTAAGCGCTAAACAAGGCTAAATATAACAATCACACGGACTACAAAGATGTAACAAGTGCGCAGGGAGGAAGATAACAATGTCCGTATACAGTCCAACAATAATTACATGGTCCAACAAATTAAATAAGTACAGGCAGAAGTAAAGTACAACAACATCGGGGCATACCCCGGAACCGAGACAGCTGCTGGTCTGGTCCGCACACCAAGAAGACACCACCCGCCGCCAAGCGCCACGAGGTCCACACCTGAAACCGCAGGGAGTGAGCCACACCAGAATTGGGCTCAGTAGGGATCATCCGATCCCCTGCCTCCCACTCACACACCCACAAGTGCAACAACACAGATATATGACAATTAAACAAAGCAGTAAACATAGCACTCAACCTGATATGAAACGTACGATAAGCAGTGTAGCAGGAACAGTTCTAAGCAACCCGAAGAACCCAACACAGAGTCACGTCTCACAGCCAAAGTCCACAAAGCGATTGAACCACACTGTCGATCGAAGTCAAACGTCGCCTCACAACACTACCACCACTACTCACGCCTGTCCGCCCCTACAGTGTTCCGGGGCACTGTAGGGTGAGGCAGTGAGTCAAACTAGGACTAGCTGGGACCAGTGTACCACCACTGCCCAGCTACGTGTGTACACAAGCAGTCTAGACTACTGTCCTACCGACCGGATTGCCTCCACGCTAGGCCTCAGCACTTCAGGAGGGCCCTGGGGACCGGCGAACCCCCGTCAAGCCGAAGCTACAGGAACTACCCACAACCCTAACCTCCCGGGCTGTGTCAGGCCAAAGGGCTAAGGGTACCACTCGTAACCTTGATCAAAGGTCACATCAGGCCCAGTGGCTACAAGGGTAAAACAACTCCAACAGTACCACAACCAGCTCCACAGCAAGAAACGCGCCGGAAGCTGCCACGACAAACAGGGAAACCCCGACCCGCTGAGACCAAACAGCAACCCCTCGGATAGCACACCGGCTACTCTGGCCCGACGGGCTCAAGGTGGTTCTGCTTCCCTCAGCCAAAGGTAAAACACAACATGTACCACTCCCCCACCGGTACGGCACAATGCCTCACAGACACCATGACCCTGTCCCCATCGGTCCATGGTGACAAACGTAAACCACAGTTATTCCGATTCCATATTCGCATAAGCACATACACACATATAACATGATTCCATTTGCACAGTAAACCTCTGTCTCAGTGTACAGCCTAAAGCATGCACTTGGACCATCCAACAGTGAAACATATGTTAAAAACCAGGGTTTATGCAGGTCTGTCTTGAATCGCGTCGACCGAGGTCGACGCCATTCAAGCTCCTCAAACAGGTTCATTTAAAGCCAGATTATTCCTTAAAACGCGTCCATTTGGGAAGCCGCCGTTTGAAACGCGTCAGAGCTCTCAGACGCCATTCACACCGAAATTCCAGATTTGCAGACCCTCAGTCAGGGTGATTTCCTGCCTAAATGGCGTCATGATGGCCCGACGTCCTTCTGAAAGGCGTCGTCCATCCATGACGTCATTTAGCGCCAGAACCCCTAACTCGTGAAACCTCGAACAGGGAGGTTTCTGCCCTAAAAGGCGTCGTACTGCCCTGACGTCCTTCTAAAAGGCGTCGACCAGGCACGACGCCGTTTAGCGCCAGAAACCTGGTTCCCTGGTTCAACCTGAGGGTTTCTCCTTTAACCCCAAACACCCCGAAAATGCCCCAAAACAGAAGGGGGAAGATAGGGAAATCAACTACTTCCAGCATGCTACAATCCACGTTCACGGGCACGGCCATTCCCACAAGAAAACCCCCTAAACATGCTCATTCTAACCCAAAGCATAACATGCCACGCCAAGGAAATCACGAGCAACACATTCACAGTCCATGCAAGGTTCGTCCCCCTACCGGTTCTTGAACTCCACCAAGCTCCGTGCCGCCGACCCGCCGCACCGCAGACCGCCGCCGGTACCCTCGAGGACGCCGCCACTCTGCCGGGACGTCGGCCGCCGTCCAGAGAATGGAACGCCGCGAAGGAAGTGGTGGTGGTAGAGGTGAGTGGTAGGGAGGTGTTGGAGTGGTGGAAGAGGAAGAAGAGGAAGGGAAGGGGAAAAGAGGGTCGGAGAGGGCGGAGAGGGCGAGGAGAGAGAGAGTGAAGGCGAGAATGAGGGAAAGAAGGAGAGGCTTGCGGGGTCAATCAGAAACTAGCTGAAACGCGTCGATCGAGGCAGACGCCAATCAGTCTGACAGGACGGGCCGTACTGACAGTGGTCTGAAAAGCGTCGCTCACCACGGACGCCGTTCAAACGACAGGACAGGCCGTACTGACAACGCTCTGGCGCCGAACCCTGACATCGCAGAGGTCACAGTCTGAATCGCGTCGACCAACATGGACGCCGTTCAGACGATGTGACAGGGGCCGTACTCTCGCGGCCCGAAATCCGCCCACGTGGCGCACACGTGGCACAACAACAAGCAGACCTAAATGGCGTCCACACAACCTGACGCCTTTTGAAAGGCGTCGAGCAGTGCTGACGTCGTTCAGTCAGAAATCTCAAGACCCCTCAGGGTCGAAACCAGGGGATCCGGCCCAAACCCGACCCGAATACCGAACCCGAAACCTCAGTCCTTACAAAAGGTGTCATGTATACATATCTGAGTCCATCAACATCAGGACTCACAAAAGAAAAGAAAATACAAGATAAACAGCCCTTATGGCTTAGTCTCTCCGGTGCCCTCGTCGTATTGACTCTGGGCCTCATCCTGGGCTTCTAGTGCTCTGGACAGCGGCGGTGGTGGACCCATCATGCTTGGACCAGCTTGACCAGAAGAAATGGCCATGCTGGCTATAAAGGCGCTCGCCTGCCCTCGCTCCTGAGCTCGCTGACGAGCGCGTCGATATAGCTCTTCGATGCTGCGTCGCTCATGCTCGGCAACACCCAGCTGAACCCAGAGGGAGGACATCTCTGCGTCCATCCGCTGCCGCTCTTGTCGTTCTCGCTCCCTCTCCTATGAGATAACCTCCAGCCAAGACTGGAGGCGCGAAAGCTCTCGGGGAAGATCCTGGGTGGAGAGACGAGCCACCTGCTCCTCCAGTTCCCTAACCCGAGTAGCATCGGCCTCAGCCCTATGAAGGGCTTCCTGAAACTCAGCAACCTACAAGAGAAGACATTGTCAATCCAAGATAATCAAGCAATCAATACCATATTCAATAAAGTCAAAAGGTCAGAACTTACTCAGGAGGCCCGATCCTCTTCCGCGAGGGAAGCCTGATGGATGGCAGAAGCAAGCTAACCCTGAAGATCAGCGATGGCAGCCTTGTGAGTAGCAGACAGGGCAGAGGATGATGAAGCGCCAGTAGAAGGGGGAGCCGCCTAGGTATAGACGGCTCGCTGTACTATGCGAACCAACCGTCAGTGGCTGAACGTCAAAACAAATTAATAAAAATAAATATTCATGTCATTAATGCATACATACCAGATCAAACAATTCTTTCTGGATTTGTTCAAGGTGGACCTCTACATCCTGTAGGCGAGCCCGAAGGTCGATGATGATCGCATCGCCGGCATCCTGCATAACATACATGTTAGTCTTAGGTGGCCTACAAGCTACTCTGACTATGTAAATCTCATTCATTTATTAATATAATGGCATAATATTCATTGTGTGTAAATCGTATTAATTATCGTCTCATAATGAAGTCCGTGAATATGTGCGATAGTGATCAGATTATGATGAGATCATACTAATGAGACTGATCACTTAAACACACATATTCTTAATCGTTCCTAGTCGGAGGATATCTGAGAAGGACATCGGATATCCAGTTAGACTAGTACATATTACTCCTGCTCATATGATGAGGGTGACTGATCTCATAAGTCACTTGTGTGGAGACACTAAGGCAAATCTGTAGGTGCTCATTGTAGAATGAGTTCAGTGAACTGATCTGACTGAATCGCTGGATGGTACTGTACCTCTGTCAACCAGCTTGATTCTATTGTCGCAATTGCATAGATGGTCCTCGGACCTGAGACACCAAGGACACCTTGGCGGTGGACTTCTGTGCTTTGACCTTGGTTTATGAATCTCTAACCACGGGATTTTAAACAGCCAAGGATCGGGTACGACGGAATACCGTCGAAGGGAAGTGTGTGTCAATAAGGAATCATTCGCTCTCGATACGATGAGAGAGAATACTCTAGGAAGGATGTGCGAAAGTCCCTGGCCAGGGCGGACGATAATATCGGGAAAGGAGTTTTCCGATATTCATCAACGGCATCCAATGCAAGTGAGTTAACCGGTTAGGGTTTGACAGCACACCATACCCTGAGTTGACTCGAGAGCATTGTACGAATGAAGGATTAAATCCACGCGATAACTGCCGGCGGAAAGGTTCCAAGAGTGGGTTACTTAACCCCAATACCTTCAGGGTTCACGCGGTGTTGCTTGGCACCCAACGTGATCGGAGGCCCGATCGAATTCGATGTGCGACATCAATTTGATTGATTAATTAATTAATAAAGAGTTATTAATTGATTAATAAAGACAGCGATGAGTCACTGGGCTTATTGGGCTATTAACCGGACTAGTAATTGGGCCTAGAGGGTCACACGCAAATGATTCTCAAGGCGATGGATAAATAAGTGGGTTTTATACAAATCAGGGGTTTTTATGAAAAATCGTGTGGTTAGTATAAAACATAGCGAACGGGCTGAGCAGGCCAAGCTACTGCTAACCCTAGCCACCCCCTCCTCTGTTTCTCTGTCTCTCTGGTGTCCCAGACATATCGAGATCCCCGGATCTGTTCCGCCGTTTCTCCGACTCCCATTCAACGGGAAATCGTCCGCGTGTTGCGGCGAACATTGCAGCGATCGGCGGAGGTCTCGTGGCTGCGAAGAACGAGGAACATGAGGATATCCGTCGCGAGGAGGTCTCGTGGACTCCGCTAGAGGCTGGGCGCTTGCGCGGCTTGCAGTGTCGCACCGACGGAACCGAACGGTTGCAGATTCGAATCCGCACACGGTAAGTTCTGATAATCCGATTATCGGAATTTTAGAGTTTTTGAAACGGGAACGGATCTCCATTTTATTTTTATTTCCGCTGCGCGAGAGATCCGGAGAAACCTGAGAACCTAACAATACATACATACATTCATTCACAAATTTAAATAAAGATAATAATTAAAATGAAAGACGCATAAAAGCATATTTACATCTAATGGACGGAGGAGCCGCAGCTGATCGGCGTAGTATGTCAGGTACTGCTGGAGGTAGGCTGCACTACTTTCCACATAAGACTCAACCGGGACACCTCGGCGATGCCAGTCCTCGTATTGCTCGGAGAACTTCACTCGCCAATCCGTGAGGGCTTGCTTCCCCCTCATCGATCGTCTAATTCCCTCCGGGACCTCCTCTTCCACCCATTCCTGGTGGAGGCCTAGGGTCCGCATCACGAGGCAGAGGCAAAGCGGCTCGATCTCATTGAGGTTATGAATCCATATTTGTTTCCCGAACCTCCTCCGACTAGCCGTCACCCACAGCTGGCCTACCTCACCCATGCCCATGTAAGGCGCCAGATCACCTGCATACAAATTAGATGCATTCATAATAAATAAATTGCATTTAACAAATGAAAGATTGCATTTAATGAATAAAACTAAATAAATGAATTAAAAACTCACCAATAGCTCAAGATAGTCAAGGAATTGACGGCGGAGGGCCGTCAATTGATGATGTTGGGGAGCTGTATCCACAGTTGGTTGCCAGCGGCGAGCCAACGGGACAGCGCTCGGTCGTACGATCCTCGCACGTCCAAGCAAGAAATAGTAGTAACTCCACACCTGCATGCATGCATATATAAGTTAGAAATCATCATGTTATCATATCAGTTGTATAAACAATAATTAAAATGATCCATACCTAGAGAAATGGCGAGAAGCCGTTGATAGTGGTCTCACGGTCCGGCGTGACCGCGGAAAGATCTGCAAAGAGGTGGGCTAAAAGGGCCCCACCCCAAACGTACTCATGAAGACGGTCTAAGTCATCTAACAAACTAAGGAACCTACAATGGATATGGTCACCCTTCGTACCAAAGAGTAACCGACCGAAGAAAAAGACTAGAAAGACCCTAAGCTGCCTATCTACCTCCTCTTCCTGACTAAAGTCACTACAATATACTGCGGAGGATGACCTAGCTAACCTATCCCTAAAGGCCTCCCAAGTCTCATGTGATCGCCGTCAGGGCTCTACTAACTGTAAGGCCGCCTCTACCTCTACCCTAGGCACAGTCCTAGACTCCCTATCTAAGCTAGATACCTCTATACCTAGAAGGCTCTCCGCCAGCCTACGTTAATCGGGGTATGTCACCCCACTCACTGCCCAGCCCTCCACACAGAGACCGGTAATGTAAGGACTGAAGTTTCGGGTTCTGTATTCGGATCGGGTTCGGGCCGGATCCCCTGGTTTGGACCCTGAGGAGGGTCTTGAGATTTCTGGCTGAATGGCGTCAGCACTGCTCGACGCCTTTCAAAAGGCGTCAGGTTGTGTGGACGCCATTTAGGTCTGCTGGGTGTTGTGCCACGTGTGCGCCACGTGGGCGGGTTTCGGGCCGCGAGAGTACGGCCCCTGTCATTTCGTCTGAACGGCGTCCAGCTTGGTCGACGCGATTCAGACTGCGACATCTGCGATGTCAAGGTACGGCGCCAAAGCGTTGTCAGTACGGCCGGTCACATCGTCTGAACGGCGTCCACGGTGAGCGACACGTTTCAGAGCGCTGTCAGTACGGCTGTCCTGTCAGACTGAATGGCGTCTGCCTCGATCGACGCGTTTCAGCTGGTTTCGGATTGACCCCGCGAGCCTCCCCTTCTTTCCCTCATTCTCGCCTTCACTCTCTCTCTCCTCGCCCTCTCCGCCCTCTCCGACGCTCTTCTTCCCCTTCCCTTCCTCTTCTTCCTCTTCCATCACTCCATAGCCTCCCTACCTCTCACCTCTACCTCCACCACCTCCTTCGCGGCGTTCCCTTCTCCGGACGGCGGCCGACGTCCCGGCGGAGTGGCGGCGTCCTCGAGGGTACCGGCGGCGGTGTGCGGTGCGGCGGGACGGTGGCACGGAGCTTGGCGGAGTTCAAGAACCGGTAGGGGGACGAACCTTGCATGTGTTGTTCGTATGTTTCTTGGCATGACGTGACGTGTTTGGGGCTAGATTGAGCATGTTTAGGGGGATTCCTTGTGGGAATGGCGGTGCTTGTAAACGTGGTTTTGTAGCATGCATGTGATGGTTGGGTTTCTCTTCCTCTCCCTTTGGTTTTGGGGCTTTTCGGGGTGCTTGGGATCAAGGGAGAAACCCTCGGGTTGAACCAGGAAACCTGGTTTCTGGCGCTAAATCGCGTCGTGCCTGGTCGACGCCTTTCCGAAAGACGTCGGGTCAGTACGACGCGTTTTAGGGCAGAAACCTCCCTGTTCGAGGTTTCCTGAATTAGGGGTTCTGGCGCTAAATGACGTCATGGATGGACGACGCCTTTCAGAAGGACGTCGGGCCATCATGACGCCATTTAGGCAGGAAATGCCCCCGTTTAAGGGTTCTGTAATCTGGATTTCTGGGTTGAATGGCGTCTGGCGACCCCGACGCGTTTTAAACGGCGACTTCACTGGTGGACGCGTTTTAAGGGATAATCTGGCTTTTAATAAACCTGTCTGAGGGTCTTGAATGGCGTCGACCTTGGTCGACGCGAGTCAAGACAGAAATGCTTAAATCCTGTTATTTCATATATATTTCACGGGGGGATGGTTCAGATGCATGCTTTGAGTTGTATACTGAGACTGAGGACTTCTGCATGAATGAGATTTCATCATCTATGTGTGTGTGCTTCAACTGTACGCTGAGACGGAGGTTTACTGTACAAATGGAATCATGTTGTATGTGTGTGCTTGTACGAATATGGATTCGGAATGACTGTGGTTTCCGTTTGTCACCATGGGCTGATGGGAGAAGGGCCATGGTGTCTGTAAGGAGGGGTGCTTGTTGTGTTTTACCTTTGGCTGAGGGAAGCAGAACCACCTTGAACCCGTCGGGCCGGAGTAGCTGGTGTGCTATCCGAGGGGTTGCTGTTTGGTCTCAGCGGGTCGGGGTTTCCTTTGGTTGTCGTGACAGCTTCTGGCGTGTTTCTTGCTGTGGAGCTAGTGGTGTTACTGGTGGGAGTTGGTTTACCCTTTAGCCATCGGGCCTGATGTGACCTTTGATCAAGGTTACGAGTGGTACCCTTAGCCCTTTGGCCTGACGCAGCCCGGGAGAGTTGGGTTTGTGGGTACTTCCTGTAGCTTCGGCTTGACGGGGGTTCGCCGGTCCCCAGGGCGCTCCTGGAAGCGCTGAGGCCTAGCGTGGAGGCAATCCGGTGGTAGGACAGTAGTCTAGACTGCTTGTGTGCACACGTAGCTGGCAGTGGCGGTACACTGAGTCCAGCTAGTCCTAGTTTGGCTCACTGCCTCACCCTACAGTGCCCCGGAACACTGTAGGGGTGGACAGGCGTGAGCAGTGGTGGTAGTGTTGGGAGGCGACGTTTGACTTCGGTCGACAGTGTGGTTCAGTCGCTTCGTGGACTTTGACTGTGAGACGTGACTTTGTGTTGGGTTCTTCGGGTTACTTGGTACTGTTCTTGTTACACTGCTTATCGTACGGTTCCTATCAGGTTGAGTGCTATGTTTACTGCCTTACTTAATTGCCATATATTCCTGTTGTTGCACTTGTGGGTGTGTAAGTGGGAGGCGAGGGATCGGATGATCCCTACTGAGCCCATTTCTGGTGTGGCTCACTCCCTGCGGTTTCAGGTGTGGACCTCGTGGCGAGCGGAAGCGTGGTGTCCTCTTGGTGTGCGGACCAGCAGCTGTCTTAGTTCCGGGGTATGCCCCGATGTTGTTGTACTTTCCTTCTGCCTGTACTTATTTAATTGTTGGACATGTAATTATTGTTGGACTGTATACGGACATTATTACTTTCCTTGCTGCGCACTTGTTATATCTTTGTAGTCCGTGTGATTGTCATATTTAGTCTTGTTTAGCACTTACTCCTCCAGATGTGTTGTGTGAAATCCGGGTGTGAACCCGCAGTTAATGGGCCGACATCCATTTAGTGACCGGGTCTCCGGTCATAGGATGGCGGGTCGTTACAGATGGTATCAGAGCTCAGTCTGGTCGAGTATGTGATAAACTAGGTTAGATATTATAGTCCAACAATAAGTACGAGTCTGTACAGGCGATGGCTGCTGGTATAGATTGATAGGTTTTGACGTGTTTTGGTTCAATTTTCGTGTTTGTGGGGTAATGATGGCACCGAAGAGGAGAGTTCCGTTGGCTCGTGGTTCGAGAGCAGATGGTGGTGGTTCGGGGGCAGAAGGACATAATGTGGATCGTTTCATGGAAGCTATGATTGGGGCTATGTCCAGATATCAGCAGGGAGATGGAAGTGAGGGGTCCAGTTCTCGAGGTGGCCAATCCACGGTGGTGGAGCGGTTCTTGAAGTTGAAGCCCCCTTCTTTCACGGGTCAACCTGTTCCAGATGCGGCAGCTCAGTGGATTAAGGAAGTGGAGAAGGTGTTTGATGTTCTAGAATATGCTGAGAGTGACAAGACCTTGTTGGCGACCTACTTGCTGAAGGGCGATGCTTATGATTGGTGGGTTACCATCAAGGGGTTGATGTTTCCAGATAGGTCTTTGAGAGAAATTCCTTGGGAAGGCTTTGTGAGAGAGTTTAGTGGACAGTACCTTCCGAGGCATGTTCGTAGGGCCAAGGAAAGGGAGTTCATGGAATTGGTGCAGGGTGATACGTCAGTTCTAGAATATCAGATGAAATTTGTGGCTCTGGGAAGGTTTGCTCCACACATATATGAGCGTGAGGATCTTAGGACGGAGAAATTCGGGGATGGACTTCGGCATGATTTGAGGGAGTTTGTGGCAGCTCATTGTTGTAAGGATCTGGCATCAGCGGTTCGGTGCGCGGCAACGGTGGAGATGCAGTTCCAACACGCGACAAAGGAATCGGAGCATTCAGCACAAGGGAAGCAGCAGAGCAGGGATAGATCAGCAGTCTTTTCGTCAGGTGGTTCGAGTTCTTTTGAGGTCGAGTTCCAGGAGGTACCTTGTGACGAGGATGAGGATGGTTCGGTCCAGCAGATGCAGACAGAGGTCAGCTGGCAACAGGAGGCGAGGCTGGACGCTGCAGGCCGTTGTCCCCGTTGTAGCAGGTTTCATGGCGACAGGATATGTCCCTTGATCACTGGTAGCTGTTTTGGCTGTGGCAGGAAGGGACATCTCGCGAGGAACTGTCCCCAGAAGAATAAGGCAGGTCAGGAGCCGAGTGGTCAGTAGGTGGTCGAGGCGTGATTGGAGTCGCGTCTCTTTGTGGAGGTCCGAGAGGCCGTGCTAGGAGAGCACTTTTATCTTGTCCTGTTCAGAGGTGGTTGTGAACTCTGGTGGCACTTGTATGTATTTGGGTTGGTGGAGAATCGGTTTTGTAATATGTGCCTTGCTAGTGTGTGGTTAATGTTGATCTTTCAGCTTTTGTCAGAATCGAGAATCTTGGTTAGCTTAATGTGAATTTGATTGGCTATTATGTGGAGCCTTGTGTGTGTGATTGGTGGGAATGATTGTTGTAATCGGTGTGTCTCGGCATGTGATGGTTAGCCGAGTTGAGCGTTGAGCGGTTGCAAATTTCGAGGACGAAATTCTTTTAAGGAGGGGAGAATGTAAGGATTGAAGTTTCGGGTTCTGTATTCGGATCAGGTTCGGGCCGGATCCCCTGATTCGGACCCTGAGGAGGGTCTTGAGATTTCTGGCTAAATGGCGTCAGCACTGCTCGACGCCTTTCAAAAGGCGTCAGGTTGTGTGGACGCCATTTAGGTCTGCTGGGTGTTGTGCCACGTGTGCGCCACGTGGGCGGGTTTCGGGCCGCGAGAGTACGGCCCCTGTCATTTCGTCTGAACGGCGTCCAGCTTGGTCGACGCGATTCAGACTACGACATCTGCGATGTCAGGGTACGGCGCCAGAGCGTTGTCAGTACGGCCGGTCACATCGTCTGAACGGCGTCCACGGTGAGCGACGCGTTTCAGAGCGCTGTCAGTACGGCTGTCCTGTCAGACTGAATGGCGTCTGCCTCGATCGACGCGTTTCAGCTGGTTTCGGATTGACCCCGCGAGCCTCCCCTTCTTTCCCTCATTCTCGCCTTCACTCTCTCTCTCCTCGCCCTCTCCGCCCTCTCCGACGCTCTTCTTCCCCTTCCCTTCCTCTTCTTCCTCTTCCATCACTCCATAGCCTCCCTACCTCTCACCTCTACCTCCACCACCTCCTTCGCGGCGTTCCCTTCTCCGGACGGCGGCCGACGTCCCGGCGGAGTGGCGGCGTCCTCGAGGGTACCGGCGGCGGTGTGCGGTGCGGCGGGACGGTGGCACGGAGCTTGGCGGAGTTCAAGAACCGGTAGGGGGACGAACCTTGCATGTGTTGCTCGTATGTTTCTTGGCATGACGTGACGTGTTTGGGGCTAGATTGAGCATGTTTAGGGGGATTCCTTGTGGGAATGGCGGTGCTTGTAAATGTGGTTTTGTAGCATGCTTGTGATGGTTGGGTTTCTCTTCCTCCCCCTTTGGTTTTGGGGCTTTTCGGGGTGCTTGGGATCAAGGGAGAAACCCTCGGATTGAACCAGGAAACCTGGTTTCTAGCGCTAAATGGCGTCGTGCCTGGTCGACGCCTTTCCGAAAGACGTCGGGTCAGTACGACGCATTTTAGGGTAGAAACCTCCCTGTTCGAGGTTTCCTGAATTAGGGGTTCTGGCGCTAAATGACGTCATGGATGGACGACGCCTTTCAGAAGGACGTCGGGCCATCATGACGCCATTTAGGCAGGAAATGCCCCCGTTTAAGGGTTCTGTAATCTGGATTTCTGGGTTGAATGGCGTCTGGCGACCCCGACGCGTTTTAAACGGCGACTTCACTGGTGGACGCGTTTTAAGGGATAATCTGGCTTTTAATAAACCTGTCTGAGGGTCTTGAATGGCGTCGACCTTGGTCGACGCGAGTCAAGACAGAAATGCTTAAATCCTGTTATTTCATATATATTTCACGGGGGGATGGTTCAGATGCATGCTTTGAGTTGTATACTGAGACTGAGGACTTCTGCATGAATGAGATTTCATCATCTATGTGTGTGTGCTTCAACTGTACGCTGAGACGGAGGTTTACTGCACAAATGGAATCATGTTGTATGTGTGTGCTTGTACGAATATGGATTCGGAATGACTGTGGTTTCCGTTTGTCACCATGGGCTGATGGGAGAAGGGCCATGGTGTATGTGAGGAGGGGTGCTTGTTGTGTTTTACCTTTCGCTGAGGGAAGCAGAACCACCTTGAGCCCGTCGGGCCGGAGTAGCTGGTGTGCTATCCGAGGGGTTGCTGTTTGGTCTCAACGGGTCGGAGTTTCCTTTGGTTGTCGTGACAGCTTCTGGCGTGTTTCTTGCTGTGGAGCTAGTGGTGTTACTGGTGGGAGTTGGTTTACCCTTTAGCCATCGGGCCTGATGTGACCTTTGATCAAGGTTACGAGTGGTACCCTTAGCCCTTTGGCCTGACGCAGCCCGGGAGAGTTGGGTTTGTGGGTACTTCCTGTAGCTTCGGCTTGACGGGGGTTCGCCGGTCCCCAGGGCGCTCCTGGAAGCGCTGAGGCCTAGCGTGGAGGCAATCCGGTGGTAGGACAGTAGTCTAGACTGCTTGTGTGCACACGTAGCTGGCAGTGGCGGTACACTGAGTCCAGCTAGTCCTAGTTTGGCTCACTGCCTCACCCTACAGTGCCCCGGAACACTGTAGGGGTGGACAGGCGTGAGCAGTGGTGGTAGTGTTGGGAGGCGACGTTTGACTTCGGTCGACAGTGTGGTTCAGTCGCTTCGTGGACTTTGACTGTGAGACGTGACTTTGTGTTGGGTTCTTCGGGTTACTTGGTACTGTTCTTGTTACACTGCTTATCGTACGGTTCCTATCAGGTTGAGTGCTATGTTTACTGCCTTACTTAATTGCCATATATTCCTGTTGTTGCACTTGTGGGTGTGTAAGTGGGAGGCGAGGGATCGGATGATCCCTACTGAGCCCATTTCTGGTGTGGCTCACTCCCTGCGGTTTCAGGTGTGGACCTCGTGGCGAGCGGAAGCGTGGTGTCCTCTTGGTGTGCGGACCAGCAGCTGTCTTAGTTCCGGGGTATGCCCCGATGTTGTTGTACTTTCCTTCTGCCTGTACTTATTTAATTGTTGGACATGTAATTATTGTTGGACTGTATACGGACATTATTACTTTCCTTGCTGCGCACTTGTTATATCTTTGTAGTCCGTGTGATTGTCATATTTAGTCTTGTTTAGCACTTACTCCTCCAGATGTGTTGTGTGAAATCCGGGTGTGAACCCGCAGTTAATGGGCCGACATCCATTTAGTGACCGGGTCTCCGGTCATAGGATGGCGGGTCGTTACAGATGGTATCAGAGCTCAGTCTGGTCGAGTATGTGATAAACTAGGTTAGATATTATAGTCCAACAATAAGTACGAGTCTGTACAGGCGATGGCTGCTGGTATAGATTGATAGGTTTTGACGTGTTTTGGTTCAATTTTCGTGTTTGTGGGGTAATGATGGCACCGAAGAGGAGAGTTCCGTTGGCTCGTGGTTCGAGAGCAGATGGTGGTGGTTCGGGGGCAGAAGGACATAATGTGGATCGTTTCATGGAAGCTATGATTGGGGCTATGTCCAGATATCAGCAGGGAGATGGAAGTGAGGGGTCCAGTTCTCGAGGTGGCCAATCCACGGTGGTGGAGCGGTTCTTGAAGTTGAAGCCCCCTTCTTTCACGGGTCAACCTGTTCCAGATGCGGCAGCTCAGTGGATTAAGGAAGTGGAGAAGGTGTTTGATGTTCTAGAATATGCTGAGAGTGACAAGACCTTGTTGGCGACCTACTTGCTGAAGGGCGATGCTTATGATTGGTGGGTTACCATCAAGGGGTTGATGTTTCCAGATAGGTCTTTGAGAGAAATTCCTTGGGAAGGCTTTGTGAGAGAGTTTAGTGGACAGTACCTTCCGAGGCATGTTCGTAGGGCCAAGGAAAGGGAGTTCATGGAATTGGTGCAGGGTGATACGTCAGTTCTAGAATATCAGATGAAATTTGTGGCTCTGGGAAGGTTTGCTCCACACATATATGAGCGTGAGGATCTTAGGACGGAGAAATTCGGGGATGGACTTCGGCATGATTTGAGGGAGTTTGTGGCAGCTCATTGTTGTAAGGATCTGGCATCAGCGGTTCGGTGCGCGGCAACGGTGGAGATGCAGTTCCAACACGCGACAAAGGAATCGGAGCATTCAGCACAAGGGAAGCAGCAGAGCAGGGATAGATCAGCAGTCTTTTCGTCAGGTGGTTCGAGTTCTTTTGAGGTCGAGTTCCAGGAGGTACCTTGTGACGAGGATGAGGATGGTTCGGTCCAGCAGATGCAGACAGAGGTCAGCTGGCAACAGGAGGCGAGGCTGGACGCTGCAGGCCGTTGTCCCCGTTGTAGCAGGTTTCATGGCGACAGGATATGTCCCTTGATCACTGGTAGCTGTTTTGGCTGTGGCAGGAAGGGACATCTCGCGAGGAACTGTCCCCAGAAGAATAAGGCAGGTCAGGAGCCGAGTGGTCAGTAGGTGGTCGAGGCGTGATTGGAGTCGCGTCTCTTTGTGGAGGTCCGAGAGGCCGTGCTAGGAGAGCACTTTTATCTTGTCCTGTTCAGAGGTGGTTGTGAACTCTGGTGGCACTTGTATGTATTTGGGTTGGTGGAGAATCGGTTTTGTAATATGTGCCTTGCTAGTGTGTGGTTAATGTTGATCTTTCAGCTTTTGTCAGAATCGAGAATCTTGGTTAGCTTAATGTGAATTTGATTGGCTATTATGTGGAGCCTTGTGTGTGTGATTGGTGGGAATGATTGTTGTAATCGGTGTGTCTCGGCATGTGATGGTTAGCCGAGTTGAGCGTTGAGCGGTTGCAAATTTCGAGGACGAAATTCTTTTAAGGAGGGGAGAATGTAAGGATTGAAGTTTCGGGTTCTGTATTCGGATCAGGTTCGGGCCGGATCCCCTGATTCGGACCCTGAGGAGGGTCTTGAGATTTCTGGCTAAATGGCGTCAGCACTGCTCGACGCCTTTCAAAAGGCGTCAGGTTGTGTGGACGCCATTTAGGTCTGCTGGGTGTTGTGCCACGTGTGCGCCACGTGGGCGGGTTTCGGGCCGCGAGAGTACGGCCCCTGTCATTTCGTCTGAACGGCGTCCAGCTTGGTCGACGCGATTCAGACTACGACATCTGCGATGTCAGGGTACGGCGCCAGAGCGTTGTCAGTACGGCCGGTCACATCGTCTGAACGGCGTCCACGGTGAGCGACGCGTTTCAGAGCGCTGTCAGTACGGCTGTCCTGTCAGACTGAATGGCGTCTGCCTCGATCGACGCGTTTCAGCTGGTTTCGGATTGACCCCGCGAGCCTCCCCTTCTTTCCCTCATTCTCGCCTTCACTCTCTCTCTCCTCGCCCTCTCCGCCCTCTCCGACGCTCTTCTTCCCCTTCCCTTCCTCTTCTTCCTCTTCCATCACTCCATAGCCTCCCTACCTCTCACCTCTACCTCCACCACCTCCTTCGCGGCGTTCCCTTCTCCGGACGGCGGCCGACGTCCCGGCGGAGTGGCGGCGTCCTCGAGGGTACCGGCGGCGGTGTGCGGTGCGGCGGGACGGTGGCACGGAGCTTGGCGGAGTTCAAGAACCGGTAGGGGGACGAACCTTGCATGTGTTGCTCGTATGTTTCTTGGCATGACGTGACGTGTTTGGGGCTAGATTGAGCATGTTTAGGGGGATTCCTTGTGGGAATGGCGGTGCTTGTAAATGTGGTTTTGTAGCATGCTTGTGATGGTTGGGTTTCTCTTCCTCCCCCTTTGGTTTTGGGGCTTTTCGGGGTGCTTGGGATCAAGGGAGAAACCCTCGGATTGAACCAGGAAACCTGGTTTCTAGCGCTAAATGGCGTCGTGCCTGGTCGACGCCTTTCCGAAAGACGTCGGGTCAGTACGACGCATTTTAGGGTAGAAACCTCCCTGTTCGAGGTTTCCTGAATTAGGGGTTCTGGCGCTAAATGACGTCATGGATGGACGACGCCTTTCAGAAGGACGTCGGGCCATCATGACGCCATTTAGGCAGGAAATGCCCCCGTTTAAGGGTTCTGTAATCTGGATTTCTGGGTTGAATGGCGTCTGGCGACCCCGACGCGTTTTAAACGGCGACTTCACTGGTGGACGCGTTTTAAGGGATAATCTGGCTTTTAATAAACCTGTCTGAGGGTCTTGAATGGCGTCGACCTTGGTCGACGCGAGTCAAGACAGAAATGCTTAAATCCTGTTATTTCATATATATTTCACGGGGGGATGGTTCAGATGCATGCTTTGAGTTGTATACTGAGACTGAGGACTTCTGCATGAATGAGATTTCATCATCTATGTGTGTGTGCTTCAACTGTACGCTGAGACGGAGGTTTACTGCACAAATGGAATCATGTTGTATGTGTGTGCTTGTACGAATATGGATTCGGAATGACTGTGGTTTCCGTTTGTCACCATGGGCTGATGGGAGAAGGGCCATGGTGTATGTGAGGAGGGGTGCTTGTTGTGTTTTACCTTTCGCTGAGGGAAGCAGAACCACCTTGAGCCCGTCGGGCCGGAGTAGCTGGTGTGCTATCCGAGGGGTTGCTGTTTGGTCTCAACGGGTCGGAGTTTCCTTTGGTTGTCGTGACAGCTTCTGGCGTGTTTCTTGCTGTGGAGCTGGTGGTGTTACTGGTGGGAGTTGGTTTACCCTTTAGCCATCGGGCCTGATGTGACCTTTGATCAAGGTTACGAGTGGTACCCTTAGCCCTTTGGCCTGACGCAGCCCGGGAGAGTTGGGTTTGTGGGTAGTTCCTGTAGCTTCGGCTTGACGGGGGTTCCCCGGTCCCCAGGGCCCTCCTGGAAGCGCTGAGGCCTAGCGTGGAGGCAATCCGGTGATAGGACAGTAGTCTAGACTGCTTGTGTGCACACGTAGCTGGCAGTGGCGGTACACTGAGTCCAGCTAGTCCTAGTTTGGCTCACTGCCTCACCCTACAGTGCCCCGGAACACTGTAGGGGTGGACAGGCGTGAGCAGTGGTGGTAGTGTTGGGAGGCGACGTTTGACTTCGGTCGACAGTGTAGTTCAGTCGCTTCGTGGACTTTGACTGTGAGACGTGACTCTGTGTTTGGTTCTTCAGGTTACTTGGTACTATTCTTGTTACACTGCTTATCGTACGGTTCCTATCAGGTTGAGTGCTATGTTTACTGCCTTACTTAATTGCCATATATTCCTGTTGTTGCACTTGTGGGTGTGTGAGTGGGAGGCGAGGGATCGGATGATCCCTACTGGGCCCATTTCTGGTGTGGCTCACTCCCTGCGGTTTCAGGTGTGGACCTCGTGGCGAGCGGAAGCGTGGTGTCCTCTTGGTGTGCGGACCAGCAGCTGTCTTAGTTCCGGGGTATGCCCCGATGTTGTTGTACTTTCCTTCTGCCTGTACTTATTTAATTGTTGGACATGTAATTATTGTTGGACTGTATACGAACATTATTACTTTCCTTGCTGCGCACTTGTTATACCTTTGTAGTCCGTGTGATTGTCATATTTAGTCTTGTTTAGCACTTACTCCTCCAGATGTGTTGTGTGAAATCCGGGTGTGAACCCGCAGTTAATGGGCCGACATCCATTTAGTGACTGGGTCTCCGGTCATAGGATGGCGGGTCGTTACAGGTAATCCTCGCAATGTCCTCCAAGCTGGGGACCATGTGTCCCCAGGGCATTAGGAAAGCCCTACTCTCTGCATGCCATTTCTCTCGTAGTGCCTGTAACAGCATCCGGTCGAGCCAGAACGGCTCGATATCGAGGATCTCGCCGAACCCCATCTGGCACAGTCGCGCCTTCTGGAAGTCAGGCAAGCTCCGGTAGGCTCCGATGACCAGATCCCACGATATCCTGGCCCGCATCGTCCCCTGCAAATAATTCAAAAAAAAAAATTCATCAGTTAATGGGCATTAAAAATTAATTTTCAAAAATAAAAAAATATTCTGTCTAAATGGCGTTGGACATGGTGGACGCCCATTGAAAGGCGTCCACATGTCTTGACGCCGTTTAGTTCGATTCACCTTATTCAATTTTCTAAATTAAAGAAGGAACCAATGCCTTGAATGGCGTCGGACCTGGTCGACCCCCTTTGAAAGGCGTCACCTGGTCTCAACGCCGTTCAAGACAGAGATACGAGGTCCTAAGACCTCCTTTCCCTTGCTCGTTTCTACACCCAAATACATCCATAGAGAGCTTACTAGGTGGGAGCCGCCTTCCGCTTCTTCTTCGTCCACTACCACGGGTGGAGCCGCTTCTTCGTCTAAGAAGGCCGCCACCGCCACAAGGTCGGCCGGCGCTACCTCGGGAGCTTCCTCCACCGCCACCATTGAGAGGGGTGCGGTCTGTCGACGTTTCACGATGGCCTTGGTCTTGCTCGGTTGCCCCTTCTCGATGGCGAGGTTTGGGTGTTTTTGGAATGAGGAGGAAGAAAGGGAGTGAGAGAGAGATGGAGAGAGAGGAGGATGGATGCGGTGGTCGTGGAGGTGATCGCCAGAGAGAGTCGCCGCCGTCGATAGTGGCCAGAGCTTGTCGAGATCGCCGGAGAGGAAGAGGAGAAGGAAGAGAGAGAAGAGAGTAAGAGAGAATGAGGAAGAAGGAGGGGCTCGCACAGGTTCTGTTTGGAAAGTTTAAAACGCGTCGAAGGACAACGACGCCTTTCATTACACATAAACTGAGGCGGCAAAGCAGAATTTTGAAATGTGTGAACCGTCCACAGTTCACGACGCGTTTTACATTAAACTGCCAGTTCTGATCAGAACCGTACCGGGCACAATGATTAACCGCGTCGTTACAATACGCCACGTTTCAGTAGATTAATTATAGGATTAATGGCAGAATTCTGTGAAAAAAGTAGGAGAGAGAATTGAAAGGCGTCTACCTACGTAGACGCATTTTAGGCATAATATGGGATTTTAAGGAATTAATCTTTGCAATTTCGGAATTAATTAAGGTTGAAAGGCGACTTTCTGAGTGGATGCGATTTACATTTAGTAAATCCGAAACTTGATGTTTTAAGGAAAAATCATGATTTTAGTAAAGGAAAATTTCTGAATAAATCACTGAACATTAAGGGATGATTTTTATCGTATAAAGGATGAATTCTTCATTGAAAATAAAAATTGAAATTACATCAAATGCAAGATAAGGAAGAGTTTTCAAGAACGAATTGTCTGAAGCTCCTTTACATATATCTCCGACAGTCCTCTATTGGCTTCATGAGAAGGTTGTACACAATGGGAGAACCCGATGTTCCACAGAGTAGCAATGAGCTCAGTCGCCTCATAATCTTCGTCGGTTTCCAATGTTTGCTTCTTTATTGGAGAGAGATTGGAAAACTCAGGAAATTCGTAGCATGGCATGCCAACTTGTGGATGACAATGATGTGGGTTATATAGAACTAACTCAGTAGCCCCGATCAGTCGGAGTTCTGTACCAGCACTACGGCGCACGCGAATTCGTTTCTTTATGAGAGAAAGTGGTGAAGATTCGAACCCATACTTTGGCATTTTCTTCAAATAATCACGCCAATCAGCTCGAGTCTTGAGATTGGACACCCGATTGATCATCTTGTCATCGAACTTCACAATGTTGGAGAAGTGGAAGATGGGACTTTGTTCATATATTTGAGATATTGATAAAATGTTAAAATGATCATTTAAGGGCAATCATATACATCATACTCATGTTTTTATCTGCAAAATAGTATGAAATGATAGATAATTGCGTAACAAGTCCAACGATACTAATTTCATCAAATTCTGACTTAAATACATCGTCATTTCATGTGATTAAAGGAACATAGCGCATTTGCGGTTTTTCGACAAAATCGAGACGAAATGAATAAATATGATGATATTTTTATGATAATGCGCTAGTTTATATTTATTTTATGTGAACAGGACATGCCGATGACGCAGTGTTCGAAAATTTGGAGGAGGTCTAGTGTACGAATTTCAACTAAAACAAGGGTAAAAATGCAATTTGATTCCTTCCTTCGCTGGAGTTTCCCAAAACCCACTATTTCCTTTCTTCTTCCCAATTTCCCAAACCAGAGTCCTACTTCTTCTCCAATTTCCTTTCCCGCACACACTCCTCTCTATATATATCTCACCCTCTCTTCTTTTCTAAAAAAAAAAAATCTCTCTCCCACGTTTTTGTTTTCCAGTTTCCTAGCCGCACTCTACTCCCCTCTCTCCGATTTCTCTGTCTTCTCTCCACCTTATTCTCCTTCTCTCCCGCAGATCCGACCCTCTCTCTCTCGGTTTCTCTCCAGCAAGCTTCTCTCCTCCTTCTTTCCGGTTTTCTTCTCCTCTCTTCTTCCCAACAGCTCCTCCTTCTCTCTCTTTTATTTCCTCTCTTTCAGCAACCTCTTCCTAACCCAACTCTCCCTCCGCAGCCTCTCTCCTCTTCCTCTTCTCAACTTGTCCCAGCATCGCTCTCTCCCCGGTGCTCTTCTTCTCTCCTCCTCTTTCTCCTGCCCTCCTACCCTCCACCGGCGCACCAGCAACAGCAGCTGCAAAGCTCCACAACAGCACGCATGCATGCATGCCCGCAGCGCTTGAAGCATCCCGTGCCAACCTTCAGCAGCTGTCCAAGCGTGAAAAAGCTCCACGTCGAAGCTTGCACAACCAGCTGCGCATCCAGCGCATAGCAGCAGCTCTCCCAGCAGTAACGTGCAGCGGTTCTTCCTCCAGCGCATGCCGCACGCAGCAGCTAGCAAAGCTTCTTTCCTCCTCCTGCATGCGTTGAAGCCGACAGCAGCACCATCAACCTCCAGAAGCAGCTAGCAAAGCTTCTTTCCTCCTCCTGCATGCGTTGAAGCCGACAGCAGCACCATCAACCTCCAGAAGCAGCTTCACGGCTTCCAGCAGCCGGCTGAAGCTCCTCCACGCCTGCATGCCGGCGAGGCCACCTGCACCTCCGCGGCAAGCTCCTCCACGCAGCTTCCATCCACGCACGCCGGCGGCCCCCTCCCACCTGCAGCGCCGGCATCCTCCTTCCTCCAACCCAGCAACATCCAGCACCAACCTCCCTCTCCTACGCGAACCAGCCTGCACACCACCTAGCTGGTCTCCACGTCAAGTTCCCAGCATGCATGCCGGCTGCATCTCCATGTAGCCAACCAGCAACACCACCACCTGCAGCAGATGCGCCTGAAGCACCAGCTCCTGAACCACCTCCACGAACCAGCAGCTGTCCCAGCGTTCACAGCAAGCTTCCAGCCTTCCTCCAGCGCACAGATTGCATGCAAACGTGAAGCCTCCACGTTGCCGGCAGCAGCAAAACATTGAGCCGGCAGTCTCCACAAAACCCACGTATTGCTGTTAATCTATTTTTTTCCCTTCCCCTACTAGTATTAGTTTATTTATTTAGGATTAGTTAAGTGTTATTTGACATTTTGTTTATTTAGTTTAAGGTTATTAACCCAACAAATTTTGCAATTTGTCTCATGATTTTTAGTTAATTAGTAATTTACACCTAGTTAAATAACAATTTCTTTGTTAAATTTTTTTAGTCGTGCTTATTTTTCAATTGTGTTTGCGTTTAATTTCTGAAAAAGAAAAGAAAAAAAAAGAATTTGTTTAATTCAAGCAATTATGTTTTTAGGTTACATTAGTTAATTATGTTTTAGTTTAATTAAATAATTAATTTCCTTAAATTTTCACTTATTTTTTTAGATTAACTAAAGTCCAAAGTTTTCAAAAATTAAAATTCTATCTCCCTGTGGATCGACTCGGACTCATCACTATTAATTTTCAAAATTGAATTTGAGTGAGCCAGATAAATTTAGATTGAACGTTTTTCATGTGTTTAACGACGCACAAGTCGAAACGATCAGATATCCTAGGAATAGTTCTCTCATTGTGATGCAACTTGAAGTGGAATCCAACTCACAGTGAAAAGAGTAACATACAGCCATGAGGTGCCTAACTTAGAAGCTGCAGAGAGTCCGCTGTAGAGATAGGCTAGGACCGTTGTGCCAATCGGCTTTCTCTCAAAGATCCCATTGATTGCGCTTATCTGATCATCTTTTAGGATATTATCTTGGGAAGATAATAGTAAAGCTCCAGCTAAGCATGTGGTGAACGCTTTCATCACGGCTTTTATTTCTTCATCTTTGAGATCTTCAATCTTTTTCAAGGTCCATTCGGCTAACTTTGTAAGATTAATTCCTTTCTTCATAAGACAGCCTTGAATTTCCTTTGAACTCTTCATAATCTTTTCTAGCAATTGTTGGCCAGTGATTCTGTCCCTCATAAGCATCATATCACTCGAATATGGTTCATCACAGTTCATCTTGAGTTTAGTAAGGCCCAATAAGAATTCGGCCTCTTCAAAAAGGATATTGGCTTCAAAAGTAGGGAAAAGAAATGTATGAGTTTGTGGATGGCACAACTCAACTAAAGCTCCCGTAGCCGCCCAATCCATGCTTGTACTTTTATATTGTTTGGCATGGACAACCAATCTTTGGATATGCCACTTGGAAATATATGATTGTATGGATATATTGATCTTGTTCACAAGCTTTTGGATCCAAAGGAGTGAAGAAAATCTTCTTGGACCAGGGAAGAAAAGATATTCCTAAAAAAAAAAAGAAAGTTTGGAAAATTCTATCTTGAATTGAAGAACATGAAGAACAATGGAGAATATGGAAGAATATGGAAATAGAATTGAATAAAAGAGGGATTAACTTACTTGTAGGTTAGGATCTCTCCTGCTAAGATGATCTTTCACTTCATAAATCTTCTCAAGTGTTTTTCTCATCCTCTTATTTGAAAATCCATCTCTTTCCTCAACCTTGAGCTTTTTCCTCTTGAAATCTTAATTGTTCTTGAGTTTTTGGAGAGAATCTCTTGTTTTGATCTCTAGATTGTGTATGGATTTGCCTTGATACAAGTCATAGAAGCTTATGTATAGAGGTTTGCGAGATTGAAGAGACTTTTCCGAATTGGAGAGAGGATATACATTAAAGAAAATTGGAGTCCGGATTGAACACAGGGAAACCTATTTCTGCGACTTAAAAGGCGTCTAGGGACAGCGACGTCATTCAAATGACGTTGGCTCGACATGAAGCATTTCATGATTTTCCTGTTATTTTTCCGAAATTCCATGTTTATCTATGTTTGATACATAATTGAATATTTGATTCTAATGGCGTCGGCGTGACACGATGCATTTCATGGTTCTTCTATTATTTGCCCGAAATTCCATGTTTGATGTTTAATTGAATATCTACTTGAAATTACTGATAATTTCTGAGTGCAGAAAATTAAAAGAAATGATAACAAAGCTGATAATTTCAAGAAGATCCCACTTGAGAGTTAATGAGTCCCGACCGTGACTAAAAAGACGGTTATCTCTATCCCTGTATTCCATTATGTGATTTGCATTAGCATTATTATATGTTAAATATTTATTAGATTATATCAAGGACTTTTTTATTTTTTATGAAACTAGAATTTGAGTTCCCCTTCAATAAAAACAGTGATAATTTCAGAAAATTCTTAATTGCATGGATAGGCCGTTGGATTGTTAATTGATGAGGACGATGGTTCTGCTTTTGTAAAATAGTGCGTGGACAAACGAGCTTCGGCTTAGCACTAAATTACAGAATTGGTATCTTGACTCATTAATGACAATTTAACAATATTATCCTTGATTAATTTATATTTTATTTGATTTTATATTTTTCTTTTAGCCTAGTATGCATCATGTAGGACTTTGATATAATTGTGATAAGCATTAATTCTTGATTAAACTTCAAACCATTGATCAAATAGATCCCGACATGATATGAAATATTCCATTCTGAATTGAGTATCTTGATTATCTTTGAGGTTCACTTGAAGATATCTTTGGAATTCTATCCTTTCTTGAACTCTTTATCCAACATTTCTTGTTTCCTTTAAGATCCATCATGGTTGCAGCACTTCCACATTAGCTGGTAACCGTTCCCCATGATGAAACCTGTAAGGTTTGTGATCTAGGGTACTTCCCAATCGTGGAGGGACCTTATTTTATTTTCTTTGTTTCCTTCATCCAAACAAGATTGATTCCATTGATCTCTTTGAGTTATCTTCACTGATCATTTTGAGAAAAATTCTCATCATGTGATGTTGAGAGCGTGTCTCATCACACTTTGGCATCACCTTTCCAGTACATTCCATTTCATTTCACTCCCTTGCAAAGTCAATGCCAATGTGGGGCAACTGTAGACACGCTAATTTTGACTTCATTTTGAGTAAATTTCATATCATATAATAATGCCCCAAAGTGGTCTGATATTTAATCATTAATTGATCTTTTATTTAATTTTCTGGAATAATTGTTTCTCTAAATAACGTCATCCAAGAAAGACGTCATTTAAGTTTATTAATGAAATTGATTTTAACTCAGATTTTTAATCGAATATGAAATTATCCTAAAAGACGTTGCCCAATGGAGACGCCATTTAGGATTTTAATCATATTTTGATTTTTAATTAATTTATTAATTGACTGAAAGATGTATGTCCATAACGACGCCATTTAGGTTTCCTAAGTATTTATGTTTCTTCTTTCCGAGTTTATCTTTATCTTAATTAAGCTAAAAGACGTCTCCTTTAGGCGACGCATTTTAGCTGATTACAGATAATGATGAATTAGCTTGTGTTTATCTTGTTTCTTCAGTTTGATTAGTTTAAAATTCTTTCATGTTGATCTATAAGTGGCCGCGAATGCGCATGAGAGCCTTAAACTCAACTCTATATAAATCATATCCTTGGTCAGAAAAGAAAGAGAGAGATGACGTCCAAAGGCAAAAAGCATTCAAGCATTGAAGGATCGAGGCACTATGCGACTACTTTCAAGAGAGAGAAAGCTTCATCATATTCTTCCCTTCTTCATCCTTCAAGATCATTCAAGAACCAAGGCTTTCAGGGGCCATTCAACTTAGTCTTCTCAATTAATTCTTAATTAATCTCTGCATATTTTTCATTGATTTCATCATATTAGTTTCATAGTTATGTTCATCACATCACTTCATGCTATTCACACAACACTAGCATATTTTTTTTAACCCACATACTAAGGGGTTTTAAAGACCACAAAACAAGTGAGTTCATCTTGTTTGAATTGCATGATTAGAATTCTCATTAGAATAGATACTACCTCCATTTAGTTCTTATTAGTCTTTCTCTTCTTTTCACCTCATTCTTTGAAAGGTACAAAGGAGTATCAGAAGATCAACAGGAAGGAATCAACAAAGAAGATTTGAATGATCCTCAAAGTCCAATCAACATTCAAAGCAAGAACAAGATTAAAAGGACTCTTGTTTTTCGGCCGGCTGAAGAGAAGGAATTAAGAACTTCAACATCTCCCACGTCTGAAACAGGTAAGTAGTCATCATTTTATCTTTTGAAGCTTTTTAGTCAAAAGCTTTCTGGCGATCACACTTAGTTTTAATAAGTTTCATTGTCATATAATCAACATAAAATTCATGATTTCACACATCACAATTTGAACACTCACAGTATGCAAGTTGCAAAGGTCCATTTGTGGACTGAAGCAAGCTTCCCGTAGCTAAAACATAAGGTTTGATGAGTCAATCAAATCTTATGGTTTCATTAAGAATGAAGATAAGTCTTGTGTATACAAGAAAAACAATAAGAGCGCAATCACATTCATGGTTCTTTATGAAGGATTTGAGAGAAGCATCTTACGTATTGGGAATACAGATCTATAGAGATAGATCAAAGAAGATGCTTGCCTTAACCCAATCCATGTACATAGAAACTATTGTCAAAAGGTTTGGCATAGAAAATTCTAAGAGAGGTCTCATACCGATGAGACATGGAATTTATCTCTCCAAAGGTTAGTCTCCCAAGACTTCTGAGGAGAGGGCAATGATGGATAAGATTCCCTATCCTTCAGCCATAGGTTCCATCGTGTATGCCATGCTATATACTAGACATGATATTGCATATGCTCTAAGCGTTACGAGCAGGCATTAGGCAAATCCAGGTAATGAACATTGGAAGGCTGTGAAATGCATCCTTATATACTTGAGAAGAACTAAGGATATGTTTCTAGTTCGTAAAGGAGGAGACTTAAAGCTGCAAGGATACACTGATTCAAGTTTTCAGTATGATCCTGATGACAACAAGTCAACATCAGGTTTTATCTTCACACTCAACGGGGGAGCAATAAGCAGGAAAAATTTCAAGTAGGAAACCACTACTGATTCGACAACGGAAGCTGAATATATTGTTGCTGCTAAAGCCGCCAAGGAAGCTGTCTAGATGAAGAAATTCATCAACGATCTTGGTGTGGTGGAAAGCATCTCTAGTCCCATCCCATTGTTATGTGACAACAATGAGGTGATTGCTCAAGTAAAAGAGCCGAAGTCTCATCAGAAGTCGAAGCACATTCTGCAGCGCTTTCATCTGATCAGAGAGATTATTGCTCGAGGAGATGTCGTAGTGGAGAGAGTTCCTTCAGCCGACAACATAGTGTAGACACGCTAATTTTGACATCATATTGAGTAAATTTCATGTCACAATAATAATGCCCCAGAATGGTCTGATGTTTAATCATTAATTTTTATTGATTTTCTCTTAAGATTTGTTGAATCACGTCGCTCATGCGTGACGCCATTTGGATTCATAGCAGAAATCAATTCGGAATTAAAATTAGTAAATTTATGAGGATTTAACTGAATAGCGTCGCCTATGGACGACACTATTCAGGTCCTAATCTACCTAGGTTTACGATTTCTAATTCTAGTTAATTTTCTAAGTTATCTAAAGCACGTCGCGCACGTACGATGCCTTTTGTGTTTCCTAATTGTTTTTGGTTTCCTTTTCCGTATTTATTTTTATTATGGCCACATTAATTAACTAAAAGACATCCCCCTTGAACGACGCGTTTTAAGAGTTTCTTAATAAACATGAGTTGGCCAAGATAGTCCAGTTCCAGAGGTTGGAAGGATTTCCAATTCCCTTCATGATCATCCAGGACAAGTCCGAGCCGCGGGAGAGTAGGGGTGTGCACGGTTCGGTTCGGTTCGGTTTTGGAGGAAATTTCTTCAACCCGAACCGAACCGAACTTACATTTGAAACCGAACCGAACCGAAATTTTTCGGTTCGGTTCGGTTCAAACCGAATTTTCATATTTTATTAATATTAAATGTATATATATATATATTTAACATTAAAATTATATTTAAAAAATACTTATTTATACATAAATATGTATATGATATTAAAATATTAAAACATTTATATGCATAATGTTAATATAAATACTTATTTACTTTAAAAAATCAATTTATTCGATTTTTCGGTTCGGTTCGGTTTCACAACTTTGTGAAACCGAACCGAACCGAACCTGACTCCAAACCGAACCGAACCGAACGGTTCGGTTCGGTTCGGTTCGGTTTTTCGGTTTTTATGCACACCCCTACGGGAGAGTCCTTTTGAAGGCCAGAATACCCTTGAATCACTTCTTATAAATACATATAGACATTGACCTTTAAAAAAGGTTGGCTATTGGAGAATTTGGAGCTTCCAACAAGATTTTTGAAGGCCCTCAAGAAGAAGAACGTAGACAGCAAGGGAAGATTGATCTTCTTCATCCTTTTCACTCTTTGAAACCCATTGAAGACCAAGGCTATGGAGGGGCCATCCTTTTCCTCTCTCCTTGATTTTTTCCATTGAATTTTGATAGATTTATATAGTTTAGATTTTTGTTTTCATACAGTTCTTCATTGCATCACTTCATTACACACGATCACTTCATATTTTCTATGCCTATACATCCTTTGGGGGTTTAAAAGAACTTAAAACAAGTGAGTTCATTAGTTTAGTTGCACGATAATTTTGCTGAATAGAATAGATACTACCTCTCTTTAGTTCTAATCTATTTGTTTTCTTTTATTTATTTTTTAATCTTTCTTGCAAGGTTTGAATGAGATTTAGAGGAAAGCTTGGAGTTTAGACGAAAGAAGAAATACCCCCAACGAACAAGAGTAAAAAAGGAAAGAAGGCTCTTTTCTTTCGACTGGCCGAAAGAGAGGAACAAAAGAACCCCACACTCTCCCGATTTTGCAAGGTTAGTAAGCGATCACTTTTCCTTTGAAACCCTCGGTTTTTGGTGATCACAATTTCTTTCATATTGTTAATCATAGTAAACACATGATAGCATGATGAACACACGCCCTTTTTAAGCACTACAGCTTTTTGGCTATCACGGTGGGACTTATCTTGCTGTTTCTCTTTATTTACTCTTGTTATTTCCATTGGGCACCTACGGTGCACCGCTTGTGTCCCTCGGGCACGTTTGATGGTTTGTTGGTTGGCTATTTAATCCTTATCCCCACGTACACCTCGTGCACATCCCCCTTATGGCAAAATCTTGCCCTCCCTTAATTGCCTTAAGAAGTAGTATTGGAAAGTGTGTTTTGTTTGAATTAATATCCATGATGTCGCATGATTAGCCTCTATATTTAACTGTTTTCGCATGAGAAGTTGATCTATTATTCATCCTTTTATTTGGAGAGGGGATTGCCCCTGGTTTTACTGTCTGTTTGTTGTTTTCGGGACCCAAAGCGCGTCTGCACAGAGCGACACGTTTCATTAAGCGTGTCACCCTTTGAAGATGCGATTTAGTGCCCCTTTTATCTCTCTTGCTACCCGAGTCACTGTGAACAGGAGGGGCTACTGCCTTGAATAGCATCTGCGAACAGTGACGCGATTCAAGCTCTTTTCCCTGTTGGTCATTAACACTTGGATCATTGATTTCATTGTTACCTATACTTATTTATTTTACATTAGAGACCGTCCAGGCCACATGTCATTTGCATCAGGGCTCACCCCCCTCCTATAGGATCACCTCTCTTAGCATCCTCACCTCTCTTTGACTGGGTCGGTTCCTCGGTCAGACTAGAGTGGTTGATGTTAAGACCTTCGTAAGTCCCCAAAAGTAAGGAACTCCTCTTTGTTCATCGGGCCGGTTGTACCATTTGAAGTCCCGGGTAATTATTCATACCGCTGTGAGTGAAGCCGTAGAGCATAACGGCGAAAATTGAATTGAAATTAGGATCCTACCCATTAAGAGAACTTGACTTTAAAAATCCAATTAATCCAGCAAGTAACTCTCAAAACAGCGTAAGCATATACTTGGTTGTTAATCTGTGCCAACTTAATTGAAATAATTGTCATCTCAACACAATGATGCTACGTTCAGGTAGAATCGTCGGCATGGTTGCCTTTGAACAAGAAGATCTGGTCGAGTACGAGGGAGATGCTTATGCTCCTCAAGTTCATGGTGCATTTTATTCTGAAGATGAAAGAGACGCCTATATCTCTAGTTATCCTGACCAATTCCAAATCATACACGAGGGAGATGCTCATTCCCCTCAGTTTCAAGATGATTCAATCTATGATCAATACCATCCGGATTTGGGCGATCAATTATGTGTCCATGTCATCTCCAATCCAACCTTTGAAAGAGCCCAAGACCAAGTTGGGCCCTCTGCCAATCATCCTTCTGACCTTGCTACCCTCATGGGAGCTCTGTCTAATCATGTGGATCATCGTCAATTTGACGCCATCCAATCCATTCTAAAAGGGAAAACTCTTCTGCATCCTTCTGAGCCAAGTCCTTCGGTTCACCCTTCTGCTTATCCAGCTCCTACTCAGGCTATGGAAGGCCTTCATATTTCCACTCCTCGGCACACATGCCCTCAACAATTTGGTTCACGACATCCTGTCAGACAACAAACCCCGATTTATCAGAATGCCTTCGGGCACGGTGTGAACGCCGCCAGTTCACAACCTCACTATCCTCGCATCCCTGCTTATTCACGGAGGCAGTCTTTTCAACAGCCACCACCTCCACCAGCAGATTCTACCACTCAACTCCTACTTAATAAATTTTCCTAGATGGATGAGCAGTTTAAGAATCTTGAAAAGAATATGGACAACAAGGCCGCTCCCGAATTCTCTGTCCTTGATTTGCCAGTATTCCATCTTTTGCCTTCTGAAATGCCGGTCTACAGAAAGTACAATGGCACATGCAATCCTTTCCTTCACATTAAAGAATTCCTGTATGAATCATCATTTTGGCAGCATGATAAAAAAGCGCTAGCTTTCCTCTTCAGAAGATCATTAGAGGGATCAGCCTTGGAGTGGTTCTTCTCTTTAGACCCAAGTGAGGTAGAGAACTTCGACATGGTGTCAAAGAGGTTCCTACAAACATACAAAGATAAGGTGGTACCTACCTTGTCCATCACTGACTTATTCAATGAGAAGATGAAGCCGGATGAAGACTTCATAGTATTCGCCGATAGGGTGGCGAAGGATGGCTGAAAAGATAAGAGATCACATGTCCGAACAAGAACTGGTAAAGATGATGGTTGCCAACGCCACCCCACAGTACAAGCTAGTATTGACACTAAATAACTTGACCACCATGGTAGATCTATATGAAAGAGCACATTATGCTCAGAACGCGTTCAAAGACTCCACCTTTGCTAGTGTCTTCGATCATCATCGACCCAATAGACCTCCACCTCAGAAGTCTATTATCCCCAACTCTTCTTCTATGGGTCCAAGTACCGAGGGTACACTGTCTCATGAACAGGTCAGTATAATGAACAATAATCAGCCCCAGTTTATAAGGAATCAGCAACAATATCAATCACCGAGGCCTCAAAACCAACAGGGTTACATGCCTCCTACTTAGCAGCTTCAGTCAGCACCACAACACCCCCCTCAGCAAGTATACAATCCACCTCCGCAGCAGCCGAATTATACTCATGTTCCTCCTAATGACTATACACAACAGAGGAAACCTCCTGGCCCCAAAAAGCTACTGTAACGACACGCCACCCTATAATCGGAGATCCGATTACTAAATGGGTACCGAATCATTAAAATTTGGAGCCAAACCAGGATCTCGATAAGTCTGGAAAATAGATGATAAACTAAGCTAAACATCCACATTACATTGAATTGTAAAGGAAGTGCAAGAATTAAAAATTATTACAATTCAACTTGACTCGGCAAATAATTACATATTCCAACTGAAAAGAAGTAATTAAGCATACAAGCCTAAAAGGAAAATAACAACTACATCGGGACATACCCCGGGACAGAGGCTGCTGACGCGCAACCCGAGACAACACCCTCCACGCTATGCTTGCCTGGAACCCTCACCTGAAAACCACAGGCGGTGAGTCTCATCGAAATGGACTCAGTAGGGATCCTTCGATCCCCACCACCCACTCACGCACCCATAAGTGCAACAACACGAATATAGGCAATTTAAATAAATAAAGTAGTAAACACAACTCCCAAAAATTCTCAACTTTTGATATAAAACGCATGCATTCATAAATGTAACATGCACAACTCTGAAACCACTCCACCACGGAGTCTACAACCAACGTCTCGGCTAAACACGCAAACCACGCGGCCGAACGCGGAAAATACCGACCCACTGAGATCAAACAACAACCCTTCGGATAGCGCGCTGGCTACTCCGGCCTGACCGGCTCTAGGTGGTTCTACTTCCCTCAGCACGAGTGACACTCCGAATGTACCACTCCCACACCGATACTAGCTATACCCCGGGGTACACCAGGTGACCCTCTCTCTAGGCGTCACCTCACCACTCCCACACCAACGTCGTGTCACTCCTACACCGACACAGGGTGCCTTAGCGCTAATAACTGTTACTTTAGGTCCACGATCGCACAAAACACGTTACAGTGCAATCCGATCATGTAGAAATCATTGACCTCGAAATATGGTTTTAAGCATGTATTTTAACCAAACTATCTAACAATGTAAACACATGTAAATTACATGTATTAATGAGGTTCTGTCTTGAATCGCGTCGCCTATGGCCGACGTCATTCAAGACTCCTAAACTGGTTCATGTAAAACCTGGCCTCAAAAGATGGCCTAAATCGCGTCATGCAAGGTAGTCACCTTTTAAAAGGCGTCGCTGTCTCTAGTCACCATTCACGACAGAAACAGAATCAGGGCTCGGGATGAACTGGGTTAAATCGCGTCTTGGGAGGCAGCCGCCAATTAGAATGGCGTCACTATCGCAAGACACCATTTAGCGTTCGCAAACAGGATCCCCCAGCCTTCCCGAGTACTAAAAGTGGAATTTCTTCCCCCAAATAGCATAAAAACGTACCAAAATAAGGAAGGAGGAGAAGAATCCAAATACCCGTTAAAACCTACCATTCTCCAATTTATAAAGTGACTATTTTCACCCGAAAATCCCCTAAACATGCTCCAAAGCGGGAAAATATGGTTTTATTCAAAACACAACGGAGATCGTCACCCTACTGGTTACTTGAACTCCTCCGAACTCCAAGCCGCCAAACCGTCACGCCACAAGTCGCCGCCTGTACCACCGTGGACGCCGTTACTCCACCGGGACGTCGGTCACTGTTCGGAGAGCAATATGCCGCGGAGGAAATGGTGATGGTAGTGTTGGAAGTTAGGGGCGGGTTGATGGAGTGGAGTGAGAGGAAAGCAAGGAGAAGGGGAAGGGAGAGCGAAGAGATCGGAGAGAGGGAGGAGAGAGAAGAAGATGAGAGAAATGAGGGAAAGGAGGGAGGGTTCGCGGGGTTAAACCGAAACTAGCTAAAACGCGTCGCCCAATACCGACGCCGTTCAGACGACAAAACCAGGGCCGTACTCTCGCGGCCCGAAACTAGCCCACGTGGCACCCACGTAGCACACTCTAAAACACGTCCCCCTAACAGGACGCCGTTTGAACCGCGTCGAGCAAGCTCGACGCGATAAAGAACCTATGCCCCAGCCCCACAAGGGTCCAAACCAAGGGGTCCGACACCGAAACTAACCCAATAACTGGATCCGAAATTTCAATCCTTACAGTCGGCATACCCCCAATTATAAGAATCCCTCACAGATATATTCAATTCCCTTATGGCGGCCAATGCCTTAGTGCTGCCGAAGGAAAGGGCCGTTTGGCCACCAAATGTTGACATGTCTCGTTACTATGTGTTCCATCGTCAACCGGGACACACAGTAGATGCTTGATTTCACTTTCAGGATTACATTCATGATCTCAATGATCAAAGAGGGATTGATTGGGAGGAGATGAAGAAGTGCATAGCCGCCTTAAAGGCGAGAAGACCACAGCAGCAGTAGCAGCAGCCACAGCCACCACAGCAGCAGCAACCAATCCAAAGAGCACCGGTACAACAAGCAGCACCACAGAATATGGGCATAGTACAGAACCCGCTGCCGGAACATCAAAACCAGATCGCCCCCATTTTGACGGGTAGCCAGTCTTAGGCTAGTAGAGGGCAATAGTGGAAAGTAGAGGATTCTTCCTCTATCTATTCAACAAGTCATGTATCAAGCACTGCCGAGCAACCGCCTCGCCGCATCCTCCGCATACCCAAACCACAACCCATCACCATTAAACCTATTACACCATCCACCACCACACCTTCATTAAACAACCCTCCGCAAACCAACTATGCACCCCTCATGCCATCTAAACCACTACTCGGTATACCATTCCCTACATCACCTGCAACAACCACTCACCCCGGTACCATACAACCCTCTAAACCGCTCATCCGTACGGTACCTCCACTAAATAATCCGTCACCATCACCCATTTACCCATACCTACAACCCTCCAAACCACTCATCCGAGTCCCCTTACCTCCATCAAATAACCCACCAACACCCGCTTACCAAACCATTATACCCTCCAGCCCCTCCTCAACACAGCAGTGCTCAAGATAACGCCTGGACCTTCCACTATTGAAGAACATGCTCTCTGAAGTGGCCGAATTTTCAACAAGGTGTTCCCCTAGTCTACAGTGCGAGATGGCCCATCACAGTCGATAGAAGAGGTTCAGAATGAAGAGAGTACACCTGGTACTCACTATGATTTGTTGAAATAGCTGGATAGAACACCGGCACGTATTTCTATACTAGAGCCAAGAAGTCCTAATGGACTGCCTACAACGGTTAATGGTCAGTGTAGACGTGCCAGTAGAAAAGATCACCGTATTGTTGGTCCCTCAAGGGGATCAACCCTCCATATCCTTCCATACTTCTGAACTGGCACCATTCGCAGCAAGGCGCATGACGTTAAGTATAACTGTCAACATATGTAGAAAGGCTGTGGATAAATGTCTAGTAGATATCGGGGCATCTATCAATGTGTTACCACCAAGAACTCTGGAGCTCTACGAAGTCCCGAAAGAAGAATGGTTGCCTTCTCCCATTTATGTCATAGCCTATGATAACTCTACCCGTTTCCCTCTGGGCATGGTCTATTTGAAGGTAGAGTTAGGTCCTGCTTGCCATGCTGAGATCAAATTTCATATTTTTGAGACTGACCCTTCACTAAAAGGCATACTCGGTCGTCCTTACATTAAGTCACTTGAGGTGATTCCATCAACGAACCACCAATGCCTCAAGTTCCCTTACAAAGGACGTATCATTAAAGTCACTGGTATGCCTATCCTTACTGCAACCCGCTCGCTGAATATAAGTCCAAATCCAGTCCTTCTGACCGCTCAAAGGCCAGCCATCTCTTAATGCCAAACCCACATCCTTTCGGTTGACCCCGTTAAGCATATCATGCCTACATCTTACCCGATCGATGCCGTGAAGCGGGGGAAGTCTATGAATACCCTAGGCTGGAATATCATGTTGAAGATGAGATATCGTCCGGGAAGGGGTCTGGGCACCCAGTTGCAAGGATGAACTAAACCAGTGACAGATGAGAGAAGGATATCTAGCAGCGGCCTAGGCTATAGGCCGAAGAAAGTGAGGCATAATATTGTGGAACAACAAGAAGGCGAAGATGGTCAGAGGATATGTAAGACAATGGTTACCCCTTGCAAAGAAAATCGGGATCCCCTGACTTGGACCTTGTCCACTCATTTTGTTAAAGAGCTCGTGATTCAACATGACCACAATAATACAATAGTGATTACCTCCCATTTTGACCTGCATGATATATATTGGAAGGACTTGGCTAGACATTGTTCACAACTGCTGACATACCAGTCCTTGGAGGCTCTGCGGCCAATGAAGAGGAGGAAGACTCAAGATCCAGAATGTAAGTGGTACTGCTGGTTTGATACATGGGACTTGTATTTTGCACTGAACAGGCTATTCTTAAATCCATCAGAACCAAAGTGGCCGCCACTGATAGATGAATTAATTGAAAGGCCCGGGGCCATATTTTATAAAAGGATTTTACTGACTGAAGAAACTGATGAAGGGGAGCCGGATGACCCTTATGAAACTGGATTCACCACTGATCTTCTCTAGAGGGAAACATATCCCTCTCATGTTTTCACCCTCCACACTCTATTCCGCACCCTACTCCTGACTCCGACTTAGTCGCAGGTCATTACTGAAGACATCCCACGGGCTCTACCCATTATTATTACTATCCCCTCAGGACCTTATTCCTCAGATTCCTCTTGATCTTGAGAGGATCTACGATCTGATTTGGGATATACTGTTGTATGATCCCCCCCATCCCTGGGCATTGGTGCCATTACCTCCATCATTTCATTCTCCCCCTATTCATGTCCATTCTTGCTTTATGATAAACTTAAATAATTCACAAAAAAAAACGCCAATTTGGCAACTTCTTCCTCCCAAATCCTCGTTGAGGAAACTTCATATTTATCCGACTGTACCCCACTGCGTGGGACGTTCGAGCAAAATTCCATTCTAGATCTGCTCTGTCCCTCCTCTCGAGAGGATTCACCTGTATTCTCTCCTGTACCCCTTGATTTTCATCCTTCTTCGTCCTTATTAGGTCAGGATAGGGAGTCTAGTGAAGTTTGGGAGTCTAGTTCTAGGCAGGTCAATCAAGTTAAGAAATCTAGGAAATCTAAGGGTAGACGAGTTCCAAATAGATACTTCTAGGATTTAGCTTTAAGATGCCTTTCTTGCTCCCAAATCCCTCAGCTGTTAGAAGATCCCATTCAAATACCAAAAGAATGTGAAGTTGATGAGTTAGTCGATGATGGGTAGGGGGTATATGAGTTGTTACATGAGAAAGACCCTATTAATGAAGAAGGAGAAGACGACAAGGACGCGGCTGAGGCGTATGCCAGTGGAGTGAAGAGATTTGAAGAACCCTCAGCTGCCGTAGAAAAGCCTACCAAAGAGATTAATCTAGGGACTGAAGATGAACCTAAGGTTGTCCTCGTCAGTAAAAACCTATCTGAAGTAGACGAAGCAGCAGTGGTCCAAGTTCTCAAGGATTATAAAGATACTTTCGCCTGGAGCTATGAAGATATGCCGGAACTAGATTCTTCCTTAGTGGAACATCGATTGACATTGAAAGATGGAGTTAGCCCGGTTAAACAGAAATTGAGGCGATTCCACCCCCAGATGGCTTTGAAAATGAAAGAAGAGGTCGATAAGCTGCAAAAAGCCAAATTCATTAGAGTTGTCCTCTATCCTCATTTGGGTGGCTAATATAGTCCCGGTTATGAAAAAGGATGAAAAAGTCATAATTTGTATCGACTTACGAGATTTGAACCGGGCATGTCCTAAAGATGACTTTCCACTGCCTCACATAGATGTACTCATTGACAACATGGTTGGCTATGAAACATTGTCATTTATGGATGGGTTCTCAGGGTATAATCAGATTAAGTTGGCAGAAGAGGATCAAGAGAAAACATCGTTCACCACACCTTGGGAAACTTATTGCCATGTCGTTATGCCATTTGGATTGAGAAATGCTGGAGCCACTTATTAGAGAGCCATGATGGAGATATTCCATGACATGATGTACATTGACTTAGAAGTATATGTGGATGATCTGCTGGTAAAATCTAAGACTAAAGCCGAGCATGCAAGAATTCTGGCAAAGGTTTTGGAGAGGTCGAGAGAATACCAGTTGAAGATGAATCCCAAGAAGTGCATATTCGGAGTATCATCAGGAAAATTATTGGGATTTATTGTAAGTAAACGGGGTATTGAGATCGATCCCAACAAGGCAAAGGCTATCAGAGAGATGCCACTTCCCAAGAATTTGAAAGAATTAAAAGGATTGATCGGAAGGTTGCAGTTTATTCGCCGCTTTGTCTCCCAGCATTCACAAAGGTGTAAGTCGTTCTACGAGCTTACTAAGCCGAGAGTCAAGTTTGATTGGGACGATAAGTATCATGAGGCATTTAATGGATTAAAGGATTATTTGGCAAGTCCTCCTATCTTGAGGCCACCATCTCTAGACAAACCTTTGATTTTATATGTTTCTGTTCTGGATAATGTGGTGGGGGCTGTCTTAACACAAGAAGATGAAGAAAAAAAGGAGAGGGCAACCTACTATCTCTCTAAACTTCTCAACCCCGCTGAGTAAAGATACATGGAGATGGAGAATACATGTGCAACACTCGTATGGGTAGTTCAGAAACTGAAGCATTATTTTCTGGCTCATGAAGTCCATCTCATCGTTAGGATGAATCCCATTAAGTTTCTTCTTGAGAGATCCATCCTCACTGATAGGTTAGCACGTTGGCAGAGCGTTCTATCCCAATTTGATATCACCTACTGTAACGACCCGCCACCCTATAATCGGGGATCCGATTACTAAATGGGTACCGAATCATTAATTTGGGACCAAACCAGGATCTAGTAAGTCTGGGAAATAAATAATAAACTAAGCTAAACATTCACATCGCATTGACTTGAAAATAAAAGTGCAGGAATTAAAATTATTACAATGCGACTCGATACAGCAAATAAATACATTCTCCAACAGAAGGAAATAATTAAACATACAAGCCAAAGATAAATAACAACTACATCGGGGCATACCCCGGAACAACCGCTGAAGGCACACCACACCCGGCCGCACACGCCGCTCTAAGTCTGCTGCGAGTCCTCACCTGAAAACCGCAGGGGTGAGTCTCAAGACAAGACTCAGTAGGGATCCTTCGATCCCCACTGCCCACGCACACACCCACAAGTGTAAAGCACAGCTAACAGAAAAGTAACAAGTGTAGTGGCAGGTACAATATCTAATTCTCTACGTGAGAACACATGCAGTCGAAATATAATAATCATGCACATTCCAAACCAACCGTTAGAAAACCCACAACTGCCGTCTCGATAGAACTCGCCGACCGTACAAACAACGGTGAGAAAAACCTCGACCCGCTGAGACCAAGGAGTAGCCCCTCGGATAGCACGCTCGCTACTCCGGCCCAACTGGCTCAGGTGACTACCCCTTCCCTCAGCATGAGTGACTCTCCGAATGTACCACTCCGACACCGGTACTAGCTGACCCCGGGGTTCACCAGGTGACCCTCTCTCACTAGGCGTCACCCCGCCCACGCCCCCACCGGCGCTGTGCTCACGCCCCCACCAGCACAGGGTGATAAAGTGCTACAATGTCACTCCAGGTCCACAGTAACTGAAAACCCAACACAGTGCGATCCGGTCACGTGAAAAGCCCGTGATCGCATAACACACATAGAACCATCCGATCATGAGGAATCCATTGCTATCGGGTGCACTAAAACATGTGCTAACCAGCTATCTAGCAGTATGAACACATTTTACTGGCATGCATTAGTGAGATTCTGTCTTGAATCGCGTCGACCGAGGTCGACGCCATTCAAGCTCCATGTACAGGTTCATATAAATCAGTCTTCAGAATCTGGCCTTAAAAGGCGTCGACGCCAGAGGACGCCGTTTAAAAGGCGTCGACATCCTCAGACGCCATTCAGCGCAGAAAACCAGGATTTTCCGAAATCTTTAAAACAGGGGATTTCTGCCTTAAAAGGTGTCATGGCTACCCGACGCTATTCAAAACGCGTCGACCACCCATGACGTCTTTTAGTCCCAGAATCCCAAACTGGTAGACTCTCAGTCATGCGATTCCTGTCTAAAAGGCGTCGTGATGGCCCGACGCCCTTTGAAAAGGCGTCGTCCATGCACGACGTCTTTCAACCCCAGGAACCAGAGTTGCCATGAGCCCGAGGGCTCCCCTTTTCAACCCAAATAGCCCCAAAATACCCAAAAAAGGAGGAGAAAGAGGGGCACACAATCCATAGGAAATCTCAATCATAGCAAATCTCCCATATCATCAAAAGAACTCCTAAACATGCTCATTCTACCCCCCAAAACCAAGGATCCACAACATGCATAAACGGGGGAAGACATGGTTTAAACACAAAGCCGTGGGAACCGTCACCCTACCTGACACTCGAACGCCTCCGAGCTTCAAGCCGTCCGCCTGTCTCGCCCCACGCCGCCGCCGGTACTGCCGAGGTCGTCCTAGCCCCACCGTGACGTCGGCCGCCGTCCGGAGAGTAGAACGCCGCAGTGGAAGTGGAGGTGGTAGGGGTAGGAGCTAGGTGGAGGATGGTGTGGAGGGAGAGGTGAAATGGTGGGAAGAAAAGAGGGAGGAGGAGGAGGGTCGCCGCCGGTCACCGGAGGAGGAGGAGAGAAGGAGAGTAGGAGAAAATGAGGGAAAGAAGGAGGGCTCGCGGGGTTAACCAGAGACTGGCTAAAACGCGTCGACATCTACGGACGCCTATCAGGTGACATGACGGCCGCTCTGACAAGATTCTGAAACGCGTCGTCCTACACAGACGCTATTCAGACAACTTGTCAGGGCCGTACTCTGACACACCCAGAGTCACAGTCTGAAAGGCGTCGACCCACACGGACGCCGTTCAGACGACCTGACAGGGCCGTACTCTCGCGGTCCAAAGTCAGTCCACGTGGCACCCACGTGGCAGAACCTGAAACGCGTCTGCCACGGTGGACGCTGTTTAAAACGCGTCTTGGGGTCCTGACGCGATTCGACTCAGAACCCCCGCCCCTCACCAGGGCCAGAACTACAGGGCCCGACCCGAAAACCGGATCCGAAAGTCTCGGTCCTTACACCTACATTCAATAGAAAGCAATTAAAGGTTATGCCATAGCAGAACATCTTGCTCATCACCCTCTTCCTTGATTTGATCCGGTCCGATCGGAGTTTCCGGATGAGGAACTGATGTCCATAGACAAAATCGATGATGATATGTGGACTCTGTATTTTGACGGAGCTCTGAACTCTCATGGTAAGGGCATCGGCATTGTTCTCCTATCACCTGAAGGTGTCACCATTCCACAAGCCTTTCAACTTGATTTCTATGTCACCAACAACATAGCTGAATATGAGGCTCTTCTTGCTAGCCTCGAGGCCGCTCATCTCCATGGTGCCACCAAACTGAGAATTGTAGGTGATAGTCAGCTAATTCTTTGCCAAGTGCTTACTAAGTATCGCACCCTTGACCCCAAGTTTAAGCCCTATCAGAAACTCACTTCAGCTTATGCCAAGCTTTTCACCAAACTGATCTTTATCCATGTTCCTCAGAATCAGAACATTCTAGCTGACGCTTTAGCTTCTCTCGCATCTTCTTTAAATTTCATGATCAACAGGCAATCTGAGTCGATCATTATTCATAGGCGTCTTTCTCCTGCCGTAAAAGACCCTTCTTTCCTTAAGGTTAAAGAGAAACTGTTAAAAAAGGTTAGAGATGGGGATATTGTAGAAAAGAGAGAAATTATGTTGCTAGATTGGCAAGAAGAAATGGAAGATGAGGATAAACTGTGGTATTACGAGATTGCTAAGTACTATGAAGATCAGTCATATCCTGAAGAGGCCACTACTGAGGAGAAAAGTGCTATCAGGAGAGTTGCTCAGAGATACACCTTAGTTGGAGGTACTCTATATAAACGTGGATTTGATGGTGTTCTCTTGAAATGTCTGGATGAAGATGAGCTTTGGAAGATCTTGGAAGGAGCTCATGCCGGAGTTTGTGGTGGCCATGTTAACGGACAAATACTATCAAAGAAAATCTTTAGACAAGGATATTATTGGCCAACCATGGAAGAAGTTTGTGTAGGATATGTCCGTAGGTGTGCTAAGTGTCAACTTCACGCCGATAAGATCCATTCTCCCGCATCTTCACTCCATCATGTTTCATCTCCATGGCCTTTCTCCATGTGGGCATTTGACATCATTGGACTCCTTGGAAATTCTGATTCCGCCACCAAGCAAAAATCTTTCATTCTCACGGCAACGGAATATTTCACCAAGTGGGTAGAAACTGAAGCATACACGGAGATCAAAGCATCAACGGTCTACAAGTTCATCATGAAGAACATCATCACCAGATTCGGAATCTAGAGCACTATTATCACTGATAATGGACCGCAATTCATATCACAAGAGTTAAAGGATCTCTACAACAGGTATAAAATTACATTGCATCATTCATCTCCTTATTATCCGCAAGGCAATAGCCAAGCAGAGGCAACCAACAAGACTCTGATAAAAATTATCAAGAAAACGTGTAAGTCTAATAAATTCTCGGACTGGCCAGAAAAATTAATTGAGGCTCTATGCGCATACCGAATTTCAATCCGCACACCTACTGGGCAAACTCCTTATTCTTTGACATTTGGAATGGAGGCAGTAGTTCTATATGAAATCCTCATCCCATCATTAAGAGTACAACTGAGCAAGGAATTTTTCATTGATGAGCATCGCTCTGTACTCCTCGTTCAACTAGAATTCTTAGATGAGAAAAGATGGTCAGCCGCTAACCGTGCAAGTATATCAGAACATATTAGCACATTTTTACCAAAAGAAAGTCATTGAACGAAAGTTTAAAATTGGTGAAATGGTTGTAAAATGAATCTTTGTAAAACCTGGTGGTCCGCGTTCTAAGCTCCAACCCAACTGGAAATGACCATATGTCATATCGCATGCTTTCCCTGGTAACGCCTATCGTTTAGTTAATGCAGAAGGGCAAGAGTTAATTCACCCCTGGAACGGTCTATATCTTAAGAAGTACTACCCTTAGTTTAAGCGATCAGCATGATGCAAGGACCAGTAGAGTTGGAAATTTTGAAAACTCAAATTCCCTTATTAATCTTTGGTAATCTAATTCAAACACATTATTGCACACAAACATGTTTGGTTCATGAGTAACAAGAGATGTGAAGCCCGAGGAACACCGAAAGCTTGACTAATAGTGGAAAAGTACAACTCATTCTTTTCAAAAGAAGACTTCTATTTTACTCTCGGCCCGCGATGATGGAACGAGGCTTAGAATAGACTACTGAAAATACCCGCCATCTTAGTAGGAGGCCGTCAAAAAAAAAAAAAAGGGAGATCCGCCCCACAAAAGCAAAAGGCAAAAAGCCAACATAAGCAAAAGGCCGCTCAACAGTACAAACGTTACCTCAAAAGGCCACACAATCAAACGAAAAGGGAGTGCAAGGTCGTTAAATACCCCGTAAAAATAAAAATGACCGAACCCCAATGGATAATAGGGTAAAGGAAGGACATCTTTCTGAGCCTCTAAAACCCTCTCGCGAGCTTTCTAGACCAATTCTTCTTTTCGTTCTAAAGAGGTGTATTCTAAATTTGAGAAACGGCCGAGGTTGACTAAGGATCGGACCATCGAATGAGTTCACGATTACAAACATATTTTAAGCATAATGAATCTGGATTAGGTTATTAGAGAATGATCTGTGAATTAAGTTAACAAATAAATCTACTCTTTTGATCCAAGTACCATGCTGGTCCTTAGATTAGCTAAATTTTTCAAAACTGCAAAAAAAAAAAATTTAAATATTCCAAAACTACAAAAAAAAAAAATTGAATATTTCAAAACCACAAAAAAAATTGAATATTTCAAAACTACAAAAAAATTGAATGTTGCAAAACTACAAAAAATTGAATTTTGCAAAATCACAAAAATATTGAATATGGCAAAATCCCCAAAAAATTGGATATTTCTAAAATTGCAATTGCAAAACAAAATATTTCAATTAGCATTTGTTTGTCACATCGCGTGTGTTGCGTTCTTTTATTTTCAGTAAGCATTTGCATGCTTGCATATTGCATTTTACTTCCTTTTAATCATCTTTATTTGTCTTCATTAAATAAAGACTTCGCCCTTTGACCCTTCTACCAAGGATACGATCAAGTAGCCAGTTACTTAACTGGGCAAGGGGCTAAGCTTGAACAAATATTTAATTTGTTTGTTCAAGCCGCGTGCAGGTATGAAGAGAAAGCCAATAAAGAAAAGTGCAAAAGGCAACTCAAGGATGAAGAAAGTCTATTTATATATCAGAAGAGTTTGTGTACAAAATGAAAGTCCATCTACAAGACTTCAAAATGAAAAGAAAATATATGATGGCAGAAATCACGGCTAGCTCTCTCCCACACCCTCGTCCAGTTGGCTCTGCACCTCATCCTGGATGTTCAGTCCTCATGTTGGCGGCGGTGGTGGTCCCATAATGCTTGGCCCAGCTTGGCCGGAGGATACCGCTATGCTGGTGGTGAAAGCACTCGCCTGTCCTCACTCCAACGCCCGTTGCCGCGCACACTGGTAACGAGCCTCTATGCTCTGGTGCTCGTGCTCCGCCACTGATAATCAGCCCTGGAGACTCTCCAATCGGGATCGGTCGCGATCCCTTTCCTCCGTCAAGATCTCTAGTTTAACCTGGAGTCGTGCAAGCTCACGAGGAAGATCACCCATGGAGAGCCTTGCTAGCTGCTCCTCCAGCTCAGCAACTTGGGCTACTGAACTGCGGGCCTGCGCCAGCTCAGCATCTCTGTCTCCAAGAGCCACGCAAAGCTCTTGGACCTGCAACAGAAGACATCGTCAGCCAAATGATCAAGCAAGCAAAGGACATCATGCAAGAAAAAAGTCAAAGATTTACCCGAGCAACAGCATCATCCTCAGCATGAGTGGCTCAGCGGATGGCTAGAGCCAACTGGTTCTGCAAGTCAGCCATGGCAGCCGCATGGACAGCAGAAGAAGAAGGACCGGCAGTAGTGGAAGATGAGGGGGTTGCCACATGAGTATAAGCAACACGCTGTAACAAAAGGGAGATTACCATCAGTATACAAGTGCCAAAATAGTTTAATAAAAAAAAGGAAGCATTCATAATACATATGTCATTCATGTATATCACACTTACCAGTTCATCCAATTCTTTCTGGACCGGCATCCTGCATTTTTCATAATATGTCTTACATTTACAAATATAAGAAAGATAATTAACAAAATGAAAGAAGCATCCATGTCATGAATATTAAGTCACTTACGTCGAGAAGCCGGAGTAGCTGGAGGTGGGCCGCGTAGTGGGCCCGGTAATGCTGCAAGTAAGCATCGCTGCTCACCGCCTACGACTCTACCGGGACTCCATACCGGTGCCAATCATCTCGCTGATCTGGAAATTTGGCGCTCCAGTCAGTGCGGGCCTGCTTCCCCCGCATCGTCCTCCCGATCCCCTCGATCTCCTCCTCCACCCACTCCTGGTGCAGACCCAACGTCTGCATCGCTAGTCTCAGGCGCAAGAGGGCTATCTCATTCATGCAGTGTAACCACACCTGACGCCCAAATCGGCCCCGCCCCTGTTCTACCCAGGGCTGTCCTGCGTCATCCATACCAAGGTACATATGCAAAATAACCTGCATTCATATAGTTTAGTCGCATTGCATATCACATATCAAATAATTAATAGAATGAATCAATAAACTATGTCATGTTCAAAGTAATAAACATTTAATAAAATGTAAATTTTAATATTCATCATTCAATCATTTAACATTTAATAGACATGTTGATGAAACATACTCTAATAAGGTGTTTAATTAAATGTTTAAACATTCTAATAAGCTATGAAACAATTAATAATTGAAAGAGAAGAATTAAAACTTACCAACAATTCTGGGTAGTCGATGAACTGACGGCGAAGGGCCGTCAACTAGTGATGTTGTCGCGCCGTGTCTATCACCGGATGCCAACGCCAGGCAAGTGGAACTGCCGCCAGCTGTGTAGATGGCATCGCTTGGCCCAGAGGGAAGTAATAATAAGTCCACACCTGCATAAAAGAAGATGTAGTTAGGATCACATGTATTGCGTAGTAAGCATTTAATGAAGTAAACAAAAATAAAATAAACTAAGTACCTAAAGAAACGGCGCGAAGCCGCTGATAGTGGTCTCCCGGTCATGTGTGACAGCGGAGAGGTCGGTGAAGAGGTGAGCCAGAAGAGCCGCACCCCAAGCATACTCACATAATCTATCAAGATCTACAAGGAGACTCAGGAAGTGATAGTAGATGTAGTCGCCCTTCGTCCCAAACAGAAGCCTACCGAAGAAAAACACCAAGAACCTCCTAAGGTCCCTATATGCTCAAACCCTATCACTAGGGTCCTGACAATACACTGCGCTAGATGCTCTTGCTAGTCTCGATCTCAGCTCGGCCCGGGACTCATCGGTCTGCTGCCTAGGCTCCTCTAGCCCTAGAGCTCTCTCTACCGCAGTCCTGAGGAGAGTTCGAGACTCTCGACCCTCCAGCCCTGTGCACTCTAATCCTAGCAACTCTTGAGCTAGTCCATGATAATCGGGTATGTGATCCCGCTCACTGCCCGACTTTCTACCCGAAGGCCGGTGATTCGGCACACGTCCTCGAGACTAGAGACCATGTGTCCCCAGGGCATTAGAAATGCCCTGCTCTCAGCATGCCATCGCTCCCTCTGCACCTGGAGCAATACTAGGTCGATCTAGAATTGCTCTATCTCCAATATCTCTCTAAACCCCATCTCCGCCAGCCGCGCCTTCTGAATGTCCGGGAGACCACGGTATGCCGCCACCACCAGGTCCCATGAGATCCTAGTCCTCATTGTCCCCTGCAATTTTCAAATAAATCATCAAATTCATCGCCAGAGAATTAATAATTAATTTCTGAAAAAATTATAATATTTCTGAATCGCGTCAAGGTATAGGGATGCGTTTCAAAAGGCGTCCCTGTCCCCAGACGCCTTTCATCACAGATTCATAAAATATGTGGCCGGCCGCTCTTTCTCCCCAAAATTGAAAGTCTAAACATATAAAATATGGTGTTTTTTAGGCTTACCAAACGTGGACCGGCTTCCTCGGTCGGTGCCGCCGCCGCTTCGCCCTCTTGAGCCACAGGTGGTACTTCTTCGGCTTCCATAAAAGCCGCCACTTCTGCGAGTCCCGCCACTGCTTCACCGGCCGTTTCAGGAACTTCCTCGACTTCGGGCAACTCCACCACTTCAATGGCGGTGACTCGACGCCGTTTTCCGACCCCTGTTTGGCCCTCCTTGCTCCATAGGACCGTGGAAGAGAGAGAGAGCTCAAGGGAGTGAGAGAGAGAGTTTGAGAGTGAGAGAGAGCGTTGAGATGAGAGAAGGTAGCCCACGGTGATCGCCGGAGTCGGAGGAGATGGCCGGAAGTGGAAGAAATGGCCGAGAATCGCCGGAAGCCCGCGGTGATCGCCGGAGAAGTAGGTGAGAGAAAATCAAAGGAAGAATGAGGGGAGGAGAAGCTCGGGCTCACGAACCCCTGTTTGAATTCAATAAATCGCGTCTTGTGACAGCGACGCCATTCAATGGCGCACAAACTGAGGTGGCAACATAAAATTTTTGAAATTTGTGAAACGCGTCCCTTGTAAGAGACACCTTTGGATTTTACCGCCTCTTTTGGTCAGGGCCGTACTACGGGAAATTTGAAAGAATTATGATTCGCGTCTTGGCAGGAGGACGCTATTCAGTGGATTAATTGTTGGAAATCTCTAGAAAATAGGAGAGAGAGAACATAAAGGCGTTTTACTGACCGGACGCGATTTAGGGTTCTTTTGAGGACAAATTTTTATATTTGAAAATTGATTAACGTTGAAAAAGTGTCTCTCTGAGTCGACGCGATTTGAATTAACTAAACCCGAACCTTTATGTTTTAAGGAAAAATCACAGTTTCATTCAAAGAAAAATTACAGAAAAATTGCAAAGCATTAAAGGAAGATTTCTATTGTATTAAAGAATAATTTCTTTGATGAAAATAAAATAAAAAATACATCAAATTGGAAGATAAGGACGAAGAGCCTTCAAGGACGAATTTTCTTGAGCTCCTTTACATATGATTTCCACAGTTCTTTATTCGCTTCATGAGGAGTTTTTACACAACGGGCGAATCCGATGTTCCATAGAGTTGCAATAAGTTTTGTCGCTTCGAAATCTTCATCAGTTCCTAATGCCTGCTTCTTGATTGGATAAAGAGAAGATATTTCTCAAAATTCATAGCGAGGCATACCAAGTTGAGGATGACACCGATGTGGATTGTAAAGAATGAACTCGGTTGCCCCGATCAGTCAGAGTTCTGTGCCAGCACCACGACGTACTTGAATAGTCTTTTCCATGAGAATAAGTGGTATAGATTCAAATTCAGTTCTGGATATAGTCTTGAAATAAGCAGGCTAGTCAGCTCGAATCTTGAGGTTGGGCACTCGATTGGTCATGTTCTCGTTGAACTTTACAATGTTGGCAATATGGAAGATAGGGCTATGCTGATATGTCTGGGATATTCTTGGAACTTCTTCTTCATTATGGTTGAACTTAAAGTGGAATTCCACCCATAGAGCTAAAAGAAGTATGCTGCCATAAGGAGATTGACCTATATAAACTGCAGAAAGCCCACTATAGAGGTAGGCTAGAACCGCTGTGCTAATCTACTTCCCTTCGAAAATTTCATTGACTGCGCTGATTTGATCATCTTCTAGAACATTATCTTGAGCAGGGAATAGTAGAGTTCCAGCTAAGCACGTGGAGAACACCTTCATCACATTCTCTGTATCTTCATCCTTAAGATCTTCTATCTTCTTCATGGTCCATTCAGCTAATTTAGCAAGATTGATTCCCTTCTTTGTAAGACAGCTTTGAATTTCCTTTGGATTCTTCATAATCTTTTCCAATAATTGTTGACCCATGATTCTTTCCCTCATGAATATCATCTCACTCAAATTAGGTTCATCATTGTTGACTTTAAGTTTAGGAAGACCCAATAAGAGTTCGGCTTCTTCGAAGAAGATGGTGGCTTCGAATGTGGCAAAGAGAAAAATATGAGTTTGTGGATGCCATAGTTCAATCAAAGCGCCCATTGTAGTCCAATCCATGCTTGTGCTTTTGTAATGTTTGGCATGGACAACCAATCCTTGGATATGCCACTTTGATATATAAGATTGAATTGAGAGATTAACCTTGTTAACAAATTTTTGAACCCATGGAAGTGAAGAAAATCTTTCTGGACCAGGGAAGAAAGGATACCCCTAGATAAAGAAAGAAATTGGAATAGTTCTATCATGCTCATAAAGAAGTAGAATGTGGAGAACATGTAGAGAGTTGCATAGAAAGAATTGATTAGAGAAGAGATTAGCTTATTTGTACGTTACGATCTCGCCCACTTAGATGGTCTTTTACCTCAGAAAGCTTTTCAATCGCCTTTCTCATCCTCTTGTTTGAAATACAATCCATCTTCCTTGATTTGATTTCCTTGACTTCTTCTTGTTCTTCGCCTCTTTTTCATGAGTGTTGGAGAGAATCCTTTACCTTTCCCTCTTGATTGTTTGTTGTAATGCTTTGATATAAAGAGATGAAGTTTTTATAGAGTGATTTGCAAGATTGGGAAACCCTTTCCGAATTGGAAGAGGGATGTGCATTAAGGCAAGCAGAGTTCGAATTGGAGTCAAAACAGATAACAGTTTCTGTAATTTAAATGATGTCTTGGAACAGCGTCGCCTTTTTCTCAGTTTTTTGAATTTCTGTTATTTATCCGAAAATTCATAATTGCATGATATTTAATGTTGATTGTCTATTTGCTTGAAATTATTGATGAAATTTGAGTGCAGGCAATTCAAGGAAGTGAAAATGAAGATGAGAATTTTACTAAGGTCCCACGTGGGAGTTCATGAGTCCTAACCGTGACTAAAAAGATGGTTATCTCTATCCTTATATTCATTATGTAATTGATTTGCATTATCATTACTATATGATAAACATTCATTAGATTATATCAAGGACCTTGTGGTTTTGATGAAACTGGAATTTGAGTTCCCCTTCAATAAAAATAGTGATAATTCCAGAGAATTCTTAATCGCACGGATAGGCCGTTAGGTTGTTAATTAATAAGGACGATGGTTCTGTTTTTGTGAAACAGTGCGTGGATAAACGGACTTCGGCTTAGCACTGAATTACAAGACTGGTATATTGACTAATTGATGACAATTTAATAATATTATCCTTGATTAATTTACATTTTATTTCATCTTAATTTTTTTTTAGCCCAGCATGCATCATATAGGACTTTGAAATTATTATGATAAGAATTAATTCCTGATTAAATTTCAGACCATTGATCCAATAAATCCCAACGTGATATGAAATATTCCATTCTAAATTGAGTATCTCGATTATCTTTGAAGTTCGCTTGAAGATATCCTTGGAATTCTATCCTTTCTTGGATTTCTCACCCCAACATTTCTTGTTTCCTCTTAAGATCCATCATGGTTGCAGCACTTCCACATTGGCTGGTAACCGCTCTTTATGACGAAATCCGTAAGGTTTGTGACCTAGGGTACTTCCCAATCACGGAGGTTGATCGACCTTTTATTTCCTTTGTTTCCTTCATCCAGACATAATTGATTTCATCGATATTTTCGAGTTATCTTCACTGATTGTTTTAAAAAAAGATTCTCATCATGTGATTTTGAGAGCGTGTCACATCATACCTTGGATCACCTTTTCAGTACATTTCACTCCCTTGCAAAGCCAATGCCAAGGTGGGGCAGCTGTAGACACGCTAATTTTGACATCATATTGAGTAAATTTTATGTCACAATGATAATGCCCCAGAATGGTCTTATGTTTAATCATTAATTAATTTTTATTTATTTTCTCTTGAGATTCATTGAATCATGTCGCTCATACGTGATGCCATTTGGATTCATAGCAGAAATCAATTCGGAATTAAAATTAGTAAATTTAAGATGATATAACTGAATAGCGTCGCCTATGGACGACGCTATTTAGGTCCTAATCTGCTTAGGTTTATGATTTATAATTCTAGTTAATTTCCTAAGTTATCTAAAGCACGTCATGTACGTACGACGCCTTTTGTGTTTCCTAATTGTTTTCGATTTCCTTTTCCGGATTTATTTTTATTTTGACCGCATTAATTAACTAAAAGGCGTCCTCCTTGAATGACACATTTTAAGAGTTTCTTGATAAACATGATTTGGTCGAGATAATCTGGTTCCAAAGGTTGGAAGGGTTTCCAATTCCCTTTATGATCATCCAGGGCAAGTCTGAGCCGCGGGAGAGTCCTTTTGAAGGCCAAAATACCCTTGAATCACTTCTTATAAATACATATAGACATTGACGTTTAAAAAAGGTTGGTTATTAGAGAATTTGGAGCTTCCAACAAGATTTTTGAAGGCCCTTAAGAAGAAGAACGTGGACAGCAAAGGAAGCTTGATCTTCTTCATCATTTTCACCCTTTGAAGCCCATTGAAGACCAAGGCGATAGAGGGGTCATCCTTTTCCCCTCTCCTTGATTTTTTCCATTGAATTTTGATAGATTTATATAGTTTAGATTTCTATTTTCATACAGTTGTTCATTGCATCACTTCATTACACACGTTCACTTCATATTTTCCATGCCTATACATTCTTTAAGGGTTTAAAAGAACACAAAACAAGTGAATTCTTTAGTTTAGTTGCATGATAATTTTGTTGGATATAATATATACTACCTCTCTTTAGTTCTAATCTATTTGTTTTCTTTTATTTTTTTCTTAATCTTTCTTGCAAGGTTTGAAGGAGATTTAGAGGAAAGCTTGGAGTTTAGAAAGAAGAAATACCCCCAACGAACAAGAGTAAAAAAGGAAAGAAGGCTCTTTTCTTTCGGCCGTCCGAAAGAGATGAACAAAAGAACCCCACACTCTACAAATTTTGCAAGGTTAGTAAGCGATCACTTTTCCTTCGAAACCCTCGGTTTCTGGCGATCACAATTTCTTTCATATTGTTAATCATAGTAAACACATGATAGCATGATGAACACACGCCCTTTTTTAGCACTACACATAACAGATCCATTGACAAAGCCATTGTCTCAAAATGTCTTTGAGCGTCACTTAGAGAATATGGGTATTCTGTATAAAAGTGATTGGCTTTAGTCCAAGTGGGAGATTGTTAGTATTAGGTGGTCTGAGAGCCAATCCAATACTATGTATCATTCAGTTTATTAATAATAATGGCATTAATTCATTGTGTGTAATTAGTTCGATCTATGATTATCGTATCACGATAAAGTCCATAAACGTGTGCAACAATCTTCGGATTATGATGAGATCATAATTATGGGACCGAAGACTTATAAACACATGTTCTTAATTATTCCTAGTCAGAGGATGTTTGAGATGAACATCAAACATCCGGATAGACTAGTACAGGTTTCTTCAGCTCATATGATGAGGGTGACTGATCCTATAAGTCACTTGTGTGGAAACACTATACTGGACCTGTAGGTGCTCATTGGGGAATAAGTTCACTAAATTGATCCGACCTAGAATCGCTAGATGGTATATACCTCACTGTTAACCAGCTTGATTTTTTAGTCTCGGTTGCGTAGATGATCCTTGGACCTGAGACACCAAAGATACCTTGTTGGTACGTCTCTGAGCTTTGACTTTGACTAACAAATTCTTAGCCATGGGTTATCTACAAGTCAAATGATCGGGTTCAGATAAATGCCCTCGAAGGTAATTGTGTGTTTAATATGGGATCATCCGCTCTCGATATTATGAGAGAGAATGTTCTGGGAATGATGCGCTTAAGTCCCTGGCCAGGGCGGACACTGTATCAAATAAAGAGTTATCCGATATAGATTAGCGGCATCTGATTCAAATGAATCGACCAGCTAGGGTTTAACAGTACACCATACCCTAAGTCGATTTAGGAACATTGCATGGATGAAGGATTATATCCGTACGCTAACCGATGACAAAAAGGTTCCAATAGAGGGTTGCGATAACCCCAAAGCCATCTAGGATCACGCGATGTTGCTTGGCATCCAACGTGATCGGAAGCTCGTCCGAATTTACTGTGGGACATTAAATTCGACTGATTAATTAATATATGGATATTAATTAATTCAGTGGGTCCGTAAAGAGTTACTGGGCTCAATGGGCCATTAACTGGACTGGTATTTGGGCCTAGAGGGTCACACGCAAAAGGTTTTCCAGTCGATGGATAATCCGACGAGATTTCGGATAAGTATGGGTTTTTGTGAAAAACCACAAATATGCTCATTATAAAAGAACGGCTGCTAGGTCGGGGGCCAGCAACCCTAACCCTAGCCTCCGCCCTCTCTCTCTCTCCTCTCTCCTGGGCGCACATCCTGAGGCCGGCCCTTTGGAGGCTCCGCTTCGGCTCCCGACTGCTCCACCTTCCGTCCGACAGGAGTTTCCGAATCCGCATGTCGCGGCAGACTACACGTATCCAAATGGGATCCACGAACGCCGCATCGAGCAAGGAGGCGAGGACGATCCATCGCGTGGAGAACCGCGTGGATACTGCTAGAGGCCGGGCACCTGTGCGGCTTGCGGCATCGCTCGGACGGAACCGGAGAACTAACGCGGATTCAAATCCACGTAAGGTAAATCAGATTTCCCGGTTAATTTTGTTAATCAAAACGGGATGGATCTGATCCCGAATAATTTATTTCCACTGCGTTTTCGGTCGGATCTCGACATAGCGAACCCAACACCTTTGCCCCTCTCTTCGGTTGAAAGGCAAGCTGTAGCATTGCCGGCGAAGGGTCGGCGCACCCGAGCTCCTTCACCCGAATGAAGAACGCCATTATAAGGCACCAAGAGTTGGGTATAATATGCCTCAGTGCCAACTACAAGAAATTAAGTAGCCGCTCCACGCATGCGGCAACGGGTAGCCGAAAACCCGCATCGAACATGGCTTCATAAGCCATGAACGATCTTGTTCTCGTACTATAAATGCGCTCCCCAGGTAGAGGAATGCTGAGCCGATACTCTGCAGGGATTTGGAATTTTGCCCGGATCTCTTCCAGGCGGGCCTCAGAGCAGGTGGAAGGCTGCACCGCCTCCAGATCCATTTTGACCCATTTGGCATAGGCCATGTCCCTCGACAACAGTGCTACGCGACGACTCCTCAAGAGGTAGAGCGTTGGTGTCAAGAGGAAACAATTCAAGGAAGAAAGAACACACTCAGGGAGAAGCGTTTGCAAGGAGTCTGATGGAAGTTGTTGATCGCACAAGGCCAGCGAGCAGGTTATATTCTCTGTTGGCGCCTGTTGGGGGCATCCATTCAGAGGAAGCTTTCCGCCTCCCACAGTAGGTGAAGAGATGTTCACCTCGGGCAGGTGCGACTGCCGAACCGACGCTCACTTGAAATGTGACACGTGTCCTTTTTAAATCATGTCCTCTCGCCCTTGTATGGAGGGGCGGGATGCTTTCCCATCTACGTTAAATGCACCGACCCACCTAGCATTCGGCTGCTCTGAAGGCCGTGCACTGCCCTTCGACAGGGCGGCTAGTGAAGGGGCCGAATATAGTCTGGCCAATATATGAGGTAGGCCAGCCCATTAAGGAACACCTGAATTCCCCCACCAAAGCCCAGCGGGTCCTTGCGGCCCACGTAACTAGATTCCCATAAGAAACCTTCGAGTCCGGAACAGACTTCGTTGCCCTGTTGATGCAAGGTGGATTCCTGCCAAAGGAAGCCTTTTCTGAATCTCTTTATGATCTGATGATAAGGGAAACCCGCGTCGGATAAGGAAGCCAGAATCTCGTCCCATAGGGGGACAAGATCGGACTTACCCTGTATGTCTTTCCTACGAACTCTCCGATGGCTTTGGACCTTCCCTATAAAAGAGACCCCCGATAACCTCAGGAGGTACGTTCTAATCTCTGTGCTATTCCACCCAAACTTTGGCTCTTTCCTGGACTAATTTAGGCATCGGAGGGAGTTCCTCAGGATCGGAACCGGGGTCTCCTCTGACCTATCATTGTTCTTGCAGGAGCGGAACGGTAGGGAGACCACTGTGATTTGGAGGTGATCAGCCGTTCGATTTAGATCGGACGAAGATCTGACCCAACACTTGTAAAATTATTTACCGTCAATAGAAAATTAAATGTTGTGGCCGCCCCCAAATACGAGGCCCCAAGTGTTTTGATTAAGATCTTCTACTCCAGGTTTCTTGCACCATTAATATTCCACTTGATTTCATTAGTTCATTCATTATGGAAATGGAAAAATGAGGCCTAAAAAGGAAAAATCTTTTTATTTTTCAAAGATTCTAAACCAATCAAATTGAGTGCAATACAAATGGTGCAGGCAATGTAGAGTAGACGATCTGAATCTTTTCCAAAGCTCCTAACGTGATGCTACTCTTCTGTAACTAATTAATTGAGAAGCTGAATATAAAAAATTATTTAATAGAAAACCCTGATATTTAATTTATTTGTTATTGTGTCTATTTATACTTATGCCATTGAACTCAAAGTTGATAAGGCTTTTCAACAAAAAAATTATAGAAAAGATTGACTTCCTATAAAAGTTTTTGCTTGGAATTGTTTTTTCCAACCGATCACATTTTACATGCAACGAAACGAACCCTTAGTCATGGATTTAGAAATTCAGATGCATCTGACTTTAATATATCTTGGTTCAAAGTAAAACATATTTGAATAGAAAAAGTTTTCTAAGGGAGACAAATTTATTAAAAAATGAAAATATTTTTTTTTTCCTTTAGTACTTATGGAAATATTTTTTAGCTGCTATGGAAAAGAATATTACATCCAATCATGCATATGCCAAAATCAGGAAAGGGGCCCCGGGATTAAAATTTCTGTTAACCTGAATTTTCCCAGATTGCCAAACAAGTCATTATATTATGTTTTCTACAAACAAGTTGTTTATGTAGTTTATTTTACATGAAATTAAATAGATTGTAATTTTAATACAATGCCTGTAAAAGACCGATATAAAAAAGACTGGGATATGATTAAATATGCCAATGAGCTGGACTAGTATCGAAGCCCGATCCTCGTAAGACCAAGAGAAGTGCTTGTTGCAGAGTGGGACCGCCTGCAGCAGTCAAATTGATGGTCTTGATTCACCTGAGCACGTGATTTTCTCTTTTTCTTTATTTTTTTATTATCAGACGTCAAGATTAGATGATCCTTCAGCTCGATCAAATGGATGGTCAGATCAAGCATCACCGACCACAGAATAGCTGACGAAAAGATCGGGCTTGACCTGGCCTTGCCCTGTTCACGAATTGGGACCGGCAACCTAGCCTGGACGCGTGGTTGACCATATCCGACTTCTACCTTACAGCTTGTTACCGCCTCTCCTGCAATTCTCCCACTCCCACGATTCCCACCGCCCAGGGAGCCAACCCAACATGCAGAATGACGTGATGGACGCACCACGTTTTCACCGGCCTATCAGAGATATAGAAAAGTTGAGTTATACTTGCTATATAATGCTAGGGACGCTATCATCTGATCTCCAAAATTAGATAACAATGCACCAGTAAATAAAAAATAGCTTTTTTAAAATTTAGAACCAAAGGACTACCCCAACTCGTATTTCATATTGTCTAATCTTTAATGAAACAGTTGTAAAAAAAAAACGTGATCCAAACTGTAAAAAGAAATCCAATGCAGAACTGTTTCATTGCCATCTGAGTTTGGTGCTTCGACCAGAGCAATTCAACCATCGCAAGAAGCCTCTCTCACACAACATGTTGCGCCTATCGTTAATCCTTCCTAATAACCCCTGCATAACGCTCAAATACTCTTTCCCCACTCTTAAAAGTTAAGATGACTGAATAAGAGGAATCCACTTATGTAATGCTCATAGAATTTTTCTCGCGGGCATTGTTCTTTAAGTTTTAGTTTGGATACAAAATAAAGTAGAATAAGGAAAACTTACACCAGTATTCTTTATTTACTTTTGAGTGTACAGATTTTTTTACTCGTGAGAACTGCTTATCCTGAAATGAAGAGGAACAAAAGTTAGAATTGCCCGCTCTAGTTGGAACAAGTATTATAACATTTTAGTTCTTGTATTTATTTTTTTAATTTATTTACTTAATTAGAATAGCTTAATCTGACTAGAACTGGTACAAGGCTGCCAAACTAAAATGGGAAACGTTCCTATATAAGCCATCTCAGATAGCTTATGTTGAACAAGTCATCTCGGTACCACATCGTACCAAGGTTTCCCTTAAATGCACATCAACAGTTCCGCTAAGAGTAACTAGACTTGTAAAGAATGACTATGAATGAGAAGAACTTTACAAGAAAAATGTCCAGTTGGACGTGTCTTTCACAGATGAACTAACATGAACATCTATCACTTGCTCTTATGCTTCGATAATTTTGTTGATATTCTTCCCCGCACGGTACTTGGGTCCACATTCGTTCTCCTAGGGCGCTTCAATTTCTTCCTCGTCCCATTTCTTATTCTTTGCAGGCGCTGCCGTCGGATCTCTGGATCAGCCCAACCACGACCCCATTCAGAGAAACTGGAACAAGCTCTGCCTTCTCTCCTGGAGATCAGCATGTCTGCTTCAGGGTATGCTAAGAACGTTTGATCAGCACCAGATTGCAGAAACTTAATTCCCAACTCTGTTGGTTCGGGACACTTTATGCCAATCCCAACCTGCAAATCAGATGGAATTTGTATGCAAGGTCATCTGTGTGGTGAGTCCACTGTTTTATCATGTAAAAATACATTTGACAAAGTTGAAATTTTTCATTGAAAACAAAGTGCTGTAGTAATAGTAAGCTCTATTTTCTCACGAAGGTTCAGGTAAACAATGAATGCACTGGAATGTGCATTGGCCTATGCAGGAACTGTTCCTTCTCTTTAAGAGCATGCATGTGGGGTGCTATTGCTCAGTGTCAAACCTGGGTCTCTGGAGAGCAAGCCCAAGACTAACCCACACTGAATTTACTGAATTTACTGTACAACCTTAACCGCACAAGCCTAGGCTTGGCCTACCTCCATCCCTAGAGGACCCATATGAGGCAGAAGCTTCACGTACGGTTTTAAATAATATGAAAATAAGCATTTAAATATAAAAATAATACAAAATTAATACAATAAAAGTATTTAGGATGGTTAGAAAAATCTCATGTTAAAATACAAATTCTGGTTGTGATAGATCAGGATAGGCCGAGACAAGACGGGCAAACCGGGACAACTACTAGAACGGACAAGAAACTGTCCCGTCCCATGTTCTCACTGGGATGGGACGTCCCGACTGGGACAGGCTGGGAAGGGACCAGATTGACTACTATGATACTCACCTAAAATGTTCCTTTCAAAGGTTTTGCCAATGTTCATAATATTTTACAGGGTAGAAATGACTGGTTCATAATATGTATGAATATTTGTTAAGGATTATTTTGGTGGTCATCATCATCATCCTCAAGCATTTATAGTGGCTAGATTTTGCACATTTTCCTGTTTAGTTAGCCAGACACTACATTTATGGCCTAATTCATCTAAGTTAAAAGTTCACAATTTCTTTGATTTGTTTTGCTTCATTGGGTAATCGCAAAAAGGAAACAGGCAGACGTTTGTGTTTTTTATGCTTGATTGGATATTCAGAATGGTAAACAAATGAATCAAGCAAAGGCACATGCATATTGAACTTCATGAAATAATAAGCCATATTGATATAAAATACTAACCATCAAAAAATTGAAAGGGAAAAGCCAGGATAGTAGAAATGCATGCAATATCACCTTCCAAGTAAAGTTGATAGGCATGCATGCAATACACATCCTTTAGGAACATACCATGCCATTTCTTTCCTTTATATATCCTTTATCTTTCAATATACGAGCAAGACCCTGCCACCATAGTCGATCACTTGAAGAAAATTTCTCAAACTGCAAGAATTTTTTTAAAAAACATAATAAGGACAATCACAAGATTCCATGTCATATATTGAGATCAAAAGGGTTTTTGGGATTTCAATCCCTATAAATATAGCAAACTATGAACAAGTCACTATATCTAGCGCACATAGATTGTAGGGCTTTTTGGATGTCAATCTATATAAATATAGCAAATTTGAAACAAATTATTGTATCTTGCATATTTTGATATTAGCCCCTATAAACTTAAAACTTTTTAGTTCTTAACCCCTACCATTTGCTTCCGTAAATGTCTTAACTCTACCATAGCTAAACATAAGTTTAAGTTTAACTATGGAAAAGTCACTTATACCCCTATTTAAAATTTGAGTTATCACTACGCTAGCAGCTGGTGCTGCACTGGCTGCCAGTGCAGCCAAAATTTTAAAAACAAAAAGCTAAAATTTTTAGGTCACCCAAACATGCCCCAAGTGTCTAGACAACCCGATCTCTGATTGGACAATTCAAAAAAATATAAAGAATATAAAAATATTATTAAGCTTGACCCATTAAGGTCGCCATTTACTATTTATTGGGGCTCAAAAAAAAATTTAGAGTCATTTTAAATATTTCTATGCATTTTAACATTTGTTTGAAGAATATTGCATGAATATTTGCTTCTTTCTTAATCGAAAGGATCTATTTATTATCATATTAAATTTATAAGGATTAATATCAAAATATGCAAGATACAAAGATTTATTTCGAATTCACTATGTTTATAGGTATCGATATCCAAAAAGCACTAGATTGTAATCCTCATATTTCAACCTTCTTATTTTTTAATCCCTATTGTCTACTTATCACACTTTAATAACCTAGCTACAGTTAAAAACGAGTTATTAAGTAGGTTAACAAATAATCTTTACACCCCCTCTCTCCCCCAACAGTCCACTACTGATGGGCTGGTGCACCTTGATGATGAGCAATGGACCACTGTGCCTGCAACAGTAGACTAGACCTGTACCCCCATTCTTCCGTTTCTTATAGATAGTAATTAGGCTATTTTGCACATTTTTGCTTATTTTGAAGCCAATACTCATGAAATATCCTTCCTTCTCATATGATTGTAAACCAGGCAACTTATTATTAAGGAACATCAAGTTTTAAGGGATTAACATCTAAATACGCTAGATACAGGGATTTATTCATAATTCACGACATTTACAGAGATCAAGTACTGAAACTTGAGCAATATTGAGTAATGACATCCAGCTATGCAATGCATGATGTCTAACAGTGGCCAAATTATGGGAGGCTAATTACTAATCATTAGCTAAAACCTTGCAAAAGAATGAGGAGCTGGAAATACAATGATGAAGATGACATGCTTGTGGAATTTATGCAGGAAATACAATGTCGAAGATGACTGTAGGAGGACAAAAGTTCATAATTGTAACACATCCAACCCGTTGTCCTAACAATCTAGTGCTAGGTGTAGTTGTATTTGACTGAGTCTATAGATTCTGCTAAGGTTGTTAAGCATCTCAACATGGCTTTTCACTGTTAAATAAATTGATTTGATTTTTAAGCACTGTATATAATTTGGGAGGGCCAAACTTCAATATTTACTAAGTCTCCTTGGTGAATTAGATAAAAACATTAAAAATATACTTATCTTGTACTCAAGTAAACAGCCAAAAAGAAATAGACAAGTAAATGTAGAGTGTTGTTACACAAAAACAATGACTTCAGCGTGACACTAGGGACTGGTTTACAGACATTTTTGAATCATAGGCATAGTCGTTGAGGCAGACACCCTAGGGACACCTGGAGGACCCCACCTAGGATTCTAGGTGCAAAAGTCAGTCCAATGTCAACCTACCAAAATATTGAGTTAAATACCCGCTTACGCAGCCCCAAGCTGTCCAAGGCATGGAATGCAAAATCGGCCGATCCCAATCCGGATCAGCCGATTTGGATCGGGATCGGCCATAGCTGATCCGATTTTGGGGGGTAACTGGCCGGAATCGACCGGGATCGGCCAATCCCGTCCGATCCTGGCCGGGATATTTCCCCCTTTTTTGTGGCCGATCCCGGCCGATTCCGGTCGATTCTCGGCTGATCCAATCTGGATCGGATCGGGATCGCCAGGGTCCGACTCGGACCCCCCAACCCGATCCAGAATTCCATGGTCCAAGGAGGCGCTGGCCACCTTCGACCTATCAGGGCCTGATAACTCCATCTAACTAAATCTGCCAGTTAATACTATTAAGTACCACCCTATGTAACCCCCAAAACCCTATCAATATTTACATCCCTCACCCCTCCACTCCCATGCATAGCACCAAGAGTATCAAATGTTGATCGCCTATCATCTCCCATCAAGTAAGGGCCTCATCGACCAGTTCTTCCAAATGGAAAAACAATCTCTCTCTCTCTCTCTCTCTCTCTCTCTCTCTCTCTCTCTCTCTCTCTCTCTCTGCTATTTGCTAATTACCTTTCATATTCAAATTATCCTCATAACCTCCTTTTTTCTAGTATTGTGTTGTTCCCCATCTACGTACTCATGAGTGGGAGTCTAAGGTGGATGACCTTCAGGGAATATCTGGCATTTTCTTCGCGTGTGCATTTCTTTTGGAAGTCAATACAAGCATAAAACAACATGTCCAAAATCAGCAGCAATTGACCATGTTGAGTTTTATTGTAATCAAAGCAATGTTTGCTGTCTATCCACAAGGTTAATCACAACTTCTGGTGGTCAGTGGATACATGTAGAAGACGACACAGACAACCATGTCCAAAATGATATTGAAACCTTGAACATCAAAATGCATACCCTAAATCTGAAGAAGTTGCTTACTTTTCTTTCAGTAAAATATGGGATCAAGCATGGAGAGAAATTTTTGAAAGATACAGTGAACAAACCTTTTCCCTTATTCCACTGACAACCATTCGGAAATTGGGTTGCTCACTGCCCTGAGATAAGATTCCATGGTTCGTTTTCCCCTGAAAGATCACAGGCTTCTGAGTAGAGAATTTGCAGCCTTAGTTGTAAGCATCTTCTCATAATTATCTTTGTTACTAGAAGAATATACATTGTTGCACAGAATAATCCACATTTTAACCAAACAACATCCATAAAGGAAGTTTCTTAATAAATGCTCTGAAACTAAAGACAAAGTCCAGAAGAAACAAAATCATGTTCATGAGGAAAACAAGAAGGTAGAAATGAAAGGCTTGTTAAATACACGTGACAAGGAAAACACTATAGCAGTTACCAAAAAAATCAAAGAGGCTAATGAAACATGCCACCAAAGGCATTTAGAGCCCTCGCAGCGAATCTAAGACTACACCCAAAAGTTATGTTTATCATCACCCTACAGAAGCTGTACTGCATTCTAAATTCTGTTAAAAAACTATCATTTAGAAGGGGGGGTGGAGGGTAACCAAGACCACCATTGAACTACAGGAAGACAGCCACACTACTACAGACATTGGTTATAGAAGCCAGAAACATTTCATTTTAGGAGAATTTTTGGCTTAATGGGCCTAACAGATAAACCAATACACTCAAATTGATCCAGTGATGTCTGAAACATGACGAAGGAAAACTGCCCAAGAATGAGGACAATTGATACAAACTTTGGGGAAGAAGAAAATGTTGTTGACTGTATCCATTAGAAAAGCAATATACAGATGCAAATGCAGAGTCTTTATCCCATGTACGATCTATCACAGACTCTATGGAAGAATAGATCACAGAAGACCAACTATTTGAGGACAACATTACAGAGTATTACTAGAAGTTAAAACAGAAACAATAAAATGAAGTCCTAAAACCATGCCATCCATGTATACATGCCCTTCACAATATATCATCACACTATTTCACCCTTTTAAAATTATGGGGATTGCTTAACTTTCAACAGAGACAAAATACATTTGTTCTTAATATTAGAATTTAGCAGGCAACAATGGCATAAAGGCACATTAGGATGTCAAGTGGAGCTTAAAAAACCAGCTATGGCTTGTAATTATCCTATCCATTTACATGTTTCTTGTGCAATCTTCCCTTTGGAAGTGCTTTTAGGTTTATTTCAAAAACTCAAATACATATTCATGGCTTGTTCTTAATTTAATTAAATTCAGAAACAATTACATCCTCATGAAAAATGGAACATGCTTTTTTACAAAAGCAGAAAGACTGAGATATAAGTTGTCTTCCAAAGATGGAAAAATAAAAAACCAATGATCAAATTTAGATACACGACCAGGTTGAGATCACATCAAAATCCAAATAGAAGTGTTCTCGCTACTTTCCATGTCATCCACAAGGAGACAGAAAAATGTTAACAGAAAGCTTTTTTATCTCCACAAACAACAACAATATTAAGAGAGAAATAGTTCTTCCGTAACATTGTTGTTCATCATCATGAGGCATTATCCCATTAATCCGAAACAACCGAGGACTTAGAGAAGCCAAAACTCCAATCCTTCAACAAAGTTGACCACTTTTTAAAAAAAAATGACAAGGCTTTCCAACAAACCTTTGGGGTCATGAGCTGTTTTGATACTGCCCCTGCCACCTCCACAGACTTTTTTAGACCTTACATGCCCAAATCCTTCCATGTGGTGATTGGTGAGTAATCCTCTTCTCGATGGCTGTTCTCTTCCTTTACCATCAATTAAAGGCACACTAAGGTAACTTTTCTGTTAATTCTCCATTTCACAACTTGTGCTTGAAGTAGTTACATACATCCACCATAACATTCTAATATATTCCTTCCTTAATTGGTCCTCATGTCCATTCTTTACCACCAAACATTTCATAGGATATAGTTAATTTTATGGCTCCTATTCTTGACCAAAAAATAACCAATGAGAATAAAAAGAGGAAAGAAAAAAGAGCATGAGCAAAAGCAGCAACAACAACATGAATCAGATGTAAAGAAGTATTAAACATCATATAAAAATCTTTTCAGAAATAGAGAAATCACTTGAAACATCTTAACACCCTCATAAACCCTACAAGACAGACAAAATGATCAAAACATCCTTAACTCACTAAAAAGCATAAAAAAAACCTAAAAGAATGTAAAGTCACTGAAAATAAATTAGAGATCCCAAAACCTAAACTTATTCCAAAATTACCAAAATACCCTCTGACCCAAAAGCATTTGTATTAGGATTCAAAACCTCCTTGATCCATTACAACACCCAGTACCTTGAAACGACCATAATACACCTAGACCGTAAATGTTCACAAATTAACTAATTACTCGTCAAACCTAAATGTTCAAAACAAACGCCAAACCCCTTAAACCATGATCTTCAGTATATGCCATGGACCATTGTAAAGTTTCTGAGCTGAATTCTAGCTGCATGTTAATTACTACATTTGCGACAAGAGCATGAATGTAGCTCCATACTGCTTTACCTTGCAAGGAACCCTTTTCTACTTCCTAGCTCATGACTAAGTCACTACACTGAAGATCACAATAGGGCACTTCCCAAATTGGTCATACTGAATTAAGCATCTGAGAACACTTGGAAAACCTTGTGGTAAAATTATACAGAATGTGGAGTCTACCACATTGCAAGTAAAAACACCATGGCTGAATATTAAGAGAATAAAGAGGATATGGCAGAGTTGAATATTAAGAGAATAAAGAGGATATGTCAGATAAAAAAAAAAAAAAAAATGAAAGCACTATTAATACTTACACACTGATCTGCAAGAACCTGCATGAAAGCTTTTGCTTCCTCTGTCAGATTCTTAAGTTCTGGAGGTCCACCCATACAAACATCACATCTGCAAGTAAAGCAAAAAGAAAACTCAAAGAAATTAATAAAATGGTCCAATTGAGACATGAAGATAACAATCAAATAATTACCACAAGCTGAGAAATGTTCAACCATATTACTTCAAAGGAACAGGTAAAACTAGCAGTGTGCAAGAGGGCAGTCGCAAAGCTACTCAGAGAAGAGTAAGACAACATCCTAGATAACCATTGAAAATTGTGTCCCTAGGAAAATAAGGATTTAAACAAATGTTCATCAATTGGCTGCACTTAGGCCAGGCCAAACTAAGATCACAACCAACTTAAAGTATGTAGACCCCACCTAGGGGGAGCAACGAGCCGAGCGAACCGAGCTTTAAGATGCTCGAGCTCGACTCGTCAAAAAATTCGAGCTCGAGCCGAACTCGAGCTTTGATCCGAGCCAGAGTGAGACTCGAGCTTGGCTCCATCACAACCCACTCGAGCTCGAGCCAAGCCTCAGCCCAGCTTGGCGATTGGACCGAGTTAAATCAGCCCAGCTCAACCATTAGCATGAGTCGAACCCAATGTAGTTAAAGGCGAATGAGGTGGTCACCTAGGCGATGAGGTGAGGTGAGGGGCCCACATGGCACCTCCCTTTGAGCCTTGTCGCCTAGGCAATCGCAGGAAAACGCCCCTATCGCCTAAGGCGATCACCTCAGTCTGCCTTGCCCACCTCTCCCGCCTCTCTCACCTTAGTTACGGTCCAACCAGGGCCCATGGACCCAAACCTGTTATAACTGGCCCATTTAGTCATGTCTATAAAAAGGCCACTCAACTAGGACCCCTCTTTAGCGATCGAAGCGCTAGCGCGGCTAGGGTGCTCCCTGTCTGAAGACGACAACGACTGTCTGACGAAGACTATGGCGGCGACCATGTTCAATGATGATGACGGCGGCGACTACGTCCGGCGAGCATAATGACGATGATGATGACAACCATGTCTGGCGAGGACGGTGACGGCGATGACAACGACCATCCAACAAGGACGACGACCTATGTTGTGTGAGGACGATGATGACGATCGCGTTTGGGGACGTTGACAACGGCTGCCAACGACAAGAGGACGACGACACCCACCGATGGCAAGAGGTATCTCTCTGCCTCTCTCTTGACGACCATGTTCGGTGAGGACAACAACAGCTACCGACGGCCTTCTCCCTCTCTCTCTCTCTCTCTCTCCCTCCCCTTCCCTTCCCTTCCCATCTCTCACAACCCCCTCTATACTCTCCCTCTCCATCTCTCTTTGTATCTCCCTCTCACCCCATTATACTCTCTTTGTTTGCTCTTCTCTCCTCGTCCTCCTGGTCTCTCTGTCCCTCTCACTCCCCACACTAAACCCCTCCCCGTCTCTATACTCCCCCTCTCCACATATTTAGTAATATATATGTAAAATTTTTATTTTTTAATAAAATATCACCTCAAACGCCTAGGCCTTCGCTTAGGCGTTTGAGGCTAAGGCAACCCCCAAGTCGCCTCACGCCTCCGACTACATAGGTCGAACCAGACCCGCCAACCGGCTGAACAGGAAGGAAGAGAACAAGGGGCCTGCTTATAAATAAGTCTGGGAGAGGCGATCTTTCACAGCAGGTGATGTGGGACTTAACGTCCCAGGAAAAGCACCAAAGACGTATGTGAGCATCTTTGCTTTAAGTACCCATCGGAGGACATTTAGTTCGATATCGCTGGCCAAAAAAAGCTGACTGCATTCATAAGCTTTGCATGGTAATTAAATCCAAACGTGCTGTTCTGAAGTATGGATCCAGGTCACTAGGAGTGTAGTAGTAATAAATATAATTTGATAAAATTAGATATATTATTTTAAATCTCAAGCTGGCTTCAGAGCCGATTGAGCCGAGCTCCTCCAAGCTCAAGCTCGGCTAGTTTTATGGAGCGAGCCTCATCTTACACTCGAGCTGGGCTCGTTTCTTTCACTGAGCCAAGCCGAGTCGAGCTAAGCTCGAGCAGCTCACGAGTGGTTTGGCTCATTGCCAGCCCTAACCACACCCCATCTGGCCCCATGACAGGCAAACTCAGATGAACCAAGCCCAACGCAACAACTCCAAATCAGGATTGTTCAAAGCTCAATAAGATTTGAAAATGAAGTTGGAATCAAGTATGCACGATCCTGGTCCAAACCAGATCAGGGCAAGTTCAGCCATTCCAATGTAAGTGATCCAATCTTAGCTTAAAAAAAAATAAACAACTGCTTCTATAAATAAAAATGTACTTCCAAAATTTAAAGTATTATGATAAAAGTCTCCAAGGGTGTCTCTATAAAATTTCACCATTTTTTACTCAGAAACTTAGTGGCCAATATCAGCCAATTCACATAAGAATCGACTGTGATCCACATTTTATTCAGCCAATTTCAATCCAATTGGTGTTGATTCATTTGAGTAAGACTGATCCAACTCATTTTTTTATTTTTTATTTTTCCAATTGGATTTATTTTTTATTTTAATTCAACTCTGAAAGTTGTCTCCCATTTGGGACAAAGTTTACTGACGGGAGGAAAAATGTACACCACATCTACAAACCATAATAGTGACAAGATTCACTGGAGCAAGGAAGACATCCTGCACCAGAGCAAACTGACGAGAACCAATAGATGGGCACTGGATGGACATCACCCTCCCCATTTCTCTTGCCTACACTTATGCTGCACGTGCACGGCACTGCTGACACCTAACTTGCACCACCCCAACCCACATGCACATGTGCCCTATACCGTCACCTGATTCTTGCACCCAGTCATCCTACATATGTCTCTGCTCCATGTCACTTTGAGTTGCATGAACTTGTGCCTATGCCACATGTTCTTCTGCCCACTATGTTTCTGTTTGGTGACTTTACCATCTGACTTTTTGATCATGCTGTCTGCACATGCAGCCATGGCATATATGCCCCCATGGCTCCAAGCCATGATGTTTGTGCCTACCATTGCAATAGCTGTGCTGTCTCTCTGCAACGCTTGGACCTCTGCCCCACAGAGCCAGCACCTGAGTCCTGCATCATTTGCGTTTACAACCATGTCTACCACCACAAGTTGTCAATGCTTATAGCCATGCAAGCCCAGTACATTGATCCAATCCACAATGCCAGTACCTCAAGTGAGATTTGGTTTGCATAAACCTACTCATTTCAATGAGATCTAGCATCTCCTTGAGTGGGTGCTCCTCAGAGGACAGTGGCAACAACAGAATCCCCTATCTCCACCATAAATAGCATGCAATTATATAGCCACAGTATATGGTGGGAACGGGTGGTAAGTTGATATTCCATGGATTGGAGTAAGGGTAAGTTTATGTTGGCTGGAACCCTCTTCTTTCATGGAAGGCTGAATCGGATCAGGGCCTTGAATTGGTAGGATCTCCATCAGGTCCAGATCGGAATCAGATCAACCAATCCAAAGGATAAAGTCGATCATTGGCTCAACATGATTTTTAATTTTTAAAAATTAAGAAAATAAAGAAACATCAGAAAATTTAGAAACAACAGAAAGCATATGAAAAATCCATTATCCAAGATGACATGAGGCAGGATCGGCTGATCCTAGTCGATTCAGTCCACTTCTAGACTGATTTGGTCTGAAATTTCTTTTCTTTTCCACTTTCAGGTGGGATCGGTTGCCCCTTGAAATTGGATCGCTAGCACTCGATTCCAATCCAGATCAACCGATATTGAGAACCATGCTTTTTTTGTTGGTCTCCACAGAATAGTTTGCCAACTCATTATCACTCGGTACAACTCATATGAGTCGCATCATTCTTTTGGATTTACAAGACATACCGAATCAGCAGCATATCTCGTGTCCTGACTTGTACAAAGACTACAAGTTGGACCGAGTCAAACAAATGCAACTCGATTTTTAGAGAAACCAAGTCACAGCGATTAGCAATATGACCAACCTTGCTCTAGAGGGCCCAGAACTAGAGCTCTTGCCAGTTTTAACGCACTGCCTGGACAGCTGGACTATGGAAAGGAAGGTTATTGAGGGTAGTTTGCAGCGAAAGTAGGCCACAAAGGTTGTCTCAAGGCTGCAACTCCAGGTCCTTCGCAGAAGTTGCCACACAGGATGCTGAACTTGGGAACTGGAGGAGCTCACACACGGTCCTCTTGGGAAGTTGATGTGGGACAACTATCAGACTCACTAGCAGCGGTAGAAATCAGCAACAAGCAATATAATATTGGATAGACGCAGTCTAGTCACACAATTGTTGAGTTCGATAACCACGTCAGCTAACAAAAGTAGCTGAGTAATCGTCTCTCTCGCGATGAGGAAACGTGGGACCGTTTGGTAGTTGAGGAACTACCACAAGTCTAGAGAATTAAATCCAGCCAAAGTCCTGTCGGAACTCGAGATCGTTATAACGCACTCACAACCAATTGTGATGATGAATCATGGACTAGATATCTATCTCACGAATTGGCGACAGATGAAAGCAAATATATGATGAGCAAAATCGTAGTGAGAGGACTAGCACGTACCTCTACCCTGGTGTGTAGGAGAAGATCATCCGGTACTCGTGTACCACCCTCTAAATACAATAAAATAATAGCCCATTCCTCGCAGGAAGGTAAAAGACTACAATAAAAATAATAACATAGTCTGGGGTGGTAATCACAGCAGTTGACGGGGTCACCAATGGCGCACACATCACTAGAAGAGTGCCTAGGGAAGCATGCCGTAAAATCAATGCGTCGGAATGTTGGCACGCAAATCGAGATGGCTGACGCGGGCCTCGGGATGTACATTTGTGGGTCCTCGGTATGCATGTAGAAGTGGCACACAAAACGAGGGGTTATAGCACTCTAGATCTGGGTTGGCCTCGTCGAGACGAATCCAACGGCGCGAACGGTGCACGAATCGGACCCCGAACGAGCTTGGAACATAGGTGATGCACTAACAACTCCAGTTCTACCGCCCGGCACCTAGCAACAAACCTAGACGACACCCTGGCTCAAACCTGACCGCACCCTGGCTCGAACCAAGGTTGAACCAGGTGGCAACATAGTCGAACCAAAAGGTTGGATAGGGGCCCTTTAAGGGCTACGTGGTTCAGGCTAGCGTACTTGACTCGGACCACTTTTGAAAGTGGCTCGGACCAAGTGAACGTGGCTCGAACCAAGTGGGGTTGGGTTCGGACCACTTGAAGGAACTAGTGGCTAGATCTGGTCAACTCGATTTGACCGGTCTAGGCTAGGAGGGTTCGAACCCTTCGTTCCTCTTCTCACTATTCCTCCTTTCTTCCTCTCTTCAACAAGAACAGATCCAGGGGGAAAAGAAAAGGGCAGGGCTTCAAAGGCGGGCCGGAAGGCTCCAGCCAACGGTGACGGCGGCGCCGGTGGAAGGCGGCGACGTCGCCGACAACAGCGGGGTCCGACGGCGGCGGCTGCGGGGCTGTCGGACAACAGCAGCGAGGTCGGGGACAGCGGCCGAAGGGTACAATGCAGGAGGCAGGGGAAGGCGCAGCCGGCGGCAGTTGCACCGACAGAGGCCGGTGGTGGCGCCGGAGGGTTCCAGTGATGGGAGCAGCCTGAGGTATCCTCTTCTCAACGTCCTCCTTCTTCTGTTTAGTGTGGCTGCAGTAGGGATGCGCACCGAGGGAAAGAAGAGGGGGGGGGGGGGGGGGGGGAGAGGCAACGGTGGAGTTCCTGTCTGGCGTCGCACCGGAGCAAGGGGACGTTCCTTGGCGTAGCACCAAGGACGAGAGAAAGGAAGAGGGGGGGTCCCCGTCGCAGAGAACCAAACTCAAGAATCTCAGGTAAAAAAGAAATTCTTCAAAAATCTTCTCCTCTAATTTCTGAAAATAAAGGTACATATATAGACTCGAGTTTAAGACTCCTATCCCGACTCTAAACCTTCCGATCCTATCCTTAACTATCTATATCCATAAGCTTTTGATGAGTGCAAAAATTGCACCTAAAAATCCTAAAAAATTAAAAAATTACATGATGGGCCAAAAATGGGCCTAATAAACTCAAATAAGTGTATCTCCAGGCCTCAATTAGACCATGCATTGTCTCCAAGCCACAAGGACGCCAGAAGAGCTCTCTGACGACAGTAAATGAAGTACGGGCGGAATCGGACCATAGCTCGAGTGTCCTCACCAATCCTCCCCGACTGGAAGGAACTCGACCCTGTCGAGTAAGGGTCGTTGCTACTCTAGTAGCACTCCAGGAGGTCTGGGTCGATCCTCTGCAACTCGGCTCGAGTAACCCAGATGTCATCTGAAGGCGGCCGTCCCCTCTAACGAATCATATATCGGTGGTGCGCGCCTTCTCGAAATGTAACCACATGCTCATCCAGTATATGCTCAATCTACTCATGCCGAATAGGTATTAGGGCTGCAGGTGGACACTCATGTAGGATCACTCACAAGGGGAGGAGAAGGTTCGAATGGATCACTATGAATCACTGTTGGATCCCGATATGGTACTAGATCAGAGACATTGAATGTGAAACTAATACCATAATCTGGTGGTAACTCAACAATATACACATTGGACCCTATCCGCTTCAAGATCTTGAAAGGGCCGACTCCTCTAGCTTGCAACTTCTTGACGATTCCAGATGGAAATTGTTCAGGTCTGACCCTAATCATGACATAGTCACCCTCCTGAAACTCTTGTGGACGTCAGTGTGCATCTGTCAATTTCTTATAATGCTCATTGCGTGTCAATCTCTCTAGTGGAAGGCAGTGCAGGCTCAGCCAGAACGGGAGCATAGAAACAGCTACATAAATGGGTTGGAGAAGAGCCCAATAGAAAGTCCTTAAGTTGAATAAGGTTGGCTTTCTTATAGTGGGTCCATTGGCAAAGTAAGCTGTGATGCTGGACCAAGGAGCATGGAATCAGATCAGGACTTGAGATCTGTGGGTCTTAGCCCAATCCGGAATGGGATTGGACTGGCCAAATTGGCTGGTAAAAAGGAAGAAAACTGATCCCTAGATTGGCTTGATTTTTAATTTTAAAAAATAAGATTTTAAAAAAATCAGGAAAATCAAAAAAAGGCTATGATGATGATGCTGAAAGTGATACCAGAGGGACATGAATGTAAAAAGGTAAGAGAAGCTGTGAAACAAGATAAAACATGGGCGTAACAAAAAGTAATAACATACTTAACACAAGACAAGCACAAACAACTAAAGCTCATGTTACGTCAAATATCATGTCATTTTTACAATTAGAAATGTAGATGATACCAAATCTCCCTTTATTCATCTACTTCCAAAGCTTAAAAAGTATACATTTTTAGGATTTAAGATAAAGGAAATGGATGCTATCCATAACTGGATAATTGATGAAAAGAATAAAAATATACTTATTTCTGAATTCAATAACCCATTCATTTTATTTTTGCTCAATTTAGCCATTTATCAACATCATGAACCATTCTTGTTTCTGCCTATTTATAAATAAAATCTCAAGCACATACCCACCTTATTGTATGTTCCATTATACATCTCACTCTCTTAACCCTCATTTTTTATTTGCTTGTTCAAAAAGCTCATTTTCATGGGTCGTAGATGTTTGATAAGTAGAAATCCTGTGAACTACCTAGTTTGAAAGAACTTATACATACTTCTATTTTAAGAACAGATTCCAATTATATAAGCAACATAAGAAGAAGATGACATTCATATATAGTATTCTAAGGCTATTTAACCTTTATGTATCTGTTTCTGGTAATTTGAAAGGAAAGGGATACATAAGGATAAGAACAATGATACACCCTTTTATCTAAAGAATAAAGATAGAGCCACTATTCAGCTTGATGGTATGCTTCTACATCCCTATTTTAAAATAGTAGCTCTAAGAAAATCATCAAATGAGCTTCTGGACATAAAATACAATTTCTGATAAAATCATGCCAGTTTAGTTATGACAGAAATAGGAAAGAGAGAGAAAGCATACAAGTCACACTTGTTGTGGCTGAAATCCTCACCGAAGTAGTTCACAAGGATTTTAATTCTGCAATAAGCAGTGTCCATACCATACCTGTAAATGGAGAAAGTGTCGGACATACTTTCATATGAAGCCATAATGACATCTAGATAGGGAAATATACCGGAAGCAATCAGACAACATTTTGTACGCATGCTTTGTTTGCTCTTCATTTCTTTTGCTAGGAAGGAGCGTTGGAATTCTTGACATGTTAGCATATAGAACTACATAAAAGACAAATCAATCTTAGTTATATCTAGAAAGCAATAGGTGATTTTGAAAGCAACTTTCAAAAAACTTTGACGGTAGATTAAAAAATTCAAAATTTTCAGACAAGATGCTTACGTTTCTAAAAGATGTAGTTTCAATCACCCACTACATTGACTACAAATATAATGACTCCATCGAAGCATGATTCGCAACTTGCATTGACAAGCTAATGAGACAAAACTATACCATATAAGCAAAACGACATTCTAGCAATATTTTAGACACATAAGAACAATGCAAAGACATACTAACCAGTTATCCTGGGTATTGAACCAGTCACAATGCCCACCCCCCCACCCCCACAAAAACCCCAATCCAAGAGATAGATCAAGGATCATTTGGCACAATTATTTGAAGCATATCAAAACACTAGAAAAGGTCTGCCCTTGGCCTTAGGTTGCCATCATCACAGCTGAGTAACCCTCGACAACATCCTGGGGGAGGAGGAGGAGCAGAAGAGGGGAGTGGGAGGTGCAAACTATTTTGTTCTAGGTGCCGCAACAAGAACAAGAAGAAGAGAATGAATAGTAGTGCATTTAAAGATGTAACATCAAGTTTACTTCAAATGGGTATCCTGATCGTAATGCCTCTATTTATTTTTAATAAAATTGGTGGTATAATCCACAAATTTTATCAGGAAAAAAAGTTTACTTCAGATGAATTATTACAAATTCTGTATTGGCACATGTGGTGAACCGAAGATGAAATATGCTATGACTAGACTTAGTCAAGTGCATATTCAAACTTCAAACACAAGGAATTTTACATTGATAATTGGTTCAAACACAGCCTTTTTCCTTCAGGATACAAATTAGCAATGATACAAGAGGGAATCCATTGGCTTATCTCACTGTAAGGATCCTCAGCCAAACAATCTCAGCAAACTAATGCAAAAGGAATGGAGCACTTTGAACCTCATATACAAATATTAGAGATTGGCATGTTGAACAAATTAGAACATTGCCACTATAACACAAGGTTGAAGCTCCCGAACATCAAATCGAGACACAAGTTCTAGGGAAAAAAAATAGCATTAGAAGTTGCTTGCAACAACCTCTGTGGTATAAAGGAAGATGAAGTAGGACACATTGATGATGAACTTTTCAGTGAACATCTTCTACATACTTGGAAAAAGCTAGAGGAGAACTAGATAAACGATTATTTGATCCTAATGATCATTGGTGAGCTGATGAATGGCAATTAACCTAAAGATCCGGAGCTTAGAGCCAAGGTATGTAGAATCCGATCAGGACTGGGAATCGCACGGTGTCGATCCAATCCGGATCGGGATTGGATCGGCAGAATTGGCCAATCCATTAGGAAAAGGCCGATCCTTGGATCGGCTTGAGTTTTACTTTAAAAAAAAATAAAAAATAGAAACAAGATAGAAAAATCAAGTAAAAAATAAGAGAAAATGAATATCACACACTAACAATCCAATTCAATGACACAACATTGAATTAAAAACCCTAGCTCATAAGCCACACCGGCCTGTATCGGGCTGACACAGGGCCACATTGGCCTATATTGGCTTGGATCGGCTTGTATCAGCCCGATCCAAGCCAATATGACCAATTTTAGGACAATTCAGGCTGATTTAGGGCCGATTCATACTTATTTTAGTTTTAGTTTTTTATTTTCTACTGTTTTCATGGGAGGATCGGATCCCCCCCGTAGATCGGATCGCTAGGCATCGATTCCGTTCCGGATCCAAATCAGCCAATCAGCATACCATGCTTAGAGCTCATTCCCAAGAGATTGATAGCATCAACCTCTCATCTAGAGAAATACTCTGCATGTGAGCCACAGACATCCAGGCTCACTAGATCTAAACAAGCACCCCAAAGACCAGCATCTATAGTTGTATATCATAGAGGATAATGGAGGGATTTGCACTTATATGTTAGCCCACAACTAGAGGAGAAAAAGGAAAAGTAATGCCAAGAATCTATATGGAGTTATGACACTGCATAAGCTCCTAGCAATGACAAAGCAGGAGCAAAAGGAAGAGTTGTATCTGATCCAACTTCATTTTCATAATTTCATTTGACCTTGGATCAATGACTGGACATGGCAAGAGCTAATAACTCGAAGGAGAAGATTCAAATGAACATATATTATGAGATAGGGTCATCAGCAATACAGGGGCATCATTATGGAGGTTTTCATTTCCAATTTGAGGCTGCATGTTTAGGCTCTAGTAGCAGGGATACTGGACTCTCATTTCATTACAAGGTGCTTTGTAAATAAGAACCAACATAATATGAAAGCAACATCAACCAAAGACAAGAAAAATCTCTGAGAGGGTTATATGGAAGTTTTCAAGACATGGAACATCCTAGCTTCACTAACGAATATGTAGTGTACTCAGAGGTATGATCAATTCTCTTTACTAATTATCCAGTGCATTATTCGTTTTTATACCAATTTGCATTTACTTAAATTATATGTTTTTTATCCCTACTGAATGCTATAATTGATGTTAGATTCATAGGATTTATAACTGTCAAGACTTGCGCCTAGGCACCACCTAGGTGACAAGGCTTTTCTTTTTCAAGGCCTAGGCAGCTAAATGCCTTACTAGGCCTTGAAAAAGTAGGCCCAGCTGCTGCTTAGGCATGCTTAGGAGGGCCAAGCAGGACTAGGCTAGTTCATGGACCAATTAAATTGGGTCCAGGATCCAACCCTAATATGATAGGGTTATTTGAATTAATGGGACCTAGTTTTTGATATCCCTTCAACTGATTTTTTTTTTCTTTTTAAAAAGACCAAAAGGTCACAATTTCATTAATAAGTAGAGAGAAGTACAAAAGGCATGAAAAAACAAAGACTACCAAACATAAGCAGCCAATACAACACCCTCAAAACATAGGAGGGTAAATAAGAAAGAAATCGAAAGCCCAAAACCTTAGTTCATACAGAGAATAAAATAAGGAAAGAAAGCAACCCTCATCACAGAGTCAAGCTTTTCCAAAGAAGCAGCTTGGAAGTTGTATAGGAGCTCTGTACATCTGACAAGATCCCCACTGCCCTTCCCCATGCTATCACCCAATTTACAGTTCTTCTGAGAATACCATGGACCTCATTAAAAGTCTGAGACATCCTTCTCAAATTTCTTTCATTGCACACTCCCCACAGCAACGCAAGTAGAACCAATGGCCACAATTGTTTTTCAGACTTAGTGGGACAAATAGTACCCCACCACTGCATCAAGTCTAACACATGTACGGGTTCCTTCCATGGGATGTGGAAGATCTTGCAAATAGGCCTCCATAGGACATTGATAACCCCACAGTGACAAAACAAATGATCAGAGGTCTCCATGAACAAAATCATGGGGATCCAAGACCAACGCATGGATGTGTTACACATGATGTAGTGTGTCTACCGCCGTTGAAGAGTCATTTCAATTTTCTTGTGACTTGGAGACAGTTTAAAGCTCTTTTGATGCATTGTTTATTTTTAAAGGAGTCCATAGAAATTTTATTTGGCCCATTTGGAGCCCATTAGAAAAAAATATATTTTTTTTTCTGAATTTTAAATTTGATTTTTATTTTTCAGGAATTTTTAGTGCGAATTTTCAGAATAATTATCTAGTTAGAGGAATTTGAATCTATCTTAGCATTAAGTAGTCGAGTTTGAGTCGGAAAGGTCCCTAAACACTGTATATAAGCATATAATGTCTCTTTTTAATTTATGGTCGAATTTTAGTGTAAATTTTAATTATTTTCTGATGTCTTTCTCTGTGACGAAGAAGACAACCATGTGACGGGGTCAAATCTACCCTACAACGGGGCCAAATGTAACGTCCTAGCTGCCGGTGTCATGCCGAAGGCCTCTCCCCTGCCAGTGCGATGTCAGTAGGCTCTCCAACCCCTTCTCCTTCATTGTCATCCTTCAAATTTGATATCAAAGCCCAATTTCTATCCGCAGCCTTCTACTGATGCCGTCACCGCCACCCTCCGCCGCCGTTGTGTCTTTATCTCCCCTCTCTCCCACTCTCTTTCTCTCTCGATTAAGGTTTGAAGAAGGAGAAGGGGGTGTGAACAAGAATAAGGCTTGTGCCCTTTTAAGCCCCTAACCTGGTCAACCAGGTTTGACCTGGTTTGAGTCCAAGCCCGTTTATTCGATCTAGTCAAAACCAGATCACGACCAAGTGGGTCCAACCGTTCAGAACCCAAGCATTATTCTCCCACCTAGTTTGATCAGGACCTGGTGGTCCGAACCTCTTGCTAATAGGTCCGAGCCAGGGTCTATATACATCGAGCCATCTGGCCCAATTGACAAATCAAAGTCCAATTGCGGCCACTTGGGTCTACTACAATATCAAAGCAGTATACTTGGATACTTTGGTGCAACACCTTTGCCGGAAAGTCATCTGGACTCCAATTCGCGTGCCATCAGCGCTATTGAATTAGTCTCAGTGAGGCCGACCTCGCTCCAATGTAGTGTTGTCTTGATAGTGTTGCCCAGACTATGGAGAACCCAAAGGGGGGTAAATGGGTAATCAAAAATTAACCAATCACAACATATATGAAATCTAATCGCAACATGAATTAAAAGTGCAGAAAGAGGAGGAAATAGAGAACAATCACACACTGAGATAAGCATTTTTATACTGGTTCGATCCTCAAACCTGCATCCAGCCCCCAAATAACCTATTAGGAGGTCTACTATCCCTCAGGCTACACATGGTACTAACCCCGTGCAAGTTACAGCCAAACACAAACACCCCCAACTGCAACTAGTCCTCTTTTTCCCTCAGGAAGAGGTACAACCTCTTGCAATCGTAGGCCCTCTCTTCCTCTCGACAAGGAGGTAAGAAGGGTTATATAAAAATAATACATTCAATGCCTCTCAGTAGGCTAATGTGTACAATAAAAATAGAAATGACAAGATCAAGACTAAGAGAGTAGATAAAGAAGAAGAGTCAATCAGTCGATGAAGATCCTGTAACAGCTCGAGGTAGCACAGTCCGTTGAAGCAGTGGGCATACTGCTTCAGAGGGGGGTCGCTCTCTCTCAAGCTCTTCTCATATTCTCTCTATAGTAGGGAAGTTCTTGGGCGCAAAAAGTGGAGTTCTTTGAATTCTCTTGGTTGCCTTGTTGTCTTCACCTTTTGGCCGAGGTATCCAATATATAGACGAATTCAAATTAATCCGTTGATGCTCATCCTCCTTTCTGTTATCTCCTGCAGGCTTCTGCTTGGGTCTAACGCTAAGCCTGTTGAGTCTAACGTTACAAAGCTTCATCCTTTACTTATAGAGAACTTGGACAGACAATGGTCGCTCTCAACTGGAAGCTTCTATACACCGTCCCCTTATCTTCCAGATTTGGCCGTGCAATCCTCACCTAACCCTATTGAATTACTAAAAGAGAAAAAAATTCCATCTGATGTACTGACCAAAGGATAAGTGAGTGGCAGAAAATCTGCAAAAGTAGATCAGACACACGTCAGACAATATCTACTGAGCGGCACGAAAGTGACTATTCAGATTATTTGAATGTACATAAGTAAGGAATGATTAAACGGCATAAATGTTCGATTATGAAAGTGGCTAGATAATCGATTTAACAGATAGCTTTAATTGCTAACTAAAAGACAATTAATCGCAAAGGCATAGGTTACTGTAATGGAATAAGGATAAGCATATAATCAATGCAGAAATAAACAGACAATGATATAAGCAGTTAATCGATTGAATAACAAGTATAATAATCGATTAAACATATAAGCTCTATCGAGTTTAAGACATACAGTTCTCAATTTAAACATCACAGATAATCGATTAAACTAATAAGAGTAATCGAAATACAAGAGAGCACTTAATCGATTAAACAAGTACACAAAATCAATTTGAACACCAAACAGATAATCAATTAAACACAAACACATAATCGCTCTAAAGCAATTAACAGTAAGGTCCTTCGAATCGATTAAGTGTCGATAATCGATTAATCGATGACTTATCACTAAGTCGATAACCGATAATCGATTTGACCTGTAATCAATTAGACGAAGCAGCTAAGTCGAAGTGGCGCTCGATTAACTGATAGACTTAATCGATTAGCAAATGGTCGTCTACTCGATATAGCTAATCGATTTTGTCTTAGCGATAAACATAGTTGGTTAGCGTATCGATTAGCAGAAACACTAATCGATTAACGGTAGTCTTGTAATTGATACTTCTAATTAATTTATCCTTAGCAATAAACTTAATCAGTTAGTAATAGCGACTATAAGAGGAACTTCAAAGGAACTATAATCGACTTGAAGCCTAAATAAGCTAATTAATTTTCTTACTATTAATCGATTAGTGAAAAGGATATAACCGAAGTTCCAGTGAGGCTTTAATTGATTTGATCAAAGACTTTCCTAAAATCAACTAAGTCCTTAATAAAGAGATTTCAGAATAGTGAGTCTGTTAACCTGTAATCGATTAATTCACTCACTTAACTGAGACTAAAGTGTACTAAATTCTTTTATTTCCATAGTATGTTATCACCATTAAGGATCAAATAAAGGACACTAAATTAGCTCAACAGACAATGCCTCGTTTTTCATATCACCTTCGCACGCATCCCAAGGACAGCATATGCATGCCTTCGACTTTGTGGCACGCTTCCCAGGGAGGCACCCAACAACACTCGCAGATAAGTATTTTAAAAAGGTCGTGTCCAAGATGTTGTATGATGACATCCTCCTTACTAAATCAAAGCTAAACGTGACATGGATGAGCAGAATGAGCTGCAGCAAGAAGAGGTAATCAAAGATGTGGTCAGTAACCCAAAAGTCATTCAGGATACCATCAGTCAGCATGATTTTGATCACATATGGAGTGATACTGAGGCATAGTTTCTACAACAAGGCGAAGCTCTCCTCCGTACAATGATCTCAATGGCATTAGTTGTGCATCTTTGCTTTGTTGCTCTATTCATCTCCCCATAGATATTACAACATTTAAAAACTCAAGGACAAGTTTTATTTAACCGGGAGAGAATGATGGGGATCCAGGACAAAGGTATGGATGAGTTACACATGATGGAGTGTCTACCGCCATCAAAGAGTCGTTTCAATTTTCTTATGACTTGAAGATAGTCTATAGCTCGTTTAACGCGTTGGTTATTAGAAATTTTATTTGGCCCATTTGCAATCCATTTAGAATTTTTTTTATTTTTCTGAATTTTAGGCTTGATTTTTTTACTTTTAAGAATTTTTAGTATGAATTTTCACAAAAATTATCTAGTTAGAGGAATTTCAGTCTGTCTTAGAGTTGGGTAGTCAAGTTTGAGTCGGAAAGGTCTGTAAACACTATATATAAACATGTAATGTCTCTTTTTAATTTATTGATGAATTTTAATGCGAATTTCAATTATTTCTAGTGTCTTTCTTTGCGATGGAGAAGATGACCCTACGACAGGGTCGAATCTGCCCTGCGACGGGGCTGGGTGTGACGTCCTAGATGCTGGTGCGACGCCGGCGGACTCCCCACTGTCAATGTGACGCCGATAGTCTCTTCAACCCCCTTCTCCTTTGTTGTTTGAGCCGGGTGTAACATCTAAGCCACCGGTGCGACAGCGAAGGCCTCCCCACTGCCGTTGCGATGTCAGTAGTCTCTACAGCCCCCTTCTCCTTCGCTGTCCCCATCACATGCTGCAGAAAATATATAAAGAGTTTATGAATTTGCAGTATAGAAGAAAGTATGTCCACAGTCAGAAGGCTGCCCAAGGCTAATTTCCATAAGAAAATTCTAGTCTTATTGGGTAAAAGCTTAGACCAAACTAAATGATCCCATGCAACCCTAGTTCCTCCATCAATTAGCACTCTTGTCAAAGCATTAATTGGGAAAACATCCTTGGCATTCCACATCTAGACCCTTCTACCTTGCCAGATATAGGATGAACTTCATGTATACTTTCCATAAGGGCTAAACAGTTGATTCAATTCCAAAGCAGTTGGATTTCTTCTTAATGTAATGTTCCAAGAGTTCTCTTCCTCAGAGCAGAAATAAACAACTGGCTTCTCCTTATCCTCGGCAATTTGATATAGTTGCTGAAAATACAATGCAAATGGTGTTTCAGAGAACGACTTATCTTCCCAGAATCTAACCATGTGACCATTTCCCAGTTCATATCTGATCGCAGGACGAACAAAATCAGACAGTTTAAGAATATTTCTCCAAATAGGAGACATTTTGGAGGTTGAAATAGGAAGTGAACTCCATCTTGGGGACTGCATATAGCATTTCTCTCTAAGAAGCGTTGCCCAAAGAGCATCCTACTCCTCTCCCAATCTCCAATTCCATTTTGCTAATAAAGCTTTGTTAAAGATGCCTATTTGAAGCAAGCCTACACCTCCTCAATCCTTCCTTCTACAAACTTTCTCCCATGCCACTAAATGAAGACCTCTTCTATCCCTCTTGCCTCCTTCCTAACAAAATGAGCTTCTTTTTTATTCAATCATCCTCTCCACTGTCTTTGGAATTTTAAGAATTGAAAGATGATAGGTAGCCAAAGAGGATAGGACTGTTTCAGAAAGTTTCCATCTTCCTCCTGCTGAGAGGAATGTAGCTTTCCAACCTTCCAATCTCCGATCAAATCATCCTAATCCCTCACTGAACTTTGAACATGAGATAGAGGAAGTCCTGAGTATCTAATGGGAAAATCTGAAATTTCGCATTCAAAAATCCCAGCAATGTTCAGCAATTTATCCTGCAGCAGATTAATCCCAATCCATTCAGGTTTTTCAAAATTAATAGACATTCCTGTGATAGCCTCTATTAAGGTCAACAACTTCTCCATATTGCAAAGCATTTTTTCATTTCCTGAGGAGAACAAAAGTGTGTCATCAGCAAATTGCAAGTGCGACAGCAAGAAACCATTTCTTCCAACTGCAAACCCGTCCACTAGCCCTTGACTTGCAGCTCTATCCCATAAAGTACTCATAATCCGTCCAACCATGATGAATATAAGTGGTGAAATTGGATCAACCTGCCTCAACCCTCTAGAACTTTGAAAGTACCCACGTGGCTCCCCATTCGGCAGAATAGAAAATCTAGAGGTTGAAATGCAGCTCACAATCCAGCTCATTCCACTTCTCCTAAAGTCCATTACACTAAAGGTTCTATGAATCCACTGCCAACTAATGCCGTCATAGGCTTTAGCAGAATCCAGTTTAACTACTCCTATCCTATTGTTTTTTGAGAATGAACTGCTTCATGGGCTGACAGGAAATTATCGAGGATATATCTTCCTTTAAGGAATGCAGATTACTTACCACTTATCACATCCATCAGCACTTTTATCAACCTGTTGGTCATGACTTTTGTAATGATTCTATAGCAACCATTCAATAAACTAATGGGCCTATATTCAGTCACACATTCTACCCCTTCCTTTTTTTGGAATAAGCACAATGAATGTGGAATTTAATCTTTTAATAGAAAGTCGTCTATCTAGGAACTCCTCCATGACTCTCATGAGATCTTCTTTGATAACATCCCAAAAGAACTGATAGAACCCCATAGAAAATCCATCTGGCCCAAGGGACTTGTTGGCATCCATACTAAAAACAGCTTCTTTGACTGTATCTCCTGTAAAGCACTTACATAAATCATCAGCCTGATCTTCTTGTATCTTTGGCAAGACTCCAGACTTGAGATGAGGTCTCCACCACTCATTTTCTATAAAGAGCTCTTCATAGAAAGAGAGAAACACTTTCTTAATGTCTTCTTAAGAATCAACTAAATGATCATTAAGCTTAGCATGTTCAATCTTCAAGGATTTTCTCTTTGCACTAGCTACATCATGAAAAAATTGTGTATTTTTGTCCCCCTCCCTTAACCATAGCTCCTTGGACCTTTGTCTCCACTTGATCTCTTCTCTAAGAAGCTAATTGTTGTACTTCATTTCATATTTAAAAGAGTTCTTGATTATCCTCATCAGATAAGCCACTAGCATCAGCTTTTGCCTCTAACCAAGGAAGGCATAATCGGGGATCGGACTCGAATCGGTCCAATTCTGGACCAATCGGATTGGCCGATCAAGTCTGATTCCCCCCCCCCACTTTCTTAAAAAAAAGGTAAAAGACTTAACAAATATGAAAATTTATGGAAAGAATGAAAAATAGGTTTCTATTGCCTAAAACTTATCTAGGACCTCGGGTAAGCCTTTGGGATTCTATTAATTTTCTAAAAAGGTTGGATACATAGAGGGATATAACGCATTACCCTTAGTAACTTGTAACATGAATCAATGATAGAACAACAAAGAAATAAGTTGAAACAAAACAAAAAAAAATCGAAGGACCTAAGGATATACTTAGCTTCATTGTAATATTAAACGGTAAGTGTTATGCAAATGTTGCACATAATTTTTTCAAGACATGTAAGATTCGTATCATTGCCTATATTCTTTAAGAAATTAGTGATACTCATCTGTGTGGCCATAGATGATTGTCACCGGCACCCATCTTTGTGTATCACCTCCATAATAAGATCCTCCTAATGAATGATAGGAAGATGCATCCGAGTATCGAGGATAAGCTGTATATCCTCCTAAGCAACTCGATGCTCCTGCTAATGGTAGGTATCCATAGAGAGTATAAGGTTTATACCCCTCTGAAGGAGCTTGAGATAAAGCATTAAAGAATTGGTATTGAGCAAACTATGCTGACATTTGTCTTGCTCTCCTCGTAAATCAAACTTGTCGATCTTGCTACTTCCCTTTGCCTTTGCCTCCAGCTAGTGTTCCCCTGGCTAACCTACTCAAATGGTCTTCATCTTGAGTTATATGCGTAAATTATTGCTCTTCAGTGAAGGTAATAGAAGGTACTATAATTCCTCGACTTAATCCTCGGCTTTGAGATGTCTGATGTTAGAGGGATCCATCTTGACTCCCATATATCATCATCATCATTGTTCGTACTCGTTGCCGAAGTAGAATCGTCAAAAGTCTAGAATTCCACTCTGTCACTCGACTCCAACATTTCCTCCTCTTCCACATTCTCTATATCAATGGGAGTTGTTAGTTTTTCATTACCTTTATTTGATCTTGGTGCACGTGACGCAGATTTCTTCTGCCTTTTAGGAGGTTGGGGAAATTGAAACTCTATAGACAAAGAGATTCTATCAAATTCTCCTTCCACCCACGAGCGATCATTTAGGTCAAATTTTGTTGGACAGACATTCCTTATCCACCCATGCATGAAGTGGGTTGTCCTCCTCGAAGATTTCGTCAAGGTCGATCGATGCTTCGACTTGAGGTTATTGTTACACGGGCCGGCCAGCAACCTCATCTCTCCATCGTGTTTCTTCCCTCTAGTTCTCCTAAAAGCAATGGAGATTCTTCAACTTGAGCCGCATATTGTGGTCGCAAAAGACAATGTGCTTTAATCTTTGTGAGCTTAACCAGTTCCTTTACTTGATGTGATGAATCAAGCTAAAGGTTGACCAGTTCCTCTCACATCCAGAGGCAGAAGTCATATGACTCAACACTCAGATGGTAATATAAGCCAAATCTTCATACGCTGAGGCTTTTCTATGATCCATCTACCAATCTACTGCAAAATTACTAAAATGTAAGCCATGTAAAACATGTAAGTTATGTAAATCATGTAAGTCTTTAATAGTTTAATTAAATAGTGAAAGTAGCATGACGGCCTTTTGAGTATGGTGAGTCCCGAAATGTAATGTCTTGAGCCTATAGCCATGCATTTTATTGCATGCTATTCGGTCCTCGTCATGGATGGCAGTTTCGGCTGGTACCGGTACGTATCGGTACCGGCCCGGACCGGTACTGGTATCCCCATTTAGGGCCGGTACCGTTAAAAAAAAAAAAAAAAAAAAAAGGAAATTACTGTATCGGCCCGGTACGCCCGTGAAACACACCTCTCACATAAACAGATCTGTGAGAGGGGTTCGTTTTTGGCAACTGGCAAGGAGAGGAAGGAGGGGAAGGAGGGGAAAGAACCGCTGCCGCCACCCGCCGCCGCCGGAGACGTTTTCACCCTTTTCCGGAAAGTTTTCACCGTTTTGGTTGGAAGAAAAAAAGAAGGTATAATTTATATTTTAATGTAGTGATTATTTTTTAGTTGTTAACTATTTCTTCGATTATTTACGTTCATTTTCTTGGTAAAATAAACAACCCCCAATTTTGGCCATAATTAGCAGTTAAAGATTGAGGTTTTTGTCTAATTACTTAAATTAAACATCAATTGGAGCCTAATTAAACTTCATTGCATGTTTTAAAGTAAGAGTGTGTTGTCAATTGCGTTGATCGACGGTTAATTAGGAGAAATCCCCAATTTTGGCCCTAATTAGCGGTTAAAAATTGGTACTTTTGTCTAATTACTTAAATTAAACATCAATTTGAGCCTAATTAAGCTTCATTGCATGTTTTAAACTAGGAGTGTGCTGTCAATTGCATTGATCGACAGTTAATTAGGAGAAATCCCTAATTTTGGCCCCAATTAGCGGTTAAAAATTGGGACTTTTGTCTAATTACTTAAATTAAACATCAATTGGAACCTAATTAAGCTTCATTGCATGTTTTAAACTAGGAGTGTACTGTCAATTGCGTTGATCGACGGTTAATTAGGATAAATCCCCAATTTTGGACCTAATTAGCGGTTAAAAATTGGCACTTTTGTCTAATTACTTAAATTAAACATCAATTGGAGCCTAATTAAGCTTCATTGCATGTTTTAAACTAGGAGTGTGCTGTCAATTGCGTTGATCGACGGTTAATTAGGGGAAATCCCCAATTTTGGCCCTAATTAGCGATTAAAAATTGGGATTTTTGTCTAATTACTTAAATTAAACATCAATTGCAGCCTAATTAAGCTTCATTGCATGTTTTAAACTAGGAGTGTGTTGTCAATTGCGTTGATCGACGGTTAATTAGGGGAAATCTCCAATTTTGGCCCTAATTAGCGGTTAAAAATTGGGACTTTTGTCTAATTACTTAAATTAAACATCATTTGAAGCCTAATTAAACTTCATTGCATATTTTAAAGTATGAGCATAATGCCAAATGTTCTTATATTTGTTTCTACTTTTTTTTTATGTATTGTAGGAACATGGCTGAACAGCAAGAGCAAGACATAGGGTGGGCGCATATCACCTTAGTTAATAGTGCAAAGAAGAGAGTGAAATGCAAATATTGTGGCAAAGAGATGGGTGGTGGAATCACTCGAGGGAAAGAACATTTAGTAGGGAAGACAGGACAGATGACAAGGTGTGCTGTTTGTCTCCGACAAGTTGCCAACGAGATGCGTGAATTGTTGCGTGACCGGAAAGTACAAAAAGAACAAAAGAATGAAGAGGAGGTTGAACTCCAAGGCGAAATTTCAGGTAGACATAATACAAAAGGCAAAGGGATGTATACTGCGGCCAGTGGCATTTCTATACGTGAAAGGCAAAAGGCTGAACAAATTGTAAACTCTAGTGATGATGATGATGATGATGAAGATCCTGAGATGGCTGCAGCTAGAAGAGACAGTTTGTGGCATCAACAAGAAGACGAAGCCCGAAGGAGAGGTGATGGACCATCAACAAGAGGCACAAGTGAAGCTACAGGTCAAGTGGGTCCTATAGACAGTTATCTTTTTAGAAGACAGAGTTCTACTCAGCCAAAAATCAAGCAAGCAATGAGATGAGTAAAAAAGTCAGCTGAAGCGGCAAGACATGCTTTTAAAAGCATCTGCAAACGGTTTTTGCATGCAGGTGTTCCCTCACACGCTGCTCAGCCTCCTTATTTCAGCCTATGATTGATGCGATAGCAGATCATGGTCGTGGGTTCAAATCCCCCACACGTCGAGACATATATGGACGGGGGCTTGATGGAGAATACGAGGAACTTCAACAGTGGGTTGAAAGTTTTAAGGCAGTATGGAAGGAGAGAGGATGCACAATTATGTGCGATGGCTGGACTGATACTACGAAGAAGTCCATGATTAATTTTTTTGTCTATTACACAGAAGGGACAGTTTTTATGAAATCTGTTGATGCATCAAACTATTCAAAGAACGCAAAATATTTATTTGGTTTGATGGATCAAATGGTGCAGGAAATTAGAGAGGAAAATGTTGTCCAGATGGTCACCGATAATGAACCAAGTTATAAAGCTACAGGGAAAAAGTTAATGGGCAAGTGCAAACACCTTTATTGGGTCCCATGTGCAGCGCATAGTCTGGACTTGATGCTTGAAGACATTGGTAAGGATCCGACTATCAGCAAGACAGTAAAGAGAGCCCAAAGAATTACCCAATTTATTTATGGTCATCCTAGGATCTTGAACATGTTCAGAGAAAAAGCATCTGGAGGTCGAGATCTCATCTATGCAGGGCCTACACGATTTGCATCTAATTTTATTTCTTTAGAATCTTTGCACAAATTCAAGAATGAGATCAAGGGTTTTATATTTAATAAGGAGTTCTTGGAGTATATGCGGACCACCTCCAATGAATCTAAATTTGAACATTTGGAAGTGAGAAAAATCATAGAGAATAAAAAAATTTGGAGTAATATGGAGACTTATCTGAAGCTGGTGGAACCTCTCGTACAGGTGTTAAAATTGGTGGATGGGGATGATAAGAATTACATGAGATATTTGTACGAGGCAATTGACATTACTAAGGTGCACATCAAGAACGTATTTCCAAATACTTATATGAAGTGGTGGGACCTTATTGATGTCAGATGGGAAAGCACATTATACCACGACTTGCATGCAACTGGTAAGTGCAGTCTCATACTGTTACATGGGACATTATTTATTAAATTGACATTACTAATTATCCACCTAAATGCAGGTTATTTTTTAAATCCTCGAGTAATGTACAGTCAACAAGTGCACATTGATGGAGAGGTGATCCAAGGCACACTAAATGTAACTGCACGTTTGTCGAGGACAGTAGAAGATAGGATTGAGGCAGAGAGACAGGTACACTTAGTAAAAATCTGACTTTAAGATTTATCCAATTACTTGTAATTTGAAGAGCCTATGAATTCTATTAATTGTTAATTTCATCTTTGCAGATGGAGGCTTATAGGCTAAGGCTGAAGACATATAATGAACACTCTGTGCAAATTGCCGTAGAGAAAGTGAGCCCAAGTATACTTAGTCATTGCATTGTTGTCATATGTGCATAAGAAACGAGAACATACATTGATTAATTTTTTGGTTTCTTTTAATGATGGCACAGCTGAGTGGTGGATAATGATGTACAACAGAGATAGGTTTTATAATCCATTGACTTCCGTTGTAGTGAGGGTTTTGAGTCAGACGACATCGGCAAGCCAATGTGAAAGAAACTGGAGCACGTTCGGCCTTATACACTCAAAAATTCGTAACCGGTTAAAGGCTGAACGATTGGACAAATTGGTGTACTGCCATTACAATATGAGATTGAGGATCAAAAACATCCGGTTGAGACAACAATTGATGGAGAAACGAGCTGCAGGGCACGCAGAAGATGTTGTTGGCCAAATTGATATGGAAGAGTTATTTGATGATGATAATCCCTTGCAGACTTGGGTTGAGATATGAGCAACTGTCGATGAGCCAGTTTTTGATCCTGATGATATAGAATGGGCAGAAGGCATACTAGATAGAGCTGTTGCTAGAGATCCAGAGTTAAGAACCTCAAAAAGGCAAAAAGAAAATTCACCTCCTCCTTCACATAAGCATCAGAGTCAAACTGAGCGTGTGACTTTATTTGCACCTGATACTGAGCTTGAGCCTGCTAGACACTCAGAATCAGATAGTAGACTAGTCACTCCTAGAATGGTTGGGCCACCATCATTCTTAAGAAGGAGTACATCTACATTTGAGAGGACTAATCTGGCTGCCAGAAATGATCCTGCCATTAATGAGATGAAGCAAATTTATGTGAGGCATACACCACAAAGAAAAGGATAATTGAATCGATTGAACTTGCAAAAGGATCTAAAAAGAAAAGAAAGTCAGCAAAAACAGGCATCACAAAAGAAAAAATCAAGTAATGTCAAAAGAAAGTTAATTGTTGATTATGATCAAGATGATGATGATGGGACAGAGTCTCCTAGTGATGATGCTGGTGCAACTGCAGGTGCTACTATCGGGGGCGGAGTGCATGCACCTTCTTTCTCCTTACATATTGACACAAGAAGAGGACAACATGAAAGTCAAAGATATTATGATTCACAAAGTCAGTATGGACAACAATCAGGTTATGGAGGTGACCAACAAGAAGCAGGCATGTATAGCTGGGGAGATCAAGTAGAGTATGAAGGCTTTCAATTCCATCCACCCAGTAGCAATTATGGGTCCGAGTCTTCTTCTTATCCTCATGCTACTTCTTTGCATCATGATTCTGAAATTTCATCAAGTCAACAAGCATATACTCCAAGAGGGATTCAAAGAGGGATGCACGACTTAGCTGCATCATTGTTTAGTTATGGTGAATATAGAGAACATATGCAACCTTATTATAGATACTAGCAACAGCAACCAGATGATGAATCAGAAGGATCTACGGGTTATTATCCATATTAGTATACTCACTTATGTTTTTCATAGGTAAGGATCGTTTGATTTCGTGAGCATTTATTATTTGTAAATATTTAGTACATTAGCATAATATTTTTCATGTTTAATCTGTATGAAAATAGTCATTTTGTATGCGTTATGTGTACTTCTTTGTCTTAACCCACTTTTGTCACACCCAACACATAGTTAATTAATTGTTTACATTTTTTCTGATTTTTTTCTTATTTTTTCTGATTTTTTCTGATTTTTTTCTTTTTTTCTGATTTTTTTGGACCCCTTTAAGCCCGTACCGGCCGGTACGGCACCGGTACTGCCATCCATGGTCCTCGTCTACCAACATAAGTCGAATGACATTCGTAATCCCACAAAGGACTTCTTCATCATCCGACAAATGTTGAATACCTTATTTGAAATCATTTGCATCAAAAGATGCCTTTGACATTACAGACTATCTAAAGAAATGTAAGTAGAAGCAAAACGAGTTACCTCAGGACATAACAACTCTCATTGGTTAGTATGTTCATGTATCAATATTGAGTACAATAGTTATGGCTATAGATATAGGAGGTAATAAATTGGGCACACTTTATAATTTGGTCCACCTTTGGAGCCTTGCCAATGTCCTCTAGCATCAAATCTAGAGAGTGCCGGCCGATCGAGTAAGGTACCCAATATAGATGTGGCCGCTTCTCTATTAACATTTAACCAGTGGCTTTATAGGCAATTGCATTGTCTGTTACAACTTGCATGACCCGATCTTCTCCCACCTATTCCACAATGTCATTAATTAACTTGAAAAGATAGTCATCATTCTTAACCTTACCACTAGCATCAACTAACTCTATAAGACGGTCCTAGCTTGACCGTATATAAGGAAGTTGATCATGCTCTTCCTTATTATGCATGTTCAAAAAGTGATAACAATTAAGTCAAAACAAAATATTGTACCATGAATTAAAGAGATAACTTATCATCATAGCATTCTTAAATATGTTTACCTGTCTAGCCATCAGTTATGATTGTGCAACATCTCCCATTCCATATTCTTTCAAATGACTTGATATATTCTTTGAGATCAGCTACCTCTTGAGGTAAGCAAGTGTTTGCAGACCTCCTTGGGCGTTGGTCTAGAAACTCCCTAACCTACTTCTCCAATTGTCTCGATTATGTCCTCCCAATAAGGACCCCTTGGCAGTGTTTGCTAGCACACTATTATAGATGAACCATCTGGCAACAACACAACCAATCTTTTCCTTGCATAGCTTCATATTCTTCATGGCAACAATAACAGATGGTTGTCTACTCCTTCGGACCAGAAAATCATCTATAGGACCTACCCTAGGATCATTATCCCTAATTAGGTTGTGAATTTTTTTCTTCATTAGATCCTTGTCCGAACACACTTCCTTGCCTAACGTATTAACCAGTGCGTCTATGCAGATCTTTCTCAAAGTAGGATTGTCTCCTTTCTTCCATTGCATGCCGCAATTCATCTTATAAAATAATAAAATAAAATAAATAAATCATTAAAGTTACAAAAACCTAGGAAAAGAAGGATAAAGAAATCTTAGGTAGTATAACTATTACATTGAGAAAAATCTTCAAATGTCGTAGACCTCTTTCTTTTTGTATTTTGGGGCTCTTCTCTTGAAGGATATATATGCACTCCAATGGTGGAAGGACGTGCCATCTCCTCTCTAATCTGACCCCTCATAGCATATGTCACTCCTCTCTCGATGTCCCACTCTAAGTAGCTATTGAATTTATTTCTAATCTGTGAAGGTGCATTAGAGCAAGCTTTTACATCTCCTTTAACACCTGCCAAGTGTTGCTTTAGACGAAATATTCCACCTGAAATTATTCCATTACAGTAGTTACACTTCACCTTGCATTATTGCATGTCCACGGAGGTGCCATAGTTCCATCCTGAGTCGCTGCGAGAAGCGACAGATGTTATCTCATTTTGACCTAATGAAAACATCTTAAGAAGAAAAAAATTGAAAGATTAAATTATAAGAATAAAATTTAATTGAGAGAGAGAGAGAGAGAGAGAGAGAGAAAGAAAGAGAGTGTGTAAGACATATAACCAAGGAAGGCAGAATCAGCACAGATTGGATCGAATAGGCCAATCCGATCGATTTCGGCTGGACCGAACCGATCTCGATCCCCAACCCCTCGTTCCCTTACTAGGATTGGGCGGATTGGTTGGGATAGGTTCGAATCGGCCGATCCGCCAATCCGCATGCTAGTTTACAGCTAGCCATTAGGAATGAGCCCAATAGTAGCAAGGGACTTGGGGGCCTTATAAAAACCTCCCAAAGTCCTCCACATCCCCACCAACTCACCTTCTCACTTCTCTCTCTCTAAGTTCTTTTTCTCTCTTCCCTCTCTCTCTCTGCCTTATCTCTCCAATTTTTTCCCTCTCTAAGTTTTTTTATATATAATGTATAATAATTCTATACTACTATTAATATATTTTCCTCCCTCTCTTTAATATTTTACTTCTTATCTACTTAATATTTCTCCCCCTTTATTTTTTACTCTTTTCTATCTTGTATTTCTCTCCCTCTTTCTAAATGACATTCTAGTACTCTACAACGATCAGGTGGACAATTAAAGGAGCTTTTTTTAGTAAATTGTCTTCCTATCACACACACTCTATATCTGACAACCTATTCAAAATTTTCTCTCTCTGATTCTTTTTTTCTTTCCTTAAATACATTAGTATTAATAATCCTCAATAATAAATAAAATCTAAAAGTTTACCAAATTGTATTTTGGAAGAAAATTAAGAAATATGTACCATTCTTTTTTTTTTTAGGGTGACTCGGTTCTGAATATAAATGACAATGACGATGCTAATTTCTGTCATCAACAAGAATATTTAGTATTCGTATTGTCATTTATATCCAAAATTAAATAATTCTCAACAGAAAAAAAAGAATGATATATATTTCTTAATTTTTCTCTGAGACACAACATCGTAAACTTATTTATTTTATTTACTACTGAGAACCGTTAATGTTACTATATATACGAGTAAAAAAAGAGTAAGAGAGAAAATGTAAGGGATGAAAGATAGAGAGAGTGTATGTTATAGAGAAATAGTAAAGAAAAAATAAAATAACCTAAATTCAAGAAATCAAAGTACAGGTGTTTTAATTTTATTTTATTTTTTTGAAGGGGATCAAATCAGATAATTCTATTAATTCTTCTTTTATTGATGCCACGTGAGCATCAGAGTCAAAAAGGCAAAAAGAAAATTCACCTCTTCCTTCACATGAGCATCAGAGTCAGACTGAGCATGTGCCTTTATATGCACTTGATACTGAACTTGAGCCTGCTAGACACTCAGAATCAGATAGTAGGCCAGTCACTCCTAGAATGGTTGGGCCACCATCATTCTTGAAAAGGAGTACATCTACATTTGAGAGGACTAATCTGGCTGCGGGAGACGATCCTACCATTAATAAGATGAAGCAAATTTATGTAAGGCATACACCACGAGAAAATGATTATTGAATCGATTGAAGTTGCAAAAGGATCTAGAAAGAAAAGAAAGCCAGCAAAAACAGACATCACAAAAGAAAAAATCAAGTAATGTCAAAAGAAAGTTAATTGTTAATTATGATCAAGATGATGATGATGATGGGACAGAGTCTCCTAGTGATGATGCTGGTGCAGCTGTAGGTGCTACTATCGGGGGCGGAGTGTATTCACCTTCTTTCTCCTTACATATTGACACAGGAAGAGGACAACATGAAAGTCAAAGATATTATGATTCACAAAGTCAGTATGGACAGCAGTCAGGTTATGGAGGTGGTCAACAAGAAGCAGGCATGTATAGCTGGGGAGATCGAGTAGAGTATGAAGGCTTTCAATTCCATCCACCCAGTAGCAGTTATGGGTCAGGGTCTTCTTCTTATCCTCATGCTACTTCTTTGCATCACGATTCTGGAATTTCATCAAGTCAACAGGCATATACTCCAAGAGGGATTCAAAGAGGGATGCACAACTTGGCTGCATCATTGTTTAGTTATGGTGAATATAGGGAACATATGCAACCTTATTATGGATACCAGCAACAACAACCATATGATGAATCAGAAGGATCTACGGGTTATTATCCATATTAGTATACTCGCTTATGTTTTTCATAGGTAAAGATCATTTGATTTCGTTAACATTTATTATTTGTAAATATTTAGTACATTAACATAATATTTTTCATGTTTAATCTGTATGAAAATAGTCATTTTGTATGCGTTATATGTACTTCTTTGTCTTAACCCACTTTTGTCACCCCCAACACATAGCTAATTAATTGTTTACATTTTTTCTGATTTTTTCTTATTTTTTCTGATTTTTTTTCTTTTTTTCTGATTTTTTTGGGCCCCTTTAAGCCCGTACTGGTCGTACCGGCCGGTATCGGTACCGGTACATACCGGTACCGGCCGGCACCGGTACCAATACTGCCATCCATAGTCCCACCTCCTACCCAGATTGAGTTAGATTTTGGTGGAGAGGATGATAGGTCTTTTCTTTCTTCGAATGACTTTGTGAGACTGATTGGGTTTCATCACTCATGTACTACATGTGTCATCTATACTATTAACTTTGAGAAACTTATGAGTTTTTCATTTTTTTTTATTTCTTTCATATTTAAAAAAAAAATAACTTTTTTAAGAAAGTAGGGATCTGAACTAGATCGGTCCGGATCAGTCTGAATCGAATCGGATCGGCCGATCCGAGTCCAACACCTGAGTTTGCCTTCTTTAATAGGAACTAGAAAATAGAAAGTAAAAACTTGACTTATGTTGAAACATGAAAGAGAAATTTTAAAAACGATATAGTATTTATAAATGAAAATAAAGGGAATTAAGACTGTAAGAGAGAGAGAGTTAGAAAAAAAAAAACTCAAAATGTCGTCCAGTGCCACCAATCTCCTCCTCGAACAACCCCCTTAAAGCTCAATTATATCTAGTGAGAGCTTAGAGAGCAAGTAAAGAGAAAATGAAAGCTTAGAGAAAAAGAGAGAAATAAGAATGGATGTTGGTGGGGATGGGGAATGGGTTTGGGGGTTTTATATAGACCCTCCCCCCCCCCCCCCCCCACAAAAAAAAAAAAAAAAACCCTTGGCTAGCCGTTGGGAACACTCTCCATTGCTGTCCAGATTGGCCAATCCAGACCAATCCGATCTCACAATCAGCTGATCCGGCCCAATCTGTCCAATCCCGACAAAATAACGATGGATTGGGGCACAAGATTGGACCGGTTAGGCCAAAAATCAATCAGATCAGCCGCATGCCAATCTGACACACCTTGCCTCAAACTCATCCACTTTTTGAAGAAGTTGTTTCTAATAGTTGAAGCCTCCCCAAAAGATTCTGAACTCCCTCTTAATACCAGCTCTAATTCTCTTAATGTTATTTCAGAACATGTCAGCAACATGAATAGAAGGCAGCCCTGTCTCCCACAGTTTAGTGACTAGGACCTTAAAATCTTCATGTGTTTGCCAAGCCAACTCATTCTTGGGAGAGGAGAGATGTGTGCGAGAACGGCCTTCCTCCGCTAACTGAGTCGACATGCATGGCACAATCTTAAACTAAAATGACTTGGAAGGGACCACAGGAGAGTCCTTCGGAAACACAGAGGTAAAACAGAGTTTCCATCCCCTGTAATTCTTGTACTCCTTGACAACTTCCAACCAAGTCCAATCTTGGGTTGGAGAAGGCTCTAAAGAAGAAGCATCCTCTCTGACAATTTTAATCCAAAAATCACACCCAGCCAGATGAGGCATAGCTCTATGATGCGGAACGAGGGGGGGGGGGGGGGGGATAAAAGTGGAGTGTAGAGGAGGGGAACCAGTCGGCGTCGCACCGATGGAAAGGCTCCGGCGTCACACCGGAGCTGGGAGGGAAGGCTCTTCGGCGTCGCACCGAGGAGGGAAAGAACCTTGGCGTCACACCAAGGACGGGGTATGGGCTCTCTCTCGCAGAGAACCGTTTCTGCACGCACAATACACAGGTAAACTTTTTTTTATCAATTTCATCTTCTTTCTTTATTCTGTTAACATCGTACATATATAGGGAGATCTGTAACTCCCGTCCCTTCCCATTCCCCATCCGACTCTTGGACTACCCTTATTCATATTTCTATAACTCCTAAAATTAACAAAGACATAATGGGCCATAAATTGGCCTAATAAAAGCACAAGGGAATGGGAGAGGGATCATTTGCTTCGTATCCTATATCAATCTCCCCTAGTTCGAAAAAACTCGTCCTCGAGTTTTGAAATGTGCCAGTATAATCAAGCGGACGATTGGATCATCTGTGAGAGTCTTCAAGCAGATAATCATATCAAGAATCACCACCCAGTCTGCTGTATGTGAATCACAGAAAGTCTGCCATATCATATCCACGGGAGACTGTAGCAAGTCATATATATCCTCGTACAGAGTAGCTATCATCACATCTTCAGTAAATGTTGGATGAGGTTTTGAGTCAGCAAAAATATCGTCAGTAATAAGATGTAACTCTGCCTCAACAAGTAAGTCCTGATCCCATGAGATAATAGGAACTGGTGCAGTATCTATGCAAAACACATCATCATAGATGCGATCCAATCCTGACCATCTAAATAATACGTGATCCCAACTGTGAACCACCCATGAGGCATCAACTTCAAACACTGTATCATCAATCAAATGTAGTCCAGAAGCAATGAATAAATCGTGATCCCAACCAGTAATAGATGAGGGTGCCATTTTAGCTAAACAAGCTAATAACCGTTGAAGCTTCTCCTGAGTATGATAAGTAGAATTGAGAATGCGAAAGGACGTATGGTATCCCTCGAGTCGTAAAAGACAATCCCGCCCTGTAGGATCAATCACAACTTGTCGCACATCCATCCATTCTTTGCCCAAGCTAATATATGAATCATGTGGTGTAACCTTGCACCATGCATGATCATAATATCTGACAGATCGGGAAATGCCTTTGTCCTTTAGAAGATGGGAAAATTGCACACAAGCTCGGTCTCCAGAGACAACTATATAGTCCGTATGGGATAGAGAATCCACAATCGATTGCGAAATAAAATTACCGAACGGACTTGCAGTAAGAAACACCCTGGCTTGCATAGAATCGGGTAGGTCCACCTCAAACGTAAAGTCCATCGTGAGGAAACGTACCTAGGATTCCGACTTGTGAGACAAATTGGTCCAGATAGAGCAGATGACGTGCAGATCAATGCACCACTAGGTGAAGAAGAGCTGACGAGGTCCGTCTTGCTGCTGGGATGCCAACGGTACGATCGGTGCGCAAAACGGGGCACAAAAGATCACCTCGATATACATGCAGAAGTGGCACGCAAATCTATGCAAATCGGGTCTGATGTGTGCTGAAATTGGATGGGCCTCGCTGAGACGAATCCAACGTCATTGACGGTGCTCAAATCGGAGTCCGGGACGACTTCGAAACGGTGAATACAAGTGTCCTCGTAATGCGTGCAAGTGCGGCACGTAAAACATGGCAAGTCTGGCTGCTGGCCACTGTGAAATCAATGCACCGGGAGACTGGCACGCAAATCGAGACGGCTGACGTGGGCATCGAGATATGTGATCAAGGTCCTCGATATGCGTGCAGCAGCGGCACGCAAAACGATGCAGATCGGTGACCGCAGTACTCTGGATCTGGGATGGCCTCGTCAAGACGAACTCAACGGCGCAGACAGCATGCGAATCGGAGTCCGGACGAGCTCCGTACGTGGGAGGTGCGCTAAATAGTCCCAGTTGCAACACTGTTGCACCCCCACGAACCAGTTCGGGCCTGGCTCAGATCGGATCAAACCCTGGCTCGGGTCGTCTGGCTTTAGAACCTGGTTGAGTCAATTAGAAAGTTTAAAACCTGGTGGAGTTGGCTCGGACCACTCTGGTCATTGGCACGAGCCAGCACACCCTCGGTTCGGGCTAAGCCTGGTCAACCTGGTTTGACCAGGTCTTCACCTAAAAGGGCACAAGCCCTTTCGTTTCCTTCTTCCTTCCTTTCACCCTAACAGAACCGGATAGGAGAGCGAAGCTCCAGGCGTGGGGGAAAAGGGGCTCCGACGGTGGACGGCGTCGGCGGAGCGAGGCAGTGGCGGGACGGGAGGCGAAGGCGGGCGGCGACGCTGGCGGAGGTGGCGGCTGGCGACGGAGGCGATGGCAGCTTCGGCGAAGCCTGCGATTAGGGCGGAGGAGGGGTTTGACGCAGCAGTCGCGCCGGTGGAGGGCCAGTGGCGGTCGCGATAGCGGTGGTGGAGGCGGTGGAAGCCGGCGTCGCCGATGGTGACTACGACGACGTGGGGCTGCGACGGCTACCCTGGTGGCTTCAGTGATGGGAGGCGGCCTCGACTCCAATGGCAACGGCTGCCGCGGGTGACGACGGCAAGCGGCGGGCGATGATGGCGGGCTGTGGCAGCGGCAGCAGGGGCTGGCCAGCGCGGTAGTGGTGATGGCAAGGCGAGGCGGTGACGGCCACCGCAGTGGTCGACGACGACGAAGGCAAGGCCGGGTAGGGCACGTGTTGCCGGAGGCCAGTAGCGGCGTCGACGAACGCTGGCAACGCAGCAGACGTAAGCCTCCAACTTTGTCTATGTTTCCTCCTGCCTCCTCTTCTTCTTCTAGGAACGTTGGGTCATGAGAATGGCCCAAAAAAAACCTGGCTCTGATACCAAAAATTGATGCGGAACGAGAGGGGGGGGGGGGGGGGGATAAAAGTGGAGTGTAGAGGAGGGGAACCAGTCGGCGTCGCACCGATGGAAAGGCTCCGGCGTCGCACCGGAGTTGGGAGGGAAGGCTCTTCGGCGTCGCACCGAGGAGGGAAAGAACCTTGGCGTCACACCAAGGACGGGGTATGGGCTCTCTCTCGCAGAGAACCGTTTCTGCACGCACAATACACAGGTAAACTTTTTTTTATCAATTTCATCTTCTTTCTTTATTCTGTTAACATCGTACATATATAGGGAGATCTGTAACTCCCGTCCCTTCCCATTCCCCATCCGACTCTTGGACTACCCTTATTCATATTTCTATAACTCCTAAAATTAACAAAGACATAATGGGCCATAAATTGGCCTAATAAAAGCACAAGGGAATGGGAGAGGGATCATTTGCTTCGTATCCTGCATCACTCTATCTGGTGTACCTTTTAGGGATTCCACTTCCACAGGCACCCAAGCATACTTCAACATGGACCCATCCAATGTTCTAGCATTCACTCCTAAAATCACCCCAAAACTAGCAGCAATGGCCTGGAATGTATCCCCATCCAGATATGAAGTGGAATTTCATAAAGGCATAGCCAGACCTTCTGCCCTTCAGTTGCTCATGAAGTTGCAAAGGATAGAGACCAGGGAGCACAAGAGAACTTCAAGTTCCCCTTCCGGACCAGATCAAGCTTAAGCCCGTGGCTTATCCAATCTGGAAAGGGACTCTTCACTAGGAAAGCTCCATCACCTAGCTCCCTAATCCACCACTCTTCCACCCCAATCCAATGACTGCGGAGAAGCTCTTGAAGGGCTTGATAAGAAACCAGGTTACTGTCAGATGAGGAATGCAGGTTGCACACATGGAAGACCAAACAATCTTCCATCTAGGCGTGGGCCACAGCTACCAACGGCGACCAAGGAGCAGCAATTCTTCTTAGAAGGAGCTTTGCCGGTGGGTTTGAAGACTTTACCAAGGCAGACTCAGGGTCAGGAGGCTTGGTACCATGTTTTTGGCAAGAGAAGCTCCAGTGTCCCAAATTCCCACAAAGCAGACACCAAACTTTCTCTCTACTCTCCTTGGCCTAATGTCCTCTTCCAAGACATCGCAAGCGCATATCCCTTCCAATTGGTAGAGAGGAAGAAGAAAACAAGAAGTTCCTCTTCCGGACAGAAAGAGAGGGACAACTCACCTGAGTCTTCTTCCTCCATCTCTAAACCAGCGTCCACCCCCCTTCCTTCCTTAGAAACCCACAGGCATTCATCTTACCTGATCCCTTCAACTCATTTTCTTCATTGTTTCTTCTTCTTCGTTATCTTTGGTATCCTATCTAAAAACCTACAGTAAATTACAAGGTATTTATGTAATAATATAAAGAGTTTTAACATAAATTTTCCCAGGGTCCAAAACTGTCCTCAAGTTGCCAAAAAGAATCATTACAAATTAATTAATGAAAAAAACCTTGGAAGAGAAGCATGTATGAAATTATGTTGGATAAGAGGGTATATAATATGATAGCATATTTTTTCAAATCTTTTAATATGTTACGGAGTGTTTGGTTACAGTATCGAATAGCAAGACTATCAATTTTGATATTGATACTCAAAGCCATAAACACAGGGTAGTTGGATGTATCATTTTAATTTTAAAATTTATTCTCATTAAAAGCCTCCAATAATAACAAATTTAGTACATGTTACCCCTTGTATTAAAAATGATATGGGTGTCTCGGTGAAGGAACTCGATGCATGACTTGCCTCCCTCCTGCACTCCCCTTCTTCTCCTCCCTTCCTCTTCCCTAATTTCGCTCTCTCACCCTCACGATTTGTCAGCGATCTGTTGCATCTAGCCAGGTGATGCCGGTGTTGAACCATAAAAATAAAAAGAGAAAGAATAAGAACCAGAACAAAGATCTATAAAAAAAAGGGTGTATGGGTTACATGTCCAAGCACAAACAACATCAACAACAAGAGCGGCAGCAACAACTAGGATCAACGTAAGCAGCATGCGCCCTCAGCAACAGCATCACCAGCAACAAAGTGGCCGCTTGCGCCAAGAGCAACAGCAGGGAGCATCATCAGCAACAGCAGCAGCATCAACAAGGAGCAGCCACAGCAGCAATAGCCTGCAACGACAACAAAAAAAGGAGGGTAAAAAAAAAAGAACAAGAAGAGAAGGAGCAGCAGCGCTAGAGAAAGAGGAGGAGCGGGGGAGAGAGAGAGATAAAGAAAGAGAGAGAAGAGGAGAAAGAGGAGGTGGTGGAGGAAAGGAGTCCATCCGGACTCTTCGTCCCAAGCGCACACTCAAAGAGAGAGAGAAATAAGGAAATAGATGGACAAAGATAAAGGAAGAATGATAAAAAAGAGTCCAAAAGAAAAATGGAAAGTAAAACATGTAGATTTTACCTACACCAGTAACTTTTTCCATGCTGTCCAATCAAAAAAAAAAAAAAAAAAAAAAGGAAGAAAGGAAAGGAATCCTACTCTAAGTAGGACCCTTCACCCTCACCGGGTGGGGAAGCCACCCGGTGAGGGTGAAGCATGTGGCCCCCTCCTCCTCCTGTTCTAACTATCTTAGGACAGTTTTTTTTAAAAAAAAAACTGAAAAAAAAAGAGAGGGAGGAGCCCACCCATGGGTGGACTCTCCATCCTCACCGGGTGGAAGATTCCCACCCAGTGAGGGTGGGAGGGGCCTACGCCTCCTCCCCTTCAACTATCTACGGACAGTTACGAAAAAAAAAAAGGGTGGTGGAGGGCAGTGCCCTCTCTTTCTTATAACTGTCCAAAAGACAGTGGATTTTTTTAAAAAAAAAGGAAGAGACAGGCATTAACACTTTTCTTGAAATTTTTCTTGCGTGAGAATACTTGTAACCACAGCTCGATGAGGATATGGCCCTCACTTAAAATTCATGCGTGGGAAGAAAATAACTGCCACTTGGTGAGGGTGGGCCTCTGGCCTCCCAACCGCCTCCTACGGGAGGCTATAAATATCCCCCGGGGTGTCTCATTTGGGAAGACGGAGACAAGGGTCAAGGTCTTGAAGACTCTTTGTGTAAAGAGTGCTAGGCTTAAACCCCACTCTCTCTTTTTTGTCTAAGTGTTAGAACATTGTCCTACACTCATATAGACATATCCTAAATTTAGGAATGTCTTAATGATTGATGGTCATAATTTAATCACGGCCATTAGTTATGTTAATGTGACACAAAGTCCATTAACATGTTAATTAATTGGCATATGTTATTAAAATACATGTGGTCTCTAATAACATATGTCATTAAGACGTATATGATTAAGACATATGTTATTAAATCACATGTTATGTTTATGTTTATGTTAATGTAACATAGAGTTTATTAACATATGCCATTAAGATATGTGTGATTAAGACATATGTTACTAAATCATATGTCACGTTTATGTTAAGGTGACATAAAATTCACTAGCATGTAAATTAACATATGTTATTAAGGATATGTTATTAAATCATATGTCTTACGTCTGTGTGAACCATATATGGTTACCCATATTCAAAAGTATCAAATTCATTGATTAAATGACTTAATCACATTGATTAAATCATCCACAACCGGGCCCACCGATCAAATTGACTTAATTATGTCAATCGTGGTGTGGTCCATCGTGACCCTAATCTGGTTGCATCAATTAGACTATCACATCACTTGTCTCCGATCCAACAGCCGGATCGTCCCGATATTGACCAAATTTCAGATTCAATGGTCGGATCATTCCAATATCAATTGAATTTTAGATCTAATGGTCGGATAGTCTATCGACCGAACTTCAGATCTAACGGTCGAATCGTCCCGATACCGAATGAACTTAAGATCTAACGATCAGATCGTCCCGATATCAACCGAACTTCAAATCCAACATTCGGATTGTCTCGATATCGATCGAACTTCAAATCCAACGGTCGGATCGTTCCGATATCGATCGAACTTCAGATCTAACAGTCGGATCGTCCCGATATCAACCGTACTTCAGATCTAACAATCGGATCGTCTCAAATATCGATCAAACTTAAAATCCAACAGTCGGATCATTCCGATATTCGACCGAACTTCAGATAACGGTCAAATCATCCCAATATCGACCGAACTTTAAATCCAACAGTCGAATCGTTCCGATATCCACCAAATTTCAGATCTGACGGTCTAATCTCCATGATCGTGACCCAATCTTATAATCCAACAGTTTGATTCTCACGATCGTGACCAGATTTCAAATCCAACGGTCAGATCGTTCCGATGTCGACTGAACTTCAGATCTAATGGTCGAATCACCCCGATATCGACCGAACTTCAAATCCAACGGTCAGATTGTTTCGATATCAACCAAATTTCAGATCTTACAGTCCGATCTCCATGATTGTGACCCGATCTTATAATCCAACGGTCCGATCTTCACGATCGTGACAGGATTTCAAATCCAACGGTCGGACCATCCCGATATCGACCGAACATCAGATTAATGGTCGGATCGTCCCAATATCCACTAAACTTCAGATTTAATCATCGAATTGTACCGATATTGACCGAACTTCAAATCCAACGGTCAGAACGTTTCGATATCAAACGAAGTTCAAATCTAACCATCAGATCTTCCAGATCTTGACGCTATCTTATAATCTAACGGTCAGATCGTCATGATCACGACCGAAGTTCAAACCTAACAGTGACATCTTCCAGATCTTGACCCGATCTTAAAATCCAACGGTCGGATCGACATGATCTCGACTGAGTCGATCCGACTAAGGTTTAGATTCAACGGTTAGATCATCGTGATATCGACCGAATTTCAAATCCAACGATTGGATCATCCTTATATCAGCCGAACTTCAGATCGAACGGTTGGATCATCCTAATATCAACCGAAACTCAAATATAATGGTTGGATCTTGCGATCTTGACATGATCTCATAATCTAATGGTCGGATCTTAGTGATATAGACCGAAACTCAAATTCAACGGTTGAATCTTTGTGATATTGACTGAATCCTAAGCACAACAGTCTGATTTTTTTTTATCTCAACAGTGAACCTCAATCCGACGGTCTGATCTTTTTGATCTCCACTGTAAACTTCTATCCAACGGTCTGATCTTTTTTATCTCAACCGTAAACTTCAATCCAACGGTTTGATCTTATTGATCTTATTGATCTCAACCGTAAACGTCAATCTAACTGTTTGATCTTTTTCATCTCAATCCTGAACATAAATCTGACGGTCTGATATTTTTAATCTCAATCATAAACCTAAATCCAACAGTTGATCTCAATTGTAAATCTAAATCTAAGGATCTGATCATTTTGATCCCAACCGTAAGTTCCAATCCAACGCTCTGATCTTAGTGATCTCGACTACGGACTTAAAATTTATGTTCTGATTTTAGTGATCTCAACCGTGCACTCAAACTTTAAGGTCCGATCGCATTGACACGACTGTTAATACAAATCTGATGATCCGATCACACAGATCGTGATCATAGATGTTAGTTTTACGGTTTGATTACGTGGATCGATACTATACTTGCATGATCGATGATCCGAATATGAATATGTGATCGTGAGCACAAATATGTTACATTGGTTGTATCAATTACATATGTAATCATGATGTAATAATCTGATTATTATAATCTGAGTTTTGTCATATTGTAATGCCCCTTTAGTCATCCGGGTATCTTTGTAATATGTAACATTCTAGATTAATAAAAGTTCAGTTCATTTCTCTCATTATGTCCATTATCTGTGTATTATGCCAATTTTCAATTTCGAACGAACTTTATTTATTATATAGCTAATTTCAGTATCACGTATAAGGGGTTAATCAAAGGTGTCCAGTGACTTCATTGGTGTAATTAGCATCGAGCAAGGTCAATTGAGAGGGGTCCAAATTCAAATCCAAACGCTTGATTCAATATCTAACTCATCATTCATGAGTCGCAATCAAACGAAATATTCATATCAAAAAGATAAAACTCTTTTTATATTTTGATAAAATATTATTCCCACAGTCGGTGGTTGGGGAAGAAAAGGAGGCAAGGGGAGGTGACGCCGAGGAGCTCATCACCAATCTGCACAAAACCCAGCGTACACACAAGTGATGTTGATGGCTGGGGAAGAGGAGCAGAGTAAGGGAAAAGCCTGCCATACTCCACTCATGCCTCGATCACATCATGGAGCAGTGCCCTTCAAGCACCCCAACACGTTCTAGATGCTAGCCATGGATCCCAATCGTGAGGAGGACCCTCACTTTCGACTTGGGGACTTCGCCAATGGAGCATCTACTTGAAGATCGGCTACATATGGAAGTGTGGGTACCTGGGGAAGGTGGCCATGGATTGAGGCCAAGGAGCTTGCCGACGATCTGTCCAGCCCTCTAGGCTAGTGACGCCAACAGGCTAGGGAAGAGGAGTTCACAGAGGGGGAAGGCAGAGGTGGGTTGAGGCAAAGGAGCTTCAGTAATCTGCTCCAATTGGTAAGAAGGATTACGGGGAGGGAGAAGGTGGATGCAAGGTTCGCCGACTTGACGAGTCGGGCCGACTCAGATCTCCCATAATCCGATACGAATCGGGTTGACTCGTGCTGACTCGTACGAGTCTATGGTCATATCGTACATACTCGATCGAGTCGCATCGACTCGGGTTCGTCTTGATACGGTACAAGTCGCCCGAGTCGGCACGAGTCGAGCCGGTACGGCAAACCCTGGGTCGATGTGGGTAGAGGACAAAACCTAGAGAGGGAGGGGAGGAGGAGATGGAGCAGGGATTTTATCAATTTCAGTTAGAATCAGATAAAAGGATGTTAAATTAGGCCTCCTTTAGTGTGCAATAAGGTGTCGTAAAGTTTTGGTTTTTAAATCACCATTTTAAAATCAGTGAAAATAAAATCTCTAATTTTAGAAGTTTCTATTTTGAATTATAGTGGTTTTAGATTGAAAATCGAAATTGACGAAGGTGTCATTTAGTATGTCATAAAATGCCACAAAATCGCAATTTTGAAATCATTGATTTTAAAACTAACAAAAATAAAATCTCTGATTTTAAAATCATCGATTTTAGTTTACATAATTTTGGACTGTAAACCAAGATCAACTATGGCATTTTATGATGTACCAAACAAATGAAAAAGTATCGTAAAATAATTTACAGCATACCAAATACAAGGAAAACATCATTTTATGGCTGTTTATGACGTTTTACAGTTGTTTACGATGTACCAAACGACACCTAAAAAGAAGATTCTAGGTTTAAAATACCACTATTTATGATATTTTAAGTATATAAAAAATAATTGACAGCAATCCAAATATAGAAAAATGTCATTTTACGGCACCAAATGATTTCTTAGGAGAACATTATTATCAATTGATAATAAGAGCCATCCAAATGCACGTCGCATCATTTTTGATATTACTATAATTTCATCCAAACACAAACTCATACTATATCAAGTTTGATAGTCGAACCAAAATAGACATTAGAGGATATCTCTAGAATATCTTACGAAATCTTTTAATATCCTAGAATGTCTCCTGTAATATCATTTCATATCTTTCTAATATATTTTAAAATCTAGTGTAATAATGAGAAGGACATCTCACCACCCTTTCTAACCTCCAAGAGCCACCTAGGGGGGCACCTCTTGTCCTCCTCCCCCACTCTCTTAGGCCATCATTAGGAGACAGCGCACCCCTGACCCCCTCCTCTGATCCTTATCCTCTTCTTCTGTCACCTTTAAATAGGGAGGGGCAGCCCTTGGTTTCTACCACTCCACCAAGAAAGAAGAAGAAGAGCGTGGAAAATTTGCAAGGAGAGGAATAGAGAGTAGAAAAAAAATCTGCAGAAGGAGAGAGAAATTGTAGAGAAAAAAGAGGAATCTAGGAAAAGAGAGGTCTACCTTGTGGCTGCAACAACGTGATAAGACATACAAGAAGAGCCCCAATCATGTGCAGCAAATCATCCAAGTTTGAAGGTGGGTATTACAGCACACTGTACACTTTTTGGGAATATTTTAATATTTTTTCAATAATAAAAAGTGTACAATAAGGGCATGAGAAATGAGGATTGAAGGTTTCAAGGGTATTGGCGTAATTATCTTAAAGGCAGGGGTATAGCAGTTATTTGTAATGATTTCAGGGGTATACTAGTATTTTCCCAAAGAATTATCCATGGAAACAAGTTTCCTAAAAATTATATTCTAAAGAGGCTTGAAAAAATACATGTTAGAAGTTTGCACATTGAAAAAAGTCAAACCTTTTTCCATGGCAGAAGTTTGCACATGCACATTGAAAAAAGTTGGAAACCTCCAGCAGTTAATACAGAGTAGGGTTTCTTACCTTTAAGCCCCTATAAACTTTCAAAATTACAAGACCATCCCTCCAATCCAACTATTTACCCAAAAGACCCCACAATCTTCGCCGTTATGTAACAAAATTATCATGGGAGTTGGGTTTACTTAAGAAGTAGTGGGGGAAGTTGGGAGGATAAGGAGGCACACATCTCTCTCTCTCTCTCTCTCTCTCTCTCACACACACACACACTGTCGATGCCGATGGGTACATCTGCCACTGCCACCGCCATGATGCTGGTAGTGGAGAAGGGACCTGGAAGGGGGGAGATGGTAGAGTCACTAGAGTGCACGCCCGACGGCCATGTGCAGATTGGCAGGGTCGTCAAGTAACACCTTCACCATCAAGGATGCTAGCATCTCCCACTCCCACCTCTCCATCGAGATTGCCAGCAGCAATAGGTAGGCAATCACTGACCTTGATAGCTCCAATGGCACTCTCCCCGACGGCATCTAGATCAACCTCACCATCCCAGCCACCCTCTGTGATGGCGACACTACAAGAGTGGCAAGGAGAGATCCATGTTCGAATCTGATGGCCGCATCACTCGCTGAGGTAGGGCCACAACAAGACCATAGGCGGGGGCACACCGCCACAACAGAGGTGCCATAGGAGGATGTCGAAGAAGGCATGCACAGGAGGGGAAGGATGAGGAGGGCAGCTATGGAAAGGCCCATGGCCACCACTATCGTCTTTTGCAGCCTACGTAGGCTTCTCAAAGTCACTGGAGGAGACGCCGTAGTGTTCTCCAACACCAATGCAACATGGTCCCTATCCAATGCAAACTGCTAGGGTGGTTGGGTGGTGTTGGAGGGGGATCTCATTGGCAGTGCCAGACTGGGATTTTGCAAGATCCAAGAGCAGGTTAAGCACAACGATCAATTGTTAACTTGGGGATCCATTGATGGCTGCGGCGGCCTTAGTGCATTAGAGGGGGAGCTCGTCAGTAATGCCAAATTGGGTAGTGTTAGGGGCAATTGTCAATGGCACCAAACTGGGGGGCACTAAAGGCGGAGGTCCATAGGATATTCCTTGGCATATTCACTATTTCAAACGTCTGTTAACTAGATGGGTTTTTTTAACATTACAAGATTATAAGGATTTCTAGGTAAATAGTTGGACTGGAGGGGGGCTTGTAATTTCTAAGTTTATGGTGGCTTAAAAGTAAAAATTCCTAATATCATAGACAAGCTTATTTTAGAATGATCAATATGCAACATGACTTTCCACCACTCTATATATTTAGGATCTTATCTTTGTGGCCAAGCAGTTGGAAGCTATTAGGTGCAACTTTTTCTAGAAAGGTTGTTCTGATGGGTCCAACAAAGGAGGCTATGACATCTCTTGGGGCAGGATCTGCAAAAGTAAAGAAAATGGATGATTAAGAGCCAAGAATATTTGTGATTTCAACTCGGCACTACTGACTAAATGGTTATAGAAGATGGGTTCCACCCCATCAAGCCTATGGCTAGAGGTGATTAAAGATAAATACTATTCCAGAGGCAAATTTGGGATGTGCTCTTACAGGTGAAGTATAATGTATCTTCTGTGTGGAGATATCCTTCAAGCTGTAGACATCCTTAGGGTGGCGACCCGAGTGGCAGCAGGAGATAGTAGACAATGTATTGCTTGATACTTCATCCTTTTTTGTTTGCTTGGGGGAAGTTTTGAGTGGAGCACCAGATTGGAGATTTTGTTGGGAGATTGATACCCATTTGTACAAGGGTTCCTTTTGTGTGCTACATTGTATACTTGCACCTTTTTGTTCCTTATTAATACATACTTGTGGTACCATCCACCTTCCAAAAAAAATAAAGACTTACCACCAAGTTTATAGGGAAGAAGATCATATTATTCCTTTAAGGCTTTGGGTGGGGATGTGAAAGGTCACAAGATGCATGCAAGTGAATATTATAAGCATGGTTTGTTATACTTAAGAAAGACTAATAGGGTGTTTGGGAACACTTTTATCTTTTAGATGGTTTTGTACACAAAAAATACTCCATTTAAGATTTTATCCTAATTTTTGAAATTCCTATAAATCAACTCTAATATGTTTGGCAAAGTTAACATAATTTTTAAAAAAGGAGCAACCTCATTTGGCCATATCCAGCGTTCTCCAAACTCATCTCCAAAAGTCGCCATGTGTGAGGATCTTCCATCATGGTCCTTGGCACGTTGGTGAAGATATTTTGAAGGAAAGAGATGGAATTCTGGCTCATACCCATCCATCTCAATCTGCCATGTATTGTGCCCTGCTGGTTTTGGCAGAGATGTAGTGCGAAGAGGATGAGGAGGAAGCAGCAGCCTTGTGATGACAGCAGAGGGAGCGGCGGATGTGTGGGTGTGTTGGGGAGTGGGGGAGAGGGGGTGTTGAGAAAAGTGGTTGACATGGGGGAAGCACAATGCAGACAGTTTCCAGCTGTATGACACCTCCCTTAAAATTAAACAAGGGAAGAGATGTTTTTTCTTGGGGGAGTTTTATAAAGAGATAAAGTGCTCCCTAAAAAATAGGAAAGATGATACCAAACGGGATCTAATGCCCATTCTGTCCTCAAAATCAAATTTGAAAGAGAAAATGTCCCCAAAAAAACCATAACAAAATACCCCATAAGCCAAGTAAAAATGTTATCTTGAAACAAATTGAAAGGAGGAAAAAAAATGCAGACATGCATCATTCGTGATAACATTGTTGGTATCCAAAGCATTATGAAGAGTGTACTCTTTACAGCTTGAACAATAAGGATTTACCTCGGAAATGTGCAAGCTGCAGGGCAGTTGAATGATGTAATGAACTACCCATTAATAATGCACCACATCACAGAATATACACATACATAACAAGCATACTGGACCTACATCTGCAAGGACAAATTCAAGTAGGGTATTATACATTTCCTTTTCTTCTTAGGTGGTTTTTTCATTTTGTATGCGTGTGTTTTGTAGGGGTGGGGGTGGGGGTGGAGGGAAGAGGGCATGATCACTCTGCTTTGCTGTACCCTTGAACATGATGGCCACATTTAACATTTTCTAAAAGGCAAAGTCAGATATTAATGATAGATTATTATTTTGAAAGTGAAATGAACTCACTACAATCTGATAGTTTTCCATCCCTTCCAGCTCGTCCTGCTTCTTGGTAGTATGCCTCCAAACTCTGAAATTGAATTGATATTGTCAAATAAGGAAATAATGTTAATTTAAACATAAAAAATGGGCCTTGCTTCATATAGGAACACATGAAAATAGCACAAAAAGGAAGCCAAAGCTGAATAATTTTACAACCATAAACCTTGCAAGTCAAACAAACTGCAGATCAAAGTTCAGGGATGAATCCAGGGAACTACAGTCCTCAATACCCTAACCTAACTTAAATAAGCCAGCACAAGCAATATACTTAGGGGCTAAGCAGCCTCTCAGGCAAGTCACTAGGCACTCAAACTCCAGACTCAACTAAGTCACAATGATTACAAGAAGATCATAGCATCAAATTCCGATTTTACCAAGAGCGGTAGATTGAAGACAAGATATTGGTCACAAGAGATTCAGGTAACCCAGTTACTCGGCAAAACTTGAGTGGAGATACCTTCAAGGGTGAGGAAACTCAGCTCTAATCACTTGACAAAAATTTGAACTCTGGGGTTTCCACCTCAAGCCATGAACCCTATAAATCAAACCCATGTTGACGTTGGAAAATGGAAGCACAGTCGTTGTAAAGGAAGCAATAAGTTTGAATGAGAAGTATTACTCAGCAGTGCCTCTTCAATGATTGGAATCTATTCTAGTGTCTAAATTTTGTCGGAGACAATGCCTTCATATCTTCTGAATCATTTTACAGGCTGGCTGATTGGTTATGGAAGGATGGCCTTGAACATTCATTGACAATCTCATTCCCAACCTTGACGGCATGCAGGAGCAGACGGCCTCTGTGATGAGAATGCCTCATTCACAGCAATGGTCGAGCTTGATCAACTTCTTCACAAACTTGAGCTCGGCACCTGCCATTCCAAGAATTTCAGCCTCATCATTGATATTTTATGCCTGAATGATATGCATTAGTGACAACGGCTTGGTCACCCTGTGGATTTCAGACAAGCCACCTTTGAGCTCACTCCGGATTACACTATCGATTACTAGATCATTTTCTCGTGTGCCTAAGACCTCAGTTCAACTCTAATTATTGTTGCCATTATTCAAGGGTGGCTTCTTTATCAGCTCAATCTGAAAAACGTCTTTCTTCACAATGCTCTCACAGAAAAGGTTAGTACACAACGTCCTCCTAGTCTCTCTTTTCCACCTCAACATTCATCTTATTTCCGCCCAGCTATCTATAGGCTCACACAGGCACCAAAGGCCTGCTTTGAGTATGTTTGCCATGTTGTTCTTGGTGCCAAGTTTGTCAAGAATGGTTATACTCTATTTGTTATCTCCTCACACAGACTTCCCACTCTAGTCATCCACGTGGACAAAATGGTCATTATTGGTGAATGGTGATACTACAATAATCAGCATTCTGAAGTAACATCTTCAACGTCAGATTGAGATGAAAAAAAATATATAAAATGAATATTATTATCGTTGTTGTTAAATAAAATATAAAACTAACAAATAAAGTATTCTAATATTAAAAATAAATTAATTTTAAAACCCATTAAACATAAACTTTACATTATAAAATATATTTTCATTCAATCCTAATCTTTCTTTATTGAATCATTCGGTTTAGGCATTTACTCTAACAATCAAAATGGCAACAACATGCTCTTTTTCTTTCCATGGAAAATTATATGAAAAATTGATTCCCTTGCAATAAACTTTTGATCAAAATAGTAGAAGTATTTCAGACCTCTTTGTTAATTCCAGAGACTTGGGGTTGCCTTCTCTTCCTTGATTACTTTCTTTCCCAATAAAAGTGCATTGATGACATTCTTCAACATCCCTCTCTTTTTTATTTTAGACACCAATGGAGCTTTCAATAAAGCTTTGTCATACAGATAAGAGAGCCTGTGACAAATGACTGGTCAAGTGATCCCATTACTTGCCACTATACCATGGCCTTTTGCATGTTTTTTGAAAATTCTCTATCTTGTGGCACAGTGAGTAGCAAAAGGGGGTTTCTCACCCCAACATTAAGGCCAAATATTTCACTATGGTTAATGTCTCTACTCACATTTTCTGACTAACTTTGACACTGATTCTTCAGCTCTACTCCTCTATAGTGTGACAACCTAATCACTCTTCAAACAGTAAGCAATTAGCCTTCCATGAGAAAATGAAGCATGAGGCAATTAATCGTAGCTTTCTTCAACAACACTACCTCAGTACATACTCTTCCTTCTATCTCTTCTACCAAGCAGGTTGTCCTCTTCATTAAGCCTCAGAACACTCCTTGCAGTAAAGAATGGGTTAGCAAAAGCTCTCGATTTTTTCAATCTTGAGATTGAGAGGATTGTTAGAGACTATTGTATATCTATGGGTCTTAGATAGTATTATACATTTGTCCTTTCCTCGTATATCCATCCTAGCCATGGATTGCGGAATCGGCGGGTTCCGATCCGATTCGGGGGGGATTTCACTGTTCCCCCCCACCGATTTGAAAAAAAAAAAAAAACGGCCGAAATCGGCCCGAACCGGACCAAATCGGGGCCAGACCGGCCAGATCGGCCGGTCCGGACCCGATCTGGTCCGGTTCAGGCCGGTCCCGATCCCCCCCTTAATGTTTAAGGGTTTAGGGGTTTAGGGTTTAGGGTTTTAGGGTTTAGGGTCTAGGGTCTAGGGTCTAGGGTCTAAGGTTTAGGGTTTAGGTTTTAGGGTTTTAGGGTTAAGGGTTAAGGGTTAAGGGTTTAGGGTTTAGGGTTTAGGGTTTTAGGGTTTTAGGGTTTTAGGGTTTAGGGTTTAAGGGTTAAGGGTTAAGGGTTAAGGGTTTAGGGTTTAGGGTTTAGGGTTTAGGGTTTAGGGTTAAGGGTTAAGGGTTTAGGCTTTAGGCTTTAGGCTTTAGGCTTTAGGGTTTTAGGGTTTTAGGGTTAGGGTTTTAGGGTTTAGGGTTTTAGGGTTTTAGGGTTTTAGGGTTTAGGGTTTAGGGTTTTAGGGTTTTAGGGTTTAGGGTTTTTTATGGATGTACATGAATTGCATTCATTCTTATTGTACATCAATTGAATAATATGTATGTAATTTTTTCTGATTTTTTTTTATTTTTTTCTGATTTTTTCTGATTTTTTTTAATTTATTATTATTTTTTAATCTGGCCGAGTCGGAATGGCCAGACTTCATCTGGATCGGCCGACTCGGCCGATCCGATCCGAGTCGGATCGGGATCGGCGGGTCCCGATTCGGGGACCCGATCCGATCCGGAATTCCTTGATCCTAGCTGTACTAGCATTATGGAGTAGTCCTAGTCATATTTGTATTAGGATTGCTTCGTACACCTACATAAATCTCAGGCTATGTAGAAAATAGAAAAGAAACGAGGACAGGGAAGGAGAGAACATGAGAGGTAATTGGCACCAACAGCAAACCATAGAACACCTAAAACTCTATCTTATTTAGGTTTTCAAAGATCAATGTTAAAAATGACTAATCTGCCATCAAACTCAAGAAGGCTGACCAAAGTAACAGAAACAAGAATAAAAAGAATAGTTTATAAAAGAGAAAATACATAGAAACCGCTAACTAGAATATTAATTACTTCTTATACTTTCTCAAATTGAGCATAGATATCCTTCATGGACAATTGGACAGTTTGTCTAGCACAAAAATATTTGTCATCCTTTGGATAAAAACATATGCCTCCTGTTCTCCTAAATGAACAAAAGGAAGACAGAGTTCTCCAATATCTAGTCTTTCATGGATAAAGTACCAATCAATCTCAATGTGCTTTGTCCCGTCATGTTGGACTAGATTATTGGTAATGGTAACTGCTGCCGTGCTGTCATTGCATGAGTCATAGCTTCTAACTAAACCTTAATAACTAACCCAGCACAAATCTATTTCTTGATTCACCATGTCACAAGGTTCTTCAATGAGGTATTTTTACAACTTGGCTAGCTCCCTCGGAGGTCTGCTAGGGTTTCCTGGTCGCTCCCCATGGCCGACCCCCCCTGAGGGGGCTGGCCGTGATGGTTCTCCTCCTCCTATTCTCCTCTCCAAGACGTTCACTACTCCAGCCAAGGTAGGCTAACTCGGGGATCGGACTCGGATCGGTCCGGTCTTGACTGAGTGGATCGGCCGATCCGATCCGATCCTAGACCGGTCCGGACCGAGCCGGACCGGTCTGGCCAATTTAATTTTAAAAAAAGAAAAAAAATAGAAGAAAAATAGGAAAAAAATAGAAAAATAGGTCCAAAAAATAGAAAAAAAATCCAAAAAAATCAGAAAAAATTATACTTACCCAAAACTTATCTAGGACCTCGGGTAAGCCCTTGAAATTTTATTAACTTTGAAAAAAACTTGAATACAAAACATAGGGGGGACATAAAACCTTACCCCTAAGTATTACATGATAGTAAAAAAAAAAAAAACACAAAGTGACAAAACAAGTAGACATGCATTTATTCTAGCTTTACATTGTTGGTGCTATACAAATGTTGCACATAATCGGTCCAAGACATATAAGCTTGTTCATATTCCTGTACAAACCGGTTATACTCATCTGTGAATTGGTAGATTATTGTCACCAGTATCCATCCTTGTGTCTTTGGCTCATGATAAGATCCTTTTGAGGTTGAGGATTGATAAGAGGAAACATCTGAAGTTGGAGGATAAGTGGGATATCCTCCTAAGTAACTCGATGCATCATAGGGTGGTGGATGTTGATAATATGTACCTGGATATCCATAAGGACTATAACCCTCTAATAGAACTTAAAAGGATGCATCAGACGAACGCTCTTGAGAAGATATTTCTCTTACTCTCTTTAGGAACTCTTGTTGTTGTTTTCCTTTGCCTTTATGTGTTGCTGATGTATTCTTAGCCAACCTATTGGAGTGGTCATCATCCTGCGTAACATGTGTAAATTGTTGCTCCCCTGTAAAAATCATTGGAGGAGCTTCACCATGTTGACTTGATCCACGTCCTCGAGATGACAGTTGTTGTAAGGATCCACCTTGACTTCCATGTGGATCAGCATCGTCATCGTCATCGTCAGGGGTACTCGTTGCCGAAGTAGAGTTGTCTAAAGTTTGGTAAACGACTTTGTCGCTTAGCTCTGGTGTCTCGTCTGACTCATCTTCTTGTACAGTTTCTAAATCTGCAATATCAACATGAGTAGTTACTCTTTTACCTTTACCCTTACTTGAACTTTGTGGGGTGGATTTCTTTTGCCGTTTTGAAGAAGGTGGAAGTTGAAACTCAACGGACAAGGGGACACCATCTAATTGTCCTTCTGCCCATGACCGATCATTTGGATCAAATTTTGATGGACCCAAAACATTCCTTGCATCCACCCATGCATTCAGTGGGTTCTGCTCCTCAAATATCTCGTCCAGATCGATTGGTTCCTCAACTTGTTGTTCTGCTTGCACCGGTCTTCCAGCAACTTCATCTCTTCATCGTTCTTCTTCTCTTTTGTTCTCTTGATTTTTTTGAAGATTCTTTAATTTCAAGCGCATGTTGTAGTGGCAAAAGACCAATTGCTCTAATCTCGCTGAGCTTAATCGGTTCATTTGCTTGGTGTGTATCAAGCTAAATGTAGACCAGTTCCTCTCACAGCCAGAAGAGGAGGTGGTTTGGCTCAATACACAGATGGCAACATAAGCAAGATCTTCGTAACCTGGAGCCTTCCCATGATCCATCCACCAGTCAGCTGTAATTCCATGATGATCCAACTAACAATTAGCAGTGTAAAACTTAGGCATGATAACAATTCTCTGAAAGTACTAGTTCTGTGTAAAATTCTAAATACCTAATGAAAGCAACATAACTGCACGTTGAGTACCAAAATGCAATGTCCGGAGCCTATAGTGATGCATTTTGTTGCATGCTATGATAGCTCGATCCTCATCATGTAACAAACGTCGAATTACATTTTGAGTCCCACGGAGTACTTCTTCATCATTGGGCGCATTTTGAGTAGCAGAGCTATATTGGTATCTTGGGTTGAAGAAATGACTAAGGAATTGAAAACAAAATTAAAAAGGAAATAAAACTTATAGGAAATAAAATGGCAAATAATATGGAATGACTTATGTTGTTACCTGCCGCATGCAAGTCATGGTGGAGTGTCTTATCCCATCTTGCATCTATGATATCCCACCACTTTCTGTATGTATTCTTGTTGGCCCTAGCAATGTCTTCCTTCGTACGGTCCATAGCTTCATATAAATATCCCATGGTGGCCTTCTTATCTCTATCCACCATCCTCAGAACCCGCACAAGAGGTTCAACTACGCTCAAGATCATCTTTATATCCTTCAAATACTCCCAGCTCTCAATCAAGTCCACAACATGCTTCCCCTTGTCTTTAGCATCACGCTTCGCGTGCCTTGTCATCCAATCCTCCCATCCTTTACTTGAAATCATCTGCTTCAAAGGGCGTTTTTGTGACTGTATACTCTCCAAGGAAATGTACGTGGAGGCGAAACGAGTTACCCCAGGACGTAGTAACTCCCTCTGTCCAGTGTGTTCATGCATCAACGTGAGCACATAGTTATGGTTGTAGATATAGGATGTGATGAATTGGGCTGACTTCACTATCTCACTAATTTTTACATCTTTCCCAATATCTTCTATCATCAAATTTAGGGAGTGGGCAGAGCAAGGAAGCCAATATAGATGTGGCCTCTTCTCCATTAACATATGGCCAGTAACTTTATATGAAGCTGCATTATCTGTTACAACTTGTACAACCCGATCTTCCCCCACCTGCTCTACAATGTCATCAATTAACTTGAAAAGATATTCAGCATTCTTTACCTTTCCACTAGCATCTACGGACTTCCAAAATACAGTCCCAGCTTGACAGTATATAAAGAAGTTAATCATACTTCTTTTCGTAATTCCTATTCAAATAATGTTATAAATATTAGAGAATGTCTAAATTAACTAAAAAATATAATCTATTAATCTAAGATTCTAAATATGTTGAACTAATTCAATGTACTCACCTGTCCAGCCATCTGTCATTATTGTGCAGCCGCTTTCATCTCAAATTTGCTTGAACGACTTGATATACTCTTGGAGATCACTTACCTCCTGAGAAAGGTAAGTGTTGTATATCTCCTTGGGAGTTGGTCCAGGAATACCCTTACCCACATCTCCAATAGTCTCAATCATGTCCTCCCAGTAAGGACCTTTGCAAGATTGACAGGTACACTGTTATAAACAAACCATCTCGAAACAGTACGGCCAATCTTCTCCTTGCATACCTTCAGATTCTTCATAGCAACTGTGATTGATGGTTGTCTATCTCTCCGTCTTGTTAGGAAAGCATCTATAAGACCCACCCTAGGGTCATTGTCCCTAGTCAAGTCATGAATTTCCTCCTCGTTGGATCCATGTCCGAAACCACTCCATTGCCCAACGTGTTGACCGGTGCGTCTATACACATCCTCGTCAGCAAAAGATCTTCTACTTTCGTCCATAGCTCGACGTATATCATCTTAAAATTAAAATAGATGATTTGAGACTAATTTAACTGAGATGCAGTGTAAATAACTAATTAAAAATTTTAAATCAAAGAATACCTCGAGAAAAGTCTTCAAATGCAGTGGATCTCCTTCTGGTAGGGTTTATGTCTCCCGGAGGATGAATATGAATACCTTGACCTGAGGGCCGTGTCATTTCCTCCCTAATTTGGCCTCTCATCGTTGATGTTGCTCCTTTTCCCATCTCTCTTTATCGTAGGTAATTTTTGAATTGATTTTTTACCTCTAGTGGTGCAGCAGTACAAGCCTTCACTTCTCCTTTAACACCCCCAATATGTTGCTTTAGACGAAAAACTCCACTCGAAATAATCCGACTGCAGTAGTTGCATTTGACTTTACGTGAAGCCATGTCCACGACAGTGCAGTGGTTCCATCCCGGGTCACCACGAGAGGTGACAGATGTGGCCTCATTATGCTCAGAAGTCGACATCTTTAAAAAGAAAAAAATATATTAATAGGGAAAGAGAAAATTACAGAAAGAGAAATAGTGAGAAATAAGAAAAAACATAGAAAAAGAGAGTGAGATTTCATATCATACCTCGAGGGAGAGTGAGAGACAATGAGAAAGAAAGCTACAGAGAGTCAAAGACAAAAAAAGGTTAGAGAGAAAAACTAAAATGCGATAAAAATAAATAGATTAAAAAAAATGGTTAGAGAGAAAGAAAATTAGAGAGAGAAAAAAAAAAGAGAAATTTAAATATGAAAAAGTCTTAGAAAGAGATATATGTTAGAGGGGGAAAAAAATAGAGAGACAAAAAGTAAAGAGAGATATATGTTAAAAAGAGATTAAAAAGTTAGAGAGAGAGAAAATAAGAAAAACGTAAAAAACAAAAATTTTAAAAAGATAAAAATCATAAAATGATGAAAAAAAATTGATGTAGTCTGTCCGTCCGTCGTTTAGAGAGCTTTGGAGAGTATGAGAGCTTAGAGAGAGAGAAAGAAATTTTAGAGAGAGAGAGAGAAATGAGAATTTGTGTGAATGAGGGAGAGAAAGGTATGAGGGGGTTTTATAGGGACTTGAAGGGGCTTAGAAGCCCCTTCTAGCCGTTGGGAACCCATTTGAATGGGTTCCCAATGGTTACCCCAACGGCTAGTTCGGAACTAGCCGACCCGACCCAACCCGATCCCAGTGATCTCTGGGCGGGATCGCTGGGTCAGGGCTCAGGGTCGGATCGGACCGCCCGGTTTCCGAGCGGACCGAGCGATCCGATCAGACCCGGACCGAGTTGACCTACCATGGCTCCAGCCCTGCAGCTATAATCGTACGCAGATGTTGCAAGCACTTCCAAGAGGGATGCCTTTGAAGATCTCACAACCATTATCCCTTTTCAACAGGATACAACTCACCTCTGCCCTTCTTCTCAACAAGAACGACCTGCTGTGCCATTCTCTCAAGATGTCAACCCCTTTCAAGCTCTGATTTATATTCAAGTTTTATAAAGATCATCCACCCCTTGAGAGTATCAAGTAGGCACTGAAGGAGAAGTGGAACGTCTTTCACGGAGTTTCTGCTTCTCGGTATGGTCATCGACATGTTCTTGTTCGATTTTTCTCCTATGATGATTTTATCAAAGTCTGGACGAGGGAGGGTTGGACTTTGCTTGGGCAGACTGTGAAAATCTTCAGATGGTCACCATGGTTTCATCCGGGCCTCGAATGCTCCATTATTCCGGTTTGGTTTCACCTACTGCACCTGCCACCATGCTTTTACAATCATGGGGCACCGTCCTCTATTGCCTCTTCTGTTGGTCGCTCCTCCGTATAGGGCCTGCTACTAAATCTGTCTCACGCCTTGAAGGTGCCCGAATCTGCATTGAGACGGACGTTGCTAAGCTGATATCCTCAGAAGTCTGGATTGATGTTGGAGATGAAGCTATGGTCCAACCTCTCATGCCCTTGTTTGTGCCGTTTTTTTGTGCTAGTTGTCATAAATTGGGACATGAAATCAAAGATTGCTTGAAACACAAGGCTTCTACAAATCCTACTTCTACCGGAACTAGAGCTGCCCCACCTGCAAATTATGAAGATTCCAGCTTTCCTCTTGATCGGCAAGTCTGCAAGGGCAAAGCTGCCCCAACGCTTGATCTTAAGGCCGCTCGTCTTGGTCGTGAAGTTGCTGAACGTCACTTGCAGGAGATTCGCATGTGTTCCCTGAGCCCGGTTCACTCACCCGCCTTGCACCAGGATGCTGCGCAGAATGCTCGTGTGCATGCCTCTGTTGTAGGTCTGCATGCACCCTCATCTGAACTTTGCTATGCAGATAGTCTTTCTGCTGATCGCTCCAAGCATCAACATTTTGATTTGCCTGCATCGGAGCAATTAGCATCTCCTCCACACTTGCAGAGGGCTGATGGAATGGCCTCTGCTCCTGTTAGTAATAACAGGGGTTTATTATCTACACCTCATGTTTCACTAGTTGCTGACTCTGATCGGCCTCTCAAGCGAGACAATGCTATTAATGATCGGCTGGCTGCCATTCAGGAACTCCAATCATTTCAAATAGCTATTAATAACAGATTTGCTGATCTTGATTTATCGGATGATAACGAAGATGGTGACGGGATTGAAGGAGATGTCAACAATGCGGCTGCATCCTCATCTCAGCTGATTACTCTGCTTTCAGCAAATACAGCTTCACAAGTTCAAGAAGGGCAAACTGCTATGCCAAGCAAACGCACCAGGATATAAAAAACCTATTGAAGGTATCCAACTTCACACTCACTCTGCTATGAGATATCAAACTTCCAAGGATGATTCTTTATTATGACTTTTTTTTAGATTTATCGCTAGATCATGCAATTGCATGTATTTTCCTTGTGACATTGCATTTTATCCTTTTCTCAAACATATGTGTTGAGCTCGAAGTTGAAGTAGAGAGTAAAGGATCCGTACTGAGCTTCAACTGAGACTCATGAGGTTTCTTAAATTATTTTTTTCAGGAAAGGGACCCAGACACTAATATACGGACGTGGAACCTTAATTTTATGTCAACTCAACTACTTTGTAATATCATTTAGTGGACAAACACTTGTTGTAAGCATCGGATGAGTACTCTACTTTTGTACTCTTTGTACTTCAGTTGTATAAGGACATATTTAATAAAATATAGTATTCTCATTTACTTCCATATGATGTGAATACTTTTTATTGCTACAGTTTGATGTCTTACTGACCGATCCAAGTGTAAGATAGATTTAAATTTTCATCTAGATTTGGATGACAAAACTGCATTATAAGAAAGATTTAGATAGTATTTATGAGCATGTAAAGCGGGGATGTTACAACACACCACATCATTTTTCATATTTGGAAAAACAAAACGGAAAACCATCGGGTCCCAAGGTTTCATCACATCCCAAACTGAAGACTTCTCCTTCACTTCCATTTTTGACATTGAAAGACAAAAAAGAGAGCATTTTTCATTAGACAACTGAATTACTTCTAGATGCACCCCATTTTGGATACCATTGTTTCTCAACTTGGAACAGGGATGTGTAAAAGGTAACAATTTCTTCAGCAATTTGAGTTTCATCTGTCAACCACACCTTGCCTCTCTTGCTGGCAGATATATGCTTTCTTCTCCATCCACCATTTGTGACTTTGTGAAAGTGAGGTATTATTGTTTCCTTGTAGCCACTAGACTCTTGATTCTTGTTTCCACCTTATCCCTTCTTCCCTTAACCCATCCACAAATTGGATTCTGAGCGAAGACAACTCCTTTTGCTGTTGTTCCGAAAGCAGGCTATTCTCTTGGCGCCACTTTGATTACATAATAAAGTTGAATACCGGACGAATAGGAGGAGAATAACCTTATTTTCACTTTGACAGGGAGAATGGCTTAAACCGCCCGGAATAGGATATTCGGGGAATAACGTGAATAAGGCATCCTGGCTGACCCTCACGAATTGCGTATTCCACTAATATTTTGCAGGGGCACGAATACGACAAGCTGCATCATCGCATGTGCCCACTGCGAAACCCACCCTCCCTTCTGCGCTCACCGCACAGAACCTGCACTCGCCCCTCTTGCCTTGCCTACGCGTGCCCCTGCCAACTGCTTCACCTGCTCCGTCGAGTGGTACACCTACTCCGCCATCCACACGTTGCGAATGTCATCCATTAGATTCTTCCTCCCACGCTAGCCATGGTCACAAGTCAGGTCGTTCTAGGGTTTCTTCCTCCATCGATAGGCTCCCTTCCCTCTTCCCGATAGGGTTCACAAGGGTTGCAGAGCAGCGATCGTTCCCATCCACAGGTCGCTTTTGCAGTCATCGTTCCCATCACTTTGACCCTCCCCTCTCCCCTTCAAGCTTGTAAACAGTTCCGTCCTTCGCCTATTTCTACCCCTTGAAGGCGAAAACCTCACCTGGTGCCGATGCACAGCTTGGAGGACAACTGCGCAATCGGTCTTGCTGTTCGTGACCGTTCTTCCTCTGTGGCTTCCTCATCGGCTTCCAACCGTGGGCCATCACCGGCGGCAATTTCGGCTTAGATTAACCGATTTTTCTGAACTTCTCCCTTGTGTTTGTGTTCGTCATGCCCTCTGATGTCCTTTTCCTCTTTCTGTGGGATCATGCTTTGTGTGGGATCATGCTTTGTTTGAGATCATGTGTGTTTCCTCTGCTACTGGAATGCTGTCAGATTTTATTTTATTTTTCATTTTGTTTTGTTTACAGACTTGGGTCTCTCTGTTTGGACTAATTCATTGATTAGGAAGAACGTTTATCTGCATTATGGGTCTGTCTTCTTGATCGTTCAGTGTTCTTGTTGGTGCTTTAGTGGAGGTTCACTTGTTGTTGGGCATTAGGAGATGGATGCAATCTATTTCTAACAAGTTCTTAGTTTCTTCTATTAGGTAAAGGATGAACTTGAACCATGAATATCGAACAAGTTCTTGGTTTCTATTTTTGTTGAAGCCTTTTTTTAATTTATTTTTCTTTTGGCTGTAGGTTGACCTCATTACATCTCTGGAGAATGCAACCTCATGTTACATAGAGATATGATGGTTCATAACTTCATGTCCTGTTTGAAGTTGCTTTTGTTTGTTTGGATGGAATGCTAAACCAAAGAAGTCATATGTCTACAAAACACAGTTGTGTGGAAAGGGCATTACATCACATTGATATAGTATCTAGTTTTTTTTGATGTTCTATAGTTACTCTGTGCGTTGACAATTGTCGAACAATTATGGATTTTCTACTATTCTCTGTTACTGCCTTTCAAGCTGACACTGAAGGCTTTGAATTTGTCATCAACTCGTAGCTGAAGCTAGTTAACATATACAGTCCTATATAACTGACCATGAACCAACTGTCGATCCTCTTAGTTCAGTCTTTGGCACAAATATTCTTGCCTTGTGGATAGTTTGCAAGTTCCCAACATACCTTCTATACTCAAACCTCCATCAGAGCTTGTTGGCAAAGTATATTAAAAAGAAAAATGAGGATGACCAAAATCTTTTGTCTCTTCGCTTCCTTTCCCTAGGATTTGTTCCTTCAACAAAACTTAAATTCATGGAGTTACTGTTTTAACTTGGATTACTTGTGTCCAATGTTTTCTTAGTTTTCCTCTCTAACATGCATCCCGTATATGGCTTCTTCCTTTAGACAGGGTTCCTCCTGCTTGATACCTATAGTACCCTTGACTTGAGGGCTCCCCTTTTCCTTGGTTTTATTGTACTATAATTCAAATGAGGAATCTAAAGCAGAACAACAAGGTAAGAAAAAAATTGAAGATGAGAAAATGGTGTACGGGTACCAGCTGTACTAGAAATTGGATTCATATATTTACGGAAGTAATGGCATCATTCCCATGTTCTGGATATAATTTCTAATCCTCCCCCACTCCATATTTTATTTATACAATGGAGATAATCACCCCTTAAAGTGTAAGAATAAGAAATGATCCAAGGTCCAACCACATGGTCAATTTTTCCTTACAAAATTCTGTTTATATATATATTTGCATGTGTCGGTCTATGGCACTAAAAATTAATCTATGCTCTCAATATAGCTGATTATTTACATTGATGATTCAAATCTATCTTTGATTAGCCATTACCTATGATCCAAAATTGACAAAATATGTTTGGCGGCAGATCACATTTTTAACTTTTGTTAGTAGGTTTCCTTATGGCTGTTCTGAATTGGCATCTCCCCTTTAACCTGCGCTTACCAAAGTTCAATATTTCTTCTCTCTTTTAGGTGATAGGGACTATTATGATTAGACAATGTAGAAGTTTAGTCTGCTGTATAAGTTCTTGCAAGATCATTTCATAGATGTTAATATTATTGTTTGCAGTAATTTCAATTAGTCCTCACTTCTCTTCACTTATGTTATGTTCTTTCTTATCATTAGGAATCGTAGAAAGTGCAAACATAATATGTCTACCTCCGGTAAGTCTATGCTTACTTGCTATCTTCTATTTCTTTTTATAATGGTCATTTTCATTTACTTGATGAGAACAATCTTTTGTACATCGTATACAAATTTAATAATGAATTACATTTGTCGTAGAATTTTAACTAGGATATTATTTTATTGAAACTTTATCCTCCTCCTCCACTTTGGTGCGATGTTTCTGTTCATAAAAGGAAACAAAGGTAAACGTCTAGCTACAACTGAGGGCACTACTACGACTCGTGCCCCAAACTGGGCCGTCGACCATGACAAAATCCTCATTCAGCTTCTGATGGAGGAATATGACAAGGGAAATCATATCGAGGGGACATTCAAAACGCAAGTTTGGCACCAGATCGTGTCCAGCTTCAATGCTGCAAGTCATCTAAATTACAACAAGGACCAACTACAAAATCAATGGAAGGTCCTCAAAAGGATTTATGTCAAACTTGATGCGTTATTTAAAAGGACAGGGTGGGGTTGGGATGATCAAGCAAAAAGGCATGTGCCTGGAGTTGAATCAAGGACAATGAATGAAATCGGTTTTTAAGCACTTCCTCCCCAAGCCATTTGTCATACCAGAACAGAGTACCTGACCATCACCAACTTTAATCTTAATCCCGTTGATAACCCAATGAGTAAACTTCATAATCCCTTTCCATATGGGGGACATCAAAGACTGATTTCCACATTTCAAATAAAATTTTCCACTGCTATCATAGTGTTTATCCTTCAGAATTTTCTTCCACAACTGCTCATCCTGTGATAGCAATTCCCACAGCCATTTACCTAGCAGGGCCAAATTCATTGAAGTCAAGCATTTTACACCCAATCCTCCCTTACAAGTCGGCCTACAAACCCTCTTCCAGCTGACTAAAAGGGCCAAATTCATTGAAGTCAAGCATTTTACACCCAATCCTCCCTTACAAGTCGGCCTACAAACCCTCTTCCAGCTGACTAAATGAACAGCCTTCAAATCCGACTTGTTTCCACCCCATAAAAACTTCCTTCTAATAAGGTCCACCCCCTTTGAAATCAAGAAAACAGACAGAAAATGCAAAGGAACAGCTGACAGAACTGAATTCAAAAGCACTATTCTGCCCCCCACACTGAGATTTTTAGCCTTCCACATGGATAGCTTCTTCTACAATCGTGCAACTAACGGCTCCCAATCTGATTTTGCAAGAGACTTGTAATGTAATGGCAAACCCAAATACTATATAGGGAAATGATCCACGTTGCACCCCAACACCAAGCACATTCTTGCAAAACAGAATCTGCCATGTTAATCCCCACAAGTGAACACTTATCATATTTGATCTTCATGCCAGAAATGTACTCATAATTCTTCAAAACAAAAAGAAGGATCCTAGCCTGCTCCACTCCTCCTTCCATGGATTTAGAGTATCATCGGCATATTGCATATGAGAAATTGAAGCTCCGATCTTGAGAACAGGAACCCCTTTAATCCATCCCTCCTCTTCTGCTTTCTTGCACATCCGGCTTAGAACATTTGCCACCAGGATGAATAAGTATGGGAATATTGCGCCCCCCCCCCCCCCCCCCCCCCCGCCTAATGCCTCTTGAACTCTTGAAAAATCCTTCCACACTCCCATTATAAATAATGGAGAATGTAGCATTTGAAAGACAATGCCTTATCATTTCAATCCACTCCAAAGGAAACTCATGAACCATCGTCACATTGAAAAGGCACTGCCAAGAAACCCTGTCATATGCCTTGTTGAAATCTAACTTTATGAGCAACCCTTGCTTTTTCCCATGTTTCATAGAGACAATAAGTTCATGTGCACTGAGAAAGGCATGAAATAGTTTTCTACCTGGAACAAAGGCATGCTAGTTTTCCTCTGTGAGCTTGCCTAAAAGGAGTACTTGAAGCATAAGTGTTGCTCTTCCTTACTGCACGGAGAACAAGAGTATCTCTCTGCTTCTCTCTGCTCTGCTCATCTCCTCTCCGCTCTTCTCTGCTCTGCTCATCTTTCTTCAAATGGCCTATGTCCACAGTTTATCGTCTTGTTTCTTCATTTTTTCTTTTTTGGAAAAATGCCATTTCCCCATTTCAACACGTAAACCTCCAAGTCACAATGGAGCAACCTTACTATTGCACCAAGCCTTCCCCTCCTAAGGGGGTGGGAAAAAAGGAACTCTTCTTTTCATGTTGAGCATTCTCATTCAATTCATCACTCTCTTTCTGCACGATGGAAATGCAATAAGCATTACAATGTAGTCACTACACAATAGAATGACATTAGGTCTACAATGCTAGAAGAAACAAAGAAGAGCACTTATAGAATCATGGAATTCCGACAAAGATCGGAAGGCCAGATCAGGACCCGCCAACCCCGATCCGAATCGGGATCGGATCGACCGGGATCGACCGATTCCGGCCGGATTGGGACCCGCCGATCCCGATCCGGATCAAGATCGGCCGATTCTGCATTTCATGTACAGAATTGAAAGGACGTTCCAAAAACAATTATCTTATACTGTACAGAGGCTATTGGCTGTAAAGAAATTTTGAACAGTACGGGAGATGGAGATGAAATGGATTACCAGGTAAGCGCTTGGTGGTGAAAATAAATTCATGAATATAGGGAAAAGGCTCAGCAGAGGTACCTAGAGAGGATAAGAAAAGAGGGAATAGACTAAAGCGGTCCAGGCATCTAGGATATAGACCAGATTTTTCAACTGTTAGGAAACAACTGCAAAAGAGGAGGACTTGACTTGAGGAAGCCTTATTTTCTCAGGGAATAATAAGCAAGGTAGAGTGCATCCTAGGAAAGAATGAGAAGGTACAAGGAAAAAAAAAGGCCAAGAGCACTCAAGAAATATACATAACTCAAAAATATTTCTAAGCCCACATGTTTAACAGTCCCCAATGTCCGAGTACCAGGCGCTATGGCAGTGAAGTAACCCATGCCATATTCCCAGGAAAAGCTCAAACAACCTTCAACAAGAAGGTACCTGTACCCGAAACTCCCCAGGAATACACACCTTAAATTTTAGAGACCAGTTGCTATCATAAAAGTACAACTCTGTCAAGTTCTCCCCTGAATGTTGTCTCACATGCTCTTCCACATACTTCACACATATCGGCTCATTTTTCACTAATATCTATCTCCTTGCTTGACAAATAAGTATATCAAAGATGCATGAGAATATGCAACGCCGCACGTCAGAAACATGGACTGAGCATCTCAAACAAAAGTACAGCTTATCAACATGTTACATACCAAGGATGTAGAATGTCTAAGATCAACAGCTATATCACGAAACATACTATTAATTCAACATTAACTGCATCCTTAAGAAGCTTTGATTCAACTGAAAAGCATATGCCTCTTGCCCATGGACAACCATAATTCATGACATATGCTCCCCCACCAACCACAAAAATCAACATGCTTGTGGAACAACTTATTTGTGAACGTCAAAAGGAAGGTTGAAGAATTAGTAATCCAAAGGGGAAAACCTGTGGCCAACCGTAATGGATGATTCTTCTAACATTTGATTTGTCAATTCCCATGCCAAATGCAATAGTTGCAACAACAACCTGAAATTAGAAAAGAAAATCTCAAATATTTCTCTCTCAGCAAGAATCTTGGAAGGGGACAAACAAAATACAAGATAGCTAGCATACTATTCTGATGATACAGCAACATACCATCATTCAAATAATTAGAATGAACAACACTAATAATGTAAAAATCATTCAACAAGTCTCATGTGTTTGAAGCAAGCTCCATATTTCAAATAAGCTGGTCGTGTACAGTTTTCAGGGAAGCAGGGCATTATTAGTTCACCATCCTCAACATAGTCTTGCACAAACAATCAGAAAATAGAAAACACAATACCTTTAGGTGGCTGGTACCAACATGACTCAGTTTTTCACTAGTTCAAAATGAGACGACAAAACAGAATCTTTTATTAATGAAATGCAGACTCCAGACTAGAATGTCTTGTCCCTCAAGACATACCCTGACCCTGTGAGCAACAGATTGTACCATTCATCTCTACCAGATACATTATCTCTTCTGCCATGTTAGTCGATATAATTTTTGGGGAAATAGAATCAAACATAGGTCGCGCATATGATGATGTGGGACGGCTAACGGAACTGACAGAATAACTAACAGAATATGAGATCAGGAAATAAACGATGCCTAGTCAAGTGCACAAAGTAAAGCAGGATAACCACGCCAAATTATAGAAGCTATAGCTCGAAAATTCTCTCTCTCGCAAAGAGGAATCATAGGATCGTTGGGTGGTTGAGGAACTACTGTAGGTCTAGGATGTAAAATCACCCCAAAGTCCCATCAGAACTTTCAACATTGATAACATACTATCAAGCCAGTATGAATCACAGGCTAGATTTCCTACCTTACAAGCCAGCGGTAGATGGAAAGCAAGTACTAGAAAAGCAAACTGTGACGGAAGAGAGAAGCACATACCTCCATGCTGGTGCATGAGAGAAGAACGTGCAGTGTTCATATCCCATCCTGAAAGTACAACCAACAAGGGCCCACTTCTTGCAAAGTGATAACAAGCGACAAATAAATCAAATTATAAGCATGGAACCACTAGCAGTTGGACGCCTCCTCAAAAAGTGTGCCATGAATGGAAAGGCACCTAAAGAAGTATGCAGATCAAGGCCACTAATGTGGACCTCGGCGAACGTGCCTGGATGACCTCAAGTTACGTGTAAGGGTGGCATGCAAAATCAGGCATTGCTCAATAACAAGGTTCCTGATGAGGTCAGGCTTGATGAAAGGATGCTAGCACTACGATCGAATCATAAAACAAAGCACAAAAGTGCTCAACGCGGTGGTAATGCATCAAGAGGTCCTAGTGCACCACCCAGCATGGTCCGCCAAGGTGCACAGGTGACAGGGTAGTGGCGCACCACCAAAGAGGCCCACAGAGGGACTGGTTCATGCTGAAAGAGGCGTTACCGTAGCGCACCCAGGTGCACTACAATACACACCCGATGGCACTAAAGAAAGACCCACAAGGGTCCAAGGCGACTTGGGCCATAAGGCGTGGGTCGCGAGTGCCCCACGCCACACTGGCCGTGCAGGCATAGCACGGGATGCATTGTACGTAACAAGTGCGTGAGGAAAGCATGCCTCTAATGTGCTGGGCAAAAGCACAGGAAGGGGGTAGGGGGCACCCAACTCCCTCAGGTATTGTTCACTAGAATAGTGACTAAAGAGGGGGAAGAGAGAGAGAGCGAGAGAGAGAGGAGAAAGAGAAGGAAGAGTGTGGTGGCGTGTGGCTAATAGCGGCGGCGGGAAGGAAGCAGCAGCACAGTGACAACCCTCCGGCATTGCACTGAGGCAAGAGCGTCGCACCCTTCCCCTTCTCAAGGTCTCCTCCTGTTCGAAGGGGAACTCACAAAAATCTCAACAATTCATAGCAATAATCATCATTGATTAAGAAAGAGTACTACAAGCATGTATATAGATGAAGAGGGAGTATTCCGACTCCAACTCGACTCCCTAACCATCATGGAATAAAATATCCCTAACAATCTGCACTAAAAATCTTGAAAAAATAAAAAAAGTGTATAAACGGGCTCCAAATGGGCCAAATAAATAATTACAAACTCGTCGCTTAATTTATGTATCAAGCGAGCTCTAATGTGTCTCTAAGCCACAAGGACACCTATACAGCCCTCCGACGGTGATAGATGCACATCGGATCAAATCTAACTCTCATTGCTACTCTAATAGTACTCTAAGAGGTTGAAGTCGATCATCTACAACTTTGCTTCTGTAATTTATGTGTCATCTGAAGGCGACCATCCTCTCCAACAAACCATGTATCGGTGATGCGGTCCCTCCCTAGGTAAGTATGTAACAACCTACTCGTCCAGCATATACTCAATCTACTCATGCCAATAGCTAATAAATAATTAAAAAATAAGCAATGCCTACCTAAGCACACAAAAAAAGGCAGGATAACCACGTCAAATAACAGAAGCTAGCTTGAATATTGTCCTTATCGTAAAGAGAAAACGTGAAACCGGTTGGTAGTTAAGGAACGACCGCAAGTCTAATTTGTTAAAATGACCCTAAAGTCCTATCAAAACTTTCGGGATCGGTGTAACGTACTCTCAAGCCAACAATGAATATGAATCATGAACTAGAAGTCCTACCTCACAAGGCGGCGGTAGATGGAAAGCAAATACTAGAATAGTAAGTTGTGGCGAAAGAGAAAAAGCACATACCTCGACGCAAATGCGTGAGAAGAGAATACCCGTTGTTCGTGTCCCACCCTAAAAGTACACCCAACATGGACCCGCTACTTACAAGGAAAGAAATAACCTGCAACAAATAAATAAAATAATAAGGGTGGAACCACTAACAGTTGATGGGCCATGATCTTATTGATGTATGCCGTGTTGGATGCCTCTTCGAAAAGCATGCTATCAAGGGTAAGGTGTTCAGAAGCTGCACGCACATCGAAGAGGCTAATACGGACCTTATTGAATGCACATGGACTACCTCAAGGGTCGCATGCAAAATAAAGAGATGCTAGCTGATCGGGTGTTAGACAAGCTTGGCCTTGATGCAGTGATATTGGCACCGCGATCATATCGGAAAAGGAGCACAGAGGTGCTCATTGTAGTGGGCATGCACTGATACGTCCTGGTGCACCGCATGGTGCGTGTGTCGGGGTGCACAAGTGACAGGGTAGTGGCATAGAGGCTAAAAAAGGCCCACAAGGGCATTGGTTCACGCACTAAAAGGGGCGTTACAATATGCACCCAATGGCACTGAAGAAAGACTCACGGGGTCCAAGGCCGCTCAGGTCATGGGGCCTGGATTGCAAGCAGCCCACAACACCGGCCTGCGGGCGCAGTACACGAGTGAGATGCACACTCAAGCATGGTGAGTGCGCGGGTACTGTTCATGGCAAGCAAAGGAAAGGGGCAAAAGGAACCCTAACTCCCCCAGGTATTATTCATGGGAACAGTGACCAAAGAGGGGGGAGAGAGAAAGAGAAACAGAAAGAGAGAGAAAGATAGAAAGAGAGAGAAAAAGGAGAAAGAAGAGGAAGAGGGCGGCGACGGCACAGTGACAGCACTCCAACATCGCACCGAAGATGAGGGCATCCCACCCTTCATCTGACAATCTTCTTGGGCTCCGAAGACCTCTTCGAGCTATGGCGACCTCTTAGAGCTCACCATGCTCGAGTGTGCATCTCACTCATGTATTGTGCCTTAACTCCCCCAAGTATTGTTCACGGGAACAATGACCAAAGAGGAGAGAGAGAGAGAGAGAAACAGAAATAGAAAGAGAGATTAAGAGAGAAAGAGAGAAAGAGGAGAAAGAGGAGGAAGAGGGCGACGACGGCCCAGTAACAACCCTCCAGCATCGCACCGAAGGCGAGGGCATCCCACCCTTCCCTTTCTTAGGGTCACCTCCTCCTTAGACAAGTACTCACAAAAATCCCGAAAATTCGCAGCAACAATCATCATTAATTAAAATAAGTACTACAATCATATATATAGATGAAGAGGGAGTATTCGGACTCCAACTTAACTCCCTAACTAGACTATGGACTAAAATACCCCTAACTAGATAAATAGTATAAAATTCTCACTTAGAATCCTGAAAAAATAAAAAAGTGACTAAACAAGCTTTAAATGGCCCAAATAAAATATTTACAGACTCAGCATCCGTTAACTCGCGCTCTAGTGTCCTCACCATATAGATTTATATGTAGCAATGCAATGAATTGTCACATTGAACTAGAAGCCAACAAAATTATTTCTCAACCTAGCCAAAGTGTGTGCATTCTATGTGTATAAAAAAAACATCCATATTCTATCATAACCAATCTGAGCAGCTCGAAACGCCAGCTCGGGTTTGGGTAAGTCATCGGGTTTGTTACATAACCCATTCAGCTACTTCGACTTACCCGAAAGCGACCCAGTGGAGCTTTCGTCCTCACCCGATAAGCACGTAGGCTATGGGACTGTGTCACCCGTAGTTCCGGAGGAACGGGTTGGCAGAACCATGAAGCCATGGTACCTGGTCACTGGGGAGAGGGAACTTGAAATGTTTCCAGAGGTGTTGCTTCCTACTACTCAGAGTGACACTGGTTTACCGAGTGAGAAGCAGTTTCACAACGGTGGATTTATTTTTTTCTTCCAGTCAAAGCTCTCAGATTCAGTTGTTGCACTCAAGGGATGGTTTGATGGGGGAATATTACCTAGCCAGTAACCTACAGTCTGGTAATCAAAGACAAGAAGAAGAAGACATCCAGCTTGTTGATCAATTGGGGAATCGGGAATATAATGAAGATCTATCAACAAAATGGAGAAGAAACTGCAGGACGCTATGGATACTTGGGCAATTGTTCCTTATGAAGGTTCAGGTGGATCTATGACTGTGTCCGCACAAGATTACTCTGAAGACTGGACTGAGGAGATTATCTCATTTGGAAGGAGGATCGGTGTTTCCTTTCTTGGTAGGGAAGATCTTGTAAGGAGCATTATCAGGAAAGTAAAACGATCTGATATTTTGCAGACTTCACTGAAAAGGAAAGGTAAGAAAGGGGGTGTGAAGATTGGAAAAAAGGAGATAAGTTTTCTTAAAAGCAATGAGGTGGCTGATTCATTGAGGGAAAGGAAACATAGGGGGAAATTTTTGGTTCATCAATGATAATAGCCTCTTGGAACATTAGAGGTCTCAATGGGGATCTCAAAATGAGGGTGGTTAGAGATTTCATACACTCCTACAGAGTGGATTGTATATGTTTGCAAGAGATTAAAATGGACTCCGTAGACAATCAAGTGATCAGGAATGTTGGAGGGAATAAGATGACAGGATGGGCTATCAATCCTATAGTGGGTACAACTGGTGGTCAGTTGGTACTGTAGAATTACAATATTTTGACACTTTCAATAAAGTAAGGAACAAGGCGGTATTGGACTATGTGGAGTTGCCACTTTCAATAAAGCTTTGTTAATGAAATGGTTGTGGAGAAGGGATGAGTGTTCGGAAGCACTTTGGGCTGTAATTATCAGGGATCTATATTACTGTGCTGATAATAAATGGTGTCTTTTTCCTTCTACCACTTATAATGTCTCCTATTTGGAAGAACATAGTGAAGAATGCTGAATTTATGGCTTTATCCTTTGACATTCAGGTTGGTAATGGCTGTGACACTATTCTGGAAGGATAAATGGTGTTCCGGCCTGGTTTTCTCCTCTCAATTCATCAGTCTATCTAAATATCACTCAGTTTCAGGAGCCTTCGGTGGCAGAGGTATTGGCTAATAATGGTTCAGGTATTATAAATCTGCAGCTGAGAAGGGATCTTACTGAAGTGGAAGTGGAGGAATTATTAAGCCTGCTCAACTTACTAGCAATGTTAGAATTTGTCCTAAGAATCATGATACGAGAGTTTGGAAATGGAGCATCAATGGGAAGTTTTCGTTAAGCCTATTGTTCATATTTTGAATGATGGTGGTTGTAGGGTTTGGTGGAAGGATTTAGTTTGGTCCAACTATCTTCCTAACAAGATTAAAGTTTTTCTTTGGAAGATTGCTTGGTCTATAATTCTTACAAGAAAAAGGGCCAAAATACTTCATATCCCAGGGAATTATTCATGTGTCTTCTGTGCAATGTTCGAAGAAGACCAAGAACATCTGTTTTTTGGCTGTGGCATTATTATTATTCTATGGAAGACTTTGTGCAGATTATTTGGAATTAAGTGGGTGGATCATTTTTCTGTTCTGGATCTTTTAAATTGGTAGTCCATAGTCTGTCCTTTTCCAGATCAGAAATATTTGTGGTTCATCATCTGTCCAACCTTGACGTGGACTATTTGGTGTGAGAGAAATATGAGGAAGTTCAGTGATCATTTTAGCAGTGTTACTGATTTATTGAAGAGCACCTTTAAATGGGTGGAAGAGTGCGGAAATGATGCAGATACCCGGAGAGATGGGAATTCTGTCATTTTGCAGAAGGCTGGGTTGTGGAAGATTCAATTTACTTGATGGTTCTCACTTTGCAATTCTGTTTTATTCTCTTGATAAAACAGATCTTTTGTAATTTGTGTTGAGTTTAGATTTAGACTTGGATGGGGGTAAATCCCACCAGGTTGTTTTGTGTTTTTGGGTCTTCTTTGTACTACATCTTCTCTTCATCAATAGAACTATGACTTTCAGTCACCTTCTAAAAAAAATGACAATATTTTGACAGGTTCTGTGTTTAGTGTTGGAGAGTACATTATATCAATCAGATTCTCTTTGAGAAATGCATACAATAAATGGGTGATCACTTCAGTTTATGGTCCTCATAAACAACAACAGAGGCAGGACCTCTTCAAAGAATTGTACACATTACACGAACAACTGTCAGAGGGGTGTTGTGTGTTAGGGGATTTTCATTGTGTGAGATATCCATGGGAAAGAATAGGTTGTAAATCTTGGGGCAAAGATATGGAGCAATTGGGGCAGTGGATTAGAGAGTGCCATCTGATGGATCTTGGAATTCCCAATAGGAGATTCACTTGGTCCAACTTACAACAAAATTGTATTCAATCAAGGTTGGATAGAGTTCTTATCTCTATTGAGTGGCTGAAATTTTTCCCACTATCTCAAATTAAGGAGCTGAACAAGACGGTTTCTGATCATATCCATCTCATTCTATCAACAGGTGACAGTGAAAGAAAATAGAGATTATTCAGATATGAATTACAGTGGCACAGGCATGAGGGGTTTTAAGCAGTTGGTTTCTAAATGGTGGCAGGAGATTCCAGGGTCTGATTGTGTTGTGGCTACTTTCTACAATAAACTCAAAACCATAAGAAGTCGGCTTAAAAAGTGGTGCTCTAATCTCAATAAGGAGGCAGGCAAATTCAGAAATCAAATCTTGTACAATATTGAAAAGTTAGAAAGAAAGGTAGACAGTCAATTTCTCTCCTCTGAGGAACAGCAGATATTGAAAAATCTGAAGAAAGATGGTAATGAATGGGTTTTAAGGGAAGAAATAAAATGGAAGCAAAGAGAAAAAGAGCATTGGCTTTGTGAAGGAAATAAGAATACAGCTTTCTTTCATGCAGTAACAAGTGCCAATAAGAAAACTCTAAGAATTGAATATATCAAAGTTGAAGACAAGTTGGTTGAGAATAAAGAAGAAATCCAAGACACTTTCATCAATTTTTACAAGAATCTTTTTTCAGAAGATTGCTGTTGGAGGCCTCATCTAGAGGATGGAATTCTACCAAAGCTTCAGACATGCCAAGCTGAGGAGTTGTGTCTCCCTTTTACAGAGGAAGAGGTTAAGGCTGCTGTCTTTGGAATGAATGCAAGTAAATCCCAGGTCCTGATGGGTTTTCCCTTGGTTTTTATCAATTCTTTTGGGATATAATCAAGGAAGATTTCATGTTGGTGATGAGAGAATTTCAACATAGGCCATTCAGTGTTAGAAGTCTCAATTCCACTTTCACTATGCTTATCCCTAAAAAAGATGGAGCTAAGAAGCTTTCAGATTTTTAGACCTATTAGACTTTTAAATGGATGCTACAAGATCATTTCAAAAGTGTTAGCTAATAGGTTGAAGAAGGTCCTTGACTCATTGATTGATGGTAATCAATCGGCATTCTTGGAAGGAAGATTCATTCTGGACAATTTTCTAGCTGCTTATGAAGCCATTCACAATCAAAGAACATACAAAAGCGATGAGGCAGTGCTTAATTAAACTTTGAGAAAGCATATGACAGAGCGAGCTGACATTGTGTTAGGAAAACTCTTGGAATCATGGGATTCAAGAAGCAGCGGACTGATTGGATTATGGGTTGTGTTTGTACTCCTAGGTTCTTTATTTTGATTAACAGAGAACCATGTGGGTACTTTAAGAGTTCTAGAGGGTTAAGACAAGGTGATCCTATTTCACCCTCATTATTCCTCTTAGTGGGTCAGATCTTTAGCTCTCTTTGGGAGAGAGCAGTTGTCAAAGGTCTCATTGATGGATTTAAAATTGGTAGGAATGGTTTGCTGGTTTCACATCTCCAATTTGCAGATGACATGTTGGTCTTCACATCAGGTCAGGATGACAAAGTGCATAATATGAAAAAGTTGTTGTTTCTTGTTGAATGTATCACTGGACTGAAATTTTACTTTGAGGCTAGAAACTTTTAACATAAGGGGAAGGATTTTCCCATTAAATAAGAGTCCGAGATTGGAATGCTATCATTAAAAATTTTGAATTCAGATTGGAAGGGTGGAAAGAGAAACTGTCATCAGCAGGGGGCAGTCTGATTTTGTCTAAGACTGTTTTATCTTCTTTGCAAACTATCACATGTCCATGTTCAAAATGCCAAAGATAGTGCTTAGGATTATTGAATCCATGAGAAAAAGTTTCTTCTGGTCAGGAGGTAACAGAGAAAAGAAGTCCATCCACTTGGTTGCATGGGATCAGGTGTTTAGCAGCAAGGAACAAGGAGGATGCGGTTTGGTCAACCTTCAAATCTTCAATAAGGCACTGTTGTAAAAATGGTTGTGGAGGTTAGGAGAGGAGACTAACCTTGAGTGGGGGAAGATCATACGAGAGAAGTACTAAAGTAATGCTTTTAGGTGGGATCTGATTCCAACTAGCAGCTATAAATTGTCACTAGTCTGGAGAAATATTCTGAAGAGAGTGGAGGTGTTTGCACCAGCAGTGAAATTTAAAGTGGGAAATGGAGAGTGCATAAGATTTTGGGAGGATCCATGGTGGTCTGAGATTCCATTTGCCAATCAGTTTTATCAATTGTATCAAGTAGTTGAAGACAAAGGCAGGACTTCAGCTCAGCTGTACCACCATGAAGCTGATCTTCACTGGAGAATGAGTTTCAGGAGAAATCCAACTGATGCTGAAATAAGTGAATTACTGAATCTGATGAATATAATTCTAGCAGTGAGGCTGATCAGTAATGAACCTGATAAAAGACTCTGGATCTGGGATAAGAGAGGGATTTTCTCTGTGAATGCTCTTGTGAGAATCCTTAATGATGGGTTGCAGAATGTGGGGGAAGGATTTGGTATGGTCAAAATTCTTACCAAACAAAATCAAGGTGTTCATGTGGAAAGTGGCCTGGAAGAGGCTTCCGACTACTGACAGGCTTAAGAGATTCTTCTCCATTCAGAACACTAAATGCTTCTTCAGTGGTTCTTTTGAAAAGAGCATTGATCATATCTTTTGCCAGTGTGGAATTACAAATGTACTATGGATCTATGGAGAACACTGCATCTATCATGGAAGGTGCCTTCCTTTGTTCAAGATATGATGAAACAATGGAAATTGGCAGGGTCTTCTTATCCTCGGAAATAGTTGTGGTCCATCTTCTTTCCTGCTATGTTGTGGACTATTTGACAAGAAAGAAATAGAAGACAACTTGCAAATCAGTTTAACAGCATTTTTTATATTCTTAGAAGAGCTGTACGCATGATGGTTGATTGGGCTAGAGCTGCTAATATATCCTTGGGGGAGGATGATCCTCTATTAGCTATAGTCTGTCAAAAATCGCTATTATCTTAGTGATTTCTAGTCTATCTTGCATGAGTCCCCTCCTATTTTCTTGATAAAATGAGGGAGTTGGGGTTGTGTTTTCTCCGTAACTGTGAGGTGGTGTTTTTGTCCTCACAACTTTCTACGTACCAGTGACTTTTATGTACTAATTTTGATATTGATGAATTGTTGCTGCTGCCACCTTCCAAAAAAAAAAACAGAACAGACATGAACAAAGATGGATCATGATAAGCTGAACAAAACCCAGCCCATAAGAAGGCAGGCAGCAGGCCAGGATTGAATCACCTATGCCTCAGCTAGATTGAGGCTTCTACTCCTCTCCAACAACAAATGGTTTTTCATATATGAATGACAAGAACCAAATAAAAAACTGTACACAGGATAATGCAGTTTGACCATAGACAATTAAAAAAAATCCCCATCAAAGTGTCCATACAAATCTACGAGCTCCTTTCAAAATTCAAGGATAGTCAAGGGGGAATGGGTTGAGGTGTCCATATCACATTTTACTTTCAACAAGCTACTATTTCAGTAAATTCATCATGTATGCCACTAGATCATTTTATCCAGATGCATTAAGACTAGAGAAATACTTGCTAAAAGCTCGATGTCTTATTAAGTCAAAAGAAAGGAAGGAAACAAAAGTAATAAATGTGGTGAAAAGAACACAAAACTACTCTTTATGCACTAGTAGTTACCTCTAAAACATTGTGATGGAACTCCTCATGAACACGCCTCAAATGGTTTTTTGGCAACTGCAAATGAAGTGGAAATCAGTTAATATGTTGTACAAAATGCAACCTGCTTTGCTTTCTTTGCAACTAAGACAGACAGGGACTTAGGTTCCATACTTCTATGGAGTGAACATAAGGCAACAGGCCCTCTGAAAAATAATTTAGAGAACACAAACCCTTGCATGGTATGCAGCAGCCTTCACACCAAATTTGCAAAGAAATTCTGCTATTTTTAGGGTCTCTTTCCTCGTGGGGACGTAGATAATGGTGGGGCCCTGCAGCTCATCACCCACTTCAGCAAGTGGCCCAGATGGCAGAAAATTTTCCTCCCTTTCATCTGGAGAAGAAATATGAAAATCGCCGCAAGAGACTGGAAAAGGGTGATAGTGCACCAAGTTAGTGGAAAAAGATGAAATTGAGCATGGGTACGAAGACAACACATGTTGACCAATGGGGTTAAACCACCATACACCGAATTTCTCATGAGTTTGTAAAATAAAGGATTAAAAAGCAAAGCCGAAAAACATCCCTTTTAGTCTAACCAATATTTTACCAATTATTATAAAAGTAATACTTGCTGCAATGACGGTGCGTGCTACACACACCGTCATTGCAGTGGGTTAAAAAAAAAAAAAAACTCTTTTTTTTTTTTAGGTTGCCCCCGATGTGCCCTAACCGTCCGTACTTTTTTTTTGCCCGATCGGATGACTCAAAAAAAATCTGAAAATTCAAAAATCGAGCCCAATGAACAGTAAAAAAAGTGAAAAAAAATTGGGTCGTCCCATCGGGCATTGCACTGTACGGACGGTTAGGGCACATCGGCGGCGACCTTAAAAAAAATAAGATTTGTTTTTTTAATCCACTGCAATGACGGTGCGTGTAGCACGCAACGTCATTGCAGCAAGTATTACTCTTATTATAATGGACATTAAAGAGATTTCGGAGTGGTTTTGTAATCCTCACTTAGTAGGGACCTTCTTGCAAAAGAAATCAGAAAAAGCTTCTTCTTTTAAAGATATCAGAAAGTAAAAGACAAAATAAACCTTCGGGTTAGAGTTTCTGTAAAATTTATAAGAGTTGTATATCAAATTTTGCTAGGGACAAATTGACCCCTTATGGGGCCTATCTACTAGGCCCTTAATAGACCAAGTAAATTGCACATATGGCCGACTAAGACCTTAAGTGAGGCACTGCTTCACTCATCCTTGAGGGGGAACAAATTGCCTCCTTTATTAGAAAGTGGGGCAGCAGTTCCAGCCCTGACTTGGTCAACCACTAGGCAAGGGGAAAGAGGTGGGAGGCAGAGGGAGAAAAAGGAGAGATGGAAAGGAAAGAAGAGAGGAAGAGAGAAAGAAAGAGAGTGAGAGAGTCATGAGGGAGAGAAGAGGGCACATATGCTTTTTAATTGAAAAAATATTATCCTACCCCTCCACACTAGAAGAACCAGAAATAAGGCTAGACAAGGTTGTTGTCCTCCCAACTGTGCAGTGCAATAGAATACTTCAGAGAGCCCCTAATCCATTGTGTCTGCCACGATACTGCTAAGATAGACAATATCTTCAACTGCATGATTAGGTGTAGCTCCAATTGAAATTAAGCTTATGGAAAGCGGGCTTAGATGTTTCAGACATGCGCACCATCATCCAAGCTCAGTCCCAATTAGAAGGTGTGATCAAATTAAAGTGAAGGATGGCAAGAGTACTCACAATGGCCTAAAACAAGATGGTCTGCTGTAGAAAAGCCTTAACCTTCTTAGGTTTAAATATAAACATGGTTTCAGATAGATTAAAGTAGCAAGACATGATTTATGTGCCCAACCCCAAATAAATGTCCAGGGTTTACAGAGCTAACATGCCCAAAATGGATGCGAGGACAGGTTATGTGTTGATGGCAATGGCAAGTGCTTGCTTTAGGTGAATTCAGATTCTGAAGTGAGGCCCACTATAGCATGGTTTTTGGGATTGGCGTATCCCCATCTGGATGGGCCAATTCATATAAGATTAGCTAATCCAATTTGGGGGAAAACCTTATCCCTGTTTTAATTGAAAGAAAAATACCAATGACTCGAATCAGCCAGAATTGATTTGAAACCGACCAATCTTAGGCCAATCCAGAGCCAATTTCCATCACAATCCTGATCGAATTGGGCCCTGCATATCCCAGGACCCAATCCAATTCCATGATCCTTGCATAAAGGAGTATCAATTGGTGCATTTTAGATCCTAGCTGAAGGGAGAAAAGAGGCATTCATGAGGAAGAAGAGAATGAGGTGATTGTTGGTTAGGGTTAAGGTTTTTCCTCTCCATAGAAATCATAGCAGCAAGCGAACAGGGAAAGGCAAGGGGAATGGCAGAAGTCAGCAGAGAACAGGTGGAAGTGTCGAAGGCTTGATGAAAGTGAGAAACTGGCATCAGCATGAAGAAGAAAGACATAGAAGAATATGGTAATTGTGGGTGGAAGTGCAGCAGACTTCCTCCCCCTCCATCCGTCCCCCCAAACCAAAAAAATGTCTCCGGTGTGTTTGCTCTGGCAGAACAAATCCAGCAAACCAGAATAGAGAAAAACAAAAAAGTGGTATGTTAAAATGGGGCATATGCATAAGTTGACTGCAACGAGACAGATGCAAGACAATATAAATGAAGAGAATATGATGGACAGAGAACAAAAAAAAAATTCAAGGAACAAGAAAAGGATGCGAGGAAGATAAAGTGGCCTCATGGCAGTTCTGTATGGGGGTTGATTAGCATTGTACGTTTTTCTTTAATGATTATTTATTCTTGAAAAAGAATTTTTGTTTAGAAAAGACGGTCTTGATTTTGAAAGAGAATTCTTGGAGTTTTGAAAACATGTTATTCTCTTTTCTTCAATGTAGACTTCGAGAATTTGGGGTCAATCCTCAAGTCTAAGATTTTGGATCAAGCGTGGATCCATCTTAACCTCTCCCCACCATGGTTGACAGTACCGGTAAGTACCGGTACCGGCCAGCACCGGTACTAGTACTGCCTCAAATGGCCGGTACCGGTTAAAAATTAAAAGAAAAAAAGAAAAAATTACTGTACCGGGCCGGTACCGAACCGGTACCCGTGAAACACCCCTTATCTCCTCTCATAGAAACAGATCAGTGAGAGGGGTGCTACGTTTTTGGAGGGGATTTAGGAGAAGGAGGAGAAGCAGGAGAAGCTGCCACCGCCGCACCTGTCGCCGCCCACCGCCACTGCAGCCTGCTACCGGAGACATTTTGACCGGTTTAGGTGGAAGAAAAAAAAAAAAAAAAAAAAAGAATAGAGAAGGTATGATATATATTTTAAATCTTTATATTATTTTTGAGTTGTTAATAAATTTTTAGATTATTTACGTTCGTTTTCTTAGTAAAATAGACAACCACCAATTTTGACCATAATTTGTGGTTAAAAATTGAGGCTTTTGTCTAATTACTTAAATTAAACATCAATCGAAGCATAATTAAGCTTCATTGCATATTTTAAAATAAGAACATACTATGAATTGCGTTGATTGAAAGTTAATTAGGGAAAAATCTTAATTTTGACCGTAATTAGCGGTTAAAATTTGAGACTTTTGTCTAATTACTTAAATTAAACATCAATTGAAGCCTAATTAAATTTTCATTACATATTTTAAAGTAGGAGCATGCTGTGAATTACGTTAATTGAAGGTTAATTAGAGAAAATCTCAATTTTGACCTTAATTAGCGGTTAAAAATTGGGACTTTGATCTAATTACTTAAATTAAACATCAATTGAAACATAATTAAACTCCATTGCATATTTTAAAGTAGGAGCATACTATGAATTGCGTTGATTGAAGGTTAATTAGGAAAAATTTCAATTTTGACTCTAATTAGTAGTTAAAAATTAAAACTTTTATCTAATTATTTAAATTAAATATCAATTGAAGCTTAATTAAACTTCATTGCATATTTTAAAGTATGAGCATAATGCCAAATGTACTTATATTTGTTTCTATTTTTTTCTTTCTTGTTGTAAGATCATGGCTAAACATCAGCAGTTCGGTGAGAGACAGCAAGAGCAAGACCCAGGGTGGATCCATATCACCTTAGTTAATACTACAAATAAGAGAGTGAAATGCAAATATTGTGGCAAACATATGGGTAGTAGAATCACTAGAGGAAAAGAACATTTAGCAAGGATCACGGGATAGGTGACAAGGCGTACTGTTACCTTATACACTCAAAAATTCAGTGACAGGTGACAGTGTGAAAAAAGTTGAAGCACGTTCAACCTTATACACTCAAAAATTCGTAACCGGTTAAAGGCTGAACAATTGGAGAAATTGGTGTACTACCAATATAACATGAGATTGATGATCAAAAACATCCGGTTGAAACAACAATCGAGAGAGAAATGAGATGCAGGCAGGTAGAAGATGTTGTTGGCCAAATTGATGTGGAAGACTTATTTGATGATGATAATCCCTTGCAGACTTGGGTTAAGATACGAGCAACTGTCAATGAGCCAATTTTTTTATCCTGATGATACAGAATAAGCAGAGGACATACTAGATAGAGCTGTTGCTAGAGATCAAAAATTAAGAATATCAAAAAGACAAAAAGAAAATTCACCTCCTCTTTCAAATGAGCATCAGAGTCAAAGAGAGCATGTGCCTTTATTTGCACCTGATACTAAGCTTGAACCTGCTAGACACTCTGAATCAGATAGCTGGCCAATCACTCCTAGAATGGTTGGGCCATCATCATTCTTGAGAAGAAGTACATCTACACTTGAGAGGGCAATCCTATGTAGTCAGAGGCGAGAGGCGACCGAGGCGACTAGGAGTTCGCCTTAGCCTCAAATGCCTAGGCGGTTGCCTAGGCGTTTGAGGCGACATGTTCTCTTACAAATAGCTATCAAGGAAGAAAATGACAATATAAGGAAAATAAAGAAAACATCTAAAATAATCGTATGTAAGACTCTGAGAATCATTGATCATGTCCAACATGTAATGTCTTAAGACCATCCACTACTCGTACAAGTAGTGGATGATCTTAGGAATAATGAAAAGTAAGAAAACAATGTGACACCATGTAAGAGAAAAAGGATATTGGACATAGTTAACAGAGGCATTAGCCATTTTAGAATAATTAAGAATAAGAAATAGCACTACGCCACTACCACATAATTTAAAAAGAAACAAGCATATGGCATATACATCATACATCATAGGCAAGTGCCTAGGTAGGTGAGGCAAACATGAGGCGAGGCGAGACATTTAGGCTCGCCTCAATCTACTTCATTGCCTAGGCGAGCGAGGCGATCGCCTTTGATAACATAGGGCTAACTCCCAGAGACGACCCTGCAATTAATAAGATGAAGCAAATTTATGTGAGACATACACCACGAAGAAAAAGAATATTGGATCGGTTGAACTTGCAAAAGGATCTAGGAAGAAAAGATAGTCAGGAACAACATACATCACAAAAGAAAAAATCAAGCAATGTCAAAAGGAAGTTAATTGTTGATTATGATGAATAAGATGATGATGATGGGACACAGTCTCCTAGTGATAATGCTGGTGTAGCTGCAGGTGCTACTACCGGGGGCAGAGTGTATGCACCTTCTTTCTCCTTGCATATTGACACTGGGAGAGGACATAATGAAAGTCAAGGAGATTATGATTCATAAGGTCAGTATGAACAACAGTCAGATTATGGAGGTGACCAACAAGAAGCAGGTATGTATAGCTGGGGAGATCGAGTAGAGTATGAAGGCTTTCAATTCCATCCACCCAGTCGCAATTATAGGTCAGGATCTTCTTCTTATCCTCAAGCTGCTTCTTTGCATCCTGATTCTGGAATTTCAGCAAGTCAACAAGCGTATACTCCGAGCGGGATTCAAAGAGGGATGCACGATTTGGCTGCATCATTGTTTAGTTATGGTGAATATAAGGAACATATGCAACTTTATTATGGATACCAGTAACAACAATCGGAGGATGACTCAGAAGGATCTACGAGTTATTATCCATACTAATATACTCACTTATGTTTTTCATAGATAAGGATCATTTGATTTCATTAACATTTATTATTTGTAAATGTTTAGTACATTAGCATAATATTTTCATGTTTAATCTATATCAAAATAGTCATTTAGTATGTGTTATGCGTACTTCTTTATCTTAACCCACCTTCGTCACACTCAACACATATCTAATTAATTTTTTATATTTTTTCTTGATTTTTTTCTGGCCATTTTATATCTATATCAGCCGGTACAGCCGATATCGATACTGGTACTGCCATCCATGGTCACCGCGCCCTGTTTTACAAGAATGAGGTCATAATAGGTTGCATTTCTATAAGAACAGAAGGTTCGGAACCTCATTTTGCATTTGAGGGCTGCCGGCAGGATAGTTGCTTAAAATTTCCATTTTAAAGCTAACTAATCCTAAATATAGCCAGTCCATGAATGCTGCTTCAACCCTAAATATTTTTTTGGCATCTTACGCTATTCCTTTAATGCCTCTTTCTGTCTTTCGTGTCACTGGGCCCTGTACTCACTAAATCATTCAACATGTAATACTTTGTTTATTCATTTTATATGACTTTGTTCTCCTGTGATGCTTTGAAATCACATCTTGTCACCTGAAGGTGAGGCGATCCAACCATTTGTTGCAACTTGCAAGTTATGCTACTCTTGATCGTGTTTGATTCTTGTAGTATTTTTTTGTTCACATTTGTGAGCCTTTTTTTTTTTGGAAGCTCAAACAAAGATCAAAATTCATGTTAAATACAAGACAGTTATGCACTTACTCAAAAAGCAAATTGGTAGAAAAAACCTTCACCAAGATGATAGAGATTCAACAGCATCCCTCCTTACAAAGTGATTTCTGACCAATTACATGCTAAGTAAAACATCCGCACATAACATAGATGAGCTAAAAATGGACAAAGTAGCCACTAGCCCCACATAATGCAGGATCACTCGATCGAGGTTGGGATTGACTGATGCAGATAGGGATTGGCAATGGTCCATCTGATTGGCCCTAAAACTGGTCCCAATTGGAAAAAAAATTAAAAGAAAAAAAAATGTAAACATCAGTTTGGGATTGGAATGACTGGGACTGCAGTGCGCTGGGTTGAATAGGAATTATCAGAATCAGCCATGGATTTGCTGATTCCCTTCTGAATTGGCCAAGCTTGGCCGACAGGATTTTGTGCAGAAGTGGTGAAATCCTATAGGAACGCCCTCATATATTTTATATTTTCATAAATACATTTTAAATTTATACCTATATATTTCATTTATAAAAATACCTTTTCATTTTTCTAAACTAGATTGAATCGCTTCTGTTGGATGGTTGATCTGCCTGATTCAATCCAATCGGGATCAGGCATACCTAATCTGTTTTTTTTCTTTTTTTCTGAAAGTGGGTAGTACCAAGTGTATTATAAATGAAAGAGAAGATGTATAAAAGATCGGAGAAAACAACAATATCTTCTATAAAGCGCCAAGAAGGTGCAGCTCTCAACTCTCATCCAAAAGACAGAAAAGAGTGTAATTAGTATGATCTACTTTATAAAATATCATCACCCATTCCTCTACATGGCGGCAAACAAAAGAAAAAAACATAATTAGAGGAGTGGGCCTCCTTAAAGACTCTATCATTGCGTTCTATCCATAGCGCCCAGATGGTTGCATGAAGGATCAACCACCACAACAGCCGATCGCCTCTAATGGGCCACAATCTTTCCCAATTGCCCAAAGACACTCCAATTGGTGGTGAGCATTGTAGACGTTACCCATCCGATCCCAAACCTCATAGGAGAAAGAGCAGACACAGAACATGTGGTCCCTCGTCTCCTCCTACAGTCCACAAAGGCTGCATTGGTTGTGAATGCTTGGCATGAAACAACTCAGTCTATCAGAAGTAGGTAGCCTACCAATAGATGCCCTCTAGACGAGGACTTGTACCTTTGAAGCGCTCTTAGCTATGATCTGAAGGACACGGACACAGGCGTCAAGTTTAGACACGGACACGCATGTTGGACACAGCAAATTATAAAAATAGGACATGAGGACATAGAAATAATGTAATTTTATGTATATATTAATTAGTATATATAAAAATAATAATGAGAAGACTGATCAAACTATTAAATAAGTTATTTAAAATTGAAAGGAGCATTTAAGAGTTGGACATAAATATGACATATATGAGGAACTTTTAATAAAACCCTGGAAAGAAAAGGGCTTACATCATGGATGGCAGTATCGGCACCGATACAGTATCGGTGGGTACCGGTACCGATACGTACCATTATCGGTACCAGCACCGATACTGGCCGGTACCGGTACCAGTACCGATACGTACCGGTATCGGTACCAGTACCAGTACTGACCGTACCGGCCAGTACGGGTATAAAATGGTCAGAAAAATTCAGAGAAAATTCAGAAGAAAAAAAATCAGAAAAAAACAAGAAAAAAATGTAAAAGATTAATTAGATATGTGTTGAGTGTGACAAAGATGGGTTAAGACAAAAAAGTACACATAACATATACTAAATAACTATTTTGATACAAATTAAATATAAAAAATATTATGCTAATGTACTAAACATTTACAAATAATAAATGTTAATGAAATCAAACGATCGTTACCCATAAAAAACATGAGTGAGTATACTAGTATAGATAATAACCCGTAAATCCTTGTTATTCATCCTCTAATTGTTGTTGCTGGTATCCATAATAAAGTTGCAGCATATGTACCCTATATTCACCATAACTAAACAATGATGCAGCCAAGTCGTGCATCCCTCTTTGAATCCCTCTTGGAGTATACGCTTGTTAACTTGCCGAAGCAGCTTGAGGATAAGAAGAAGACCCTGACCCATAACGGCTACTAGGTGGATAGCATTGAAAGCCTTCATTCTATGCTCGATCTCCCCAGCTATGCATGCATGCTTCTTGTTAGACACTTCCATAACCTGACTGTTGTTCATACGGACCTTGTGAATCATAATCTCCTTGACTTTCATTATGTCCTCTTCTAGTATCAATATGTAAGGAGAAAGTAGATGCATATACTCCACCCCCGGTAGTAGCACCTGCAGCTACATTAGCATCATCACTAGGAGATTGTGTCCCATCATCATCATCATTATAATCAATAATTAACTTCCTCTTGACTTTGCTTGATTTTTTCTTTTGTGATGTATGTTGCTGGCTATCTTTTCCTTCTAAATCCTTTTTCAACCGTTCAAATATTCATTTTCCTCGTGGTGTATGTCTCACATAGATTTGCTTCATCTCATCAATCGCAAGGTCATCTCATCATCTCATCACATAGATTAGCCCTCTCAAGTGTAGATATACTTCTTCTCAAAAATGATAGTGGCCGAACCATTCTACAAGTGACTGGCCTACTATATGATTCTAAGTGTCTAGCAGGCTCAAGCTCAGTATCAGGTACAAATAAAGGCGCATGCTCTCTCTGACTCTGATGCTCATCTGAAGGAGGAAGTGGATTTTCTTTTTGTCTTTTTGATGTTCTTAATTCTGGATCTCTAGTAACAACTCCATCTAACATGTCATCTGCCCATTCTGTATCACTAGGATCAAAAACTGGCTCATCGACAGTTGCTCGTATCTCAACCCAAGTCTGCAAAGGATTGTCATCATCAAATAAGTCTTCCACATCAATTTAGCCAACAACATCTTCTGTCTGCGCTGCAGCTCGTTTCTCTCTCACTTATTGTCTCAACCGGATATTTTTTATTCTCAATCTCATATTGTAATGGCAGTACACCAATTTTTCCAATCGTTCAGCCTTTAACCAGTTACGAATTTTTGAATGTATAAGGCTGAATGTGCTCCAATTTCTTTCACACTGGCTTGCCGACGTCGTCTGACTCAAAACCCTCACTGCAACGGAAGCCAAAGGATTATAGCACATATCTCTGTTGTACACCATTATCTACCACTCAATTGTTCCATCAGTAAAAAACAAAAAAATGAATCAATGTATGTTCTTCTTTCTTTTGCACATATGACTACAATGCAATCACTAACTATACCTTGACTCACTTCTCTACGGCAATTTGCACCTGGTCTTCGCTTTCTCACTTTCTCTACGGCGGCAGCATCTTTTCCTCCTTCCCCTCCTTCCCCTCCTTCCCCAGTTCCCCTCCAAAAATGCAGCCCCTCTTTCTGTGAGAGGGGAAAGTCATGTGTACCGGGCTGGTACCGAACCGGTACAGTATTTTTTTTTAGATATACAGTATCGGCCATTTTAGGCAGTACTGGTACCAGTGCAGGCTGATACCGATACGTACTGACCGGTAGGTACCGGTACCGGCCGGTACTGCCAACCATGCTCCCCACTGACCTCAGTCAGTATTAAATTACGACAGTCATTGACTGGCAACCCTTGATTAACCATCCATTAAAGCCCATTAATATAGTAAGAATGAAATAAATGAATTGCTTTCATACCATACATGAAAGAGGGATTCTTTTTCTTTGAGGATCCTACAAGGGTCCTTAAAGGATACTTAATAGATTTTGAGTTCACACGAGGACATGAGAATTCATAATCTTCAAATGGTGCTAAAAAGATAGGTCTTTTGGACATAATCTTCATTAGAACTCCTTAAAGGATATCAAATAACTTGAATATATCTTTTAAGTATCCTTTAAAGGACATAAAAACTTTGGACAACATATCCCATTTTCTAAGTTTAGACATTCATCGTTTGAGCATACATTCGATAACAGTAAAAGTATATTAAACAAGCAGAATTTAACATGCATCAACTTTATTTGAATCCTATTTGTTACAAGATATCACTTTGGACCATTCTATCGATAAAAATGAATCATTTAAAAAATAGTCACTCTACCAATAAGAGTAAAATATAACTTCATGGTCAATCCATCATTAGGAAAAAACCAAGCAACTTAATGGCTATTCCACCTGTAGGAACGAACCACGAAAATTGAATATTGGTCACTCTACTGATAAGAGTGAATCACGACTTCATGGCCAATCCACCAATTGGAAAGACCTAAAAAAATGATTTATTGGTCACTCTACCAATAAGAGTGAACCATACTTTTTAATGACCATCTTATCGATAGGAATGAACCAAGAACTACGATTATTTATCACCCTACTAACAAGAGTGAGCCACAACTTCATAGCCGGTCCACCAATAAGACAGGACCACAAAAGTTAATGGTCACTCCACCAATAGGAATGAACCAAGAACCAAAATTATCGGTCACTCTACCAATAAGAATAAACCATAAATATAATGGTCAATCTACCAGTAAGAAAGAATCACATGAGTTAATGGTCACTCTATCAATAAGAATGAACCAAGAACCATGATTATTAGTCACTCTACCAGTAAGAGTGAACAATAACTTAATGGCCGGTCCACTAATAGGACAGAACCACAAAAGTTAATGGTCACTCCGCTAATAGGAATGAACCAAGAACCATAATTATTGGTCACTCTACTAATAAGAGCAAGGTTTAAAAACTCAGCTCGGATCGGCACGGATCGGCCGAGTCGGACCGGTTTTGGGCCGACCGTGCCGATCCCGAGTAACCTGGCCGAGTCCAGGACTCGGATCGGCCGGTCTGAGCCGGATCGGGCCGGGTCGGCTCGGATCGGCCCGACCCGGCCCCCAACGGCTAGTTTGACTAGCCGTTGGGGGTCAAACTAGCCGTTGCTGGCCGTTCCCAAACGGCCAGCAACGGCTAGTTTGGGCCTTGGGGGCCTATTTAAACCCCCCCAAGGCCCTCCTAAGGCTCCACAATTGCCCTTTGAGCCTCCTAACATTCTTGCTCTCTCTCCCACTCTCTCGATCATAGAATTCTCTCTCCATCTCTCCAACGAGGTCACTTCTAGTCTACTACAAGCTCCGCGATCTCTCATCTTCTTGTGCTGTGAAGGAATGGCATCTCAAGGTGCTGCTGAGCGGTCATCTGGGAATCATCCTAGTGCTGATCCTGTTTAGGGTCATTGCACACCGGTGGACATGGGCCAAAGAAAGGTACAATGCAAATATTGCAACCGGGTTGTCTCTGGCGGGGTCTACCGATTCAAACAACATCTTGCTGGAATAAAAGATGAAATTGCAGCATGTGCTCGAGTTCCTTCAGAGGTTAGGATCCAATTTCGAACTTACATGAAGGAGAAGGAATCAAGCAAAGCAAGTACTGCCAGAAGAAGACAGGAAATTCGAGAGGAATTGTCTGAACCAGCGCGAAGGTCTGATGCTGGAGTCCGGCTTGGTGGAAGTAATCAACCTATAAATGTTGATGATTGGAATACAAGTAAGTTTCTTATTTAACTTATTTTCATGTTCTTCATTTAACGTTTTCAGACAAATAGTTATAGTAGATTAATTTTTTTTCTTTTACATTTAAAGCTGAATTGCGACGTGCAATGGAAGCAAGCCGGCGGTCCTTTGCAGATGAGGACTTATTTCGGCACACTGGAAGATATGGAGGACAAGGAAGTGGCTCCACACCTTCTGCACAAGGGAGCACTAGCGCCGGCATGAGCACTAATGTATACGAGGAGCTGCCTCAGGAGTTCACTAGAGCTGGAGATCTTAGAGTAGGTCCAATAAATCCCTTTCTCACCAAGAAGAGGGATAAACAACCTTCTATTAGTGCTGCATTCAAGAACTTAAAACTTTGTAAGGAGAAGATAGGGAGAGCTACATCTAGGTGGTTTTTCTATAACAGTATCCCTGCTAATGCGGCCAAGGGGCCATATTATGAGTCCATGATCGAGACCATACAAGAAGTTGGCAAAGGGGTTGAGGGACCTTCTCCATATGAGATATACAACAAGTACTTGGATATGGAAGTTGATGACATCCGAACATACATTAAATCATTTGAAAGGATCTGGGATGAGTATGGATGCACTTTAATGTGCGATGGATGGACAGGTACATAAATCTTATCTTCAGTTTCTTATCTTATCTTCATTTTTTTCTTAATCAGAATGGGTCTCTTTCTGATTTATTATCACGTTTGGAACTTTACAGGGATAACAAGAAGAAGTATGATCAACTTCTTAATTTACTGCAAAGCTGGAACCGTATTTTGGAAGTCTATTGATGCATCTGAAAAAATAAAGAATGCCCAGTACCTGTGTGAATTAATGGATTAAATGGTGGAAGAAGTGGGCGAAAAAAGGATTGTCCAAGTGGTTACGGACAATGCAGCGGCGTTCAAGTTAGCTGGACAAATGTTGATGCAGAAGAGAGAACATCTATACTGGGTTCCCTATTCTGCTCATTGTATTGACTTGATGTTGGAAGACATTTGCTCTGATCCGATGGTAGATGGAGTGGTCAAGAGTGGTCGATTTATCACCACATTCATCTACAACCACAACAACATTCTGGATATCATGCGCACACATACTCATGGAAGAGAGTTGCTTCGTCCGGGAGCCACCAGGTTTACATCTCAATATATCTCTCTAGATAGTTTAAGTCAACAAAAGAACAACTTGATTAGGATGGTGGCATCGGAAGATTGGGAGAATCACATATTGCGGCATGTACCAACTAAGGTCAGAAAGAAAGGTAAGAAAGTGGCTGATCTAATTCAGTCTAGACCCTTCTAGAGGGAGGTGCAAGCGGTGTTAAATATTGTAGAACCGCTTGTCCGTGTCTTGCGATCTTGTGATGGAGAAAGAAGATTGAATATGAGATATTTATATGAAGCTATGGACAGAGCTAAGGAGCTCATTCAACTGAACAACCCAACAACCTTTGTGAAGTGGTGGGACATAATAGACAGACGTTGGGAACACACTTTACATCACGATCTTCATGCAGCTGGTAAGCTACTAAATTTCTATATGTATTATTTGTATACACATTTTTCTTAAGTAATAACTAACTTCGACTTATTTATTTAGGTTATTTTTTCAACCCTCAGTACATGTTTAGAACTGATGGGAAGAAGGATAGTTATGATAGTTGCTCGGAAGTGTTGATGGGGGCTAAGTCTGTTATTAAGCGCATGCTTGCAGATGAGGACAGAGCAATATTGACATGCAAGCAAATGCATGATTACAGAATGATGTTATACCACTTTGGGACAAGTACTGCTCAAAGAGCTGCCAAAATTTTGAGTCCATGTTTGAAAATTATTAATTAGATGTTCTACTTAAATTTTAATTATACCTTGCACATTGTTGACATGGCCAATTTTCTATTTACAGCTGACTGGTGGCTAGATCATGGAAAAGCATATGGGTATGAAGATCTAGCCTATGTTGCAATTCGAATCTTAAGTCAAACAACCTCTTCATCAGGCTGTGAGAGAAACTGGAGCACCTTTGGCTTGATTCACACCAAGCAAAGGAATAGATTGAAGTCGAGCCGTCTAGAGAAGCTCGTATTCTGTCATTATAACATGAAGTTGAAACTAAAAAATCTAGAGCTCATAAGGAACCTTCAAAGGCAGGAGAAAGAGAGAATTTCCGGACAAGCCACAGAGACGACACATGCAGAAGAACCCATAGACTTGGATGAGCTGTTCGAGGAGCAACATCCACTAAATGCATGGGTTGATGCAAACACCTCAAATGAGCCTGAATTCAACCCAAATGATCGGGAATGGGCGGAAAGTGAGTTAGATAATGTTCCATTACTTACTGATTTTCAACCTCCTTCTCCAAAACGTCAGAAGAAGAGCAAAAAATAAGCACCAAGCAAAAAGAAGAGTAGTACTGGAATTCAAATTGCTGATCTGGAGACTATCGAGGAAGATGATGAAACGCTAGAACCAAGTGATGAGGTCCAATATCAAACCTCAAATGACTCGACATCAAAGACGAGCTCCGACAGTTCTGAGGATGGCGGAGATGCTACCAGTGCCCCAGCCCCAACTCCACCAATTCAATTCACTGGAGAAGAAGAATACACACATACTACCCAAGATGAACATCATGGTAGCAGAGCAGGACGTGAAGAATCTTCCATTCAAACATTCAGCAGATCAAAGAGGAAGGACAAAGGTAAAGCTCCTCAGGAATATCAGGAGTAACTATCAGATGCATCATCATATTCTCCATACGAAGGGTATAGTCAGCCTACTGGATATGTAGTTTACCCTCCTCAACATTCTGATACATCCGACTATTCAGGGGGTTGTCTAGAATATCCACAATTTTCAGTCATTTATACCAATACGGATGACTATAGCCGGTATGTGATGCAATATGAACAATACTACCAGAGCTATATGTCATGGGCTGAGTATGTTAGCCATATGTTCATTCAGTATAATGTACGTTTGGAATAAATGTAAGTTCATAATCATATATGTAAGTTTATTCAAGGTTTTTTTGTCCAACAACATCTTATGTACTTCAAATCAATGTATTTCAACACAATTATGCATTAGACTTGTGTTTTATATTTTTTTCACATTTTTTCATATTTTTTTTCTATTTTTTTCTGCTATCCGAACCAGCCAAGCCTGACTCAGCCAGGATCGGCCGGGATCGGATCCGATCCGATCGGTATCGGCCAATCCGATCGATTTTGGACCGGCCGATCCGGGACCCGATCCCGGGTTTCTTAACCTTGAATAAGAGTGAACCATAAACCTAGCGGTCAATCCACCAATAGGAAAGAACTACATAATTAAAATTCTGACTATTCAACCAATATGAATGAACCACACTTTTTTAATTAGCAAACAACTTTGGCCATTTAACCAATATGAATGAACCATTAACATGAAATCGCATAAGTTAATTAACATGAAAATTTGGCCATTCAACCAATATGAATGAACCGCTTGATTAGTTAATTAAAATTTTGGTCATTCAACCAATATGAATGAACCAACAATTAACCACATATTTATTAAACACTTTGGCCATTCAACCAATATGAATGAACTAAAAATTAATTAACATCATTACAAGACTATAACAAAAACTAGTGGGTCTTTGTTTTTTATTCTTCTTCCCACGGACAGAAAAAATCACAAGATTCCTTTTTGTTCTTCCGGGCTTCAAGAAAAATCCTCTAGAGCCTCTCCTCCTTTTTTTCTTCTCTTCTGTGTGTGTCTTCTGCAGCGGCCCCCATGGGGGGTTTTGTAGGAGGGCTGGGGGGTGAAGAAAAGGCAAGGAGGGGGGCCGGTGGCCACCCCCCCACCGGTGGCACCCCCCATCGGTGGGGGGCGCCAGCTGGTGCGCCCCCCCCCCCCCCCGGGTTGGCTCCCTTGCCCCCTTCCTCTCTATTTTTTTTTTTAAACCCTCCTTTCTCTGTTTTTTTTTGCTATACATTTTTTGAAAAAATTGTTTCAACAGTACTATAGGAGTAGAAAGGATTAATATGGCCTCATGCAGCATGCCACATTCTCAAAGGAGAAGAAAATCTAACATCTTTAGTCCTAATTAGGGGTGTTAACCAGTATTTATATCAAAATTAATACAAAGAACTCCAGTCGTAACCTCACAAAGACACAATACCATTACAAGTAGTTGTAAGGATTTACATAACTGGACCAATGTTGTAACAACAAAAAACAACCTTGTATGATGAGAAAGTGGATGTAAGCAGCCGACCTAGGGTAAACCAAAGAGGGTCAAGATCTAAAAAAAAATAGATTAAAGAAATATAAAGTTGGAAAGTCCCATTTTTCACCCAAAAAGACAAATAGGCTCACTTAGAATGATAAAGATGAAGTATTTCCCGTCCAACACACTCTCAAAGGCAGACCCACTCTTGGAGCAGGTTAACGAGGAACAAAAAGGCTAAATTTCTCCATTTATGTCTAACATTTGAGGAAAAAAGGAACAATCTAGAGAATTTGATCTTTCTGCTAACCAAATAAGAGAAGGAGATTTGATTTTATATCTTTTTTTGGTATTCTTGGGGGGTGAGGGCTTACATAAACAAATGTGATGCACAAATAGACATGCTGTCCCAGAAAAACTTCGGTAGCCATCGAATCTTACGAATAAGACTACATTACATAAAAACTTTCACTTAGCCCTTGAAAGGGCTCACATCGCAGGCGAAAGGGAGGAGTTAGATAAAACAAACATAAAGTAGAATATTGAATGACAAAAAGCAAATACCATCCAGGTCGTCAAAATTCTGATGGATATCCAGCTCATCTTCTAGAAACTCAACAGTCATTTCTCTAATAGGAGAAAATAAGGCGTCATGATTAGATGAATTTCTCTCAGTGGCACTGGCATCACTATAGTGATCTTCAAAGTCGTCTTGTTCTTCATATGAAGCCTCATCTGCATCAGATCTGCCAGCAGGAACAGGTTTGCATGGCCTAATATAAGCATCCTCTGTATCATTCATCAAAATGACAGCCTGCTCTTTGTCATTCACCCTTGAAATTGTATAGGTTTTTATCAATTCAGAAAAGTCCTTGTGATATGATGATGTGCTAGATGTCCTACTATGTTTCACCTATACGAAGTAAAAGACAGAGTTTCAGTAAAGCACGCAGCAAACGGGTGATTCCCATTAACCAAAGATGCACATGCAAGTTTGATTTTAAATAGCACCACTGTGACTGGCACAAATATTAGGCACATTTCCCTGTAAATCGCAAAGAATATTATGTTTTATTGTGAATGAGCTATTTGTCATAATGGTTGCCTCAAGATGAACTACTGCTGGGTTCCAAGAGAATAGGTTGTGAATCCAGCATAATAATAACTTGTTTTATCAGAGACCCTATCTGGGAACATAATTTGGGAAGCAAAAGATGCTCCCTTTGCTATGTGCTGTTTATTTCAATCAAGATAATCTGAACATGAATACCGTAATGGTCCAGTTCAACCCTAAACCTCACATCAGAGTGAGCGCCTGATTCATCTGCCAACGGGGAAGGATTTCAGTAATCTAAACTTTTTGTGCTTCGTCCGAGCAACTCTTTCCATCATACTTTAGCTTTGACTGAGAAGGACCTTTGTTGCAATGTGCATAGGTTTTAGAATAATCACCACCATCTTAGTCAGCTTGTCACACCCTCTCCCATAAATGTAGTTCTAGCGTTTAAATTACAAATCCCTGAAGATTTGAGCTAACATTATACCCCCTTTGACCTGCTGTCTTACCAAACTAGATACTCCTTTCTTCTCCGAAGACCACCAAGATAGCTCCCTTGGTAAGCCTTGTATAAATCAGTAAAAATCATATAGAGATCTTTCCTCCTCTCTCTATATATCTCTTCACCAACTGCCAGATTGAATAGATAGCTTACAGAAACAATAGTCACAAGCTTAAGACGCTTCTCTATTACTCTCTCCCAAAGCTCCACAATGTGACTCATAACTTTAGTACCACAACGATTATTACAACTGTAATCATTGTGCTTCAAAAGGAAGAAATCATAATATTTTTCCTCTGAAAAATAAAAATACATTTTTCAATGTTAGTACATCAATTATCTCCAAGTTCTATACTTTGATGAAGAGAAAAATGCACATAATCATATTCTGTAGTATGGGATCAATCTCACCGAAAACCTAAGATTTGGTCTGAAGAATGATGTAAGAACAATCTTCGTTCCCTCTGACATCGAAAGAGACTGGATAATATCTTGGCGAACAGGGAGTGTTGCTGTAGCAGTTAGGGCCATCAGTGGAATATCAAATTTCAAAGACTTCAAACTGCAAGCTTTAAATTTTTCTCTCAAAACTGACAAACGCCTAAATTTTGCACAGAAACAAAAAAAAAAAAAAAAAAAAAAAATGTCAGATGTTCATTAGCCTTACTTCTACAACAAACTGAGATAATAAGAGATAAGATGCACGTATTAGAAAAAGATGGATCTTTTTGTAGTACAATATTAGAAATGCTAAGCATGGCAGCATCTTTAAAAAGAATATTATGGTACCATTCATTAAGAAAAAAATAAGACCTGTAGTCCGGTCGGAAATCATGGCCCCATTTGGAAACACAATGAGCTTCATCAATGGCAAAAAGTGCAATTCCACGATTTTCTGCAAGCCTTCGAAGTGGATCTACAAGTCTTTACAAGAGAAGGACGAAAATTCAAAGTGTTGTCATCAAGACAATAACATCACCACAGAAATCAGAAAGCAGAATAATCTTACACCTTAGTACTGTCTCAGGGCAAACATATATTAAATCATACATGCCGCTCATAGCTTTCTTCTCAATGGTGTTATCGGGTTGACCAGATCCAAGGAAGCAAGCAGAAACACCATGTTTTGCCAGCTTTAGACACTGATCATGCATCAAACTTATCAAAGGTGAGATCACAACAACCACTTGCCCACTCAACAATGCAGGAAGTTGGAAGCAAAGAGATTTGCCTGCACAATCAGTAACTGAATAAGCATTCTTAAAAAACTGAAATGCGTGTGGGCACATTTGGTGGAGATGAGGATGGGAGACCTGATCCTGTGGCGGCCAGAACAAGACAGTCCCTATGAGTCAACCATGACTCTATAGCTTCCTTCTGGAACTCCTTCAAGGATGATAATCCAAAGCGTTTTGCCAAGACAGTGCATGCTTTCTGCTCCCACTTTAAATCAGTCAGAGTTGAATTTCCATGATCACTTTCTGGAACCTCCAACTTTGCAGGATGTACCTCAATATGAAGATTATAAGCAGACATTGGGGGCACAGATTCCAATCCACAATTGGAATGAACTTTATGCCCATCTAGTGGCCCACGCCTAGGACTATCCACATGGGAAATAAAAGCTTCAGATGCACTGATAGGACTGCCTGTTTTTGTCCTACACGATAATGAGAGATGATCAGTGATTCTTGACTGCCTCAAATGGCGATTAGTATGCACAGGCATGACCTTTTTCCCTGGAAGACGTCTTTGACTCTCTGAACAGTTATCATGATTTGAAATCCAGCATTGACTGACATCTTGTGCCTCATTGGAACCATTCAAAATGACCTCAACAGCAGCATCAAGGCATGGACCAACAGTTTCTAGAGCATGCTTGGCTTTAGAGAACTCAAAGCCCATATCTATGAGTTCTGCAATTACGTAATCAGCAGATACAGCATTCTCACCCATTGAAGTGATCTATGTATCTGAGATAAAAGGGATTAATGTCTTTTCTGAACTTTTAGCCAAACTCCCCAGTTAACATGACAAGTCGCAAGCTAACCACCCAATGGAGGGGGCCGCCTACATTCCGAACTGAAGAAGTTCACCAGCTGAGATCATGAATACAAAAGTATTAATAGACACAAGAAAATGTATGAAATGAATCAAGATCCAAAGGATAAACACATGAATCAAGTTTCACATTCATATCATCCCATTTCATCAGAATATATCAATGCATCCTTCTCCGTAATAACAAGGCATAACATCAATACTAACTTTTCTCTTGCAAGGGCTTTTCCCAGCACATAAGAAATCATGTGGGAAACGAGAATCCATGATGGACCATGTTGAATTAAAGAACTTTGAAACCTGGTATAAAAGGCAATTATGCTATGTCATCCAAAAAAATAACAGGTTTTTTACTTTTTGGTCCTTACAATCATTCAATATTTTGGGGGGCTGTGAAGTTGATGCTTCCAAGGGAGGGGATCTGAAGGAGGGGCAAGCTCCTGTCCAAGGAGAGGGTGGTAAGGGGGAAGTCAAGCAGATTATTGCTCAGGTGGAGAAAGCGGTGGAGGCCAAGGCTAGGGAGGTAGCTGAGGCGATTGGGGTTTCTTTTCATGGGATGGACAAAGATATTCATTTCGTCTTCTCCAAGCTTCAGAAAAGGTGGCAATTGGGGGTGGGTAGGGGAGTTAGAAGCGAGAAGTTGGGCAAAAAGGAAGGAGGGGGAAAGGTGGGCGAGGAGGTTGGGAGGACGGAAGGGGCTGTTGTGATAACTTCTTAATGAAGATCGTTTCATGGAATATTCAGGGAATTGTGGGGAGAGAGAAGAGAGAGGCAGTGAGGGATATCATCCGGAGGATGAGGATTGATATTTTCTGTATCCAGGAGACGAAGTCTAAAGAGGAGGGGGAAGATCTCTAGCGAGACTTGGATGGAGGTAGGCTCCTCAAAGGAGTTGCCTCCCCTGCAGTGGGTAGAGCAGGTGGCATTCTAGTGATGTGGAACGAGTATATAGTTCAGGAGGTGAGCAGGAGGATAGGGAGAAATGCAGTCTTTATTACTTTCAGATGTGCAGATGATGGTTTTGAATGAGATTTCACAGGCATCTATGGTCCCCAGGGGAGGGAGGAGAAGCAAATGTTGTGAGAGGAGCTTAGAGTGTGGCATTCTCTTTCTGGCAAGCCGTAGCTTCTTGCAGGAGATTTCAATGCAGTTGTGTCTCAGGCTAAGAGGTTGGAAGAGACCTCTAATCTAGGCCCCATGGAAGACTTTGGGCTTTTCATCCACCGGGCTGCTCTAATAGATGTGGGCACTAATAATGCTTTCTTCACTTAGAGCAATCTCAGGAGGAATCCCAGTTGCTCCATGCTGGACAGATTCTTGGTGGCATCGGAACGGAAGAGCCACTTCTCCTATTTGAAGGCTTCTTGTTTGCAAAGGCATGTGTCTTATCATAAACCGACTATGCTGGATTGGCATCATCACTTCCGTCGAAAACCTCTCTTTAGGGTCGAGAAGGCTTGGTCTAGAGATGGTAGTTTTATTGATATTGTGGCTCAGGCTTGGGCTTACCCGCCTCAGTATAGTTTGGCCATAGCTACTTTGGTAGGGAACCTCAAGTCAATGGCTAAAGCTTTGTATGTTTGGAGTGCAGAGAAGAAGGTTGCTGAGGAGGTTGAAAGAAAGGATATTTTATAGCAGTTGCTTTCTCTTGATGCCCTGGAGAAGGCTGGGTTGCTTGATGAGGATGATTGTGACAGGAGAGATGCAAGACCCCATAAAAATTCAAGAGCATATCTATAAATCCCTAAAAAGTATAAACACAGTAAAAGCTTAGGGTTTATAATGTCATAGACCATTTTTGTAGGATCTTAAATAAAATTATATAAGGATCAAAAGGCATCTTTAAAAAGTTGAAAAAGGCCCATTATCAATTATTTAGTAACGAAATGATGGCACATGTACAATTAATAAACGACAAAGGGGCTAAACTTACATTGTTTTTCTATTTAACCTAATGGGCCTAAACCTAAGAACTTAATGGGCCGTTAATGGGCCCATTTAATGGGCCTAATGGGCCCTAAATTATAGAATTAATGGGCCATATTTAAGGACCTAAATGGGCCAAGAGTAAAGGCCCAAAAAGAAGCCTGTTAATAGGACCTAATGGGCCTGGTTTACTGGACCAACAGTGGCCCAATTGGGGCCACCGGGGGGGGCTCCAAACCGCCATACCCCCCTTGCCACCGCCCTTCCCCTCTATATAAAGGGGGGTAGGGGCCTGGCAAGGGGGCAGCAACAAGGAGTAAGGAGGGAGGGAGGGAGGGAGGGAGAGAGAGAGAGAGAGAGAGCAAGAAGGGAGAAGAAAGAGAAGGGAAAGTGGCCGGCGGCGGTCCGACGACGGCGAGGCAGCGGTCGGCGGCGGCCTTCGTGATAAGAGGTAGGGTGATACTCTCCTAGTAATCCTTTTTAGTTTTGACTTTAGAAGGGGATTATAATGTATAATAAAAAATTTATTTTAAAAAAGAGATTATGATTGGGTAATTTGTGTTTCAAGCGTAAGTAAAGAATAATTTTATAGATTATGAATATTTCATATTGAGTATGTGGTAGCATAAACTAGGAGTATGCTTTTAAGATTCTAATCCTGTGATATTTATGATTAAAGGCATGAAATTTAAGGAGAGTTTAGAATTATTAATGGGCATGATATTATATATGCACAATGGTTTATTTAGTATGTTTTCTATGTCCTTCCAAACATTATTGTGAAGGTTTTATAAAAGATAGATAATTTGCATGAAAAAGGGGATGGTTAAATTATGAATCAAGTTTGATATTAGAAAGCATGCATAACATGATTTATTGTGGGATTTTTTATTTCTAGTGCATCTAATTTTGTGAATAATATATGAAAATTTTAGAAGACCAAATCCCTACTTATGTAAAGATTGTTGAGCAACATTATGATGCCCTACTTTACTACTGAAAAATGAAAAGAACCGTTGGAACCATGTTAATGGAATTCTATGTTGTTTATGATGACCCCGGGAATGGGGGAGAAAGAGAATTAGGATATGAACATTAGATGGCACACTCCACTACCCTTACTCCGAAAAAAGAAGCCTTCTATGAACACTGTGAACTTTTATATAACTATTAAATAATGATTTCAAAGGAGACATCCATGGCTGTTCAAATTATAGAGGAATTAAGCTCATAAGTCATACTATGAAGCTATGGGAGAGAGTTGTGGAACATCGTTTACGTTGTGACACAACTATCTCGACCTATCAATTCGACTTTATGCCGGGTCGATCAACTATGGAAACTATCTTTCTCATTAAGAGCTTAATAGAGAAATATAGAGATATGAAAAAAAGATCTACATATGGTGTTCATCGATTTAGAGAAGGCCTATGATAGAGTTCCAAGAGATGTCTTGTGCTAAGTGTTGGAGCGCAAGAGATATCTATTAGGTACATACAAGTATTAAAAGACATCAATGAAAGAGCAACTACTAGTGTCCGCACGGTCGGAGGGGAAACAAGAGACTTCCCTATTTCCGTTAGAGTGCATCAAGGATCAGCAGTAAGTCATTGCCTTTTCGCATTAGTTATAGATGATTTAACAAAAAATATACAAGAGGACATTCCATGGTGTATGATGTTTGCAGATGATATTGTGTTGATAGATGAGACGCGAGAAAAAGTTAATAGAAAACTACAACTTTAGAGGAGCACCTTAGAGTCTAAGACTTTTAGGATGAGTAGAACTAAGATAGAATATATGTATTATAAGTTTAGTGAAGGTCAGATAGGCGATAAGGAGGGAGTTAACTTGGATGGGGTGACAATATCCCAAGGCACCCATTTCAAATATCTTGTTTCGATCCTCTAGAAAGACGGAGGGTGCGATAAGGATGTTAGTTATAGGATTAAAGCAGGATGGGTGAAGTGGAGACTTGCACGAGAGTCTTGTGTGACCACAAATCCCAATGAAGTTGAAAGAAAATTTCTACCGTACAACGATATGACCTACAATGTTATATGGTAGTGAGTGTTGGGCGATGAAGGGACAACATGTTTCCAAGATGAGTGTTGCCGAGATGGAATATTAAGGTGGATGTGCGGAAATACTAGACTAGATAAAATTCGTAATGAGTATGAAAAGGTAGGAGTGGTACCAATTGAGGACAAATTGAGAGAAGGGAGACTAAAATGGTTTGGGCATGTTAGGCGTTGACTTAGACAGGCTTCAGTTAGAAAAGTGAAACATATTAGGATAGAGGAGGGGAAGAAAGGAAGGGGTAGACCTAGATTAACTTGGAAGAGAGTAGTACAATATGATTTGGAAGCTTTAAACCTTTCAGAAGAGGTAGCCCAAAACCGTTTAGAATGGAAACAGAAAATCCATATAGCCGACCCCAATTATTTGGGATTAAGGCTTCGTTAAGTTGAGTTGAGTTGTACTGAACAATGATTTCAATAATGAATTATCTTTTCATATGAAAAGACTTGGTGACTGTTAAAGATATAGTATACGATTAGTACGCATATATATTTATATATATGCACATTATAGAGTATAAATATTTATAAAATAATTTCATAGCTATGATGACCCCACTAAGGGAAATAAAAGAGGAAATGAAATGAAGCATAAAAACCTCTATAACGAATGAATATGAAACACGATTACAATGATGAATGTGAAATTGAAGCATGTAATTTTTTTTATAATGAAAATGAGTTCTTATGAAATATACGACCGGTATTTTCTACGATAATTGTCTTTCTTTTTATAAAGAAAAAAAGTGACATTATGGTTAGTAGGATGACGGCACGTCTCCCGAAGATAAGAAGACATACGGAAAGCTCCGCAATTGATGTGTGCCGAGGCATAGAGCATCCCTTCTTTGGTTACAATTCCATAGTCCATGTTCGAGACATCGGCTAGGCAGGGGACGGAGTTCGTATTTGAGTGCACTTATAGGTTGAGGCATGGACGTTGTAGTAAGGGAGAGTAGATATACTGCAGACCTGGCTTAGTCCTTTCCAGCCGCCTCATTAGATTTACTGAGCATGGTAGGTTGTACGGTGGTAGGTGCGTCGGAGAAACGGCCTACTCACCGTTACAACTGTTAGTTCATGGTTATCCCTCTCACTTCTAGTCGAAAAGATGAGTCGCCCTAAGAACTCATGACTTCTAAAAGATTTAAAGAATTTTACGACTAATCGGATAATGATTATGAGAAAACAACCGATCAGATGAATGATTAATGAACGAATGACTCAATCCTGAGACATTATGTTAATGACTGACAGAAGATATCTTTATATTTTCTATGCTAGTATAAAGTACCACTAGAAGGAACAAATGTATGAAAATGTGTGACAATTATTATTGTATTGAATGTTTTTCATTCTAGGTTCACATAGTTTTACAATGCATGCCTTCCATATTAGTTTAATGCATCATTCCATTAAGGTCTCATACATTTATGAGCATATTATTGGGTATAGTCCAAAGATTAACAATAGAAGAATGAAATCTATAAATTGATATGGATCAACTTATGGAATTAAGCCTTAAAATTTTATTACATAGTGTTCCATTTTCAACTATTACTTATGACTGCTAACAAGATAAGAAATTGCATATTATGTATGGGTAATAAAAGAGTGAATAGATGGTGTGTGAGTATATATATGGTATAGGATATCAGTAGGGATGTAAATAATCCCTACTGAGAACTCAATTTATGAGTTTTCATAAAAGTTATTTAACATGCTTTTCAGAAACCCGCAATGTATGACGGAGAAAGGAAAGATAGCTCCAGTTCATGAAAAGAAACTTTCAGATATGGCCAGTTAATTTACTTATTTGGGATATGTTACTTATATTTCTGTTGTATGATGGACAAGATTTGCTTGTTGTTCCTTTACATTTATGTTCCTTATTATTTTGTTTTTGTTCTTGTGCACCTATCAGAAATCGGTAAAAGTTGGGCCGTTACAAGAGAACATCTCAAGAAGCAGTATCAGGAGTTCCTTGCTAGAGAGGAACTGTACTGGAAGCAGAGATCCATGAAGAGATGGATTAAGAAAGGGGGCAGCAACATGGATTTCTTTCACAAAGTGGCTTCATGTAGGAGAAGGAGGAACCACATCTCAGCTCTCAGATCCGGCGATCAGATGTTCTCTTCCAAGGAGGAGATTCAGGAGCATGTCAAGCACTTCTATTCAGCATTATTCTCAAAGGAGGAGCAAAGCAGGCCGGTCTATGTTGGAGGCTTTTTGGAGGTTCTTTCTGATGTAGAGAGGGAGGCCCTCACGACCCCCTTCTCCTTGGAAGAGCTAAAAGATGTTTTTTCTCTTGCAGGGGACAAGGCACCGGACCCAAATGGATTTTCTCTGTTCTTTTTTCAGATGTGTTGGGTGATAATTCATCATGTGTTGCTTCAGGCAGCTCTAGAATTTCAAGAGGGGAAGGCCCATTTGAGGGGTATCGACAAGACATTCATTGTTCTTATTCCGAAGAAGGGAGAGATGGAGATTCTTAGTGATTATAGACCCATCAGTTTGTTGAATGGGGCATATAAGATTATTTCCAAGACGTTGGCGAGCAGATTAAAGAGCATTATTGGCACGTTGATTAGTGCGAACCAGAGTGCCTTTATTAGAGGCAGACATATTCATGAAAGATTTTTGGTAGCAAAGGAATGCTTACACTCTCTGAAAGTTCAGAGGAGATGTGGTCTTGTTCTCAAGCTGGACTTTGAGAAAACCTATGATCAGGTGAGCTGGTCTTGCCTTTTTGATGTTCTAGGGAGGCTAGGCTTTGGTGATAAATGGATTTCATGGGTCCGAGCATGTGTCTTCTCGGTTTCATTTGTTGTCTTGATCAATGGGGAGCCGACTACATCCTTTCTGAGTGGGATAGGGCTCCGACAGGGAGATCCACTCTCTCCTTTATTGTTTGCCTTGGTGGCAGAGATTCTGAATTATATGTGGGACAGGACAGTGGATGTAGGTCTAATAACTGGCTTTCAAGTTGGAAGTCAGGGTAGGTCGATATCTCATCTCCGGTATGCGGATGATACTATTTTGTTTTGCTTATGAGGGAGGATCAGATATTCACCATGAGGCTGATTCTTGAGTTTCTGGATAAGGTCACCGGCCTAAAGGTGAACTTTCATAAAAGTGTTGTGTATGGGATCAATGTGTCTGAGGAGTTCTTAGGAAGGGCAACCACTATCCTAGGATGTCAAGTGGGCTCTTTTCCAATCACCTACTTGGGATTGCCTTTATCCCCCTGGGTGACTAGATGTAGTGATTGGTCCCCTGTGATTCAAAAATTCCAATCTAGATTCGCATGATGGAAGGACCGACTATTATCTTATGGTGGGAGGATGACTTTTTGCCAGGCAACTCTTTATAACCTCCCGATCTATTATTTATCTATGTTCAGGATCCCGAGGACAGTTACTAAGCAGCTTGAAGGTATCTAGAGCAGATTCTTTTAGGGAGGTGACTCGGACAATCCAAGGAAGGGTTTTCATGATATATGTTGGGGTAGAGTGTGCAAGAGGAAGAAAAATGGGGGTCTGGGAATCAAAGACCTCAGAGATTTCAATCTAGCTCTATTAGCCAAATGGTTATGGAAGCTTGGACAGAATCAATGTGCCTTATGGAAGGATGTCATTGTGGGAAAGTATTATTCTACATGGATAGTATGGGACTTCTGGCCCCTCCATGAGTACAATGTCTCCTATATCTGGAAAGGTATTTTGGAGGCTACATATGTGGTGTGGGTGGCTTCTCGTATCTCATTGGGTGATGGCAAGTCCTACTTGTTTTAGAAAGACAGATGGGCAAGGCCAGTATCTCTATCTTATGCTTTTCACAAACTGTTTAATATCGTTGCAGATCCAAGAGTAGTAGTGGAACATATGGTGGAAAGACATGGTGATCTTGATGTATGGACCCCTTTATTCAGGAGGAATCTCAAAGATGATGAGGTTCTGAAGTGTGCGGCCTTATTGCCATCTCTTCAGGCTCACAGATTGAAGGTAGACAGAGCAGATGCACTTGTATATGGACTTGGACTCCGAGTGGTGACTTCTCTGTCAAGTCTGCTTATACCTTGATAGCGGATGGGGGCCTCAAATCACCGATGAAGTGACATGTATAGGATGCACAATCTGAAGATTTTGGCTTGGAGGATTTTTAATAAGAAGATGCCAACTGTGGAGAGGTTGATTAGGTTTGGCTGTGACATCCCCTCCTTGTGCAGTTTGTGTGGAGAGGAGAATGAAGGTTTGGATCACCTTTTTGTTTAGCGTTCCTTCTCCGCTGAGATTTGGTCGAAGATACTCTAGCAGTTCCAGGTGGCGAGGCCTCTTCAGCAGTCAGTGGAGGAGTTGTTTAGTCTCTAGGCTTGGAATTTCCCTCTAAAGGGTGACAAGATGATGTGGTGGCTGATTCTCCATGCTACTCTATGGGCCATTTGGCTAGAGAGGAATAGAAAGATCTTCAGAAGGGAAGCTCTTACAGTAGACAGGGTTTTGGCTTTTGTTTATAGTAGGGTTAAAGAATGGATGGAAGTGCGGCGTAGAGACCAATTGTATAATTCTTCTTTTTTTGTTCTTTTGGAATAATAGTGGTGTTTTGTAGAGTGACGAAGAGAGACCCCTCATACTTGTAATTTTCTCTCTGATTTTACTTTATAGTATACAGTGGTACCATCCACTTTCAAAAAAAAAACAATCATTCAATATTCGTTACTAGTCCTTTTTTTTAGAATAACATAGATTATACCAGCAATTTTATCAAAATTTGTAGTGAAAGTTGAGAGGCAGTCATGTCTTTTCTCTTTTTCATTTAGTTGTTTTATTTACTGCCAGTGTGTGTCTTGGTTATTTATTTAACCAGGGGCATTTGTGTCATGTAACTAATTTTATGTTTGCCCTATCAATACGTGTGTGAGAGAGAGAGACTTGAGAAAGATCCCAACAGGCCGCAGCCTCCTCCTCCGGTTCCTGCGCGTATTCTCCTCCTCCTGCTCCTTTCTCTTCTCTGTGTGGTCCGGATTCTTCGTGGTACCAGAGGCAGGTTCTACTGAATGTGTGCTACCAGTTCACGTTGCTGGAGAATTAGGGTTAAAGATGCTATACTAGTATTTGGGGAGAAATAAATTGAACATTTTAAGATCTTCGACGCTCATCAACCTGGAAGCAGAGCAGCTGTGTAGGGAGCCCTAGCCAGATGGCCCCCACATCAAGAGACCTTCATACAACAGCATCCCCTCTTGTATTATATATTATATGTATACGGATCTATTTCAACACTTATCTCCAAGATTTTAATAAAACGACGACTGATCTCAAATTTTTGCCTTACCGTCACCGGCATGGGCGGAGTCTGTAGACGTCATGCACTGGACGAGACTTCTCACCAAGGATGCGGCGCCATGGCACTTCTCCGAGTTCGCCAGATGAAATGAAACCACCAAGAAGCTTTTGCGGCGTAGTTCAGAGGGTGACGGACGGGACGTTCGCGGAGAAAAGAGAGTGAGGGCAGAGATTATTCTACAAAGAAAGGGGACCAAGCCCAGGTATCAGAGGGGGAAAAGAGGAGAAAGAATTAAATACCCAGCGCTAAAAGTGGTGCCCATACATTTGAATGGGCTACTGGCTGCCGCCTCTCTAGGACGGTTTGCTTCGGTGCCAATTCAGACCGAACGGGCATATGCTCGCTTACTGCACCGAAGTAAACTGAGTCGGGAATATAATTTGGTGGATATTTTTATTTATTTTAAAAAATCGTGTTAGACATTCTGATATGATATAATATTTAGACATTCGTATTTAATTCTGTACTTCAAAATTTTAATATATTTAAATTATATCTTTTATATTTTAGACAAATTTTAGTAATTATATTTTATTATATATATGTATATAATTACGCATTCGTGTATGTATATTCGTATATTCTCTATGTCTTCATGTCTTATTTTTAAGATATTGTTGTGTCCGACGCACGTGTCCGTGTCGGCACTTGATACTCGTGTCCGTATCCCACAGATCATATTACCAGCCTTTCTATCTACAAGTATTTGTTTGTTATGAGCTTATTTGGTTATCATGTGGTTAAGCGACTGACTTAAGCTTTATTTAAGATTAGCTTTGTATTTTTGTAACAATTTGACTGAGTGATACTTAATCGATTATCATGTTTTACTCCAATTAACTGAAATGTAATATCATCCATTGTTTGATATGTTTTGATATGTTCACGCAGTTTACCGATTCTCTCTTGATTTGATGACCTCCTATTCGATTGTCTCATGATTGTTTGGCATTTTATTAGTGTCTGCTTGAGCTTATTATAATCGGTTTTCACAAGCCAACATGGTTCAAAGTCTACACATTAATTGCTCTATCTTTTTCAATTTTCTATGCACTCTCTTACATCTCATTGCAGACCTCTGCTGCATGAGATCTCCACCTACTCTCCGCTGACAGGTGGTCGAAGATGGTAGTTTTTCTCTAGTTTTCTATTGGTGTAGTAGATACTCTATCAGTGTATGCCTACCTAAACGAGGTATAATCCAGCATAAATATGGAAATCCTCGTCTTGCATTCACAAAAGAGCAAGAAGAGAGTAACTTGCTGATGGAGAACCTGAATAGACAAGTCACAAAGCTTACACAAGTATTCAAACACCAGACACCACAAACTCAATCGAGTTGAACATAACAACTCCTTCAAATGGGAAGATCTCCATAAGAGGCTTATATTTACAAACTTTTGCCTTGCAGAAAACAACTCTTTGAGAATATGTGAGTACCAAAGTTCAAATTTAAGAAAGAGCATTCAAAAGCATTCAAGAGCACCCTTTCTCTGTGACTTTCCCTCCAGTGCTCACAGTCAAGCGACGTCACTATGCATTCAAGACTCCATTGATGCACTCTGATTTTCTTGTCTTGAATTCTTGTTTTTTCATTATTGCATTTATTGTACATATTCAACCTACAGAGAGGCATTAACTGTGTAATCGATTATTGTTTAATTTTTCCCTCTTTCTATATAAAGGAGAAGACGCACTAAGGTACCTGGTTGCTTCTTAAGGGAAGTGTGCTTGTCTAGGACAAGTAGTTGATCTGTAGGTGGTCAGTATCCTGTAATTATTTTCTCTGTTTAAGAGGAAGACCAACTGACGCTAGGCGTATCCTTTTTTACACTTAGTGAAATCTCAAGGGGTGTATCTGAAAGGGTGTTACCTCAAGGACTAGACGTAGATCGCTGAGTGAACCAATAAAAAAAGCTATGTGCATTTGCTCTTTGTGTGATTGTTCCTTGTCTCCTCAATACTCACTTATTTAGAGCATTTATATTATGTTATCTATTCAAAATTTTCATTTACCCATTCATCCCCTTATGGGTTAGCCATAGCCTAAGCAACAAGTGGTATCAAAGCCCAATCTCTCTTTTATATAGATCTAATGATCTGAGAGCCAATTTGCTATAACCACTGGTTTAGTAAAAGGACAATCTATCAACCACCCTCTACTGTTCGAGGGAGAAGATTATCCCTACTAGAGAAATCGAATGGAATTTTTCCTAAAGGTTCTCGAGTATGATCTATAGAGTGTGATTAAGGATGGTGACTTCTTGTTATCAAACCCACGGATGAATGAACGAGGCTGATAAAAAGCATATTTCTATTAATGTCAGGGCAAAGAATATCCTATGTTGCTCTCTATCGAGAAAGGAATTCAACCGACTCTCAGCTTGCAAGACTGCACAACAAATTTGGTACAAGCTTCAGTTTACTTATGAAGGGATAAACAAGGTGAAGGAAACTAGAATTAGCATACTAGTTTCTCAATATGAGCAGTTTAAAATGGAACCAATAAGGACTATCACACAAATGTATCTCAAATTTACTAATATCACAAATGGCCTAGTCTCCCTCTGCAAGGTATATGGTGCTAGAGACATGGTCAGGAAGATATTAAGGTATCAACTTAGTTACTTGTAAGGGGATCAGAAGAGCAATCCCTAGTGGAATTTATATAATCTTGTGTGGAATCGAATTCATGACTGAAGCAGAGTTCAAATGGAGCATTGTCACTAGTTGCATAGATGCCTAACCTCCAGCAGAATCCATACAATTTTCTAGTCGAGGAATTGTCCTAGTCTTTCTAGCTAGATCTGCCTAATTCTTGGTTCTTCTCTTCTTCACAAGTGCTCGTGGCATGTAGATGGATCAGTCAGTGAAGCGATGGCGGAGGCAAAGAAAAGAGGCACCCCCTTCTTGGGGATAACGAGTAGAAAGAGAAAGAGAGAGAGAGAGAGAGAGAGAGAGAGAGAGAGAAGCCTGATCTGGGAGAAGCCCTGGAGTTTGGGCCAAGGTTTCTCTCAGACTATTACATATTATAGTTTAAAAGTTTTCACACAAATCCCTGAAGTTTTATAAATTTCACTTAATTCCCGTCGACCATGAATCTTTTTTGTATGACCCTCTACACCCATATGCCAGTCAATATTGATTCCACTAAGCCTAGTAACTATATACTGACTTAATTAATTATTTAATATTTCATATTAAATAATTCATTCATCAACTTAATCATCACATTAATAAATCGATCAGACTTCCAATCATGGGCGGTAATAAGCAACACCTTATGATCTTAAAATGTATCGAGGTTAGGCAACCCGTACAAGAATCTTTTTGTTGTTAGTTATTGTTCGACTATAGTCTTTCATTTACGCAATATGCCCTCAGGCGAACTTAGGGTATAGCTCAAATGTGAAACGTTAGTTAGTTTGCTTATGTTGATTAAATACCCTCTATAAGCATTATCATAAATTTGCTTTTCTAATATGCTATCCAACCCTCATCAAGGATTTCCCAAATATCAATCTACATAGCATTCTTTCCTTAATTATACTGATAGTGAGTGATTCTATATTGAGCATACAATCACCTTTGAAGATGTCCCACTGAGTCGAAATACTTGACTATTAAAGATCATTTGGTTAGAGATCTTTAAGTCAAGAATCAAGACACAGTAGTCCAGCAACAAGGTGCCTTTGATGTCTTAAGTCACTGAGGACCAACCATGTTATTGTAATGCAAAATCCCTTGGTTGATAGTTATGTATAATGACCATCCAAGAATTCTGTATTGAATCCGTTCAGTCAACTTATTCACCAATCGTCACCTATATGTTTCTATAAAAGTGACCATGAGACCAACCGCCCTAATCATATGAGTGGAATAACATGTACTAGCCTGGCTGGATATTTGATGTCCTTCTAAAATATCCTTCGACTAAGAACAATTTATGATAAAGATGCTTGATCTTATGATCATGATCTCATCACGATCAATCTTCATTGAATATATCCTTGGACTTCATTATGAGACGACAATAACAAATTAAACATAATCAATAAATTTTCTTTTATAAAAAAAAATCAAGAACAAGAATGTACCTAAATGTTATAAGATTGGCCTGATGAACATCTATAGCCAACATTCTTCCACTTGGATTAAAGTCAATCACGTACATGTTGGATCCTCATTGAACGTAGGTGATGCTTAAATACAATTCAATGGTTTCCTCAATGGATCAACCATATTATTTGCTAAAGGAACTCGTTCTACAATGATATCTCCTCTGGCAATAATCTCCCTAATCAAATGAAAGTGCCTTTACTTTGATTTTCAATGAGACCTTGGCTCTTTCACTTGTGTTATTGCACCATCATTGCTATGTAACAATAGGATGGGATCAAAGGTGCTTGGCACGACGTCAATGTCGGCGATGAACTTCATATAAACGAATTCTTTGGCAACTTCTACAGCAGTGATGTATTATGACTCTATTGTTGAATCTGCAATGGTTTCCCACTTGGAACTCTTCTAGCTTATAGCCCCTCAATTAAGAGTGAAAGCAAACATTGAGGTGGATTACTGTCATCTTGATATAATTAGAAGCTCAAGTCAGTGTAGCATGATAGATTCAAGTCTCCACCTTCATAGACTAGAAACAAATCCTTAGTCCTTCTCAAGTAATTAAAGAATACATTTCATAACCTTTCATTGTAGCTCACTTAGATCAATGTGATACCTACTTATAACACTTAAAGCATATGTCACATCAGGATTGGTACATAGGTTGGTGTACATGATAGATCATATTGCTGAAGCATAAGTGACTCTACTCAGGTACTGTCACTCCTAAAGAGTGTTAGTGGACATCTCCTTGGAGAGATTAATTCTATGTTTTAGTGGACATCTCCTTGGAGAGATTAATTCTATGTCTCATCAGTATGGCTACCCTCTTGGAATTTTTCTTGTCCTTTTAATAATGGTGCCTATGTACATAGATTAGATCAAGTTAAGCATCTTCTTAGATATATCTCTATATATCCTAATCTCCAAAACATAGGATGCTTCTCCCCAATCCTTATAGAAAGTTCTTAGATAACCATACTTTATCTAATGACAACATCCTTACATCATTTCTAATGAGTAGGATGTCGTTGACATAAAGTACAAGAAAAGTGACTGCACCTCTACTAATCTTTTTATACACACAAAGTACATCTTCATTCTTAATAAAGTTATAAGACTTGATTGCCTCAACAAATCTTAGTTTCCAACTCTGGAAAGTCTGCTTCAATCTATAAATAGACTTTTGGAACTTGTACACTTTATCTAGAAGTTCCTTGGATGTAAAATCCCCTATTTGCATCATATATACCTCTTCTTCAAGATTCCTATTTAGGAAGGTAGTCTTAACATCTATCTGCCAAATCGGCATGGTGAGAAGAATTCTAATCGACTTTATCATCATGATTGAGAAGAATTATGATTTGTCTCTTATGATAGCCTTTAGTCACAAGTCTCACCTAGGGATGTAAAAGGATACATATTGGATCAAATAGTGGCTCTATCTTTATCTTTATCCTTTAAGCAACATGTCTATCCTTATCCTTATTCTCTTGTATCCTTATCCGTTAAAATTATTGGAACTTATTGGAAATGGATACATAAAGGTAGATTATCGGACAATACTATGTGTGCACATAAGCTTAAATTTGTGTCACTTCTATAGGGAATGAAGGAATTCTACTTTTTAAATATACATATGTATAAGTTCTTTCTAATTACTTCTTATAAATTTAATTATAAATTACGTGACTTATGTTAGAATAAACCGTACAAATTAGTAAATGAGGGACAAAAGGGGTTAAAAGAATAGTGTGGACAATAAGATATGTAATTATGTAAGTACATGATTGGAGATTTCATTTAGTGATGAGAGTTTCAAATAAGATATGATCAATAAATAAGATGAGCGAAAGAAAATGGACAAATAATTGGATAATCAGACTCGAAAAAAGGTGTATCCTAATCATTATCCTAAAACATTCGGATATAGATAATATCCTTATCCTTTAACATGTATCATTTTATGACCTTTAAGCTTTAGAAATGGACGAATAAATAGATTTTTGAGTACCATTTACATCCCTAGTCTCACCTTTTACGTGCCTCTGATCTTCTTCTTGAAAATTCATTTGTAGCCAATAGGTAGAATACATTCTGGTAAATCTACCAAATTCCAAACTTGATTGGTGTACATGTAGGTCTCAAAATTTCTAAATTTCTAAATTCATAGCTTCTCGTCATTTCCTAGACTTAGGGTTCTCAATGACCTCATAGTAGGTCTTAGAATCATCATCCTCATTGTAGGGCACACTACTCGAGCCTTCATTGATATGTCCTGCATAGCTTTTGGGATGTTTAGGTAACTTCTGTTTGTTGAGTAATTTTTGTATTTATTTAATCCACATATTTTAGTGATAACATATAATGAAAATGTTAGAATTCAGTAATATTTTTGTTTTAAGTTAAATGACTGAATTAATCGATTAGTTACTAACATATTCACTACATGAACACTATATGTTCTAGGACTTAGTCGATGTCAACATCCCTTTGATCCTTTCGATTAAAGACTAACTGAAACTTCGATTAAGTGTCTGTCGCAATCGATTAACAGTGATAATATTAGCAAATCAATCAGACTCCAAATCGATTACAGAACCTTTCTTTTTCCTCCTATAAATGCTATCGTTAATCGATTAAGGCTCTCAGTTAACTTAAGTTCTTTTTTATTACCATTGAGCGCTAATCAGTTTAACTATCTTGTGTTTGATCGATTATTGATTCGTTTAGGTTATCAATTAATGTTGTGTTTTCAACATTCGATTACTTATGTGATTCAAATCAATTAACGGTGAGTTTAAGCTTCAACTAGCCTTTATAAGTTTAATCGATTATATGGGCAACATCTGGCCCATTAGCAGCTTAGCAGCAACCCATTAGTAACCTAGCTAGGGCCATTAGTGGGTTGGTTTAGGCTATGTAGGAGTTTGGCTGCGTAGGCTGAAACGCATCACCTGTCAGTGACGCGATTCGAAGGCATTACTGAAATGTGTCAGGTCGAGTTGACGCGATTCAATGTTCGATTTCTGCGTGGACTGTGGAGAGTTCTTTCCTTCCCATAAGTTTCTTTCTGCTTGGACTTCAGTTTAGGGTCTATTTATAGATCTCCTGAGTGCGAGAGACCTCCTTTAATGCATTCTAAACCTTAAAGCAACCATGAGGGAGAGATTGGTGGCAGTTCTTGGCATGAGAGGCGGCGTTCTTCACGTTTTCTTTGCATACACGGCGCAAGGCAACATGCAGCGATGCTGCTATGCTTGAGGGAGATTGTTTGCCTTACGTAGGCGGCCCTGGTTGGATCTGAGCACAATTGTGAGGCAGGTGATGATGAATTTCATGTTCATAGCTATTTTTACGTAAATAAAACTATATTTTCAAACTAATTTCCCACTACTATGATAGAAGCATGAAAAGAGATGATTTTGATGTTCCTGGGTGCGCATATATTCCCTTACATTCTCCCCTCTTCTTGAATTTCTTGTACGTTGATTCTTCATATAGAACCTGTTCTGGACGTTGAAACACATCATGAATAGGTGATGCAATTTATGAATCACGTCTCCTCGGGATGACACAATTCAGCATGAGTAATGGATGGTTGGCAGTCTTGTTCTTCCCGTTTTATGCTATGCATGGGTTAAGTGTCTTGCTTGTTAAATACACTGGATATCCTACGTGTTTGGTTGATATTAAGGGCTTTATTTCCATAAGCATTTTTTATGAAAAATTCCTTTTTATGCATGAACCCATGAATTGCTCATTATTATTATTAGAAGCCGTGATTTTGAAGTATTTTAAAATAATAAATTATCAAGAGTTACTTGTAAATTTTCCTATTTTTTATATTAGTGATAATTGTCCTGCAGTATGAAAGACATTTGTAAGGACTAAGGTTTCAGGTTCGGTTATCGGGTTGGTTTTGTTAGTCCTAGGTGGCCTACAAGCCAATCTGACTATATAAATCTTGTTCATTTATTAATATAATGGCATAATATTCATTGTGTGTAAACTGTATTAATTATCGTCTCATAATGAAGTTTGTGAATATGTGCGATAATGGTCATATTATGATGAGATCATACTAATGAGACTGATCACTTAAACACAAATACTCTTAATCGTTCCTAGTCGAAGGATATCTGAGAAGGACATTGGATATCCAATTAGACTAGTACAAATTACTCCTGCTCATATGATGAGGGTGACTGATCTCATAAGTCACTTGTGTGGAGACACTAAGGCGAATCTGTAGGTGCTCATTGGAGAATGAGTTCATTGAACTGATTCGACTGAATCACTAAATGGTATTGTACCTCATTGTTAACTAGCTTGATTCTATTGTCGTAGTTGCGTGAATGATCCTCGGACCTGAGACACCAAGGACACCTTGTCAGTGGACTTTTGTACTTTGACCTTAGTTTATGAATCTCTAACTACGGGATTCTAAACAGCCAAGGATTGGGTATAGCAGAATACCGTCGAAGGGAATTGTGTGTCAATATGGAATCATTTGCTCTCGGTACTTAGAGAGATAATGCTCTAGGAAGGATGCACGGAAGTCCCTGGCCAGGGCTGATGGATATAGGTGTCCTCTAAGACAATCATAAGGCACCTACTTCAATCTGGTTCACTAACAAATGGTATTAAATTCATTATGTAGATCGGCATATTTATAATTGCACATAATGAAGTCCGTGAATATGTGCAATAGTCATCAGATTATGATGAGATCATAATAATGAGACTGATGACTTATAAACACATATTCTTAATTGTTCCTAGTCGTAGGATGTTTGAGAAGGACATCAAACATCCGGTTAGACTAGTACAGGTTATTCCAGCTCATATGATGAGGGTGACTGATCTCGTTAGTTACTAGTGTGGAGACACAATGGTAAACCTGTAGGTGCTCATTGGAGAATGAGTTCACTGAACTGATCCGACATGAATCGCCAAATGGTAATTTACCTGACTGTCAATCGGCTTGATTCATCGTCACAGTAGCGTGGTTGATCCTTGGACTTGAGACACCAAAGATACCTTGTTGGTGGACTTCTGGACTTTGACCTTGACCTACGAATCCCTATCCACGGGATCTCTAATAGTCAAGGATCGGGTCCAGCGGAAGACCTTCGAAGGTGATTGTGTGTTCAATAAAGGATCGTTCGCTCTTAGGTAACTGGAGAGAGAATGCTCTAGAGTAGATCCGCAGGAGTCTTTGGCCAGAGCAGAAACAATATCAGAAAAGTGGTTTTCGGATATTGTACAGCGGAGTCTGATTCAAGTGAGTTGACCATCTAGGGTTTGACAGTTGACCACACCCTAGGTTAACTCGAGAGCATTGTGCGAACGAAGGATTATAGCCACGTGGTAACTGTAGACGGACAGGTTCCATGAGTGGGTTGCTGAACCCCATTACCTTCCGGGATCATGCGGTGTTGCTTGGCACCCAACTTGATCGGAAGTCCGACCGAATCTACATGCGATGATAATTCGGTTGTGTAATTAGTTAATATCTAGATATTAATTAATTACAATAAGTCAATAACTAGTTATTGGACTTGATGGGCTAAAAACCGGACTGGTAAATAGGCCTAGAGGGTCACACGCAATAGGATTCTCAGTCGGTGGTACATAAGTGAGATTTATATTAACTCGGAGACTTTTGTGAAAAGTCGCGCCGACTTAATATATATATACGCACTGTTGAGAAACCCTGGGCCAAGCTCCAGGATTTCCCTTGCTGGCCGTCATCCCTCCTTTCTCTCTCCTCCTCTGGGCGTCCCGTTCGAGGCGCCGACACAGTTTCCGTCTCCGCTGCGTGTGATTCCTGAAAGTCGGGAATTCCCGTCGGTGGAATTTCAGCAATCGTTGCGGCGACGAATCTTCAGCGAGCGAGCTGAAACGGACGAGGGATCGAGGACGAACCACCGCGGAGGATCGCGTGGATACCGCTGGAGGCCGGACGCTTGTGCGGCTCGCGGCACCGCCTCGACGGAACCGAGACGGAAGCGGATTCGAATCCGCGCACGGTAATCAGATTCGAACCCGATTTTTCGGTTTGCGTTTTTCGTTCCGAATCGGATCAGCGGGCATCGGGCGGGTTTAATTTTGTTCTTAGTTTCCGCTGCGTTCTTCGCGTCCCACCCGGATCCCAACAGCAATCTCCATCAATCTCCCACTTTGACTCAATCCAATCACCTTCGCATTTGATCTCCATCAAATCTAGGTGATGCTCACAAAAAGTCTGTGATTAAGACTTGGTCAGGGATCTGCTAAATTATCTACAGATGGAATATTTCCATTACGTTATTTCTTCTAAATCCTTTGTCTCTGAACCTGTGAAAGAGCCTCATAATGTTCTGCAACTTCTGATGAGACTATGGCTCGATCACTCAATTGATCGCTCCCACTGTTGTCCTACAACGATAGGATGGTATCAGAGACCTTTTAGAACTACATCTAGTTCAGGGATAAACCATTTCATCCATACTGTTCTAATAACAGTATCATTTATTTATGTCGTCACTTTAACATCGAGTTCTAGATTGGAACCATTCCAATCTATTCCTTTCTACTAGAAGGTTGAATCAATTATTTGACTTGAAATTTGAGTCAGTGTGACCTCATTATTTCAAATCATCATCTCCATATACGTGAATGCATCTTTAGCACTTCTCAAGCACTTAATGCTGCATGTCACTCCCGTATCCTTTAAGGAACCTTTTCTTTAAAAGAATAAATTCCATATCTCAACAATTGAAATTGGTTATGAAATTTATGCCAAACATCTTGACATACAAGTCAATATAATATCCCCACCAATCTATCTTAATAGATTCGTATTTCAATACGTGGGATATTATAACTAAACTTATTATAGAGGAAAATATGGTTAATAATGCTTTCACTAATAGTAACATCTTGAAGTCATTCTTAATGACTTTGATGTTATTATCATAAAGCATTACTAAAGCGACCGTGCTCCCACTGTCCTTTCTGAACACACACAGTCCGTGATCATTTTTAATGATCACGTAATATTTGACCATTAAGTTAAAACTTTTATTACAACTTAGGAAGCTTCAGTTTGATTCAAAATAATTTTGAAATCACAACTTGCTTCCTGGATATTCTAAAAGCTTTAAAGGTGTATCATATACATCTTTACCTCAATCACATTGAATGGACGTTTTTAATATCCAACTGTCATCAGTCTCATGATCGGTAGTATAGATAAGTAGAATTCTAATAAACTTATCAATCTCAAAGTTGTAATGACAGAGAGCATCATTATCATAAATTTTAGATCATAATCTATTTTGAGGTCCTCTCATCTTGCTAAATTAGATATGTCAAACATATCCTTCTAGTCACTGAGAGAATCTCAAAAAATCTATGTAGCTCTCTGATGTGTGTCATGAGTGGTTCTAAACAACTAAAGATTATCTAATAATCTTATGTTAACTTGTGAATCTAGAACATCTTCTAGTTTTATCAGCTCCCACTGTCTTCTTTAAGGACATATTCCTCTTCACAGAAGACAGCTTTCAGGACGAAAATTATTTCACTATCGCCTGGCCAATAAATGTAATGTCCAAACTCTTTAGACATTCACAAATTCACATCACGATAATACCTGACTTTTAAATCAGGTTTGTTCATAATTCACATCTCATATGAATTATTTGGTTTCCATATCTTATATAGACACACACTGACTAATTTGGAACTATCTTTAAAGTATGGACATCTAATGTTCATACTAATGTTCAAAAGGATAAGAATTAGGCAAATCTTATTATGTATTGCATCATATCTTAATAAGGTGCAATTCCTCATTTTATCATATTGCTATGATGCATAATGAGAATCAATCGAGCGAGGATACAATTATCCTCTTAATGATTTATGTGAATCATATACCTAAGTATTAGTTTTTTTGATCAAATCAAAAATTATAATACTTCATATTGATCTTATACCTTAATCTCTCAGATATATTCGTCTTGTACTTCACTAAGTACATGCAGTCGAATCATTCCAAGAGTGAATTATAAGGTAAGTCAATAGTTGTGATTATTTTTGGCCTTTGAACTGTTTACATCAATATGCATCAGCATCAAAATTTCTTATTGTACAATCCTGTGTACAATACCATAGGTAATCAGGACTCACACAGTTCATTTCTATAGGAAACTTGTGAACATTCATCACATGAAATGTCACTACAAGAATCTATAGTGCATAGACTGATTCGAACAACTATTATTCTTTTCAATCAATGTTATTCTTGATTTCTTATGCAACTAAATAACAATGATTCAGTTTCATATTCTACTCCTATAGATATACATAGATTTACTGTCTAACAATAATCTATGAATATCATGAATAATAGTTGAGTCTAACTCAACACTTACATTTTCTCGATTTCCTTTCACTTGTCTAAGTCTGCACACTATCGCAGCTCTGAGAATCATTTCCAATATCTCATATTGGATACGCTAATTCTCCAATAGACATGCAAAAGTCGATAATAAGAATATATGAAACTTCTTTCAAGTTCCATATTCGATTTGCCTTTACCAGTATCCTTATATTGGTTGCAGTGGGAGAATTGCTACTTCTCTATCTCAGCTGACTTTCCTTTATCCTTTTTGAGGTGTGGATTCGATCGTTTAAAATCTTACCACTTGTCTTTCTCAAAGACATATCATGAATATATCTTCATCTTGGTCTATCCAAATAAGAGATTTCATAACAATCATTGCCTTTTAATAAGGCATACCATGAGTACCTCTTCACCTTGGTCTATCCAAGTAAGAGGATTCATGATATCTGATTAGGACAGTGACTTTCACTCACCCCTAAAGACATTCTTTAGAGTTTTCTAGTCAGGCCGAGTATGAGAAGTATTGGCATCCAATATGCCAAAATCTCGAATAGACGACATATTAGTAATCGAAGGAAATAACATGACTTAAGCAGATAGTTCTGATAATTCAATTATGGTCTTTTATCTTGAATTATTTCCCACTATTTTTCAACGGACTGTATAACCTTCAGGTATACAGAACGGAAGACTCCGACGGTCTTCTAGTGAAGATCAGAATCTCCAAGAATCACAGTATGACCTCGGGTAAACACATAGTATCATACCATTATCTTAGAGCAACCATCTCATGGTAATTGCAACTCCTTGCAATATCCGATCTTATTTCGGCTCCCAGGTCTTTAATGGTCCCGGGTAAACACAGTAGACCATTATACCTGGTTTAAGCTTTACCATCAATACGTGATAGAGTAGAGTAAGAATGCAGTTCCCAGGTAAACGCGAGGATAGCTACACCGTTCCTCTATTCTAATCTCAAGGCATCATAATGCCATAGTTAATAGTCCTTTCATCAGATGGTGGCAGATCTCGGGTAAACACGTAGAAACTGTCATCACTGAATCAAGTTCTAAGAACTATATTGATGGAGATCCACGCGGTACATTCTCAATAACTCGCGCTCCGGCTTAGACTTTATGTTGAAGGTTTTGTTTATTTTTAGTTGGTCTCATCTTAGGTGATAGTTTATAAATATATCGTATATATTTAACTATACCTAGATATTAGCAATCGATTCATAATCAATAACTAAAAGCATGCATCATCCATACATGTTCATTATGTGGTCATAGACAGCACGGTGATTAACTGGAGCCAAACAATTAATCACCAAAACTATATAACACTTATATAATCTAAACATGCAAACACATAGCCACTGGTGATCTCATCTCCTGTCGCCTTCCTGGTTGCATTTGTGGATCATCCTCGCCTTTCCTCGGTCGGCGCGATCAAATACAAATATTATATATTTAGAAATAATTTCAAATACAAATAAATTATAAGAAAGCCTTATGGCCGAGTACAATAGTGGAGGGAGATAGAATTACAATGGAATGAGAAAGAGGGAGGCACACAAGCCTCATTAATTAATATTTAATTAATGAATATCACATTCCATAACAATCCACAAAATCACACACCATCACATGATATGAAAATAACTAAGTGCATGTCCATGACCACCACAAATTTTAACCATCCACACATGATAGAGCACATCACATGAAGGCTAATATTTTGAAAATATAATAATTTTGGCTTTCTTAAAACCTGGGTACCAATCAAAATTGGATAATTTGTATTTTCGAAAATTTTATTTTCTAACATGTAATAAATCTAATTTAAAGCATTAAACACATCAACATGTGCATACAAAGCTAAAATTAAAATTCTAAAATATTCCATACAGTATTTATAACAATTCTAAATTAATTAATCTAACACTTAGATTAATTTTAATTCACATTAATAACAATTATTGATGTGAAACAATCTAACATTTAGAAAGAATTAAAAATTCCTAAATAACATTTACAAAAGAATTTTCAACTCATATTATTAACCCCTTGACAACTCCTTGTTAATAAACCCCTTTATTTAAAATAATATTTCTCAATAACAATTATTAAGAAATAATAATTAGAGCATTTCTAATTAACATAGTCTAACATCTTAGACTTAATTTAATCCTTTTAATAACTTTTATTAAAAGATCAAATTTAAGTAGATTAGATCAACAAAACAATAATTAAGAGATTCTTGAGTAAACTAATTAATCATCTTAATAACTATTGTTAAGATTTAATTAGTCCTTAATAACATTTATTAAGGTTTATTATTCAAGAAATAATCAACTTAATTATAACTATTATAATTAGTTAATTAATCACTTAACAACTATTATTAAGTGTCTTTAAATTATTGAAATAATTTCCTAACAACAATTGCTAAGAAATTATTAATCTAATCACTTAACTAAGAGTAAATAACAACATTTGTTATTTAATATTAAGGTCATAACTTAACAATTAATTAACAACACATGTTAATATTAATTTAAGATCACATCTTAGATATAAATTAACAATAGTTGTTAATGATGATTAAAGATCACATCTTAATTAAGACCCTTAATCTCTTAGTTAAAAGAGAATTAACATTAAGATCATATCTTAATTAATCATTAACAACACTTGTTAATTAATAAATTAAGATCATATCTTAATAATTTAATCCTCCACTAAAGATCACATCTTAAAATTAAACCCCTCTATAATTAAGATCATATCTTAATTAATCAGTAACAACACTTGTTAATTATTAATTTAAGATCATATCTTAAATATTAAAGCCCTCTAAACACTTAAATAAAATATATTAACAACATTTGTTAATACCTTTTATTTTGATAACTTAAAATAAATTAACAACCTTTGTTAATTATCTTAAGCTCACATCTCATATAAAATTTTTCAACAACAATTGTTAAATAGTTTTAAGAGAATTCCCTATATTAACTGAAAATTAAAATTTAAGTTCAAAACATATTTTAAACATTAATAAATTTCTATTTTTCAATTAATATGGGGATTTAATGGGCTAAAAGGGGTTAAATGGGCTTAAAACAAGCTAAAGGGGCCTAATGAGGGCTTAATGGGCCGTTTGGCTCGGGCTGGGGCAGCCAGGCCCAGCCCCTGGTCCGGCCCTGGCTCGGACTAGGCGAGCCCCTGGCTCAGGGCCTGGGAACCTAGCCGAGCCAGGTCGGGCCCCAGGCGCGCCCGGGCCAGGCGCTGGGTCGAACCGGCACGGGGCCGACCGGTTCAGGCCCCCAAACGCCTCGTTCGGCCGCCTGCATCTAGGGTTTTTGGTGCCCTTTTGATGCATGTTTCGGGCGGCGCCGCCGCCGCCACCGACAGCGAGGCGGGCTGGAGTCTGAAGGGGTTGGTACCCCCTTTCTTCCCTGGCGCCGTCAGTCGCCGGCCGGCGAGCCGTTCGCCGCCGGCAGCCTCCTAAAAGAGGCGGTTTAATGCAAGTTGTAAACCGTGGATCCCCTTTTATGTTTTCAACCTTTTGAAATCAAGGACTTCACTGCCAGCCGCCGGCTATAATAGGATTCTTCCGGGGAGGAGACACAACTGGTCATACCAGCAATCTCAAGGACAGTGGCCGATCACCATGAATCCCCTTTCAAAGCCATGAAGCCATGTTCTTCATCTTCATGAAGAACCATACGAAACACCCCAAGAAGTCTGAATTTTCTCCACAAAATATTACATCGAATATTTACGTTCATCACATGAACTAATTTGTGTGCGAGAAAAAAAAATTACGCATGGAATTAATTCCATAATATTAATTTAGTCGTTCCGGAGCGGATCAGAGCGAAACCTGGCTCTGATACCACTGTTGGGATCTGGGTGGGACGCGAAGAACGCAGCGGAAACTAAGAACAAAATTAAACCCGCCCGATGCCCGCTGATCCGATTCGGAACGAAAAACACAAACCGAAAAATCGGGTTCGAATCTGATTACCGTGCGCGGATTCGAATCCGCTTCCGTCTCGGTTCTGTCGAGGCGATGCCGCGAGCCGCACAAGCGTCCGGCCTCCAGCAGTATCCACGCGATCCTCCGCAGTGGTTCGTCCTCGATCCCTCGTCCGTTTCAGCTCGCTCGCTGAAGATCCGTCGCCGCAACGATTGCTGAAATTCCACCGACGGGAATTCCCGACTTTCGGGAATCACACGAGGCGGAGACGGAAACTGTGTCGGCGCCTCGAACGGGACGCCCAGAGGAGGAGAGAGAAAGGAGGGATGACGGCCAGCAAGGGAAATCCTGGAGCTTGGCCCAGGGTTTCTCAACAGCGCGTATATATATATTAAGTCGGCGCGACTTTTCACAAAAGTCCCCGAGTTAATATAAATCCCACTTATGTACCACCGACTGAGAATCTTATTGCGTGTGACCCTCTAGGCCTATTTACCAGTCCGGTTTTCAGCCCATCAAGTCCAATAACTAGTTATTGACTTATTGTAATTAATTAATATCTAGAAATTAACTAATTACACAACCGAATTATCATCGCATGTAGATTCGGTCGGACTTCCGATCAAGTTGGGTGCCAAGCAACACCGCATGATCCCGGAAGGTAATGGGGTTCAGCAACCCACTCATGGAACATGTCCGTCTACAGTTACCACGTGGCTATAATCCTTCGTTCGCACAATGCTCTCGAGTTAACCTAGGGTATGGTCAACTGTCAAACCCTAGATGGTCAACTCACTTGAATCAGACTCCGCTGTACAATATCCGAAAACCACTTTTCTGATATTGTTTCTGCTCTGGCCAGAGACTCCTGCGGATCTACTCTAGAGCATTCTCTCTCCAATTACCTGAGAGCGAACGATCCTTTATTGAACACACAATCACCTTCGAAGGTCTTCCGCTGGACCCGATCCTTGACTATTAGAGATCCCGTGGATAGGGATTCGTAGGTCAAGGTCAAAGTCCAGAAGTCCACCGACAAGGTATCTTTGGTGTCTCAAGTCCAAGGATCAACCACGCTACTGTGATGATGAATCAAGCCGATTGACAGTCAGGTAAATTACCATTCGGCGATTTATGTCGGATCAGTTCAGTGAACTCATTCTCCAATGAGCACCTACAGGTTTACCATTGTGTCTCCACACTAGTAACTAACGAGATCAGTCACCCTCATCATATGAGCTGGAATAACATGTACTAGTCTAACCGGATGTTTGATGTCCTTCTCAAACATCCTACGACTAGGAACAATTGAGAATATGTGTTTATAAGTCATCAGTCTCATTATTATGATCTCATCATAATCTGATGACTATTGCACATATTCACGGACTTCATTATGTGCAATTATAAATATGCCAATCTACATAATGAATTTAATGCCATTTGTTAGTGAACCAGATTGAAATAGGTGATTGGCTTAGAGGACACCTATATCCATCAAGGGCGGACGATAATATCGGGAAAGGAGTTTTCCGATATTCATCAGCAACATCCAATCTAAGTGAGTTGACCGGTTAGGGTTTGACAGCACGCCATATCCTGAATTGACTCGAGAGTATTGTACGAATGAAGGATTATATCCACGTAGTAACTATCGGCGGAAAGGTTCTAAGAGTGGGTTACTTAACCCCGATACCTTCCGGGTTTACGCGGTGTTGCTTGGCACCCAACGTGATCGAAGGCCTAGTCGAATTCGTTGTGCGACATCAATTCGATTGATTAATTAATTAATAAAGAGTTATTAATTGATTAATAAAGTCAGTAAGGAGTTATTGGGCTTAATGGGCTATTAACCGAACTGGTAACTAGGTCTAGAGGGTCACACGCAAATGATTCTCAAGGCGATGGATAAATAAGTGGGTTTTATATAAACTGGGTTTTTTTTTGAAAAACCGCGTGGTTAGTATAAAGTATAGCGAACAGGCTGAGCAGACCAAGCTACTGCTAACTCTAACCGCCCCCTCCTCTGTTTCTCTCTCTCTGGCATCCCAGGCCAGATCTGGATCCCCGGATCTGTTCTGCCGCTTCTCCGACTCCCGTTTGACGGGAAATCGTCCGCGCGTTGCGGCGATCGTTGCGGCGGAGGTTTTGTGACTGCGAAGAACGAGAAACGTGAGGATATCCGTTGCGAGGAGGATCGCGTGGACTCCGCTAGAGGCCGGGTGCTTGCGCGGCTTGCGGTGTCGCACCGACGGAATCGAACGGTTGGGGACTCAAATCCGCACACGGTTAGATTCGATAATTTGATTATCGTAATTTTAGATTTTTTGAAATGGGAACGGATCTCCGTTTTTAATTTTATTTCCGTTGTGCGGGAGATCCGGAGAAACTCGAGAACCCAACAGTGGTATCAGAGCCAGGTTTCACTGTTTCTCGTCCCGTTTCGGTCTCCGTATTTAATATTTTCATGAATTATTCCATGTGCAAATTTGATTGCTTTGCTGGATCCGTGTTTATTAGATAAACACAATAATAATTGAATTATTATTGCTGCAAAATCAATTTTTTAATTTGGGGTTTTGGTATTGTTCGTCGGACGAAGAACCGGGCTTCGTTGCGGCTTTGTTTGGGCCTCCCAAGTGTTGGGATGAGGGATCGGAACCCCGGATCTCCTAGGGATTGTCACCGGACATCTATGGGTTCCTCATTGGCACCGGTGCACCCTCTGGAGATGGCCGGAGATGGATACTTGTCTCCCTCTTATTTAGTTTTTTAGAAGACCTGGGTAAAACCATATATTTTTTGGTATTTGGGGCTTGGACTGCGCCCCAATCGGAGGCCATCGGCGGCCTTGCTGGCGCCGGGCGTGTTGCCGGAGCTGGGGCGACGCCGGCGGGGGGCCTGGCGGCGCCGGGCGCCGGGCGGCAGCAGCGCTGCAATGCCTCCTTCTCGCCGCCAAGCTCCTGCATGTTAGGGTTAGCCACGGGCTGGGGAGGTTGGTGGCCGGCCGAACGCTCCCATCAGGCTCGGTCCCGAGCCGGTCCGACCGGCTGGACCAGGCCCAGCCAAGCCATGGGGCCAGGGTTTGGTTCCACCCTGGCCCGAGCCCTGGGCTCACCAGGGGCTGCACCATGGCTGAGCCACGGGACTCAGCCTGGCCCGAGCCAGGATCTTGTTGGGCTGGGCCCAATTCTCCCATTAAACCCTTATATGCCCAATCCCATTTGCCCCATTTAAACCCTAATTATTTGTTAAACATCTTGTTATAATTAGACCCCTTTGACCCAATTCACACATGATTAGATTTTAAATTTTAAATTTCAAAAATGTTTTGAAAATTAAATTTCTTTTATCTAATATTATTGAATTGAGTTGTTTAATGATTTTAGAATAATTATTTAACAAATTGTTGTTAATATATTAGTTATTAATTTAAGTGTTAAATTAATAATTAATTTTAATAGACTAATTTAATTGTTAAATTAGTAGTTATTAGTTAATTGAAATTAATTGTTAGTTTAAGTGTTAAATTGACGATTGATTTTAATTAACTAATATAATGGTTTAATTAGATGTTATTAATTATTGATTTAAAAGCTAAATTAATAATTAATAATTAATATTTATCCACTAATATAAGAGTTAGATTAGTGGTTAACTATTTATTAGTGTTAATTATTAGTTTAATAGTTAAATTAGTGATTAACATTTATTAATTAACTAGTCTAATTGTTAGATTAGAAATTAATAGTTATAAATTATTAATTTAAGTGTTAAATTAATGATTAATTTTAATTTACTGATCTAAGAGTTAGATTAGTAATAAATTATTAATAGTTTAATTGTTAGATTATTAATATTAATTAATCTAAATGTTAGATTGATTAATTATTATAATTGTTCTAATGGCATGGAATAATCTAGAAATTATTAATTTGGAGTGTGTGCACATGTGATGTGTGATTTGATGCTTTTAAATTTGATTTAGTTGCATGTTAAATTAATTAAATGAGTTTTCGAAATTCAAATACTAATTTTGATTGGATCTCAGCCTTTTAAAAGCCAAAATTATTTAATTTTGAAACTCATTTGTTTTAGCCATGTGATGTACTTATCATGTGTGGAATGTTTAAAACACACCGTGATCATAGATATGCACTTATTTAATTATTCATGTGATGAATGATGTGTTTGTGTGAATCGTGGATGAATGATGGATATTTATTAAATTGTTAATAAATAGAGATCTGCGTATCTCTCCCTCTCTCATTCTCCGATGTACTTCCACCTCCCTCTCTCTTGTACTCGCCATAAGGTCCTCATCTATTTATATGTAATTCTAGAATTGTTGTAATTTGATCGAGACAACCGAGGAAAGAGCGAGGACGATCCATAGCTGCAACCAGGAAGGCGATATAATGAAGATATATTGCCTGTGTGTTTGCGTGCTTATCTGATGTAAATGTTATGTTAGATTTGTGTGTGCGTTTGACTGATGGCTCCAGTCAAACCCACTGTGCTATCCATGACCACACTTGACATGTATGAGATACACTATTTTATGTTTGGTTGTGAATCAAAGCAGGTATAATATTTATTAAATATATATGATATATTTATACTATCACCTAGGAGAGACCAAGATAAAAGTTATCTAAATACCCTCGTTTAAACTCTAAGCCGTAACGTGAGTGGTTTAGAACTTACCGCGTGGTCCACTATCGTTATAGTCATAGGACTCGAATCACTTTAGGCAGGTTTGTTGTGTTACCACAAGGCCTGTTTAATTGTGAGGAGAGACTATGGCTATGGCATTAGATGCCTATTTGATCGGGGTAGAGGAACTATGTAGCTTTGTTGTGCTATCCACAAGGGCTGCATGCAAACCTATGCTCGTCTCGTAACGATGGTTAGCTTAGACCAGAATTAGTGACTTGTTGTGCTATCCACAAGGCCAATAAATCTCTGGGGACCGAAGCTATGATCGGATATTGCAAGGAGTTGCAAATCCCATGAGATGGGTGCTCTTTGATTGCACTACAGTTTGTTATGCTATCCACAAGGCTGTATTGCAAGTCATTAAGATTCTGATCCTCACTAGGAGACTGTCGGCGTTTTCCATTCTGTATAACAGAGGGTTATACAGTCCGTCGAAAATTACTGAGAGTTAAAACTTGAACAAAAGACCATGTCTTGTTTTATTTTTAATAATTGAACACTGCTAAAATAGATTTTATTCATCTCCTGTAGGGAATTATGTCGTCGTATAACCCACTCCGTGGCATACTTGATGTCCTTTTGACTAGCTTGTACTACTTGGATTGGTTCAGAAACCTGAAGAATGTCTTCAGATCTGAACACATTGACTGTGTCCTTGGAGCTGATCCTGCTACCGAACCGGCCTTAGATGCCGTTGACGTAGAGATGATAGCTAACGATAAAAGGTCGAAGGATAAAGACAAAGAAGTAGTAAAGGGTGACTACTTCTACTGTAAGCAGAATGGTCACTGGAAGAGGAACTGCAAGGAGTTCCTCAACGATAAAGCTCATGGAAAGCTGAAGCTGTCCGAAGCTTCAGATATCTATATGATAGATATCAACTTGTCAGTTAGAAATTTCACATCTTGGGTATTAGATACCGGATGTGCTTCTCATATCTGCCATGATGTGCAGATGCTGACAAGTAAGCACAAGCTGAGAAAAGGCGAGGTGGAATTGACGCTAGGAAACGGCGCAAAAGTTGCGGCGATTGTTGTTGGGACAACAAACCTCAGATTTCCATCAGGAGATGCCTTAGTATTAGAAGATTGTTATTATGTTCCTAACATAATAAAGAACATCATATCAGTATCTTGTTTGGACAAGATAGGATATAAGTTGACTATTGATAATAGAAGTTGTTCGATTTATTATGGTAATAAATCAATAACTTCGGCATCTTTAGTCAATGGTCTATATCTCTTAGATGTTTCTTATTACAATCTTTAAATTGATAATGCTCTTAAGAAGAGCAAGAATTGTGTGAACCAATCCTACATGTGGCATTGTAGACTTGGGTATATTGGTGAAAGCAGGTTGCAAAGGTTACACAAGCATGTGTAGACACGCTAATTTTGACATCATTTCGGGTAAATTTCATATCATATAATAATGCCTCAGAATGGTCTGATATTTAATCATTGATTAATTTTTATTGATCTTTTTGAGTGTCGGGTTTAACAGACATGTTTAAGTTAATCAATTAAATTGATTTTAACTCGAATTTCAGTTAAAAATATGAATAAGTTTAAAAGACGTCTACCTATGTGGACGCCATTTAGAGTTTATTCTTATTTTAACATTTAAATTTGAATTTTAATCAATTGATTAATTAGCTAAAAAGCGTCTGTCAGGCATGACGCGTTTTATGTTTCCTAAGCTATTTCTACTTCTCTTCCGGATGTTTATCCTTATCTGAATTAGTGTAAAAGACGTCTACGAGTGTAGACGCGTTTTAGCTAATACAGATAAAGATAAGTTTTTCCGGATGTTTATCCTTATCTTAATTAATATGAAAGGCGTCAACCATTCTGGACGCATTTTAGATAATTACAGATAAAGATGAATTAATATGTATTTATCTGTTGGTTAAGATGGATAAATTCCAGATTTTTCCATGTAAATCCGCGGACGTAGAAGAAGTCTATAAATACCTTGCATCTTGAAAGTTTTTTTTAAAAAAAGAAGAAGTTAGAATCAGAGTTAGTGATTGAAGATCGAAGCAACGACGTCCAAACGCCGAAGCGCTGCTGTTTCCAGAAGTCGGCGTCCATTCTTCATCCAATTCAAGGCTTCATCGAATTCGGCATAAGTTTTTCAATTTGTTTCTTCATTTTACATCTTCATTAATCTTGCATCATTCATCATCACTTCATGCAACACATACCACAACATCATTTTTTTCAAAACCTATTTGATTAAGGGGTTTCAAAAGCCATCCCAACAAGTAAGTTTGCTGCTTAGTTGCATGTTCAAAATTCTATTTAGAATGGATACTACCTTTGCTTAAGTTCTCATCATCACTTCTTCATTTCTTTCTACTTTTTTTGAAAGCTGCAAAAGAGGAATCAAAAGGGAGGAAATCAACAACAAGATCACAAGAACTCTGGACGATCCTCAAACTCAACTTCAACCCAACAGCAAGAACAAAGGAAAAGGAAGGGCTCTCTTTCTTCAGCCGATTGAAGGAGGGGGAATCAAGGACTCAATATCTTCCGCGTTTAAACAGGTAGGCGATCAAACTTTCTTTTGGAACTTTTAAGTCAAAAGTTTCTGGCGATCACTTCACGTAGTTTCTTTTTAATAGGTTTATTTTTGAACTTAAACAACATAGATTTTTCATGTTAATCACACAATCATTCTAAGCACTCACAACTTTTTTGGCGATCACGGTGGGACTTGGTCTCGCCATCTTTTAATTCTTTTGTTCTTGCTATCATCAATCGGGCACCCACGGTGCACCACTTGTGTCTCTCGACATGTCCTCACCAATTGGTGAGTGTTTTTAGTTTAGTGAATTTCTCACGTGCACCACGTGCACACCCCAGTAGCAAGATCTTGCCCTCCCCGTTGATTAGTTAAAAAGCTGTTTTTGTGATGAAATGATGAGTGATTGATTGATATCTTAGTTGTTTAGTTGCTAAAATCATCATGTTAAAATCTGAAACAAAAAAATCTTGCATGAACTGATTATTTGCTATTTTTATCATGTTTGAGGAGGAATCAACCCAGAAATTCATCTTGGAAAACTGTTTCTGCGACTTGAAAAGCGTCCAGGAACAACGACGCATTTCAAACTGCGTCGTTATACCCAGACGCCTTTCAGTCTTATTTCTCTGCTGTCTGCAATCCGAGCTTCTGTGAAAAATTAAGGCTCTGTTTGAAAGGCGTCGACCACCATTGACGCGATTTAGACAGTTTCTTATTTTTCTTCAGTTCTCAGATTTTTGTGACCTGTGTGCTAATTACGTATTATGTATTAAGCATTAGAGGCCATCCAGACTACAGGTCATACGCATTGAGGCTAATACCCTCCTTTTCTTAGGAACACTCTACTTGACGTCATCAACTCTCTCTGATTGGGTTGGTCCCTTGATCAGACTAGAGAAGTTGACGTTGAGGCCTCCATAAGTCGCCAAAATCAAGGTACTCCTCCTTGATCATCGGGCTGGTTGTACCAGTTGAAGTCTCGGTTAGATTCCATAAACGTTGTGAGAGAAAGCCATAGAGCATAACGGTGGATACTGAACTGAAACTAGGAACCCATCCCTTGAGCGAATTTGTGGTTTAATTAAATCCAAATAACTCAACAAGGAATCTTAAAATCACGCTAAACATCCACTTGTTTGTTTAAATCTCTGTGCAACTTGTTTGCCAATGCTTGAAAAAAGAATCTAACATCATGCTGCTCCGATCGGGCAGGGATTTGAGTGTGGCTCCAGACGCCATGGTCAATTACGAGGGAGATGCTAATGCCCCTCGTGATTCTGATTACAACTATGAGAGCGGGAGAGATGCTGATGCCTCCCGTAATTCTGTCCCCATTCCATTTCGACAAGATGGGAATGTCCGGACCCCTCTCTTTCATCCTCATAATCAATATTATGATCCTCCCCCGCATGAGTATGCGATTCTCGATCCCATTCTCGAGGGAGACATGAATCAGAATGATCCCTCGTCCTCTGATCCTTCGGATCTTGTCAATGCCTTGGGAGTTCTTGCCTCCCGTCTGGACCCTCAGCAGTTCGAGGCGATCCAGTCTATTCTGAAGGGGAAGGCACCCACGCAGCCTGCTGAGCCGAACCCTGTGGCTCCCCCTGCTATCCCTCAGCAACCTCCTATTCATCCTCCCTACATTCATCAGGCCATGGAAGGCCTCTATATCACTTCTCGGCCAGCTGGGCCACTACTTTCGTCTTCTAGGCAACCGGCTAGACCACTGACGCCTGCTTATTAAAATGCCCTCGGGCATGGTGGAAGCTCTGTCGGACCTCCTCTTTACTGTCCTCCTTGTCCGACGTACTCTAGGCAACAGGCCTATCAAGTACCTCCACCTCCTCCTCCTCCCCAGGCAGATCTGACCATGCAAGCGTTGCTGGCCAAGATGGAGCGCATGAATGAACAATTCAACAACCTCCAGAAGATGATGGGGGTCAAAGTTGCACCAGAGATCAATTTATCGAGTCTGCCAGTGTTCCACCTACTACCCTCCGAGATGCCAATGTACCGGAAGTACAACGGTACTGGTAACCCCTTCACACACCTGAAGGAGTTCATGTACGAATCATCCTTCTGGCAGAACGACAAGAGGTCGTTGGCCTTTTTGTTCATGAGATCTTTAGAGGGACCGGCCCTCGAGTGGTTCTTTTCTTTGGAACCCTCCGAAGTAGAGGACTATGGTATCGTTTCTCGAAAATTCATTCAACGATACCGGGACAGAGTTGCACCCTCCCTGTCCATCACTGACCTCACAGCAGAGAAGATGAAACCTGATGAAGAGTTGGTCAGTTTTGCCGACAGATGGCGAGGCTTGGCCGAGAAAGTGAAAGATCACTTGTCCGAGTCGGAGCAAGTGAAGATGCTGATTTCCAATGCCACGCCCCAGTTCAAACTAGTCCTCTCCCTGAATAATCTGACCAACATGGCAGAGCTTTATGAAAGAGCACGGTACTGCCAGAATGCCTTCAAGGACGCTACGTTCTCTAGCGTCTTTGATCCTCACAGACCTAGCAGGCCTCCACCTCGGAAGCCTGCAGTGCCAAATACTCCTAGTACAGGTCCAACTACTGAGGGCACGCTCTCTCATGAGCAAGTTAGTAGCATAAACAACAATTCGCCCCAGTTCGTGAGGAGCCAGCAGCAGTACCCGAGGCCATCGCAGCCGAACCAGTAGGGGTATTGGCAGTAGCCGAACCCTCAATATCAGCAGCCCCAATATCAGCGGCCCCAGCAGCCGAACCAGCAACAACAACAGCAGCCGCCGCAACGGCAATTGCAGTACCAACAACCACAACAACAGCAGTACCAGCAGCAACAGCAATATCAGTTGCGCGCACCGCCGGCATATCATAATGTTCCTCCTCCTGCTGACTACAATCAGCAGAGAAGACCTCCAGGCCCGAAGAGGGCAGAATACCCAGTCCTCCCAGAATCTTTGGCAGACATTTTCAGTGCTTTAATGGCAGCTAATGCCTTAGTCTTGCCAAGAGAAAAGGCCGTTTGGCCTCAGAATGCCGACACGTCCAGGTATTGCTATTTCCATAGGCAACCTGGGCATACTATTGACACCTGCTTCCAGTTTAGAGATTATATTCATGATCTCAACGAGCAGGGCGGCATAGACTGGGAGGAGATGAAAAAGTACATATCAGCCCTGAAGGCAAGAAGACCACAGTAGCAGCAGCAGCAACAGCAAGCAAGACCACCAGCACAAGCAGCACCACCACCCAACATGGGCATAGTGTAGAACCCGCTCCCGGAGCACCAAAACCAAAACCAAGTTGCCCCTATCTTGACAAACAGCCAGTCTGAGGCTGACCGTGGGCAACAGTGGAGAATAGAGGACTCTTCCTCTCTTTATTCGACGGGTCATATTCCGAGTACCGCAGAACGACCACCACGCCGCACCATCCACATACCCAGGCCACAACCCATTACCATCACCCCTCTACCGACACCTGCCACCAATAACCCATTACCACCACCCGCCTTCCTCAAGCCCATTACGCCCCACACTCCTACGCCTCCACCATATAACCCACCGCAAACCCACTACGCGCCCCTCCTACCATCCAGACCGCTATTACGCGTACCATTTCCTACTTCACCCGCTACCACTACCGCTTACCCAGACACCATTCAACCATCCAGACCGCTACTACGCGTACCGTTCCCTACTTCATCCACTCCGATCACTTACCCATCCACCATCCAACCGTCTAAACCGTTAATCCGCACCACGCCATCACCGCCTAACCCCATGCCATCATCGACATACCAACACCACGCATCACCTACACCACCCAACTCTGCGGTACTCAAGGTGTCACCCGGATCCTCCACGGTTGAGGAACACGTGCTCCGGAGTGGAAGAATTTTCAACAAAGTATTTCCTCAGTCAACAGTTAGAGACGGCCCATCACAGCCGACTGAGGAAGCACACAATGAAGAGAGTGCACCAGGCACTCAATATGATTTGTTGAAACATTTGGATCGAACACCGGCACGGATCTCCATACTTGAACTGATCAAGAGATTGAAGAGTCACCAAGAAGCCTTGATGGAATATTTGCAGAAGGTGATGGTCAACGAGGACGTGCCGGTAGAAAAGATTACAGCACTATTAGTTCCTCAGGGGGATCAGCCCTCCATTACATTTTATAGATCGGAACTAGCACCGCCGGCAGCCAGAAGCATGGCTCTGAGCATCACGGTCAACATCTGCAAGACGGCCGTGGATGCATGCCTGGTTGACACAGGGGCTTCAATCAATGTCTTACCTCCGAAGACCCTATAGCTATGCGGTGTGCCCAAGGAGAAATGGCTGCCTAGCCCCATCTCTGTGACAGCATATGATAACTCCACCCGTTCCCCTCTGGGAATGGTTTATTTGAAAGTAGAGCTAGGCCCTGTAAGTCATGCTGAGGTCGAATTTCACATTCTGGAAATCGACCATTTTATAAATGCTATTTTGGGTCGTCCTTATATAAAAACTCTTGAGGCGATTCCCTCCACGAATCACCAATGCCTCAAATTTCCCTTCAAAGGACGAATCATTAAAGTGACGAGCATGCCGATCCTTGTTGCTGCTCATACTTTGAATATCAAAGCTGTTTCTTTACCTGGCCGACAACCTTTTCTGTCGGTATTACAGGTTTACCATCCAGTGGCTGATCCTCTGAAAGCCGCCACTATTTCTCCTTACCCGTTAAATGCCATAAAAAGGGGGAAGTGCATGAGTACCCCAGGATGGAGAATTATGATGAAAAATGGCTATCAGCCTTGGAGAGGTCTGGGCACACAATTACAAGGCAGGACCACTCCTGTCAAAGATCATCGAGGAGCACCTGGAAGCGGCCTGGGCTATAGGCCAAGAAAACTGAAACAAGATCTTGTTCAACAAGTAGAGAATGAAGAAGGTCAGAAAGTCTGGGAGACAATGTCTACACCACCCAAGGAAGGCCGAGATCCCCTAACATGGACCTTGTATACACACTTTGTAAAGGGGCCCATAATTAGCCATGATAACACGGTGGTCATTACTTCATGTTTTGACTTCCATGACATATATGGGAGAGACTTGGTGTAAGGACTGAAGTTTCGGGTTCTGTATTCGGGTCGGGTTCGGGCCGGATCCCCTGGTTTGGACCCTGGAGGGGTCTTGAGATTTCTGGCTGAATGGCGTCAGCACTGCTCGACGCCTTTCAAAAGGCGTCAGGTTGTGTGGACGCCATTTAAGTCTGCTGGGTGTTGTGCCACGTGTGCGCCACGTGGGCGGGTTTCGGGCCGCGAGAGTACGGCCCCGGTCACATCGTCTGAACGGCGTCCATGTCGGTCGACGCGATTCAGACTGTGACCTCTGCGATGTCTGGATGCGGCGCTAGAGCGTGTCAGTACGGCATGTCCTGTCGTCTGAACGGCGTCCGTGGAGGGTGACGCATTTCAGACCGCTGTCAGTACGGCCGTCCTGTCAGACTGATAGGCGTCTGCCTCGATCGACGCGTTTCAGCTGGTTTCGGATTGACCCCGCGAGCCTCCCCTTCTTTCCCTCATTCTCGCCTTCACTCTCTCTCTCCTCGCCCTCTCCGCCCTCTCCGACGCTCTTCTTCCCCTTCCCTTCCTCTTCTTCCTCTTCCACCACTCCAACACCACCTTACCTCTCACCTCTACCTCCACCACTTCCTTCGCGGTGTTCCACTCTCCGGACGGCGGCCGACGTCCCGGCGGAGTGGCGGCGTCCTCGAGGGTACCGGCGGCGGTGTGCGGTGCGGCGGGACGGTGGCACGGAGCTTGGCGGAGTTCAAGAACCGGTAGGGGGACGAACCTTGCATGGACTGTGAATGTGTGCTCGTGTTTTCCTTGGCATGGCATGTTATGATTTGGGTTAGAATGAGCATGTTTAGGGGGTGTTCTTGTGGGTATGGCCGTGCTCGTGAACGTGGTTTTGTAGCATGCTTGTGGTGGTTGACTTCCTCTTCCTTCCCCCTTCTGTTTTGGGGCTTTTTCGGGGCGTTTGGGGTTAAGGGTGAGACCCTCGGGTCGAACCAGGAAACCTGGTTTCTGGCGCTGAATGGCGTCGTGCCTGGTCGACGCCTTTCCGAAAGACGTCGGGTCAGTACGACGCGTTTTAGGGTAGAAACCTCCCTGTTCGAGGTTTCCTGAGTTAGGGGTTCTGGCGCTAAATGATGTCATGGATGGACGACGCCTTTCAGAAGGACGTCGGGACATCATTATGTCATTTAGGCAGGAAATGCCCCCGTTTAAGGGTTCTGCAATCTGGATTTCTGGGTTGAATGGCGTCTGGCGACCCTGACGCGTTTTAAACGGCGGCTTCACAGGTGGACGCGTTTTAAGGGATAATCTGGCTTTTAACTGAACCCGTCTAAGGGACTTGAATGGCGTCGACCTCGGTCGACGCGATTCAAGACAGAACTGTCTTAACCCTGGTTTTTAAACATATGTTTCACTGTTTGCGGTTCTAAGGCATGTTTTACGTTGTACACTGAGACTGAGGACTTCTGTGTGTGTGGAATGGCATCATGTTATGTGTGTGTGTGCTTACACGACTGTGGATCGATATGACTGTGGTTTATGTTTGTCACCATGGACCGATGGGGACAGGGTCATGGTGTCTGTGAGGCATTGTGCCGTACCGGTGGGAGAAGGGGTACATGTTGTGGTTTACCTTTAGCTGAGGGAAGCAGAACCACCTTGAGCCCGTCGGGCCGGAGTAGCTGGTGCGCTATCCGAGGGGTTGCTGCTTGGCCTCAGCGGGTCGGGGTTTCCCTGTTTGTCGTGACAGCTTCCGGCGCGTTTCTTGCTGTGGAGCTGGTACTGGTGGGAGTTGGTTTACCCTTTAGCCACTGGGCCTGATGTGACCTTTGATCAAGGTTACGAGTGGTACCCTTATCCCTTTGGCCTGACGCAGCCCGGGAGAGTTGGGTTTGTGGGTAGTTCCTGTAGCTTCGGCTTGACGGGGGTTCGTCGGTCCCCAGGGCCCTCCTGGAAGCGCTGAGGCCTAGCGTGGAGGCAATCCGGTGGTAGGACAGTAGTCTAGACTGCTTGTGTGCACACGTAGCTAGCAGTGGCGGTACACTGAGTCCAGCTAGTCCTAGTTTGGCTCACTGCCTCACCCTACAGTGCCCCGGAACACTGTCGGGGTGGACAGGCGTGAGCAGTGGTGGTAGTGTTGGGAGGCGACATTTGACTTCGGTCGACAGTGTGGTTCAGTCGCTTCGTGGACTTTGACTGTGAGACGTGACTTTGTGTTGGGTTCTTCGGGTTACTTGGTACTGTTCTTGTTACACTGCTTATCGTACGGTTCCTATCAGGTTGAGTGCTATGTTTACTGCTTTACTTAATTGCCATATATTCCTGTTGTTGCACTTGTGGGTGTGTGAGTGGGAGGCGGGGGATCGGATGATCCCTACTGAGCCCATTTCTGGTGTGGCTCACTCCCTGCGGTTTCAGGTGTGGACCTCGTGGCGAGCGGAAGCGTGGTGTCTTCTTGGTGTGCGGACCAGCAGCTGTCTTAGTTCCGGGGTATGCCCCGATGTTATTGTACTTTCCTTCTGCCTGTACTTATTTAACTTGTTGGACATGTAATTATTGTTGGACTGTATACGGACATTATTATTTTCCCTTCTGCGCACTCGTTTACCTTTGTAGTCCGTGCGATTGTTATATTTAGCCTTGTTTAGCACTTACTCCTCCAGATGTGTTGTGTGAGATCCGGGTGTGAACCCGCAGTTAATAGGCCGACATCCATTTAGTGACCGGGTCTCCGGTCGTAGGATGGCGGGTCGTTACACTTGGCCAGGCATTGCTCGGAACTACTTACGTACCAATCCTTGGAGGCTCTATGGCCTATGAAGAGGAGAAAATTCCATGATCCTGAATGCGAATGGTACAGGTGGTTCGATCTGAGAGACCTCTACATTGCACTGAACAGACTGTTTCTAGATCCGGCAGAATCCAAGTGGCCGCCGCAGATTGATGAGCTGATTGAAAGTCCTGGTGCTATCTTTGACAAGCGGATATTGCTGTCGGAAGAGACCGATGAAGGGGAGCCAGATGACTCCTATGAAGCTGGCTACACTACAGATCTACTCTGGAGGGGGACATATCCTTCTCATGTCTTCATGCTCCATACTTTATTCCGTACATTGCTCTTGACCCCGACTTGGTCGCGGGTCATTATTGAAGATATTCCACGGGCTTCGCCCGTTATGATTACTCTGTCCCCTCGGGACCTCATTCCACCACCTCCTCTCGATCTAGAGAGGATGTATGATTTGATCTGGGACATACTGCTGTATGATCCCCCTAACCCTCTGGCCTTGGTGCCACTTCCTCCATCTAATTCTCCTCCTATTTGTATTCATTCATGCTTTATGCTTAACTCCTCCACTGTCCAAAAAAAAAAAAAAACGCCAATTTGGCAACAAATTCTTCCCAGATCCTCATTGAGGAAACCTCCTACTTGTCCGATCACACCCCATGCCGCGGGTCTTTCGGTCAAGATTCTCTCCTAGATCTACTCTGTCCCTCCCCTCGGGAGGATTCTCCTGTATTTCCACTTGTATGCCAGGATTTCCATCCTGCTTCATCTTCATTAGGTTATAATAGGGAGTTTAGTGAAGTTAGGCAGCCTAGTTCTAGGCTAGTTAGTCAAGTTAGGAAGTCTCGGAAGCCTAAGGGTAGGCGAATTCCGGATAGATACCTCCAGGACTTAGCTGATAAATGCTTTTCTTACTCTTTAATCCCTCAGTTTTTAGAAAATCCAATTCAGATGCCAGAAGACTGTATGAATGATGAGTCAGTCAATGATGGGTATGGGGTGTATGAGTTAGTGCATGAAAAAGACCCCATTGTTGAAGATGAGGAAGATGACGAGGACGCAGCTGAGGCATATGCCAGTGGAATGAAGAGATTCGATGAACCCTCAGCTGCTGTAGAAGAGCCCACCAAAGAAATCAATTTAGGGACTGAAGACGAACCTAAGGTTGTCCTCGTCAGTAAAAATCTTTCTACAGAGGATGAGAAGGCAATGGTTCAAGTACTTAAAGACTATAAGGACACTTTCGCCTGGAGTTATGAAGATATGCCAGGGTTAGACTCATCTTTAGTTGAACATAGATTGACGTTAAATGAAGGAGCTAGCCCTGTCAAGCAGAAATTAAGGCGATTCCACCCACAAATGGCTCTAAAGATGAAGGAAGAAGTCGACAAATTGCATAAAGCCAAATTTATTAGAGTTATCCTTTATCCACAATGGGTGGCCAACATAGTCCCGGTCATGAAGAAAGATGGGAAGGTCAGAATTTGCATTGACTTCCGCGATCTAAACCGGGCGTGTCCTAAAGATGATTTTTCATTGCCTCATATTGATGTACTCATTGATAATACCGCTGGCTATGAAACTTTATCGTTTATGGACGGATTTTCAGGGTACAACCAGATTAAGCTGGCAGAAGAAGATCAAGAAAAGACGTCATTCACTACACCTTGGGGAACTTCTCAACCCAGCTGAACAGAGATATACGGCGATGGAGAAAACATGTGCAGCATTGGTCTGGGTGGTTCAAAAATTGAAGCATTATTTTCTGGCCCATGAAGTCCATCTCATCGCTAGAATGAATCCAATCAAATTCCTTCTGGAGAAATATGTTCTCATTGATAGGTTAGCACGATGGCAAAGCTTTCTATCTCAATTCGATATCATTTATATTCAGCAGAAAGCGATCAAGGGCTATGCCATAGCGGAACATCTCGCCCATCATCCCCTCCCTCGTTTCGATCCAGTACGATCAGAGTTTCCGGATGAGGAACTGATGTCCGTAAATCAAATCAGAGATGATATGTGGACTCTGCATTTTGACGGAGCTCTGAATTCTCATGGAAAGGGGATCGGTATCGTTCTGTTATCACCTGAAGGTGTCACCATTCCACAAGCCTTTCAGCCTGATTTTTCAGTCACCAACAATATAGCTGAATACGAGGCACTTCTTGCTGGCCTCGAAGCTGCTCATTTCCATGGTGCCACTAAACTCAGGATTGTAGGTGATAGCCAACTGATTCTTCGCCAAGTGCTGACCAAGTATCGAACTCTTGATCCCAAACTCAAGCCTTATCAAGAACTTACTTCTGCCTACTCAAAGCTTTTCACGAAATTGATCTTTGTCCATGTCTCTAGAAATCAAAACATCTTAGCTGACGCTCTAGCATCATTGGCATCTTCTCTTAATTTTCCAATTAGCAGGCAATCCGAATCAATCATAGTTCATAGGCGTCTTTCACCCGCCGTGAAAGACCCTTCGTTCCTTAGAACTAAGGAGTAGTTGCTGAAGAAAGTCAGAGACGGAGATATCGTGGAAAAGAGAGAAATTATGTTGATGGAGCTGTTAGAAGAGATGGATGATGAACAGAAGCCATGGTATTATGAAATTGCCAAATATTGTGAAGATCAATCGTATCCTGAGAAAGCTACAACTGAGGAGAAGAGAGCTATCAGGAGAGTTCCTCAACGATATACCCTAGTTGGGGGAGCATTGTACAAGAGAGGTTTTGATGGAGTTCTTCTAAGATGTCTAGACGAAGATGAGCTTTGGAAGGTTATGGAAGGAGCTCATAGTGGAGTTTGTGGTGGCCATGTCAATGGACAGATGCTAGCAAAGAAGATCCTCAGACAAGGATTTTATTGGCCAACCATGAAAGAAGACTGTGTAGGATATGTCCGTAGGTGTGTTAAGTGCCAACTTCACGCTGACAAAATCCATTCCCCAGCATCTTCACTCCATCCTGTTTCTTCCCCATGGCCTTTCTCCATGTGGGCTTTCGACATCATTGGACCCCTTGGTAATCCAGATTCCGGCATCAAGCAAAAATTTTTCATTCTCACGGCAACGGAATACTTCACCAAGTGGGCAGAAGCTGAAGCGTACGTGGAAGTCAAAGCATCAACCGTCTGTAAGTTCATCATGAAGAACATCATCACCCGATTTGGAATTCCGAGCACCATCGTCACCGACAACGGACTGCAGTTCGTGTCACGAGAATTGAAGGACCTCTGCAACAGGTATAGAATTGCATTGCATCATTCGTCTCCTTATTATCCGCAAGGCAATGGCCAAGCAGAGGCAACTAATAAGACTTTGATAAAAATCATCAAAAAGACGTGCAAATCTAACAAATTTTCAGATTGGCCAGAAAAATTGGTTGAGGCTCTATGGGCCTACCGAACTTCAATCCGCACGCCTGCTGGGCAAACTCCTTATTCCTTAACATTTGGAATGGAGGCGGTAGTTCCATACGAGATCCTTATACCGTCATTAAGAGTACAATTGAATAAGGAATTCTCCATTGATGAACACCGTTCAGCACTCCTTGCTCAATTGGAACTCTTAGACGAGAAAAGATGGTCAGCTGCTAATCATGCAAAAGTTTATCAAAATAGACTAACACGTTTCTATCAAAAGAAAGTCATTGAACGTAAGTTCAAAGTCGGTGAAATGGTCGTCAAAAGGATTTTTGTAAAACCTGGTGGTCCGCGTTCTAAGCTCCAACCCAACTGGGAAGGACCTTACGTTGTATCGCACGCTTTTCCTGGTAATGCTTATCGTCTTGTTAATGCAGAAGGAGAAGAGCTAAATCATCCATGGAATGGCTTACATCTTAAGAAATACTACCCTTAGGTTAAAGAGTCAATCAGCATGGTACAAAGACCAGTGGAATCAGAAAATTTATAAACTCAAATTTCCTTGTTAGTCTGGATAATTTAACTTCAAACACATCACTACACACACTGACACGTTTGATTCGTGAGTAACAAGAGATGCCAAGTCCTAAGGAATACCGGAAGCTTGACTAAAAGTGTAAAATACAAATCATTCCTTTTAAAACAAAAATCTGTTTTACACTCGGCCCATAATGTCGGAACGAGGCTTAGAATGGACTACCAAGAATACCCGCCATCTTAGTAGGAGGTCGTCATAAAAAAAAAAGGGGAGATCCGTCCCAAGAAAAAGAATAGAAAAGCAAAAGGCAAAATCCAAATGTCATATCAAAAGGCCATTACACTACAAACGTTACATCAAGGCCATGAAATGAAATAAAAGGGAACGCAAGGTTGATAAATACCCCGGAAAGAAAATGACCGAACCCCAACGGATATTAGGGTAAGAAAGGAACATCTTTTTAGGTCTCCGGAACCTTCTCATGGGCTTTCTAAACTTATTCTTCCCTTCTTTCTAAAGAGGCGTACTCCAAACTTAAGGAATGCTTAGATTGACTATGGGTCAAATCATCAAATGGGATCACGAATGGAAACACAAGTTCAAACACGATGGGTTTTAAGTTAAGTTGTTAAAGAACAATTTGGGAATTAAGTTAATAAATGAATATGATCTTTTGATCTGAGTACCGTGCTGATCTTTTAGTCAAAAATTCAAAAAAAATACATATGTCAAAATTCAAAAAAATACATATGTCAAAAATAAAAAAAAATACATATGCCAAAAATAAAAAAAATACATATATCAAAAATAAAAAAAAATACATATGTCAAAAGTTTAAAAAAAAATACATATGTCAAAAAAAATACATATGTCAAAAATCCAAAAAATACATATGTCAAAATCCAAAAAAAGGCATATATTTCAAAACCCAAACAAAAATGAATATTTCAAAAACAACAAAAATATTTCAATTAGCATTTGTTTATTGCATTTGGTATGTCTCATTCCTTTTATTTTCAGTGAGCATCTGTCTGCTTGCATGTTGCATTTTGCTTAAGTTTGTTTATAGTTCAATTACCTTTGTTAATAAAGGCTATGCCCCTTGACCATTTATTTAAGGAAAAGATCGATTGACCATTTATTTGGTCAGGCAAGGGGCTAAGCCTAAATAGATACTTAACCTGTTTATTAAGTGATGTACAGGATGCAAGACAGACACAGGAACACAAGATTGGAGTCCAAAAAGTGCTATGTATATCATCAAAAGGTGTTTTGTACATGATACATAGAAGAAAATAAAAATACATGAGCCCTCAAGGCTGGCTCTCCCCTCCGCCCTCATCAAGCTGGCTCTGGGCTTCGTCAGGCGCATCCGGCACTGGTCCTTGGCTGGGAGGTGGAGGTGGCCCCATCGTGTTCGGCCCTGCCTGGCCGGAAGACATGGCGACACTGGCGGTAAAAGCACTCGTCAAACCACGCTCCTGGGCACGCTGTCGAGCTCGTTGATACCTCTCCTCCACCATCTTGCGCTCGTGCTCTGCCACCGACAAGCGACCCTGGAGACTCTCCAGTCGAAGGCGGTCGCGATCTCTCTCCTCGGTCACGACCTCCAGGCGAATCTGGAGACGTGCAAGATCTCCAGTAGAGAGACGGGCCACCTGCTCCTCCAGAGCACGGATCCGCGTAGCATCAGCTTCGGTACGAGCAGCCGCAGCACGGGAACGCTCCAGCTCCGCTTCAGCCCTCTGATGGGCTTCCTGAAGCTCAGCAACCTGAAGGGAAGTCATTATTAGTCAAAGGCAATAAAGTAATCAAATTCAGAAGTCAAAAGGATGGAACTTACTCGACTGGCCCGGTCCTCCTCCGCAAGAGAAGCTCGATGGATGGCGGAGGCGAGTTGGCTTTGAAGGTCAGCCAGGGCAGCATCGTGCGCAGTAGAAGAAGATGATGAAACTCCGAAGGAAGGGGGAGCCGCCTGAGTGTAGACGGCTCGCTGCACCAAAAGACAACCGTCAGTGTTAGTCGCCGAAACAATTAATTAATTAAAACATACATTCATAAACATGCATGCATACCAGGTCAAATAATTCTTTTTGGACCTGCTCTAGCTGGGCCTCCGCGTCATGTAGGCGAGTCCGGAGGTCGATGATGACCGCGTCACGTGCATCCTGCATATCACACATACATACATTCATTCACCAAATATAAGAAAAGATAATAATAAAATTAAAGACGCATAAATGCATACTTACATCGAGTGGTCGGAGGAGCCGAAGCTGATCGGCGTAGTGGGCCCGGTACTGCTGGAGGTAGGCCTCGCTACTCTCCGCCCGGGACTCCACTCTGACACCCCGGCGATTCCAGTCTTCATATTGCTCCGGGAATTTTGCTCGCCAATCGGTGAGGGCTTGCTTGCCCCTCATGCTCCTCCCGACGCCCTCCGGGACCTCCTCGTCTATGCATTCCTGGTGGAGGCCCAGGGTCCTCATCACGAGTCGGAGGCGGAGGGGCTCGATTTCGTTCATGCAGTGCAGCCACATTTGCGTCCCGAACCTCCTCCTGCCAGCCGTCACCCACGGCTGACCCTCCTCGCCTATGCCCAAGTACGGGCGCCAGATCACCTGGATATAGGTTAAGTGCATTCATATAAATAACTTGCATTTAATGAATAAAAGATTGCATTTAATAAAATTAAACAAGTTAAAGACTCACCAGTAGCTCGGGGTAATCAAGGAACTGACGGCGGAGGGCCGTCAGCTGATGGTGCTGAGGAGCGGTGTCCACGATTGGCTGTCAACGGATGGCCAATGGAACAGCCCCAGGTCTCGCAATCCGCGTTCTACCGAGCGGGAAGTAATGATAGGTCCACACCTGCATTCATGAACATATAGGTTAGTAAAGCATCATATCATATTGCATTGCATAAACAAATAATAAAACAATTAATACCTGGAGGAACGGCGAGAAGCCGCTGACAGTAGTCTCACGGTCCGGCGTGACTGCAGACAGATCGGCGAAGAGATGGGCCAGAAGGGCCGCACCCCATGCATACTCTCCTAGGCTATCTAAATCATCTAACAAATAAATGAACCTACAATGAATGTGGTCGCCCTTCGTACCGAAGAGCAACCGACCAAAGAAAAAAACTAGAAAGACTCTAAGCTGCCTATCTACCTCCTCCCCCTGACTAGGGTCACTACAGTATACAAGGGAGGATGACTCTGCTAGCCTATCCCTAAACTCCTCCCGGGTCTCGTCTGACCGACGCCGGGGCTCCTCTAATCCTAAGGCGGCCTCTTCCTCTATCCTAGGGACCATCCTAGACTCCCTGCCTAGGCTGGACACCTCTATCCCTAGTAATGCCTCTGCCAGTCCCTGGTAGTTGGGGTAAGTCACCCCACTCACCGGTCGGCCCTCTACCCTGAGGCCAGTGATCCTGGCCACATCCTCTAGGGTGGGGACCATATGTCCCCACGGCATTAGGAAAGTACGGCTTTCCGCATGCCACCTCTCCCGCAGCGCCTGCAGGAGGACCAAGTCGAGCCAAAATGGCTCGATATCTATGACCTCGCCGAACCCCATCCGGCGCAGGCACGCCTTCTGGAAGTCTGGGAGCCCTCTATATGCCCCTACTACTAGGTCCCACGAGATTCTAGACCTCATCACTCCCTGCAAATAAAAAACATAAAAAATAGGGTCAGTAATAAATAAAAACAAGAAAATCACTTCTGTTTTGAAAGGCGTCAGCACCTATGGACGTCTTTTTAAACACGTCAACAGGGACTGACGCAATTCACTTTCATTTTCTGTCTAATTAAAAATTCGGAATTAATCTTGAAAGACGTCAGCCCAGTGTGACGCCTTTTGAATGGCGTTACCTGGTCTGGACGCCTTTCAAGGTCCGATTCCGGGTTCTTGAGAGAACCCCTTTCTTCCCTCTTTTTCTCACCTCATTCAAACCATAGGGAGCTTACCGTGTGGAGGTTGCCCTCCTCTTCCTCTTCCATGGCCACGGGCGCCGGAGGAGCTTCTTCTTCCTCCAAAAACGTCGCCGCCTCGGCAAGCGCCGCCGGCACCTCCTCGGGGGCTTCTTCCTCGTGCCTCCGTCGTCTTTTGGCCAAAGCCTTCATCTTTCTAGAGCCTTTGCCGCGTTCCATGGTCCGAAAGGGGGAGTTTTGAGGGAGAGAAAGAGAGGGATCGCCGGAGATCGCAGGTGTGAAGAGAGAGAAAGCTAAGGAGAAAAGTAAGGAAGAAAGGGGGCCTTCGCGGGTCTGTAAACGCAAAGGTAAAAGGCGTCGACTCAGACAGACGCGTTTTAGGGCGCATAAGTTGAGGCGGCAAGGACAGTTGTTTGAAATCACTTGAAAGGCGTCCATACGGGCTGACGCGTTTCAGATTACCGCTAGTTCTGGTCAGAGCCGTACAGAGGATGATGATGAAAGGCGTCTGAGTTTATAGACGCTTTTTAGGAGATTAATCACGGAATTAATAGCAGGATCTTGAAAAAGTAGGAGAGAAAATTGAAAGGCGTCTTAGCTGGTAGACGCCATTTAAGGCTTAATCAGGGTTTTTGAGGATTAAATTGAATTTCTGGAAATTGAATTATGGTTGAAAGGCGTCTTTCTGACTGGACGCGTTTTGCATTAACAGACCCGAACTGTCAAATTTTCAGGAAAAATCCAATTTTTGCTAAAGGAAAAATCATGCGTACATCACAGGAAGTTAAGGAAAGGTTTCAAGGCGTAAAAAAAATCATTCTTTATTCAAGGAAATCTTTTATTACATCATATAAAATAAAAAAGAGAAAGAGGACATTTAAGGAAGAATTTCATGAAGACCTTTGAGGTAAGGAAATTTCAATCCTCTATCTCTATCTTTAGAGGATTTTACATGATAACTAAAGCCAAGGTTCCACAAAGTGGTGATGATTTCTATAGCTTCATAATCTTCGTCGGATTCCAAGATGCGCTTCTTGATCGGAGATGTAAAGGAGAACTCGGAGAATTCACGACGGCCCAAGCTAAGCTGAGTAAGGCACCGATGGGGATTGTATAACACGAACTCGGTGGCTCCAATCAACTTGAGATCCGCTCCCGCTGTACGGCGCACCCAAACAAGTTTTCCAACAAGAGCCAGTGGAGACGAGTCAAATATATCGGATGTCATGAGCTTTAGATACTCCCTCCAATCGGCCCGGGTCTTGAGTTTTGGAACTTTATTGACCATGTGCTCGTTGAACTTTACAATGTTGGCAATGCAGTGGATTGGACTATTCAAGTAAATTTGAGATGGTCTTGTAGGCCTCTTCTTGCAGTACTCGAACTTGAAGTGAAGTTCAACCCATAAGGCAAAGAATAACATGCACCCATAGGGAGGGCGACCCACAGATGCCGCAGAAAGCCCGCTGTAAAGATATGCCAAGAGTGCAGTGCTAATGGATTTACCTTCAAAGATTGCGCAGACGGCACTAACCTGGTCATCTTCTAAGATGTTATCCTGCGCAGGGAAGAACAAGGCACCGGCAAGGCATGTGACGAAAGCTTTCGTCACATCCTCCGCTTCATCCTCCCTTAGATCATCAATTTCATATAGGGTCCACTCAGCGAGCTTTGCAAGATTGATTCCCTTTTTGGTAAGGCATCTTTTAGCCTCTGAAGGATCGTTCATGATTGATGTCAACAATTGTTGACCGGTAATTCTCTCTCTTGTTAAAGCCATCTTATCTTTGGTCTTTGGGAGACCCAATAGAAGCTCCGCCTCCTCTAAAAGGATAGTGCACTCAAAGTCTTGGAAGAAGAACGTATGTGATTGGGGATGCCACCACTCGATCAAGGCACCCATAGCCGCCCAATCTACGTTCGCACTCTTGTAATGTTTGGCAAGCACCACTAAACCTTGAAGATTCCACTTGGATATGAAAACTTGCATGGAAAGCTTAACACTTTTTGCAAGTTTACGAATCCAAAGGAGAGAGGTGAACTTTCTTGGGCTAGGAAACATGGGATAATTCTGAAAAAAAGAGGAAGAACATGAAGAACAAGACGAAGAACACGAAGAACAAGAACAAGAATTGAAGGGAAGTTGATTCAACTTACTTGAAGATTGGGATCCCTTCCGCTGAGGTGATTCTCCACGTCGGAGATCTTCTCTAACGACACCTTCATCCTCTTGTTTGAAGAATCCATCATCTTTTTCTGAGTTCTTCCTTCTTGAAGCTTGGAAACCTTGGAAACTTTGAAGAAACTTTGAAACCTTGGAAGAAAACTCAACCTTGGATCTTTGGATTATGGTAGGATTGCTTGGGAACAACCTAAGGGTGTTTATATAGAAGGAATTGCGATTCTAGGAAGACTTTTCCGAATTGGAAAAGGGATGTGCATTGGTAGAGTTGGAATCCGGATAGAGAACAACCAGAAACCTGTTTCTGTGAGTAAAAGGCGTCTAGGAGAAGTGACGCGTTTCAATGTTGAATGGCGTCTTCGCGACATGACGAGTTTTATCTTTTCTGTGATTCACCCGAAATTTTGTGGTTTTTGATGCTTAAATTGAATATTTGTTTTGAATTATTAATGATTTTGATTGCAGGTAATTCAAGAAAATATCGAGAAGATCCCACTGTGGGAATTTATGAAGTCTCGACCGTGGTTAAAAAGACGGTTATTTCTACCCTTGTATTATTTCATGTATTTAATTTGCATTTTGCATTACTATATGGTAAATACTTATTAGATTATATCAAGGACCTTGTGATTTTGATGAAACTGGAATTTGAGTTCCCCTACAACAAAAAACAGTGATAATTACAGAGGATTCTTAATTGCACGGATAGGCCGTTGGATTGTTAATTAGTAAGGGTGATGGTTCCACTTTTGTGAAACGGTGCGTGGATAAACGAGCTTCGGCTTAGCACTGGATTACAAGAATTGGTATCTTGACTCATTAATGACAATTTAACAATATTATCCTTGATTAATTTATATTTTATTTGACTTTATATTTTTCTTTTAGCCCAGCATGCATCATATAGGACTTTGAAATCATTGTGATAAGGATTAATTATTGATTAAGTTTCAGACCATTAATCAAATAATTCAAACATGATATGAAATATTCCATTCTAAATTAAGTATCTTGATTATCTTTGAGGTTCGCTTGAAGATATCATTGGAATTCTATCATTCTTTGGATTGTTTATCTAATATTTCTTATTTTTCTTTTAAGATCCATCATGGCTGCAGCACGTCCACATTGACTGGCAAACGCTCCCCATGATGAAACCTACAGTGTCTACGACCTGGGGTACTTCCCACTCCGAGGAGGTTGATTGACCTTATTTTATTTCCTTGTCTACCTCATCCAGACATGATTGATTCCATTGATTTCCTTGAACTATCTTCATTGATGATTTTGAGAAAAATTCTAATCATGTGATGTTAAGAGCGTGTCTCATCACACATTGGCATCACCTTTTCAGTACATTCCATTTCATTTCACTCCCTTGCAAAGACGATGCCAAGGTGAGGCAGCTGTAGACACGCTAATTTTGACATCATTTCGGGTAAATTTCATATCATATAATAATGCCTCAGAATAGTCTGATATTTAATCATTGATTAATTTTTATTGATCTTTTTGAGTGTCGGGTTTAACAGACATGTTTAAGTTAATCAATTAAATTGATTTTAACTCGAATTTCAGTTAAAATATGAATAAGTTTAAAAGACGTCTACCTATGTGGACGCCATTTAGAGTTTATTCTTATTTTAACATTTAAATTTGAATTTTAATCAATTGATTAATTAGCTAAAAAGCGTCTGTCAGGCATGACGCATTTTAGGTTTCCTAAGCTATTTCCACTTCTCTTCCGGATGTTTATCCTTATCTTAATTAGTGTAAAAGACGTCTACGAGTGTAGACGCGTTTTAGCTAATACAGATAAAGATAAGTTTTTCCGGATATTTATTCTTATCTTAATTAATCTGAAAGGCGTCAGCCATTCTGGACGCATTTTAGATAATTACAGATAAAGATGAATTAATCTGTATTTATCTGTTGGTTAAGATGGATAAATTCTAGATTTTTCCATGTAAATCCGTGGACGCAGAAGAAGTCTATAAATACCTTGCATCTTGAAAGTTAAAAAAAAAAGAGAGAAGTTAGAATTAGAGTTAGTGATTGAAGATCGAAGCAACGACGTCCAAACGCCGAAGCGCTGCTGTTTCCAGAAGTCGGCGTCCATTCTTCATCCAATTCAAGGCTTCATCCAATTCGGCATAAGTTTTTCAATTTGTTTCTTCATTTTACATCTTCATTAATCTTGCATCATTCATCATCACTTCATGCAACACACACCACAGCATCATTTTTTTCAAAACCTATTTGATTAAGGGGTTTCAAAAGCCATCCCAACAAGTAAGTTTGCTGCTTAGTTGCATGTTCAAAATTCTATTTAGAATGGATACTACCTTTGCTTAAGTTCTCATCATCACTTCTTCATTTCTTTCTACTTTTTTTGAAAGCTGCAAAAGAGGAATCAAAAGGGAGGAAATCAACAACAAGATCACAAGAACTCTGGACGATCCTCAAACTCAACTTCAACCCAACGGCAAGAACAAAGGAAAAGGAAGGGCTCTCTTTCTTCAGCCGGCTGAAGGAGAGGGAATCAAGGACTCAATATCTTCCGCGTTTAAACAGGTAGGCGATCAAACTTTCTTTTGGAACTTTTAAGTCAAAAGTTTCTGGCGATCACTTCACGTAGTTTCTTTTTAATAGGTTTATTTTTGCACTTAAACAACATAGATTTTTCATGTTAATCACACAATCATTCTAAGCACTCACAGCATGGTTATTTAAATGCATTCGATTATAAATCGTTTGCGACATGTGAGTCCTGCCTTATGGGAAAGATGACAAAATCTTCATTTACTGGACATGGAGAACGTGCCAAAGACATTCTGGAACTAATACATTTAGATGTATATGGTCCAATGTCCACCCAAGTCAAAGGTGGTTTTTCATACTTCATCACGTTCACCGATGACATCTTAAGATTCGGCTATGTGTACTTAATGAAGTACAAGTCCGAAGTGTTTGAGAAGTTCAAGGAGTTCAAGAATGAGGTAGAGAAGCAGTTAGGAAAGAGTATTAAAGCTCTTCGATCAGATCAAGGAGGAGAATACTTGAGTACTAATTTCACACAATTCTTAAAGGATAATGGTATCCTCTCTCAGCTGACCCCTCCATATACACCACAGAGGAATGGTGTATCAGAAAGGAGGAATCACATCTTGTTGGACATGGTGCGATCCATGATGAGCTTTTTGGGATTACCATTGTCTCTCTGAGAGTATGCTCTAGAGTCAGCAACATACCTACTGAACAGAGTACCCAGCAAGTCTATGGCCTCTACTCCATATGAGATATGGAAAGGCAGGAAACCAGAATTTAAACATGTTAAAGTCTGAGGTTATCCTGCTTATGTAAAGAGGCAAGATCTAGATAAGCTGGAATCAAGAACTGATAAATGCAGGTTTGTGGGATATCCAAAGAAAACCTTTGAATACTATTTTTACCATCCTAGTGAACAAAAGGTGTTTGTAGCTAGGAAAGCTGTCTTCCTGGAAGAGGAATACCCTCTCCAGGAGGACAGTGAGAGTAAAATAGTACTAGAAGAGGTTCCAGATCCCCAAACAGCTGCATTATCATCAGATGAGATATCAGTTCCTGAATCTGTTCAGGTACGCACATGTGAGCTTCGTAGATCTGGTAGATTACCTAGACTACCCGAACGATATGTAGGACATATCGCTGAAGGTGAGTCTAAGGTTGAATATAATGAGGATGATGATCCTAAAACCTACCAGGAGGCTATAGAAGGCCCATAAGCCGGAAAATGGCGAGGAGCCATGAACTCAGAAATCCAGTCTATGTACACCAACCAAGTTTGGAATTTGAAGGACTTGCCCGAGGGTATTGTACCCATCGGATGCAAGTGGATCTTTAAGAGAAAGATCGGTGTTGATGGACGGATCGATACTTATAAGGCAAGGTTGGTGGCAAAGGGATATCGTCAAAGGCAAGGAATTAACTATAACGAGATTTTTTCACCAGTTGCCATGATAAAGTCGATCAGAGTTCTACTCGCCATAGCTGCACACTACGATTATATGATCTAGCAGATGGATGTGAAGACTTCCTTACTCATCGGTAACCTTGAGGAAGAGGTATATATGATACAACCGGAAGGCTTCACATCCAAGGAATCTCCAGATAAAGTGTGCAAGCTTCAAAGGTCCATCTATGGACTGAAGCAAGCTTCTCGGAGCTGGAACATGAGATTTGATGAGGCTGTCAAGTCTTATGACTTCATTAAGAATGAAGATGAGCCTTGTGTGTACAAGAAGACCAGTGGGAGTGCAGTCACCTTCTTGGTTCTTTACGTAGACGACATCCTACTCATTGGGAATGATGTAGCTATGATGTCGTCGGTAAAAATCTGGCTGTCAAAAAACTTCTCCATGAAGGATTTGGGAGAAGTATCCTACGTATTGGGAATAAGGATCTATAGAGATAGATCAAAGATGATGCTTTGAATGACCCAATCCTTGTACATAGATACCATAGTCAAAAGATTTGGCATGGAAAATTTCAAGAGAGGGCTCATACCGATGAGACATGGAATTAATCTCTCAAAGGAGTAGTCTCCTAAGACTCCTGATGAGAGGGCACTCATGGATAGAGTACCCTATGCCTTTGCCATAAGATCTATCATGTATGTCATGCTATGTACACGGCCTGATGATGCATATGCTTTAAATGTTACGAGTAGATTTCAGGCTGATCCAGGCGAAGAGCACTAGAAGGCAGTGAAATGTATCCTTAAGTACTTGAGAAGAACTAAGGATATGTTTCTTGTCTATGGACGAGGTGACTTGAAACTGTAAGGCTTTACTGACTCGAGTTTTCAGTCAGATCCAGATGATAGCAAGTCTACATTTGGATTCGTGTTTACTTTGAACGGAGGCGCAGTGTGCTGGAAAAGTTCCAAGCCAGCAACCACTGTAGATTTGACGACTGAAGCTGAGTACGTCGTTGCAGCTGAAGCCGCCTAGGAAGCAGTGTGGTTGAAGAAATTCATTACCGACCTCGGCGTAGTTCCCAACATCTCTGAACCTGTTCCGCTGTTGTGCGACAACAATAGAGCGATTGCGCAAGCGGAAGAGCCGTAGTCTCATCAGAAATCGAAGCATATTCTGAGGCACTTTCATCTTATCAGAGAGATCATATTTAGAGGAGATGTAGTGGTGGAAAGAGTTCCATCAATCGACAATGTAGCAGATCCACTGACAAAGCCGTTGGCTCAAATTGTGTTTGAGAGTCACCTAGAGTCTATAGGCTTACTGTATAAAGGTGATTGGCTTTAGTCCAAGTGGGAGATTCTTAGTCTTAGGTGGCCTACAAGCCAATATGACTATGTAAATATCGTTCATTTATTAATATAATGGCATAATATTCATTGTGTGTAAACCGTATTAATTATCGTCTCATAATGAAGTCCGTGAATATGTGCGATAGTGGTCAGATTATGATGAGATCATACTAATGAGACTGATCACTTAAACACACATATTCTTAATCGTTCCTAGTCTAAGGATATCCGAGAAGGACATCGGATATCCGGTTAGACTAGTACAGATTATTCCTGCTCATATGATGAGGGTGACTGATCTCATAAGTACTTGTGTGGAGACACTAAGGCGAATCTGTAGGTGCTCATTGGATAATGAGTTCACTGAACTGATCCGACTGAATCGTTGGATGGTATTGTACCTCACTGACAACCAGCTTGATTCTATTGTCGTAGTTGCGTGGATGGTCCTCGGACCTGAGACACCAAGGACACCTTGTCGGTGGACTTCTGTGCTTTGACCTTGGTTTATGAATATCTAACCACGGGATTCTAAACAGCCAAGGATTGGGTACAGCGGAATACCGTCGAAGGGAATTGTGTGTCAATAAGGAATCATTCGCTCTCGGTACTTAGAGAGAGAATGCTCTAGGAAGGATGCGCGGAAGTCCCTAGTCAGGGCGGATGATAATATCGAGAAAGGAGTTTTTCGATATTCATCAGCGACATCCAATCTAAGTGAGTCGACCGGTTAGGGTTTGACAGCACGCCATATCCTGAGTTGACTCGAGAGCATTGTACGAATGAATGATCATATCCACGTGGTAACTGTCGGCGGAAAGGTTCCAAAAGTGGGTTACTTAACCCCGATACCTTCTGGGTTCACGCGGTGTTGCTTGGCACCCAATGTGATCAGAGACCCGGTCGAATTCGATGTGCGACATCAATTCGATTGATTAATTAATTAATAAAGAGTTATTAATTGATTAATAAAGCCAATAAGGAGTTACTAGGCTTAATGGGCTATTAACCGGACTGATAATTCGGCCTAGAGGGTCATACACAAATGATTCTCAAGGCAATGGATAAATAAGTGGGTTTTATATAAACCGAGGGTTTTTATGAAAAATTGCGCGGTTCGTATAAAATATAGCGAATGGGCTGAGCAGGCCAAGCTGCTGCTAACCCTAGCTGCCCCCTCCTCTGTTCTCTCTCTCTGCCATCCCAGGCCAGATCTGGATCCCCGGATCTGCTCCGCCGCTTCTCTGACTCCGGTTTGACGGGAAATCGTCCGCGCGTTGCGGCGATTGTTCCGGCGATCGGCGGAGGTTTCGTGGGTGCGAAGAACGAGTAACGTGAGGATATCCGTCGCGAGGAGGATCGCGTGGACTCCGCTAGAGGCCGGGCGCTTGCGCGGCTTGTGGTGTCGCACCGACAGAACCGAACGGTTGCAGATTCGAATCTGCATACGGTAAGATTCGATAATCTGATTATCGTAGTTTTAGATTTTTCGAAACGGGAACATATCTCCATTTTTAATTTTATTTCCGTTGCGCGGGAGATCTGGAGAAACCCGAGAACCCAACAGGTTTCAATGTTGGACCCCTTGATTTGGGCCCTTTTGGGCCTGGTGCATGGCGTCGGCTTTGGGGGATGCGATTTAGGAGCCATGTAGGTGGGACGCGTGGTTCGGCATTGGGGCGCGTGCGTATGGCCTCGGTCATGTCGTCTAAATGGCATCGCGCGTGGTCGACGCAATTCAGAGATCTGCCAGTGTACGACTCCATCTTGTCGTTTAATTGGCGTTGTCTGGGAACGACGCATTTTAACACGATTCGATTTGACGCTCCGAGCCATCCTTCCTTTCCCTCATTCTCTCTTTCACACACTCTCTCTTCCCTCTCTGCATCCCCTTCCCTTCTTCTTCCCCTTGTTCCTCGTCCACCACTCCAACACCTCTCTACCTCTCACCACTTCAGTCACCATCTCCACCGCGGCACTGAACTCTCCGGATGGTGGCCGACGTCCAAGCGGAGCTGCAGCGTGTATGGCGGTACCGGCGGCAGCTTACGGTGTGGCGGTTCGGTGACATGGAGCTAGGAGGAGTTTAAATAACCGGTAGGGTGACGATCTTCATACGTGTTTTGGTTATTTTAACCCATGATTTTCCGCTTTAAAGCATGCTATGGAGGCGTGGGGATTTTGGGGTAAAATGAGCATGTTTAGGGGGATTTGATGGAAATGCTCGTTTTTATGAAATGGGGATCGGTGTGTTTTCAGTTCAGTTATTTGGATTCTTCCCCATCTTTTCTATTTGTGGCGCTTGGGGTGAGGAAATGCCACCGTCGTGGTTCGGTGAGGCTTAGGGGAGTTGTGGTCTTGGGCACTGAATGACGTCCACTCAGGGCGACGCGTTTTGCGAAAGGCGTCGACTTGAGTCGACGCGATTCAAGCCATTACCTCGAAGTCTCGAGGCTGATTTATAGGGAACCAGTGTAGGACGTTGAATGACGTCGACTCAGGGCGACGCGATTTGTGAATCGTGTCGGCCATGGGCGATGCGATTCAAGCCAGAGCTCCATTAATTCCTACAATTAACATGTGTGTATATGTTAGGCAATCTCGTTAAATGCATGCTTAAAATCATACATTGGGGGCGGAGATTTTCATGTGATCGGAATCACATTGTGTTGTATTTATGTGATCGTGGATTTAGAAAGACTGTGGTTTGTGCTTGACACCTTGCATCGGTGTGGGAGTGACGCGGTGTCAGTGTGGGAGTGACGTTGTAGTGGTGTAGGAGTGGTACATTTCAGTGTGTCACTCATGGCTAAGAAGAGGCAGAACTACCTGGAGCTAGACAGGCCGCAGTAGCCAACGCGCTATCCAAGAGGTTACTGTTCCTTCCCAGCGGGTCGGTGTTTTCCTGGTTTGTCATGGCAGTTTTTGGTGCGTTTCTTACTGTGGAGCCGGGTGTGATGTTGCTAGAAGTGTACCCATTTGCCACTGGGCTTGATGTAACCTGAGATGTCAAGGTTACGGGTGTATACCCTTTCGCCCTTTCGCCTGATGTAACCCTGGAGGTTAGGGTTACGGGTTGTCCCAATAACTTTGGCTTGAGGGGGATTTCGCCAGTCCCCAGGACCCTCGTGTAGCACGTAGGCCAGACATGGAGGGAAGTCTGATCGATAGGACAATGTTTTCGACTGCTTGTGTGCACACGTAACTAGGTGGTGGTGATTCACTAGTCCTAGTTAGTCCTAGTTAGGCTCACTGCCTCACCGTACGGTGTCCAGAGCTTGTAGGGGCAGACAGGCGTGAGTGTTGGTTGTGTTGTGAGGCACTATTTGTACGTGTTTGGTTGTGTGGTCTGTGTGTTTAGCCGTATCATTGGTTGTAAACTGCGGTGTTGAGTTGGGTTGCTTGAGTTACTTTAGAGCTGTGCCTGTTGCATTTACAAATGCATTTATTTCATATCTCGCAATGGAATTTGAGAATCTTTGGAGCTGTGCTTTCTTTTCTTCGACTCTCGCCATTGTGGTTGTAGCTTTATTGCTTTCGCTTACATCTTTCCTTTACTTCTGCGGTTGCCTGGTAGTGTTTCCAAGAGGTGGGGATCGGGTGATCACTACTGAGCCCAATTCTGGTGTGGCTCACTCCCTAGTTTTTCAGGTGTGGACCTTTTGACTGGCGTTGGCGTATAGGTTTCTTCTTGGTGTGCGCGCCAGCTGCTATCTTGGTTCCGGGGTATGCCTCAATGTTGTTGTACCTTTTCTTTTGCCTGTACATATTTGATTTCTGTGGACCATGTAATTGTTGTTGGACGGTATAGGGACATTGATATTGTGCTTCCTGTGCATTTGTACATTTCTTGTGGTCCGTGAGATTGTTATATTTAGCCATGTTTAACATTTACTTCTCCAGACGTGTTGTTTGAGATCCAGATATGAACCCGAGGATAATGGTTTGATACCCATTTAGTAATCGGGTCTCCGATTATAGGGTGGCGGGTCGTTACAACATCAGCCAAAGGTGACGCAATTTACGATTCACATAATCTGTGGGTGATGCGATTCAGGTTATTCAAATTAGAAGCTTGTTTAAATCTATTACACGACATGTTTAAGTTCTTGATTATTTCACTTCTATTCACGACACTGTCACAGAGCATACTACATGCATACTTAAGATGAAAAATTGTTATGGACAACGCCATAATGAGGGGTTAAATGTCCAACCTACAATAACATCTGTGTAGGGGAAGATTAAGAATAAGATATGAACGGACTCGAGGTAGCGGGCCGAAATCCTAGAAGTGTGCTTGCTTGCGGGTACATCGACCTTGGGTGAGATATGTTGATCTGCTAACTACGCAAGTTAAGATCTAGTGGGCTTTGCCTTACCACTAGGTGATAATGATGAATAAAATGAACTATGACTCCTTATGATGTGGTTGGATGCATGTCCTATATAAAAGTGAGAACATGATGCATGATTGTGAATGATGATGAAGATAATATGTTGTGAACTAATATCCATGGTTAAGATGCGTACTCGTTGTTGGGTTCTCGAGTTTCTCTGGATCGCCCATGCAGCGGAATAAACAAAATAAATGCAGCGATCCATTGCTGTTTCGAATATTCTAAAACCGGATTATTGTATAATCATGTATTACCTTGCGTGGATTCGTATCCGCGATCGATTGGTTTCGTCGGTGTGACACTACCAGCCGCGCAAACGCCCGGCCTCTAGCGAAGTCCATGCAATCCTTCTCGCGGTGGATATCCTCATGTACCACACTCGTCGCAGCCCACGAACCTTTCGCCGTTCACCGTAACGACCGCCGCAACGCGCGGTCGTTTTTCCGTTGGACGGGAGTCGGAGAACCGACGGAGCAGACCCGGAGAACAGAACCAACCTGGGGCGCCAGAGAGAGAGAGGAAGAGAGGAGGGGGCGGCTACAATTAGTAGCAGTCTGGCCTGCTCAGCCCGTTCGCTACATTTTATATTAGCCACGTTGTTTTTCATAAAAACCCCCGGTTTATATAAAACCCACTTTTTAATCCATCGTCTTGAGAATCATTTGCGTATGACCCTCTAGGCTCAATTACCAGTTTGGTTAATGGTCCATTAAGCCCAGCGACTCTCACTGATTCTATCAATTAATTAATAATCCATATTAATTAATTAATCGACCGAATTAATGTCACACATTGAATTCGATCGGGCCTCCGATCACATTGGGTGCCAAGCAACACCGCGTGAACCCGGAAGGTATCGGGGTTAAGCAACCCACTCCTGGAACCTTTTCGCCAACAGTTACCGCGTGGATATAATCATTCATTCGCACAATGCTCTCGAGTCAACTCAGGGTATGGTGTATTGTCAAACCCTAACTGGTTGACTCATTTGGTTTGGATGCTGCCGTATAATATCGGAAAACTCATTTCCCGATATTATCGTCCGCCCTGGCCAGGGACTTCCGTGCATCCTTACTAGAGCATTCTCTCTCTGAGTACCGAGGGTGAATGATTCCTTATTGACACTCAATTCCCTTGGACGGTATTCCGCTGTCCCCGATACTTAGCCATTTAGAGTCCGGTGAATAGAGATCCGTAAACGAAGGTCAAAACATAGAAGTCCACCGACAAGGTGTCCTTGGTGTCTCAGGTCCGAGGACTATCCACGTAACTACGACAATAGAATCATGCTGGTTGACAGTGCGGTACTATCCCATCCAGCGATTCAGTCGGATTAGTTCAGTGAACTCATTCGCTAATGAGCACCTACAGATTTGCCTTAGTGTCTCCATACAAGTGCCTATGAGATCAATCACCCTCAACGTATGAACATGAGTAATTTGTACTAGTCTAACCGGATATCCGATGTCCTTCTCGGATATCTTTCGACTAAGAACTATTAAGAATATGTGTGTTTAAGTGATCAGTCTCATTAATATGATCTCATAATATTATGATCACCATCGCATATATTCATAGACTTCATTATGAGACGATAATAAAACGAATTAGACATAATGAATTAATTGCCATAGTATTAATAAATGAACAAGATTTACATAGTTTGACTGGCTTGTAGGCCACCTAAGACTAATGCTTGTATGTTTAAGAATTCATGTTATGCACGCTGAATTATGCATGCTGAATTATGCATGAGTAGATCGAATGAAAGACTAGATGCATATAGACTTGACTTAGATATTTAATTAGCATATTAGGACTTAAGAATACTTAGATATATGTTATGGATCGCAGCATATATAAATGTTTAATTGTCATGTCTTTTATTTGTGGTATAGTTATTTAAAGCTGTGAATGGTTGGTTTTCTGAGCTTGCTGAGTTCTATATGACTCACCTATGCATACTACCTTGTTTTTTAGTTGAGGGACCCGATTGAGGTGGGTGAGACTGAAGTAGTTGTTCCAGAAGTTTGAGGCTTGAATTGAAGCCAATCATCTAGAAGTAGGTTTTATTTATATTTAAGTGGTAGGAGATGTAATAGCGTTTAATTTTAGTATATGAGATGTACTCTTATTTTTGTGGCTATTTAGTGATCTTGGATATGAAAATAGTGTATTTTGTTTCAGCAGTTATTAGTAGTGGATTATCTTGTGGCATTCATTATGTTTTTGGTCTTGTTTCTTGTATACTCATTCTCTAAGGTTCATAAGAGGATGTTTTGGGTTGTTCCCACTATGGCGCACCCGCACCACCGGTTCGTTGTAGGCCGACATGACTGAATCGAGTCGGCAAGGCGAGGGTGTTGTAGGAGTTGGTATCAGAGCTAGAGAACTGTTCAGATTGAGTATTTAAGCATGATCAACTTAAGACACTGAACTAGGATCCTAGGACTCAAGATTTTTAGCTTGGAGCTAGGCTTATAGAGTAAGATTTTGACGTGTGTTCTTTCTTTCATGATATGTTTTGCAGGCGCAGTCGTCCCGTAAGAGAGCATGTTCCAGAGGAGCCGAATGAGGAAGTGACGCTTGTTCCACCTCTCCCCACCTTTAGATGTGGGTGCTTTCATGCAGATATTTCAGGGCTTCATACAGGCGGCCCAACAGCAGAGGCCCACATCAACAATCGAGCCAGAGGTCCATACAGGACTGCCGGCCATGGAGCGGTTCAAGCAGATGGGGTTGCCCTCTTTTAAGGGTAGAGCGACCCTATCTTGGCAGAGAGTTGGATCAGGGAGATTAAGAAGATCTTCAGGGCAATTAGGTGCCCCGTTGAGGACAAGGTTAGCTTGGACAACTATATATTGTAGGATAATGCGGATTTGTAGCAAACTTCCACCTTGAGGATCAAGTTTGCTGGGAGAGAAGGGGCGATTTCATGGGAAGTGTTCCTAACGGTATTCAAGGCAAAATTCTTTCCCCTGCATGTGCAAGATAAGATGGTGTAGGAGTTCTTGAGTCTGACCTAAAGACCGATGAGTGTATTGGAGCATGAGGCCAAGTTTTTTGAGTTGGGTAAGTTTGTGCCTCATATGTGTTCAGATGGTATATGGAAGATGTTTCCCACATGTTCAACTCGATGGAAGAGGTAGTGGATGTAGCGTGTTGCCAAGAAGTTGAGCATGAGATATTCCTTGAGGAGTGCAAAGTGGGACCTAGAGAGCAAGCATCAACATCAACTTTTCCCAGAGTTCAGAGAAAGAGGAAGCTGTTCGAGACTCAGAATCCCCCAACAAAGATGATGAACCCACTGACCGTGAGAGCAGCCCCAACTCACACCACATGTCAGCAATGTGGTAAGGTGCATGTGTATGCCGCAGTCAAGTGCTCGGATATGGCGAGGCGGGCCATATGGTCATAGACTCCCCAAGGCGAGGACTACTGTAACGACCCGCCACCCTATAATCGGGGATCCGATTACTAAATGGGTTATGAATCATTAGTTTGGTGCCAAACCAGGATCTAGATAAGTCTGGGAAATAAATAATAAACTAAGCTAAACATTCACATCGCATTGAATTAAAAAGGAAGTGCAAGAATTAAAAGTTATTATAATGTGACTCGACACAGCAAACAATTACATACTCCAACTGAAAAGAAATAATTAAGCGTACAGGCCAGAAATAAAATAACAACTACGTCGGGGCATACCCCGGAACAACGGCTGCTGGCGTGCAACCCAACGCAGCACTCTCCTCGCTAAGCCTACCTGGAACCCTCACCTGAAAACCGTAGGGGTGAGTCTCAACGAAAAGACTCTGTAGGGATCCTTCGATCCCCACCGCCCACTCACACACCCACAAGTGCAGCAACACAAATATAGGTAAATTAAGCAAGTAAAGCAGTAACACAATCCCTAAATTTCGATATAAAACACATACATTCGAAATGTAACACGCCTAACTCTGAAACCATTCTACCAGGGAGCCTACAACCAGCGTTTCGGCAAAACACGCTAACCATACAGCCGAACGCGGGAAACACCGACCCGCTGAGACCAAACAGTAACCCCTCGGATAGCACGCTAGCTACTCCGGCCCAACTGGCTCTAGGTGGTTCTTGCTTCCCCCAGCACGAGTGACACTCCACAGGTACCACTCATACACCGGTACTAGCTAACCCCGGGGTACACCAGGTGACCCTCTCTCTAGGCGTCACCCTACCACTCCCACACCGGCGCTGTGTCCGTCCCACACCGACACAGGGCGGCAAGCGCTACAACTGTCACTCTAGGTCCACGGTCGCACGAAACACAATACAGTGCGATTCGATCACGTAAAAGTCCTCATCCTCGAGTACGATTTTAAGCATGCAATAAATCAAACTATCTAACAGTGTGAAGATATGTTAACAGCATGAATTAATGTGATTCTGTCTTGAATCGCGTCGCCCAAGGCCGATGCCATTCAAGCCTCCTAAACTGGTTCATGTGAAATCTGGCCTGGAAATGGCCTAAAACGCGTCGTCACATGTAGCCGCCTTTTGAAAGGCGTCGCTGTCCCTCGTCGCCTGATGGCGACAGAAGCAGAGACAGGCTACGGGGTGATTTTCACTTAAAACGCGTCGCCCACGCAAGTCGCCTTTTGAAAGGCGTCGCTGTTCCTGGACACTCATCAGTCTAGAAACAGAGTCTGTTATTGCGCTAAATCGCGTCGTAGGTGGGAGCCGCCTTTCTAAAAGGTGTCGCTTTCTCTCGACGCCATTTAGTCCCGACAGACAAGTTCTCCCCTCCGTTTCCCCCAATCTACAAGGTGGGATTTCTCCCCCAAAACGTACCAAAAAAGGCCATAAAACATAGAGGGGAAGGAGGAGAACCTAACTACCATTAAATCCTGCAATTTTTTCCATACATGCAATTAGCATTTTTACCCCAGAAGTTCCCAGAATACGCTCAAAAACAGGAAAACAAACATGATTTTAAGTTGAAACACCACGGGGATCGTCACCCTACCGGTTACTCAAACTCCTCCATGCTCCAAGTCGCCAACCCGCCTTGCCCCAGGCCGTCGCCGGTACCGCTGTGGACGCTGTTACTCCACTGGGACGTCGGCCGCCGTCCGGAGAGAAAAACGCCGTGGAGGAGATGGTGGTGGTAGTGGTGGGAGTTGGGAGGTCGATGGAGTGGAGGGAGAGATGAATTGGAGGGAGGAAAAGGAAGGAGGGGGGAAAAGGAGCCGCCGGCTCGCCGGAGGAAGAGAGGAGAGAGAAGAAGGAGGAGGAAATGAGGGAAAGGAAGGAGGGTTCGCGGGGTCAAGCAGAAGCTGGGTAAAACGCGTCGTGCACGCCCGACGTCTTTCAGATGACAAGACCGGGCCGTACACTGACATGCCAGGGTCGTACTCTAAAAGGCGTCGTCCATCCAAGACGCCATTCAGACGATATGACCGGGGCTGTACTCTCGCGACCCAAGGCCAGCCCACGTGGCACAGCCTAAAACGCGTCTACATTGCTGGACGCCGTTTAAACCGCGTCGAGCAACAGAACTGAGTCTCTGCCCCATCAGGGCCCGAACTAAGGGATCCGATCTCGAAAACTGACCCGATAACCGGATCCGAAAACCTCAATCCTTACAACTACACCGAGGACTACACCAGTGACTGCACCCACTAGACTGTGATCTCCTACTCGTGTCTTTACCTTGACCAGAGAGGACATGGAGATGGTTGAGAACGTCACAATAAGTACTATCTTGGTTGATGGAGTTTGTGCTAGAGTGTTATTTGATGCCAGTGCTACCCATTCGTTTATCTCTTTGAGTTTTCTCCGGATTGTGATAGATAAGGTGAAGGTAGTTGAGATTTCTGTTTCCATAACTGTGTTCACACCGACAGGGGTAGTCCGTTCAAATTGATGTATAACTTCCCTGTATGTTGAGATTCAGGGTAGGAGGTTGTCTACTTAGTTGTCTGTGCTTGCTTTGGATGACTTTGCTATCATTTTGGGTATGGATTGGTTGGAAGAGCATCATGCTATGTTGGATTGCCATGGCAGGAAGATTATTTTCAAGATGTCAGGTGAGGAGGAGTTCTTCTTTAAGTTTCCCAAACCTGGTAAACTGATCGTTTTTGCTATGAAGGCCCAGAGATGGATTAGTTGTAGTGCTTATTTGGTTAGTGTTGTTTCAATTTTTGATGAGTGCCTGCCTTTGAGTGTTGTTGATGTTGTCAGAGATTTTGCTGATGTGTTTCCTAATGACCTGCCTAGTTTGCCTCCTCTATGGGAGACTGATTTCACTATTGATCTTCTCCCCAATACGACGCCAAGAGTTGGCTGAGCTGAGGAAGTAGTTGCAGGAGCTTTTGGACAAGGGTTTCATCCATCCGAGGGTGTCTTTGTGGGGTGCTTTTGTACTGTTCGTAAGGAAGCAGGACGGTTCCCTATGGCTGTGCATTGATTATCGAAAGCTGAATCATGTGATTGTCAAGAATTAGTATCCTTTACCGAGGATTGGCGATTTGTTTGACCAGTTGTAGGTTGCAGTAGTGTTTTCCAAGATTGATTTGGGATATGGTTATCATCAGTTGAGAATTAAGGATGAGTATGTTCCAAAGATGACATTCAGGACTCACTATGGCCACTATGAGTTCTTGGTGATGCAATTCAATCTAACTAATGTCCCAGCAACTTTCATGGATCTGATGAATATGGTGTTCAGACAGTACTTGGATCAATTTGTGCTGTTCATAGATGATGTGTTGATTTATTTCCCAACTGTGGAGTCTCATCCCGAGCATTTGAGAACGGTTTTGGAAGTTCTAAGGAGCCATCGATTGTATGTCAAGTTTAATAAGTGTAAGTTCTGGCTTGATCATGTGCAGTTCCTTGGTCATGTTATCTCCAAGGATGGTGTTGCTGTGGATCCTAAGAAGGTGCAGGCTGTTTTGGATTGGGAGATCCCCAAGACTTCCACTAAGATCAGGAGTTTTCTAGGTCTAACTGGATATTATCGGAGGTTCATTGAGGGTTTTGCTACATTGGCAGCCTCTTTGATGTGGTTGACCAAAAAAGATGTGAAGTTTGTGCGGTTTGATGAGTGTGAGAAGAGATTCCTAGGGTTGAAAACTCATTTCACCACTGCTTCAGTCCTTGCCTTGCCTTATAGATCTGAGGGGTATACTGTATATACAAATGCTTCGAGGCAAGGTTTGGGTTGTGTTCTGATGCAGCATGGTCGGTGATTGCTTATGCTTCTAGGCAATTGAAGGATCACGAAGAGAATTATCCAACACATGATTTAGAGTTGGTAATGGTTGTGTATGCTTTAAAGATATGGTGGCATTATCTTTATAGAGTTGAGTTTCAGGTGTTCATTGATCATCAGAATATGAAGTACATCTTTTCTCAAAAGGAGTTGAATATGAGGTAGTGGCACTTGATTGACTACTTGAAGGAATATGATTTTGAGCTAAGCTATCATCCAGGCAACGCCAATGTGGTGGTTGATGCCTTGAGCTGCAAGCGTCTGATGATGTTGCAGGATTGGCAGATGATTGATGAGGTTACTCAACTTTGTCACAATTGACTAGCAAATCAACAGTTGTAGAGCGAGTTGTTGTAGCTCAAAGAGATGATTTCTAGTTGTAAGGCTCGGTTGATAAGCCTGGAATAGAGACGAGTAAGGTGTGGTTCATTTCCAGTGTAGGATTTATGTGTCCGGTGATCCAGAGTTGAAGAAGGAGCTTTTGATTAAAGCCCACCGGTCTAAGTTCATTGTGCACCCGGATAGCACCACGATGTTTCAGGATGTAAAGAGGACTTTATGGTGGCCTGGTATGAAGGGTGACATTGTAGAGTTTTTTTCTGGATGTTTGATTTGTCAGACGGTGAAGGAAGAGCACCAGAGACCTTTTGGTTTGATGCAGAGGAATGAGATTCCCAAGTGTAAGTGGGAGCATGTGACTATAGACTTTGCAGTTGGGCTGCCTCAATCAGTGAAGGGCAACGATGCTATCTGTGTTGTAGTGGATAGATTCATGAAGTCAAAGCATTTCTTGGCCATGAAGGTGAAGTAGTCTGTTGATAGTTTGACCATGTTGTATATTGATGCTATTGTGAGGCTGTATAGTGTTCCAAAGTCTATTATTTCAGGCCGTGATTCCAGGTTCATGTCTTGTGTTTGGAAGGGTTTGCAGGAAGCATTGGGAACACAGTTGAAGTTCAGTACAACATTCTGTTAGTATTAGATGGTCTCAAAGCCAATCCGATACTATGTACTAACTCAGATTATTAATAAATGGCAATAATTCATTGTGTGTAATTAATTCGATTTATGTTTATCGTATCACGATGAAGTCCATGAACATGTGCTATAGTCTTCGGATTATGATGAGATCATAATTACGGGACCGAAGACTTATAAACACATGTTCTTAATTGTTCCTAGTCATAGGATGTTTGAGATAGGACATCGAACATCCGAATAGACTAGTATAGGTTACTTCAGCTCATATGATGAGGGTGATTGATCCCATAAGTCACTTGTGTGGAGACACTGTGCTGAACCTGTAGGTGCTTATTGGTGAATGAGTTCACTAAACTGATCAGACTATGAATCGCTGGATGGTAAACACCTCACTGTTAACCAGCTCGATTCTTTTGTCACGGTTGCGTAGATGATCCTTGGACCTGAGACGCCAAAGATATCTTGTTGGTAGGTTTATGAACTTTGACCTCGACTAACGAATCCCTAACCATGGGTTATCAATAAGTCAAGAGATCGGGTTCAGGGAAATGCCCTCGAAGGTAATTGTGTGTTCAATACGGGATCATCCGCTTTCGGTAGTTTGAGAGAGAATGTTCCAGGAATGATGCGCTTAAAGTCCCTGTCCAGGGTGGACTCTGTATTCGATAAGGAGTTATCGGATTCAGATTAGCGGCATCTGATTCAAGTGAATCGACCGAATAGGGTTTAACAGTAAACCATATCCTAGGTTGATTCGGGAACATTGCACGGATGAAGGATTATATCCGCGCGCTAACCGATGACAGAAAGGTTCCAATTGAGGGTTGCGATAACCCCAGTGCCATCTAGGATCACGCGATGTTGCTTGGCATCCAACATGATCGGAAGTCCGTCCGAATTTATTGTGGGACAATAAATTCGGCTGATTAATTGAATATAAGGATATTAATTAATTCAGTGGGTCAGTAAAAGGTTACTGGGCTTAATGGGCTATTAACTGGACTGGTATTTGGGCCTAGAGGGTCACATGCAAATGGTTTTCAAGTCGATGGATAATCTGACAGGATTTCGGATAAGTCTGGGTTTTTATGAAAACCCGCAAACAGACTTATTATAAAAGAACGGATACTACGTCGGGGGCCAACAACCCTAACCTAGCCGTCGTTCTTTTTCTCTCTCTCCTCTCTTTTGGGCGTGTGACACGAGGCGGCCATCTGGAGGCTCCGCTTTGATTCCCGACTGCTCCGTCTTCCGTCCGATGGGAGATTCCGAATCCGCATGTCGCGGCGGATTACGGGCAGCCAGACGGGATCCACGAACGCTGCATCGAGCGAGGAGGCGAGGACGATCCATCGCGAGGAGAACCGCGTGGATACCGCTAGAGGTCGGGCATCTGCGCGACTTGCGGCATCTCTCCGACGGAACCGGAAAACGAACGCGGATTCTAATCCGCGCAAGGTAAATCCGATTTACTCCGGTCTTGTTTTGTTGATCGAAACGGGATGAATCCGATCCCAAAATTATTTTTATTCCGCTGCGTTTCTCGGTCGTATCCCCACACAACGATCCCAACAGTGGTACCAGAGGTAGGTTCCACTGTCTTTTTGCCGTTTCGGTCTCTAAAATTACGGTTTTCGAATTTATTCCATGCTTAAATTTATTTTCTTACAAGATTTATATTATTAGATGATTACTGCGATGAGATCGCGATTTAAATATGAAGAAAATAATTTTTGGGGGTTATTTTTCGCTTGTGTTCTTCGTTAGACGAAGAACGCTTCGTTCTTGAGTGATATAGATCCATGTGATGGATCCTGTTCATTTTGTATCACTGCACCATCCCCACCAGTACTGGATATGATGCTGGAGGGATGGAGAACGATTCTCTGGTGGCCGTGATGTTCTTCCTCTTCAATTTTGGATTTGAGCAACCTGGAAATCAAATTTTTTTGGAGGAAAAGGGAAGGCAAATAAACCCCTTTTTGGAGCACCTCCAGGGCCATCGCCGGTCGCTGGACCTCGCCGGAAGTATGGGGTTCGCCGGCGGCAAGGTGCGGTCCCCGACCGGCGCCGGGACCGGCGCCGGAGAAGACCCCAAGAGGGGGCGGAGCGCCGTCGGGTTCCCTGCTGTGCAGGGAATCCTCGGGCTGCCCGACTAGACCCTAGCCCGGGCCAGGGGTCTGAGCCAGGGCCAGCCAGGGGCCGGCCCAGGCCTGCGGGCCTGGGTCCGGGCCCCTGGCTGAGCCCTGGCTCGGCCCTGGCTCGAGCTAGGGGCTCAGCTGGGCTGAGCCTTTTAAGGGCCCTAGTTATTTTTTTTTTTAAATTAATCAATAAATTGATTTAATAATTAACTGTAAAATATGATTTTACTATTTGTTATTAAATTCAATTTTAGATTGGGTCCTAATTAAGGTTTATTTTGTTAATTAATTAACAAAAATTTGTTAATTTAATTAAATCTAAATGTTAGATTGAACCTTTTATGATCTAATTGTTAGTTTAACCCCAAATTATTTGAATTGTTCATATTAAGCACGGAATATTTCTAAAGCTGTTAGTTTTAGATTTTGTGCACATTTGATGTGTCATTAATTGCTTATTTGAATTAGATTTAAATTAGCATGCTTAGACTTAATGAAATTTTTGAAAAATTCTAAATCCAATTTTTGATTGGTACCTGGTTTTATGAAACCTAAAATTATTATTATTTTCAAAAATTTTAATTTAGCCATTTGATGTGCAATTCATGTGTGGTTTGTTTAACTAAAACACATGGTGGTCATGGATGGATAATTTTGTGGATGTGGAATCTGATTGTGTGGTTTGTTATTTATTAATAAATAGAGGTCTGCAAACCTTTTCCTCTCATATTACAATGTATTTCTACCTCCCTCCTTGATGTAATCGCCAGAAGGCTTCCTCTTTCTATAAATTATATTGTAATTGAGAATTATGATGTAATTTGATCGAGGCGGCTGCGCACGGAGTAAGGATGATCCACAACTGCAACCAGATGAAGATGAAGGAGTTCATCAAATCTATAAGTTTGCAGACTCATGATATAAACTGTTATGTTGTGTGTGTGTGCGTGTTTGACAGTCTGGCTCAAGTCAAACCGCAGTGCTGTCCATGACCACACTAATGACATGTATGTGATGCGTGTGCTTTATATTTGCTAGGTTATTAGTATTTATAATATATTCGATATATTTAATACTATCACCTAGGATGAGACCAAACTAAATAAGTAAAACCTTCGTAACAAATTCTAAGCCGGAACGCGAGTCATTGAGAATGCACCGCGTGGCTCTCCATCAATATGATTGATATAACTTAATTCAGTGATGGCAGATATTATGCGTTTACCCGAGGTATGCCATTGTCTGTTGAGAGGATTGTTGATCATGGCATTAGATGCCTTTGGATAAGAGTAGAGGAACGGTATAGCTATCCTCGCGTTTATCCGGGAGCTACATTCTTACTTTACTCAGTCACGTATTGATAGTAAAGCTTAGACTATGGATAATGGTCTACTGTGTTTACCCGGGACCATTAAAGACCTGGGAGCCGAAATAAGATCGGATATTACAAGGAGTTGCAATTACTATGAGATAGTTACTCTAAGATAATGGTATGATACTATGTATTTACCCGAGGTCATACTATGATTCTTAGAGATTCTGATCCTCACTAAGAGACCATCGGAGTCTTCCATTCTGTATACCTTAGGGTTATACAGTCCATCGAAAATTAGTGGGAATAAAACTGGATAATAAAAGACCATATCTTTTTTTAGTTAATCTGAATATCTGCTAATTATCATTTGATTATCTCCTGTAGGCTAGAATGTCGCACCATAACCCGTTGCGAGGCATACTTGATGCCAACCGTTTGACAGGAACCAATTACTCTAACTGGCTCAGGAACCTGAAGATTGTCCTCAGGTCTGAGCAGATTGCCTACGTCTTGGATAATGAACCTCCTGCTGAACCAGCATTAGATGCCCTAGAGGAGGAAATGATAGCGTATGAAAAATGGAAGGAAGATTCCACCATGGCCCAATGCTACATGTTAGCCTCTATGAGTAATGAGTTGCAAAGGCAACATGAAGAGATGGATGCTAGATCTATCATGCTCCATTTGAAGGAGCTGTTTGGTGAGCAGAGCAGAATTGAACGATATGAGATATCGAAGAATCTGTTTAAGGCTCAGATGGCAGAGGGAACTTCAGTACAAAATCACGTGCTTGAGTGGGTGGAGAGGCTGGATGCTCTTGGGATTACACTTCCCAAGGAGATGCACATGTAGACACGCTAATTTTGACATCATTTCGAGTAAATTTCATATCATATAATAATGCCTCAGAATGGTCTGATATTTAATCATTGATTAATTTTTATTGATCTTTTTGAGTGTCAGGTTTGACAGACATGTTTAAGTTAATCAATTAAATTGATTTTAACTCAAAATATCAATTAAAATATGAAGAAGTCTAAAAGACGTCTACATGTGTGGACGCCATTTAGAGTTTATTCTTATTTTAGCAATTAAATTTGAATTTTAATCAATTGATTAATTAGCTAACCGGCGTCTTTCAGATACGACGCGTTTTAGGTTTCCTAGGTTATTTCTACTTCTCTTCCGGATGTTTATCCTTATCTTAATTAGTGTAAAAGACGTCTATACATGTAGACACGTTTTATCTAATACAAATAAAGATAATTTTTCTTGGATGTTTATCCTTATCTTAATTAATCTGAAAGGCGTCATCCATTATGGACGCGTTTTAGATAATTACAGATAAAGGTAAATTAATATGTATTTATCTGTTGGTTAAGATGGATAAATCCAAGCTTTTCCATGTAAATCCGCGGACGCAGAAGAAGTCTATAAATACCCTCCTTTTGAAGGGGGTGATAATAATAATGAATGAGTGATCAGTTAATGCTGAGCGTTAGTGATTGAAGATCGAAGCAACGACGTCCAAACGCCGAAGCGCTGCTGTTTCCAGAAGTCGACGTCCATTCTTCATCTAATTCAAGGCTTCATCCGTTTGGCATAAGTTTTTCAATTCGTTTCTTCACATTCATATCTTCATTAATCTTACATTCTTCATCATCACTCCATGCAACACACAACACTAGCATTCTTTTCAAAACCGATTTGATTAAGGGGTTTCAAAAGTCATCCCAACAAGTAAGTTTACTGTTTAGTTGCATGTTTAAAACTACGATTAGAATGGATACTGCTTTTCCTTAAGTCCTCATCATTGTTTCTTCATTCTTCTTTCTATTTCTTACAAGCTGCAAAAAGAGGAATCAAAAAGGAAGGACAACAAGCAAATCAAAGAATTCTGGACGATCCTCAACTTCAACCTCAACAGCAAGAACAAAAGAAAAGGAAGAGCTCTCTTTCTTCAGCCGGCTGAAGGAGGGGGAATCAAGGACTCAATATCTTCCACGTTTAAACAGGTAGGCGATCAAACCTTCTTTTGGAACTTTTAAGTCAAAAGTTTCTGATGATCACTTCACGTAGTTTCTTTTTAATAGGTTTATTTTGCACTTAAACCACATATATTTTTCATGATAATCACACAATCATTATAAGCACTCACAGCTTTTTTGGCGATCACGGTGGGACTTGGTCTCGCCATCTTTTAATTCTTTTGTTCTTGCTATCATCAATCGGGCACCCACTGTGCACCACTTGTGTCTCTCGACACGTCCTCACCAATTGGTGAGTGTTTTTAGTTTAGTTAATTTCCCACGTGCACCATGTGCACACCCCTGCGGCAAGATCTTGCCCTCCCCGTTGATTAGTTAAAAAGCTGTTTTTGTGATGAAATGCTGAGTGATTGATTGATATCTTAGTTGTTTTGTTGCAAAAATCATCCTGTTAAAATCTGAAACCAAAAAAAAAAATCTTGCATGAACTGATTGTTTACTGTTTTTATCCTGTTTAAGGAGGAATCAACCCAGAAATTCCTCCTAGAAAACTGTTTCTGCGACTTTAAAAGCATCCAGGAACACTGACGCGTTTGAAACTGCGTCGGTTAACCAAGACGCCTTTCAGTCTTATTTCTCTGCTGTCTGCAATCTGAGCTTCTGCGAAAAATTAAGATTTTGTTTGATTAGCGTCGACTAACATCGACGCGATTCAGGCAGCTTCTTATTTCTTCTCCAGTTCTCAGATTTTTGTGATCTGTGTGCTAATTACCCATTATGTATTAAGTATTAGAGGCCATCCAGGCTACAGGTCATACGCATTGAGGCTAATACCCTCCTTTTCTTAGGAACACTCTATTTGACGTCATCAACTCTCTCTGATTGGGTTGGTCCCTTGATCATACTAGAGAAGTTGACGTTGAGGCCTCCGTAAGTCCCCAAAATTAAGGTACCCCTCCTTGATCATTGGGCTGGTTGTACCAGTTGAAGTCCCGGTTAGATTCTATAAACGTTGTGAGAGAAAGCCATAGAGCATAACGGTGGATACTGAACTGAAACTAGGATCCCGTCCTTTGAGCGAATTTGTGGTTTAATTAAATCCAAATAACTCAACAAGGAATCTTAAAATCACGCTAAACATCCACTTGTTTGTTTAAATCTCTGTACAACTTGTTTGCCAATCCGTGAAAAAGAATCTAACATCATGCTGCTCCGATCGGGCGGGGACTTGAGTGTGGCTCCAGACGCCATGATTAACTACGAGGGAGATGCTAATGCCCCTCGTGATTCCGATTACAATTATGAGAGCGGGAGAGATGCTGATGCCTCCCGTAATTCCGTCCCCGTTCCGCTTCGACATGATGGGAACGTCCGGAGCCCTCTTTTTCATCCCCATAATCAATATTCTGATCCTCCCCCGCATGAGTATGCAATTCCTGATCCCATTCTCGAGGGAGACATGAATCAGAATGATCCCTCGTCCTCTGATCCTTCGGATCTCGTCAATGCTTTGGGAGTTCTTGCCTCCCGTCTGGACCCTCAGCAGTTCGAGGCGATCCAGTCTATTCTGAAGGGGAAGGCACCCACGCAGCCTGCCGAGCCGAACCCTGTAGCTCCCCCTGCCATCCCTCAGTAACCTCCTCTTCATCCTCCCTACATTCATCAGGCCATGGAAGGCCTCCATATCACTTCTCGGCCAGCTGGGCCGCAACTTTCATCTTCTAGGCAACCGGCTAGACCACTAACGCCTGCTTATCAAAATGCCCTCGGGCATGGCGGAAGCTCTGCCGGACCTCCTCTTTACTGTCCTCCTTGTCCGACGTACTCTAAGCAACAGGCCTATCAAGTACCTCCACCTTCTCCTCCTCCCCAGGCAGATCTGACAACGCAAGCGTTGCTGGCCAAGATGGAGCGCATGGATGAACAATTCAACAACCTCCAGAAGATGATGGGGGTCAAAGCTGCACCGAAAATCAACTTACCGAGCCTGCCAGTGTTCCACCTACCACCCTCTGAAATGCCAGTGTACCGGAAGTACAACGGTACTGGTAACCCCTTCACACACTTGAAGGAATTCATGTACGAATCATCCTTCTGGCAGAACGACAAGTGGTCGTTGGCCTTTTTGTTCAGGAGATCTTTAGAGGGACCAGCCCTCGAGTGGTTCTTTTCTTTGGAACCCTCCGAAGTAGAGGACTATGGTATCGTTTCTCGAAAATTCATTCAACGATACCAAGACAGAGTCGCACCCTCCCTGTCCATCACTGACCTCATAGCAGAAAAGATGAAACCTGATGAAGAGTTCGTCAGTTTTGCCGACAGATGGCGAGGCTTGGCCGAGAAAGTGAAAGATCACTTGTCCGAGTCGGAGCAAGTGAAGATGCTGATTTCCAATGCCACGCCCCAGTTCAAACTAGTCCTCTCCCAAAACAATCTGACCAGCATGGCAGAGCTCTATGAAAGAGCACGGTACTGTCAGAATGCCTTCAAGGACGCTACGTTTTCTAGCGTCTTTGATCCTCACAGACCTAGTAGGCCTCCACCTCGGAAGCCTGCAGTGCCAAATGCTCCCAGCACAGGTCCGACTACTGAGGGCACGCTCTCTCATGAGCAAGTCAGTAGCATGAACAACAATTCGCCCTAGTTCGTGAGGAGTCAGCAACAGTACCAGAGGCCATCGCAGCCGAACCAACAGGGGTATAGGCAGCAGCCGAACCCTCAGTATCAGCAGCCCCAATATCAACGGCCCCAGCAGCCGAACCAGCAACAGCAACAGCCACAGCAGCCGCCGCAACGGCAATTGCAATACCAGCAGCCACAGCAGCCGCCGCAACGGCAATTGCAATACCAGCAGCCACAACAACAGCAGTACCAACAACAACAGCAATATCAGCCGCGCGCACCGCCGGCATATCATAATGTCCCTCCTCCTGCTGACTACAATCAGCAGAGAAGACCTCCAGGCCCTAAGAGGACAGAATACCCAGTCCTCCCAGAATCTTTGGCAGACATTTTCAGTGCCCTAATGGCAGCTAATGCCTTAGTCTTGCCAAGAGAAAAGGCAGTTTGGCCCCAGAATGCCGACACGTCTAGGTATTGCTACTTCCATAGGCAACCTGGGTATACTATCGACACCTGCTTCCAATTTAGAGATTATATTCATGATCTCAACGAGCAGGGCGGCATGGATTGGGAGGAAATGAAAAAGTACATATCAACCCTGAAGGCAAGAAGACTACAACAGCAAGCAAGACCACCAGCACAAGCGGCACCACCACCAAACATGGGCATAGTGCAGAACCCACTCCCGGAGCACCAAAACCAAAACCAAGTTGCCCCTATCTTGACAAACAGCCAGTCTGAGGCTGACCGTAGGCAACAGTGGAGAATAGAGGACTCTTCCTCTCTTTATTCAACGGGTCATATTCCGAGTACCGCAGAACAACCACCAAGCCGCACCATCCACATACCCAGACCACAGCCCATTACCATCACCCCTCTACCGACACCCGCACCCAATAACCCATTACCACCACCTGCTTTCCTCAAGCCCATTACGCCCCACACTCCTACGCCTCCACCATATAACCCACCGCAAACCAATTACGTACCCCTTCTACCATCCAGACCGCTACTGCGCATACCATTTCCTACTTCACCCGCTACCATTACCACCTACCCAGACACCATCCAACCATCCAGACCGCTATTACGCGTACCATTTCCCACTTCATCCACTCCAATCACTTACCCATCCACCATCCAACCGTCTAAACCTTTAATCCGCACCACGCCACCACCACCTAACCCCACGCCATCACCTACATATCAACACCCCGCATCACCTACACCACCCGACTCTGCGATACTCAAAGTGTCACCCGGATCTTCCACGGTTGAGGAACACGCGCTCCGGAGTGGAAGAATTTTCAACAAAGTATTTCCTTAGTCAACAGTTAGAGACGGCCCATTACAGCCGACTGAGGAAGGACACAATGAAGAGAGTGCACCAGGCACTCAATATGATTTGTTGAAACATTTGGACCGAACACCGGCACGGATCTCCGTGCTTGAATTGATCAAAAGGTCGAAGAGTCACCAAGAAGCCTTGATGGAATATTTGTAGAAGGTGATGGTCAACGAGGACGTGCCGGTAGAAAAGATTGCAGCACTATTAGTTCCTCAGGGGGATCAGCCCTCCATTACATTTCACACATCGGAACTAGCACCGCCAGCAACCAGAAGCATGGCTCTGAGCATCACGGTCAACATCTGCAAGAAGGACGTGGATGCATGCCTAGTTGATACAGGGGCTTCAATCAATGTCTTACCTCCGAAGACCCTAGAGCTGTGCGGTGTGCCCAAGGAGAAATGGCTGCCTAGTCCCATCTCTGTGACAACATATGACAATTCTACCCGTTCCCCTCTGGGAATGGTTTATTTGAAAGTAGAGCTAGGCCCTGTAAGTCATGCTGAGGTCGAATTTCATATTCTAGAAATCGACCCTTCTATAAATGCCATTTTGGGTCGTCCTTATATAAAAACTCTTGAGGCGATTCCCTCCACGAATCACCAATGCCACAAATTCCCCTTCAAAGGACGAATTATTAAGGTGACGAGCATGCCGATCCTTGCTGCTGCTCATACTTTGAATGTTAAATCTATTGCTTTATCTGGCCGACAACCTTTTCTGTCGGTATTACAGGTTTACCATCCAGTGGCTGATCCTCTGAAAATTGCCACTATTTCTCCTTACCCGTTAAATGCCATAAAAAGGGGGAAGTGCATGAGTACTCCCGGATGGAGAATTATGATGAAAAATGGCTATCAGCCTGGGAGAGGTCTGGGCACACAATTACAAGGCAAGACCACTCCTATTAAAGATCACCGAGGAGCACCTGGAAGCGGCCTGGGCTATAGGCCAAGAAAACTGAAACAAGAAATCGTTCAGCAAGCAGAGAAAGAAGATGGTCAGAAAGTCTGGGAGACAATGTCTACACTGCCCAAGGAAGGCCGGGATCCCCTAACATGGACCTTGTATACACACTTTATAAAGGGGACCATAATTAGCCATGACAACACGGTGGTCATTACTTTGTGTTTTGACTTCCATGACATATATGGGAGAGACCTGGCTAGGCATTGCTCGGAACTACTTACGTACCAGTCCTTCGAGGCTCTGCGGCCTATGAAGAGGAGAAAATTCCATGATCATGAATGTGAATGGTACAGGTGGTTCGATCTGAGAGACCTCTACATTGCACTGAACAGATTGTTTCTAGATCCGGCAGAACCCAAGTGGCCGCCGCAGATTGATGAGCTGATTGAAAGTCCCGGTGCTATCTTTGACAAACGGATATTGCTGTCTGAAGAGACCGATGAAGGGGAGCCAGATGACCCCTATGAAGCTGGCTACACCACAGATTTGCTCTGGAGGGGGGCATATCCTTCTCGTGTCTTCATGCTCCATACTCTGTTTCGCACATTGCTCCTGACCCCGACTTGGTCGCGGGTCATTATTGAAGATATTCCACGGGCTCCGCCCGTTATGATTACTCTGTCCCCTCGGGACCTCATTCCACAACCTCCTCTCGATCTAGAGAGGATGTATGATTTGATCTGGGACATACTGTTGTATGATCCCCCTAACCCTCTGGCCTTGGTGCCATTTCCTCCATCTAATTCTCCTTCTATTTGTATTCATTCATGTTTTATGATTAACTCCTCGTTTGTCCAAAAAAAAACGCCAATTTTACAACAAATTCTTCCCAAATCCTCATTGAGGAAACCTCTTACTTGTCCGATCACACCCCATTGCGCGGTTCTTTCGGTCAAGATTCTCTCCTAGATTTACTCTGCCCCTCCCCTCGGGAGGATTCTTTTGTACTTCCACTTGTATCCCAGGATTTCCATCCTGCTTCATCTTCATTAGGTTATAATAGGGAGTTTAGTGAAGTTAGGCAGTCTAGTTCTAGGCAGGTTAGTCAGGTTAGGAAGTCTAGGAAGCCTAAGGGTAGGCGAATTCCAGATAGATACCTCTAGGACTTAGCTGATAGATGCTTTTCTTACTCTTTAATCCCTCAGTTTTTAGAAAATCCAATTCAGATGCTAGAAGATTGTATGGACGATGAGTCAGTCAATGATGGGTATGGGGTGTACGAGTTAGTGCATGAAAAAGACCCTATTATTAAAAATGAGGAAGATGACGAGGACGTGGCTGAGGCATATGCCAGTGGAGTGAAGAGATTCGATGAACCCTCAGCTGCCGTAGAAGAGCCGACCAAAGAAATCAATTTAGGGACTGAAGACGAACCTAAGGTTGTCCTCGTCAGCAAAAATCTTTCTACAGAGGATGAGAAGGCAATGGTACAAGTACTTATGGACTATAAGGACACTTTCGCCTGGAGTTATGAAGATATGCCAAGGTTTGACTCATCTTTAGTTGAACACAGGTTGACATTAAAGGAAGGAGCTAGCCCGGTCAAGCAGAAATTAAGGCAATTCTACCCACAAATGGCTCTAAAGATGAAGGAAGAGGTCGACAAATTGTATAAAGCCAAATTTATTAGAGTTGTCCTTTATCCACAATGGGTGGCCAACATAGTCCCGGTTATGAAGAAGGACGGGAAGGTCAGAATTTGCATTGACTTCCGCGATCTGAACCGGGCGTGCCCTAAAGATGATTTTCCATTGCCTCATATTGATGTACTCATTGATAATACCGCTGGCTATGAAACTTTATCGTTTATGGACGGATTTTCAGGGTACAACTAGATTAAGCTAGCAGAAGAAGATCAAGAGAAGACGTCATTCACTACACCTTGGGGAACATACTGTTATGTCGTCATGCCATTTGGATTGAAGAATGCTGGAGCCACTTATCAGAGGGCTATGATGGCGATATTTCATGACATGAGGCACATAGATTTGGAAGTGTATGTGGATGATTTATTGGTTAAATCTAAGACAAAGGCTGAGCACGCCAAAGTTTTGGCAAGGGTATTAGAGAGATCGAGAGAGTATCAGTTAAAGATGAACCTCAAGAAATGTGTAGTCAGAGTATCTTCAGGAAAATTACTTGAATTTATTGTTAGCAAACGGGGAATTGAGATCGATCCCAACAAGGCGAAGGCTATCAGAGAAATGCCACCTCCCAAAAACTTGAAAGAGTTAAGAGGATTAATCGGGAGGTTGCAATTTATTCGCCGTTTTGTCTCCCAGCACTCACAAAGGTGTAAGCCGTTTTATGAGCTTACCAGGCCGGGAGTCAAATTTGATTGGGACGATAAGTGTCAGGAGGCATTCGATGGATTAAAGAACTATTTAACAAGTCCTCCTGTTTTGAGACCACCATCTCCAGGCAAACCGTTAATACTTTACATTTCAGTCCTGGATGATGTAGTGGGGGCTGTCCTAGCACAAGAGGATGAAGAAGGAAAAGAGAGGGCAGCCTACTATCTCTCTAAACTTCTCAACCCCGCTGAACAGAGATATACAACGATGGAGAAAACATGTGCAGCATTGGTCTGGGTTGTGCAAAAATTAAAGCATTATTTTCTGGCCCATGAAGTCCATCTCATCGCTAGAATGAATCCGATCAAATTCCTTCTGGAGAAATCTGTTCTTACTGATAGGTTAGCGCGATGGCAAAGCTTTCTATCTCAATTCGATATCTCTTACATTCAGCAGAAAACGATCAAGGGCTATGCCATAGCAGAACATCTCGCTTATCATCCCCTTCCTCGTTTTGATCCAGTGCGATCAGAGTTTCCGGATGAGGAACTAATGTCAGTAAATCAAATCAGAGATGATATGTGGACTCTGCATTTTGACGGAGCTCTGAATTCTCATGGAAAGGGGATCGGTATCGTTCTGTTATCACCTGAAGGTGTCACAATTCCACAAGCCTTTCAGCTTGATTTTCCAGTCACTAACAATATAGCTGAATACGAGGCACTCCTTGCTGGCCTCGAGGCTGCTCATTTTCATGGTGCCACCAAACTCAGGATTGTGGGTGATAGCCAACTGATTCTTCGCCAAGTGCTAACCAAGTATCGAACCCTTGATCCCAAACTCAAGCCTTATCAAGAACTTACTTCTGCTTATTCAAAGCTTTTCACCAAATTGATCTTCGTCCATGTTCCTAGGAATCAGAACATCTTAGTTGACGCTCTAGCCTCACTTGCATCTTCTCTTGATTTTCCAATCAGCAAGCAATCCGAATCAATCATAGTTCATAGGCGCCTTTCACCCGCCGTGAAAGATCCTTCATTTCTTAGAACTAAGGAGAAGTTGCTGAAGAAGGTCAGAGACGGAGATATTGTTGAGAAAAGAGAAATCATGTTAATGGAGCTGTTAGAAGAGATGGATGATGAACAAAAGCCATGGTATTTTGAAATTGCCAAATATTGTGAAGATCAATCGTATCCTGAGGAAGCTACAACTGAGGAGAAGAGAGCTATCAGGAGAGTTGCTCAACGATACACCCTAGTTGGGGGAGCATTGTACAAGAGAGGTTTTGATCGAGTTCTTCTGAGATGTCTAGACGAAGATGAGCTTTGGAAGGTTATGGAAGGAGCTCATAGTGGAGTTTGTGGTGGCCATGTCAATGGACAAATGCTAGCAAAGAAGATCTTTAGACAAGGATTTTATTGGCCAACCATGGAAGAAGACTATGTAGGATATATCCGTAGGTGTGCTAAGTGCCAACTTCACGCCGACAAAATCTATTCCCCTGCATCTTCACTCCATCCTGTTTCTTTCCCATGGCCTTCCTCCATGTGGGCTTTCGACATTATTGGACCCCTTGGTAATCCAGATTCCGGCATCAAGCAAAAATCTTTCATTCTCACGGCAACGGAATACTTCACCAAGTGGGCAGAAGCTGAAGCGTACGTGGAGATCAAAGCATCAACCGTCTGCAAGTTCATCATGAAGAACATCATCACCCGATTTGGAATTCCAAGCACCATCGTCACTGACAACGGACCGCAGTTCGTGTCACAGGAATTGAAGGACCTCTGCAACAGGTATAGAATTGCATTGCGTCATTCCTCTCCTTATTATCCGCAAGGCAATGGCCAAGCAGAGGCAACTAATAAGACTTTGATAAAAATCTTCAAAAAGACGTGCAAATCTAACAAATTCGCAGACTGGCCAGAAAAATTGGTTGAGGCTCTATGGGCCTACCGAACTTCAATCCGCACGCCTACTGGGCAAACTCCTTATTCCTTAACGTTTGGAATGGAGGCGGTAGTTCCATACGAGATCCTTATACCGTCATTAATAGTACAATTGAATAAGGAATTCTCCATTGATGAACATCGTTCAACACTCCTTGCTCAATTGGAACTCTTAGACGAGAAAAGATGGTCAACTGCTAATCATGCAAAACTTTATCAAAATACACTAGCACGTTTTTTTCAAAAGAAAGTCATTGAACGTAAGTTCAAAGTCGGTGAAATGGTCGTCAAAAGGATTTTTGTAAAACCTGGTGGTCCGCGTTCTAAGCTCCAACCCAACTGGGAAGGACCTTATGTTGTATCGCACGCTTTTCCTGGTAATGCTTATCGTCTTGTTAATGCAGAAGGAGAAGAGCTAAATCATCCATGGAATGACTTACATCTTAAGAAATACTACCCTTAGGTTAAAGAGTCGATCAGCATGGTACAAAGACCAGTGGAATCAGAAAATTTATAAACTCAAATTTCCTTATCAGTCTGGATAATTTAACTTCAAACCCATTACTACACACATTGACACGTTTGATTCGTAAGTAACAAGAGATGCCAAGTCCTAAAGAATACCGAAAGCTTGACTAAAAGTGTAAAGTACAAATCATTCCTCTTTTTTTTAAAAAAAAAAAAAAAAATTCTGTTTTACACTCGGCCCATGATGTCGGAACGAGGCTTAGAATAGACTACCAAGAATACCCGCCATCTTAGTAGGAGGCCGTCATAAAAAATGGGGGAGATCCGTCCCGAAGAAAAGAATAGAAAAACAAAAGCAAAAGGCAAAATTCAAATGTCAAATCAGAAGGCCATTACATTACAAACGTTACATCAAGGCCATGAAATGAAACAAAAGGGAACGCAAGGTCGATAAATACCCTGGAAAGAAAATGACCGAACCCCAACGGATATTAGGGTAAGAAAGGAACATCTTTTTAGGTCTCCGGAACCTTCTCATGGGCTTTCTAAACTTATTATTCCTTTCTTTCTAAAGAGGTGTACTCCAAACTTAAGGAATGGCTTAGATTGACTGAGGGTCAAATCATCAAATGGGATCACGAATGGAAACACAAGTTCAAACACGATGGGTTTAGGTTAAATTGTTAAAGAACAATTTGGAAATTAAGTTAATAAATGAATATGATCTTTTGATCTGGGTACCATGCTGATCTTTTAGCCAAAAATCCAAAAAAATACATATGCCAAAAAAAAAAAAAAAAAATACATATGCCAAAAATAAAAAAAAATACATATGTCAAAAATAAAAAAAATACATATGCCAAAAATAAAAAAAAATACATATGTCAAAAATAAAAAAAAATACATATGCCAAAAATAAAAAAAAATACATATGTCAAAAATAAAAAAAAATACATATGCCAAAAATAAAAAAAAATACATATACATATGTCAAAATCCAAAAAAAAGTATATATTTCAAAACCTAAACAAAAATGAATATTTCAAAATAACAAAAATATTTCAATTAGCATTTGCTTATTGCATTTGGTGTGTCTCATTCTTTTTATTTTCAGTGAGCATCTGTCTGCTTGCATGTTGCATTTTGCTTAAGTTTGCTTATAGTTCAATTACCTTTATTAATAAAGGCTATGCCCCTTGACCATTTATTGAAGGAAAAAATTAATCGACCATTTATTTGGTCAGGCAAGGGGCTAAGCCTAAATAGATACTTAACCTGTTTGTTAAAGTGATGTACAGGATGTAAGACAAACACAGGAACATAAGATTGGAGCCCAAAAGTTTTATGTATATCATCAAAAGGTGTTTTGTACATGATACATAGAAGAAAAAGAAAATACATAAGCCTTCAAGGCTGGCTCTCCCCTCCGCCCTCATCAAGCTGGCTCTGGGCCTTGTCGGGCGCATCCGGTGCTGATCCTCGACTGGGAGGTGGAGGTGGCCCCATCGCGCTCGGCCCTGCTTGGTCGGAAGACATGGCGACACTGGCGGTAAAAGCACTCGTCAAACCACGCTCCTGGGCACGCTGTCGAGCTCGCTGATACCTCTCCTCCACCATCTTGCGCTCGTGCTCAGCTACCGACAAGCGACCCTGAAGACTCTCCAGTCGAAGGCGGTCGCGATCTCTCTCCTCGGTCACGACCTCCAAGCGAATCTGGAGACGTGCAAGATCTCCAGTGGAGAGACGGGCCACCTGCTCCTCCAACGCTCGGATCCGCGCAGCATCAGCTTCGGCACGAGCAGCTGTAGCACGGGAACGCTCCAGCTCCGCTTCAGTCCTCTGAAGGGCTTCCTGAAGCTCAGCGACTTGAAGAGAAGCCGTTGTTAGTCCAAGGCAATCAAGTAATCAAAATCAAATTCAGAAGTCAAAAGGAAAGAACTTACCCGAGCAACGCGATCCTCCTCTGCAAGAGAAGCTCGGTGGATAGCGGAAGCGAGCTGGCTCTGGAGGTCAGCCAGGGCAGCATCATAGGCCAAGGAAGTAGATGAGGAAGTTCCATGGGCAGGGGGAGCCGCCTGGGTATAGACGGCTCGCTGCACCGAGAGACAACCGTCAGTGTTAATCGCCAAAACAATTAATTAATTAAAACATGCTTTCATAAACATACATACATACCAGATCAAATAATTCTTTCTGGACCTGCTCTAATTGGGCCTCCGCGTCATGTAGGCGGGCCCGGAGGTCGATGATGACCGCGTCACGTGCATCCTGCATATCACACATACATACATTCATTCACAAACATAAATCAAGATAATAATAAAATTAAAGACGCATAAATGCATACTTACATCGAGTGGTCGGAGGAGCCGAAGTTGATCGGCGTAGTGGGCCCGGTATTGCTGGAGGTAGGCCTCGCTACTCTCCGCCCGTGACTCCACTCTGACACCCCGGCGATGCCAGTCTTCATATTGCTCCGGGAATTTTGCACGCCAGTCGGTGAGGGCTTGTTTACCCCTCATGCTCCTCCCGATGCCCTTCGGGACCTCCTCGTCTATCCATTCCTGGTGGAGGCCCAGGGTCCTCATCACGAGCCGGAGGCGGAGGGGCTCGAGCTCGTTCATGCAGTGCAGCCACATCTGCCTGCCGAACCTCCTCCTGCCAGCCGTCACCCACGGCTGACCCTCCTCGCCCATGCCCAAGTACGGGCGCCAAATCACCTGCATATAGGTTAAGTGCATTCATATAAATAACTTGCATTTAATGAATAAAAGATTGCATTTAATAAAATTAAACAAGTTAAAGACTCACCAATAGCTCGGGGGAATCAAGGAACTGACGGCGGAGGGCCGTCAACTGATGGTGCTGAGGAGCGGTGTCCACGATTGGCTGCCAACGGCAGGCCAATGGAACAGCGCTAGGTCTCGCAATCCTCGCTCTGCCGAGCGGGAAGTAATGATAGGTCCACACCTGCATTCATGGACATACAGGTTAGTAAAGCATCATTTCATTACATGGCATTGCATAAACAAATAATAAAACAATTAATACCTGGAGGAACGGCGAGAAGCCGCTGACGGTGGTCTCACGGTCCGGCGTGACCGTAAACAGATCGGCAAAGAGATGGGCCAGAAGGGCCGCACCCCATGCATACTCTCCTAAACTATCTAAGTCATCTAGCAAATACAAGAATCTACAATGAATGTGGTCGCCCTTCGTACCGAAGAGCAACCGACCAAAGAAAAAGACTAAAAAGACTATAAGCTGTCTATCTACCTCCTCCCCCTGACAAGGGTCGCTACAGTACACGGCGGAGGAAGACTCAGCTAGCCTATCCCTAAACTCCTCCCGGGTCTCGTTAGACCGACGCCGGAGCTCCTCTAATCCTAAGGCGGCCTCTACCTCCACCCTAGGGACCATCCTAGACTCTCTGCCTAGGCTGGACACCTCTATCCCTAACAGTGCTTCCGCCAATCCCTGGTAGTTGGGATAAGTCACCCCACTCACCGGTCGGCCCTCTACCCTGAGGCCAATAATCCTGGCCACATCCTCTAGGGTGGGGATCATATGTCCCCACGGCATTAGGAAAGCACGGCTTTCCGCATGCCACCTCTCCCGCAGCGCCTGCAGGAGGACCAAATCGAGCCAAAATGGCTCGATATCTAAGACTTCGCCGAATCCCATCCGGCGCAGGCGCGCCTTCTGGAAATCCGGGAGCCCCGGGTATGACCCTACTACTAAGTCCCATGAAATTATGGACCTCATCACTCCCTGCAAATAAATAAAAACATAAAAAAATAGGGTCAGTAATAAATAAAAACAGGAAAATCACTTCTATTTTGAAAGGCGTCAGCACCTATGGACGTCTTTTGAAACACGTCAACATGTCCTGGCGCAATTCATTTTCATTTTCTGCCTAATTAAAAATTCGGAATTTGGCCTTGAAAGACGTCAGCCCAGTGTGACGCCTTTTGAATGGCGTCACCTGGTTTGGACGCCTTTCAAGACCGGATTCCGGGTTCTTGAGAGAACCCCTTTCTCCCCCCTTTTTTTTTTTTTCACCCCATTCATTCCATAGGGAGCTTACCATGTGGAGGTCGCCATCCTCTTCCTCTTCCATGGCCACGGGCGCCGGAGGAGCTTTTTCTTCCTCCAAAAACGCCGCCGCCTCGGCGAGCGCCGCCGGCACCTCCTCGGGGGACTTCCTCCTCGTGCCTCCGCTGTCTTTTGGCCAAAGCCTTGACCTTCCTTGATCCCTCACCACGCTCCATAGTCAAGAGAGGGAGTTTTTGAGAGAAAGAGAGATGGCCGGAGTTGGATCGCCGGAGCCCGGAAAGCAAGGGAAGAGAGAGAAAGCTAGGGAAAAGTGAGGAAGAAAGGGGGCCTTCGCGGGTCTGTAAACAGAAAGGTAAAAGGCGTCGACCCAGGAAGACACGTTTTAGGACGCATAAGTTGAGGCGGCAAGAACAGCTGTTTGAAATAGATTGAAAGGCGTCCACAGTCGCTGACGCGTTTCAGGTTACCGCCAATTCTGCTCAGAGCCGTACGCAGCATGATGATGAAAGGCGTCTGAGCGTCAAGACGTTTTTTAGGAGATTAATCGCGGAATTAATGGCAGAATCCTGTAAAAAGTAGGAGAGAGAATTGAAAGGCGTCTTGTTTCGTAGACGCGATTTAAGGCTAAATCAGGGTTTTTGAGGATTAAATTGTATTTGTGAAATTGAATTATGGTTTAAAGGCATCTTTTTGAGTGAACGCGTTTTTGCATTAACAGAATCCGAACTGTCAAATTTTCAGAAAAAATCCAGTTTTTATTAAAGAAAAAATCATGGGCACATCATAGGAGGATAAGAAAGGTTTCAAGGTATGAAAAATAGTTCTTTATTCAAGGAAATCTTTTATTACATCATAAAAAAAGGAAAAAGAGAAAGAGGACATTTAAGGAAGAATTTCATGAAGACCTTTGAGGTATGGAAATTTCAATCCTCTATCTCTATCTTTAGAGGATTTTACACGGTAACTGAAACCAAGGTTCCACAAAGTAGTGATGATTTCTATAGCTTCATAATCTTCGTCGGATTCCAAGGCACGCTTTTTGATCGGGGATGTAAAGGAGAACTCAGGAAATTCACGACGGCCCAAGCTAAGCTGAGTAAGGCACCGATGAGGGTTGTATAACACGAACTCGGTGGCTCCAATCAACTTGAGATCCGCTCCCGCTGTGCGGCGCACCCAAACAGGTTTTCCAACAAGAGCGAGTGGAGACGAGTCAAATATGTCGGATGTCATAAGCTTCAGATACTCTCTCCAATCGGCTCGGGTCTTGAGTTTTGGAACCTTGTTGACCACGTGCTTGTTGAACTTTACAATGTTGGCAATGCAGTGGATCGGACTATTCAAGAAAATTTGAGATGGTCTTGGAGGCATCTTCTTGCAGTACTCAAACTTGAAGTGAAGTTCAACCCATAAGGCAAAGAGTAACATGCACCCATAGGGAGGACGACCCACAGATGCCGCAGAAAGCCCGCTGTAAAGGTATGCCAAGAGTGCAGTGCTAATGGATTTACCTTCGAAGATCGCGCAGATAGCACTGACCTGGTCATCTTCCCAGATGTTGTCCTGCGCAAGGAAGAACAAGGCACCGGCAAGCCATGTGACGAAAGCTTTCGTCACATCCTCCGCTTCATCCTCCCTTAGATCATCGATCTCATATAGAGTCCACTCAGCAAGTTTTGCAAGATTGATTCCCTTTTTGGTAAGGCATCCTTTAGCCTCTGAAGGATCCTTCATAATTGATGTCAACAATTGTTGACCGGTGATTCTCTCTCTTGTTAAAGCCATCTTATCTTTGGTCTTTGGGAGACCCAATAAAAGCTCCGCCTCCTCCAAAAGGATCGTGCACTCGAAGTCTTGGAAGAAGAACGTATGAGTTTGGGGATGCCACCACTCGATCAAGGCACCCATAGCCGCCCAATCTACGTTCGCACTCTTGTAATGTTTGGCAAGCACCACTAATCCTTGAAGATTCCACTTGGATATGTAAACTTGCATGGAAAGCTTAACACTTTTTGCAAGTTTACGAATCCAAGGGAGAGAGGTAAACTTTCTTGGGCCGGGAAACATGGGATAATTCTGGAAACGAAAGGAAGAACATGAAGAACAAGAGAAGGACATGAAGAACAAGAACAAGAATTGAAGGGAAGTTGATTTAACTTACTTGAAGATTGGGATCTGTTCCGTTGAAGTGATTCTCCACGTCGGAGATCTTCTCTAGCGACATCTTCATCCTCTTGTTTGAAGAATCCATCCTCTTTTTCGGAGTTCTTCCTTCTTGAAGCTTGGACACCTTGGAAACTTTGAAGAAACCTTGAAACTTTGGAAGAAAACTCAACCTTGGATCTTTGGATTATGGTAGGATTGCTTGGGAACAATCTAAGGATGTTTATATAGAAGGAATTGTGATCCTAGGAAGACTTTTTCGGATTGGAAAAGGAGTGTGCATTGGTAGAGTTGGAATCCGAGTAGAGAACAACAAGAAACCTGTTTCTGTAAGTAAAAGGCGTCGAGGAGAACCGTCGCGTTTCAATGTTGAATGGCGTCTGCGCGACACGACGCGTTTTAGCTTTTCTGTGATTTACCCGAAATTTTGTGGTTTTGATGCTTAAATTGAATATTTGTTTGGAATTATTAATAATTTTGATTGCAGGAAATTCAAGAAAACCTGAGTAAAGCTGGAGATATCAAGAATATCCCACTGTGGGAGTCAAGAAGTCCTGACCGTGGCTAAAAAGACGGTTATTTCTACCCTTGTATTATTCCTTGTAATTCATTTGCATTATTATATGTTAAATATTTACTAGATTATATCAAGGACCTTGTGGTTTTGATGAAATTGGAATTTGAGTTCCCCTACAACAAAAACAGTGATAATTCTAGAGGATTTTTAATCGCACGGATAAGCCGTTGGATTGTTAATTAGTGGGGATGATGGTTCCACTTTTGTGAAACGGTGCGTGGATAAACGAGCTTCGGCTTAGCACTGGATTACAAGAATTGATATCTTGACTCATTAATGACAATTTAACAATATTATCCTTGATTAATTTATATTTTATTTGACTTTATATTTTTCTTTTAGCCCAGCATGCATCATATAAGACTTTGAAATCATTGTGATAAGGATTAATTACTGATTAAGTTTCAGGCCATTAATCAAACAATTTCAACATGATATGAAATATTCCATTCTGAATTGAGTATCTTGATTATCTTTGAGGCTCGCTTGAAGATATCCTTGGAATTCTATCCTTTCTTGGATTCTTTATCCAATATTTCTTGTTTTATTTTAAGATCCATCATGGCTGTAGCACGTCCACATTGGCTGGCAAACGCTCCCCATGATGAAACCTGCAGTGTCTACGACCTGGGGTACTTCTCACTCCGAGGAAGTTGATCGACTTTATTTTATTTCCTTGTCTACCTCATCCAGACAGGATTGATTCTATTGATTTCTTTGAGCTATCTTCATTGATGATTTTGAGAAAAATTCCAATCATGTGATGTTAAGAGCGTGTCTCATCACACCTTGGCATCACCTTTTCAGTACATTTCATTTCATTTCACTCCCTTACAAAGACGATGCCAAGGTGAGGCAGCTGTAGACACGCTAATTTTGACATCATTTCAAGTAAATTTCATATCATATAATAATGCCTCAGAATGGTCTGATATTTAATCATTGATTAATTTTTATTGATCTTTTTGAGTGTCAGGTTTGACAGACATGTTTAAGTTAATCAATTAAATTGATTTTAACTCAAAATATCAATTAAAATATGAAGAAGTCTAAAAGACGTCTACATGTGTGGACGCCATTTAGAGTTTATTCTTATTTTAGCGATTAAATTTAAATTTTAATCAATTGATTAATTAGCTAAACGGCGTCTTTCAGATACGACGCGTTTTAGGTTTCCTAGGTTATTTCTACTTCTCTTCCGGATGTTTATCCTTATCTTAATTAGTGTAAAAGACGTCTATACATGTAGACGCGTTTTATCTAATACATATAAAGATAAGTTTTCTCGGATGTTTATCCTTATCTTAATTAATCTGAAAGACGTCATCCATTATGGACGCGTTTTAGATAATTACAGATAAAGATAAATTAATATGTATTTATCTGTTGGTTAAGATGGATAAATCCAAGCTTTTCCATGTAAATCCGCGGACGCAGAAGAAGTCTATAAATACCCTCCTTTTGAATGGGGTGATAATAATAATGAATGAGTGATCAGTTAATGCTGAGCGTTAGTGATTGAAGATCGAAGCAACGACGTCCAAACACCGAAGCGCTGCTGTTTCCAGAAGTCGACGTCCATTCTTCATCTAATTCAAGGCTTCATCCGTTTGGCATAAGTTTTTCAATTCGTTTCTTCACATTCATATCTTCATTAATCTTGCATTCTTCATCATCAGTCCATGCAACACACAACACTAGCATTCTTTTCAAAACCGATTTGATTAAGGGGTTTCAAAAGTCATCAAAACAAGTAAGTTTGCTGTTTAGTTGCATGTTTAAAACTACGATTAGAATGGATACTGCTTTTGCTTAAGTTTTCATCATTGTTTCTTCATTCTTCTTTCTATTTCTTACAAGCTGCAAAAAGAGGAATAAAAAAGGAAGGAAAACAAGCAAATCAAAGAATTCTGGACGATCCTCAAATTCAACCTCAACAGCAAGAACAAAAGAAAAAGAAGGGCTCTCTTTCTTCAGCCGGCTGAAGGAGGGGGAATCAAGGACTCAATATCTTCCGCGTTTAAACATGTAGGCGATCAAACCTTCTTTTGGAACTTTTAAGTTAAAAGTTTCTGGCGATCACTTCACGTAGTTTCTTTTTAATAGGTTTATTTTGCACTTAAATAATATAGATTTTTCATGATAATCACACAATCATTCTAAGCACTCACAGTACACAAACCTTGTGTTATCTTCACTTTCACAATCATATGCTCAGTTCGTTAATTTTAACATGAACAAGATCCATGTCACCTTAGCTGAACTACTGAACATGTTAAAGACTGCTGAAGGGAACCTTGTGAAGGATAAATCCCAAGTCCCCATGGTTGGTAAGACCAACAGAAAAAGACTTGCAGTCCAGAACAAGGTTCAGAGGAAGGCAAAGGTTGTCAAGAAAGACAAAGGTAAAAGTGCTGAGAAAGGTGATTGCTTCTACTGTCACCAAAAGGGACACTGAAAGAGGAATTGCAAAGAATACCTCAAGGACAAGGCTCAAGGAACTGAGAAGCAGTAGGACGCTTCAGGTATCTATATGATAGATGTAAACTTGTCAATAAGAGATTGTACATCATGGGTATTAGATACTGGATGTGTATCTCATATCTGCAATTCTGTGCAGGCACTGACAAGAAGACGTAAGTTGAGAACCGGCGAGGTGGAGCTGAGGCTAGGTAACGGCGCAAGAGTTGCGGCGATCGCTGTGGGGACAGTGAAGCTCAAGCTACCATCTGGAGACACATTTTTGTTAGATGAATGTTATTATGTACCTAGCATAATAAGGAACATCATTTCTATTTCATGTTTAGATAGAATTGGATACAATTTAAATTTTGGGAACAATAGTTGTTCAATTTATTTTGGAAATAAATTAATAGCTTCTGCGATATTATCCAATAGTTTGTATCTATTAAATGTGTCTCATGATAATTTACACATCGGTTCTTCAATTAAAAGAAGTAAGTATGAAATGAACAAAGCCTACTTGTGGCATTGTAGGCTTGGACACATTGGTGAAAATAGACTCCAAAGGATGCATAAAGATGGATACTTGGATCTATTTGATTATGAATCATATGCAACCTGTGAGTCATGTTTAATGGGTAAAATGGCTAAGTCTCCATTTAGTGGAACTGGAGAACGAGCCAAAGACATATTAGAACTCATACATTCAGATGTATATGGTCCTATGTCTACCCAAGCCATTGGTGGTTTCTCATACTTCATTACATTCACTGATGATTACTCAAGGTTTGGATACATATACTTATTGAAGTATAAATCTGAAGCCTTTGAGAAATTCAGAGAATTTAAGAATGAAGTAGAAGAACAAACATGAAAGAGTATAAAAACCATCCGATCCGATCGGGGTGGTGAATACTTGAGTACAAAGTTCATTAAATACTTAAAGGATAATGGTATCCTTTCTCAGCTTACACCTCCTTATACACCTCAGATGAATGGTGTATCAGAAAGGAGAAATCGCACATTAATGGAAATGGTGCCCATGATGAGCATGTCCAAATTACCAGTGTCCTTATGGGGATATGCACTTAGCTCATCTATGTATATTCTGAACAAGGTACCCAACAAATCTGTTGAAACCACTCCATATGAGATATGGAATGGAAGGAAAGCAGACCTTAAACATGTTAAAGTCTGGGGATGTCCTGCTCATGTTAAAAGACATGACACAGATAAGCTGGAATCCAGAACTGACAAATGCAGATTTATGGGATATCCAAAGGAAACTTATGGATATTAGTTTTATCATCCTGGCAAACAAAATGTGTTTGTGGCCAGGAGAGCTATCTTTCTGGAAGAAGATTATATTCTCCAGAAGGACAGTGGGAGTAAAGTAATTCTGGAAGAAATTCCAGACCCACAAACTGGTAATGGTTCATCAGATGAACCATCAGTTTCTGAACCTGTTCAAAATGATACACAGGAACCTCGTAGGTCTGAAAGAGTACCTAAACCACCAGAAAGATATGTGGGACATATTAATTTGGATGGTTTAAGGATACTCTATAATGAGGATGATGATCCTAAGACTTACCAGGAGGCCATTGAAAGTCCGGAGGCCGGGAAATGGCGGGAAGCCATGAATTCTGAAATACAGTCTATGTACATCAACCAAGTTTGGAACTTGGAAGATTCCGATGGTATAGTACCTATCGGCTGCAAATAGATCTTTAAAAGAAAGATCGGTGCAGATGGACGTATTGAGACTTGTAAAGCAAGATTAGTGGCGAAAGGCTATCGTCAAAGACAAGGTGTTGACTATGACGAAACCTTTTCACCCGTTGCTATGATTAAGTCTATCAGAATTCTTATCGCCATTGCTACCTACCATGATTATGAAATATGGCGGATGGATGTGAAGACTGCCTTCCTCAATGGAAACCTTGAGGAGGAGGTGTATATGATACAACCAGAAAGATTCACATCCAAAGAATCTCCAGACATGGTATGCAAGTTGCAAAGGTCTATTTATGGACTGAAGCAAGCTTCCCGAAGCTGGAACATAAGATTTGATGAGGCAATCGAATCTTATGGCTTCATTAAGAATGAAGATGAGCCCTGTATATACAAGAAAAACAGTGGGAGCGCAATCACATTTCTGATTCTTTATGTTGACGACATCCTATTCATTGGGAATTATGTCATCAGTAAAGATATGGCTGTCAAAGAACTTTTCTATGAAGGATTTGGGAGAAGCATCTTACGTATTAGGAATATGGATCTATAGAGATAGATCAAAGAAGATGCTAGCTTTAACCCAATCCATGTACATAAAAATCATTGTTAAAATGTTTGGCATGGAAAATTCCAAGAGATGTCTCATACCGATGAGACATGGAATTTCACTCTCTAAAGGTCAGTCTCCCAAGACACCTGAAGAGAGGGCTGTGATGGATAAAGTCCCCTATGCTTCTGTCATAGGGTCCATCATGTATGCCATGCTATGTGCCAGACCTGATGTAGCATATGCTCTAAGTGTTACGAGCAGACATCAGGCATATCCAGGTGATGAACACTTGAAGGCTGTGAAATGCATCCTTAAGTACTTGAGAAGGACTAAGGATCTATTTCTAGTCTATGGAGGAGGAGACTTAAAGCTGCAAGGATACACTGACTCGAGTTTTCAGGCTGATCCTATAACGACCTGCCACCCTATAATCGGGGATCCGATTACTAAATGGGTACCGAATCATTAATTTGGAGCCAAACCAGAACCCTATAATCGGGGTACCGATTACTAAATGGCAACACTCTCCTCGTTAAGCCTGCCTAGAACCCTCACCTAAAAATCGCAGGGGTGAGTCTCAACGAAAAGACAAAGTAGGGATCCTTCGATCCCCACCGCCCACTCACGCACCCACAAGTGCAGCAACACAGATATAGGTAGAATAAGCAGGTAAAGCTGTAACACAATTTTAAATTTCGATATAAAACACATGCATTCGAAATGTAACATGCACAACTCTGAAATCATTCTACCAGGGAGCCTACAACCAGCATCTCGGCAAAACACACCAACCACACAGCCGAACGCGGGAAACACCGACCCGCTGAGACCAAACAGTAACCCCTCGGATAGCACGCTAGCTACTCCGGCCAAACTGGCTCTAGGTGGTTCCTGCTTCCCCCAGCACGAGTGACACTCCACAGGTACCGCTCCTACACCGGTACTAGCTAACCCCGGGGTACACCAGGTGACCCTCTCTCTAGGCGTCACCCCACCACTCCCACACCGGCGTTGTGTCCGTCCCACACCTGTTAGTTTAGGTGGCCTACAAGCCAATCTAACAATGTAAATCTCGTTCATTATTAATAAAATGGCATAATATTCATTATGTGTAAATCGCATTAATTATCGTTTCATAACGAAGTCCGTGAATATGTGCTATGGTGATCAGATTATGATGAGATCATACTAATGAGACTGATCACTTAAACACACATATTCTTAATCGTTCCTAGTTAGAGGATATCCGAGAAGGACATCGGATATCCGGTTAGACTAGTACAGATTACTCCTGCTCATATGATGAGAGTGACAGGTCTCATAAGTCACTTGTGTGGAGACACTAAGGCGAATCTGTAGGTGCTCATTGGAGAATGAGTTCACTGAACTGATCCGACTGAATCGCTGGATGGTATTGTACCTCACTGTCAACCAGCTTGATTCTATTGTCGCAATTGCGTGGATGGTCCTCGGACCTGAGACACCAAGGACACCTTGGCGGTGGACTTCTGTGCTTTGACCTTGGTTTACGAATCTCTAGTCACGGGATTCTAATACGCCAAGGATTGGGTACAGCGGAATACCATCGAAGGGAATTGTGTGTCAATAAGGAATCATTTGCTCTCGGTACTTAGAGAGAGAATGCTCTAGGAAGGATGCGCAAAAGTCCCTGGCCAGGGCGGACGATAATATCGGAAAAGGAGTTTTCTGATATTTATCAGCGGCATCCAATCCAAGTGAGTCGACCGGTTAGGGTTTGACAGCTCGCCATACCCTGAGTTGACTCGAGAGCATTGTACGAATGAAGGATTATATCCACGCGGTAACTGTCGACGGAAAGGTTCCAAGAGTGGGTTACTTAACCCCAAATACCTTCCGGGTTCACGCGGTGTTGCTTGGCACCCAACGTGATCGGAGGCCCGGTCGAATTCGATGTGCGACATCAATTCGATTGATTAATTGATTAATAAAGGGTTATTAATTGATTAATAAAGCCAGTGAGGAGTCACTGGGCTTGTTGGGCCATTAACTGGACTGGTACTTGGGCCTAGAGGGTCACACGCAAATGATTCTCAAGGCGATGGATAAATAAGTGAGTTTTATACAAACCGGGGGTTTTTATGAAAAACCGCGCGGTTAGTATAAAATATAGCGAACGGGCTGAGCAGGCCAAGCTGCTGCTAACCCTAGCCGCCCCTCCTCAGTTTCTGTCTTTCTCTGACGCCCAGGCAGATCCAGATCTGCTCCGCCGCTTCTCCGAATCCCGTTGACGGGAAATCGTCCGCGCACTGCGGCGATCATTGCGGCGACCGGCGGGGGCTTCGTGGGCTGCGAAAAACTACGAACTCGAGGATATCCGTCGCGGGGAGGATCGCGTGGACTTCGCTAAAGGCCGGGCGTTTGCGCCGCTTGCGGTGTCACACCGACGGAACCGAACGGCTGCGGATTCGAATCCGCACACGGTGAGAACTTCGATAATCTGATTATCGTATTTTAGATTTCGAAACGGGAACGGATCGCTGTAAATAATTTTGTTTTCCGCTGCATGAGCGATCCGGAGAAACCGAGAAAACCCAACAGTGGTATCAGAGCCCGGTTCCACTGTTTCTCGTCCAGTTTTGGTTTCCGAAATTAATTTTTCTGTGTATTATTCCATGCGTCAGTTCGATCTTTTTGCAGGATCCATGTTCATGAGATGAACACTAATGTTAAAATAATTTGATTATTTTTATTTCTGCAAATTTTTCAAAATTTTTTTTGGGTTCTTTGTGTTCTTCGTGAGACGAAGAATAGTGCAGTTCGGAGGCTTCCATCGGATGTCCCCATGTGATGGGGAGGTGACCAAGAATCCTGGTATGACGAGGGACCTCCCAGTCATCGCTCACACCTGTGACCGGGGCCGGAGAAGCTGTGAGGGGCGGTTGCAGGCGGCCGGTTGGAAAGAATACCCAGTTTTTCCCCCATCTCAAACCCTGAAATCCACCCCATATAGAGGCTCGGGTAGCCTGTTTGGCCACCGCCGGCGGCCCTGCCGGCGCCGGGCACGTCGCTGGCGCCGGGGGCACCGCCGGCCGGGGCCTGTGCCGCCGGTAGGGGCCGGGCGGCGCCGCTGCAGCACCATCCCCACCTGCAACTGTTGCAGGTTAGGGCTGAAGGGTTTCGAGTGGAAGGGGACGGGCGGTTCGGGCTTGGGCCGGCCGGTCAGGTCCCGGTTGGACCGGGCTCGAGGCAGGCACGAGCCAGGTGCGCCTGGCTCGGGCCCAGGCGCACCTGGCTCGAACCCAGGCCCTATAGGGCCCGAGCCAGCTGGGTTTTAAGGGCTGGGCCCTTTTACTTTCAAACCCAAACCCCAAATTAAACCCTTATGCCTTGTTAATTAAATTAAAATTGGACTTAATTTAAATTTTAAAATTGTTTAAAATTTTGAATTATTGTTCAATTTTATTTAATTAACTCTTTTATGATTTTGAATCATATTAAACCCCTTTATTCATTGTTGGCCCATTTAATGAAAATAAAATTAGATTTTAATTTAAATCAAAATCTGTTTTGAAAAATTTAATTATTATTTAGTTTTATTAAATTGGACTTTAATGATTTTAGAATCATTATAATTAACAATTGTTGTTAGTCGATTAAAGTTAGTTATTAATTTAAGTGTTAAATTGATAGTTAACTTTAATTAGCTAATTTAAATGTTAAATTAGTACTTATCAGTTAATTAGAGTTAATTGTTAATTTTAAGTGTTAAGATTAATGATTAATTTTAAGTTAACTAATCTAAGTGTTAGATGAAAATTATTAATTAATTAGTGTTGATTAATAATTTAAATGTTAAATTACTAATTAACATTAATTAACTAATCTAAAAGTTAGATTAGTAGTTAATTAATAATTAGAGTTAATTAATAATTTAAGTGTTAAATTGTTAATTAACTTTGATGGATTAATCTAAGAGTTAGATTAGTCTTTAAATAGTCTAATTGTTAGATTATTAAGGGGGTTTAATCTAAGTGTTAGATTATTAGAAATGTTCTAATTTGCATGGAATAAGCTGGAATTATTAATTCGGAGTGTGTGCGCATGTGATGTGTGTTTATTGCTTTTAAATTTAGATTTAATTACATGTTAAGTTAATAAAATGAGTTTTCGAAATTTAAATACCAATTTTGATTGGATCCCAGTTTTTTGAAAGCCAAAACTTATCTATTTTGAAAACTCATTTGTTTTAGCCATGTGATGCGCTGAATCATGTGTGGAATGTTTAAAACACACCGTGGTCATGGATATGCACTTAATTTATTATTCATGTGATGAATGGATTGTGTGGATCGTGGATGTATGATGTTTATTAATTGTTAATAAATAGAGGTCTGCGCACCTCTCCCTCTCATACTCCAATGTATTTCTACTTCCCTCTCTCTCTTGTACTCGCCATAAGGCCTTCTTCAATTTACTTGTAAATTCTAGAATTTATTGTAATCTGATCGAGGCAACCGAGGAAGGAGCGAGGACGATCCACAGATGCAACCAGGAAGGCGAATAGATGGAGATCTCTTGCCTATGTGATTGCAGGATGTCTAATGTAAATATTATGATTAGATTGTGTGTGCGTTTGACTGTTGGCTCCAGTCAAACCCACTGTGCTATCTATGACCACACTAATGACATGTATGAGATACATTATTTTTCTTTTGATTATGAATCAAAGCAGGTTATAGTATTTAGTAAATATATACGATATATCTATATACTATCACCTAAGAGAGACCAAGATAAAAGTTATCTAAATACCCTCAGATCAACTCTAAGCCGTAACGTGAGTAGTTAAGAACTTACCGCGTGGTCCACCATCGTTATAGTCATAGGATTCGAATCACTTTAGGCAGGTTTGTTGTGCTATCCACAAGGCCTGCTTAATTGGGAGGAGAAACTGTGGCTATGGCATTAGATGCCTATAGATCGGAGTAGAGGAACCATGTAGCTTTGTTGTGCTATCCACAAGGGCTGCATGCAAATCTATGCTCGTCGCGTAATGATGGTTAGCTTAGACCAGAATTAGTGGTTTGTTGTGCTATGCACAAGGCCATTAAATCTCTGGGGACCGAAGCCATGATCAGATATTGCAAGGAGTTGCAAGTCCCATGAGTTGGGTGCTCTCTGATTGTATTACAGTTTGTTGTGCTATCCACAAGGCTGTAGTGCAAGTCATTGAGATTCTGATCCCCACTAGGAGACTGTCGGCGTCTCCCGTTCTGTATAACTGAGGGTTATACAGTCCGTCGAAAATTAGTGGGAGTTAAACTTGAACAAAAGACCATGTCTTGTTTTAAATTTTAATAATTGAACATCTGCTAAATAGATTTTACTTATCTCCTGTAGGAAATTATGTTGTCGAATAACCCACTCCGTGGCATACTTGATGCCCTTTTGACTTACCTGATCTACTCGGATTGGTTCAGAAACCTAAAGAATGTCTTCAGATCTGAGCACATTGACTTTGTCCTTGGAGCTGATCCTCTTGCTGAATCGGCATTGGATGCCCCTGAAGCAGGGATGATAGCTAACGATAAAGGATCGAAGGACAAAGGTAAAAGAGTAGTGAAGGGTGACTGCTTCTACTATAAGCAGTATGGTCACTGGAAAAGGAACTGCAAGGAGTTCCTTCATGATAAAGCTCATGGAAGAGTGAAGCTGTCTGAAGCTTCAGATATCTATATGATAGATATCAACTTGTCGGTTAGAGATTCCACATCTTGGGTATTGGATACCGGATGTGCTTCTCATATCTGTCATGATGTGCAGATGCTGACAAGTAAGCGCAAGCTAAGACAAGGTGAGGTGGAATTGAGGCTAGGAAACGGCGCAAAAGTTGCGGCGATTGCTGTTGGGACAGCAAACCTCAGGCTTCCATCGGGAGACACCTTACTATTGGCAGATTGTTATTATGTTCCTAGCATAATAAAGAACATCATATCAATATCTTTTTTGGACAAGATAGGATATAGGTTGACAATTGAGAATAGAAGTTGTTCGATTTATTATGGTAATAAATCAATAGCTTCGGCATCTTTAGTCAACAGTCTATATCTATTAGATGTTTCTCATTACAATCTTCAGATTGATAATGCTCTTAAGAAGAACAAGAATTGTGTGAACCAGGCCTACATGTGGCATTGTAGACTTGGGCACATTGGCGAAAGCATGTTGCAAAAGTTGAAACAGCATAGTTACTTAACAGCATTCGATTATGAATCGTTTGCAACATGCGAATCCTGCCTTATGGGAAAGATGGCAAAATCTCCATTTAGTGGACATGGAGAACGTGCCAAGGACATTCTGGAACTAATACATTCGGATGTATGTGGTCTAATGTCCACCCAAGCCAAAGGTGGCTTTTCATACTTCATCACATTCACCGATGACTTCTCAAGATTCGGCTATGTGTACTTAATGAAGTACAAGTCGGAAGCATTTGAGAAGTTCAAGGAGTTCAAGAATGAGGTAGAGAAGCAGTTAGGAAAGAGTATTAAAGCTCTTCGATCAGATCGAGGAGGAGAATACTTGAGTACTAATTTCACACAATTCTTAAAGGATAATGGTATCCTCTCTCAGCTGACCCCTCCATATACACCACAGAGGAATGGTGTATCAGAAAGGAGGAATCACATCTTGTTGGACATGGTGCGATCCATGATGAGCTTTTTGGGATTACCATTGTCTCTCTGAGAGTATGCTCTAGAGTCAGCAGCATACCTACTGAACAGAGTACCCAGCAAGTCTGTGGCCTTTACTCCATATGAGATATGGAAAGGCAGGAAACCAGAATTTAAACATGTTAAAGTCTGGGGTTGTCCTGCTCATGTAAAGAGGCATGATCCAGACAAGTTGGAATCACGAACTGATAAATGTAGGTTTGTGGGATATCCAAAGGAAACCTTTGGATACTATTTTTTCCATCCTGGTGAACAAAAGGTGTTTGTCGCCAAGAAAGCTATCTTCCTGGAAGAGGAATACCTTATCCAGGAGAACACTGGGAGTAAAATAGTACTGGAATAGGTTTCAGAACCCCAAACAGCTGCATTATCATCAGATGAGATATCAGTTCCTGAATCTGTTCAGGTACACACAGATGAGCCTCGTAGATCTGGTAGAGTACCTAGACTACCCAAACGATATGTAGGACTTATCGTTGAAGGTGAGTCTAAGGTACAATATAATGAGGATGATGATCCTAAAACCTACCAGGAGGCCATAGAAGGCCCAGAAGCCGGAAAATGGCGAGAAGCCATGAACTCAGAAATCCAATCAATGTACACCAACCAAGTTTGGAACTTGGAGGGCTTGCTCGAGGGTATTGTACCCATCGGTTGCAAGTGGATCTTTAAGAGAAAGATCGGTGCTGATGGACGGATCGACACTTATAAGGCAAGATTGGTGGCAAAGGGATATCGTCAAAGGCAAGGAATTGACTATGACGAGACTTTCTCACCAGTTGCCCTGATAAAGTCGATCAGAGTTTTACTCGCCATTGCTGCACATTTTGATTATGAAATCTGGCAGATGGATGTGAAGACTGCCTTCCTCAATGGTAACCTTGAGGAGAAGGTGTATATGATACAACCCGAAGGTTTCACATCCAAAGAATCTCCAGATAAAGTGTGCAAGCTTCAGAGGTCCATTTATGGACTGAAGCAGGCTTCCCGGAGCTGGAACATAAGATTTGACGAGGCTGTCAAGTCTTATGACTTCATTAAGAATGAAGATGAGCCTTGTGTGTACAAGAAGACCAGTGGGAGTGCAGTCACTTTTCTAGTTCTTTACATAGATGACATACTACTCATTGGGAATGATGTAGCTATGATGTCATCAGTAAAGATCTGGCTGTCGAAAAACTTCTCCATGAAGGATTTGGGAGAAGCATCCTACGTATTAGGAATACGGATCTATAGAGATAGATCAAAGAGGATGCTTGGAATGACCCAATCCTTGTACATAGATACCATAGTCAAAAGGTTTGGCATGGAAAATTCCAAAAGAGGTTTCATACCGATGAGATATGGAATTAATCTCTCAAAGGAGCAGTATCCTAAGACTCCTGATGAGAGGGCATTCATGGATAGAATACCCTATGCCTCTGCCATAGGATCTATCATGTATGCCATGCTATGTACACGGCCTGATGTTGCATTTGCTCTAAGTGTTACGAGCAGATTTCAGGCTGATCCAGGCGAAGAGCACTGGAAGGCAATGAAATGCATCCTTAAGTACTTGAGAAGAACTAAGGATATGTTTCTTGTCTATGGAGGATGTGACTTGAAACCACGAGGCTTTACTGACTCGAGTTTCCAGTCAAATCCAGACGATAGCAAGTCTACATCTGGATTTGTGTTTACATTGAACGGAGGGGCAGTGTGCTGGAAGAGTTCCAAGCAAGTAACCACTGCAGATTCGACGACTGAAGCTGAGTACATCGCTGCAGCTGAAGCCGCCAAGGAAGCAGTGTGGTTGAAGAAATTCATCACCGACCTCGGCGTAGTTCCCAGCATCTCTGAGCCTGTTCCACTGTTGTGCGACAACAATGGAGCGATTGCGCAAGCGAAAGAGCCACGGTCTCATCAGAAATCGAAGCATATTCTGAGGCGCTTTCACCTTATCAGAGAGATCATATCCAGAGGAGATGTAGTAGTGGAAAGAGTTCCATCCGTCGACAATGTAGCAGATCCACTAACAAAGCCGTTGGCTCAAATTGTGTTTGAGCGTCACCTAGAGTCTATGGGCTTATTGTATAAAGGTGATCGGCTTTAGTCCAAGTGGGAGATTGTTAGTTTAGGTGGCCTACAAGCCAATCTAACAATGTAAATCTCGTTCATTATTAATAAAATGGCATAATATTCATTATGTGTAAATCGCGTTAATTATCGTTTCATAATGAAGTCCGTGAATATGTGCTATGGTGATCAGATTATGATGAGATCATACTAATGAGACTGATCACTTAAACACACATATTCTTAATCGTTCCTAGTCGGAGGATATCCGAGAAGGACATCGGATATCCGGTTAGACTAGTACAGATTACTCCTGCTCATATGATGAGGGTGACTGGTCTCATAAGTCACTTGTGTGGAGACACTAAGGCGAATCTGTAGGTGCTCATTGGAGAATGAGTTCACTGAACTGATCCGACTGAATCGCTGGATGGTATTGTACCTCACTGTCAACCAGCTTGATTCTATTATCGCAGTTGCGTGGATGGTCCTCGGACCTGAGACACCAAGGACACCTTGGCGGTGGACTTCTGTGCTTTGACCTTGGTTTACGAATCTCTAGTCACGGGATTCTAATACGCCAAGGATTGGGTACAGCGGAATACCGTCGAAGGGAATTGTGTGTCAATAAGGAATCATTTGCTCTCGGTACTTAGAGAGGGAATGCTCTAGGAAGGATGCGCAAAAGTCCCTGGCCAGGGTGGACGATAATATCGGAAAAGGAGTTTTCTGATATTTATCAGCGGCATCCAATCCAAGTGAGTCGACCGGTTAGGGTTTGACAGCTCGCCATACCCTGAGTTGACTCGAGAGCATTGTACGAATGAAGGATTATATCAACGCGGTAACTGTCGACGGAAAGGTTCCAAGAGTGGGTTACTTAACCCCAAATACCTTCCGGGTTCACGCGGTGTTGCTTGGCACCCAACGTGATCGGAGGCCCGGTCGAATTCGATGTGCGACATCAATTCGATTGATTAATTGATTAATAAAGGGTTATTAATTAATTAATAAAGCCAGTGAGGAGTCACTGGGCTTGTTAGGCCATTAACTGGACTGGTACTTGGGCCTAGAGGGTCACACGCAAATGATTCTCAAGGCGATGGATAAATAAGTGAGTTTTATACAAACCGGGGGTTTTTATGAAAAACCGCGCGGTTAGTATAAAACATAGCGAACGGGCTGAGCAGGCCAAGCTGCTGCTAACCCTTGCCGCCCCTCCTCAGTTTCTGTCTTTCTCTGACGCCCAGGCAGATCCAGATCTGCTCCGCCGCTTCTCCGAATCCCGTTGACGGGAAATCGTCCGCGCACTGCGGCGATCATTGCGGCGACCGGCGGGGGCTTCGTGGGCTACGAAAAACTATGAACTCGAGGATATCCGTCGCGGGGAGGATCGCGTGGACTTCGCTAGAGGCCGGGCGTTTGCGCGGCTTGTGGTGTCACACCGACGGAACCGAACGGCTGCGGATTCGAATCCGCACACGGTGAGAACTTCGATAATCCGATTATCGTATTTTAGATTTCGAAACGGGAACGGATCGCTGTAAATAATTTTGTTTTCCGCTGCGTGAGCGATCCGGAGAAACCGAGAAAACCCAACAACACCGACACAGGGCGGCAAGCGCTACAACTGTCACTCTAGGTCCACGGTCGCACGAAACACAACACAGTGCGATCCGATCACGTAAAAGTCCTCATCCTCGAGTACGATTTTAAGCATGCAATAAATCAAACTATCTAACAGTGTGAAGATATGTTAATAACATGAATTAATGTGATTCTGTCTTGAATCGCGTCGCCCAAGGCCGACGCCATTCAAGCCTCCTAAACTGGTTCATGTGAACACTGGCCTCGGAAATGGCCTAAAATGCGTCGTCACATGTAGCCGCCTTTTGAAAGGCGTCGTTGTCCCTAGTCGCCTGATAGCGACAGAAGTAGAGACAGGCTACGGGATGATTTTCACTTAAAACGCGTCGCTCGTGCAAGTCGCTTTTTGAAAGGCGTCGCTGTCCCTGGACGCTCATCAGTCCAGAGACATAGTGTGTTATTCGAGCTAAATTCCGTCGTGGGTGGGAGCCGCCTTTCTAAAAGGCGTCGCTGTCCCTCGACGTCATTTAACCCTCACAGACAGGTTCTTCCCCCGCCATCTCCCGAACCTCGGGGTGGAATTTCCTCCCCAAAATCGTGTAAAAACACGAAAAACGTGGAGAATTAGGAGAAGAACCAAGATACCCATTAAAACACCCAATTTCTCATTTCATGCATTTAGTATTTTCACCCCAAGAACACCCCTAAACATGCTCCAAAGCTGGAAAACATGGTTTTTAAACGAAATACAACGGGAATCGTCACCCTACCAGTTACTCGAACTCCTCCTAGCTCCAAGCCGCCAACCCGCCTCACCCTACGCCATCGCCGGTACCGCCGTGGACGTCATTACTCCACTAGGATGTCGGCCGCCGTCCGGAGAGAAAAACGCCGCGGAGGAGATGGTGGTGGTAGTGGTGGGAGTTAGGAGGTTGATGGAGTGGAGGGAGAGATGGAATGGAGGGAGAAAAGGAAGGAGAGGGGGAAAGGGTCGCCGGCTTGCCGGAGGAAGAGAGGAGAGAGAAGAGGGAGGAGAGAATGAGGGAAAGGAGGGAGGGTTCGCTGGGTCATCCAGAAGCCAGGTAAAACGCGTCGTGCAAGCCCGACGTCATTCAGATGACAAGACCGGGCCGTACTCTGACAAAGCAGGGTCGTACTCTAAATGGCGTCGTCCATCCAAGACACCATTCAGACGATATGACTGGGGCCATACTCTCGCGCCCCAAGACCAGCCCATGTGGCGCCCACGTGGCACAGCCTAAAACACGTCTACATTGCTGGACGCCGTTTAAATCGCATCGAGCCTGGCTCGACGCGAAACAAGAACCAAGTCTCAACCCCACCAGGGCCCAAACTACTGGATCTGATCCTGAGGACTGACCCGATAACCGGATCCGAAATCTCAATCCTTACAGATCTTGACGACAGCAAGTCAACATCAGGTTTTGTTTTCACACTCAACGGGGGAGCAGTGAGCTGGAAAAGTTCCAAGCAAGAAACCACTGCTGATTCGACAACGAAACCCGAGTATATTGCTGCTGCTGAAGCCGCCAAGGAAGCTATATGGATGAAGAAATTCATCGGCGATCTTGGTGTGGTGGAAATCTGGTCCCGTCCCACTGGTGTGTGACAACAATAGGGCGATTGCTCAAGCGAAAGAGCCGAGGTCTCATCAGAAGTCGAAGCACATTCTGCGACGCTTTCATCTGATAAGAGAGATTATAGCTCGAGGAGATGTCATGGTGGAAAGAGTTCTTTCAGCCGACAACATAGCAGATCAACTTACAAAGCCTTTGTCTCAAAATGTCTTTGAGCGTCAGTTAGAGAATATGGGTATTCTGTATAAAAGTGATTGGCTTTAGTCCAAGTGGGAGATTGTTAGTTTTAGATGGTCTCAAAGCCAATCCGTTACTATGTACTGACTCAGATTATTAATAAATGGCAATAATTCATTGTGTGTAAGTAATTCGATCTATGTTTATCGTATCACGATGAAGTCCATGAACATGTGCAATAGTCTTCGGATTATGATGAGATCATAATTACGGGGCCGAAGACTTATAAACACATGTTCTTAATTGTTCCTAGTCATAGGATGTTTGAGATAGGACATCGAACATATGGATAGACTAGTATAGGTTACTTCAGCTCATATGATGAGGGTGACTGATCCCATAAGTCACTTATGTGGAGACACTATGCTGAACCTGTAGGTGCTCATTGGTGAATGAGTTCACTGAACTGATCCGACTATGAATCGCTGGATGGTAAACACCTCACTGTTAACCAGCTCGATTCTTTTGTCATGGTTGCGTGGATGATCCTTGGACCTGAGACGCCAAAGATATCTTGTTGGTAGGTTTCTGAACTTTGACCTCGACTAATGAATCCCTAACTATGGGTTATCAATAAGTCAAGCGATTGGGTTCAAGGAAATGCCCTCGAAGGTAATTGTGTGTTCAATACGGGATCATCCGCTCTCGGTAGTTTGAGAGAGAATGTTCCGGGAATGATGCGCTTAAAGTCCCTGGCTAGGGCGGACTCTGTATTCGATAAGGAGTTATCGGATTCAGATTAGCGGCATCTGATTCAAGTGAATCGCCCGAATAGGGTTTAACAGTAAACCATACCCCAGGTCGATTCGAGAACATTGCACGGATGAAGGATTATATCCACGCGCTAACCGATGACATAAAGGTTCCAATTGAGGGTTGCGATAACCCCAGCGCCATCTAGGATCACGCGATGTTGCTTGGCATCCAACGTGATCGGAAGTCCGTCCCAATTTATTGTGGGATAATAAATTCGGCTATTAATTGAATATAAGGATATTAATTAATTCAGTGGGTCAGTAAAAGGTTACTGGGCTTAATGGGCTATTAACTGGACTGGTGTTTGGGCCTAGAGGGTCACACGCAAATGGTTTTCAAGTCGATGGATAATCCGACAGGATTTCGGATAAGTCTGGGTTTTTATGAAAAACCGCAAAGAAACTTATTATAAAAGAACAGATACTACGTCGGGGGCCAGCAGCCCTAACCTAGCCGTCGTTCTTTTTCTCTCTCTCCTCTCTTCTGGGCGTGTGACATGAGGCGGCCATCTGGAGACTCCGCTTCGATTTCCGACTGCTCCGCCTTCCGTCCGACGGGAGATTCCGAATCCGCATGTCGCGGCGTATTATGCGCAGCCAGACGGGATCCACGAACGCTGCATCGAGCGAGGAGGTGAGGACGATCCATCGTGAGGAGAACCGCGTGGATACTGCTAGAGGTCGGGCATCTGCGCAACTTACGACATCGCTCCGACGGAACCGGAAAACGAATGCGGATTCCATTCCGCGCAAGGTAAATCCGATTTACTCCGACTTGTTTTGTTGATCGAAACGGGATGGATCCGATCCCGAAATTATTTTTATTCCACTGCATTTCTCGGTCGGATCTCGACACAGCGATCCCAACACTTTCCACCCTAGACCAACGACCATTCAGAGAGGACTATTCGGACTTTGGAGGATATGCTGGGCGCTTGCAACTTGGATGGGAAGGGTGATTGTGATAGGAACTTGCCATTGGTTGAGTTTGCTTACAACAATAGTTTTCATGCTGGCATTGGTATGGCACCTTTTGAGGCATTATATGGTAGACCTTGTAGATCTCCTTTATGTTGGGAAGAGCCTGGAGGGCGGCAGTTAATCGGCCCAGAGGTTGTGCGAACGAGTTCGGAGAAGATCCAGCTGATTCGTCAAAGGTTGTTGGCGGCTCAGAGTGTTAGTTTTTTGGGTGTGCTACAGACCAATCATGCGCCGTATAGGCCCAAAATGTAGTACAATCTTGTTCAATATATTTGAGTGGTATTTAGATCGTAAACTTGTAATATGTGGATTGCTTTGCGTTGTCCCTAGGATATGTGGTTGTAAAGTCAATTTCGAGTTGGGATCTCGAATGTGAGTTTGAATGTACATGGATGCATACCTTAAACTGTTCATGATTGGAGAGTAATCACTTTGGGACATTGATTACTTGTAAATCAACGTGCATGATGTGTAGATGACCAATCTCACTGTCATAGGTGTGGGGCACCCGCACATATGTGTGGGTGTTCATCTTGGGAGGATGTTCACTGAACTGATCCGCTCATGGATCTTCAGATGGTTAATTATACTTAATGTCAATTGAAGATCCATCTGTCTTAGTAGTATCGTTGATCCCTTAACCTGAGACATTAATAAGGTCTTACGTGAGGACTGATGTGGTTTAATGTTTGGTTAAGTGACTTTAACCATAAGTCATGAAACATCGAATTATTAGCCACATCGGGATACATGCGAAGACCGTTAATGGTTAAGAGGGGATCGCTCACTGTCAGGTATATCACAAACAGTTAATGAGTCATGACATAGACGCTCCACCAAATCCCTGGCCAGGGTGGTATCAGTTTGTTTGGAACGAATGTGAAATTATTATAGAGGTCATGGTCAGACGACACGATCACTAGTGGTTTGACGAAACCATACCACACGATCGGATCGGACTCATAGAATGAGCGAGAGATTATAGCGATACGGTAACTGAAGACTTACAGGTGCCAGGCAGGAAAAAGATGAACCTGGCATCCTCTGGGATCACGCGGATTTACTTGACCCAACATGATAAAAAATGTAAGGATTGAGGATTCGGATTCAGTTATCGGGTCGATTTCGGGCCGGATCCCCTGGTTTGGGCCCTGGTGGGTCTGGGGTGTGCCTTCTAAATGACTTCTAGAGTGCACGACGCCTTTCGAATGGCGTTTTGCCGTGTGGATGCCATTTAGCTGGGTTGCCGTTGTGCCACGTGGGTTGGCTTCGGGCCGCGAGAGTACGGCCCCGGTCTTGTCGTCTGAACGGCGTCCTTGATGGACGACGCCATTCAGAGTACGACCCTGGTCTGTCAGAGTACGGCCTGTCATGTCAGCTGATAGGCGTTTGTCTAGCACGATGCGTTTTAACCTGTTTCAGATTGACCTCACGAGCCTTCCCTCCTTTCTCTCAGTCTCTCCTTCTCACTCTCTCTCTTCCCTCTCTCCGACCCTCTCCGATCCCTCCTTCCCTTTTCCTTTCCTTTCTTCCTCTTCCACCACTCCAACACCTCTCTACCTCTCACCACTACCACCACCACTTCCTTCGCGGCACTTCATTCTTTAGGCGGCGGCCGACGTCCCGGAGGAGTGACAGCGTCCTCGGAGGTACCGGCGGCGGTCTGTGGTGCGGCGGTTCGGCAGCACGAAGCCAGGAGAAGTTCAAGTAATCGGTAGGGGGACGAACCTTGTATGTAATGTGGTTGTTTCATCCACGTTTTCCGTTTTGAAGCATGAGGCGTGTATGGAGGTTTTGTAACGACCCGCCACCCTATGATCGGAGACCCGATCACTAAATGGGCGTCGAATCATTATCCAACGGTCTCACACCCAGATCTTATACACACATATGGAGGAGTAAGCATTAAACAAGATTAAATATAACATTCACACGGACTACAAGGAAGTACAGTATGCAGGAAGTAAAGTAATAATGTCCGTCCACAGTCCAACAATAATTACATGGTCCCACAAATTAATTAAGTACAGGCAGAAGTAAAGTACAACAACATCGGGGCATACCCCGGAACTGAGATAGCTGCTGGTCCGTACACCGAGAAGAACACCACGCGCCGCCACTTGCCACGAGGTCCACACCTGAAAACCGCAGGGAGTGAGCCACACCAGAACTGGGCTCAGTAGGGATCATCCGATCCCTTGCCTCCCACTCACACACCCACAAGTGCAATTACAAAGATACATAGGAACAAGATAAGTAAAGCTATAACACATTCCTCCTAAATTCTCGATATAAACCGCATGCATTTGGAATATAACATGCATATCTCAGAAATCATTCTAGTAAGGAACCTACAACTCGCGTCTCGGCAAAACGCGTCAACCACGTCTTCGAAAGTGGGAAACACCGACCCGCTGAGACCAAACAGTAACCCCTCGGATAGCACGCTGGCTACCTCGGCGGCTACTCCTTCCCCCAGCAAACACTGACCCGCTGAGACCAAACAGTAACCCCTCGGATAGCACGCTGGCTACTCCGGCCCAACTGGCTTAGGTAGTTACTCCTTCCCCCAGCACGAGTGACACTCCAAAGGTACCACTCCGACACCGGTACAAGCTAGCTAACCCCAGGGTTCACCGGGTGACCCTCTCCACTAGGCGTCACCCCGCCACTGCTCACGTCAGCGCTGTGTCCCTCCGCACCGACACAGGGTGTAGAACGCTACAACTGTCACTCTAAGTCCACCGAAACAGAAAACACGGCACGGTGCGATCCGGTCACGGAAGAAGTCCACGGTCGCACGACACCCAACGCAGTGCCATCCGGTCATGAAGAGTTCATCACATCGAGTACATTAACAGCATGCATTAATCAACTATCTAGTAGTGTAAACACATTTTACTGGCATGAATTAGTGTGGTTCTGTCTTGAATCGCGTCGCCCAAGGCCGACGCCTTTCAAGCTCCATGTACAGGTTCATGTAAAATAGTCTTCAGAATCAGGCCCTAAAAGGCGTCGACACCAGTGGTCGCCTTTTGAAAGGCGTCGACATCCTCAGACGCCATTTAACACCGAAAATCCAGGAATTCCATAAAACATTAATTAAGGGATTTCTGCCTTAAAAGGCGTCATGGCTACCCGACGCTTATTCAAATCGCGTCGCCCACCCATGACGTCTTTTAGTCCCAGAATCCCCGAACTGAGTCCCTCAGTCGGGGTGATTTCCTGCCTAAATGGCGTCATGATGGCCCGACGTCCTTCTGAAAGGCGTCGTCCATCCATGACGTCATTTAGCGCCAGAATCCCTGACTCTTGAAACCTCGAACAGGGGGATTTATGTCCTAAAAGGCGTCGTACTACCCTGACGCCCTTCTGAAAGGCGTCGATCAGGCACGACGCCGTTTAGCGCCAGAAACCTGGTTCCCTGGTTCGATCCGAGGGTTTCTCCCTTAACCCCAAATACCCTGAAAAGCCTCAAAATAGAAGGGGAGGAAAAGAAGTTCATCCACCACAAGTATGCTACAAATCCTCATTCACGAGCACGGTCATACCCACAAGAACACCCCCTAAACATGCTCAATCTAGCCCAAAACACGTCCTATCATGCCTAGGAAAACACGAGCAACATATGCAAAGTTCGTCCCCCTACCGGTTACTTGAACTCCTCCTGACTCCGTGTCGCCGAACCGCCGCACCGCAGACCGCCGCCGGTACCTCCGAGAACGTCGTCACTCCGCCGGGACGTCGGCCGCCGTCCGGAGAATGGAACGCCGCGAAGGAAGTGGTGGTGGCAGAGGTGAGAGGTAGGGAGGCGTTGGAGTGGTGGAAGAGGAAGAAGAGGAAGGAAAAGGGGAAGAGTGGGATCGGAGGAGGCGGAGAGGGAGAGGAGAGAGAGTGAAAGGGTGAGAATGAGAGAAAGAAAGAAGGGCTCGCGGGGTCAATCAGAAATTGCCTAAAACGCGTCGAGTGAGAGAGACGCCTATCAGATGACAGGACGGGCGATACTGACAGCTCTCTGAAACGCGTCGACCACTACGGACGCCGTTCAGCTGACATGTCAGGCACCGTACACTGACACCGCAGGGTCGCAGTCTGAATGGCGTCGTCCATCATGGACGCCGTTCAGACGACGAGACAGGGGCCGTACTCTCGCGGCCCGAGACCCGCCCACGTGGCGCCCACGTGGCACAACATAAATTCATCTAAATGGCGTCCACCTATCAAGACGCCGTTTGAAAGGCGTCGTGAAGTGTAGACGTCATTCAGAAGACACTCTCAAGGCCCCTCAAGGTCCAACCCAGGGGATCCGGCCCGAAACCGACCCGTAAACTGAACCCGAAACCTCAGTCCTTACATTCTCTCCCCCTTAAAAGAATTTCGTCCCCGAAATTGCCTGTTAGAAGCAACGAGGGCGAAATGCCTCCACTGCTAACTCGCATGGGAACTGTTTCCCAACATCTCAATCTCGTGCCCCCAGGTCACCTCGCTCTCGGAGCGATACTACCAAAATACTCAGTCCACAAGTACAGCTTTGATTCGGAGGACCTGTCACTAGTGATTCTCAAAATGCACTAGACACTCTGGAAAGGACAAATCCTCAGCGACCTCAAGTTTTGAAAATTCTAACACCTGGGGTGGATCCAAAACATTCCTCTGCAACGAAACACGAAACGCATCGTGCACTCCCGCAAGGTTGAACGGCAAGGCTGGCTGGTAATCTTCCCCAATTCAAGCAAGAACGGGAGGAGGCCCAGCATGGCGCGGACCCAGCTTACTTTGCTTCTCAAATCTCCTCACACTCATGGAGGGCGCGACTTGGAGAAACACGAGGTCCCCAACTACAAACTCGATCGGTCTCTTACCGATGATAGCACAACTCTGGCAACCTAAGCACCCTGCTATACCAACCCTGATCCTGCTAACTGTCTCTTGCCAATCTCAGACTAGGTCACAAGGGATCGACATAGCCATCTAAACAAAGCCTCATAAGGTGCCATGCCAACGCCAGAATAGTAACTGTTATAGTACGCAAAACTCCACTGCAAACAAACGCTGCTCCCGAGAACTTCCTCAGTCTAGGCACATGCCCCGAGCAAAACCTCCAAAGTCTAAATGGCCCTCTTCGACCGCCCATCAACCTTGGGATAATAAGTCGGGCTGAAGGCTAACTGCGTACCCAAGGCCTTCCAAAAAAAATTCTTTCGAGAGTCAAAAGTAAACCTCAAAGCCCGGTCCGACGTGATGGATAAAGGCACTCCGAATAGTAAAAGATGATCCGACACACCAACAACTCTGCCAACCTACCGACTGACCAGTCCTTCCTGATAGCCAGGATGTGTGTTGACCTGGTCAATTGCTCAATGATAACCCAGATCATGCCCCCACCACCCGGGGGTAAAACAGTTCCAGCATAAGCCCAAAGTCACGAGCTCCCGTTCCCATACCGGGATTGGCAAGGACTGCAACCACGCTTCCGCTGCGCCACTCTGATGTTCAACCTAACCTGACGACAATTTAAGCACCAAACCACAAAATCCACCCCATCCTTCTTCCTACTGAACCATCTCAAGCAATGATACGACTTACTTATTCAGGAAGCACTATTTATCTAGAACAGTGTACCTCCATAAAAACACATCTGCGCACGTCCACCATGGCCGGAACACAGGGTCAGCCTCTGAACTCCACTGTACCATCAACTCACAATTGAACTGGCCAACACGGTTCTATCAGCCTCACGTGGAACCCAGAAAGAAGATTCCACAATCAGCTTGAATCCTCTTCATACACATGACGCCTCTGGATCTATAGCGTAAATACCACAGCTGCCTACTCGAAGTCATGAATGGATAGTTCCTCTCATAGCTTATTCAACTGCCTATAGGCATAGGCCACCATCTTACCAAGTTGCATCAGAACCGTCCCCAGACTTCGATGTGATGTATTTGAACAAACCACACTTACACTGGAACCTAACAGAAGTACCAACATTGGAGTCAAAGTGAGGCGAGCTTTTCAATTAGATGAAACTCCGCTCACACTCCTCGGTTCACATGAAACGAACTCCTCTACAAGACAACCCTGGCAAAATAAGGGTCGCTATCGAAGAAAACCTCTAGACCAACCGTCGATAAAATCCTACAATGCCAAGAAGCTCTCGGTCTCTGCTACTGTCGTCGGCCTGATCCAATCCATAACTACCTCAGTTCTGACTGTATTCACTACAATACCCTCGTCGGTCACATACTTACACGGGACTCCATACACATAATCGGTCAATCAAGTCAATACCAAGTTAATTATGTTCCATGATTCCGCCAAAATTGATAAACCAACATCATTATATATAACAACCTCACAAAGTACATTTTACAATACAGATTCCCCACCATGCATAATACATAAAAAGTGTCATAACGCTCACAATCACTACCTACTAAGACAAGGTAGGAGTGCTCATGTAACCTAGCATCTCGGACCTCCACTGAAAGAACACACAACACTATACTAGGTACCGGGCTCCTACTGACCACTCGGCTCCTCACCTGTCTTATCTCTCTGGGGACAATTCCTCAAAAAATGCCCCCTCTTGCCGCAGCCAAAACAACCACTAGTTACTAATGGACACGTCCGATTGCCATGATGACCACCACAATGGGAACAATGATCTGCCGCAACCTGCCTCGCTCCCTGCCGCCTGCTAGCCACAGTCTGCATCTGCTGAACCGAACCATCTCTGTTCTTGCCACAGGGCATCTCTTGGGACCCGAATTCAAAGGAACTCGAACCGCCCGACGAAAAGACCGATGATTTGCCCTTACCTTGCTGCTTCCCTCGTGCCGATCGCTCCAATTCTCTCGCCATTTGCTGGAATTGAGTCTCCACCGCTACTGCGTATTGAGCTGCTGACGCCAGATCTCTCCAACACTGGGATGCCACCATTGTCCTCAGATCATACCGGAGTCCACCCACAAATCTCTCTACTCTAAACTCCTCGTGCTCAGATATACGTGGAATGAATCCTTCAAGAGCCGCAAACTTTGCTTGGTATTCTGAAACTGACATCTCATTCTGCACCAATTCCATAAACTCCCTTTCCTTAGACTTCCGGACGTGTCCTGAAAAGTACTGTCCACTAAACTCTCTCACAAACACCTCCCAAGGGATTTCTCTCAAGGGCCTATCTGCGAACATCACCTTTTTGGTAGTAGCCCACCACTCATATGCATTATCCTTCAATAAGTAGGTTGCCAACAAGGTTTTCTCATTCTCGGCACATTCAAGGACGTCAAATGCCTTCTCCATTTCCTTAATCCAAAAAGCGGCCTCGTCTGGGATTGGTCGACCCGTGAAAGAAGGGGTCTCCAACCTCAAGAACCGCTCCAAAATCGTAGGCTGGTCGTCCCGAAAATTGGATCCCTCGCCACCAACTCCCTGCCGGTATCTAGACATAGCTCCAATCATAGCTTCCATGAAACGATTCGCATTACGCCCTTCTGCACCTGAGCTAACATTGTCTGCTCTCGAACCACGAGCCAACACTACTCTCTTCCTCGGTGCCATCACTACCCCACGAAAGCAAAAATTAACACAAATACGTCAAAACCTATCAATCTATACCAGCAGCCATCGCCTGTACAGACTCGTACTTATTGTTGGACTACGATATCTAATCCAGTTTAGCACATACTCGACCAGACTGAGCTCTGATACCAATTGTAACGACCCGCCACCCTATGATCGGAGACCTGATCACTAAATGGGCGTCGAATCATTATCCAATGGTCTCACACCCGGATCTTATACACACATATGGAGGAGTAAGCATTAAACAAGATTAAATATAACATTCACACGGACTATAAGGAAGTACAGTATGCAGGAAGTAAAGTAATAATGTCCGTCCACAGTCCAACAATAATTACATGGTCCCACAAATTAATTAAGTACAGGCAGAAGTAAAGTACAACAACATCGGGGCATACCCCGGAACTGAGATAGCTGCTGGTCCGTACACCGAGAAGAACACCACGCGCCGCCACTTGCCACGAGGTCCACACCTGAAAACCGCAGGGAGTGAGCCACACCAGAACTGGGCTCAGTAGGGATCATCCGATCCCTTGCCTCCCACTCACACACCCACAAGTGCAATTACAAAGATACATAGGAACAAGATAAGTAAAGCTATAACACATTCCTCCTAAATTCTCGATATAAACCGCATGCATTTGGAATATAACATGCATATCTCAGAAATCATTCTAGTAAGGAACCTACAACTCGCGTCTCGGCAAAACGCGTCAACCACGTCTCCGAAAGTGGGAAACACCGACCCGCTGAGACCAAACAGTAACCCCTCGGATAGCACGCTGGCTACCTCGGCGGCTACTCCTTCCCCCAGCAAACACTGACCCGCTGAGACCAAACAGTAACCCCTCGGATAGCACGCTGGCTACTCCGGCCCAACTGGCTCAGGTGGTTACTCCTTCCCCCAGCACGAGTGACACTCCAAAGGTACCACTCCGACACCGGTACAAGTTAGCTAACCCCGGGGTTCACCGGGTGACCCTCTCCACTAGGCGTCACCCCGCCACTGCTCCCGTCAGCGCTGTGTCCCTCCGCACCGACACAGGGTGTAGAACGCTACAACTGTCACTCTAAGTCCACCGAAACAGAAAACACGGCACGGTGCGATCCGGTCACGGAAGAAGTCCACGGTCGCACGACACCCAACGCAGTGCCATCCGGTCACGAAGAGTTCATCACATCGAGTACATTAACAACATGCATTAATCAACTATCTAGCAGCGTAAACACATTTTACTGGCATGAATTAGTGTGGTTCTGTCTTGAATCGCGTCGCCCAAGGCCGACGCCTTTCAAGCTCCATGTACAGGTTCATATAAAACAGTCTTCAGAATCAGGCCCTAAAAGGCGTCGACACCAGTGGTCGCCTTTTGAAAGGCGTCGACATCCTCAGACGCCATTTAACACCAAAAATCTAGGAATTCCAGAAAACATTAATCAAGGGATTTCTGCCTTAAAAGGCGTCATGGCTAACCGACGCTTATTCAAATCGCGTCGCCCACCCATGACGTCTTTTAGTCCCAGAATCCCCGAACTGAGTCCCTCAGTCGGGGTGATTTCCTGCCTAAATGGCGTCATGATGGCCCGACGTCCTTCTGAAAGGCGTCGTCCATCCATGACGTCATTTAGCACCAGAATCCCTGACTCTTGAAACCTCGAACAGGGGGATTTCTATCCTAAAAGGCGTCGTACTGCCCTGACGCCCTTCTGAAAGGCGTCGATCAGGCACGACGCCGTTTAGCGCCAGAAACCTGGTTCCCTAGTTCGATCCGAGGGTTTCTCCCTTAACCCCAAATACCCCGAAAAGCCTCAAAATAGAAGGGGAGGAAAAGAAGTTCATCCACCACAAGTATGCTACAAATCCTCATTCACGAGCACGGTCATACCCACAAGAACACCCCCTAAACATGCTCAATCTAGCCCAAAACACGTCCTATCATGCCTAGGAAAACACGAGCAACATATGCAAAGTTCGTCCCCCTACCGGTTACTTGAACTCCTCCTGCGCACTTGTATTTTCCTTGAAGTCCGTGTGAATGTAATATTTAGCCTTGTTTAACGCTTACTCCTCCAGACGTGTTGTATGAGATCCGGGTGTGAACCCGTAGATAATGATCTGATACCCATTTAGTAATCGGGTTTCCGATTATAGGGTGGCGGGTCGTTACAAAAAAGGTCCGGAACAAATTAAACGGTTATTGGGAATAACTGGTTTAATTTACTTCTAATTAAATTAGAAGTTAATGGATCTTTATACCAGAGTGATATTGGGCCTAGAGGATCACATACAAATGACTCTTGCAGAATGGAATATTATTGTATGGAAAAATATACTAAAGCATTAAATTCTTTTGGAAAAAGAATTTATAAATGACTTAAAAGTATATATACAATAATATAAATGACATATATATAATATATGTATTATTAGGCTTATTTGATAAATGAGCTAATAATAATATATTGATATATAAAATGTCGTCGGGTTTACATTTAACCACAGTTTCTTTTAGCCGAGGTGGTAAAATGACGGGATTGGTTGAATGAGCGGTTCAAGCTGCCACCTTTAATCCTTTATATAAACCTGTCTTCTCTTCAACCCATAAGCTAATCAACCCATTCACCATAGTTGGCCGCCAAGAAAAGAAAAGAAGAGTTGGACTCTTCCCAGGTTCTTGAGGCAGGAGGGTTTGTACGGGTTTTTGAGAAGATGAACTCTATTGTTGTGAGAGTTCATATGGATCGTCTCTAAAGGCCGGACGTTTGTGCGGCTCAAAGCTTTGTGGAGTTCGGCACCGATTTTCACAGGATAACATATTCTGTGCAAGGTGATAAATCTTGTGTGATTTATTTTAGATCGCTTTTGTTGCATCAATCGGAGCCCAAACCGGTTTGGGAAATCATTTTGTTTTATGTTCTTCCGCTTCTGTGATTTCCCGGAGGTTACGACCGAAACCAACAGTGGTATTTTTGTCAGGTTTAGGCTCATGTTGATGTAACTGGGAAGAACGATCTCTGTTGTAACATCATGTTCGAGTTCTTCAATTATATTTTATTTTTTGGGTCCTGAAAAATTTATTTTTCGGAGACAGTGGGAGTTTGGACGGCTGGTTGGACCGCCGTTAGGTTGTGGATGGCAGGCTGGGCCTCCATCCATAGCCATGTAAACGGCACTTGGAGTGGCCGTTTGGAAATTTTACGGCCCTTGGAATGGTCGTTGGCGATTTTAAATTAAATGGCACTTGGAGTGGCTGCCAATTTTTTAGAAATTAAACGGCACTAGTGGTGGCCGTCTGATAATTTTACGGCACTTGGAGTGGCTGTCGAAGATTTTCGAAAAACCTAAACGGCCTAGGTGGTGGCCGTCCACCATGTGGACGGCCATGTGTTGGACGTCCACATGTGTTGGATGGCCAAGTTGTTGGCCGTCCAACACATGTGGACGGCCATCAACCATTTGGCCGTTTACACTATTAGTTTAATTAGTTTTATTACATTGTTAAAATAGATTTGTTGTCCGATTTTTTTTCCACTATTAGGCGCACTGCTCGAACCCGTACTGCGCACTGCACTGGTCCAGAAAATTAAAATTTTTCTTTAAAAATTAAGATAATTGTAAGATACGATTAGTTAAATTTGATTTTGATTAATCTGATAATTATCATGTATGTTTTGTGATTAATTGAAGATTACGTATAAATTCAAACTTTCGTTTTTTTAATTATTAGGTTAAATTCGAATTTTGAGAAGATTATCGTTAATATTCAAATTTTGAATTTGTAAAATTATTGGATATTTTTAAAGGATCAAATTATGAATTTTAATGAAAGATAATTAAAGATGATCATTTAATTAAATTGTATTATATCATTGGATGATTAACTTTAATTTAAATTTCATGATTATTTTAATTATCATGATTGATTGAATTAATTTTTTTTAAATTCATTTGTATATCCTCTTATACGTATGGAATGATTTTGTGCATAGACGTTATTGTGATGCCATATTTATTTTAGTCGTTGTTAGATTAATTTTGAATGTAACTATGAGTTTTTCAAAATTAAACATGACCAAAATTTTTCGTATTCACAACCCATGATTTCAATCCGAATATAAGGATTATTTTTAAAATAACCCTTCTGTGATTGAAATGATTGTGTTTGGAATGGTGGGTGATCATGGACTCAGCTCAGTTCGTTTGAGGCCGGCGAGTCTCATTTCTCTCTCTATTTAATTTGGCATGTGATTCTTTTTTCGGCTTGCGAGCCATGTAATTATTGTAATTAATGCTGCGGATGGAATTTAAAAATATGAAGGACGAACTGTTAGGATGATCCTGCTGCTTGGGAAGTAGGCTGGATATCTGCGTAGCTTTACTTAGAGTCCATGATCATCCAGGCTTATTTATTTGCATGGGATGCATTTATTTTTAGCAATTACTAGGTACAGTAAATATATATCTAGAATATATTTATTCTACCACTTAAGATGAGACCAAGATAAAAACAAAATTCCCTCTTTATTAAATATTAGATTTGTGAACGTGGCTTTAGAAGCCGTTGTGGCCCTCCACCATTATAGGATGACTGAATGCCATTATCTCATAGATTTGTTGTCCTTTCCACATGGTTCATGATTTGGTGGCAGGATCTCAGCCCTAAAGCTTTGCTTCAATGGGATGTGGGACTGAACTTGGCCTTGTTGTGCTTTCCACAAGGGTCGGGTCATGAACTCATTGCTGTATAGTAATGGTGGTGCAATCTAACTGGGAGTATCCTTTGTTGTGCTTTCTACAAGGAGATGACTACTCGGGGGCCGAAAGTCAGATATTGCATTGGATGCAAGTGCTGTTGACTGTCCAATGAATGTGATGTGATTTGTTGTGCTTTCCACAAGGTTGCATTTCAGTTCTGTTGGGATTCCGATCCACTAGGATGATCGCCGTGATCTCCCGTTCTATATGATTGAGGGTCATATGGTTTGACGCAGAATAGTGGAGCTAACTAAGATAGAAAACCACATCTAAGTTAGAACCTTGAACGCATGCTAAAAGTTGTCTTTTATTTTTCATTCAGATCATCATGTCGTTGTCAAATCCCTTTTGTAGCATTTTGGATGCGAACAAATTGACTGGACCTAATTATCAAGACTGGCTGTGTAATCTGCGAATTGTCTTAACAGCCGAAAATATTGTGTACGTGTTAGACACGATTCAACCTGAGCCTCCCGTTGATGCTGAGGAGGGTGATCAATTAAATTATGCAAAATGGTCGGAAGATTCTTCCCTTGCGTAGTGTTATATATTGGCCTCTATGGCTCTCGAGCTGCAGAGGCAATTTGAAAAGACATATTGTAGAGTTATACTTCTCTAACTACTCCAGCTCTTTGGTCAGCATGGTAGGATAGAGACGTATGAGCTCTCCAAGAAACTTTTCACGATTAGGATGTCTGAGGGTGCTTCAGTACATGCTCATGTACTGAAAATGATGGAGTGGATAGAGAGACTCAATGGGCTAGGATTCAAGTTAGATCTTGAACTTAGCATTGATTTCATTCTCCAGTTATTGCCTGAATCATTTTCTCCCTTCATCATGAACTTTAACATGAATATGATTGAGGTTTCTCTACCAGAACTCCTAAACATGTTAAAGAGTGCTGAAAGGACCATGTAGAAGGAAAAATCATCTTTTGTAATGATTGTTGGTCGGACCAACAAGAAAAGGAAGGCCACCCAGACACCTAATAACAAGAAGGGAAAGAAACCGACTAAAGGTAATCAGATCACCAAGGCAGGTAAGGGCAAGGGCAAGAAGGATGAAAAAGACAGCAAATGCTTTCGGTGTGGACAGACAGGTCACTGGAAAAGGAATTGCAAGGCAATTCTAAATGAAGGTATTTTTGTCATTGACTTAAATTTGTCTCTTATGAGATGCACATCATGGGTATTAGATACTGGATGTGCATCTCATATCTGCAATTCTTTGCAGGTACTGACAAATAAACGAAGACTTGACAAAAGAGAGATCTAACTAAGGATGGGCAATGGAGCTATAGTTGCTGCTAAAGCTGTAGGGACTGCTCATCTTAGTTTACCTTCTGGGATAATTCTGGAGTTAACAGAGTGTTATTTTGTTCCAGAAATTATTAGAAACATTGTTTCTATTTCCTGCTTAAACAATATTGATTACTCTTTGACTATAACTAGCACTGGGTGCTCTATTATCAATAATGGTTTGATTATAGTTAATGGTTATTTATTCAATGGGTTATATGTATTGGATACATGTAATGATGTAATGCAGGTTTCCAGTGATAAGATAGAAGAAATGAATCCTGCATATCTTTGGTATTGCAGACTTGGTCATATAGGAGAGAAGAGGATTTCTTATATATGTTCAAATAGATACTTGAATTCATTCGAATTCAAATCATTTGATACTTGTGAGTCGTGTCTCATGGGGAAGATGACCAAAGCTCCTTTTAGTGGACATGGTGAAAGGGCTGCTGAACTTTTAGAACTCATATACACGGATGTATGTGGACCCATGTCAATAGAAGCTAAAGGAGGATATCTATATTTTATTTCTTTTATTGATGACTTCTCTAGACTGTGTGTATTTAATGAGATATAAATCACAAGTTTTTGAGAAGTTTAAGGAATATAAGAATGAAGTAGGGAAGCATACTGGTAAAAGTATTAAAACTCTTCGATTGGATCGAGGAGGTAAATACTTAAGTCTCGAATTCACTTCTTATCTGAAGGACAATGGAATAATTTCTCAGTGGACTCCACCATATTGGCTACAGCATAATGGTGTATCTGAAAGGAGAAATATGACCTTGTTAGACATTGTCCGTTCCATGATGTCCTTGTCAGAGTTACCATTGTCTCTATAGGGGTACGCCTTAGAAACAACAGCTTACTTGTTAAATAGGGTTTCGAGTAAGTCAGTTCCTACCACATCATATGAGATATGGAACAGAAGGAAACCGAACTTTAATCATATTAAAGTTTGGGGTTGTCTTTCCCATGCGAAGAGGAATGATGCAGATAAGCTAGAGTCGAGAACATACAAGTGTAGGTTTGTGGGATATCCAAAAGAGACATTCGAATATTATTTCTTTCACCCTTCTAAGCAAAAGGTCTTAGTGGCCAAGAGAGTTGTATTCCTGGAGAAGGAACATCTCCTCCAGAAAAACAGTGCGAGCTAGATATAACTAGATGAGGTCCATGAACCACGAATTGGGGACATAGATGAGACACCACCTACGGAAAATGCTCGAAATGAAACATAGATATTACGAAGATCTGGTAGAGTACCTAGATAACCTGAGAGATATGTTGGACATGTCTCTGACAGTTCATCTAAGGTACAGATAAATGAGGATGATGATCCTCAATCCCATCAGGAGGCGATTCGTAATTCTAACTCTAAGAAATGGAAGGAAGCTATGGATTTAGAAATCCAATCCATGTATACCAATCAAGTTTGGATCTTGGTTGACATACTTGAAGGGAAGGCCTCTATCAGCTGCAAATGGATCTTCAAAAGGAAGATCGGAGCAGATAGACGAATTGACACTTATAAGGCTCGGCTGGTGGCAAAGGGATATCGTCAAAGACAAGGAATTGACTATGACGAAAGTTTCTCACCAGTAGCAATGATAAAGTCATTTAGAATCCTCCTTACCATTGCAACATACATAGATTATGAGATCTGACAGATAGATGTGAAGACAACTTTCCTTAATGAAAACCTGTCAGAAGAAGTGTACATGGTACAATCTGATGAATTCACATCTAAGCAGCATCCCAATAAGGTATGCAAGCTTCATAAATCTATTTATGGATTGAAGCAGGCGTCTCAAAGTTGGAATTTTAGATATAATGAGGTTATCAAATCTTTTGACTTCATTCGAAATGAAGACGAACCCTGTGTTTACAAGAAGGTCAGTAGGAGCTCAGTGACCTTCTTAGTCCTCTCTGTTGATGACATCTTACCATTGGGAATGATGTAAGGATGCTGACATCAACGGAGTCTTTGTTATCTAAGACATTTTCTATGAAGGATTTGGGAGAAGAATCCTATGTGTTGGGCATAAGGATCTATCGTGATAAATCAAATAGGATGCTGGGATTGTCCCAATCCATGTACATAGATACTATACTCAGAAGATTCCAGTTGGAAAATTCCAAAAGAGGTCTCATTCCTATGAGACATAGAATTTACCTATTTAAGGGCATGGCCCCTAGAACACCTGAGGAAATAGAGCACATGAGTCTGGTACCTTATGCCTCGGCAATAGGTTCGATCATGTATGCCATGCTATGTACTCGCCCTGATGTGGCGAATGCTTTGAGCATTACCAGCAGATATTAGATCATGTAGTAATATGTATTCTTAAGTAGTTGAGAAGAACTAAGGATCTTTTCTTGCTGTATGGAGGAGAAGAAGACTTGTAATTGAGAGCATATACAAACACTAGTTTCCAGTCAGATTCAGATGATAGCAAATCCATGTCTGGATTTGTATTTATGTTAAATGGAGGGGCAGTCAGTTGGAAGAGTTCCAAGTAAGAAACGACTACATATTCAACGACAGAGGCAGAGTATATAGCCACGGCTGAAGCTGCCAAAGAAGCGGTCTAGATGAAGAAATTCATCTCGGAACTTGACATAGTTCCCAACATATCGGCTCCCATCCCATTTTTATGTGATAATTATGGGGCCATCGCGCAGGCGAAGGAACCTCGGTCTCACCAAAGGTCGAAGCATATTCTAAGGCACTTCCACCTGATTCGAGAGATTGCTGCAAGGGGAGATGTGATGGTAGAGTGTGTACCATCAGAAGACAATATTGCATATCCACTGACTAAGCCTTTGTCACAGATTGTGTTTGAGCGTCATCGGGAAAAGATGAGCCTCAAAATTGTGGGCAATTGGCTGTAGTACAAGTGGGAGATTGTTAGTTTTTTGGGTGTCCTACAGACCAATCATTGGCCGTGTAGGCCCAAAATGTAGTACAATCTTGTTCAATATATTTGAGTGGTATTTAGAGTGTAAACTTGTAATCTGTGGATTGCTTTGTGTTGTCCCTGAGATATGTGGTTGTAAAGTCAATTTCGAGATGGGATCTCGAATGTGAGTTTGACTGTACATGGACGCATACCTTAAACTGTTCATGATTGGAGAGTAATCACTTTGGGACATTGATTACTTGTAAATCAGCGCGTATGATGTTTAGATGACCAATTTCACGGACATAGGTGCGGGGCACCAGCACATATGTGTGTGTATTCATCTTGGGAGGATGTTCACTGAACTGATCCGCTGATAGATCTTTATATGGTTAATTATACCTAATGTCAACTGAAGATCTATCTGTCTCAATAGTATCGTTGATCCCTTGACCTAAGACATTTATAAGGTCTTGCCTGAGGACTGGTGTGGTTTAATGTTTAGTTAAGTGACTTTAACCATAAGTTATGAAACACCGAATTATTAACCACATTGGGATACATGCGAAGACCGTTAATGGTCAAGAGGGGATCGCTCACTGTCAGGTATATCACAGACAGTTAATGAGTCATGACATAGATGCTCCACTAAATCCCTGGCCAGGGTGGTATCAGTTCGTTTGGAACGAACGTGAAATTATTATGAAGGTCATGGTCAGACGACACGATCACTAGTGGTTTGACAAAACCATACCACCCGATCGGATCAGACTCATAGAATGGGCGAGAGATTATAGAGATACGGTAACTGAAGGCTTACAAGTGCCAGACAGGGAAAAGATGAACCTGACATCCTCTGGGATCACGCAGATTTGCTTGACCCAACGTGATAAAAAAGGTCCGGAACAAATTAAACGGTTATCGGTCATAACTAGTTTAATTTACTTCTAATTAAATTAGAAGTTAATGGATCTTTATACCAGAGTGATATTGGGCCTAGAGGATCATACACAAATGACTCTTACAGAACAGAATATTATTGTATGGAAAAATATACTAAAGTATTAAATTCTTTTAGGAAAAGAATTTATAAATGGCTTAAAAGTATATATACAATAATATAAAGGACATATATATAATATATGTATTATTAGGCTTATTTGATAAATGAGTTAATAATAATATATTGATATATAAAATGTCGTTGGGTTTACATTTAACCGCAGTTACTTTTAGCCGAGGCGGTAAAATGACGAGATTGGTTGAATGAGCGGTTCAAGCTGCCGCCTTTAATCCTTTATATAAACTCGTCTTCTCTTCAACCCATAAGCTAATCAACCCATTCACCATAGTTGGCCGTGAAGAAAAGAAAAGAAGAGTTGGACTCTTCCTAGGTTCTTGAGGCAGGAGGGTTTGTGCTGGTTTTTGAGAAGGTGAACTCCGTTGCTGTGAGGGTTCGTGTGGATCGTCTCTAGAGGCTGGACATTTGTGTGGCTCAAAGCTTCGTGGAGTTCGGCATCGATTTTCACAGGATAACATATTCTGTGCAAGGTGATAAATCGCGTGTGATTTATTTTAGATCGTTTTTGTTGCATCAATCGGAGCCCGAACTGGTTTGGGAAATCATTTTGTTTTATGTTCTTCCGCTTCTGTGATTTCCTGGGGGTTACGACCGAACCCAACACAGAGTAGGCAGAAGGCTTATGCTAATCAAAGGAGGAAGGACCTTGCTTTTAAGGTTGATGACCATATTCTTGAAGGTGTCTTTTTTTAAGGGAATTGTTAAATTTGGGCGGCGGGATAAGTTGAACCCCATATTTATTGGTCCATTTGAGATTCTGCAGAGGGTAGGAGAGGTGACATATAGATTGGCATTTTCCCTTTCTTTGGATGGTGTGCATGATGTGTTCATGTGTCTATACTGAGAAAGTATGTTGCTGATCCATCTCATGTAATTGATTTTGTCCCATTGGAGGTTTAGCCGAACTTGTGTTATGAAGAGCAACTTGTTCAGATTCTAAGATACCAAGTTGAAGGAGCTGAGGAATAAGCAGATTCCCTTGGTCAAGGTGCTGTGGAGGAATTTCACTTCATAAGAGGTTATGTGGGAGTTAGAGTCTAAGATGCGGCGGAAGTTTCCCTATTTGTTTAGTGAGTAACCTGTGTTATTCTATGGTTTCTTTGTGATTGTATTGATTGAATAGTATACTTAAATTCGAGGACGAATTTTCTTCATAGGGGAGAGGGTGTAATATTTGGCCCATTAGCAGCTTAGTAGCAACCCATTAGTAACCCAGGTAGGGCCATTAGTGGGTTAGTTTAGGCTCTATAGGAGTATGGCTGAGTGGGCTGAAACGCGTGACTAACAGATTCGGAGGCGCAGCTAAAATGCGTCAGGTCGATTTTTTGCGCAGACTGTGCGGAGTTATTTCCTTCTCCAAAATTTGGTTCACTTGGACTTCGGTTTATGGTCTATTTATAGATCTCCTGAGTGCGAGAGAGCTCCTTAAGTACGTTTAAACCCTAGGGCAACCGTGAGGGAGTGATCGACAGTGATTCCCAGCCCGAGAGGCGATGTTCATCATGTGTTCGTTACGTACATGGCGCGAGGCAACAGTGCTGCTACGGGTGAGGGAGATTGTTCACCTTGCCTAGGCGGCCTTGGTTGGATCTGAGCGTGATTGTGAGGCAAGTGACGAGGAATTCCATGTTCATGGCTATTTTTACATAAATAAAACTATATTTTCAATCTAATTTCCCACTACTATGATAGAAGCATGAAAAGAGATGATTTTGATGTTCCTGGGTGCGCATATATTCCCTTACATGATCCCTTCTTCTTGAATTTCCTGTACGTTGATTCTTCATATATAACCCGTTTTGGACATTGAAACGCGTCATGAACATGTGACATGATTTGTGAATCACGTCACCTCGGGATGGTGCGATTAAGCATGAGTAGTGGATGGTTGGCAGTCTTGTTCTTCCCGTTTTATGCTAAGCATGGGTTAAGGGTCTTGCTTGTTAAATACACTGGGTATCCTACGTGTTTGATTGATATTGAGGGCTTTATTTCCATAAGCATTTTCTATGAAAAAATCATTTTTATGCATGAAGCCATGAATTGATCATTATTATTGTTAGAAGCCATGATTTTGAAATATTTTAAAACAATAAATAAAATCTCTATTTTTTTTATTAGTGACAATTGCCCTGGCAGTCTAAAAGACGTCAGCCAAAGGTGACGTGATCCACGATTCGCGTCATCTGTGGGTTATGCGATTCAGGTTGTTCGTGTCAGAAGCTTGTTTAAGTTCTTGATTATTGCACTATTGTTCACGGCACTGTCACAAAGCATATTGCATACATACTTTTGTTGATAAATTGTTATGGACAATGCCACTATTGGGGGTTAAGTATTCAACCCACAATTTCGTCTTTGTGGGGGAAGACTAATAATAAGATATGAAGGGAGACTAAGAATAAGATATGAAGGGGCTCAAGGCAACAAGTCAAAATCCTAGAAGTATGCTTTCTTGCAGGTACACCAACCCTTGGTGGGATATGTCGATCCCCTGATTGCGCAATCGATGATCTAGTGGGATTTACCTTACCACTAGGTGATTATGATGAATAAGATGAACTATGACTCCTTATGAAGCTTCTAGTAGAAGAAAAGAGAGATGAACAACTAGAGCACAAGAGCCATAAATTCAAATTTCAAGTTTCCTTCTCTCTCTATGCGCTCCAACAAGTCTTCTTCCTGCAAGGGAGAGTTTGTGAGAAAAGCATGAGAGAAAGCTTCATTTTGTTGTGCTACTACAAGCTCTCGGGCCACCTTCACCGACAAAAGATCAAGACTTGCTTTATTTGTTTCTCTTTTCTTTTGTCTTGATCCTTATTGTATACATCAGGATTCTCAGAAGCATCTTGTGTAACTCCTTTTATTGGATTATCTGTTGTTTCTCTTCCTGGTTTGGAAAGGAGGACTTGCGTATGTGCAAGTGGGTGTTTCCGTTCTGTTGTTTGAAGGGAAGACCAGATGTGTTTGGTGGTTTACTTGTAAATCCTGCACAGGATTGGTACTGTGTATAGCCTGTGAGCTAGTGGATCTCTAAAGAGGTTCCTTGGGGACTTGATGTAAGTATGGATAGACCAAACCAGTATACATTTCTATGCTTCAGTGTGTTTGGTCCTTGTTTCTCTCTTCTTCTATACATTATTTTTAGTATCTGATAGCTTTTTAGATTTTTAATAACCCATTCACTGCCCCTTTGGGTTCTCTATAGTCTGGGCAAGAAGGGGTATCAGAGCCCAGTCTCTCATGATATAGATCTAACGATATGAGAGAAATGGCTATAGCTAATGGTTATAATGAAGGCCAGTCTGTCAATTGCCCTCCGTTGTTTGAAGGAGATGATTACTTTTATTGGAAGTGCCGAATGGAATTCTTCCTTAAGAGCCTTGACTTTGATTTGTGTAGTGTGTTTGAAGACGGTGACTACTTTGTCACCATACCTAGACAATAGTGGAATGATATTGACAAACATTTGATTTCCTTCAACAACAAGGCTAAGAGTGTGATGTGCTGTGTGCTGGGAAATAAGGAGTTTAACCGCATCTCAACATGCAAAACAACACAAGATATGTTAAAGAAGCTAGAGCTCACCTTCGAAGGGAGAAATAAAGTGAAGGAAACCATGATTGACATCTTTGTTACCCAATACAGGAAGTTCAAAATGGAGCACTCTAGAACAATCACCCCAATATATAGCAGATTCATAGATATCACCAATGTGTTGGTGGCTTTGGGCAAGGAGTACAACAATGGAGATTTGGTTAGAAATATCTTGAGATATGTTCTTAGCCAATGGATTTGAAAGGTCACTGCCGTTAAGGAAGCAATGACGTCAGTGGCATGAGCATAGAGATGCTCATTGGGTCTCTTATGGCCCATGAAATCAAGATGGAGAGAGTACCTCCCAGAAGAAGATCTCCAGTGCTCTCAAGGTCAACCAGCCCAACTCGGATGAAGACTCCTCAAGAGAAGAGTCGACTTCAGAGGAAGTCCTCTTGTCTAGAAGGCTACAACAAATCATCAAGAAGAAGAAGATGCAAGGTACTTCGGGGCAAGAATACCATAAGAAGAAAAGTAACTTCAAAAAACAGAAACCCACCTGCTATGAATGCAAGCAACTCGGGCACATGAAGGCAGATTGCCTACTGCCCAAAAGGAAGGAACACAAGGAAAAGGAGTTCCTTGAGAAGTTCAGAAAGAATTTTAAGAAAAAGGCCATGATGGCTACTTGGGACAATGAAGAGGATTCTTCATGTTCCTCAAGCTCAAGAGAAGAAGAAGAAGCAGCCAACCTTGTACTAATGGCCAACAATAGTGCTTAGGAAGAGGATCAAGTAAAGTTTGACTCAACCTTTGAATCTTGCTCAGATTTGGATGAGGATCTTTCCTTAGAAGAAGCCTTTGATGAGCTTTATAAAAAAATTAAACTTTTGTCTAGGAGCTTAAACTACTTAAAATAGACCATGAGAAATTGAGTGCTTCTATTGCTTCTTTAAAATCTGACTACATAGAATTAGAGCAAGATAATTCAAGATCAAAATCTGAAAATCAACATTTGAGTGAGGTTAATAAAACAAATGATTTAAAACTTCAAGAACCTCATTCTGAGCTATCAAAGATAAATAAGGGAACCCTATATTTGAAATCTTCTCTTGAAAGATGGCAGTTAATGAAGATAAAAGCAATGAAGAGCTAATTCAAGAGAACCTATATTTAAAATCCTCTCTTGAAAAATTAACTCAGGGTAAAATATCTTTGCACCTTTGCTTGAAGGGACTTAGGAGTGATTATGAAAAAAAATGGACTTAGTTATGTGCCACCTAAAGTCTCTTCACAGATAAAACCCCCAAATGAATATCCTCTCCCTAGGTTCATAAAAGCTGTAACTTTAAATAGCTCGAGATCAAAGGCTCCTTGTTTGGATTATTGCTCATATTGTGGTAAGTTAGGCCACATGTCCAAACCTGTAGGATGAGGGAGTGGGTCTAGGTACCCAAGGGATCTACTCTTGTTTCTGCCACTAATACAAAAGGACCCAAAAAGATTTGGGTATCTAAAACCATCAAGTGATCTTAAGGAAGTCTCAGAGCATCCAAGTGATACATAAATAGTGGATGCTCCAGGCATATGATAGGTGACTGGACCTTGTTCAAAATGATGCAAGCTAAAGCATGTACAATCACTTATGGAGATAATGGAAAGGGAAAGGTGATGGACAGTGGCTTAATGGGCAACAATCAATAAATTTAATTGAAGATGTGCTATGTATAGATGGGTTGAAACACAATCTTATCAACATCAACTAGCTTTGTGACAAACCTCTCACAACTCCTATGAGTTCATCCACAAGATTAGGTGCAGACCTACAAGATAAGAAGATAGATCAAAAATCTACAAAGGTATGATTGGATCTCTACTCTGTTTAATTGTTAGTAGACTTGATATTTTGTTTAGTGTATGCACATATGTTAGGTTTCAAGCAGACCCTAAAGAATCCCACTTCATTTGTTTTAAGGGGATCTTTAGATATCTAGTTGACACATGTGATCATGGTCTCTGGTATCCTAAATGATATAACTTCAATTTGCTTAGTTACTCGAATGCTGACTATACTAGTTGCAAGATAGATAGAAAAAGCATCAGTGGTACGTATCAATTTCTTGTAGGTTGCTTGATTTCATGGTCAATTAAGAAGTAGAACTCAATAGCCTTATCTACAACAGAAGCATAATTTGTTATAGTCAGAAGTTGCTGCGCCCTGCTGTTGTGGATTAAGTACCAATTGGAGGACTATGGACACAAGGTAGAAGGGATTCTCATACTGTGTGACAACACAAATGCTATCAACTTGATAAAGAATCTCATTAAGCACTCAAGGATAAACCATAGTGAGGTTATGCATCATTTTATTAGAGATCATGTTGCAAATGGTGATATTAAGCTGTTAGTCTTAGGTGGCCTACAAGCCAATATGACTTTGTAATCTCGTTCATTTATTAATAAAATGACATTATATTAATTGTGTGTGAATCGTATTAATTATCGTCTCATAATGAAGTCCGTGAATATGTGCGATAGTGATCAAATTATGATGAGATCATACAAATGAGACTGATCACTTAAATACATATATTCTTAATAGTTCCTAGTCGGAGGATATCCGAGAAGGACATCGGATATCCGGATAGACTAGTATAGATTACTCCTGCTCATAAGATGAGGGTGACTGATCTCATAATCACTTGTGTGGAGACACTAAGGCGAATCTGTAGGTGCTCATTAGAGAATGAGTTCATTGAACTGATTCGACTGAATCACTGGATGGTGTTGTACCTCACTGTCAACCAACTTGATTCTATTGTCGCAGTTGCGTGGATGGTCCTCGGACCTGAGACACCAAGGACACCTTGTCGGTGGACTTCTGTGCTTTGACCTTGGTTTATGAATCTCTAATCACAGGATTCTAAACAGCTAAGGATCGGGTACAGTGGAATACCGTCGAAGGGAGTTGAGTGTCAATAAGGAATCATTCGCTCTCGGTGCTCAGAGAGAGAATGCTCTAAGAAGGATGCACGGAAGTCCCTGGCCAGGGCGGACGATAATGTCGAGAAAAGATTTTTCTAATATTATTTGGCAGCATCCGATCCAAGTGAGTCGACCGTTTAGGGTTTGACAGTACACGATACCCTGAGTTGACTCGAGAGCAATGTACGAATGAAGTACTATATCCACGTAGTAACTGTCGGCGGAAAGGTTCCAAAAGTAGGTTACTTAACCCCAATACCTTCCGGATTTACGCGGTGTTGCTTGGCACCCAACGTGATTGGAGGCCCGATCGAATTTGATGTGCGACATTGATTCGATTGATTAATTAATTAATATGAGTTATTAATTGATTAATCAGGCCAGTGAGGAGTCACTGGGCTTATTGGGCCATTAACCGGACTGGTTATTGGGCCTAGAGGGTTACACGCAAATGATTCTCAAGGCGATGGATAATAAGTGGGTTTTATATTAACCGGGGGTTTTTATGAAAAATTGCGCGGTTAGTATAAAATAAAGTGAACGGGCTGAGCAGGACAGGCTGCTGCTAACCCTAGCCGCCCCTCCTCTCTTCCTCACTCTCTTTGGAGTCCCAGACGAGTCGAGATCCTCGGATCTGCTCCGCCGCTTCTCTGACTCCCGTTCGACGGAAAATCGTCCGCGCGATGCGGCGATCGTTGCGACGAATGGCGGAGGCTTCGTAGGTTGCGAAGAACGAGGAACATGAGGATATCCGTTGCGAGGAAGATCGCGTGGACTCCGCTAGAGGCCGGACGTTTGCGCGGTTTGCGGTGTCGCACCGACGGAACCGATTGGTTGCAGATTCGAATCCGCACACGGTAAGAATCCGATAATCCGATTATCGGTTTTAGTTATTCGAAACGGGAACGGATCGCAGGTTTTAATCTTTATTTTCCGCTGCGTTTTTGCGATCCGGAGAAACACGAGAACCCAATAGTGGTATCAGAGTCAGGTTCCTCTGTTTCTCATCCCGTTTCAATCTCCAGAATTAATTTTCCATGCTTTATTCCATGCTAAATTTTTCGATTAATTGTTGGATCTGTGTTCATATAATGAGCACATATAATTGAATTATTTTCTTGCAATTTTCGAAATATTATTTGGGGTTTTTTCGGTGTTCTTCATGCGATGAAGAACGGGGCTCTTTCCGATGCTGTTTGGGACATTTTGATGTCCAGGCAGGATTATTAGCTAGCCTAGATGGTCCTAGGACTAAGGCCGGTCATTGAGAGCATCCCACCTGACACAAGGTAGCCAAGAAGGGTTGCTTAATGGGGTTCTTCTTCCTCCTATTTTCTGTTTTTAGAAAACCAGAAAATTAGGCATTGAAAAGGGGCTCGGGCTTGCATGTAAGGGGCACCGCCGGCTGCCCTACCGGCGTCAGGGAGCCTGCCGGCGCCAGAGGGGTCATTGGCTGGGGCCGGGCGGCGCCGGGCACCGGCCGACGGCTGCGCTGCCTACCCGGACCGCCACCGGGCTGAACCTGCAAGTTTTAGGGTTCGGCTGTTAAAGGGAGTTTGGGCGGGCTGGGTAAGAAAGGAGGGGACCGGCCAGTCCCGAGCCGGTCCGACCGGGCCGATCCGGTGGGTCCTCCCTGGCTCGAACTGGCTGACACATTTTTTCCATATATTTCCCATTTAAACCCCCTAAAACCCCATGAGCCCATTTAAAGTTCAAATAAAATTTGAATTTAATTTAAAATTCAAAATTGTTTTGAAATTTAATTCTATTATTCAATTTTATTTATTTGGGCATTAATGATTTTGAATCATTTAGATTAACAATTAGTTGTTAATAAATTAAGTAATAATTATTAGTTTAAATGTTAAATTAATAATTAATCTTAATTTAACTAATTTAACAGTTATATTGTTGGTTAATAATTATTAATCTAAGTGTTAGATTATTAATTTTTAGTTCTTCTAATTGTTAATTAATGAGAATTTGTTATTAATTTAAGCGTTAAATTAATAATTAATTCTATTCACTAATTTAAGTGTTAAATTAGTAGTTATTAATTAATTAGTGTTAATTATTATTTTAAGAGTAAAATTAATAGTTAACATTAATTAACTAATCTAAGAGTTAGATTAGCACTTATTGTTAATTAGAATTAATTGTTAATTTAACTGTTAAGTTAATGATTAATTTTAAATTAATTAATCTAAGAGTTAGATTGATAGTTATTAATTAATTAGTGTTAATTAATAATTTAAGTGTTAAATTAGTAATTAACATTAATTTACTAATCTAAGTGTTAGATTAGTAGTTACTAATCAATTAGAGTTAATTAATAATTTAAGTGTTAAATTTAATAATTAACTTTAGTGGACTAATCTAAGAGTTAGATTGGTAATTAATTATTAATAGTCTAATTGTTAGATTATTAATATTGTTTGGTCTAAATGTTAGATTATTTTAGTTTTAGAAAAGTTCTAACTGCATGGAATAATATGGAATTATTAATTTGGAGTGTTTGCACATGTGATGTGTGAATTAATGTTTTTAAAGTTGATTTAATTGCATGCTTAAGTTATTAAAAAACTTTTCGAAATTCAAAATACCAAATTTTGATTAGATCCTAGCTTTTTGAAAGCCAAAATTATTTATTTTGAAACTCTTTTGTTTTAGCCATGCGATGAGCTTATCATGTGTGGATTGTTTAAAACACACCGCGGTCATGGATAAGTACCTTGAAATTATTCATGTGATGAATGCATTGTGTAGATTGTGGATGTATGGTTGAATGGATATTTATTAATTGTTAATAAATAGAGGTCTGTATACCTCTCTCTCTCTCTCTCTACATACTCTGATGTAATTTTACCTCCCTCTCTCTTGTACTCGCCATAAGGCCTTCTTCTGTTTATATTTAAATTTATATTTAAATGTAATGTAATCGAGGCAACTAAGGAAGGAGCGAGGACGTTCCACAGATGCAACCAGGAAGGCGATGTGATGGAGATCCTTTGCCTATATGTTTGCAGAGTAGTCTAATGTAAATGTTATGTTAGATTGTGTGTGCGTTTGACTGTTGGCTCCAGTCAAACCCACTGTGCCATCCATGACCACACTTGACATGTATGAGATGTATTGTTTTAATTTTGATTATGAATCAAAGCAAGTATAGTATTTATTAAATATATACAATATATTTATATACTATCACCTAAGAGAGACCAAGATAAAAGTTATCTAAATACCCTCGTTTAAACTCTAAGCCGTAACGTGAGTAGTTAAGAACTTACCGCGTGGTCTACCATTGTTATAGTCATAGGATTCGAATCACTTTAGGCATGTTTGTTGTGTTACTACAAGGCCTGTTTAATTGTGAGGAGATACTATGGCTATGGCATTAGATGCCTATTTGATCGGGGTAGAGGAACCATGTAGTTTTGTTGTGCTATTCACAAGGGCTGCATGCAAATCTATACTCGTCGCATAACGATGGTTAGCTTAGACTAGAATTAGTGGCTTGTTGTGCTATCCACAAGGCCATTAAAACTTTGAGGACCGAAGTTATGATCGGATATTGCAAGGAGTTGCAAGTCCCATGAGATGGATGCTCTTTGACTGTTTTACAGCTTTCTTGTGCTATTCACAAAGTTGTACTGCAAGTCATTGAGATTTTGATTCCCACTAGGAGATTGTCGGCGTCTCCCGTTCTATATAACTGATGGTTATATAGTCCGTCGAAAGTTAGTGGAAGTTAAAACTTGATTAAAAGACCATGTCTTGTTTTAAATTTTAATAATTGAACATCTGCTAAATAAATTTTATTTATCTCCTGTAGGAAATTATGTTGTCGAATAACTCACTCCGTGGCATACCTAATGCCAAACTTTTGACTAGCCCGAACTACTTAGATTGGCTCAGAAACCTGAAGAGTGTCTTCAAATCGACCTTGGAGTTGATCCTCCTACTGAACCGGCATTGGATGCCACTGAGGCAGAGATGATCGCGTACGATAAAAGATCGAAGGACAAAGGCAAAGGGGTAGTAAAGGGTGACTGCTTCTATTGTAAGCAGAATGGTCACTGGAAGAGGAATTGCAAGGAGTTCCTCAGTGATAAAACTCTGAGGATATACGCGCTGTTGAGAAACCCTGGGCCAAGCTCCAGGATATCCCCATGCTGGCCGTCATCCCCCTTTCTCTCTCCTCCTCTGGGCGTCCTGTTCGAGGCGTCGGGATTGTCTCCCTCTCCGCTGCGCATGATTCCCGAAATCGTTACGGTGACGGATCTTCAGCGAGCGAGCTGATAAGGACGAGGGATCGAGGACGAACCACCGCGGAGGATCGATGGATACCGCTGGAGGCCAGACACTTGTGCGGCTCGCGGCATCGCCTCAACGGAACCGAGACGGAAGTGGATTCGAATCCGCGCATGGTAATCGGATTACTTCCCGTTGTTTTCGGTTTTAGTTTTTCGTTCCGAATCGGATCAGCGGGCATCGGGCGGGATTTATTTTTGTTCGTCGTTTTCGCTGCGTTCTTCGCGTCCCGCCCGGATCCTAACAGTGGTATCAGAGCCAGGTTCCTCTCTGATCCGCTACGGAATGATAAAAATTAATGGTCTAAAATATTTTCATGCTAAAATGATTTTTCCTCCACATAAACTGTTCATGGGATGAACGTGCGAAGTTTATTATATTTTTTCCTGGGGAGAAAATCATTTTTTTTGTGGTTATTCGGTTCTATTCTTCATAAAGATGAAGAACCTGTTACATAGGCTAGGATGGGGCTTCCACATGGATAGAAGACCACAAAATATGTATGCTGGTATGACCAGCAATGCCCAATAGTTTCCGGGAGATCCATGTCGTAGCCGGCGGCCGACGGAGCATTTTCATCCCATATTTTTTTCCAAAAGATGGAAGAAGAAAAGGGGAGGAAAAGCCATGGTTTCTAAAGAGGAAACCGCCGGATTGTTGGGCCTACCGGTGGCATAGGGTCGCCGGCTGGCCACTGCCGATGCCGGAGTTGAGAGGGGTAAACCCAGGGCCATTTCCGGGCGCCCCCCCACGGTTGGCGCCGGCGGCGGCACCGCCCCTCATCGCTGCAACCTGCAAGGAAGAAAAACGGGTTAAAACCCTAACCGGCCGAGCCCAGTGCTCAGCCCTGGACCGGCCTGTCCCGAGCCGGCTCGACCGGCTCTGGGCCAGGGTCGGCCTGGGCGCGCGTTGGTCTAGGGCTGCCCGAGCCCAGGCCCAAGCCGATGGCTGCCTGGCTCGAACCATGCCCGAGCCCAGGGTCCGAGCCAAGTCAGGCCTGTAGCCCGGGCCATAGACCCAGTGGGCCAAGCCCATTAACCCCCGTTTAATCCCAGCCCAATAACCCTTAAACCCTTTCATTAAAATAAAACCCCACCCTAGTAATTGGAAATTGAAATTTATCGATGTTTAAAATATGTTTTGAACTTAAATTTTAATTTTCAGTTAATATAGGGAATTCTCTTAAAATAATTTAACAATTGTTGTTGAATAGTTTTATAAGAGATGTGAACTTAAAATAATTAACAAAGGTTGCTAATTTATTTTAAGTTATTAACATAAAAGGTATTAACAGATGTTGTTAATATATTTTATTTAAGTGATTAGAGGGCTTTAATATTTAAGATACGATCTTAAATTAAATGTTAACAAGTGTTGTTACTGATTAATTAAGATATGATCTTAATTAAAGAGGGGTTTAATTTTAAGATGTGATCTTAAATAAAATTAACATAACTTGTTGATTGACCTTTAATTAAAGTAATTAAAGGGGTTAAAATTTAAGATTTTGATCTTAAATTATAACTAACAAGCATTGTTAATTTAATGAAGTTATGACTTTAAAATTAATCAACAAATGATGTTAATTATTTAAGTGATTAGACTAATGTATTAATTTATTAGCAATCGTTGTTAGGAAATTAATTTTATAATTGAAAGACACTTAGTAATAGTTATTAAGTGATTAATTGACTAATTTTGATGTGTTAATTAATTCTTGAGAATTAATCCTTAATAATAGTTATTAAGGATTCATTTATTTATTTTAAAACTCTCAATAATAGTTATTGAGATATTAAATTATTTTTCTCAATAATCTCTCAATTATAGTTAATATTGATCTAATCTACTTGAAATTTGATCTTTTATAAATGTTATTAAAAGATTAAATTAAGTCTAAGATGTTAGACTATTTTAATTAGAATTGTTCTAATTAATTTTTCTTAATAATTGTTATTGAGACATTTTATTTAATAAAAGGGGTTAATTAACAAGGAGTTGTTAATGGATTATAATTGGAATTATAAATTCTTTTATAAGTGTTATTTAGAAATTTTTAATTCTGTCTAAATGTTAGATTGTTTCGTATTAATAATTGTTATTAATGTGATTTGAAATTAATATAAGTGTTAGATTAATTAATTTAGAATTGTTCTAAATTATGCATGGAATATTCAGAACTTTAATTTTAGCTTTGTTTGCACATGTTGATGTGTTTGATACTTTAAATTAGATTTATTGTATGTTAGAAAATAGGATTTTCGAAATTCCAAAATTATCCAATTTTGATTGGTACCCAAGTTTTAAGAAAACCAAAGTTAATATATTTTCAAAATTTTAGCCTTTATGTAATGTGTTTTATCATGTGTGGTTGGTTAAAATTTGTAGTGGTCATGGACATGCACTTAGTTAAATTTTATATCATGTGATGATGTGTGATTATGTGGATTGTTATGGAATGTGATGTACATTAATTAAGTGTTGATTAATGAGGCCTGCGTGTCTGCCTCTCTTTCTCGTTCCATTGTAATTCTATCTCCCTCTGTCATTGTACTCGGCCATAAGGCTTTCTCTTACAATTTATTTGTATTTGAAATTATTTCAAAATTAATATTATTTGTAATTGATCGCGCCGGCCGAGGAAAGGTGAGGATGATCCACAAATGCAACCAGGAAGGCGATAGGAGATGAGATCACCAGTGGCTATGTGTTTGCATGTTAAGATTATATGAATGTTATATAGTTTTGGTGATTAATTGTTTGGCTCCAGTTAATCACCGTGCTGTCCATGACCACATAATGAACATGTATGGATGATGCATGCTTTTAGTTATTGATTATAAATCGATTGCTAATATCTAGGTATAGTTAAATATATTCGATATATTTATAAACTATCACCTAGGATGAGACCGACTTAATATAAACAAAACATTCTATATAAAGTCTAAGCCGGAGCGCGAGTCATTGAGAATGTACCGCGTGGCTCTCCATCAATATAGTTCTTAAAACTTAATTTAGTGATGACAGTTTCTATGTGTTTACCCGAGATCTGCCACCATCTGATGAAAGGACTATTAACTATGGCATTATGATGCCTTAAGATTGGAATAGAGGAACGGTGTAGCTATCCTCGCGTTTATCCGGGAGCTACATTCTTACTATACTATGTCACGTATTGATTGTAAAGCTTAGACCAGGGATAATGGTCAACTGTGTTTACCCGGGACCATTAAAGACTTGGGAGTCGAAATAAGATCGGATATTGCAAGAAGTTGCAAGTACCATGAGATGGTTGTTCTAAGATAATGGTATGATACTATGTGTTTACCCGAGGTCATACTGTGATTCTTGGAGATTCTGATCCTCACTAGGAGACCGTCAGAGTCTCCCGTTTTGTATATCTGAAGGTTATACAGTCCGTCGAAAAATAGTAGGAAATAATTCAAGATAAAAGACCATAATTGAATTATAAGAACTATCTGCTTAAATCACGTTATTTCCTTCGATCACTAATATGTTGTCTATTCGAGATTTTGGCATGTTGGATGCCAATACTTCTCATACTCAGACTGACTAGAAAACTCTAAAGAATGTCTTTAGGGGAGAGTGAAAGTTACTATCCTAATCAGGTATCATGAGTCCTCTTACTTGGATAGACCAAGGTGAAGAGGTACTCATGGTATGCCTTTCTGAAAGGCAATGATTATCATGAAATCTCTTATTTGGATAGACCAAAATGAAGAGATATTTATGATATGCCTTTGAGAAAGACAAGCGGTAAGATTTTAAACGGTCGAACACACACCTGAAAGGATAAAGGAAGGTCAGCTGAGATAGAGAAGTAGCGGTTCTCCCACTGCAACCAATATAAGGATACTGGTAAAGGCAAAATGAATATGAAACTTGAAAAAAGTCCTATATATTCTTATTGTCAACATTTGCATGTCTATTGGAGAATTAGCGTATCAAATATGAGATATTGGAAATGATTCTCAGAGCTGCGATAGTGTGCAGACTTAGACAAGTAAAAGGAAATTGAGAAAAATGTAAGTGTTGAGTTAAACTCAACTATTGTTCATGATATTCATAGGTTACTGTTAGACAGTAAATCTTTGTATATCTATAGGAGTCAAATATGAAACTGAATAATTGTTATTTAGTTGCATAAGATATCAAGAATAACATTGATTGAGAAAGAATAATAGTTGTTCAAATCAGTCAATGCACTATAGATTCTTGATGTGACATTTCATGGGATGAATGTTCACAAGTCTCCTATAGAAATGAACTATGTGAATCCTGATTATCTATGGTATTGTACACAGGGTTGTACAATAAGAAATTATTGATGCTGATACATACTGATGTAAACAAATCAAAGGTCAAAGATAATCACTCTCATTGACTTACCTTATAGTTAACTCTCAGAATGATTCGACTGTAAGTACTTATTGAAGTACAAGACGAATACATCTGAGAGATTAAGGTATAAGATCAATATGAAGTATTAGAATTTTTGATTTGATCAAAGAAACTAATACTTAGGTATATGATTCACATAAATCATTAAGAGGATAATTGTATCCTCGCTCGATTGATCTTCATTGTGCATCATAGTAATATGATAAAATGAGGAATTGCACCTTATTAAAATATGGTGCAATACATAATAAGATTTGCCTAATTGTTATCCTTGTGAACATGAGTATAAACATTAGATGTCCATACTTTACAGATGGTTCCAAATAAGTCAGTGTATGACCGTATAAGATATGGAAACCAAATAATTCATATGAAATGTTAATTATGAACAAACATGATTTAAAAGTCAGGTATTACCGTAGTGTGAAGTTGTAAATGTCTAAAGAGTTTGGACATTACAATTATTGGCCAGGCGATAATTAAATAATTATCGTCCTGAAAGCTGTCTTCTATGAAGAGGAACATATCCTCAAAGAAGACAGTGAGAGTTGATAAAACTAGAAGATGTTCTAGATTCACAAGCTAACATAAGATTATTAGATAATCTTTAGTTTTTGGAACCAGTCATAACACATCAGAGAGCTTCATAGATTTCTGAGATTCTCTCAGTGACTAAAAGGATATGTTTAACATATCTGAATTAGCAAGATGAGAGGAGCTTAAAATATATTATGATCTAAAATCTATGATAATAATGCTCTATGTAATTACAACTTTGAGATTGATAAGTTGTCAATACTGCCTATCATTATTATGAGATGATGACAGTTGGATATTAAAAGTGCTCTCTCAATGTGATTGAGGTAAAGATGTATATGATGCACCTTTAAAGTTTTTTTTTTGAATGTCCAGGAAGCAAGTTATGATTTCAAAGATTATTTTGAATCAAACTGAAGCTTCCTAAGTTGTAATAAAAGTTTTGACTTAATGGTCAAATACTATGTGATCATTAAGAATGATCACGAATTGTGTGTGTTTAGAAAAGACAGTGGGAGTACGGTTGCTTTAGTAATGTTTTGTGATAATAACATCAAAGTCATTAAGAATGACATCAAGATGTTACTATCGGTGAAAGCATTATTGACCATATTTTCCTCCATAATAAGTTTAGTTATAATATCCCACGTATTGGAAATACAAATCTATTAAGATAGATCGGTGGGGATATTAGATTGACCTGTATGTCAAGATGTTTGGTATAAATTTCATAACAAATCTCAATTGTTGAGATATGGAATTTATTCCTTTAACGAAAAGATTCCTTAAAGGATACAGGAGTGAAATGTATCATTAAGCACTTGAGAAATGCTAAGGATACATTCACGTATATGGAGAGGATGATTTGAAACTATGAGGTCACACTGACTCAAATTTCAAGTCAAATAATGGATTCAACCTTCTAGTAGAAAGGAATGGTTCGAATCTAGAACTTGATATTAAGGTGACGACATAAATAAGTGATACTGTTATTAGAATAGTATGGATGAAAAGGTTCATCCCTGAACTAGATGTAGTTCTAAAAGGTCTATGATACCATTCTATCGTTGTAGGACAACAGTGGGAGCGATCAGTTGTGTGATCGAGCCATGGTCTCTTTAGAAGTGGTAGAACATTCTGAGGCTCTTTCACAGGTTCAGAGACAAATGATTAAGAGGAAATAACGTAATGGAAAATATTCCATCTATAGATAATTTAGCAGATCCCTGACCAAGTCTTAGTCACAGACTTTATGTGAGCATCACCTAGATTTGATGGAGATCAAATGCGAAAGTGATTGGCTTGAGTCCAAGTGGGAGATTGATGGATATAGGTGTCCTCTAAGCCAATCATAAGGCACCTATTTCAATCTGGTTCACTAATGAATGGCATTAAATTCATTATGTAGATTGGCATATTAATAATTATGCATAATGAAGTCCATGAATATGTGCAATAGTCATCAGATTATGATGAGATCATAATAATGAGACTGATGACTTATAAACACATATTCTTAATTGTTCCTAGTCGTAGGATGTTTGAGAATGACATCAAACATCCGGTAAGACTAGTACAGGTTATTCCAGCTCATATGATGAGGGTGACTGATCTCGTTAGTTACTCGTGTGGAGACACAATGATAAACCTGTAGGTGCTCATTGGGGAATGAGTTCACTGAACTGATCCGACATGAATCGCCGAATGATAATTTACCTGACTGTCAATCGGCTTGATTCATCGTTACAGTGGCGTGGTTGATCCTTGGACTTGAGACACCAAAGACACCTTGTCGGTGGACTTCTGGACTTTGACCTTGACCTACGAATCCCTATCCACGGGATCTCTAATAGTCAAGGATCGGGTCCAGCAGAAGACCTTCAAAGGTGATTGTGTGTTCAATAAAGGATCGTTCGCTCTCAGATAACTGGAGAGAGAATGCTCTAGAATAGATCCGCAGGAGTCTCTGGCCAGAGCAGAAACAATATCAGAAAAAGAGGTTTTTGGATATTGTACAACGAAGTCTTATTCAAGTGAGTTGACCATCTAGGGTTTGACAGTTGACCATACCCTAGGTTAACTCGAGAGCATTGTGCGAATGAAGGATTATAACTATGTGGTAATTGTGGACGGACAGGTTCCATGAGTGGGTTGCTGAACCCCATTACCTTCCGGGATCATGCGGTGTTGCTTGGCACCCAAGTTGATCAGAAGTCTGACCGAATTTACATGTGATGTTGATTCGGTTAAGTAATTAGTTAATTTCTAGATATTAATTAATTACAATAAGTCAATAACTAGTTATTGGACTTAACAGGTTGAAAACTGGACTGGTAAATGGGCCTAGAGGGTCACACGCAATAAGATTCTCAGTCGGTGGTACATAAGTGGGATTTATATTAACTCGAGGACTTTTGTGAAAAAGTCGCGTCGACTTAATATATATATATACGCGCTGTTGAGAAACCCTGGGCCAAGCTCCAGGATTTCCCCATGCTGGCCGTCATCCCCCCTTTCTCTCTCCTCCTCTGGGCGCCCCGTTCGAGGCGCCGGGATTGTCTCTGTCTCCGCCGCGCGTGATTCCCGAAAGTCGGGAATTCCCGTCAGCGGGTTTTCGGCAATCGTTGTGGTGACAGATCTTCAGCGAGCGAGCTGATACGGACGAGGGATTAAGGACGAACTACCGCGGAGGATCGCGTGGATACCGCTGGAGGCCGGACGCTTGTGCGGCTCGCGGCATCGCCTCAACGGAACCAAGATGGAAGCGGATTCGAATCCGCGCACGGTAATCAGATTACTTCATGTTGTTTTCGGTTTTTTTTTTCGTTCCGAATCGGATCAGCGGGCATCAGGCGGGATTTATTTTTGTTCGTCGTTTCCGCTACGTTCTTCGCGTCCCGCTCGGATCCTAACAGGGACAGCAAACCTCAGACTTCCATTGGGAAACGTCTTATCATTAGAAGATTGTTATTATGTTCCTAGCATAATAAAGAATATCATATCAGTATCTTGTTTGGACAAAATAGGATATAAGTTGTCTATTGAGAATAGAAATTGTTCGATTTATTATAGTAATAAATCAATAGCTTCGGCATCTTCAGTCAACGGTCTATATCTTTTAGATGTTTCCTATTACAATCTTCACATTGATAAAACTCTTAAGAAGAGCAAGAATTGTGTGAACCAAGCCTACATGTGGCATTGTAGACTTGGACAAATTGGTGAAAGTAGGTTGCAAAAGTTGCACAAGCATAGTTATTTAACTGCATTCGATTATGAATCGTTTGTGACATGTGAATCTTGCCTTATGGGAAAAATGGAAAAATCTCCATTTATTGGACATGGAGAACGTGCCTTGGACATTTTTGAACTAATACATGTTGGGTTTCTCGGTTTTCTCCGGATCTCACGCAGCGGAAAATAAAATATTAAAACAGCGATCCGTTCCTGTTTCGAAAAACTAAAAACTACGATTATCGGATAATCGATTTTCACCGTGTGTGAATTCGAATCCGCAACCGTTCGGTTCTGTTGGTGCGACACCGCAAGCCGCACAAGTGCTCGGCCTCTAGCGAAGTCCACGCGATCCTCCTCGCGACGGATATCCTCACGTTCCTCGTTCTTCGCAGTCCACGAAACCTCCGTCGGTCGCCGCAACGCGCGGACGATTTCCCGTTGAACGGGATTCGGAGAAGTGGCGGAGCAGATCTGGATCTATCTGGACGCCAGAGAGAGAGAGAAATAGTGGAGGGGCGGCTAGGGTTAGCAGCAGCTTGGCCTGCTCATCCCGTTCGCTATGTTTTATACTAACCGCGCGGTTTTTCATAAAAACCCCCGGTTTGTATAAAACCCACTTATTTATCCATCGCCTTGAGAATCATGTGCGTGTGACCCTCTAGGCCCAAGTACCAGTCCAGTTAATGGCCCAACAAGCCTAGTGACTCCTCACTGGCTTTATTAATCAATTAATAACCATTTATTAATTAATTAGTCAATCGAATTGATGTCGCACATCGAATTTGACCGGGCCTTCGATCACGTTGGGTGCCAAGCAACACCGCATGAACCTGGAAGGTATTGGGGTTAAGCAACCCACTCTTGGAACCTTTCTGCCGACAGTTACCGCGTGGATATAATCCTTCATTCGTACAATGCTCTCGAGTCAACTCAGGGTATGGCGTTGTAATGACCGAGATTTCGGGTTCTGTGTTCGGGTCGGGATCGGGCCGGATCCCCTGGTTTGGACCCTGTGGGGTCTTGTGATTTCTGGCTGAATGGCGTCAGCTCTCGTCGACGCCTTTCAAAAGGCGTCAGGGTGCGTGGACGCCATTTAGGTTCCTGGTTGTTGTGCCACGTGTGCGCCACGTGGGCGGCTTTTCGGGCCGCGAGAGTACGGCCCTGTCAGATTTGTCTGAACGGCGTCCAGGTGGGTCGACGCGTTTCAGACTGCGACATCTGCGATGTCAGGGCATGGCGCCAGAGCGTTGTCAGTACGGCCTGTCACATCGTCTGAACGGCGTCCACGGTGGTCGACGCGTTTCAGAGCGGTGTCAGTACGGCTGTCGTGTCAGACTGATAGGCGTCTGCCTCGATCGACGCGTTTTAGCTGGTTTCTGATGACCCCGCGAGCCCTCCCTTCTTTCCCTCATTCTCACCCTCACACTCTCTCTCTCCTCGCCCTCTTCGCCCTCTCCGACGCTCTTCCTCCCCCTCCCTTCCTCTTCTTCCTCTTCCACCACTCCAACACCACCTTACCTCTCACCTCTACCTCCACCACTTCCTTCGCGGTGTTCCACTCTCCGGACGGCGGCCGACGTCCCGGCGGAGTGGCGGCGTCCTCGAGGGTACCGGCGGCGTGGGGCGAGACGGGTCGGCGGCGAGGAGCTTGGTGGAGTTCAAGAATCGGTAGGGGGACGAACCTTGCTTGTGACGTTCGTGTGATTCTCGGCGTGACGTGATGTATTTGGGGCTAGAATGAGCATGTTTAGGGGGTTTTCTTGTGGGTATTGGCGTGCTTGTGATCGTAGGATTCGGTGTATGCATGTGGTAGTTGAGTTCTCCTTCCTCTCCCTCTTGTTTTGGGGTTTTCGAGGTGCTTGGGGTTCAAGGGAGGAACCCTCGGTTCGAACCAGGGAACCTGGCTCCTGGCGCTGAAAGGCGTCGTCCCTGGTCGACGTCTTTTAGAAGGACGTCGGTTAAGCACGACGCGTTTCAGGGCAGAAATCCCCCTGTTCGAGTTTCAGAGGTTAGGGGTGCTGGACTAAATGACGTCATGGGTGATCGACGCCTTTCTGAAGGACGTCGAGTCACCATGACGCCATTTAGGCAGGATTTGCCCCCGCTTAATGGTTTTGTATTCTGGATTTCGGGGTTGAATGGCGTCGGGCCATCCAGACGCGTTTTAATAGGCGACTTCATCGGTGGACGCGTTTTAAGGGTTATTCTGGTCTTTTAATAAACCCGTATGTGGGGCTTGAATGGCGTCGACCTCGGTCGACGCGATTCAAGCCAGGAATGGTTAACTTGGGGTATTTGATGTATGTTTCACGGTGGGATGGTTCTAATGCATGCTTTGAGTTATATACTGAGACTGAGAACTTCTGCATGACTGGGATTTCATCATCTGTGGGTGTGTATGTGCTTTAACTGTACGTTGAGACTGGGGTTTACTGTACGAATGGATTGACAGCATGTTATATGTGTGTGTGTGTGATCATACGACTGTGGATCGATGTGACAATGGTTTCCGATGTCACCATGGACCGGTGGGGACAGGGTCATGGTGTCTGTGAGGAGGGGTGCTCGTGGTGTTTTACCTTTAGCTGAGGGAAGCAGAACCACCTTGAGCCGGCGGGCCGGAGTAGCTAGTGTGCTATCCGAGGGGTTGCTGTTTGGTCTCAGCGGGTCGGGGTTTCCCTTGCTTGTTGTGACGGCTTCCGGCGTGTCTCTTGCTGTGGAGCTGGTGGTTTTTCTGGTGGGAGTTGGTTTACCCTTTAGCTAATGGGCCTGATGTGACCTTTGATCAGGGTTACGAGTGGTACCTTTAGCCCTTGGCCTGATGCAGCCCGGGAGAGTTGGGTCTGCGGGTAGTTCCTATAGCTGCGGCTTGACGGGGGTTCCCGGTCCCCAGGACCCTCCAGGAAAGCGCTGAGGCCTAGCGTGGAGGCAATCCGGTGGTAGGACAGTAGTCTAGACTGCTTGTGTGCACACGTAGCTGGCAGTGGCGGTACACTGAGTCCAGCTAGTCCTAGTTCAGCTCACTGCCTCACCCTACAGTGCTCCGGAACGCTATAGGGGTGGACAGGCGTGAGCACTGGTGGTAGTGTTGGGAGGCGACGTTGGACTTCGGTCGACTGTGTGGTTTAGTCGTCTTGTGGACTTTGGTCGTGAGACGTGGTTCTGTGTTGGGTTCTTCGGGTTACTCAGAGTTGTTCCTGCTACACTGTCTGTCGTACGTTTCGTACCAGGGTTACGTGTTGTGCTTACTGCTTTACTTGACTGTTATATACATTACTGTTGCTTCACTTGTGGGTGTGTGAGTGGGAGGCGGGGGATCGGATGATCCCTACTGAGCCCAGTTCTGGTGTGGCTCACTCCCTGCGGTTTCAGGTGTGGACTTCGAGGCGCAGCGGTAGCGTGGTGTCTTCTTGGTGTGCGGACCAGCAGCTGTCTTGGTTCCGGGGTATGCCCCGATGTTGTTGTACTTTCTTTCTGCCTGTACTTATTTAATTGTTGGACATGTAATTATTGTTGGACTGTATACGAACATTGTTACTTTCCCTGCGCACTTGTTTACCTTTGTAGTCCGTGAGATTGTTATATTTAGCACTGTTTAGCACTTACTCCTCCAGATGTGTTGTGTGAGATCCGGGTGTGAGCCCGTAGTTAATGGGCCGACATCCATTTAGTGACCGGGTCCCCAGTCATAGGATGGCGGGTCGTTACAGATGGTATCAGAGCTCAGTCTGGTCGAGTATGTGATAAACTGGGTTAGATATTATAGTCCAACAATAAGTACGAGTCTGTACAGGCGATGGCTGCTGGTGTAGATTGATAGGTTTTGACGTGTTTTTGGTTCGGTTTGTGTGTTTGTGGGGTAGTGATGGCGCCGAAGAGGAGAGCTCCGTTGACTCGTGGTTCGAGAGCAGGTGGTGGTGATCCGAGGGCGGAAGGTCAGGATGTGGATCGTTTCATGGAGGCTATGTTTGAGGCTATGGCTAGATATCAGCAAAGAGATGGAGCTGAGGGGTCCAGTTCCCGAGGTGGCCAATCCACGGTGGTGGAGCGGTTCTTGAAGCTGAAGCCTCCTTCTTTCACGGGTCAACCTGTTCCTGATGCGGCAGCGCAGTGGATTAAGGAAATGGAGAAGGCATTTGATGTGCTAGAATGTGCTGAGAATGACAAGACCTTGTTGGCAACCTACTTGTTGAAGGGTGATGCCTATGATTGGTGGGTTACCATCAAGGGATTGATGTTCCCAGATAGATCTTTGAGAGAGATTCCTTGGGAAGGCTTTGTGAGAGAGTTTAGTGGACAGTACCTTCCGAGGCATGTTCGTAGGGCCAAGGAAAGGGAGTTCATGGAATTGGTGCAGGGTGATACGTCGGTGTTAGAGTATCAGATGAGATTTGTGGCCCTGGGAAGGTTTGCTCCTCACATTTCTGGGCGTGAGGATCTGAGGACGGAGAAATTCGTGGATGGACTTCGGCATGATTTGAGGGAGCTGGTGGCAGCTCATTGTTATGAGGATCTAGCATCAGCGGTTCGGTGCGCGGCAGCAGTGGAGATGCAGTTTCAACACGCGGCACGGGAATCGGAGCAGTCAACACAGGAGAAGCAGCATAGCAGGGATCGATCAGCGGCTTTTTCGGCAGGTGGTTCGAGTTCGTTCGAGGTCGAGTTCCAGGAGGTTCCTTGTGACGAGGATGAAGATGGTTCGGCTCAGCAAATGCAGTCAGAGGTCGGCTGGCAGCAGGAGGCGAGGCGGGACGCTGCAGGTCGTTGTCCCCGTTGTAGCAGGTTTCATGGCGACAAGATATGTCCCATGATCACTGGTAGCTGTTTTGACTGTGGCAGGAAGGGACATTTCGCGAGGAACTGTCCCCGGAAGAAGAAGGCAGGTCAGGGGCCGAGTGGTCAGTAGGTGGTTGAGGCGTGATTGGAGTCGCGTCTCTTTGTGGAGGTTCGAGAGGCTGTGCTAGATGGGCACTTTTATCTTGTCTTGTTCAGAGGTGGTTGTGGACCTTAGTGGCACTTGTATGTATTTGGGTTTGGTGGAGAATCGATTTTGTAATATGTGCCTTGCTAGTGTATGGTTATTGATGATCTTTCAACCTTTGTTGGAATTGGGAATCCTGGTTAGCTTGTTGAGATTATGTTTGGCTATTATGTGGTGTCTTGTGTGAGCGATTGGTGAGGATGTTTGCTGAGATCGGTGTGTCGGCTTGTGGTGGTTAGCCGAGTTGAGCGTTGAGCGGTTACTAATTTCGAGGACGAAATTCTTTTAAGGGGGGGAGAATGTAATGACCGAGATTTCGGGTTCTGTGTTCGGGTCGGGATCGGGCCGGATCCCCTGGTTTGGACCTTGTGGGGTCTTGTGATTTCTGGCTGAATGGCGTCAGCTCTCGTCGACGCCTTTCAAAAGGCGTCAGGGTGCGTGGACGCCATTTAGGTTCCTGGTTGTTGTGCCACGTGTGCGCCACGTGGGCGGGTTTTCGGGCCGCGAGAGTACGGCCCTGTCAGATTTGTCTGAACGGCGTCCTGGTGGGTCGACGCGTTTCAGACTGCGACATCTGCGATGTCAGGGCATGGCGCCAGAGCGTTGTCAGTACGGCCTGTCACATCGTCTGAACGGCGTCCACGGTGGTCGACGCGTTTCAGAGCGGTGTCAGTACGGCTGTCGTGTCAGACTGATAGGCGTCTGCCTCGATCGACGCGTTTTAGCTGGTTTCTGATGACCCCGCGAGCCCTCCCTTCTTTCCCTCATTCTCACCCTCACACTCTCTCTCTCCTCGCCCTCTTCGCCCTCTCCGACGCTCTTCCTCCCCCTCCCTTCCTCTTCTTCCTCTTCCACCACTCCAACACCACCTTACCTCTCACCTCTACCTCCACCACTTCCTTCGCGGTGTTCCACTCTCCGGACGGCGGCCGACGTCCCGGCGGAGTGGCGGCGTCCTCGAGGGTACCGGCGGCGTGGGGCGAGACGGGTCGGCGGCGAGGAGCTTGGTGGAGTTCAAGAATCGGTAGGGGGACGAACCTTGCTTGTGACGTTCGTGTGATTCTCGGCGTGACGTGATGTATTTGGGGCTAGAATGAGCATGTTTAGGGGGTTTTCTTGTGGGTATTGGCGTGCTTGTGATCGTAGGATTCGGTGTATGCATGTGGTAGTTGAGTTCTCCTTCCTCTCCCTCTTGTTTTGGGGTTTTCGAGGTGCTTGGGGTTCAAGGGAGGAACCCTCGGTTCGAACCAGGGAACCTGGCTCCTGGCGCTGAAAGGCGTCGTCCCTGGTCGACGTCTTTTAGAAGGACGTCGGTTAAGCACGACGCGTTTCAGGGCAGAAATCCCCCTGTTCGAGTTTCAGAGGTTAGGGGTGCTGGACTAAATGACGTCATGGGTGATCGACGCCTTTCTGAAGGACGTCGAGTCACCATGACGCCATTTAGGCAGGATTTGCCCCCGCTTAATGGTTTTGTATTCTGGATTTCGGGGTTGAATGGCGTCGGGCCATCCAGACGCGTTTTAATAGGCGACTTCATCGGTGGACGCGTTTTAAGGGTTATTCTGGTCTTTTAATAAACCCGTCTGTGGGGCTTGAATGGCGTCGACCTCGGTCGACGCGATTCAAGCCAGGAATGGTTAACTTGGGGTATTTGATGTATGTTTCATGGTGGGATGGTTCTAATGCATGCTTTGAGTTATATACTGAGACTGAGAACTTCTGCATGACTGGGATTTCATCATCTGTGGGTGTGTATGTGCTTTAACTGTACGTTGAGACTGGGGTTTACTGTACGAATGGATTGACAGCATGTTATATGTGTGTGTGTGTGATCATACGACTGTGGATCGATGTGACAATGGTTTCCGATGTCACCATGGACCGGTGGGGACAGGGTCATGGTGTCTGTGAGGAGGGGTGCTCGTGGTGTTTTACCTTTAGCTGAGGGAAGCAGAACCACCTTGAGCCGGCGGGCCGGAGTAGCTAGTGTGCTATCCGAGGGGTTGCTGTTTGGTCTCAGCGGGTCGGGGTTTCCCTTGCTTGTTGTGACGGCTTCCGGCGTGTCTCTTGCTGTGGAGCTGGTGGTTTTTCTGGTGGGAGTTGGTTTACCCTTTAGCCAATGGGCCTGATGTGACCTTTGATCAGGGTTACGAGTGGTACCTTTAGCCCTTGGCCTGATGCAGCCCGGGAGAGTTGGGTCTGCGGGTAGTTCCTATAGCTGCGGCTTGACGGGGGTTCCCGGTCCCCAGGACCCTCCAGGAAAGCGCTGAGGCCTAGCGTGGAGGCAATCCGGTGGTAAGACAGTAGTCTAGACTGCTTGTGTGCACACGTAGCTGGCAGTGGCGGTACACTGAGTCCAGCTAGTCCTAGTTCAGCTCACTGCCTCACCCTACAGTGCTCCGGAACGCTGTAGGGGTGGACAGGCGTGAGCACTGGTGGTAGTGTTGGGAGGCGACGTTGGACTTCGGTCGACTGTGTGGTTTAGTCGTCTTGTGGACTTTGGTCGTGAGACGTGGTTCTGTGTTGGGTTCTTCGGGTTACTCAGAGTTGTTCCTGCTACACTGTCTGTCGTACGTTTCGTACCAGGGTTACCTGTTGTGCTTACTGCTTTACTTGACTGTTATATACATTACTGTTGCTTCACTTGTGGGTGTGTGAGTGGGAGGCGGGGGATCGGATGATCCCTACTGAGCCCAGTTCTGGTGTGGCTCACTCCCTGCGGTTTCAGGTGTGGACTTCGAGGCGCAGCGGTAGCGTGGTGTCTTCTTGGTGTGCGGACCAGCAGCTGTCTTGGTTCCGGGGTATGCCCCGATGTTGTTGTACTTTCTTTCTGCCTGTACTTATTTAATTGTTGGACATGTAATTATTGTTGGACTGTATACGGATATTGTTACTTTCCCTGCGCACTTGTTTACCTTTGTAGTCCGTGAGATTGTTATATTTAGCACTGTTTAGCACTTACTCCTCCAGATGTGTTGTGTGAGATCCGGGTGTGAGCCCGTAGTTAATGGGCCGACATCTATTTAGTGACCGGGTCCCCGGTCATAGGATGGCGGGTCGTTACAGGCGTGCTGTCAAACCCTAACCGGTCGACTCACTTGGATTGGATGCTACTGATAAATATTGGAAAACTCCTTTCCCGATATTATCGTCCGCCCTGGCCAGGGACTTCCGCGCATCCTTCCTAGAGCATTCTCTCTCTAAGTACCGAGAGCGAATGATTCCTTATTGACACACAATTCCCTTCGACGGTATTCCGCTGTACCCAATCCTTGGCGTTTTAGAATCCCGTGGCTAGAGATTTGTAGACCAAGGTCAAATCACAGAAGTCCACCGACAAGGTGTCCTTGGTGTCTCAGGTCCGAGGACCATCCACGCAACTGCGACAATAGAATCAAGGTGGTTGACAGTGAGGTACAGTACCATCCAGCGATTCAGTCGGATCAGTTCAGTGAACTCATTCTCCAATGAGCACCTACAGATTCGCCATAGTGTCTACACAGAAGTGACTCATGAGATCAGTCACCCTCATCATATGAGCAGGAGTAATCTGTACTAGTCTAACCGGATATCCGATGTCCTTCTCGGATATCCTCCGACTATGACGATTAAGAATATATGTGTTTAAGCGATCAATCTCATTAGTATGATCTCATCATAGTCTGATCACTATAGCACATATTCACGGACTTCGTTATGAAACGATAATTAATGCGATTTACACATAATGAATATTATGCCATTATATTAATAAATGAACGAGATTTACATAGTCAGATTGGCTTGTAGGCCACTTAAAACTAACAATACATTCGGATGTATGTGGTCCCATGTCTACCCAAGCTAAAGGTGGCTTCTCGTACTTCATCACGTTCACCGACGACTTCTCAAGATTCGGCTATGTGTACTTAATGAAGTACAAGTCGGATGTATTTGAAAAGTTCAAGGAGTCCAAGAATGAGGTAGATAAGCAGTTAGGAAGGAGTATTAAAGCTCTTCGATCAGATCTAGGAAGAGAATACGTGAGTACTAATTTCACACAATTCTTAAAGGATAATGATATCCTTTCTTAGCTGACCCCTCCATATACACTACAGATGAATGGTGTATCAGAAAGGTGGAATCGCACCTTGTTGGACATGGTGCGATCCATGATGAGTTTTCGAAATTACTAGTGTCCCTTTGGGGGTATGCTCTAGACTCAGCAGCATACCTACTGAATAGAGTACCCAACAAGTCTGTGGCCTTTACTCCATATGAGATATAGAATGGTAGGAAACTAGAATTTAAACATGTTAAAGTCTGGGGTTGTCCAGTTCATGTAAAGAGGTATGATCCGGACAAGTTGAAATCACGAATTGATAAATGCAAGTTTGTGGGATATCCAAAGGAAACCTTTGGATACTACTTTTACCATCCTAGTGAACAAAAGGTGTTTGTCGTCAGGAAGGCTGTCTTCTTGGGAGAGGAATACCTTCTCCAGGAGGACAGTGAGAGTAAAATAATACTCGAAGAGGTTCCAAATCTCCAAACAGCTGCAATATTATCGGATGAGATATCAGTTCCTGAATCTGTTCAGGTACACACAGATGAGCCTCGTAGATCTGGTAGAGTACCTAGACTACCCGAACGATATGTGGGACATATCGTTGAAGGAGAGTCTAAGGTAGAATATAATGAGGATGATGATCCTTAAACCTTCCAGGAGGCCATAGAAGGGCCAGAAGTCGGGAAATGGCGAGAAACCATGAACTCAGAAATCCAGTCCAAGTACACTAACCAAGTTTGAAACTTAGAGTACTTGCCCGAGGGTATTGTACCCATCGGATGCAAGTGGATCTTTAAGAGAAAGATTGGTGCTGATGGCCAGATTGACACTTATAAGATAAGATTGGTGACAAAGGGATATCGTCAAAGGCAAGGAATTGACTATGACGAGACTTTCTCACCAGTTGCCATGATAAAGTCGATCAGAGTTCTACTCGTCATAGCTGCACACTACGATTACGAGATCTGGCAGATGGATGTGAAGACTGCCTTCCTCAATAGTAATCTTGAGGAAGATGTGTATATGATACAGCCAGAAGGTTTCACATCCAAGGAATCTCGAGATAAAGTGTGCAAGCTTTAGAGGTCCATCTATGGACTGAAGCAAGCTTTCCGGAGCTGGAACATAAAATTTGACGAAGCTATCAAGTCTTATGACTTCATTAAGAATGAAGATGAGCCTTGTGTGTACAAGAAGATCAGTGGGAGTGCGGTCACCTACCTAGTTCTTTACGTAGACGACATACTACTTATTAGGAATAATGTAGTTATGATGTCATCGGTAAAGATCTGGCTGTCGAAAAATTTCTCCATGAAGGATTTGGGAGAAGCATTCTACGTATTGGGAATACAGATCTATAGAGATAGATCAACGAATATGCTTGGAATGACCCAATTCTTGTACATAGATACCATAGTCAAAGGGTTTGGTATGGAAAATTCTAAGAGAGGTCTTATACCGATGAGACATGGAATTAATCTTTCAAAGGAGCAGTCTCCTAAGACTCCTGATGAGAGGACATTCATAGATAGAGTACCCTACACCTCTACCATAGGATCTATCATATATGCCATGCTATGTACACGGCCTGATGTTGCATATGCTCTAAGTGTTACGAACAGATTTCAGGCTGATCCAGGTGAAGAGCACTGGAAGACAGTGAAATGTATCCTTAAGTACTTAAGAAGAACTAATGATATGTTTTTGGTTTATGGAGGAGATGACTTGAAACTATGAGGCTTTACTGACTCGAGTTTCCAGTTAGATCTAGATGATAGTAAGTCTATATCTGGATTTGTGTTTACTTTGAACGGAGGTGCAGTGTGCTGGAAGAGTTCCAAGCAAGCAACCACTGCATATTCGACAACTGAAGCTGAGTACATCGCTGCAGCTGAAGCCACCAAGGAAGTAGTGTGGTTGAAGAAATTCATCACCGACCTCGTCGTAGTTCCCCGCATCTCTGAACTTATTCTGCTGTTGTGCGACAACGATGGAGCCATTGCACAAGTGAAAGTGCCGCGATCTCATTATAAATCAAAGCATATTCTGAGGCGCTTTCATCGTATCAGAGAGATCATATCTAGAGGAGATGTAGTGGTGGAAAGAGTTCCACCTGTCGACAGTGTAGCAGATCCACTGACAAAGCCATTGGTTCAGAATGTGTTTGAGCATCACCTTGGGTCTATAGGTTTAGTACATAAAGGTGATTAACTTTCGTCCAAGTAGGAGATTGTTAGTCTTAGGTGGCCTACAAGCCAATATGACTTTGTAATCTCATTCATTTATTAATAAAATGACATTATATTCATTGTGTGTGAATCATATTAATTATCGTCTCATAATGAAATCCGTGAATATGTGCGATAGTGATTAGATTATGATGAATCATATTAATGAGACTGATCACTTAAACACACATATTCTTAATAGTTCATAGTAGGAGGATATCCAAGAAGGACATCGGATATTCGGATAGACTAGTAGAGATTACTCCCGCTCATAAGATGAGGGTGACTGATCTCATAGTCACTTGTGTGGAGACACTAAGGCGAATTTGTAGGTGCTCACTAGAGAATGAGTTCATTAAACTGATCCGACTGAATCGCTGGATGGTATTGTACTTCACTATCAACTAGCTTGATTCTATTGTTGCAGTTGCGTGGATGGTTCTCGGACCTGAGACACCAAGGACACATTGTCGGTGGACTTATGTGCTTTGACCTTGGTTTATGAATCTCTAACCATGGGATTCTAAACATCCAAGGATCGGGTACAGTGGAATACCGTCGAAGGGAATTGAGTGTCAATAAGGAATCATTCGCTCTCGGTACTTAGAGAGAGAATGCTCTAGGAAGGATGCACGGAAGTCCCTAGCCAGGGCGAACGATAATGTCGAGAAAAGATTTTTCTAATATTATTTGGCAGCATCCGATCCAAGTGAGTCGACCGATTAGGGTTTGACAGTACACCATACCTTAAGTTGACTCGAGAGCATTGTAAGAATGAAGGACTATATCCATGCGGTAACTGTCGGCGGGAAGGTTCCAAAAGTAGGTTACTTAACCCCAATACCTTCCGGATTTACGCGGTGTTGCTTGGCACCCAACGTGATTGGAGGCCCGATCGAATTTGATGTGCGACATTGATTCGATTGATTAATTAATTAATATGAGTTATTAATTGATTAATCAGGCCAGTGAGGAGTCACTGGGCTTATTGGGCCATTAACCGGACTGGTTATTGGGCCTAGAGGGTTACACGCAAATGATTCTCAAGGCGATGGATAATAAGTGGGTTTTATATTAACTGGGGTTTTTTATGAAAAACTGCGCGGTTAGTATAAAATAAAGCGAACGGGCTGAGAAGGCCAGGCTGCTGCTAACCCTAGCCGCCCCTCCTCTCTTCCTCACTCTCTTTGGAGTCCCAGACGAGTCGAGATCCTCGGATCTGCTCCGCCACTTCTCTGACTCCCGTTCGACGGAAAATCGTCCGCGCGATGCGGCGATCGTTGCGACGAATGGCGGAGGCTTCGTAGGTTGCGAAGAACGAGGAACATGAGGATATCCGTTGCGAGGAGGATTGTGTGTCCTCCGCTAGAGACCGGGCGCTTGCCCTGTTTGCAGTGTCGCACCGACGGAACCGATCGGTTGCGGATTCGAATATGCACACGGTAAGAATTCGATAATCCGATTATCTGTTTTAGTTGTTCGAAATGGGAACGGATCGCAGGTTTTAATCTTTATTTTCCACTGTGTTTTTGCGATCCGGAGAAACACGAGAACCCAACATAAGCTTCATTTTATTGACACATGGCCTCAGTTGGCTGATATGTTTAAAAAACCTCTTCCTAAAGATAGATTTACCTCTATTAAAAGAGAATTGGGGATGTGCACTTATAAACAAATATCAATTAGTTCATATCATTTAATAAATAGATAGATCTCTAAAAATATTTGAATAAAAGGACTATAATTCGATACTTAATCAATTTGCATCATTAATCACTTAATCTCTTTCACAATCGCTTCTCAAATTAAGTGTTTCTATATCGATTAAGTCAGAATTAGTATTCGATTAGCCCTTTGCTTCAATCACTCCTATAATCAATATCCAGCTAATTGATTACTTCCTTCTATTCATTAATTGCTACCTTGCATAATAGATTAATTGATTTCTTCCTTCACTAATTGCTACCTATGACTAATCGATTTTCGCGTCATGATCGATTAGTATTTTTCACTTAGACTACCTCTTTGTTTTGACTAAGCTAGTTCTATAACCAATTTCGTGTCCCAATTCTATTATCACTCAATTAGATTATTCGAGAATTTTCGATTTGGTGATCGATTTTCTTTTATCCAGTTTAATTAATTACGTTGCGTCCCTGATCCAGTTCAATCATTTGGACTCACTTCTTATTCGAGAAACGTAACTACGGAACCAAATAACATACAAATCGACGATGAATGATGATAGACAAGTAACCAAAGCAATAATAATGTCATTTACCCACAAATTCCTAAATATAAATTTTCATTGCGAATACTACTGTTCTACAAATTACATCATCAATACTAGGATCGTCAAATTTCATCAAATATCCAGCAGAAGTAAAATCACTCAACTCACCAAAAAAATTAAAATGTATAGAACTCACTCCTTATTCCTACTACGTTAAATCTAAGAAAGCTGTAAATCTCAATCTAGATAACCTCATGAAGATGTCAAATACTTTAATCAAAAGTCTCCTCAAATCTCTGATTATCTTCTTCAAACTCTGAAAATGTTAATAGATTTATGAGTACAACTATTTAGTAGGCGATCAAACCCACCAAATACTGATAATATCATAATTGGAAACAAGTGATAACTAACTAATCATGATACATAGTTATACATATAGCTCAAATAAGAACATGATACAAAAAGTATGGTTAAATATAATTATACTAAATCACATGTGTTTTCTAATAGCATGATCATACCGACTAACATATATGGCATGAGCGAAATCATATCTGATTGAACAAATTCTACTAGCTATGAATTGTACAAATCACATATTGAACTGAACATATCACATATCAAATTAACATGGCATAGTAGCTTATTAAATCAAATTAAATATGACAAATGAACAAGTTATAAGATTTAAACATATAGACTGATCAAAGGATAACTGAGGAGGAATATCAAATGAACGAACTAAATAGAACATACGCTGAATTCAAATGATGTAAACAACACGTTATGTTTCATAATTATGTGTCAAATATATCAAATCCATCCATATCAAATAGACATACATCCAACCACCACATAAGGAGCCGAAGAAAACATATACTAAAGCATATAGGCAATTATGTTAAGGTCATGACACATGTATAGCTGGGGAGTCTATTATCCTACCTCGGATGACTAAAAACAAATACACAATTACTGAGATTTTTCTGTTGCCCACGGGTAGAACTCATACACGGACACTTGCAAAATGAGTCTCATTCTCCTTATGATGACAATGTCTTAAACATATACTAAACAAATATGATACAAAGTATCTTCACAAATTTCAAAGTCAACATAGATCTGAAAATTTAATTGACAAAGTAATACATATATATATATATATATATATATATATATATATATATATATATATATATATATATATATATAAGTCAAAATACATGCTTTTATATACAAAATACATAATATACTTTCTAGTAATTCATGAATTTGACAATGAATTGATGAATGAAAGTGAGAATTAAGATCACAGACTTATAGAATATGCTTTTGAAGGGTTATCATAGCCTACCCTTGAAGGAAGGACAACCAATCCCTTTCCAAGCAAATCCTTAAGCTCTAGTCGCCTATCCCTTTTATTCTAGAGCCACTCCCATGTCCTCTACATGTCCAAGAATAGAAATTACATATTAGAACCATCCATAAGAGATTAAAACAAAAATCTCTTCTAATTTTTCATAAAGAACATTATGTTCTCACCTTGGAAGTTCAAGTGAAGCTCTAGAAGCCCTAGCAAGATTTTAAGAGGCCTTATATAGTCTCTTCTCTTTCCAATACAATCAATAAACTCTCATTTCCATATTGGAGTCGAACTGCAACTGTGGAAGACTTAATCTCTAAGTAAAAGTCACTTCCTAGTGCAATTAGGAAATATGTATTCACACATAAGTTTTTCTTAACCTGAAAATCCTCGAATTTGACTTAGATTCCATCAGAATTAGTAAAAACTTTCTTCTACAAAGTTGTACATCTTAATTTCCTCTTTATAATGAATCTTACATCATAATGTTTTATCAACTGAGCATGGAGATATCATAACTTTACTAGGCTGCTGTCATGCATCCTGTAAACCCAGAAATTTGGCTATGTTGGACAATCCGGTTTCCTTCTCTAAACACTGATGGGCCTATGGGCCTAGTGGGTTTAAGTGGATTACGCATACTAAATTCATTCTTTTAATAAATAATTACCTTTTAACGGACTTAATTATCTATGACCTATTGATTAGTCATATTGGGCTTAATCAGTTATGGCTCGTTAACTAGTATAAATGGGTTTCAGGTTTTAGGGCATAACATCTTCTCTCACTTAAAGAAATTTCATTCTCGAAATTTAAAATATCATAACTCACCAAATAGGATGGGTTGCTTCTTCTTCATGTCTTCTTCAGTCTCCCATGTAGCTTCTTCTGTGGAGTAATGTCGCCAGAGAACCTTCACCAGAGGAATCACCTTGGTTCTCAGCACTTGCTTCTTATGGTCCAGAATACGAATTGATTGATCTTCATATGACAAGTCAGATTACACTTCCAGTGGTTCATACTCGATCACATGATATGGATCTGAGATGTACTTCCTCAACATAGACACATGGAACACTGGATGTAAATTAGCCAATCCAAGTGGTAGTGCTAGCTTGTAGGCCACCTCACCAACTCACTGCAATACCTCAAAAGGCCCGATTAATTTCGGAGTCAACTCGCCCTTCTTGTCAAACCTCATCACACCTTTAGTATATGACACCTTGAGAAACACATGAACACCCACTTCAAAAGTTAGCTCTCGCCTTTTGTTGTCAGCATAACTCTTCTGTCTACTTTGAGCAGTTGGTAGCCTTTTCCTGATGATATCTATCTTCTCAGAACAATCCTGTACAATTTGCAGTCTCAACATACTCCTCTTATCAACCTCAGACTAACAAATTGACGATGAACACGGCCTGCCATAAAGAGCCTCATATGGTTCCATCCCAATGTTAGAATGATAACTATTATTATACACAAACTCTATCAAAGACAACTGATCATGCTAGCTACCTTGCCATGCAAGGCTGCATGCACTCAACATGTCCTCGAGCGTCTATATAGTCCTCTCAAACTGACCCTTTGAGGATGCTGATTACATCTGTACCCAGAGAAAGAAGGACATGTAATGACAAACGTTTGATTATTTTGAATAATAGGGCAGAAGGTGTACGATGTTTTGCACTCAGGAAGAAGGAGTTCAACATAATCCAGTATATAAGATAGTGCAAGAGATGTGGATGAAGTTGCAGCTAATGTATGAAGGTACTAATAAAGTGAAGGAAACCAGGATTGACATCTTGGTGACACAATACGAAAAGTTCAAGATGAAATCTTTAGAAACCATCACCCAAATGTCCAACAGATTCATTGAGATCACAAATGAATTGATGGCTCTCGAGAGGGAGTAGAAAAGTGGAGGTCTAGTCAGAAAAATTTTGAGATCTCTCCCCAACCAATGGACTCCCATGGTGACAGTTATTGAGGAAGCTAATGACCTCAGCAGCATAAGTCTGGGAAAACTTATAGGATCTCTCATGGCCCATGAGATAAACATGGATAGATAGGAGAGGGCAACTCAAAGAAGAAAGTCTCTAATGCTCTGAAAGCAGTCATTCCAAGTTTGGATGAAGCCTCTTCAGGAGTAGAGAGTGAAGTAGACAGTGAAAAAGAAGCCTTGCTTTCAAGAAGACTACAGGGAACTCTTAAGAAGAAGAAGATGCAAGGCACCTCCAATCAGAAATATCACAAAAAGAAGTTCTTTTAACAATAATTTCAAAAAGTAGGAACCCACCTGCTATGAATGCAAGCAGTTAGGTCATATGAAGGCTGACAACCCTCAGTTCAAGAAGAAGGAATACTAGAAGAAAGAGTTCCCAAATAAGGTTAAGAAGAACTCTAATAAGAAGGCCATGGCAACTGCATGAGACAATGAAGAAGACACCTCAACATAATCTAGTTTGAGAGAAGAAGAAGAAGCAAATTTAGCCCTCCTGGAAATCAACTTGTTTCCCAAGGCTAGACTAACCAAGAGGGGGGAAGGTGAATGGGTTAATAAAAAATGTAGGACTAAAAACTTCAATGTGGAAGCTTAAAAGTGCATAGAAGAAGAGGGAAAAAGGAAGCAATCGCACAAAATAACTGCACACATGATTTATACTAGTTCGGTCTATCCACACCTACGTCCTATCCCCAAGTAACCTCTTAGGATTTTCACTCCACAAGAAAATGACCCCTTGCTGGTCAATCATGGTCTTACAACACCACAAGGCACTGACCCCTTGCCGATCTTACAACACCCAGACTCAGCTGGTTTGCCCTTTATTTCACTAAAGGGGTAGAACCACCTGTCTGCAAATAATTCTTCTCTTCCACACACTGGAAGAGGAACAAACAATAACCTGAAATAATTGAGAGTGACTATTTCACAACAGTTAAGTGTTCTTCTCAAAGAACACAACACAAATCAAGACAATAATTAATGAAATAGTAAAGAACACTAGTCTTGATCAGTGGAAGATCTTCATGAACTTCTTGTAGAGAATGCTGAAGCAGAGCTCTTGAAGTTTTCACATAAGACTTTTTGCTAGGTGTTTAGGCATGGCTCTCTCTCTTGAATTTGCTTGTGCTTAGTAGTATGAATTTCTCTATGTTTGGTTTCTAGGTGTCACACCTTCTCTCTGGTGAAGATCTTCTATTTATACCATTCCTCCGCTCGAATTCCCTGCGGACTGCCAGGTCTTCAAAAATCTGCTCGTTAGATTGTTTGGAGAGAAATATGCAGGATTCTCACTTGTGTCTAACGTTTTCCTAGAGACAAAATGGAAAGAGAGAGTGTAAGGACTGAGGTTTTCGGATTCGGTTTTCGGGGTCAGACCCTGTAGTCCTGGCCCTAGTGGGGTCTGGAACTCTGTGTTGTTTCGCGTCGAGCCCGCGAGACGCGGTTTAAACGGCGTCCACCATGGCAGACGCGTTTCAGGTTCTGCCACGTAGGTGCCACGTGGACTGACTTTGGACCGCGAGCGTACGGCCCTGTCAGGTCGTCTGAACGGCGTCCGTGTGGGTCGACGCCTTTTAGACTGAGACTCTGGGTGTGTCAGAGTACGGCCCTGACAAATTGTCTGAATGGCGTCTGTGAAGGTCGACGCGTTTCAGAATCTTGTCAGAGCAGCCGTCTTGTCACCTGATAGGCGTCCGTGCATGTCGACGCGTTTTAGCCAGCCTCTGGTTAACCCCGCGAGCCCTCCTTCTTTCCCTCATTTTCTCCTTCTCCCTTTCTCTCTTTCCCTCCGGCGAACTCGGCGACGATCCTCCTCCTCCCTCTTTTCCTCACACCATTTCGCCTCTCCCTCCACTCCATCCTCTACCTGGCTCCTACCCCTACCACCTCCACTTCCACTGCGGCGTTCTACTCTCCGGACGGCGGCCGACGTCACGGTGGGGCTAGGACGACCTCGGCGGTACCGGCGGCGGCGTGGGGCAAGACTGGAGGACGGCTTGAAGCTCGGAGGCGTTCGAGTGTCCGGTAGGGTGACGTCCCCCGTGGCACTGTGTTTAAGATCACGTTTTCCTCATTATGCATGTGGTAGATCTTCGGTTTTGGGGGTTAGAATGAGCATGTTTAGGAATTCTATGGGGGTATTTGCCTATGAATTGTCTTGCTCTTCGTTTCCCTCCAGTTTGAATAATTTTCGGGGTTATTTGGAATTGGAAAGGGAGCCCTCGGGTTTAGGGCGTTCCTGGTTCCTGGGCTTAAAAGACGTCGTGCATGGACGACGCCTTTTTGAAGGGCGTCGGGCCATCACGACGCCTTTTAGACAGGATTTGACTGACAGACAGTCTGCTCGGTTGGAATTTCTGTGGCTGAAAGACGTCATGATTAAAGGACGCGTTTTTGAACGGCGTCGGGCATCCATGACGCGTTTTAACCGCAGAAATACCCTGGTTAAGGCCTTGGGAATTCCGGATTTTCGTGTTGAAAGGCGTCTGGGGATGTCGACGCCTTTTGAAAGGCGACCATGAGGGTCGACGCCTTTCAAAGCCAGATTCTGAAAACTGATTTATACGAACCTGCACATGGGTCTTGAATGGCGTCTACCTCGGTCGACGCGATTCAAGACAGAATCTCACTAATGCATGCCAGTAAAACGTGTTCACATTGCTAGATAGATAGTTTGCACATGTTTTAGTGCACCCGATAGAGACAGATTCCTCACGATCGGATGGTTCTTTATGTGTTGAGCGATCGCGGGATTTTCACGTGACTGGATCGCACTGTGTTGGGTTTTTCAGTTACTGTGGACCTGGAGTGACATTGTAGCGCTTTATCACCCTGTGCTGGTGGGGGCGTGAGCACAGCGCCGGTGGGGGCGTGGGCGGGGTGACGCCTAGTGAGAAAGGGTCACCTGGTGAACCCCGGGGTCAGCTGGTACCGGTGTGGGAGTGGTACATTCGGAGAGTCACTCATGCTGAGGGAAGGGGTAGTCACCTGAGCCGGTTGGGCCGGAGTAGCGAGCATGCTATCCGAGGGGCTACTCCTTGGTCTCAGCGGGTCGAGGTTTTTCCCACCGTTGTTTGTACGGTCGGCGAGTTCTATCGGGACGGCTGTTGTGGGTTTTCTAACGGTTGGCTTAGAATGTGCATGATTATTATATTTCGACCGCATGTGTTCTCACGTAGAGAATTAGATATCATACCTGCCACTACACTTGTTACCTTACTGTTAGCTGTACTTTACACTTGTGGGTGTGTGCGTGGGCAGTGGGGATCGAAGGATCCCTACTGAGTCTTGTCTTGAGACTCACCCCTGCGGTTTTCAGGTGAGGACTCCCAGCAGACTTAGAGCGGCGCGTGCGGCCGGGTGTAGTGTGTCTTCAGCGGTTGTTCCGGGGTATGCCCCGATGTAGTTGTTAATTATCTTTGGCCTGTATGTTTAATTATTTCCTTATGTCGGAGAATGTAATTATTTGCTGTATCGAGTCGCATTGTAATAATTTTAATTCCTGCACTTTTATTTCAATTCAATGCGATGTAAATGTTTAGCTTGGTTTATTATTTATTTCCCAGACCTACTAGATCCTGGTTTGGTCCCAAAATTAATGATTCGGTACCCATTTAGTAATCGGATCCCCGATTATAGGGTGGCGGGTCGTTACAGAGAGAGAGGGAGAGAAAGTATACTATGTTCAAGGTAGCTAAAGCAGTGCCCGGAAGCTTCTTCGGATGCAGAACCTGCTTCTTGATCAGGGTCCTACAAATACACTTTAAACACAAGAACGGAAACTGGCTTTTCTCAGCCTTGTTTTAGTTAGTTAGCAGAAGCTAGGAAAGGATAATTGCTTAAACTAAACAACTATACGGTTTGACAGATAGAGATAAAAAATAAAGCAAAGTAGCTACAAAGAGACCTGTCAGTAAGAGATTTAGCACAGTTAAAGATAGTACATAGTAGCATCGAAAAGGTACATAATCTGTTAGTTAAAGAGATGATAGAGATCTTAGTCAAAATGTATACATAAATTACATACTGAAAGGACCAGCTAACTGATTTAAAATCTCATTGATAATCGCAACATAGTTAGCAAGTATAATCGATGATGTAATCGTTATAAGTCATTCACTAATCGAAGTGATATAACGTAGATCGATAAGGCCTTAATTGATGTAACACTTAACCTCAAATCGATCGCTGTTCGCTGAGTTAATCGAAGTAACACATAAAGCGTTAATCGATGGCCAAGATAAAACACAAATCGGAGTGGTTCTGGAAATGTTAACCGAAGTGATTTTTGCAACGCTAATCAAATGAATGCTTAAAGCGTTAATCAATATGTGTCTACATGTACTAATTGAAGAGTGAATCGATATAAGACTTGAGTCGATAATCGAAATGTTAATCGATGTAAAACTTGCAACGGTAATTGATAGAGCTAATCGATTGAAGACTTAAAGCAGTAATTGAAGAGCTAATCGATATAAGACTTAAAGCGCAATCGATACCCAACTAATAATGATAGTCGAAATGCCACTTAAAAAGTTAATCGATATGGAGGTGGTAATCGAACAAGCGTTCAAGGCATTAATCAATAGAACACTTAGCGATTTTTGCATAGAATTGAAGCGATTGAACATGAATACAATTAGCGATAATAAACAGCTATAGTCTGATCATTTGTACTGACATTTCTATGGTTTTGTTATCACCAAGATATGGGAAATAATGTAAATCCACAAATTACTCAACACCACTCTCATTGTGAAGATGATTAGGTAAACTCTAACTCAGCCTGTGAATCATGTTCAGATTCAGATGATGAGCTATCTTTGGAAGAAGCCTTTGATGAGCTTTATAAAAAGTTTAAAATTCTTTCAAAGTAGTGCCACATGCTTAAGATAGACCATGAAAAATTGAGTGCTATGAGTGCTTCCTTAAAATCTGAAAACATAGACTTAGTACAAACTAATACAAGATGAAAATCTAAAACAGTCACTCAGTGAGGTTAATAAAATACATAACACTGAGCTTGAAGAACTTCATGCAAAATCTCAAAGATAAACAAAGGGAAGATGGTTCTTAATGAAGATAAAATCAATGAAAATGAGTTAAGTCAGAAAACCATTATTTAAAATCTTCTCTTGAAAAATTAACTAGGGATAAAACTTCTCTGCATCTTTGCTTGAACGGACTTAGGACATGTAATAGAAAAGATGGACTCGGTTATTTACTATCCAAAGCCTCTCTACAAATAAAGCCCTCAGAAAATTATCCTTTTCCTAGATTTGTAAAAGTCTCAACTTCAATAAGCTTAAAGAGAAAGTCCCCTTGCATAGATTGCTGCTTACATTATTGCAGATTAGGCCACACTTCCAAACTTGCAGGTGGAAGAAGTGGATCTGGGTGCCCAAAGGTTCTGTGCTGGCTACTAAAACCAATGGATCTAAAAAGATTTGGGTACCTAAAAACATCAAGTGATAATTGTAGGAAAGCTTAAGAGTATCCAAATGGTACCTGAATAGTGAGTGTTCCAAGCATATGATAGTGACTTGACATTATTTAAGTCTATGCAAGCTAAAGGAGGAACAGTCACCTATGGAGTCAATGAAAATGGCAAGGTCATGGGCAGTGGCAGTATTGGCAACAAGTCATCAAATATGATTGAAGATGTACTGTGTGCTGATTGGATAAAACACGATTTGATTAGCATCAGCCAGTTGTGTGACAAGGGGCACAAGGTCATCTTTGAAGCGACAAATTGTATAATAACCAAGATTGATGAAGTGATCTTTAAAGCTCACAGGGACAAGAACCTTTATGTACTACATTTGAGTGAGCTTAAAGAGGAAGATATATGTCTAGCAGCCAACAAATTTGAGGAAGTAGACCTATGGCACCGAAGATTGGGTCATGCCAATCATGGAGTGATCTAGAAACTCATCAAACATGACCTAGTTGAAGGATTGCCAAAGTTGAAGCTAAAGACCGCAAGCATTTGTGTAGCTTGTGCCAAAGGAAAACAGACTAAAACCTCATTTCAGTCCAAAATAGTGATGACAACTTCTAAGCCAATGGAATTGATTCACATAGATCTGTTTGGGCCAATGAGGACAACCGGTCTAGGTGGTAAGAACTATGGCTGTCATAGTTGATGGCTAGTCAAGATTTACCTGGGTGGCATTTTTGAAGCATTCTAGAAGTTTAGTAGAGTAGTACAGAAGCAGTTGAAGTTCAACATCATATCCATCACATCAGACTATGGATTTTGTTGACACATTACATTAACTAGCTAATATCTTTACAAAATCCCTTCCTAAAGATAGATTCATCTCTATCAGAAGAGAACTTGTGATGTGCAATTTGTGAAGATATCAATTAGTTCATATCATTAAATCATGGATAGATCTATAAAAAGATATGAGTTAAAAGATCACTATTTGACACTTAATCAATTTCATTCATTAATTGTTTTATCGCTACCTTAATTGCTTCTCAGATTAAGGGTTTTTGCATCGGTTAAGATAGAGTATGTAATCGATTAGCCCCTTGTTACAAGCCTCTAAATCGCTATAGGGTTAATCAATGATCTCTTTGTATTCACTAATCGATATCATCCGTTCCTTGTTTAATTGATTTGCTTCCTTAATTGATTTCACCGAGTTGAGTTAATCGATACTCTTCATTAATCGGTACCTCTCGTTAATCGATTAGCCCCTCATAATCGATTAATGTTATTCGCTTAGCTTGCTTTCTACTTCGATTACAACTTGTTCATAATCGATTCTTATTTCACTTTGATTGTAGTTTGTTCTGATTACTTCTCTTCTCTTGACTCTTTAATCGATTAAGCCCTTAGGGTTAATCAATTTCCTTTTAGTCAAAGACTTTCTTTTTGACCGAAGTCTCCATATAAAATAAAAATTTGACCTTCGTCTTCCCTCCACTTGAAGCCTTTTGTGTTCTTGAACTCTCCAGTTTTCAGAACTCCCGCACTAAGGACGATCTCCAAATTTTCCTCCTTTCGGCGCGATTTCCTTTAGAAGGTAGAATCTTTTTTATTCTTTGTCATCTCCTCTACCTTTCCTCCCAACTTGTTTCTCGAAATGATCGTATTTTCTTCTGATTTCTGTTGTTCTTTTCGTCAAAACCCTAGACCTTTTGTCAAATGGTTGCACCTGCTCCAGAGATCATCCTTGTTGCTGAAGCTAAGCCATTGGCTCCAGCAGCATCCGCGGTGCATTTTGCAACTAATTTTGAGTACCTGAAATTCCTTGAAGTGCACGTAGACTTCTGCAGTTGGAAGAGGGTTGATTTTTCAGAACTGAATAAAAAGGGTTTGAGTAAGGTCGAGGAGCTACTGGCAGGAATAAGTCGAAGCGATGAACTAACCCTCCCACAGGGATTTGGTCAAGGCATTCTATGTCACTGCCGTTAAGTCCACCTCTGCCTCCATCACAGCGAGGGTGAAAGGCAAAACCATAGAGATCACCTCGGACCTGATTGAATGGTTGTTCGGTTGTGAAGCCCGTCTTGGGCCGGATGACAATGAAGAAATACATGTTAAGGCTAGAGGCATTATAGGGCCTCATTTTGTGCTGAGGGATGGCTATATTGATGTAAACCAGCTATCTACAGAGAAGAGGATGATGCACCTTGTCATCTCCCATTTCCTAATCAGTAGAGGTGCAACTTTTTTAGTGATCACCCAGAGAGACTCATATATTATGGACTGGGTTTTGCAGAAGAATAGAGTCAACCTACCAATATACGTATTGTCAAATATAGTGAACACACTGGAAGATCTGTAGAGGCACAAGAAGTCTAACAAAGTATCTCCCATATGGCTACCTATTGAGGGGGAGCCTATGACTCAGGGGGAGGTCTAAGTTGAAGAAGATGAACTTAGAAGAGCCCAAGAATTAGTAAATACAGTTGATATGCTGTTGAGGGACTCAGGATTTATGAATCCTCTAGATGAAGCTGTCCCTCCTCCTAGTACACAAAAATAACAAGTCAAAAAGAAAAAGGAGGATATACTGATATATTAAGGAGGTATGATGAAGTGATGAAAAGATTGGATCAACAACAGGCTGTTCTGGTGGTGGAGGAGATTGGATCAGTAACAGGAGATGACAGTTCCCTAAGAGGAGGAGAAGGAGAAGATGTAGTAGAAGGAGTAGTACCAGTCCTTCTTCTTCACATGGGGATCACCTTCCTTCTCATCTGGCTCACACTCAAGTCAGAGACAGCCTTAAGAACATATGTCAAGGTCTTCTTCATATCTTCTATTCCCACTTTAATATTTGCAAGATTAGCCTTCATCTCCTCCACCACCAAAACAGCCTACAGCTGAAGAACCTACACCTTCACAGCCCTCATCTCTGGCTCCAAAAGCTACTCCTTCTGTAGTACCATTGTCTGAGAGTATAAACATCTTGGACATTGTACTTGTACTTGCCTCCATGCCTGCTACTCACTTTCCCTCTACTAAACCTTCAACAATTGGATCTTCACTATCTCACTCACCACCTAAAACCGCTGATGCACATCCACATATTTTTGTCTTTCAAGCATCAGCCTGGTCCCTCTACTTCTTTTAACCCCTGTGGCATACCTTGCTCTTCTTTTGGTCCATGTAAAATACCAAGCACACAGGCTGGACTATCTTCATCTATTCCTACCTTCTTTAATCAGGACTTTTTTCCTTTCAAGAAGGGACTTGTCACCCCCTCCTTCTCCTCCTCCCTGACCTACCGCAGTTCCTCCTACCTTCATTATATCACCTCTCAATATCTAAAGGCAATCCCTGAGGAACCAACTCCAACTCCTTCAGCAGTATAAACCTCCTCTCGGCTGACATTTTGTATGAAAGAGGAGCTTGAGGAACCTGAAGCATCTAGATTTGCAGAGGATATACCCCTATCTCAGGTCCTTATATCACCTATGAAGAAGAGAAAAGGTCTCTAAGTAAATGCTAGGAAAGGGAAAAAACAGAAGAAGCGAAAGACTAGAACTGCATTACATTTGTTCCATCTATTTTATAGATATTTTCTCAACAATTCCTAAGCATAGATTGCTTTACATAGATTTTCTTGAAATGAATGCCAAGTTAGAAGTTCTGGAACTTCCCGCTTTTTCTGTATAGGATTATATTGATCAATATATTGTCCAGTACAAAATCTCTAGATCAGAAGTTGACAAGGTGAAAGATCAATCTGCATTCCAAATTGAAGAAGAATGGAGTATCGATCATCCCTCTCTGTACTACAGGCACCTACAAAATAACACCAGCAGAGTAGAGCAAGGCTTGCCTCCATGAACTCTTCTCGAATGGATGGAAGCAACTCATGAGTTGAAGTGGGGTAGATATAGAGATATTGCAAGAAGGGGATACATGAACTTTCTAAAGTTCAATGAGAACAGAGGAGCAATTAGCAAGCCTGAGCTCACATTAGCACAATTTCAATATATTGTTCTCATGCAGAAAGGCAGGCATCAAGGATCAGAAATTAACCTTGAAGTGGATTTTCATCTGAATTCCCCTGTTGCACCAGGTATCCTAGTGTGCACTTCTTGATGATGGATACAAATGAAGGGGGTCAGATCATAGAGCTCTTTGGAAAATTTAAAGCTAAGCAGAATGCTAAATATGACACTGTGCCATCCTTCCCTCGATTTATGGTGACAACTCACAAGAAAAGGTTATCTCTCTTGAAACTCTTGCTAAAGTATATTCTCAAGCAGAGAAATATTGAGAAGAAGAATGGACCAAAACATATCCATAAGTCTATAAGCAACTTCTGGATGTTAACAGAGAAAGAAATGCCAACAAACAACATCCCTCGATAGTACAACAATTTAAAGATAATCAGTCTATTGCTTACTCCCTTGATAGCTATATCAATTGGAAGCATAAGTATCTGGCATTTTATAATCTAAAGAAAGAGCTGACGAACAACCACTTAAAATGTCCTTCCAATATCAATGGATTTCTAAAATTCGCAAAGAATCCAGTTCCTCTTCCTCTTAGACACAAAAACTCCCCAGCTGCGTACCAATCAAGGATACATGAAGCATATGAGCAATATTGGCAGAAGAAATGGGTAGCAGGCCAACCAGTTGACCTCACTCTAGATTCTTTCATGACTCGATTTGAACACTTTGAAGCTAAGACTTAGGAAATCATTGTCAAGTATGCACTTATGGTCCCTCAATCTTTCATGCAATTATTGTCATCGTTCTCTCATACTCTTTTAATCCCTTTATGAGTGAATGACAAAAAGGATGAGAACATTATTCTATCCAAGATACTTTGTGTTTCTCATATCATTTGAACATTATTCTATCGAACATACTTTGTGTTTCTCATATCATTCTAGTAATTTGTTAATTTATGCTCTGATGTTTATTTTCTCTGACAATTTTTTTGTCTAACTTTATGTTACTTGCTGTGCTTATTGTTCTTGCATTTTTAAAAGTTTTGTTATCAACAAAAAGGGAGAGATTGTTGAGAAATTTGTGTATTTATTTAATCCCCATATTTTGGTGATAACATACTGTAAAAATGTCAGAAATTAGCACTATATTGCTTTATGTTGTCATGTTAATTTAATTAATACAGATGTTGACAGAATCACTGTTTGAGCACTTCAGTTCTGAGACTTAGTTGATTTCTGGTGATTTTTAGTTACATCGATTAAAGACAAATTTAAACATTAATTCGGTTTTCATCGTTAATCGATTAATAGTGTATATGTTAATATCGATATTATTAATCGATTTGCTTTCACATCGATTATATAACTACTCTTGTTTAATCGATATCAGTATCGCTTAGCTAATCGATCCCTGACTTACGTTTTCACTTCGATCAACATTATTTCACTAATTGATTTACTTTCATATCGATTATATAACTACTCTTCTTTAATCGACATCACTATAGCCAATCGATTCTTGACTTAAGTTTTCACTTCGATTAACATATATCACTAATCGAGTTACTTGCTTTTAAGCCGAAATAATTGCTGGTTATCGTTGTTTCGATTAACGTTATACCGCTAATTGATTTACTTGCTTTTAAGTTGAATCGATTACTGACTTATCGTTGCTTCGATTAACGTTATAATTCTCTCTTTGATTACCCATATGTTTCAAATTGATTATAAAGCTATCGTTAATCGATTTACAGCTCGCAGTTACATTCGATTAACTCTGTCTGTATAATTGATTAACCTTATGTCTTTTAATAAATTATCTACTTTTCTTGCTAATCAATTATCCATATGCTATCGTGCTTCGATTTGCCCTATTTATGTGATCGATTACTGTTGCTTCTAAATTGATTAGTCTGACTAGTTGTAACTATGATTTGTGTGACTTACTTCTCAAACAAATTTGAATTATTTTTGTCATAGTGATTATTGATCTGTGCGTAATTGGTTTGTTTTATCCAATCGCATCTCTGGCACTGCAATGTTTATATTATCCTTTTGGTCAGTGAGATTGTGTGCCATCTTCTAATCCCTTAGGAGATAGCTTTTTAGCTTTTTTTTGATACTTTTTTACGAGTTCCCATGCTTTTATTTCTTGTATTATCATAGACTTCTGCTATGTTGACGTTTGGGGCAGGAAGCGCAATTGCCCTTTTGTGTTCCTATTGGTACAAGTTGATGTTAGAAGATCTCTCCTTTCGGTTTGAGGTAGCACTTGATCACCATTTGGCGGCCTGTACTTGTAGCCTTGTGAAGGTTCTAAGGGATACAGAAGGAACAAAATATTATCTAGTTGGCAGAAGACACACTCTCTCTCTCTCTCTAAATTTTTCAAACGTTAGGCACAACCAGAAGCATTATATCTAACGTTTCCCTCCACTAGTCTAACGGACATATTTTGAGGACCTCCTATATATGAAGCCCTTGATTAGAGAACAAAATATATAACACAGAAAGGAGAATTAGAAGATACAGAACTCAGAACATTGAATAGTTTGAGCTTCCCCATATCTGAGACACTTCTGTGCTGAGAGAGGAAAGATTGTGAAGATTCTAAGAGCTTGAGCTTCCCTTCTGTGCACATAGAAGCTCTAAGAGATCTTCACCCTGATCAAGACCAGTGGTACTTATTTTATATTTTTTTCTATCTTGATCTTGTTGTGTTCCTCTGAGAACACAACAAGATCTCAGTACCTTTTAGAAGGCACCCTTTATCTCAGTATTTCCTTACTATTTCTATTTTTTCTCTTCCGATTTCTTGGAAGAGAGGGCCTGTGTCTATGTAGGGCGATGTTGTTTCCACTTCATTATGTTGAAGAGCTAGCTGACGTTGGGGGTTGCCTGTTTGGTGTTTAATCTGCAAGAGGTTTGTACCTTGTATTAGTGGCACTCCTAAGAGGATTGCTTGGGGACTGGATGTAGGTCTGGAAAGACCGAACCAGTATAAATCCTGTGTTCTTGTGTATTTGTTCCTTATTTCTTTCCCCTGCTATATGATTAGCATTTAATTTTTGCATTACTTTTTAAAGCTCTAATTTTTGATAACCTATTCACCTCCCTCTGGGTTCTCCATAGTTTGTGCAAGAAATTCGATTACTCAAGAACTTTCGATTCGGTGATCTATTTTCTTTTATCTAGCCTAATCGATTAAGTCCTTATGACTAATTGATTTAGTCTTAGTCAAAGACTTACTTTTGGACCCACCATATAGAGGGGGATTTTAACCGTCGTCTTCCCTCCACCTGAAATTGATTTCTCTCTCCTCCGTTCTTGAAATCCTTTGCAAACAAAGCTTTCGTGCAAAGGATGATATTTGATTCTCCTCTTCGTCGCGTAATGTATAGTGAAAGGTAGAATCTTTTGATACCTCTTGACCTCCTCTACCTTTTCCCTCTATCTATTTCTCAGATTAATCCATCTTCTCTTTTGGATTTTTGTTTTTCCCTATTTTTGAATCCTAGACTATATGTTCCAATGGCCGCGCTTGCACCAGAGCGATCCACAGTAGTAGAGGCAGAGCCAGTGGCACCTACAGCCTTAATAGTTCATTTTGAGTCTATCTCAGAACATGAGAGGTTCATAACAACTGTGGTGTATTTCTGTAGTTGCGAGTGGGTGAACTTGGAAGAATTGAATAAGAAGGGTCTTGGAAGAACAAAGAAGCAACTGACAAAGTTGAAATGGAAGGAGATATGCCACGCCAACAAACTATTTTACAAGAATAAGGTGAAAGCATTCTACATCACCGTAGTTCAAAACACTTCTTGCCACATAACAACTAGAGTTAATGGCCAGACGATAGATATGAAGCCAGATTTGGTAGAAAGTTATTTAGATGTGAAGCCAAGGGCTTGGGACCAGAAAATAATGAGGATATTGAAGTCAAAGCTAAAGGTATTGTTGGACCTCAGTTCGCCTTAAAGGCTGGATATGTAGATGTAAACCAATTGTCTGCAGAGAAGAGGATGCTACACCTCATTATATCTCACCTCTTTGTCAGTAGAGGTGAGACTTTCTCTATGATTACACAAAGAGATTCAGATATTCTATTGCTGGGTGCTACAGAAGAAAGAAGTAAACTTTCCATATACATCATGTGGAACATGGGTAATACCATAGATGCTCCACAGAAGACCAAGAAGTCCAGCAAAGCTGTGTGGCTTCCCTATGGCCACCTACTTATAGTCATCTTCAGACATTTTAGAGTGGCGTTAAATAATGAAGAAGAATTGTTTCACCCTGCAATGACTTCCAGCAGCCTCAACATGAGCCACTTCACTTTTTCTAATGGTAAGTGGCTCTAGGATACAATGCCTCCTAGGGGTGTGCACGGTTCGGTTCGGTTCAGTTCAATTTTGGAGGAAATTTCTCCAAACCGAACCGAATTCTCACTTGAAACTGAACCGAACCGAATCGAAATATTTCGGTTCGGTTTGGTTCAAATCGACATTCTTTATTTTATTCATATTAAATGTATATATATGTATTTAATATTAAAATTAAATTTTAAAACTACCTATTTATACATAAATATATATTTGATACTAAAATATTAAAATATATACATATATATAATGTTAATATAAGATATATATTTATTTAAAAATCGATTTATTCAGTTTTTCGGTTTGATTCGATTTCACAACTTTGTGAAACCAAACGGAATTGAACTTGACCCCAAACCAAACCGAATCGAATCACTTGGTTTGGTTCAGTTTTTCAGTTTGAACCGAATTATGCACATCCCTAGTGCCTCCTGAAGAACATGAAGACCTAGAGACACATGCTAAGGTAGTAGTAGCACCAGCACAAGCACCAGCTACATAACTGGTAGCAGCAAGTAGTAATAGACCAAGCAGCAGCAGCCACATATGAGCATATGCAGTAACAACCTGTAGAAGAGGATAGACCAGAGGAAGCATAGACATAAATAGACATGCAAGACCCGCCTACAACTGAAGTTGAAATGTAGGACCAGTATGTAGCAACAACAAAAGTAGAAGATAGGGCTAGGAACCCTCTCGTCAACTAGCACCTGTTAAGGGGGAGCCAATTACTCAGGGGGAGGCCTAGGAAGATTCAGAAGCCCAAGCAGCCCAAGAAGCAGTTGAGATGATAGATGAGTTGCTTGGATGTAGTGGATTTGTAAATGAGGAAGAGCAACCCACTCCTCTTCCTCCTACACAAAGAAGGAGCTAGAAAGAGGAAGGAGAATAGCCAGGAAGCCAGAGTAGACAAGTTCGATGAGCTAGTGACCAGATTGGATCAACAACAGTTGATATTTTTGAAATCAATCTCGGTATCACTGAAATGTTGAGAGTGTTGACAGATGTATAGAAGGTAGTTCAAGAGGTGAGGATAGGTTAGCTCAGGAGGAAGGTCATCCCCGTTTACAGGAAAAGGATTGGTACTATTCCTTCAGGCACCTCTTCTGCTTCACCTTCTCTTGCTAGAGCCTCTTCTCCTCCACCTGCTCAGCCTACAGCTCTTCATGAGACCACCTCATTTGTTTCAGAGGTCCCTGAGCAACTTGCTAAGCAATCCTTTGTTCAACCCACTTCTCCTTCACCGCCTGTTTAGCCTCCAATTGAATAAAATCCTTCTTCTTCTTTACCTCCAGCCAGCTCAACTCCCTCAGTGCCTTTGTCTGATAATGTGAATATCTTGGACAATGTGCCTACCATTTCCATAGTTCATCCTATCAACATTCCTACTCCTCCACCCAGACCTGTTGTAGTTGAAATTTTACCTTGCAAATAACAACTTGACTCCACTGATGATCCTCTACAATCTTCTACATATCAAGCATCAGCTGGACCTTCTACACCTCCCTTTAAGGTCACTAAGGTGCCTTGTTCATGATCAGGTCTCACTATTATTCCAGGTACTTCAGTGGATCCCTCTTTTTCTTTTTGATTTCGCACTGAACCTCATTTCTCTGACATTCCTAGTTCTTCTGGGAGAGATCTTTCACCTTCTCCATCACCACCTCCATCTCCTTCTACTATTCCTCTCACCTTTGAGGTGACTCCTCCTCAGTCACCTTCTCATGAGGAAGAAGTAGCACGTCTACCTCCTACAACTAGTGGTACCAGTACTCTACTACACCACCTCCTCCTCCAGTTGCACTTCCTGCCAGATTTCGGCTGGTTGTTCCCAAAGAAGAGCTTGTAGAACTAGATGAAAATGCACCATTGGCTCAGGTGTTTGGGACACCTAAGAAGAGGAAAGATCCAGCTACAACTTCCACATTTCCCAAGGATAAGAGATAGTAGAGAAAGCTTAGGGATGCTCCTCTAATTCTTCCAATAGCAGATCCTCTACCACAGACATCAAGAGTAGAACGTATAAAGTATCTTTTGTTTAAGGATGTTTGCAGTAGGACGTAAGAAACAACTATTGTACAATGAAATCATTGAGAGAAATGTCAGGTTAACAGTCATGGGACTTCCAACTCTAAGTCTTGAAGATTACCTCTAGCAATTCCAAGCACAAAAGAGAATTACTCAGAAAGAACTTGCTGGTGTTAAATCAAAATTAGACTACTAGGCAGAAGTCCAATGGAAGAAAGCTCATGGCCTTCCTTATCAGAGGTACCTAGTTAACAACATTGCCAGAGTTCAGTAGGGTGCCTATCTATGAAAATTATGAGAATGGATGGAAGCAGAGCATGAGCTTAGATGGTCTAAGCTCAGAGACAATGCCATTATAGGACTTGACGATCTTCATATATATATATATAAATGAGAGAAGATGTGCCATGAGTTTTCTAGAGGTGAACTATGCTCAGTATCAGAACTTTATTAAGGTAGAACTGGCTGAGCAGAAAAGCACAAGTCTCAGTACTGAAGCCAATTTTGACATCAAGAGTCTGTCAGCCTATCTGATGTTCCCCCTAGTGCACTTCTTGATGATGGATACAAAAGAAGGACATCAGATCATGGAGTTATTTGGGAAGCTTGGATCTAAGCACTCGGATAAGCTAGGATCTCATCTCTCCTTCCCGCTGTAGACATGCTAATTTTGACCTGATAATGAGTAAATTTCATGTCACACTTATAATGCCCCAAAATGGTCTAATTTTTAATAATTAATTAATTTTTATTGATTTTTCTTGAAAATTCGTTAATTAACGTCGACCATAGCCGACGCCATTTAGATTTCTAGCAGAAATCAGTTCGGAATTAAATTCTTAAATTTAGATAGGATTAACTTAATGACATCACCCATGGACGACGCCGTTTAGGTCATAATCGGTTCGGGTATCTGATTTTTTATTTCGAACTAGTTTCCTAATTATCTAAATCACGACTACCATGGTCGACGTCTTTTAGCTTTCCTAATCGTTTCCGATTTTCCTTCGCAAATTTCTTTCTATGTTGGCCCCTCCTAATTAGCTAAATGGCGTCTCTTGATCACGACGCATTTCAAGCAGTTTCTTGATAAGCATGATTTGGCCGAGCAAATCCGATTCCAGAGGTTGGAAGGGTTTCCAACTCTTTCCATGTCTATCCAGCGCAAGTCCGAGCCGCAGGAGAGCCCTTTTGAAGGCCAAACAACCCTAATTGAAGCCTCTATATATACAATACCCTTTGGACCTTTGAAAAAGGTTGGCCATTGGTGTTTTGGAGTTCAAATCAAAGTGAAAAGGAGCCCACTACTGCAGAAAACGTGGAAGGAATTTGAAGGCTTCTTCTTCCTCCTTTTCTTCCTCTATTGAAGCTTAAGAAGACTAAGGCTTAGAAGGGGGTAACCAACTATCTTTCTTTTTAATCCCTTTCTAGTTTTTCATTGATTTCATATAGTTTTCATCCATTGTTTACTGTTTTCATATAGTTTTTCATCATATCAATCCATCGTACACACACCCCCTTCATCTTTTTCAAACCCATGTCCATGATAGGGGTTTAAAAGAAAACCATAAAAGTGAGTGATTTTAGTTTAGTTGCATGTTTAAATTGATATTTAGAATAGTTACTCCACTATCATAGCTCTAATATATTTTTCTTTCTTTTTCTTTCTCTATTTGATTCTTTTGCAAGGTTTGAAGGTTTTTGGAAGCTTAGAAGGAAGATTAAAAAGGAGCAAATCAAAAGTAAAACAAGAGTAAAGCTGAAGAGAGGCTTTTCTTTTTCGGCCGACCGAAAGAGAAGAACAAAGAACCCAATCTCCCGATTTCACAGGGTTAGTAAGTGATCAACTTATCTTTTGGAACCTTTGGTTTTTGGCGATCACAATTTAATTAGATTTGTTAATTATACAACACATGATATCACGATGATAACACACACAATTTGAGCACCTACACCCACAATTCCTTAGGATTGCTCTAAAGAAATGCATTATATCTCCTCAGTCATTGGCCAAGGTATATTCAAAAGCTGAGAGATATACAGAAGCAAACTGGCCGACAACTTATCCAGAGTTGAGCAGGTATCTGTAGCAGATTAATGATGAGAAGATTAGCAACTTTGAGAGGCCACTGACTATTCAGAAATTTGAAGATATGTAGTCCATTGATCACGCGCTCATTACTTACATCAACTGGAAGTAGAAGTATCTGGCTTTCTACAATATGAATAAGGAGTTGATAGATCAGGGTCTACTCATAGATTGTTCAAGCACAGACTGTCTCTAGAGGGGTACCAGTAGAAGATGCAGTAGGCCAGTAAGGAATACTCCCTTAGACACTACACTTTCGGCAAAGCTCCTCCTATGAATTTTGAGCAATTTTTTCTCAATTATGAGTACCTTGAATCTAGAACCTGAGAGATAATAGAAAATCATGCCTTCCAAGTCCCTCTCTCCTTTATGTAAATCTTCACATAGTCGTTTTCACTCTATCTTTTGTTCTCTTTTTGAGTGTATGACAAAAAGGGGGAGAACTAATCTATCCAACATTCCATTTATGATTTTGCAATTAACATTTCTCATATATTTTGATAGATCTAGTAATTTCATTTGCTCTGATATTCTTTGTCGTTCACTCTGATTCTTGCTCTGATGAATGAATAATATTCTTACATTGTCAGAAGTTTTGTCATTACCAAAAAGAGGGAGAATGCTGGTAGTTTTGTATTTAATCTCCATATTTTGGTGATAACATACAATGAAAATGTCAGAAATCAATAATATTTTTGTCTAAGTTAAATGATTGAATTAATCGATTAGTTACTAACACATTCACTGCATAAACACTATCTATTCTAGGACTTAGTCAATTTAGTACCCCTTTGATCCTTTCGATTAAAGGCTAGCTGAAACTTCGATTAAGTGTCTATCGCTAATTGATTAGCAGTGATAATGTTAGTAAATTGATCAGACTCCAAATTGATTACAAAATCTTTCTTTTCCCTCTTGTAATCGCGATCGCTATCGCTAATTGATTAAGTTTCTCAGTTAACTTAAGTTCTTTTCGATTGCCGCTGAGAGCTAATCACTTTAACTATCTTGTATCTAATCGATTATTGATTCGTTTAAGTTATCGATCAACGTTGTGTTTTGAGCATTCGATTACTTGTGTGATTCAAATGGATAAACGGTGAGTTTAAGCTTCGACTAGCCTTTATAAGTTTAACCAAGTATGTGCCATTCTCTAATAGATTTACAAATTGGTTTTGACTTCAATTATTTTTTTGGTTTGTCAAATCGACTAAGAACCGATTAAGCTTATTTTCCTAATCAATTTACTGGTCATTCTGTTAATCGATTATCTATATTACTACAAATCAATTTATTGCCTATCTCTTATTTGAGTATCTGTCATGCATTAATTGATTTGCTGTCTGATTTTGACTTCAATTATCCTTATGTGATTAATCGATTATCTGTTCATCTCTAATCATTTCTATGACTCTATTTTGAATTTGATTATGTTGTGCATGACTAATCGATTACTGTGTTAATTCTGATTGCGATAACTCTAATCGATTAGCAGCTTATTGATAAATTGATTGTGCTTCATTTAGGTGCATTCTTTTTATCGATTATTTGAGCACTTTGAGCAGCGATTAACTATGCCTTTGGACTTCAATTAAAAGACTGTATGATTCAAATAACTGCAGTTGATTCTCTACTTAATGTTAATCGATTCTTAAAAGGTTCCATAGCTTGACACTGGTATCTTCCTACTCTGACAGTTAGATATGCTTGCGGCTACGCTTTGTCCACCCTCACCTACTCATTGGTCATCACACCAGATGAAATTTTCTTCTTTCGGTGATTATTTGCAGGGTTAGGTGAGATTCGCTCGACCAAATTGGGAGACAAAGGGGACAACACTTAGGACCTTCTAGCTGAGAGTGACCCATGTCTGCCAAAGCTCTCTCTAAGCAAGATTGAAGCATGGTTAACGTTAGACTCATTGGAGTTAAGGTTAGACCCAGCAAGAAGACGTTAGAGACAACGGAGCTGGTCTCAAATGTTCTATATATTGTAGCCTCCTTTAGAAGAGAAGAGAGATGAACAACTAGAGTAGAAGAGCCAGAAATTCAAATTTCAAGTTTCCTTCTCTCTCTGTGTGCTTCAACAAGTCTTCTTCTTGCAAGAGAGAGTTCGTGAGAAGAGCTTGAGAGAAAGCTTCATTTCGCTGTGCTACCGCAAACTCTTAGGCCACTGTAGACACACTAATTTTCACTTTACATTGAATAAATTTCATATCACATTATAATGTCCCAAACTGGTCTTTAATTTAATCATTTGAGTGATTTTTACCTATTATTTCTTGAATTTAATCAAGCTTTTTGGATCACATCTTCCATGCTAGACACCATTTATGTTTTTAGTGCTAATCGATTTCTAATCGAATTTTTAATTGATTATTGAATAATCTGAATCGCCTCCTTTATGGTCGACACTATTTTGAATTCTAATCCTAACCGATTAACTACTTGATTTTTTGAACGGATTACTATTACCTTGAAGCATGTCCACCATGGTAGACGCCATTCAAAGTTTTCATATTTATCTTTGATTTTTATTTTAGCCTCTTTAAAAGACGTCCTAGTTGGAGGACATATTTCTAAAACGCGTCTACTTGACTGGACACGATTCAGTTGCGTAGACCAGTAGGCCCAATCCGAGCCAAATTGAGGAAATTAACTCCAGTATAGTTTCTTTTTGTGTTAATCCTTCTTTCTATAGATTGATCTGACAGAGAGGATGAGTTTTGGATGGTTTCCTTTCCTTGAAGTACCTTGGAGTCCAGAAACTCAATTTCACATTGATTTATTATGGGAATTAGCTCTCTATATATACCTATGAGCATTAGAGCTTAAGAGAGGTTGGCCAATTGAGCTTTGTGAGTTCCACCCAAGAGAGAAGAGTGCCCTCTTACCTCTGTATGAAAATCATCAAGCTTGGAGCTCTTCTTTTTCTCCCAAGAAGCCTTCTTCTTCCTTGAAGGGTGCCTTCAATCAAGTGTAGCTTTTGGAGGAGACAATTTCTTCTTTTCTTCATAGTTCATTCATAGTTCACATCATTTATATTCCACCTTCCCTCTTACATATAGGGGCCTTCCCTCTTACATATAGGGGTTTTAAAGAAAAGAACAAAGTTTTCGAGTTTGGTTGTATGTTTGTTTTCTGTAAGGATTGAGGTTTTGGATCCGGGTATCGGGTCAGTTTCAGAGTCAGATCCCTTAGTTTGGGCCCTGGTGGGGCTGAGACCAAATGGCGTCCAGCTAGGTGGACGTGTTTTAGGCTGTGCCACGTGGGCGCCACGTGGACTGGCTTTGGGGCGCGAGAGTACGGCCCCGGTCATATCGTCTGAATGGCGTCTTGGATGGACGACGCTATTTAGAGTACGACTGTGGTCTGTCAGTATACGGTCCGGTCTTGTCGTCTGAACGACGTCGGGCTTGAACGACGCGTTTTACCCAGCTTCTGTTTGACCTCGCGAACCCTCCCTCCTTTCCCTCATTCTCTCCTTTCTCTTCTCTCTCCTCTCTTCCCTCCGATCTCCGGCGACCCCTCCCCCTCTCCTTGCTTTCCTCCCTCCATTCCATCTCTCCCTCCACTCCATCAACCTCCTAACTCCGACCACTACCACCACCATTTCCTCCACGACGTTTTTCTCTCCGGACGGCGGCCGACGTCCCGGTGGAGTAACGGCGTCCACAGCGGTACCGGCGGCGGCGTGTGGCGAGGCGGGTTGGCGGCTTAGAGCTAGGAGGAGTTCGAGTAACTGGTAGGGTGACGATCTCCGTTGTATCTCGTTTAAAAATCATGTTTTTCCCGCTTTGGAGCATGTTTAGGGGTTTTCTTGGGGTGAAAATATTAAATGCATGTAATGAGAAATTGGGTGTTTTAATGGGTATTTAGGTTCTTCTTTTCCTTCTCCACTTTGTTCGTATTTTTACACGATTTGGGGGAGGAAATTCCACCCCGTGGATTGGGGGAAGGCGGAGGGAGAACCTGTCTGTGAAGGTTGAATGGCGTCGGGGGACAGCGACGCCTTTTAGAAAGGCGGCTTCCACCCACGACGCGATTTGACCCAGATAACAGACTCGGTCTCTGGAACTGAATGGCATCCAGGGACAGCGACGCCATTTTAATCGCGTCCTCCGTGAACGACGCCTTTTAGGCCATCTTCCGAGGCCAGTTTTTCTATGAACCAGTTTAGGAAGCTTGAATGACGTCGGCATTGGGCGATGCGATTCAAGCCAGAATTCCATTAATCCCTGCAATTAACACGTGTTTACATTGTTAGATAGTTTGGTTACTTGCATGCTTAGAAATGTACTCGATGACGATGGGTTCTATGTGATCGGATCACACCATGTCGTGTTTTGTGTGATCGTGGGCCTAGAGTGACAGTTGTTAGCGCTTAGGCACCCTGTGTCGGTGTGGGAGTGATGCGGCGCCGGTGTGGGAGTGGCGGGTGACGCCTAGAGAGAGGGTCATCTAGTGTACCCCGGGGTATAGCTAGTACCGATGTGGGAGTGGTACATTCAGAGTGTCACTCGTGCTGGGGGAAGCAAAACCACCTGGAGCCTGTCAGGCTAGAGTATCCAGCGCGCTATCCAAGGGGTTGCTGTTTGGTCTCAGCGGGTCGGAGTTTCTCGCGTTCGGCCGTGTGGTTGGCGTGCTTTGCCGAGACGCTGGTTGTGGGCTCCGTAGTAGAATGGTTTCAGAATTGTGCATGTTATATTTCGAATGCATGTGTTTTATATCAAAATCTAGGAGTTATGTTTACTGCTTTACTTGCTTAATTTATCTGTAATTGCGTTGCTACACTTGTGGGTGCATGAGTGGGTGGTGGGGATCGAAGGATCCCTACTGAGTCTTTTCGACGAGACTCACCCCTGCGGTTTTCAGGTGAGGGTTCCAGGCAGGCGTAGCGAGGAGAGTGTTGCTTTGGGTTGCGAGCCAACAGCCGTTGTTCCGGGGTATGCCCTGATGTAGTTGTCATTTTATTTTCTGGCCTGTATGCTTAATTATTTCTTTTCAGTTGGAGTATGTAATTATTTGCTGAGTCGAGTCGCATTGTAATAAGTTTTTAATTCTTGCACTTCCTTTTCAATTCAATGCGATGTGAATGTTTAGCTTAGTTTATTATTTATTTCCCAGACTTATCTAGATCCTAGTTTGGCTCCAAATTAATGATTCAGAACCCATTTAGTAATCGGATCCCCGATTATAGGGTGGCTGGTCGTTACATTTTCTCTTCTAGAATAGATACTATACTATAGTCAAGCTCTAATCATCTCTTTATTTGTTTTGTTTGTTTTTTTTGCAAGGATTGGATCAAGATTCATCAAAGAGAGTAAAAGCTAAAAAGAGAGGCTCTTTTTCTTCAGCCGGCTGAAGGAGGAGAAGTTAAGGAGTCCCAATCATCTTGAAATGACAAAGTATTGTGGATGCCCAGAGTGTTCCCGCTCTCCTACCCCGGGGAGGCCTCCATCCGTCGTGCAACTGCAGTGATGAGGTGTTAGGAAGTGAAGTGTGTGATCGCCAGGTGTATTACCTCAAGGTCCCTGTGCTCCACAGGATGTAAAGTTTGATAGCGTCTTATTAGAGCGGGGGTTGTGGATTCCTGTTCTCTGCCTCCGGCCGGCCAAAGGGAGAGAGCTCGGTAATCTGCGCACGAACTGTGGTGAGAGCCCCTGAAACAAAAAGACAAACCACGAAAGGAAATAGCTCGATTAGAATTACGATGTGTAAAATCTATCCATGCAAACAAATAAACAAGTTAAAATTGAAAGGGGATGCACCGGATGGGTGTTTGGGGAGGGAAGGTGACCATATGTTATGACCACCCACCTCCCGATTTTTTTGTTTGGAACCTCTGTTAGAGTGGGTGCTAGGTCATCCTAAGATGTATGCATGCAAATGGGGTGTTCGTGTGTGACAATAGTGAAAAGTGGATGTGTTGTGGTAAAAAAGAAAGGAGGAGAAAGAAAAGATTACAAGGTGAATGAATGATAGGTGATGTAAAATAGTAAAAGAGGAGAAGGTTAAAGAGACAAGCCCATTTGGAATGCGGAGGACGACTCCTTGTTTCTTCGCCAACCTCCTGCCTCTGTCCGCTAGAACCTCCGCTGGAGCCTTCCTCTGAGAACAACCAACCCGAAGCCTTCCAACCAAAACCTCCTCAACCTCCAAAATTCTCAACCCCCTTCTTGAGAGGACCTAGAGGGTTTAAATAGGGGATAAGAAATTAGGGGAAACTTATGGTCTAAATCCCCATTAATCTTCAAGGGCCAATAGGAAGTAGTCAAGGATTGAGGATCGTGGCTATGGCAGTCGCCAGAGTGGGGAGTGGTCGGAGTAGTGGAGGGTGAGGGTCGTGAGTGGAGGAGAACGTGGGAAGACGAAGTCAAGCTGAAAGTGGGAGGATGGACGACCAACCCTTTTGCCTTCTACTTCGTGCAAGGCCACCAAGTTGGCCTTCCGCGAAAAGGTGGAAGGCAGCATAGCTGGCCTTTGGGGACCGCGAAAAGGTAGAAGGCAGCATTGCTGGCCTTCGGGGAAGGTGAAAGGCCACCAAGTTGGTCTTCCGCGAAAAGGGGGCGAAAATGTGGAAGGCAGCATAGTTGGCCTTCGGGGAAGGTGGAAGGCCACCAAGTTGTCCTTCCGCGAAAAGGTGGAAGGCAACATAGCTGGCGTTCGAGGAAGGTGGAAGGCCACCAAGTTGGCCTTCCGCGAAAAGGGTGGAAGGCGGCATAGCTGGCCTTCGGGGAAGGTGGAAGGCCACCAAGTTGGCCTTCCGCGAAAAGGTGGAAGGGACGAGTGCTCGTTAAATGGGATTGACTACTAATGGGCTAGATGGGAATGCGTTAAGGTGATGGGTTGAATGGTGATGGGCGAATGGTGACGAGGGTTTATGACCAAAAGGTGTCCAAAATTGGGTGTCTACAAATGCCCCTCTGGGACACCTGTTTTGCAGTGGAGTGAAGAAGAATGATAAATAGATGTTCCGAAAATCGAACCTGATTTTGGACACCCTAGAGAAAGGGATGAGCTATATCTAAGGATGATATGCAAATGTGGTAAATGCATGAGAGTTAGGTATTTGGATTGCAAGGGTGATTAAGAAGGGTAACAAAATCCAAACTGGAGAATCACAATCTGTGGGGCCCTCGGGTGCTGGAACCGCGAGGCCTTGGCGCACTAAGATGCATGGCCATCTGGTCCAAGGGGATCTCAAGCAGGAAAAAGGAAGGGACGCAACTTGAAACGGTCTCGACACAACGGGCCCATGGCGGCCTGGCACATCACATGATCGCCAAGTGAGAAAATCTTCAAGCACGGGGATTAAGAAAATGTAAGATTTTGTAATTCAAAGAGCTAACAAACGAATAGTTGCCAGAGTCAACAAATCAACAATGGGGTAAGCAGAGTGATAAATCATGGTCATTGTCCCTAGGGCGAGGATGGATGTTTATGCAATGCATGCTGGTTTAAAAATTTAGAAAATAGATTCCTAATGCAAATGCAAGAAGGAGGGATTTATTGGCCAATTGAATAACTTGGGGAATATAGATTCCTCATTGTTTTGTTTAAAGAGGAATTCAGAGTCTATACACTTAAAGTTATTAGCCTCCTGTGTCTTCAATCCTAGTTACTTTGGATTCCCTACAGCTACAAGAATGCACATCAGCAAATGTAAATAATCAATGATCCACAACAACCTACAAGGAAACGAGGGACAAAGGTCCCCGTTGATTCGAAGCCAGTACAGAAGATATGGCCATTCTCAAAGTAGAATGCCAATCCGGTTGCCTTTGGCTTCGACTCGACAGCAAAAGTGTCCACCTTTTGGATATAGAATTTTTTTCCTGTATGCACAACACTGAGGGGAAAATAGTTAGTAGTATCTGTTTTTGGCTCCTTGCCCAAAAAAGAGCAATTACCTTTTTCCTAGCCTTCGCATAGGGTCAAGGGGCCGTGTCCTACTAACCAGACAAAAGGAGAGTAATGAAAATGACATGACAGACAAATATGGGAATGCTGGCGGATATTAACAAATGAGGTGAGTGATGCGGATGTCTTTAATAAATGAAAATGTGTTTTTGATTCTGACCACCTGGTGACTGCCTATTCTTTGCCAGGTTGAATGATGAAAGGGAAATGCATACTCAACTTCCCAGGTATCTTAAGCACGTATCTAGGTTGATTTGGGCCTTTAGACTCCTCAAACTGACATTGACCGGTTAAGACTCACACTGATGACAATACCATCATGCCATGTTTAGACTTCCAACTGCTTCCGACCACCAAGTTCTCACAAAAAGTTTTCGAGGTAAATGATTTGCCCGACCCGGGTTTCTTTCCTCACAACCTAAAAGATATAAGATGGAAAACCTTGGAACCCTAACGGTCAACCGTGCGACGCTGACCCAGAGTTAGACGCCGTCGCACCTAGAGGTGACGCGCTTTCATTGACCTAAGCCTGAACTTTTGAGGGTGCTCATTGAGATTATGGTTAAGAAATTGATTCACCAGAGACACGGATATTACTCTTTACCCATCTTGAACCTCTATGATCATGTGAGCATGTGCTTTTTGAAAACAAACCATTTTAAAATGATATTCAATCTTTAGATAACTATCTCATGTGTTAAACCTTGGGGGAGAAAAAGTGAAGAATTTTGAAGATAAACCTCACAGGAGGATCAACAAAATCGTTAAAAGATAGAGCTATGACAAAATGGATCATTTTTTTACCTTTTAGATGCCCCTATTCACTTTTGACTTTTCAGGCCTTTGATAGATTTCATGGCCAGGCACGGTCACGACCAGGCTTTTTTGTATGATTGCTTGAACGCTTTTGATTTTTCTTGGCATTTTCAGGGTTATTTGCTTTTCTTATTCTGCCTGCGGGGACACTGTCCTCTTCACGTGCTCTGGTCCTTTACATTCATATTTGGGCCTATTTGAGGGGTTACATCTATCGGGTTGTTGGAAACAACAGCTTGTTGAGCTCGACCGTTTAAGGGCGTCGACTGTCTTGATCAATTGAGAGTCGAAGAGCAAATGTTGCAATTTAACACTGTACTAAAGACATTGAACTTATTTTAAGAAGGTTCACTTTGAGAAACATGTAAGTGTGTGCATCTCATAATTACCATAGAGATCCGTATGAAAGCAAAGTAGACACGTCCAAGGTTCCGGTGGATCAAAGTGTTAACCAAATCTTAATGATAACCCAACCTATCATGTAATTAGACCTAGAAAGGGGTTCTATGGCAGTCACCAGACAGTTGGATTTTGTGTTTTTATAATTTTTTTGAGATTTCATTAAAGTATGTACATATTTACAAATTTTTTTTATGTTTTTTGGATATTCAATTTTTTGAGATTTTGAGATTTTTGATTTTTTTGTGCATTTTTAAGGGTAGAATTTCTTTAGATAGACCTCTATCTGAAAGAATTCTTCAACTTATTTTTTTTTCTTGTTTTTCCAAATATTTACACTTATTTGCTAACTCTTAAACTAGAAATGAAGGAACTTACTTACCTCTACAACTTTTAAATAAAGAGTAAGTGATAAGTTGATAATGTTGATCATTTAAGGGCAATCACACGCATCATACTCACGATTTTATCTGAAAAATAACATGAAATGATAGATAATTTCGTACCAATTCCAACGGTACCAATTTCGTCGAATTCCGACTTAAAAATATCGTCATTTCATGTGATTAATGGAGTATAGCGCATTTGCGATTTTGCTGACAAAACTGAGATGAAAAATAAATAAATGACTTTTTTGATAATATGGTAATTTAAATGTATTTTATGTGAACAGAACATGAAGGAAGTTGTGGTGCAATGGTTAAGTCTTTGCAGACTTATGGGAGGTCTAGAGTTCAAATCTCAGCAGAATTGTCCATCTTTTTGGAAAAAAATAAAAGGAGCAGGGGCAAACTAGTCATCTCAGAGAAGGGTTGTCCTAATACTTACCCAAGGATGCCAAGAAGAACAGCCGCCAGCTCCATTTCCCCCCTTTCCTCTTTTTGAAAATTCCCTCCTCTTTTAAAAAGCCCTCTTCTTTCTTTCTTTGGGGAGTTTTACTCTTGGCTCTCTCTACCGCAGTCTCTCTCTCTCTCTCACTTTCCCCCCTTCTCTCTCACGCATCCTGTTCTCTTTCTCTCTCTATTTTTCTCCCTCCTATTTTCTCCCTCTCTCACCTACTCTCTCTCTCTCTCTGCCCATGCAGACCCCCCCTCTCTCACCCTACTTTTCTCTCTCTCTCACCCTTTAATTTTCTCCTCTCTCTCTCTGTTAGACACCGTCTCTCTCCCTCCTCACTTTTTCCTCTCTCTCTCTCTCCCTTTTCTCCTTGTCTCTGCATCTCTCTCTCTTGGGTTTGCCACAGCTGCAAGAGGGGCCCGCCGCTGCCAACCGCAGCACACAAGGCACTACGAGTGGATTCGCTCCGCTTAGCATCATCGCCCACACCCTGTGGGCGGGAAGCGTGCCGCTAACCCCGCCACGCGGCAGCCGGCCCGCGTTCACACCGCCTGGCATCGTCGCTTGTGCCCCGACGCGAACCAATCAGATGATTTAGATTTATATTTGTGCGCTTTACCTGACTCGATCAGATGATTGCGTAGTTCTTCGACCCGATCCCACTACTCATAAATGGAATAGCGTTAATTACATCCTCCTAAGAGGAAAACCCTTGATTAATCGTCAGAAGAATAGAATAACATCCTTTAAAATGATATAAATAAGATAAACAAGATTGCATTCGAAAAATGAATGAATTTCAGTTTTATTTAAGAAGAAAACTCATTTTTTAGTTTAAGGTTGAGTCTGCGCGAGACTTGATTTATTGATTTTTATTGATGGATGATGATGAGAGACATTGTTTAGTATTTTTGGATTGATTTATGTGGATGCATTGAAGATTTGTTGAATTTTTATGTTTGGAAGTGAACATGAAGTTGAGTCTGTGCAAGGATGCGCAGATTCATTTGTTAACAATGAGAATGCTTGTATTTATTTTGATTTTTTGATTTGTGAAAGGAATGAAGATCTTTTTTATGGTATTTTGATTGAAGTGGATAACATTTTTAACAAACATTCTTTGAGTGAAGAGTTTTTAGATTTGATTTGTAAAGCGTGGAAAGGTGTTTTTTATGTTTTCTTATTTGATTTGAGAGGAAAATGCTTCAAGGATTTATGTTTTTTATGTTTTGAATTTGTATGTTTTTAGAGAGTGAGTAAGGTCACAAAGTTAATTGAAGTGAGGCTTCTTTTTAGGTATTTTTAATGTTTTGCAAAAGGGCAAATATGAGTTTTATTTGATTTTTTATTTATAGAAGGTATTTTATTTTTATCTTGGGGTTTTGATTCAATTTTAAAGGAATTAAGGTTGAAAAGATTGGATTTTACCAATTAAGGGTTGAGTCTGCGCAGGGTAGCGCAGACTCACCTGTCACAAGTCTATTTTTTAGTTTTTTTTAGGTAATTTTTAGGGAAAAGTTATCATTTTTGTTTGGGTTTTGATTTGTGGAAAATATATGTTTTATTCTTAAGAGTTTGATTTGATTTGATGGAATTTTAATAGCCAAAATACCAGATTTTAGGAATTTAAGGTTGAGTCTGCGCTATAGAGCGCAGACTCATTGTTTATCAAAGTGTTTAGCATTTTTTATATTTTTTGTGAAAGGAGTTTTAGGCTTTTATTTAGGTTTTTGACTTATATAAAGTATAAAATTTTTATGTAATTTTTTGAGTTTAATTTGGAGGGAAATTAAGGTCAAAAAGGGCAAATTTGGGGTTTCAGGGTTGAGTCTGCGCTGGGTAGCGCATACTCATTTGTCACCAAAGTGTTTTTAGTAATTTTGCATTTTCTCAAGAATAACTTGGTGTTTTTATTTGATATTATGATATATAAGAATAAACTTGATTTTTAGAGGATTTTAGATCATCTTTTAGTGGTCGGGAGGTTGCTTTTTTATTTTTTGTGAATTTCAGGGCTGAGTCTGTGCCAAGATGCGCAGACTCAAGTTTGAACTGTGGATTTTTTGATTATGAGTTGTTTTATTGGCTTTTTGGTGGGATAACTTGATTTTATGTTTCGTTTGATGATTATTTACAGATTTGGAGCTGCGGACATAATTTGGGGGCCAAGAAACGAGGTTTTGGCCATGGGAATGATGCACAGACTCAAGTTCAAAGAGGATTTGAGCAAGATTCTTGAAAAGATGGAACCTCCTGAGGTTGAGGGGAATTCCAAGAGTTTCAAAGAGCTAGGGAGCTTCAAGGATCAAGGAGACAAGAAGAATGAGTTTGAGTCTGCGCAAGGGGTGCGCAGACTCAGCTGAACTTGTAATTCTTGTTTATTTTGAAGGGATTTAGATCCTTTTTGTAGATGGATGTTTATTTAAATGACATGGAGTGTTTGATATATGATTATGAGTGATTTGAGCAATTTGATTTATTGTTTAGTTGATTTTTCATTTGAAATGAGCTTATGAAAGGTGTGCAGAATCAACTTAAGTTTGGAATTTTGTGTTTATTTAAAAGGGAGAATGTCCATTTTTTTAACCTTTTTTGGTTTAAATATGATCTAAATTTAGTCATTTTGAATCATTTGAGCTATAACCAATGTCCTTGGTCTAAGAATCCATCACTTGACAGTTTTTGGTTTGAGTCTGCGCATGGGTGCGCAGACTCAAGTCTGAAAATGGTTTTTTTGAAATTCCTGCAGAGTTCAAGCTGCAATTAAGTAGTTCAAAAGATTAGTTTCAATCAGCAAAAATTAGAATATGAAATCCGGAGTGAAGAAAAACAGATTGTACCCCATTCCCAATTGAATTTCCATAGTTATAGGTGCGCAGACTCAAAATCTGAGCATAATTTCAGGTTTATACCTCTTTCAATTTGAAGTGATTTAAGAATCACCACAAATTTGGGGAGGATAACACTGAGAAATCTCAGAAGTTGAGTATGGCTACATGAGGCCTTTTCAAAGAGTGGTTCTTGTGTGGATTTCTTCAAATGACATAATTTCTTCATGTTTATCTCATTATTCTTGGATCACTTTATAAAGCATTGAAAATGCTTAATATAATGATTCTAAGTTGAATTTCAACCTTCTATTAGGAGAACCCAAAAAAAAGGTTTAAGACCTTTATGAAGGGTCATGGCATGAAGGGACCCAAAGGACCAACTCCCTTAAAGGGACATGTAATGGCTAATGGACCATAGAGATGGCTATAAAGGAGGGCGTGCCGAGCATCCAACCACTCACCCAAAGGGTGCCCTTAATGCTTTCAAGATGTAAGAAAAACCCACAAGGGGTAATCCAAAGCATCTCTACATTTGAGGAGCAAAGAACTCCACCCATTTCCTTAGAGGATCACATGGAGCCATGAACCATGGAGGTGGCTATAAAGGGGGGTGCCCTTAAGGCCTTCAAAATGAAAGGGTTATCAACAGGGAATCACCCATTCCATTTCTACATTTAGGGAGCAAGGAACTCCACCAACCCATTGAGACTTCGGGGCATATCATCTAAATGAACCTATAGAAATGGGAACACAAGAATGATATTTTTTGTGTGAGGGCCCTTGATGGGTTACCCAACATGAGATTGCTGGCACCCTTAGATCGGGACATCCTTGGAAAACATCGGAAAACATTTAAAAATCTTAAAACGTATGGCAAAACTTCGGTTTGAAACATTAAGGGCTTCATAACCCAAAGTCTAATCCATTTAGGACCTTCATTGGGCCTCAAAGAGACAGCCTTAGGTCCAAGGAACATTTGGACAGCTTGGGAAGGATCAAAGAATCACCTCAAGCCCAAAAAACTACTTGAAAGAGGCGCAGACTCAAAACCTGCAACTGGCGTTGAGTCTGCACAGGGAGGCGCAGACTCAACACTGTAGCACCTACAAACGCAGACTCAGGCTGAAACTCGGATTTTGATGAAAAAATGGGTTTAAATCTAACCCAAATGATAGAAAATAGGGTATAAAAGGTGCAAGGCCTAAAATATTTATTTAAAATATATTTTAGATGCATTTCTTTAGGAAAATATTATGAAAACTTGAATATGAACATATGGGAAACTTAGGTATACTTTATCTTTTCCATGGATCTCTCCTTCTTGGATCCATGTTAGAGGGTTTCTACCTAAAGAAGCTCATCCTAAACTAGTGAGGGAACCTCCTTGAGAACTTCTAGGGCCTAAACCCTTAGCCATTAAAGGAGAAAGGTCGAAACAAAACCCATTCGGTTCCAACATGAAAACAGAAACTTAGATCTTAATATATATGAAACTTAGGGCATTTCTCTTGATGTTTGGCCTTGGGGGAACATCATCTATGGAGGGGATGTGCTCCTAAGGGTCATGGAAGGCCAAGCCGACTTGAAAAACCCCAAAACCAAAGACAAATAAATGGAAAATCAGTTTTCAGGAAATCTGGATAGCAAAGCACATCTTGGGTCATATCTCCATATTTAGGGGGTTTCAAGGCTTGAGGAGACCATTTCTATGAACTAGAAAGGCCCCTCTACCATCCCCATACGAAAGACACATGCCTTATGAAGGAAAAAATAACATAAAAGCAAGATAACCAGCAAATTCACAAAAACAGACACAGGAAATATGAACTTTGCATTTCATTACTTTCAATCATCATAGATGAACATCAAGGGGGAGATAGAAATTTCTATGAACATCAAAATGAAAGAAAACATTATAAGAAAACAAGGAGACAAAAATAGACCCCTTCTTTACCCCCACTCTACCTTGGAGAGGGGATGAGAAAGGAGAATGGCTCTTGAAGCCTACAATCTTGCTCTCTTCTTCTCTAGCACTCTTCTTTTCTTTCTCTCTTCTTTTCTAACTCTTTTTTCTCTCTTAGGATGCAGGCAATGGAGGGGAAGGAGGAGGGAGACGTGCTCCTCTAAGCTCTCTCACTTTTCTTCTTCTCTTTTCTATTTTTTTTTGGGATTTTTGTCTCCAACTTTTTCTTGTAGAAGATGGGGGTTCTTTTATAGATAAAGTTGGGTTACTTTTTGGGGGTAGATAAGGCATCCATTAGCCTTGGATTAGGGATAAGAAACCTCTCTTGAGAGCCCTCCAATGAGGCCACAATACTTGGAGAATTATGATTGGCTTCTCCTTTTGCTTTTCACCTACCCTCTTCTAGAAGAATCTTGAGGGGGGGACCACTTGCTTTTCTTCTTATCCTCTTTTGGGCAGATTTGACCATGGGCCAAAGAGATAAGAATAGGCCATGGGGAGGACCATTTGGGCCTTTTTGAAGGCTGTCACAAAATTGGGCTTTGGCCTTCACTTTTTGGGCCCAAATTGGCCATATTAGGCTTCTTTTGCTTGAGATAATGGGCCTAGGCCTACCCCCTTGGATTTCTTCATCATTTGGGCTGAAAGTAACCCCTTTTTGACTTCTTTGGGCTTGCTTGATTTGACTGTTGCATTGCATTGGAAAAAAAAAAGACTTTTAAGGGCAATTCCCATAACAACATAAGGTGGGGATTTCATCACCCTTCCTTAGTCCACAAATCACCTTCCTTGCATTGTCATTTCCTAATCCACTAAAAGCAAGTTGAAAGGACTCTAGGGTTCACACTGTGAGTGGTTTAAATTTTGGATTGCCTCTATTTTTGGCAACAGTGTCTAGGCTAGAAGTTAAACGGTAAACGCCTAAGCGGGAAAGTGGTGTCTTAATTAGGTCCCTACGAAAGTAAGGGGAGCCTCCCACTACTCCACCTCTTACCTGGCCGTTGACTGATTATGGTTGTGACTCGAGGTGGACCCCATTCACCTTGTGAGAAAATTCACATAGAAGTCTAGGTCAACCCTAGGTCATTAGGTTAAGATTGTTTGACAATTTGTTTGCATATTTTAAAAAAAAAAGTGAAAGAAAAATAAAATTCAAATCCTTCTTCTCTCTCTTCATCCCAGTGTATGTAAGGTAGGAGATCTCAAATCCCTAATCTTCTAGGACCGATTGCTGAAATTGAGAGAGTTATCCATCACAGAAACCCACCGCAAGATCAAATGGCTGATAATTATGATCCACCAAAGCAAATGAAGGATTATTTCACCCCAAATCAATATCATCCTTCATCTTGTATTCACCTTCCTCAGAATCCGGCCAATCAATATGAAATTAAATCAAGCACCATTTAGATGCTCCCATCTTTTTATGGGAATATGAATGAAGATCCTTATAAGCATCTGGATGAATTTCTAGAAATCTGTTCCACGGTGAAGATCCAGAATTTCACCGATGATGCCCTTAAATTAACCTTATTCCCATTTTCATTGAAGGATAAGGCCAAATATTGGCTGGAGACTATAGGTAGGCCCATTAGGATATGGGAAGGAATGCAAAAAGAAGTTATATCCCATAGGGCGAACCAATACCATGAGAAGGGCTATCACGGGTTTTGCCCAAACTCCCGGGGAATTGATTCATGAATCTTGGGAAAGATTAAAAGAATTGCTTAGGAAATGCCCTCATCATGGGCTATCGAAGTGGCAAATTGTCCAAGCATTCTATGAAGGATTGTCTGAACAGTTCAGACAAAAGGTGGATGCCTCATGTGGAGGGGCATTTATGATGAAAAATGAAGATAAGGCTTATGATCTATTTGAGATGTTAAGTGAAAATTCCATCAACCATGCCTCATTATCATCTTATGAGAGGTCTGTTGGACCACCTAAACGGGCCGGAATGTATGAACTTAAGGCTCGTGGAGAGCCCGAATCCAGAATGGACATCAATCTGATCAATCAGAAATTAGATAAGGTAGACATCTTGGTCCAAAAGTTAGACTAACTCTTAGCTTTAAACAAGCAAGAACCTACCTACCCAACACCATCTAGACCATATGAAGGCCCATCTTCTATCTCTCATGACATTTGTGCTTTGTGCGCAAGTCCGGCCCATCAAGTGAATGAATGCCCAACTGCGGCCCAATTACCACCATTCATTCAAAAACAAGTTCAAGCTGCCTAGGGATTCTCCAGGTCCAATAATGATCCATTCTCTAATACTTACAATCCGGGTTGGAGAAATCACCTTAATTTTTCATGGAAGAACTAGCAGGCTTCTTTACAAATGCCTAATTCCTCCATACATTAAGTCCAAAAGCCACAGAATTCATTTCAACATCAGTCCAATTTCTATGGAAATGTACAGGCTAGGGGACCACATGGTCACTTTTCTCAAGCCCAATTCTCTCAACCAGCCCATTATCAATCGTTCCAATCAGGGCAACCAACCCAATACCATCCTCCACCCACTTATCAACCACCTCCTCAGCCCAACTTTGATGATAAATTTACACAGCTCCAACAACTTATCTTGACACAACAACAGTCTATCTCTAAGTTGGAGAGTCAAATGGGCCAATTAGTTGAGGCTACTATGAGAAGAGAAATGGGCCAACTTCCTAGTCAACCCATTGCTAATCCAAAGAATCAGCCTCCGGGTTTTTCACCGCAATCGGGCCTTTTACCTCAACCTGGCCCATTACCACAACCTAAAGGCCCACAATTTGAAAATGCTAAAGCTATTTCAGCCCTTAGGAGTGGGAAAAGTTTGGAGAATCCACAGACAGATGGGGAGTTGGCCGAAGGTTCCACTAATGAACCTCAGGAAGTCGAAAGTGAGAATGAGGCTGAACCCAACATGAAGAAGTTAGGGGGGGATCCGAAAGGAAAAGGGAAGATAGATGAAGGTCCAAGTTCATATCAACCTAGGATACCAAGCCCAGACCAACTCCCAAGAAATTCGGCCCCGGACCCTCTATGGACCCTGAAAATCCCAACAAGATTAAAAGTTAGGGGCATGATCATATATAAAGATTTGGAGCAGGCGAGGCAGTTATCCCCAACCATAACGGATGGCAAGGCTGCTCACCGTCCGTACGGGTGGACGGCGGACCCCTCCGCCGTCCGCCTGCACAGACGGCGGGCCCGCAGGGACGGGCGGCGCGCCCGCCCGCTGTCCGCGCGGACGGGCGGCGCCGCCGCCTGCCGTCCACCACACCGGTCACCATGGGTCCAAAGGGACTCACCTTCTTCTTCTTCTTCGGGGGCACCTCTCCGTTGCCGCCGCCTTCTTCGTCACCTTCTCCTTCTTCTTCCTCTCCATCAGCTCCGTCTTCTTCCTCTTCATCTTCCTCCGTTGCCGCCGCCCTCTCCTCTTCTTCTTTTTCCTCTTCGGCGCGAAGCGATTCCTCGCCGTCGCCGCCGCCAACATCCACCTCGTCGCCACCGCCGGTCCTCCTCCTCCTAAGGGAGCGGGGAAGCCAAACTCTCGCCATGGAAGGGTGGGAAGAAAGTGGAATCAGAGAAGGAAGAGGAAGAAAGGGGTAAGGGTGGAGAACAAGAGGGCCCAGGGCTTCTTAAAGCCATCCGGCTCGCCGGACGGCCAGCCGTCTGGCCGTCCACCAGCATGGAATGCCACGGATGTGGCCGTCCCACGCGGTGGACGGCCAGCCGTCTGGCCGTCCGCCATCGTGTGGCCGTCCCACGCAGTGGACGGCCAGCCGTCTGGCCGTCCACCAGCGTGGACGGCCACACACGTGGCCGTCCGACGCGCCCCAATGTGGACAGCCATTTGCATACATCAGACCTTTGGAGGGGAATTTCCAGGAAAGTAAAATTTGTATTATTCACTGAAATTTCAATGGATACATTATTCCAGTGCTCTACGGCCCATGAAAAAGGCGCATACAGCAGGTCGTACATTGGTTAAATAGTTCACATATCTCTTGACTTCCTCTGAAGTCTCTGCTACATCAAGGCGAGCTTTTGTGAATCTAGAGTGACGACGCCATGCACGTTGGAATCGCTCTATTGCTTGCGCTTCTCTCGCGTACCCTGTATGTCTCGGCACGATCAGTGTATCATGCAAAGCGGGGAATGGCTCCTGTCTGGGAACTCCGATCTGGAGATGGCAACGATGTCCTTGGTACATAGCTAATTCGTCAGGACCGATTAGCCACAACTCACGCTCACGAGAAGCCCTTGTGGTGAACTCCATATCTCGAAGGATCATCAGAACAAAGATAAATTTTTCCACGGTCAGAAAGTTCAGGTAATCACGCCAGTCATCCCTCGTCTTGAGATGAGCCGTGAGACACCTGATTTGATCTTCAGGACCAAAAAGCGAGTGTGCAGGATACCATGCGCTGTGCTGGAATATCCTGGAAGTGGAAGTTACTTTGTCATCAAAGTCAAAAGTTAAATGCATCTCCATCCACAATTGTAAGGTTAATAAGCTTCCCCTCGCAGATCGCCCCATGCTCATGTGGCTAATCCCTCCATACATATGTGACAAAATCACCGGGGCGAGAGAATGACCCTTCCACAACAAGCTCAACACGCTCACATACTCCCTCTCTAGCACAGAGCCTGAAGTTGGAAACCATAAGACTCCCCCAAGAACTAGGCATAAGCCTCGCATCAGCCTCTCAGACTCGACCGTCTTGCGCTTAATCTCTCGGACCAACCAGTACGCAAGGCGATCGACGAGGATTCCTCGACTGTCAGTCATGCGGCATACCTCCCGCTTGTCCTGCATTATATCAGCAAAGATTTCCTCCCATGCAGGCAAAGCAAAAGGATCGCCGGTGGCTAGGCCCTCCCAGCCATAGAAGGTTTCTACCTCCTCCACCAAAACTGTCGCCTCGAACTCTCGGAACACGAACGTATGCGTCTCCGGATGCCACAGTTCGAGCAGTGCACCCAGCCCCTCCCAGTGCCAGTGAATAAAAGCGAACCACTTTGCGAACACAATGGAACGGGTCAAATTCCACCGGTGCATATATACCCTCATGTCTAGGATAATCACATCCAGCAAGGCCGCAAGCCATGCATACTTACGAGTATGCTGAGCATCAGGGAATTTGGGAATAGGCTGCAGGACAACAAAAAGTCAAGAGAGAGAGGAGAAAGCTAAGGTGGACAACACAAAAGTTTGAGCATACCTGTCCATGGGCCACTAGGTTGCTGAGGTGGCCTTCTACGTCAGATAGGACTTGAGGTTCCCTAGCCGTAGCGCAAGCAGAAGGTGAGGCCATCTTTCCACAGAAAGCTTGAGTTCTGGAAGAAAGCCCCGCGACAACCCTCCCCTTTTAAGGCCACGGGATAACTACAAACTTTCCCACGTCCCATAAGAGACGGAAGGGCATGCATATCCTTTTCCCCCTCTTCATGGACGGCATACCCCTTGGCCTTCCACCACTTCATGGACGGCACATCCTTTGGCCTTCCACCTTTTCGTAGAAGGCATGCTAGTTGGCCTTCTACCATGTTAGAAAAGGCTCATCTACGAAAAGGCATATTGCCCTTCTCCCCTCTCTACTTTGAGGAGGTAACCTCACCCCCAAGGTCAAGGAACCACTTTTTCTCAATATCAACAAATTAATGGTTCTTCTTGGGAATCAAGTCGAAGCCATATCGGATTGGCATTCTACCATTAGAATAGACATATCTTCCATATCGGCTTCGACTCGAAACTAACCATTTGCTTCTCACCCTCCAACAGTTTAATGCTTAATGTTGTGATCATTGATTATTTACATTTGTTGATGTGCATTCTTGCAGCTGCAGGGAATCTGAAGCAAGTAGGATTGAAGATACAGGAGGCTAATAACTTTGGGCGTATAGACTCTGAGTTCCTCTTTAAACAAAACAATGAGGAGTCTATATTCCCCAAGTTATTCGATTGGCCAATAAATTCCTCCTGTTTGCATTAGGAATTTGTTTTCTAATTTTAAACCAGCATGCATTGCATAAGCATCATCCACCATTCCCGCCCTAGGGGCAATGACCATAATTTATCACTCTGCCTAATCCATTGCTGATCTGTAAGTCTGGCAATTGTTCGTCTGTTAACTCTTTGAATTGCAAAACCTTATCCTTTTCCAGTTCATGTGCTTGAGGTTTTCTCACTTGGCGATCACATGATGCGCCAGGCCACCGTGCGCCCGTTGTGTCGAGAGTTCTGCAAGTCACATTCCTACATCTTTCACACTTGAGATCCCCTTGGGCCAGATCGTTGCATCCTGGTGCGCCAAGGCCTCGCGGTTCCAGCACCCGAGGGTCCCACGGATTGTGATTCTCTAGTCTGAATTTGGTTTCTCTTCTTAGTCACCCTTGCAATTCGAATAGCTAGCTCTCATGCATTTGCCGCGCTCTCATACCATCTTTGGATATAGCTCATCCCTTCTTCGGGCAGTCCAAAATCAGGTTCGATTTTCGGAACACCTATTTATCATTCCGTTCCACTCCACTGCAAAACAGGTGTCCCGGAGGGGCATTTGTAGACACCGATTTTGGACCACCCTTTTGGTCATGAACCCCATCCATCATTAGCCCATCGTCACCAAACCCCTCATCTTAGCCATCTCAGCCCACTAATAACTAGGCCAATTAACCAATCCCGACTCTAGCCACCTTTTCGTGGAAGGCCAGCCAGTCTGCCTTTCACCATCCTTCGAAGGCCAGCCAGTCCGCCTTCCACCACCCTTCGAAGGCCAGCCAGTCCGCCTTCCACCGTCCTTCGAAGGCCAGCCAGTCTGCCTTCCACCACCCTTCGAAGGCCAACCGGTCCGCCTTCCACCACCCTTCAAAGGCCAGCCAGTCTGCCTTCCACCACCCTTCGAAGGCCAGCCAGCCCGCCTTCCACCACCTTTCGAAGGCCACCACTTGCCTTCCACCACCCTTCGAAGGCCACCCCTTGCCTTCCACCACCCTTCGAAGGCCAACTGGGCCGCCTTCCACCTCTTCGTGGAAGGCCAGCTACCTGGCCTCCCACGGGATTGGAAGGCATGTTGGCTGGCCGTCCACTCCCCTAACTACCACCTTGACCTCGTCTTCCCCACGTTCTCCTCTACTCGCCGCCCTCACCTCCACCACTCCGATCACTTCCCACTCTGGCGACTGCCGCGCGCACCACCTCCGATCCTTGACCACTTCCCATTGGCTCTAGGATGATTTACGGGGATTTAGACCCCTATTTTCTCCTATTTTTCCTTCACCTATTTAAACCCCCCATGTCCACTCGAGGAGGGGGTTAAGAAGGAGTCTTATTTTTGGAGGGAAGGCTCGGAGGAGGAAGGCTCAGAGTGTTAGGAATCGCCAAGAACGCAGCAGAAAATAAAATGATTCCACTGTATCAGTCGCTAGGATCGTAAAACGGACATTAAAATAAACGCGGGAAGAACAGTTCTTCACCTTTGCGGGGTTTCGAATCTCCCGTGGATGATGCCGACTCGGTAATCGCGCACGCGCACGATCTCTATAGGTATCCACACGAGTTCCCGCAGCAGACGCGATTTCCTCCTCGACTTGAGTGCTCCGACCAGATCTCAAATCCACCATGTGCGGAGAGAGACAGATCCACTCCAAGAGAGAGAGAAGGAGAGAGAGAGAGGAGATAGAGAATCTGGGGTGAAAAATCGTCCAACCAACTTTTTACTCCTTCCTCTTGGCCCTCCTTATATAGAAATAAGGATAAGCACAAGGATTAATCCTCATGATTATCCATGAGTTTGGCCTTGGATAATTCTCCATTAAATCTTCATGTTTATCCTGCAGCTTTTCATAAAAACCCAGATAAGCATGAAATTTAACATCTCTCACCGTCTGACGAGAACTCTTATGTGTGTGACCCTCTAGGCCCATATATCAGTCCGGTTGCAGGTCCATTAAACTTAGAACTGTTTCTTGAGTTTAATATTTATTAATTAACATTTAAACATCATATGTTAAATGATTAATTTAATAAACAAGTGGATTATCATCTGATGATCAAATCACTTGGCCTTCTGATCATGAACAGCACCAAACACTACCTCATGATCCCAGAAGATATAAGGGATACTGTTCCCTTTAATTGAGCCTTTTCGTCTGCCGATACCGCACAGATATAATCCTTCACTCATGCAATGTCCCAATAACGCAAGGGTATGGTTTTATAGTGAAACCCTCTATCGCATTATCCACATGGATTCCAGTACACAGTTAATATCTAGAAAGACATCTCTTTCATTTGACCATGGCCAGGGATTTCTGTGTACACATCCATAGGACATTCTCTCTCCAGTCTTATACCAAGAGTGAGTGATCCCTTGTTGTTCACTCAATTACCTTCGCAAGCTTTCCACTGTATCTGAAAGACCGATTATGGTGGACTTAATGGTTAAAGTCCACGAGTCAGAGAATCAAGATACAATGATCCACAAACAAGGTATCATTGGTGACTCAGGTCAAAGGACCAACTGTGCTACTGCAACGATTGAATTCCCTGGTTGACTAATAGGTATAATTACCATCCAGAAATCCTTATTTGGGTCTGTTCAGTGAACTCATTCTCTAATGAGCACCCACTTGTTTGTCTTAGTGTCACCACACGAGTGAATGTGAGATCATTCACCCTCATCATATGAGCAGACATAACTTGTGTCGATCTTATCGGATATTTAATGTCCATCTCAAATATCCTATGATCGAGAACTGTTTAAGACAATTGACTGAGGATATTGATCTCACTATCATGATCTCATCATGATTCAATATCCCATACATTTGTCTATGGACCTTCATTATGATAGTTAATTTGCGAGAACTATAAATGAAGAAATAATTGCCTTTATTAATTATTTGAACTAGAATGTACAATGATTGGCTATGAGGCCACCCAATTCTAACATTCTCCCACTTGGACTATAGCCAATCACCCATGTGTCTAAGTCCCATAGACTTAAGGTGACGTTCTAAATTGTTTTGAGACAATGGCTTAGTCAAGGGATCTGCTACATTATTTTCAGATGAGACTTTCTCAACTACTATATCTCCTCGGGCGATGATCTCACGAATCAGATGAAATCGTCTTAGAATGTGCTTTGACTTCTGATGTGATCTTGGCTCCTTCACTTGAGCTATTGCCCCATTGTTGTCACACAATAATGGAACAAGATCTGAAATGCTTGGAACTACTCCAAGCGCCGAGATGAACTTCTTCATCCAAACCGCCTCCTTGGCCACTTCAGCTGCAGCAATGTATTCTGCTTCGGTCGTCGAATCTGCAGTTGTTTCCTGTTTGGAACTCTTTCAACTTACTGCACCTCCATTTAACATGAATACAAATCCAGACATGGATTTGCTGTCATCCATATCCGACTGGAAACTCGAGTCAGTAAACCCTTGAAGTTCCAAGTCGTTTCCTCCAAAGACGAGAAATAGATCCTTAGTCATTCTAAAGTATCTAAGGATACATTTCACCGCCTTCCAGTGTTCCTCACCTGGATCAGCCTGATATCTACTGGTGACACTTAATGGGTGTGCCACATCAAGCCTAGTACATAGCATTGCATACATGATAGATCCTATTGCTGAGGCATAAGGAACTCTATCCATGTACGCTCTCTCTTCAGGTGTCTTGGGAGACATTTCTTTAGAGAGATAAATTTCATGCCTCATAGGAACGAGGCCTCTCTTGGAATTTTCCATGCCAAACCTTTTGACTATGGTATCTATGTACATAGATTGGGACAAGCCAAGCATCCTTTTGGACCTATCTCTATAGATCCTTATTCCCAGAATACAGGATGCTTCACCCAAATCTTTCATGGAGAAGTTTTTGGATAACCAAGCCTTTCTGATGACAACATTCCTACATCATTCCCAATGAGTAGAATGTCATCAACGTAAAGTACCAAAAAAGTAACTGCGCTCCCACTAGCCTTTTTGTATACACAAGGTTCATCTTCATTCTTAATGAAGTCATAAGATTTGATTGCTTCATCAAATCTTAAGTTCCAAGTTCGAGATGCCTGCTTTAATCCATAGATGGATCTTTGCAGCTTGCATACCTTGCTTGAATGTTCTTTGGAAGTGAATCCTTTAGGTTGTATCATATACACCTCTTCTTGAAGGTTCTCGTTAAGGAATGCTGTTTTCACATCCATTTGCCATATTTCATAATCATAGAATGCGGCGATAGCAAGAAGTATTCTGATTGACTTAATCATGGCAACTGGAGAAAAGGTTTCGTCATAGTCAATGCCTTGCCTTTGACGATATCCTTTCGCTACCAGCCTTGCCTTGTATGTGTCAATCTGTCCATCTGCCCCGATCTCTCTTTCAAAGATCCATTTACTGCCAATAGGTACTATACCTTCTGACAGATCAACTAAGTTCCAAACTTGGTTGGCATACATAGACTGAATTTCAGAATTCATTGCCTCTTGCCATTTTTCTGATTCTTGACTATTTATGGCTTCTAGGTAGGTTTGAGGATCATCATCCTTATTTAAGTGCACTTTTGGTTTGCCATCATCGATATGTCCAACATATCTTTCAGGCTGCTTAGGCACTCTACCTGATCTGCGAACCTTTTGTGTATCATCTTGAACAAGTTCTTGAGTCAATGGTTCAGTAGATGAACTAGTGTTGATTTGTGAGTCTAGAATTTCTTCCAGTTCTATCTTGCTCCCACTGTCTTCTTTTGAAATATATTCTTTCTCTAAGAAAACAGCTCTTTTTGCGACAAACACCCTTTGATCACTGGGCTGATAGAAGTAATATCCAAAAGGCTCTTTTGGATATCCCACAAATCTACATTTCTTTGTCCTGGAATCTAGTTTGTCTGGATCATGTCTTTTGACATGTGCAGGACATCCCCAAACTCTAACATGCTTAAAATTTGGTTTCTTTCCTTTTCATATCTCATATGGAGTGGAAGGTACTGACTTACTGGGAACTTTGTTCAACAGATATGCAGCAGTTAATAGTGCATATCCCCATAAAGAGATTGGAAGTTTGGCATAACTCATCATTGGTCGTACCATATCTAATAGAGTACGATTTCTCCTTTCCGATACACCATTTAATTGTGGTGTATAGGAAGGAGTCCACTGAGACAAAATACCATTATTCTTTAGATATTCTGTGAATTCTGTACTTAAGTATTCACCCCCTCGATCTGATCAAAGAGTTTTGATACTCTTTCCAGTCTGGTTCTCAACTTCGTTTTTAAACTCTTTAAATTTCTCAAAGACTTCTGACGTATATTTCATTAAATATATGTAGCCATATCTTGAGAAATCATCTGTAAATGAAACAAAGTATGAGTAACCACCCATAGCATGAGTGGACATTGGACCACATACATCACTATGTATTAGTTCCAACAAGTCCTTTGCTCTTTCTCCATGTCCTGAGAATGGAGCTTTGGTCATGTTTCCCTTGAGACAAGCTTCACAGGTTGTAAATGATTCATAATCAAATGGATCAAGATATTCATTCTTTTGCAACCTTATGATCATGTTCTCATTTATATGACCTAGCCTACAATGCCATAGGTACGAATTATTCACATCCTTATCTAAGCGTTCAAGAGATTTATTTACCAGACAAACATCATATGAAATATCAAGTAAATATAATCCATTCAATAAGTATCCGGAAGCAAACAATTTGTTTCCTTGATAAATGGAACAACCTTTATTCTCTAGTTTCATAGAATATCCATGTCTATCTAAACATGAAATAGATATGATATTCCTAATAATGGTCGGAACATAATAACAATCTATCAGTTCCATTGAGTCTCCTGACGGCATCTTAAGTCTTGCTATCCCCACAGTTAATGCAGCAACTTTTGCTGCATTCTCGAGCCTCAGATCCATGTCTCCACGGTTCAATCTTCTTTTACTTGTTAATGTTGGGTTTTCTCGGTTTCTCTGGATCGCTCACGCAGTGGAAAACACAAATATTTACAGCGATCTGTTCCCGTTTCGAAATAAAAAATACAAGATAATCGGATTATCTTTTCTCACCGTGTGCGGATTCGAATCCGCAACCGTTTGGTTCCGTCGGTGCGACACCGCAAGCCGCGCAAGCGCCCGGCCTCTAGCGAAGTCCACGCGATCCTCCCCGCGATGGATATCCTCGAGTTCGTCGTTCTTCGCAGCCCACGAAGCCTCCGCTGGTCGCCGCAATGATCGCCGCAGCGCGCGGACGATTTCCCATCGAACGGGATTCGGAGAAGCGGCGGAGCAGATCTGGATCTGCCTGGATGCCAGAGAAGGACAGAAACTGAGGAGGGGCGGCTAGGGTTAGCAGCAGCTTGGCCTGCTCAGCCCGTTCGCTATGTTTTATACTAATCGCGTGGTTTTTAATAAAAACCCCCGGTTTGTATAAAACCCACTTATTTATCCATCGCCTTGAGAATCATTTGCGTGTGACCCTCTAGGCCCAAGTATCAGTCCAGTTAATGGCCCAACAAGCCCAGTGACTCGTCACTGGTTTTATTAATTAATTAATAACCCTTTATTAATCACTTTATCAATCGAATTGATGTCGCACATCGAATTCGACCGGGCCTCCGATCACGTTGGGTGCCAAGCAACACCGCGTGAACCCGGAAGGTATTTGGGGTTAAGTAACCCACTCTTGGAACCTTTCCGTCGACAGTTACGGCATGGATATAATCCTTCATTCGTACAATGCTCTCGAGTCAACTCAGGATATGGCGAGCTGTCAAACCCTAACCGGTCGACTCACTTGGATTGGATGCCGCTGATAAATATCGGAAAACTCCTTTCCCGATATTATCGTCCGCCCTGGCCAGGGACTTTCGCGCATCCTTCCTAGAGCATTCTCTCTCTAAGTACCGAGAGCGAATGATTCCTCATTAACACACAATTCCCTTCGACGGTATTCCGCTGTACCCAATCCTTGGCGTATTAGAATCCCATGGCTAAAGATTCGTAAACCAAGGTCAAAGCACAGAAGTCCACCGCCAAGGTGTCCTTGGTGTCTCAGCTCCGAGGACCATCCATGCAACTACGACAATAGAATCAAGCTGGTTGACAGTGAGGTACAATACCATCCAGCGATTCAGTCGGATCAGTTCAGTGAACTCATTCTCCAATGAGCACCTACAGATTCACCTTAGTGTGTCCACACAAGTGACTTATGAGATCAGTCACCCTCATCATATGAGCAGGAGTAATCTGTACTAGTCTAACCGGATATCCGATGTCCTTCTCGGATATCCTCCGACTAGGAACAATTAAGAATATGTATTTTTAAGTGATCAGTCTCATTAGTATGATCTCATCATAATCTGATCACTATAGCACATATTCACGGACTTCATTATGAAACGATAATTAACGCGATTTACACATAATGAATATTATGCCATTATATTAATAAAATGAACGAGATTTACATAGTCAGATTGGCTTGTAGGCCACCTTAAACTAACAGTTAACACCTGCAAGTTATTGCAGATATGAGAAACACATCCAGTATCTAATACCCAGGATGTTGATTCTCTATAAGACAAGTTAAGATCGATCATGAGAATACCTGAAGCTTCACCAAGCTTCTCCTTTGCTTTTTCTGCAAGATAAATCTTGCAGTTTCTCTTCCAATGACCTTCTTTTTGGCAGTGGAAACACTGACCTTTATCATTGACTTTAGCTTTGTCCTTTTGAACTGCCGGTTTGCTTTTCACTAGCTTCTTAGGCTTACCTTTCTTAAAGGTCTGTCCAGATTTTCTTTTCTTGTTGGTCTTACCAACAAGCATTACATTTGGCTTGTCTTTCTGGATAGTGCCTTTTGCTGTCTTCAACATGTTGAGCAGCTCAGCCAGTGAAACTTCAATTTTGTTCATATTGAAGTTGATAATGAATTGTGAAAATGAATCTGAAAGGGACTGTAAGATTAAGTCGATGCTTAGGTCATTGTTCATAACAAAGCCAAGCACAGCAAGCCTCTCAATCCATTCTATCATCTTGAGCTGTGTTTATCCTGCGGCTTTGTTATGGCCATATGTTATGGCCACCCACCTCCCGTTTTTTGTTTAAAACCTCTGGGGGAGTAAGGGTTGCTAGGTCATCTTAACATGCATGCATGTAAATGGGGGTGCTCGTGTGTGAAAAAGTGAAGTGATATGTTAAGAATGGAAAGAAGAGTGAGAGAGAGAGAATGTTACGGCATGGATGGAAAGTGAGAATGCAATGAAATGAAGAGGAGAAAAGTAAAAGAGGGTTAAGAAGACAAGCCCATTTGGAGTGCGAAGGATTCCTCTTGAAGCCCCTCCTGAAGCTTTCTAACTCCCTGTCCGCTCAACTCCTCAAATCGACTCATTTGCCAACCTCCTCTGTGTTAGAATTTGGTGGCCTCAAAGCCAATCATTGTACATTCTAGTTCAAATAATTAATAAAGGCAATTATTTCTTCATGTATAGTTCTCGCAAAGTAACTATCGTAATGAAGGTCCATAGACAAATGTATGGGACATTGAATCATGATGAGATCATGATAGTTAGATCAATATCCTCAGTCACTTGTCTTAAACAGTTCTCGATCATAGGATATTTGAGATGGACATTAAATATCCGATAAGATCGACACAAGTTATGTTTGCTCATGTGATGAGGGTGAATGATCTCACATTCACTCGTGTGGTGACACTAAGACAAACATGTTGGTGCTCATTAGAGAATGAGTTCATTGAACATACCCAAATAAGAATTCATGGATGGTAATTATACCTATTAGTCAACCAGGGAATTCAATCGTTGCAGTAGTACAGTTGGTCCTTTGACCTGAGTCACCAATGATACCTTGTTTGTGGACCATTGTATCTTGATTCTCTGACTCGTGGACTTTAACCATTAAGTCTACCATAATCGGTCTTTCAGATACAGTGGAAAGCTTGCGAAGGTAATTGAGTGAACAACAAGGGATCACTCACTCTTGGTATAAGACTGGAGAGAGAATGTCCCATGGATGTGTACACAGAAATCCCTGGCCAGGGTCAAATGAAAGAGATGTCTTTCTAGATATTAACTGTGTACTGGAATCCATCTGGATAATGCGATAGAGGGTTTGACTATAAAACCATACCCTTGCGTTATTGGGACATTGCATGAGTGAAGGATTATATCTGTGCGGTATCGGCAGACGGAAAGGTTCAATTGAAGGGAACAGTATCCCTTATATCTTATGGGATCATGAGGTAGTGTTTGGTGTTGTTCATGATCAGAAGGCCAAGTGATTTGATCATCGGATGATAATTCACTTGTTTATTAAATTAATCATTTAACATATGATGTTTAAATGTTAATTAATAAATATTAAACTCAAGAAGCAGTTCTAAGTTTAATGGGCCTGCAACCGGACTGATATATGGGCCTAGAGGGTCACACACATAAGAGTTCTCGTCAGACGGTGAGAGACGTTAAATTTTATGCTTATCTGGGTTTTTATGAAAAGCTGCAAGATAAACATGAAGATTTAATGGAGAATTATCCAAGGCCAAACTCTTGGATAATCATGAGGATTAATCCTTGTGCTTATCCTTATTTCTATATAAGGAGGGCCAAGGGGAAGGGGTACAAAGTTGGTTGGACGAATTTTTACCCCAGATTTTCTATCTCCTCTCTCTCTCTCCTTCTCTCTCTGTTGGAGTGGATCTGTCTCTCTCCGCGCATGGTGGATTTGAGATCTGGTCGGAGCACTCAAGTCGAGGAGGAGATCGCGTCTGCTGCGGGAACTCGTGTGGATACCTCTAGAGATCGTGCGCGTGCGCGATTACCGAGTCGGCATCATCCACGGGAGATTCGAAACCCCGCAAAGGTGAAGAACCGTTCTTCCCGCATCATTTATTAAAATGTCCATTTTACGATCCCAACAACCGATACAATGGAATCGTTTTTTATTTCCGCTGCGTTCTTGGCGATTCCTCACAGTGGTATCAGAGCCAGGTTGCTGGTTCGGTCGTAAAACGGCATCACTTTGCGTGATTTTCTCGTTATGCGTGAAGAACCCATATTGTACGTGTTCTTGTGTCTAATCCGATTAAAAATGACAGAATTGTGTTCATATGATGAATACAAACAATTTGATTATTTTTCTGTAATTTTTCGGATTTTATTTGGGTTTTTCGGAGTTCTTCGTGGGACGACGAACGGGGTACTTTAGCGGCTTCGTACGCGATTCCCAAGTGTTAGGATGGCGGCCCGGATGTCCAGATCTCTTTGTGATAGTCACCTCTACGGATTGGGCATGAAGATCGGGGCCGGAGTGCCCTTGGAGGTCCTGAAAATCGAGCCCAAACTCGGATTTAAAACTCTGCAAAATCAGATTTTTGGAGGGGTTTTGGGCTTAGTTTTCACCTCACCGGAGGCCGACGGCGGCCCTGCCGGTGCCGGGCACGATGCCGGCGCCGGGGGCACCGCCGGCCGGGGCCTGTGCCGCCGGTGGGCGGCCGCCGGCGCCGCCTGCAACCCCAATGCCGCCGGCCTCTTCTGTTTTAGGGTTTGCAGGGAAGGGGAGGAAGCAGCCAGGTCGGCCGGTCCCGAGCCAGTTCGGACCGGCTCGGCCGGACCCGGCTAGGGCCAGGTCCGGCGCCTGGCTCGACCAGGACTCGAGCCTGGCTGGGCCAGGGCTCGAGCCTGGCCGAACCAGGGCTCGTGCAGCCCATCTGGCTGAGCCATGATCAGATTAAAACCCCTTTTAACCCTTTATTAGCCCATTTTAAGCCCGTTTAAGCCCGTTTTAAAATTGTTTTAAAACAGAAAAATTATAGAAATAATTAATAATTGTTATTAATTATTTTTATGATTATTAACAGGTTATTAAATTGTTTAATAACTGTTATTCAATTAAAGGGCTTTATTGATAATAGGGTGTTAATTAATTATTTAAAATTATTTTAGATAATTAATTTCCCTATATTAATTATTTTTATGATTATTAACAGCTTATTAAACTGTTTAATAACTGTTATTCAATTAAAGGGCTTTATTGTTAATAGGGTGTTAATTAATTATTTAAAATTGTTTTAGATAATTAATTTCCCTGTTAAACCAATTAGTTTAAAAATGTTTTAAACTGATTTTATGTATAACTTGGTTATATTTTACTGTTCAAATTGTTTGAATTAGTATTTAGCTTAACTGAATGGTTTAGTTATTTAATTGTCAATAATGCTTTGAATATTATTGATAATGCTGAAATAAATGTTATTTCGAAAACTAATTGGTATTATAATTTTATATTTATAAAAATTAATACCAAATTGCAATTATGTGATGATTGTGATGCATGTAATGTGTTTTATAGTGGGATGATCATGGACTTAGTATTTTCATGTGATGAATGATGTGGATGGATGCGATGCTTATTTCATTTGCTATTTTAAATAGGACCTGCGTGTCCTCCTCTCTCTTAATCAAGATGTACTCTCTACCTTCCTTTAAGATTGTACTCCCCTTGATAAGATCAAGGTTTCTTAGTGTTTAAATGTACATTTATGGACCTGCGAGTCATAAATTTCATATTTAAATGTATCGGATTAAGCTAAGAGGACGTGATCTTCTGAAGACACCTCTGGAGGAAGGACTCGCATCAAATGGAACCAATGTTGCTGTTTTCACATTAGGATCCTATTATGGATCATCGTTTGGCTCCGATGATTCCATAGTAGCTTTTGCAGTCCATGATCATCCCCATTTAATTTTTCTACATATATGTGATATTTGTGGACTATGCTATCATATATATATTTCTATTAAGTATAATGATACTTCAAATCGAAATACTATTGATAGCACGATTTTTATAATTCAAATCAAAACCCTCTTTTAAAATTTAAGTTGTAAACGTGAGATATTCAGAATAATCCACGTAATCCACCATCATTATAGATTTAAGGATAATTCCTATCTCAAATGGATTTGTTGTGCTACCACAAGGTCTATTTGATTTAGAAATTAACCTAGGTCTACGACATGTGATGCCATTAAGATGAATGGACAAATAGTGTAGTTTTGTTGTGCTACCACAAGGATTGCACTATGAATTCATGTCATCTAAGTAATGATGGATAAACTTAACTGAATCATTTGATTTGTTGTGCTACCACAAGGTCATTCTGATTCAGGGGTTAAATCGATCGGATATTGCAAATGTTGCAACTGTCAAGAGTTGACTGCCTAAGGGACTTGATGTGATTTGTTGTGCTACCACAAGGTCACATGCATGTTGCCCGAAGGATTCTGATCCCCACTAGGAGATCACCGGAATCTCCCGTTCTGTATATTAGAGGGTCATACAGATCGCCGAAAAATAGTGGGAGCATAAATTTAGATTAAAAGTCCTAAATCTGATTTTAAGAACTATCTGCTCATTTTATATATTTCCATGTAGGTCGCTATGTCGTCACCTAACTCCCTCCGTTGCATACTTGATGCAAACAAACTCACGGGACCAAATTACATTGACTGGTTACGCAACCTGAAGATTGTCCTCAGGTGTGAAAAGCTAGCCTATGTCCTGGATCAACTAGATCCAGTGCAACCCGGTGATAATGCTAACGAAGATGAATTAATGATGTATGAAAATTGGAAGGAGGACTCTGTCAAGGTCCAGTGTTATATGCTTGGTTCAATGAACAATGAACTGCAGCGACATCATGATAACATGGAACCTAAGACCATTCTGAATCACCTACAAGAGTTGTTTGGTGAACAATCCAGAACAGAAAGATATGAGATATATAAGAAATTATTCAGGACCAGAATGAGCGAGGGCACATCTGTGCAAACTCATGTGCTCAAGATGATAGAATGGATTGAGAGGCTTGCTGTGCTTGGCTTTGTTATGAACAATGACCTAAGCATCGACTTAATCCTACAGTCCCTTCCAGATTCATTTTCACAATTCATTATCAACTTCAATATGAACAAAATTGAAGTTTCACTGGCTGAGTTGCTCAACATGTTGAAGACAGCAGAAGGCACTATCCAGAAAGACAAGCCACAAGTAATGCTTGTTGGTAAGACCAACAAGAAAAGAAAAGCTGGACAGACCTTTAAGAAAGGTAAGCCTAAGAAGCTAGTAAAAAGCAAACCGGCGGCACAAAAGGACAAAGCTAAAGTCAATGATAAAGGTCAGTGCTTCCACTGCCATAAAGAAGGTCATTGGAAGAGAAACTGCAAGATTTATCTTGCAGAAAAAGCAAAGGAGAAGCTTGGTGAAGCTTCAGGTATTCTCATGATCGATCTTAACTTGTCTTATAGAGAAACAACATCTTGGGTATTAGATACTAGATGTGTTTCTCATATCTGCAATAACTTGCAGGTGTTAACAAGTAAAAGAAGATTGAACTGCGGAGACGTGGATCTGAGGCTCGGGAATGGAGCAAAAGTTGCTGCGTTAGCTGTGGGGACAGCAAGACTTCAGATGCCATCAGGAGACTCATTGGAACTAATAGATTGTTATTATGTTCTGACCATTATTAGGAATATCATATCTATTTCATGTTTAGATAGACAAGGATATTCTATGAAACTAGAGAATAAAGGTTGTTCAATTTATCAAGGAGACAAATTGTTTGCTTCCGGATATTTATTGAATGGATTATATTTACTTGATATTTCATATGATGTTTGTCTGGTAAATAAATCTCTTGAACGATTAGATAAGGATGTGAATAATTCGTACCTATGGCATTGTAGGCTAGGTCATATAAATGAGAACAGGATCATAAGGTTGCAAAAGAATGGATATCTTGATCCATTTGATTATGAATCATTTGCAACCTGTGAAGCTTGTCTCATAGGAAAAATGACCAAAGCTCCATTCTCAGGACATGGAGAAAGAGCAAAGGACTTATTGGAACTAATACATAGTGATGTATGTGGTCCAATGTCCACTCATGCTATGGGTGGTTACTCATACTTTGTTTCATTTACAGATGATTTCTCAAGATATGGCTACATATATTTAATGAAATATAAGTCAGAAGTCTTTGAGAAATTTAAAGAGTTTAAAAACGAAGTTGAGAACCAGACTGGAAAGAGTATCAAAACTCTTCGATCAGATCGAGGGGGTGAATACTTAAGTACAGAATTCACAGAATATCTGAAGAATAATAGTATTTTGTCTCAGTGGACTCCTCCCTATACACCACAATTAAATGGTGTATCGGAAAGGAGAAATCGTACTCTATTAGATATGGTACGACCAATGATGAGTTATGCCAAACTTCCAATCTCTTTATGGGGATATGTACTGTTGACTGCTGCATATCTGTTGAACAAAGTTCCCAGTAAGTCAGTACCTTCCACTCCATATGAGATATGGAAAGGAAAGAAACAAGACTTTAAGCATGTTAGAGTCTGGGGTTGTCCTGCACATGTCAAAAGACATGATCCAAACAAACTGGACTCCAGGACAGAGAAATGTATATTTGTGGGATATCCAAAAGAGACTTTTGGATATTACTTCTATCAGCCCAGCGATCAAAGGGTGTTTGTCGCAAAAAGAGCTGTCTTCTTAGAGAAAGAATATCTTTCAAAAGAAGACAGTGGGAGCAAGATAGAATTGGAAGAAATTCTAGACTCACAAATCAACACTAGTTCATCTACTGAACCATTGACTCAAGAACTTGTTCAAGATGATACACAAAAGGTTCGCAGATCAGGTAGAGTGCCTAAGCAGCCTGAAAGATATGTTGGACATATCGATGATGGCAAACCAAAAGTGCACTTAAATGAGGATGATGATCCTCAAACCTACCTTGAAGCCATAAATAGTCAAGAATCAGAAAAATGGCAAGAGGCAATGAATTCTGAAATTCAGTCCATGTATGCCAACCAAGTTTGGAACTTGGTTGATCTGCCAGAAGGTATAGTACCTATTGGCAGTAAATAGATCTTTAAAAGAAAGATCGGGACAGATGGACAGATTGACACATACAAGGCAAGGCTGGTAGCGAAAGGATATCGTCAAAGCTAAGGCATTGACTATGACGAAACCTTCTCTCCAGTTGCCATGATTAAGTCAATCAGAATACTTCTTGCAATTGCCGCATTCTATGATTATGAAATATGGCAAATAGATGTGAAAACAGTATTCCTTAACGGGAACCTTCAAGAAGAGGTGTATATGATACAACCTGAAGGATTCACTTCCATAGAGCATTCAAGCAAGGTATGCAAGCTGTAAAGATCCATTTATGGATTAAAGCAGGCATCCCGAACTTAGAACTTAAGATTTGATGAAGCAATCAAATCTTATAACTTCATTAAGAATGAAGATGAACCTTGTGTATACAAAAAGGTTAGTGGGAGCGCAGTTACCTTTTTGGTACTTTACGTTGATGACATTCTACTCATTGGGAATGATGTAGGAATGTTATCATCGGTAAAGACTTGGTTATCCAAAAACTTCTCCATGAAAGATTTGGGAGAAGCATCCTATATTCTGGGAATAAGGATCTATAGAGATAGGTCCAAAATGATGCTTGGCTTGTCCCAATCTATGTACATAGATACCATAGTCAAAAGGTTTGGCATGGAAAATTCCAAGAGAGGCCTCGTTCCAATGAGGCATGGAATTTATCTCTCTAAAGAAATGTCTCCCAAGACACCTGAAGAGAGAGCATACATGGATAGAGTTCCTTATGCCTCGGCAATAGGATCTATCATGTATGCAATGCTATGTACTAGGCTTGATGTGGCACACCCACTAAGTGTCACCAGTAGATATCTGACTGATCCAGGTGAGGAATACTGGAAGGCGGTGAAATGTATCCTTAGATACTTGAGAAGGACTAAGGATCTATTTCTCGTTTATGGAGGAAACGACTTGGAACTTCGAGGATTTACTGACTCGAGTTTCCAGTCGGATATGGATGACAGCAAATCCATGTCTGGATTTGTATTCATGTTAAATGGAGGTGCAGTAAGTTGGAAGAGTTCCAAATAGGAAACAACTGTAGATTCGACGACCGAAGCAGAATACATTGCTGCAGCTGAAGCGGCTAAGGAGGCGGTTTGGATGAAGAAGTTCATCTCGGCGCTTGGAGTAGTTCCAAGCATTTCAGATCCTGTTCCATTATTGTGTGACAACAATGGGGCAATAGCTCAAGCGAAGGAGCCAAGATCACATCAGAAGTCAAAGCACATTCTGAGACGATTTCATCTGATTCGTGAGATCATCGCCCGAGGAGATATAGTAGTTGAGAAAGTCTCATCTGAAGATAATGTAGCAGATTTCTTGACTAAGCCATTGTCTCAAAACAATTTAGAACGTCATCTTAAGTCTATGGGACTTAGACACATGGGTGATTAGCTATAGTCCAAGTGGGAGAATGTTAGAATTGGGTGGCCTCAAAGCCAATCATTGTACATTCTAGTTCAAATAATTAATAAAGGCAAGTATTTCTTCATTTATAGTTCTCGTAAAGTAACTATCGTAATGAAGGTCCATAGACAAATGTATGGGATATTGAATCATGATGAGATCATGATAGTGAGATCAATATCCTTAGTCACTTGTCTTAAACAGTTCTCGATCATAGGATATTTGAGATGGACATTAAATATCCGATAAGATCGACATAAGTTATGTCTGCTCATGTGATGAGGGTGAATGATCTTACATTCACTCGTGTGGTGACACTAAGACAAACATGTGGGTGCTCATTAGAGAATGAGTTCATTGAACAGACCCAAATAAGAATTCCTGGATGGTAATTATACCTATTAGTCAACCAGGGAATTCAATCGTTGCAGTAGAACAGTTGGTCTTTTGACCTGAGTCACCAATGATACCTTGTTTGTGGACCATTGTATCTTGATTATCTGACTCGTGGACTTTAACCATTAAGTCCACCATAATCGGTCTTTCAGATACAGTGGAAAGCTTGCGAAGGTAATTGAGTGAACAACAAGGTATCACTTACTCTTGGTATAAGACTGGAGAGAGAATGTCCCATGGATGTGTACATAGAAATCCCTGGCCAGGGTCAAATGAAAGAGATGTCTTTCTAGATATTAACTGTGTACTGGAATCCATCTGTATAATGCGATAGAGGGTTTGACTATAAAACCATACCCTTGCGTTATTGGGACATTGCATGAGTGAAGGATTATATCTGTGCGGTATCGGCAGACGGAAAGGTTCAATTGAAGGGAACAATATCCCTTATATCTTCTGGGATCATGAGGTAGTGTTTGGTGTTGTTCATGATCAGAAGGCCAAGTGATTTGATCATCGGATGATAATTCACTTGTTTATTAAATTAATCATTTAACATATGATGTTTAAATGTTAATTAATAAATATTAAACTCAAGAAGTAGTTCTAAGTTTAATGGGCCTGCAACCGGACTGATATATGGGCCTAGAGGGTCACACACATAAGAGTTCTCGTCAGACGGTGAGAGACGTTAAATTTCATGCTTATCTGGGTTTTTATGAAAAGCTGCAGGATAAACATGAAGATTTAATGGAGAATTATCCAAGGCCAAACTCTTGGATAATCATGAGGATTAATCCTTGTGCTTATCCTTATTTCTATATAAGGAGGGCCAAGGGGAAGGGGTAAAAAGTTGGTTGGACGAATTTTTACCCCAGATTCTCTATCTCTTCTCTGTCTCTCCTTCTCTCTCTCTTGGAGTGGATCTGTCTCTCTCCGTGCATGGTGGATTTGAGATCTGGTCGGGGCACTCAAGTCGAGGAGGAGATCGCGTCTGCTGCGGGAATTCGTGTGGATACCTCTAGAGATCGTGCGCGTGCGCGATTACCGAGTCGGCATCATCCACGGGAGATTTAAAACCCCGCAAAGGTGAAGAACCGTTCTTCCCGTATCATTTATTAAAATGTCCGTTTTACGATCCCAGCAACCGATACAATGGAATCGTTTTTTATTTCTGCTGCGTTCTTGGCGATTCCTCACACATATGAATAATAAAAACAACTAAAATTAAAGATCGTGATCGTTAGAAACCAAAGGCTTCAAAAAAAAAAGAATTAGTTGTTCGGTTACCTTGTGAATTGGGAGATTTGGGGTTCTTTGTTTCTCTCTTCCAGCCGGCCGAAAAAGAAGAGCCTCTCTTTTGATGTTTACTCTTGTTTTTGTAGTTGTTTTCTTCTTCCTCCAAGCTTTTCTTCAATCTTTCAAACCTTGCAAGGAAAGTTAAACAAAGAAAAGAAAGTTTAGAGCTATGGAGTAGTGTAGTATCTATTCTACCTATCAATCTAAATATGCAACTAAACTAAAATAACTCACTTTTTATTTGGTATTCTAAACCCCTAATATGAACATGTGTTTTAAGAAGGATGTTGTGAGTGTGTGTATGATGAAGTGATGAGATGACAAACTATATGCAAAACAGTGATTTGCTCTATGAAAAACAATGAAAAACAAAGAAGAAACTAGAGGGAAAGATGGTTGGTTGGCTCCTCCATAGCCTTGGTCTTCAATAGCTTCAAAGAATGAAGATGATGAAAATGAAGAAGCCTTGGATGAAGTTCCTCTTGCTGTCCACGTTTTCCTCCTTGAGAGCCTTCAAAGCCCTTGCCTTAAGCCTCAAATTCTTCAATTGCCAACCTTTTTCAAGGGTCTAAAGGATATTGTATTTATAAGAATATGTTTTAGGGTGTTTTGGGCTTCAAAAGGACACTCTTCCGCAGTCGGACTTGCCTTGGATGAGCATAGAGGAGTTTGAAGCCTTCCCAACTTTGGAAACCGGATTATCTCGACCAAATCATGTTTATCAGGAAACTCTCGAATCGCGTCGCTCAGACGGGACGTCATTTGTCTAATTAAGTCAGCCAAAATAGAAAGAAAATATGGAAAGGAAACCGAGAAAGATTAGGAAACCTAAATCGCGTCTCCCAAGAGCGACATGCTTTAGATAATTAGGAAATTAATTCGAATTAAAAATCGAAAATCCAGATAGATTAGGACCTAAATGGCGTCTCCCTTAGGCGACGCTATTCAGTTAAATCTATCTGAATTTAGGAATTTAATTCTGAACTGATTTCTACTGGGAATCTAAATGGCGTTGGCCATGGGCGATGCTAATCAACAAATTTTGAGAAAAATCAATAAAAATTAATTAATGATTAAACATCAGACCATTTTGGCGCATTATAATTGTGACAAGAAATTTATTCAATATGAGGTCAAAATTAGCTTGTCTACACCACTAGCCACATAAGTGTCCAGCCTCCAGTAGTATCCACGCGATCTTCCATGGTGGTTCATCCTCGCTCCCTCGTCCAGATCAGCTCGCTCACTGAAGATTCCTCGCCGCAATGATGTCTGGATCATCCGGACGGGAATTCCCGACTCTCGGGAAATGCGCGCGGCGGAGACGGGAAGTCTTTGGCGCCTCGAACGGGGCGCCCAGAGGAGGTGGAGAGAGAGAGAGAGGTTGAGAGCTCCTGGAGCTTGGCCCAGGGTTTCTCAACAGTGCGTATATATATTAAGTTAGCTCGACTTTTCATAAAAGTCCCCAAGTTAATATAAATCCCACTTATGTACCACCGATTGAGAATCTGTTTGCATGTGACCCTTTAGGCCCATTAACCAGTTCGATTTTCAGTCCGTTAAGTCCAATAACTAGTTATTGACTTATTGTAATTAATTAATATCTAATATTCAATTAATTACTTAACTGAATCAACATCTCATGTAAGTTCGGCCGGACATCCGATCAAGTTGGGTGCCAAGCAACACTGCAGGATCCTGGAAGGTAATGGGTTCAAGAACCCACTCATGGAACCTGTCCGTCCATAGTTACCGCGTGGCTATAATCCTTCGTTCGCACAATGCTATCGAGTTAACCTAGGGTATGGTCAACTGTCAAGCCCTAGATGGTTAATTCACTTGAATCAGACTCCGTTGTACAATATCCAAAAACACATTTTCTGATATTGTGTCTGCTCTGTCCAGAGACTCTCGCGGATCTATTCTAGAGGATTCTCTCTCCAGTTACCTGAGAGCGAACGATCTTTTATTGAACGTACAATCACTTTCGAAGGTTTTCCGCTGGACTCGATCCTTGACTATTAGAAATCCCATTGATAGGGATTCATAAGCCAAGGTGAAAGCCCACAAGTCCACTGACAAGGTGTCTTTGGTGTCTCAAGTCTAAGGTCCAACCACACCACTATGACGATGAATCAAGCCGGTTGACAGTCAGATAAATTACCATTCGGCGATTCATATCGGATCAGTTCAGTGAATTCATTCCCCATTGAGCACCTACAGGTTCACCATTGTGTCTCCACACAAGTGACTAACGAGATCAGTCACCCTCATCATATGAGTTGGAACAACCTGTACTTGTCTTACCGGATGTTTGATGTCCTTCTCAAACATTCTACGACTAGGAACAATTCAGAATATGTGTTTATAAGTCATCGGTCTCATTATTATGATCTCATCATAATCTGACGACTGTTGCACATAATCATGGACTTCATTATTTTAAGTAATTATAAATACGCCAATCTACATAATGAAATAAATGTCATTTATTAGTGAACCAGATTGAAATAGGTGCCATATGATTGCCTATGACGACACCTGTATCCATCACCCTTCGGGCATGCTTGATGGTTTGTTGATTGGATTGGTTTTCTTCCTACGTGCGCCTCGTGCATAGCCCTAGTGGCAAGATTTTACCCTCCCCTGATTGTCAATGGATTGTGGTATGATAAGTATGATTGCTTGAGTTTTTTTATTTAGTGTTTGCATGATAACCTGCCAGTGTGAGTGTTTTTCGCATGATAATTGATATGTTCTATATGTTGTTTGTTTGGGAGGGGAGTGCCCCTGCTGCTCTTTTGTTTTACTGTTTACGGGCTTCAAATCCCGTCGAGCCTAGATGACTCCTTTTAAAAGACGTCGTCTAGGCCCGACGCCTTTTAGCCTATCTACCTAGCTTCCCGAGACACTGTTGACAGTGGGTTTATTGTCTTGAATAGCGCCGATACCAGACGACGCGATTTATGCAGGATTCTTTCTGGCCATCGGTCCTTAGATTCTTGATCTTATTTGCTATTATATTTATTATTTATTGCATTAGAGGCCACTCCGGCCACAGGACATCCTCATTAGGAGTTCACTCCCCTTTCTAGGAAACACTCTTCTCGGCACTCTCACCTCTCTCAGACTAGGGTTGGTCCCTCAGTTAGACTAGAGTGGTTAGTGTCGGGACCTCCGTAAGTCCTCAAAAGCGAAGAATTCCTCTTTGCTCATCGGGTTGGTTGTACCATTGAAGTACCGGGTAGTCATTGATATCGTTGTAAGTGGAGCTATAGAGAATAACGGTAGAAAAACAAATTGAAATTAGGATCCTACCCATTGAGAGAATTGGTTCTTAAAATCCATTTAAACTCAACAAGGAATTATTGAATAGCATAAACATCTACTTGTTTGATAATCTTTGTGCAAACTTGTTTGAATCTTTGATTAATTAGACACCATGATATTACGTTCAAGTAGGACCGTCAGCATGGCTACCTACGAGCATGATAATTTGTTTGAGGATGAGGAAATGCTCATGCCCCTCAAAACTATGATCAATCTTATTCTGAAGATGAGGGAGATGCTTATGCCCCTCAAAGCCATGTTTGTTTTCCCTATGGCCAGTATAACCCCAATGCTAGTGATCATTCCCATGTTCATGTCGTAGGAGCCGGTTCTAATCCTACTTTTGAAGAAGCTCAAGACCAAGCTGAGCCTTCGTCCACACCCTTCGCTAATTTGGTCACTGTTCTGGGAACTCTCGCTACCCACGTGGATCCTCAACAACTTGAGGCAATCTAGTCCATACTGAAAGGAAAGACCCCTCTACTTTCCTCCGAACCGAACATTCCGGTTCCCGCTGTCTTTCATCAAGTTCCTACCCAGGCCATGGAAGGCCTTCGTATTTCTACTCCTCGGCAAACGGGACCCCAACAATCTAGCTCTTGATACCCGGTCAGGCCGCATACTCCCACTCATCAGAATGCCTTCGGGCATAGCAAAAACACTGCTGGATCACAGCCATACTGTCCTCCTAGCTCTAGCTATTCTAGGAGGCGGACATTCCAAGCACCCTCACCTCAGTCTACCGATCTTGTTACTCAAGCCCTGTTCACCAAGATCAATCAAATGGACAAGCAGTTCAAGGACTTTAGCAGGATGATGAACACCAAAGCCGCTCTTGAGATCTTTGTCCTAACTCTGCTAGTTTTCCACCTCTTACCGTCTGAGATGCCGATTTACAGAAAGTATAGTGGCTCGGGTAACCCGTTTATCCATTTGAAGGAATTCCTGTATGAATCCTCGTTCTGGCAGAACGATAAAAGATCATTGGCCTTCCTGTTCAGGAGGTCGCTAAAGGGATTGACTCTTGAATGGTTTTTGTCACTGGACCCCATTGATGTTGAGGACTTCAATACAGCGTCTATGAAGTTCTTGCAAAGATATAAGGATAGAGTCGCTCCATCCCTGTCCATTACGGATTTAGTGGCTGAGAAGATGAAGCCCGATGAGGATTTTGTAGCCTTCGCAGACAGATGGCGAGCCATGGTTGAGAAAGTAAAGGACTGCCTGTCCGAATCAGAGCAGGTGAAGATGATGATAGCCAATGTTACACCACAATACAAGTTGGTCTTGACTCTGAACAACCTGACCAATATGGCTGACTTATATGAAAGGGCATGCTACGCCCAGAATACCTTCAAGGATTCCACGTTCTCTAGCGTGTTTGATCCTCATAGACCCAACATGCCTCCACCAAGGAAGCCTAATGTTTCTAGCTCTTCCACAACGGGTCCGACTATTGAGGGCACTCTATCTCATCAGCAGATCAGTACCATGAACAACAATCAAGCTTAATTTCTGAGAATCAGCCACCACAGTATAATGGGCAGAGACCACAAAACCAGTTGGGCTTCAAGCCACCTTAACAACCTCATCAACCAGTCTACAATCAACCCCGATAGCAGCCAGGTTACAATCAAGTTTTGCCACCCACTGATTATTCCCAGCAAAGGAAACATCGAGGTCCTAGGAGAGCCTCATACCCACCATTGCCAGGGTCGCTCTCTGACATCTTCAATGCTCTCATGGCAGCTAATGCTTTGTCACTGCCTAAAGAAAGGACTATTTGGCCACAGAACGCCGACACATCCCGATATTGTGTGTTCCACCGCTAGCTTGGGCACACTGTGGACGTTTGCTTTCAATTTAGGGATTACATCCATGATCTAAATAATCAAGGAGGTATTGATTGGGAATAAATGTGAAAGTATATCACCGCTTTAAAAGCAAAGTGGCCTCAACAACAACAGCAACAACAACAAATCCAAAGGGCACCTGTTCAGCAGGCGGCACCACCACCAAATATGGGAATAGTTCAGAACCCACTTTCGGAGCATCCAAACCAGATAGCTCCACTCCTCACTAATAGCCAACTTGAGGCAAATAGGGGATAACAATGGAAGGTAGAGGAATCCTCATCCATATACTCCATAGTCCACACCCAAGATACTGCCATACAACCACCACGCCGCATCATCCGCATTCCTAGTCCCTCGCCAAACCCACTGACACCTATTCCACCACCACCACAACTCATAAAAGCTAACCCCACCATACCTACTGTCCCCACTCCAACACCTGCCATCCATAAACCTATATCCATCACACCAAGGCCTTTACCACTACCAAATAATCCACAATCCGTCTACGAACACGTCATGCCATCCAAGCCATTGCTATGCATCCCTTTCCCCATGCCCTCACCTAGCCATAATACCCTACAACCCACTAAACCCCTCATCCGCATCGCACAATCATCACCTATCACCCCAAATCCACCATTCATGCCATCCAAACTGCTTATTAATGCAACATTTATCAAGGCGTTACCCTCTTCATCCACTGTTGAGCCACAACCTCTGTAACGACCCGTCACCCTATAATTGGGGATCCGATTACTAAATAGATACCGAATCATTAAAATGTGGAGTCAAGCCAAGATCTCGATAAGTCTGGAAAATAAATGATAAACTAAGCTAAATAATTCACAACACATCGAATTGTAAAGAAAGTGTAGGAATTAAAAATTATTACAATTCGACTCGACTCAGCAAATAATTACATATTCCAATTGAAAAATAAATAATTAAGTGTACAAGCCTAAAAAGGAAACAACAACTACATCGGGGCATATCCCAGAACAATGGCTGTTGGCGCGCAACCCGAGAAGAGACCCCACCACACTACGTTTGCCGGGAACCCTCACCTGAAAACCGCATGGGTGAGTCACACCGAAATGGACTTAGTAGGGATCCTTCGATCCCCACCACCCACACACGCAATCACAGTGCTACACGACTAGATATAGACAATAAAAATAAAGTAGTAAACACAACTCTAAAAGATTCCTACATTCCGATATGAAACACATGCACCTGTAAATGCAACAGGCACAAATTTGAAACCACTCTACCACGGAGTCCAAAATCAGCGTCTTGGCTAAACACACAAACCATGCAGCCAAACGCGAAAAACACCGACCCACTGGGACGGAACAACAACCGCTCGGATAACGCGTTGGCTACTCCGGCCTGTCTACCTCTAGGTGGTTTTGTCTCCTCCCAGCCATGAGTGACACTTCGAAGTGTACCACTTCCACACCGGTAGTACCTATACCCCGTAGTACACCAGGTGACCCTCTCTCACTAGGCGTCACCCCACCACTCCCACACCGGCGTTGTGTTCTTCCTACACCGACACAGGGTGTCAAGTGCTAAGAACTGTCACTCTAGGTCCACGTTCGCACAAAACACAACACAGTACGATCCGGTCACGTGAAAACCCTCGGCCTTGATGTACGATTTCAAGCATGCATTTAACCAAACTATCTAACAATGTAAACACATGTTAATTGCATGAATTAATGAGGTTATGTCTTGAATGGCGTCGCCCGTGGTCGACGTCATTCAAGACCTCTAAACAGGTTATGAGTTATGCAGTACTAGGACGCATGGGACACTGGCCTGAATGGCATCGCCCATGGGCGACGCTATTCAGCTCTTTATCTGCCTACTGGCCTCGGGGTCCAAAAAAATGGGCCGTGAATCGTGTCGGCCATGGTCGACATTATTCTACATGGCGTCACATGGTCTCAACGCCATTTAACGCCCGAAACCGAGGGATCCTCCAGCCTCCACCGAGCCGAAACCAGGTTCCCTCTTCTCCCCAAAAATACACAAAAACGTAAAAGAGACAAGGGGAGAAATCCAATAACCAATTTAACACCCAAAACCCCATTTCACAAAAATGCCCATTTTCATTAAAAGGCTCTCTTAAAACATGCTTTTTACCCAAAAGCCTCCATACACATCGCATGCTTCAAAGCGGGAAAATCATGGTTTTAAACAAAACACAATGAGGATTGTCACCCTACCGGTTGCTTGAACTCCTCCTTGCTCCTTGCCGTCGAATCGCCGCGCCACAAGCCACCGCCGGTACCGTCATGGACGTCGTCACTCCACCAGGACATCGACTGCCGTCCGGAGAGTGCAGTGCATCGGAAGAGATGGTGGTAGTAGTGGTGGGAGGTAGTGTTGGATTCGGTCGTAACCCCCTGGAAATCACAGAAGCGGAAGAACATAAAAAAAATGATTTCCCAAACCGGTTTGGGCTCCGATCGATGCAACAAGAACGATCTAAAATAAATCACACGAGATTATCACCTTACACAGAATATGTTATCCTGTGAAAATCGATGCCGAACTCTACGAAGCTTTGAGCCGCACAAACGTCCGGCCTCTAGAGACGATCCATTCGAACCCTCACAGCAACGGAGTTCACCTTCTCAAAAACCCGCACAAACCCTCCTGCCTCAAGAACCTGGGAAGAGTCCAACTCTTCTTTTCTTTTCTTGACGGCCAACTATGGTGAATGGGTTGATTAGCTTATGGGTTGAAGAGAAGACGGGTTTATATAAAGGATTAAAGGCGGCAGCTTGAACCGCTCATTCAACCAATCCCGTCATTTTACCGCCTTGGCTAAAAGTAACTGCGGTTAAATGTAAACCCGACGACATTTTATATATCAATATATTATTATTAGCTCATTTATCAAATAAGCCTAATAATTCATATATTATATATATGTCCTTTATATTATTTTATATATACTTTTCAGTTATTTATACATTCTTTTCCTAAAAGAATTTAATGCTTTAGTATATTTTTTCATATAATAATATTCCGTTCTGCAAGAGTCATTTGTGTGTGATCCTCTAGGCCCAATATCACTCTGGTATAAAAATCCATTAACTTCTAATTTAATTAGAAGTAAATTAAACTGATTATTCCTAATAACCGTTTAATTTGTTCCGGACCTTTTTGATCACGTTGGGTCAATTAAATCCGCGTGATCCCAGAGGATGCCGAGTTCATCTTTTCTCTGTCTGGCACCTGTAAGTCTTCAGTTATCGTATCACTATAATCTCTCGCTCATTCTATGAGTCCGATCCGATCGTGTGGTATGGTTTCGTCCAACCACTAGTGATCGTGTCGTCTGACTATGACCTCCATAATAATTTCTCGTTCGTTCCAAACGAACCGATACCACCCTAGCAAGGGATTTAGTGGAGCGTCTATGTCATGACTCATTAACCGTTTGTGATATACCTGACATTGAGCGATCCCCTCTTGACCATTAACGGTCTTCGCAAGTATCCAATGTGGCTAATAATTCGGTGTTTCATGACTTATGGTTAAAGTCACTTAACCAAACATTAAATCACACTAGTCCTTACGCAAGACCTCATTAATGTCTCAGGTCAAAGGATCAACGATACTACTGAGACAGATGGATGTTCAGTTGACATTAGGTATAATTAACCATCTGAAGATCCATCAGCAGATCAATTCAGTGAACATCCTCCCAGGATGAACACCCACACATATGTGCTGGTGCCCTACACCTATGACCGTGAGATTGGTCATCTATACATCATGCGCGTTGATTTACAAGTAATCAATGTCCCAGAGTGATTACTCTCCAATCAGGAACAGTTTAAGGTATGCGTCCATGTACAGTCAAACTCACATTCGAGATCCCATCTCGAAATTGACTTTACAACCACATATCCTATGGATAACACAAATCAATCAACATATTACAAGTTTACGCTCTAAATACTACTCAAATATATTGAACAAGATTGTACTACACTTTGGGCCTACACGGCCCATAATTGGTCTGTGGGACACCCAAAAAACTAATAGGTAGAGGAGCGTCGGAGTGGTGGAAGAGGAAGAAGGAAAAGTGGGAGGGAAGGAGAGGGTCGGAGGGATTCGGAGAGAGGAAGAGAGAGAGAGAGAGATAGACAGAGCGAGAGAGAGAGAGAGAGAGAGAGAGAGAGAGAGAGAATGAGAGAAATGAGGGAAATGAAGGAAGGCTCGGGTGTCAAACCGAATAAGCATAAATCACGTTGTTCTAGGAAGACACCATTCAGGCGATAGGACAGGAGTCGTACACTGGCATATCTGTGAATGATGTCTTGCATGTCCGACGTCATTCAGACGATCTGACCAGGGCCGTACACTGGCACCCCAACGCTCGCCCACGTGGCACCTCCGCATAGCTCCTAAATCGCGTCCCCCTAGGCCGACGCCGATCAAAATCGCCTTGAGCTTGTACCTATGCCCCCAGGCCCACAAGGGTCCAAACCAAAGGGGTCCGACACTAGAACCGATCCAACAACTAGATTCGAAACCTCAGTCTGTACATTCTCCCCCCCTTAAAAGAATTTCGTCCCCGAAATTACCGTAATTGAACTAGTACCAACAACAAGATAACACAGACTAAAAAGGAACTTACAAGAAAAGGTAGGAAAACTACTCCCGCATCTCATCCTCACGCTCCCAGATCGCCTCGCCTTTAGAGCGATGCATACAAATTACCTTGACTAGAGGAACAACCTTGTTCCAAAGGACCTGCTCTCTGCGATCCTCAATACCCATTGGGTATTCTCGAAAGACAAGTCCTCAACGACTTCCAACTCTAAAACGTCCAAGATATGAGATGGATCCTATACATACTTCCTCAGCATTGAAACATGGAGCATATCGTGGGCTCCTACAAGACTGGGTGACAAGGCTAGCTTGTAGACACGCTAATTTTGACCTCATATTAAGTAAATTTCATGTCACACTTATAATGTCGTAAAATGGTCTGATTTTTAATCGTTAATTAATTTTTATTGATTTTTATCGAAATATGTTGATTAACATCGACCATGGCCGACGCCATTTAGATTTCTAACAGAAATTAGTTCGGAATTAAACTCCTAAATTAAGATAGATATGACTTAAAGACGTCGACCATGGTTGACGTCGTTTAGCTCCTAATCCGTCTGGATTTCTGAATTTTAATTTCGAATTAGTTTCCTAATTATCTAAATCACGACTCCTATAGGTGACGTGTTTTAGCTTTCCTAATGTTTTCCGGTTTCCTTCGCGGATTTCTTTCTATGATTGCTCCTCCTAATTAGCTAAATGGCGTCTCTTGATCATGACGCGTTTCAAGCACTTTCCTGATAAGTATGATTTAGTCGAGATAATCCGATTCCAAATCTTGGAAGGATTTTCAACTCCTCTATGCTCATCCAAGGCAAGTTTGAGCCATGGGAGAGTCCTATTGAAGCCAAAACACTCCCAAACTACTCTCTATATATACAATACCTTTTGGACCTTTGAAAAAGGTTGGCCATTGGTGTTTGTAGATACGCTAATTTTGACATCATTTTGAGTAAATTTCATATCATATAATAATGCCTCAGAATGGTCTGATATTTAATCATTAGTTAATTTTTATTAATCTTTTTGAATTAATTATCTAAATAGTATCGGGTCAGACATACATAATTTAAGTTAATTAATTAAATTGATTTTAATTCAAATTTTAATTAAAATATGAAGAAGTCTAAAAGACGTCTACATATATAGACGCCATTTAGAGTTTATTCATATTTTGATATTTAAATTTGAATTTTAATTAATTGATTAATTAGCTAAAATCACATCTGCACGTCACGACGCCATTTAGGTCTCCTAAGCTGTTTCTGTCTCTTTTTTCGGATGTTTATCCTTATCTTAATCCGTCTAAAAGGCGTCTACCTTGGGCGACGCGTTTTAGATAATTACAGATAATGATGAATTAATCTGTATTTATCTGTTTGTTAGCTAGATAAACTTCAAAATCCTTCATGTTAATCCATTAATAACCGTGGATGTAAAGCCTATAAATACACAACCCCTTGGTCATTGAAAAGTTAGTGATGATATCAATAATTGAGCGATAATTGAGCAAAGGAATCTTGGCAACGACGTCCAAACGTTGAAGGATCAATGTGCTGCTACTTCCAGGAGTCTTCATCCGTTCTTCGTCCTTTCAAGATCCATTCAAGACCAAGGCTTTCCAGGGGCCATCCAATTTAGTTCTTTCATTAATCTCTTTGATTTCATCCTTATATAAAGTTCAAATATCATTCATCACATCACTCCATGCAACACGCTCACTAGTATTCTTTTCCAAACCTATTTATTTAAGGGGTTTAAAAGACCATCCCAACAAGTGAGTTCATTTGTTTAGTTGCATAATTAGAATTTCTACTGGGATACATACTACTACTTAAGTTCTCATTGTTCTTCATTTCTTTCTATTTTTCTTGCAAGGTATAAAAGGAGATCAAAAGGAGAGAATCAATAAACAAAAAAAGTTGGATGATCCTCAAAGTCCAATAAGCATCCAAAGTAAGAACAAAGTCAAAAGGGCTCTATTTCTTTAGCCGGCTGAAGGAAGGGAATCAATGACTCGAACATCTCCCACATCCAAAATAGGTAGGCGATCAAATCTTTCTTTTGGAACTTTTTAGTTAAAAGTTTCTGACGATCACATTCACTTAGTTTCTAATAGGTTTATTTTGTCACTTAAACAACATATTTTTTTATGATAATCACACACCCGATTTGAGTATTCACAGTGTTTTGGAGTTGAAATTAAGGTGAAAAGGAGCCCTCTACTGCAGAAAACTTGAAGGAATTTGAAGGCTTCTTCTTCCTCCTTTTCTTTCTCCATTGAAGCTCTTGAAGACCAAGGCTATGGAGGGGCCATCCACACTCACTCCCTTTGTTTTCCTTTGCTAATTTCTCCATAGTTTTCATCATTTATTTACTGTTTTACATAATTCTTCATTACATCACTTCATTATACACACATCCACATCATATTTCCATGCCTACATGAGTTAAGGGTTTAAAGAAAAGAAACAAAAAGTGAGTTATTCTTATTTAGTTGCATGTTTAGACCACTAAATAGAATAGTTATTACACTTTCATAATTCTAATCCGTTTTCTTTCTTTTCTTTGCTTGATTCTTTTGCAAGGTTTGAAGAAGAAGGAAGGCTTTGAAGAAAAGGAACCATAAGAAAAATACAAATAAAAAAGAGTAAAGCTAAAGAAGAGGCTCTTCTTTTTCGGCCAGCCGAAAGAGAGGAACAAAGAACTTAGTCTCCCAGTTTTCATAAGGTTAGTAAAGCGATCCACTTATTTTTTTTGAAACCATTGGTTTCTGGCGATCACGATTTAGATTAGATTTATTAATTTTACAACCCATGATATCATGATGATAACACACACAATTTAAGCACCTACAACTTTTTGGCGATCACGGTAGGACTTGTCTTAGCATTCTTTTTATTTTACTCTTGTTACTTTCCATTGGGCACCCTCGGTGCACCGCTTGTGTCCCTCGGATACGTTTGTTGATTGTTTAATTGGTTATTTGATTACTATCCCCACGTGCACCTCGTGCACACCCCTTTGGCAAAATTTTGCCTCCCGTTGATTGCCTTGAGTTGTGGTATTGGAAAGTGTGTCTTATTTAAATTGATATCCATGATGTTGCATCATTAACTTATTTGTTTAAATTATTTTCGCAAGAATATTTGATCCTCTATTCATCCTATTTAGCTGGGAGGGGAATTCCCCTAATAGTTTTACTGTTTACTGTTCCTCGGGCTTGAATAACGTTAACACAGAGTGACGTCTTTCTGAAGGACGTCGCTCGTGAGCGACGCCATTCAACCTAATATTCTGTTGGTCTGGTTGCCCTAGCCACTGTGACCAGAAGTCACTGTGTTGAATAATGTCGACTCAGGTTGACGCGTTTCAGGCAGTTTTTCTTCTGGCCATTAGTCCTCGGATTTTTGATCATTAGAGAACACCCTTCTTAGCACTCTCACCTCTCTCTGATTGGGTCGGTCCCTCGGTCAGACTAGAGTGGTTTGTGTTAAGACTTCCATAAGTTCCCAAAAGCGGAGAATTCCTCTCTGTTCATTGGGCTGGTTGTACCATTTGAAGTCCGGGTAGATTTTCATACCGTTGCCAGTGAACCACAGAATATCACGGCGGAAAACTTGAACTGAAACTAGGATCCTATCCCGTTGAGTGAATTTGTGTTTAAAAATCCAAATAATGCAACAAGGAATTCTAAGATAACGTAACCATCCACTTGTTTGCTAATCCTTTGCACAACTTGTTTGAATCTCTGTCAAAATTTAACATCATGATGCTTCGATCGGGTAGAACTCTCGGCATGGTTGCCACTGAACAGGAAGATGTTTTTGAATATGAGGGAGATGCTAATGCCCCTCTCAATTATGATTATCATTATGAGAACGGGGGAGATGCTAATGCCCCCCATAACTCCAACTTCTTTCACGCTGAATACGAGGGAGACACTTATGTCCATCATCAGGCTCAGTTTACCTATGACTAGTATGATCCTGGTACCAATCATCCTCATGTGCATGTAATCACTCATCCCAGTTATGAGGAGGTTCAAAATGAAGCTGAGCCTTCGTCTACCAACCCTCCTGATCTAGTTACTGTCTTCGAAGACCTGGCTACCTATGTGAATCCTCAACAACTTGAGGCTATCTAGTCCATTCTCAAGGGGAAGACGCCCTTGCGTTCTGCTGAACCAGATCCCGTGGTTCCCCCTGTTGTTCGTCAAGCTCCTCCCCCTCACCATATCCCCTCTGTTCATCAAGCTATGGAGGGTCTTCATATTTCTCCTCCCCGGCCATATGGGCCACAATAATCTTCTTTGAGATACCCGACTAGACCACATACGCCAACTCACCAAAATGCCTTCAGGTATAGAGGAAGCGCTGCCGGACGTCAACCGTACTGCCCCCCTTGCCCCAGTTACTCCAAGAGGCAAGCCTATCATGCTCCATCACCTCCTCCTCCCCAAATTGATCCAGTGACTCAGGCTCTACTCACGAAGATAGACTGGATGAATGAGCAATTCAACAGTTTTAAGAAAATGATGGGGGTCAAGGCTGTACCTGAGATCACTCTCCCCAGTCTGCCAGTATTTCATCTGTCGCCTTCTGAAATGCCAGTGTATCGAAAGTACAATGGCTCTGGTAACCCCTTCACCCACTTGAAGGAGTTTATGTACGAGTCTTCCTTCTGGCAGAACGACAAAAGGTCGTTGACATTCTTGTTCAGGAAATCATTAGAGGGACCAGCCCTCGAGGGTTTTTCTCTTTGGATTCGTCTGATGTAGAGGACTATGAAATTGTGTCAAGGAAATTTATCCAACGATACCAAGATAGGATTGCACCATCTTTATTAATAACTGATTTAGTGGCTGAAAAGATAAAGCCTGATGAAGACTTCATCACCTTTGCTGATGATGGAGGGGTATGGCAGAGAAGATAAAAGATCACATGTCTGAGTCAGAACAAGTAAAGATAATGATTGCCAATGCCACGCCCCAGTACAAGCTAGTCCTCACGTTGAACAATTTGACTAGCATGGCGGAATTATATGAGAGGGTGCGTTATTGCCAAATTGCATTCAAAGATTCAACCTTCTCCAACATCTTTGACCCCCATAGACCCAGTAGAAACCTGAAGCCTGCAATGCCAAATTCTCCTAGCATGGGTCCCACTACTGAGGGCACACTCTCCTATGAACAAATCAGTACCATGAACAATAACCAACCGTAGTTCATGAGAAATCAACAACAACAGCCGTAGTATACAGGGCAAAGACCGCCGAATCAGCAGGGCTTTAGGCCGCCTTAGCAATCATACTAGCCAGCCTACAATCAGCCTCAGCAGCAGTATCAACAGACGTTCAACCAGCCATGTCAGCAGCCAACATATCACAATGTACCCCCCCAAAGAAAACCTCCAGGCCCGAAGAGGGCATCTTATCCTCCAAAATGCTAATGCTTCCAGGACTGTGTCTTCCATAGACAACATGGGCACACAGTGGATGCATGTTTCCGATTCAGGGACTATATCCATGATCTCAATGATCAAGGGGGTATTGATTGGGAGGAGATGAGAAAATACATAGCCGCCTTGAAGGTAAGGAGACAACCATAGCAGCAGCGACAATAACCATAGCCGCAGCAACAACAGATGCAGAGAGCACTAGCATAAGCAGCAACACCACCAAACATGGGTATAGTGCAGAACATGTTGCCGGAGCATCAAAACCAAGTCGCCCCAATTCTTACTAATAGTCGATCTGAGGCTAATAGGGGGTAACAATGGAAGGAAGAGGAATCCTCCTCTGTCTACTCAACAGGCCATATCCCGAGTACCGCCTCGCAACCGCATTGCCGCATTCTCCGTACACCCAAACCTGAAACCATAACCGTTACTCCCATACCAACAACCGCCTACCATAGACCCACTCCACCACCTACCTTTCTTAAACCTATTATCCCCTATGCCACCATGCCTCCACCAAATAACCCTTCACAACCCAACCACGAACCCCTCATGCCTTCTAAACCATTGCTACGCATACCATTTCCCACATCATCTGCACCAACCATTCACCCAAATACTATACAACCCTCCAAACCAGTCATCTGTGTTCCAGTACCTCCACCAAACAATCCCCCACCATTACCCGTTTACAAACTCATTACCCCCTCTAAACCCCTCATCAACATGGCGGTACTTAAGATCTCACCTGGACCTTCCAATATTGAACAACATATGCTCCGAAGTGGGAGAATCTTCAATAAGGTCTTTCCTCAGTCTACAGTAAGAGACGGTCCATTACAGCCATCAGAAGAAATTCAGAGTGAAGAGAGTGCACCTGGCACTAAGTATGACCTACTGAAGCAGCTAGACAGAACACCGGCACGCATTTTCATACTAGAACTGATCAAAAGATCTAAGATCCATCAAGAGGCTCTGATGGAATATCTGCAAAGAGTGATGGTTAGTGAAGATGTGCCAGCAGAGAAGATAACTGTATTGCTAGTTCCACAGGGGTATCAGCCCTCTATAACATTCCACACATCTAAACTAGCACCAGTAGTAGCCAGGAGCATAGCACTAAGCATTATAGTTAATATTTGCAAAAAGGTTGTGGATGCATGTCTGGTTGACACAAGAGCCTCTATTAATGTACTATCACTGAAGACCCTGGAATTCTGTAGTGTACCCAAGGAGAAGTGGTTGCCTTCACCCATCTCCGTTACCGCCTACGACAACTCTACCCGCTCTCCTCTGGGAATGGTTTACTTGAAGGTAGAGTTAGGCCCCGTTTTTCATACCGAGGTCGAGTTCCACATCTTGGAAATCGACCCCTCTTTAAAAGGCATCCTTGGCCGTCTCTACATCAAATCCCTTGAGGCCATACCTTCCACAAACCATCAATGCCTCAAGTTTCCTTATAAGGAACGAATCATTAAAGTAACGAGCATGCCAATCCTTGCTGTCGCTCATTCTTTGAACACCAAGCCGACTCCTTTGCCTGGCCGACAACCCATTCTATCGGTATTACAGGTTTGTTATCCTTCGGCTGATCCTTTGAAAGCCACTATACCTATTCCTTGTCCAGTTGATGCTGTGAAAAGGGGGAAGTGCGTAAGTACCCTTGATTGGGACATCATGATGAAGTGTGGTTATCAATCTGGAAAAGGCTTGGGTACACAACTGCACGGAAGAACCAAGCATATCAAAGACAACAGAAGGATACCTGGTAATGGTCTGGGCTATAGGCCAGCAAGGGTGAGAGGACATATTGTTCAGCAGTAGGAAGATGAAGACAGTCAGAAAATCTAGAAGACAATGACCACACCATGCAAAGAAAATCGGGATCCCTTAACTTGGACCTTATATACACAGTTCATTAAGGGACCCGTGATTAATCATGACAATGACAACATGGTGGTGATCACTTCCCACTTTTACCTAAATGACATATATGGGACAGATTTAGCCAGGCACTGTTCTGAGTTGCTGACGTACCAATCTTTGGAGGCTCTACGGCCGATGAAGAGGAGGAAGATTCAAGATTTAGAATGTGAGTGGTACCGCTGGTTCGACACATGGGACCTGTACATTGCACTAAACATGCTATTCCTTGATCCCTCAGAACCAAAGTGGCCGGCACTGATAGATGAGTTGATTGATTGAAGGGCTTGGGGCAATTTTTGATAAGAGAATCTTGCTAAGCGAGGAGACTGACGAAGGGGAGCCTGATGACCCCTACCAACTTGGATTCACCACTGATTGTCTCTGGAGGGGAACCTATCCCCATCATGTTTTCACCCTCCATACACTATTCCGCACTCTGCTCGTGACTCCGTCTTGGTCGAGGGTCATCACTGAAGATATTCCTCGGGCTCCGCCCATCATGGTTACTTTGTCCCCACGGAGCCTACTTCATCAGATTCCTTCAATCTTGAGAGGATCTAAGATTCAATTTGGGACATATTGCTATATGATCGTTCGGATCCTTTGGCCTTGGTGCCATTACCTCCTCATTCTCCCCCTTTCCCGATTCACTCTTGTTTTATGATAAAGTCCAATAATCTCAAAAAAAAAAATGGCAATTTGGCAACTCCCTCCTCTTGTATCCTTGTCGAGGAAACATCATATTATTTGTCCGAATATACTCCATCGTGCGGGTCACTCGGGCAAGATTATCTTCTAGATCTGCTTTGCCCCTACTCTCGGGAGGATTCATCTGTATCACATCCTGTATCCCTTGATTTTTATCCTTCTTCGTCCTTACTAGGTCAGGATAGTAGTCTAGCGGTAGGCAATTTAATGAAGTTAGGGAGTCTAGTGAAGTTAGTCAGGTTAGGAAGTCTAGGAAGTCTAAAGGTAGACAAGTTCCAGAAATATACCTCTAGGATCTAACTTTAAGATGTCTTTCTTGCTCTAAGATCTCTCAGCTTTTAGAGAATCCCATTCAGTTGCCAGAAGAATGTGAAATTGATGAGTTAGTCGATGACGGGTATGGGGTATATGAACTTCTACACGAGAAAGAACCCATTACTGAAGATGAGGAAGTTGATGAGGACGCGGCTGAGGCGTATGCTAGTGGAGTGAAGAGATTTGATGAACCCTCAGCTGCCATAGAAGAGCCTACCAAAGAGATTAATCTAGGAACTGAAGACGAACCTAAGGTTGTCCTCGTCAGTAAAAATCTTTCTGAAGCAGATGAGGAGGCAGCGGTTCAAGTTCTCAGAAACTATAAGGACATTTTCGCCTAGAGCTATGAAGATATGCCGAGGTTAGATTCTTCCCTAGTGGAGTACCGATTAACGTTGAAATCAGGAGCTAACCCGGTTAAATAGAAACTAAGGTGATTCTACCCTCAAATGGCTTTGAAAATGAAGGAAGAGGTCGATAAATTGTATAAAGCCGTATTTATTAGAGTTGTCCTTTATCCACAATGGGTGGCAAATATAGTCCCGGTCATGAAAAAGGATGGGAAAGTCAGGATTTGCATTGACTTCTGAGATCTGAACCGGGCATGTCCTAAAGACGACTTTCCACTGCCTCATATAGACGTGCTCATTAACAACACGGCTGGTTATGAAACACTGTCATTCATGGATGGATTCTCAGGGTATAATCAGATTCACTTGGCAGAAGAAGACCAAGATAAGATGTCGTTCACTACACTTTGGGGCACTTATTGTTATGTCGTTATGCCATTCGGACTGAAGACTGCTGGAGCCACTTATCAAAGGCTTATGATGACTATATTCTATGACATGATGCACATTGATTTAGAAGTGTATGTGGATGATTTGCTAGTGAAATCCAAGACTAAGGTTGAGCATGTCAAGGTATTGGCGAGAGTTTTAGAAAGGTCAAGAGAATATCAATTGAAGATGAATCCCAAAAAGTGCGTATTTGGTGTATCATCAGGGAAGTTATTAGGATTCATCGTGAGCAAACAGGGCATTGAGATCGATCCCAACAAGGCTAAGGCTATCAGAGAGATGCCACCTCCCCAAAACATGAAAGAATTAAGATGATTAATCGGGAGGTCGCAATTTATTCGTCGCTTTGTCTCCCAGCACTCACAAAGGTGTACGTCGTTTTACGAGCTTACTAAGTCGGGAGTCAAGTTTGATTGGGATGATAAGTGTCAGGAGGCATTTGATGGAATAAAGACAGATTTAGCAAGTCATCCTGTCTTAAGACCACCATCTCTAGACAAACCTTTGATTCTATATATTTTTGTCCTCGATGATGCGGTGGGGGCTGTCCTAGCACATGAAGAAGGAAAAGTGAGGGCAGCCTATTATCTCTCTAAACTTCTCAACCTCGCATAACAGAGGTATACGGCGATGGAGAAAACATGTGCTGCATTGGTCTGGGTAATTCAGAAGTTGAAGCATTATTTCCTGCCCCATGAAGTCCATCTTATCGCTAGGATGAATCCCATCAAATTCCTCTTTGAGAAATCTATCCTTACAGATCGATTAGCACGTTGGCAGAGCATTCTATCTCAAATCGGTATCATCTACATTCAGCAGAAAGCAATCAAAGGCTATGCCATCGCAGAACATCTTGCTCATCATCCTCTTCCTCGTTTTGATCCAGTCCGATCGAAGTTTTCGGATGAGGAACTGATGTCCATAAACAGAATCAAAGACGATATATGGACTCTGCATTTTGACCGAGCTCTGAACTCTCATGGTAAGGGTATCGGCATTGTTCTACTATCACCTGAAGCTGTCACCATTCCATAAGCCTTTCAGCTTGACTTTCTTATCACCAACAATATTGCTAAATATGAGCCTATTCTAGCCGGTCTCAAGGCTGCTCATCTCCATGGTGCCACCAAACTGCGGATTGTAGGTGATAGTCAGCTAATCCTTCGCCAAGTGCTTACCAAATACCGCACCCTTGATCCCAAGCTCAAGCGTTATCAAGAACTCACCTCAGCTTATGCCAAGATTTTCACCAAATTGATCTTCGTTCATGTTCCTCGGAATCAGAACATCTTAGCTGACATTCTAGCTTATCTCGTATCATCTCTGAATTTCCCAATCAGCAAACAATCTGAATCTATCATCGTGCATAGGCGTCTTTCACCCGCCGCGAAAAACCTTTCATTCCTTAAGATTAAGGAGAAATTGCTGAAGAAGGTTAGAGACGGAGATATAGTGGAGAAGCGAGAGATCATGCTATTAGAATTGCAAGAAGAGATAGATGGTGAAGAGAAACCCTGGTATTTTGAGATTGCCAAATACTGTAAAGATAAATCTTACCCTAAAGAAGCTACAGCTGAGGAGAAAAGGGTTATCAGGAGAGTTGCTCAGAGATACACTCTAGTTGGAGGAGCACTTTATAAACGAGGTTTTGACGGTGTTCTTCTGAGATGCTTGGACGAACATGAGCTTTGGAAAATCATGGAAGGGGCTCATGTTGGGGTTTGTGATGGCCAAGTTAATGGACAAAAGTTATTTAAGAAGATCCTTAGACAAGGATTCTATTGGCCAACCATAGAAGAAGACTGTGTAGGGTATGTTCGTAGGTGTGTTAAGTGTCAACTTCATGCTGACAAGATTCATTCCACCATATCTTCACTCCATCTTGTTTCCTCCTCATGGCCTTTCTCCATGTGGGCTTTCGACATTATTGGACCTCTTGGTGATCCCAATTCCGGCATTAAGCAGAAATCCTTCATTCTCATAGCAACGGAATACTTCGCCAAGTGGGCAGAAGCCGAAGCTTACGCGGAAGTCAAAGTATCAACAGTCTGCAAGTTTATCATGAAGAATATCATCACAAGATTTAGAATTCCAAGCACCATCGTCACCGACAATGGACCACAGTTCATATCACAAGAATTGAAGGACCTCTGCACAGTTCATATCATTCATCTCCTTATTATCCTCAAGACAATGGCCAAGTAAAGGCAACTAATAAGACTTTGATAAAAATTATCAAGAAAACATGCAAGTCTAATCTATACATAGATTGGCCATAAAAATTAATGGAGGCTTTATGGGCATACTGAACTTCAATCCGCACGCCCACCGACAAGACTTTATATTCCTTAACATTCAGAATAGAAGTGGTAGTTCCATACGAAGTCCTCATCCTGTCCTTAAGAGTACAATTGAACAAGGAGTTTTCCATTGATGAGCACCGCTCAGCACTTCTCGCTCAATTGAAACTTTTAGATGAGAAAAGATGGTTAGCTGCTAATCATGAACGAGTATATCAGAACAGATTAGCACATTTTTATCAAAAGAAAGTCATTGAACGAAAATTCAAAGTTGGTGAAATGGTTGTTAAAAAAATCTTTGTAGAACCTGGTGGTCCGCGTTCTAAGCTCCAACCTAATTGGGAAGGTCCTTATGTTATCTCGCTTGCTTTTCCTGGTAACGCCTATCGCTTAGTTAATGCAGAAGGTCAAGAGTTAACTCATCCCTGGAATGGTCTCTATCTTAAGAAGTACTACCCTTAGATAAGTGTGTCGATCAGCATGGCGAAAGGACTAGTGGAGTCTGAACATTTGAAAACTCAAATTCCCTTATTAGCCTTTGATGATCTAATTGGAACGCATTATTGCACACACAAACACGTTTGGTTCGTGTGTAACAAGAGATGCGAAGCCCGAGGAATACCGAAAGCTTGACTAAGGGTGGAAAAGTACAACTCATTCATTTTAAACAAAACTTTTGTTTTTACTCTCGGCCCACGATGTCGGAACGAGGCTTAGAATAGAGTATTGAAAATACCCACCATCTTAGTAGGAGGCCGTCATGAAAAAAAAAGAAAAAAAAAAAAGAGGGAGATCCGCCCCACAAAGAAAAGAGGCAAAAGCCAACAGAATCAAAAGGCCACTCAACATTACAAATGTTACATCAAAAGGCCATCAAATCAAATGAAAAGGGAGCGCAAGGTCGATAAATACCCCGCAAAAAGTGAAAATGACCGAACCCCAACATATAATAGGGTAAAAGAGGGACATCTTTCTAGGTTTTCGGAACCCTCTCGTGGGCTTTCTAGACCAATTCTTCATTTCTTTCTAAAGAGGCGTACTCCAAGCTTGAGGAATGGCTTAAGTTGACTAAGGGTCAGACCATCGAATGGGATCACGATCATGAACACCATTCAAGCACAATGAGTATGGGATAGGTTATTAAAGAATGATTAGAGAATCAAGACGATGAGTAAGTAAACTTTTTTGATCCAAGTACCATGCTGGTCCTTAGTTTATTTAGTTGATGTCTTATTTCAAAACCACAAAAAAAATTGAATATTTCAAAACCACAGAAAAATTGTATATTTCAAAACCACAAAAAAAATGAATATTTCAAGAAAAAACAAAAAAGTTGAATATTTGAAAATCACAAAAAATTTGAATATTGCAAGAACAAAAAAATTGAATATTTCAAAATCACAAAAAAATTGAATATTGCAAAAATCACAAAAAAAATGAATATTTCAAAAACCATAAAAAAATTGAATATTTCAAAACCACAAAATTTTTCTTTTGAATATGGCAAAACCACAAAAAATTAGATATTTCAAAATTTTCAATTGCAAAACAAAAATATTTCAGTTAGCATTTGTCCGCTGTATTATGAGTGTTGCATGTTTTAATTTTCAGCGAGTATTTGCATACTTGTATGTTACATTTTAATTATTGTTTTTAATCATCTTTATTTGCCTTCATTAATTAAGGGCTTCACCCCTTGACTCTTCTACTAAAGATAGGATCAAGTAGTCAGTTGCTTAGCCGGACAAGGGGCTAAGCCAGAAAAGATATTTAACCTGTTTGTTCGAGTTATATACAGGGCACAGGTATACAAAAGGGATTCAAAGTAAAAAAAAGACAGTGGAAGTAGAAAAAGGAGTTTTATTCATACATCAAGAGTTTTGTACATGTAAAGATCAAAGTCCATCATGAGGACTCAAAAAAAGGAAAAATACATCATCAGCAGCACCAGCCACTCCTCATGGCTGACTTTTATTGGCGCTCTCATTGTACTGACTCTGGGCCTCGTCCGGTCCCTTTGGCACTCGGCTCGGTGGTGGCGGTGGCCCTATGGTACTCGGCTCTACCCGAGCAAAAGACACAGCAATACTCAAAGTGAACGTACTGCTGTGACCTCTCTCACAGGCCCTCTACCGGGCACGCTGGTACCTCTCCTCCACACTCCGCCGCTCATGCTCCGCGACGGATAGACGACCTTGAAGAGATTGGAGGTTAGCCATCATCCGGACCCGCTCCCAGTCTCTCTCCACGGTAACTACCTCCAGACACATCTGGAGTCGCGCAAACTCTCGAGGGAGATCGCCCGTGGAGAGGTGCGCCAGCTACTCTTCCAACGCGCCAACGCGGGAACACGAGCTGCCATAGCTCCTGTCTGCTCCAGCTCCGCCTCAGCCTTCTGAAGGGCTTCGTAGAGCTCAGAAACCTACAAGAAAAGATGATGTTAGCCAAGCCAAACAAGCAAGTAAGGTTACAATACAAGAATGAGAAGTCAGGGTTGAAAACTTATTCGGGTGGCACGATCCTCTTCAGCCTGAGAAGCCCGGTGATTGGCTTGGGTTAGTTGGCCGCAGAGATCGGTAAGGATGACGTTGTGGGCCGCACTAGAAGAAGCCCCAGCTGCGTGCGGAGAAGGCTGGGCCGCATGGGATAAGCGGCACGTTGTATCAACGAGAACACCGTTAATGGCTAAGCGTTAAAACATATAATTAATGAAAGAATTCATTCATATCATAATTCATTCATACACATCAGATCGTGGAGCTCCTTCTGAACTTGCTCTAGCTAAGCCTCTGCATCCCGGATTCGAGCTCGGAGGGTGATGATGGTCACATCTCGCGCATCCTGCACATGCACATACCCATGTCATTCATGCATTCACAAACTGAAGTAAAGATAATAAAATGAAAGAAGCATAAAAGCATACTCACATCGTGGGGGAGCAGCTGTCATAGCTGGGCGGCGTAGTGCACCCGATACTGTTGGAGGTAGCCCTCACTACTCTTCGCGCGTGACTCTACCGGGATACGCCCCGGTGCTAGTCATCAAACTGGTCGTGGAACTTGACACGCCAGTCCGTGTGCGCTTGCTTCCCCGTCATCGATCGCCCGATCCCCTCCGGGATCTCCTCCTGGATCCACTCATAGTGGAGGCCCAATGTAACGACCCGTCACCCTATAATCGGGGATCCGATTACTAAATGGGTACCGAATCATTAATTTGGAGCCAAACTAGGATCTAGATAAGTCTGGGAAATAAATAATAAACTAAGCTAAACATTCACATCACATTGAATTAAAAAGGAAGGGCAAGAATTTAAAATTATTACAATGCGACTCGACACAGCAAATAATTACATACTCCAACTGAAAAGAAATAATTAAGCATACAGGCCATAAAATAAAAGAACAACTACATCGGGGCATACCCTGGAACAACGGCTGCTAGCGTGCGACCCAAAGCGACACTCTCCTCGCTACGCCTGCCTGGAACCCTCACCTGAAAACCGCAGGGGTGAGTCTCATCGAAAAGACTCAGTAGAGATCCCTCGATCCCCATCGCCCACTCACGCACCCACAAGTACAGCAACAGAAATATAGATAATTTAAGCAAGTAAAGCAGTAAACATAACTTCTAGATTTCGATATAAAACACATGCACAACTATGAAACCATTCTGCTACGGATCCCACAACCAGCGTCTCGGTAAAACACACCAACCACACGGCCGAACGCAAGAAACTCCGACCCGCTGAGACTAAACAGCAACCCTTCGGATAGCGCGTTGGCTACTCCGGCCTGACAGGCTCCAGGTGGTTCTGCTTCCCCCAGCACGAGTGACACTGCGAATGTACCACTCCCACACCGGTACTAGCGATACCCCGGGGTACACCAGGTGACCCTCTCTCTAGGCGTCACCCCGCCACTCCCACATCGGCGCCATGTCACTCCCACACCGACACAAGGTGCCTAAGCGTTAACAACTGTCACTCTAGGCCCACGATCGCACAAAACACAACACGGTGCGATCTGATCACATAGAATCCAATGTCATCGAGTACATTTCTACACATGAAATTAACTAAACTATCTAACAATGTAAACATATGTTAATTGCAAGAATTAATGAGATTCTGTCTTGAATTGCGTCGCCCAAGGTCGACGTCATTCAAGACCCCTAAACTGGTTCATGTGAAATTTGGCCTCGGAAGATGGCCTAAAACGCGTCGTTCACAGAGGTCGCCATTTAAATGGCGTCGCTGTCACTGGACACCATTCAGTTCCAGAGACATAATATGTTATCTGGGTCAAATCGCGTCGTGGGTGGAAGCCGCCTTTCTAAAAGGCGTCGCTGTCCCCCGACGCCATTTAACCCTCACAGACAGGTTCTCCCTCCGCTTTCTCCGAATCTACGAGGTGGAATTTCCTCCTCAAATCGTGTAAAAAGACAAACAAAGTGGAGAAGGAGGAGAAGAACCTAAATACCCATTAAAACACCCAAATTCTCATTACATGCATTTAGTATTTTCACCCCAAGAAAACCCCTAAACATACTCCAAAGCGGGAAAAACATGATTTTTAAATGAAATACAACGGGGATCGTCACCCTACCGGTTACTCGAACTCCTCCTAGTTCCAAGCCGCCAACCCGCCTCGCCATACGCCGCCACAGGTACCGCCGTGGACGCCGTTACTCCACCGGGACGTCGGCCGCCGTCCAGAGAGAAAAACGCCGCGGAGGACATGGTGGTGGTAGTGGTCGGAGTTAGGAGGTTGATGGAGTGGAGGGAGAGATGGAATGGAGGGAGGAAAGCAAGGAGAGGGGGAGGGGTCGCCGGAGATTGGAGGGAAGAGAGGAAAGAGAAGAGAAAGGAGAGAATGAGGGAAAAGAGGGAGGGTTCGCGGGGTCAAACAGAAGCTGGGTAAAATGCGTCGTGCAAGCCCGACGTCATTCAGATGACAATACCAGGCTGTACACTGGCAAACCAGAGTCGTACTCTAAATGGCGTCGTCCATCCAAGATGTCATTCAGACGATATGACCGGGGTCGTACTCTCGCGCCCCAAGGCCAGCCCACGTGGGACAGCCTAAAACACATCCACATTTCTGGACGCCGTTTAAACCGCGTCTCGAAAGCTCGACGCGAAAAAGAAACTAAGTCTCAGCTCCATCAGGACCCAAACTAAAGGATCCGACACCGAAACTGACTCGATAACCGGATCTGAAACCTCAATCCTTACACCCAGAGTCCTCATGGCTAGCTGCAGGTGGAGCAACTCGATCTCGTTCAGGCAGTGGATCCACACCTATCTGCCGAACCTCGCCTGTTCAACTATCACCCATGGCTACCCTACCTCTCCCATGCCCAGATATGGGCGCTAGATCACCTGCACGCATTTAAGTTAGTCGCATTCATAAATCAATGAACAAATCGCATTTAATTAACATAAAAAAATTGCATTAATTAAAACTCATCAGAAGCTCAGGATAATCTAAGAACTGACGGTGAAGAGCCGTCAACTGGTGGTGCTGGGGAGCCGTATCCACAATTGGCTGCCACTAGCAAGCAAGCAGTACTGCCTCGGTCCGGATGGCCTTCGCTCGGCCTAGAGGAAAATAAAAATAACTCCAAATCTGCACAAGCAAACATATATGTTAGAAATATCATTTCATAAGCATACATTTGCATTTGACGAAATAATTAAAATAACTTGTACCTAGAGAAACGGCGCGAAGCCGCTGATGGTGGTCTTGCGGTCTGGTGTAACCGCGGATAAATCGGCAAAAAGGTGTGTCACGAGGGCCGCACCCTAGGCATACTCGTGGATCCTATCTAAATCCTCTAATAAACTAAGAAATGTATAGTGGATCTGGTCGCCCTTTGTCTCGAAGAACAACCGACCAAACAAGAAAACTAAAAAGATCCTGAGCTGCCAGTCTACTAACTCTCTCTGGCTCTCATCCCAACAATAAGAGCCGGCAGCTGACCTAGACAATCTATGTATGAAGCCCTCCCTGGATTCCCCCTGGTCCTGCCTAGGGTCCTCTAGCCCCAAGGCATCCTCTACCTCTACCCGCCTAAGAGTCCTAGACTCCCTGCCCGGTGGCCCAAACACATCTAGACCCAAGAGATGTCCTGCCATCTCACGGTAGTTGGGAAAGGTAATCCCGCTCACCGCCCGGGCCTCCACTCGAAGGCCGGTGATCCTCGCCACATCCTCAAGGCTGGAGACCATATGTCCTTAGGGCATCAGGAATGCCATGCATTTCGGATCCCACCTCTCCCTTAGAACCTAAAGGAGGACTAGGTCCTGCCAGAAGGGCCTTATGTCTAAGGCGGGCCTTCTGGAAGTCAGGAAGCCCCCGGTATGTGGCTGTCACCAGATCCCAATCCGAGTCCTCATCGTTCCCTGCTAAATTGTCAATAAAATATTAGAAAAATCAGTATATAGGCAATTAAAATCAATTTTGGAATAGGAACCCTGCCTTGAATGGCGTCGGCCATGGTCGAAGCCATTTGAATGGCGTCACCTGGTTCCGACGCCATTCAACTATGGGTCCCTAGACCCGTGGCATTCCCTCTCGATTTCCCCGACCCTAAAATTACTATAAAGGGAGAGTTTAGAGCTTACCATTGATGGACCCACCTCCTCGGCTTGTGGCGCCGCCAGTGCCACCGCCGGAGGTTCTTCCGCCTCCAGGAAGGCCTCGACTTCGATGAGGACTTGTGCCGCCCCCAGTTGTGCTTGGACTTCGGGGATCCCTTCTTCCTCGTCAATCTCCACCGCCGGAATGGCCGCCATGCGTTGGCGCTTCCCACTTGGGCCTCCACGCTTCATGATGATCCGAGGGAGTGAGAAGAAGAGAGTGAGAATAGGAGAACGAGATGGGATATAGGGAGAATAAGAGAGATGAGAGCTTGTGAGAGTGGAAAAGAGTGAAAGGATGAGCGAGAATGAGAGAGAGGATGGACGGAAGTGAGAGCCGCCGTCGAAAATGGCCAGAGGATCGCCGGAGAGGAGAAAGAAGAAGAGGAGAGAGAAAGCATTTGAGAGAATGAGGAAGAAGGAAGACTCGGGTTCGGGGACCCCTGTTCAAAATGTTTAAATCGCGTTGACTCAGGGCGACGTGTTTTAGTGGCATACAAATTAAGGCAGGCGGTTTGAAATTTGAAAATTAGATAAAAGCGTCGCTCATGGTCGACGCATTTTATGGTTTATCGCCTTTGGTAGTCAGAGCCGTACCACGGAGTCTGTGAGAAAATCAGAGGAAATCTGGAGAAAATTAGAGAAAGGCGTCGAGCATGGTCGACGTGGTTCAGTCAACTTAATGCTCAGAAATATTTGGAAAATAGGAGAGAGGGCGTCGCCCATGGTCGACGTGATTCAGGCTCTTTGAGAATAAATTTTGATTTTTCGGAAATTGAATTTGATTGAAAATCGTCTTACTGAGTCGACGCCATTTCACTAATGAGTCCGAAACTTGTGATTTTTAAGGAAAAGAGCAGTTTTGCTTAAGGAAAAATTCCAAAAAACTGCACAATATTAAAGATAGATCATTATTGCAATAAAAGGAATGATTTTTTATTGGAAATAAATTCAAAATTACATTGAACTTTGGGCAAGAGTTGGGAGCTTTCAGGATGGATTTTATGAAGTTCTTTTACATAAGCTTTCCACAATTCTCTATTCGCTTCTTGAGGAGTTTTTACACAACGGGTGAACCTAATGTTCCATAGAGTAGCAATAAGTTTTGTCGCCTTAAAGACTTCGTTAGTTCCCGATGCCCACTTCTTGATTGGAGAAAGAGAAGATATCTTAGGAAATTCATAGCGAGGCATGCCGAGTTGAAGATGACAGTGATGTGGATTATAGAGAACGAAGTCAGTTGCCTCAATCAGTCGGAGTTCTGTGCCAGCACTACGGCACACTCGAACCATCTTCTCCATGAGAGCAAGTGGCGTGGATTCGAATCCAATCCTGGGCATAGTCTTGAAGTAAGCGTGCCAGTCAGCTCGAGTCTTGAGGTTGGGTACTCGATTGGTCATGTTGTCGTTGAACTTCACAATGTTGGCAATATAGAAGATAAGACTGCACTGGTACATTTGGGATATCCTTGCAACTTTTTCCTCATTGTGGTTGAACTTGAAGTGGAATTCCACCCATAGAGCCAAGAGAAACATACTACCATAAGGAGGTTGGCCTGTAGAAGCTGTAGAGAGTTCACTATAGAGATAGACTAGAACCGCTGTATTGATATGCTTTCCTTCAGAAATCCCACTGATTGCCCTGATCTGATCTTTTTCTAGAACATTACCTTGGGCAGGGAATAGTAAAGCTACAGCTAAGCAGGTGGTGAACGCCTTTATCATGTTCTCTATCTCTTCATCCTTGAGATTTTCTATCATTTTCAAGGTCCATTCAGTTAATTTTGCTAGATTGATCCCCTTCTGAGTAAGACAACCTTGAATTTCTTTTGGATTCTTCATAATCTTATTCAAGAATTGATGACCATTGATCTTTTCCCTCATGAACATCATCTGAGTCAAATCAGGTTCATCATCGTTGACCTTAAGTTTAGAAAGATCCAATAGGAGTTCAGTTTCTTCTAAGAGGATAGTGGCTTTGAACGTAGAGAAGAGAAAGGTATGAGTTTGAGGGTGCCACAGCTCGATCAAAGTGCCCATTGAAGCCCAATCTATCCATGCGCTCTTGTAATGTTTGTCATGAATAACCAACCTTTGAATATGCTACTTGGATATGTAAGATTGCATGGAGAGATTAATCTTGTTTACAAGCTTTTGGATTCGTGGAAGTGAAGAGAATCTTCTTGGACCAGGGAAGAAAGGATATCCTTAGATAAAGAAAAGACATTGGAATAGTTCTATCTGGCCTATTGAGGAGTTGAGAGTATGGAGAATTCATGTAAAAGAATAAAAAATGAATAGAATAGAGAGAGTAACTTACTTGTAGGTTAGAATCTCTCACACTTAGATGGCCTTCCACATCAGAAAGCTTCTTAATCATCTTCCTTGCCCTCTTGTTTGAGGAGTCCTTAGCAAAGCTAGCCATCTTCTTTGAATAAAATTTGATTTCCTCCTTGATTACTTGATTTCTCCCTCTTTTCCCTTGAGTCTTGAAGAGAATTCTCTAGCTTCCTCTCTTGATTGCTTATTATGTTTAGTTGAATTGAAGAGAGGGAGGTTTTATAGAGTGATTTGCGAAGTTGAGGAGCCCTTTCTGAGTTGGAAGATGGAGTTTGAGGGAGGAAAGTAGAGTCTGGATTGGAGTTAGAATAGTTTGTTTCAGTAAGTTAAATCGCGTATGGACGGGGTGACCTCATTCAAATGACGTCGAAACAGGGCGACGCCTTTTAATTTTTTTTCTGATATTCTCCGAAACTCCATGTTATTTGCTATTTGTTCATGTTTATTCCTTTGCATGAAGTTACTAATGAAATCTGAGTGCAGGGAAAATTCAAGGAAATGGAAATGATCCCAAAGTTTCTAATAAGGTCCCACTGTGGGAAGTTTACTGAATCCCAGCCGTGACTAAAAAGACAGTTATCTCTATCCTTGTATTCATTATGTAATTGATTTGCATTATCATTACTTTATGGTAAATATTTATTAGATTATATCAAGGACCATGTGATTTTGATGAAATTGGAATTTAAGTTCCCCTTCAACAAAAACAATGATAATTCCAGAGGATTCTTAATCGCACAGATAGGCCGTTGGATTGTTGATGGATGGGGACGACAGTTCTGCTTTTGTGAAACAGTGCGTGGATAAACGAGCTTCGGCTTAGCACCGAATTACAAGATTGGAGTCATGACTCATTAATGACAGTTTAACAATATTATCCTTGATTAATTTATATTTTATTTAATATTATTTTTCTTTTAATCCAGCATGCATTATGTAGGACTTTAAAATAATTGTGATAAAAATTAATTCTTGATTAAATTTTAGACCATTGATCTAATAAATCCCAACGTGATATGAAATATTTCATTCCAAATTGGTCTCTTAATTATCTTTGAGGTTTTCTTGAAGATATCCTTGAAATTCTATTCTTACTTGAATTGTTTATCCCAAATTCTCTTGTTTCCTTTTAAGATCCATCATGGTTGTAGTACGTTTACATTGGCTGGTAATCGTTCTCCATGAAACCTGCAAGGTTTGTGACCTATGGTACTTCTCAATCGTGGAAGTTGATCGACCTTATTTTATTTTCGTGTCTCTTTCATCTTTGAGACACTTCATTGATCATTTTGAGAAAAATTGCTATCATATGATGTTGAGAGCGTGTCTCATCACACCTTGGCATCTTCTTTTCAGTTCATTCTATTCCATTTCACTCCCTTGAAAAGTTAATGCCAAGGTGGGGCAGCTGTAGACACACTAATTTTGACCTCATATTGAGTAAATTTCATGTCACACTTATAATGCCCTAAAATGGTTTGATTTTTAATCATTAATTAATTTTATTAATTTTTGTCAAAATATGTTGATTAACGTCGACCATGGCCGACGCTATTTAGATTTATAGCAGAAATCAGTTCGGAATTAAACTCCTAAATTTAGATAGATTTGACTTAAAGACGTTGACCATGGTTGATGTCGTTTAGCTCCTAATCCGTCTGGGTTTTCGAATTTTAATTTCGAATTAGTTTCCTAATTATTTAAATCACGACTCCCATGGGCGACATGTTTTAGCTTTCCTAATGTTTTCCTATTTCCTTTGCGGATTTCTTTCTATGATGGCCCCTCCTAATTAGCTAAATGGCGTCTCTTGATCACGACGCGTTTCAAGTACTTTCTTGATAAGCATGATTTAGTCGAGATAATCCGGTTCTAGAGCTTTGAAGGGTTTTCAACTCTTCCATACTCATCCAAGGCAAGTCCGAGCTGTGGGAGAGCCCTATTAAAGCCAAAACACTCCTAAACTACTCTCTATATATACAATACCCTTTGGACATTTAAAAAAGGTTGGCCATTGGTGTTTTGGAGTTGTAATCAAGGTAAAAAGGAGTCCTCTACTGCAGAAAACATGAAAGGAATTTGAAGGCTTCTACTTCCTCCTTTTCTTTCTCCATTGAAGCTCTTGAAGACCAAGGCTATGGAGGGGCCATCCACACTCACTCCCTTTGTTTTCCTTTGCTAGTTTCTCCATAGTTTTCATCATTTATTTACTATTTTACATAATTCTTCATCACATCACTCCATCATACATGATCGTTCCAAATTCTGCGTCGTTAAACACTCATAAGAACGTTCAATCTAAATTTATTCGGCTCATTTAAATTAGATTTTGAAAATTGATAATGGTGAGTCCGAGTCGATCCACAGGGAAATAGAATCTTAATATTTGAAAACTTTGGATTTTGATTGATCTAGAAAAAGAATTAATGATTTGCGTTAATTAATTAGACATTTAATCACAACAACAACTTAATCAACTAACACAACTAAAACTACAACAAAAATAACTAACTAAGTAAACTAATATAAACAATACACGCACAGTCTTAAAAAAAAAAAATCAATTAAATGAAGAAACTCTAAATACTATTGTCATTAACCATTAACCATCTAACAACAAAGAATAACCTTATAAACTTTTCTGGATTTAATCAACTTAAAATAACATTTAAATAACTAAACCTAAACAAAACAACTAAATAACTAGACAAGATAATGAGAACAGCCCTGTGGGTGCTTTGTGGAAACTGCTGGCGCAATGGACCGGGGTGGAAGGCGCATTGGACCGGCGGCTTCAAGTGTAGCAGGAACAGGTGCGGTGCTGGGTGTGCTGTTGCTGCTGGCAGGTGGATGTCCGTGCATGCATGCAGGAGCTGCGGTGGCTTGCGCAGGTGCGTTGCTAGAGGAGGTGCTGGTGCGTGCAGGAACATCGGGCTTCACCGCAGAGTGGAGGGCGTGGACTTGCTGGCTGGAGCGCTTGAACGTCCATGCATGCATGCGCTGGGTGCTTTGTGGGAGAGCATGCACAGAAGCACGCGGCGTGGGAGCTTGCAGGCGCGTGGAGGTCGGGCAGCGTGGAAGCAGGCTTCACCGCCGGGTGTGCGGTGGAGGTGGTTTGCGCAGGGGCTTCGTGGGAGTGTTGCTGGTAGCTGGAGGATGGAGGCCGGCTTCAGCGGGCATGCCTGCGTGGACGGTGGAGCTGCTGGAGCCGTTGGATGTGCATGGGATACTGGTTCGCGTGGAGGTGCACCGGGAGCATGCACGAGTACGTGCAGGTGCTGGCTTCACCGGACTTTGCTGCATGCACCGCTGAGAGAAGGGAAACTGAGAGAAAATGGAGCTGTGGAGGGAGGAAGAGAAGGATGGCAAGGAGAGAAGGAAACCGGAAAGGATAAAGATAAAACGGAGAGAGAGCAAGAGAGATCGAGAGGGAGAACTGTGCGTGGGAGAAAGAGAGAGGCCGAGAGAGGAGCTGTGGAGGCTGTGGAGGGAGGAAGAGAAGAGAGGCTGCTAGAAAATCCCCGGTCGGCTGTGCAGGAAGAGAGGGATATATAGAGAGGAGTGCGTATGGGAAGGGAAACTGGAGAGAGAGAAGGAACCGAAATCAGAGAGGATGGGAAGGAAGATTTTTTTTTTTTTTTTTAAAAGAAAGTGGGATTTAAGAAGGCGGCTGGCCCTTCTTGGGTTCTGGTTGGCCATGGAATTAGGGCAACACTAGGGCCTCGAGTGACGATTTTACCCCTGCTTTAATCTTTTGGGCAAAATGAAGTCGAATTTATCGAAATTCGAACACTAGACCTCCCCCGAATTTATCTTTTGGGCTTAGAGTTTGTTACGAAGGTTTTATTTTACTTAGTTCGGTCTCATCCTAGGCGATAGTATTAGATATATCGAATATATATTTATACTAATAACCTAGCTAAATTTGATTCTCAATCAAACTAGAAACACACGCATCACATACATGTCATTAGTGTGGTCATGGACGGCACTGCGGTTTGACTTGAGCCAGACAGTCAAACACGCACACACACACAATATAACAGTTTATATCATGAGTTTGCAAACTCATAGATTTTAATGAACTCCTTTATCTTCATCTGGTTGCATTTGTGGATCATCCTCGCTCCGTACGCAGCTTCCTCGATCAAATTACATCATAATTCATAATTACATGATAATTTAAAAGAGGAAGCCTTATGGCGATTACATTAAGGAGGGGGGTAGAAATACAAAGGAATATGAGAGAGAGAAGTTCGCAGACCTCTATTTATTAACAAAGTCACCTGATGTACCCTGGGGTATAGCTAGTACCGGTGTGGGACTGGTACACTTCGGAGTGTCACTCGTGGCTGGGAGGAGACAGAACCACCAATAGTGATCGTTCCAAATTGTGCGTCGTTAAACACTCATGAAAACGTTCAATCTAAATTTATCCGACTCACTCAAATCAGATTTTGAAAATTAATAGTGGTGAGTTCGAGTCGATCCACAGGGAGATAGAATTTTAATTTTGAAAACTTTGGAATTTAGTTAATCTAAAAATAAGTGAGACGTAAACTAATTACTTATTTAAACTAGAATTAAATTAACTAATGTTACCTAAAAATATAATTACTTAAATTAAACAAATCTTTTTTTTTCTTTTCTATTTCAGAAATTAAACACAAACACATATATAAAAAAATAAGCACAACAAAAAAATTATAACAAAGACATTGAAATTTAACTATGTGTAACTTATTAATTATCTAAAAATTACGAAACAAATTACAAAATTTAATGATTTAATAACCTTAAACTAAATAACTAAACATCAAATACCAAATAACTAATCCTAAACAATTAAACTAACACTATGCTGAAGGGGGAAAGAAAGAACAAAACAATAGTAATCTGTGCGTGCTGCCGGCTGGTGCATTGGACCGCAAGGAAAGGAGGGTGGCGCAGTGGTCCAGCGGATGCTTGAGCAGGTGGTGCTTCACCGAAGCTGCTGGTAAATGCTGTTGCTGGCGCGTGGATTTGCAGAATTCACCGAGCATGCATGCTGGAGGAGCTTTGATGGCTTGCGTGGAGGGAGGCTGGCCGGTTGCTTGCCGCTTGGTGGGTGCTGCGTGGAGGGAGGCTAGCCGGTTCACAGGGGCTGCTGACTGCTGCGTGGTGTGGGTGCCGCTGAGATGTGGAGGTCGTCAGTGGCTTGCTGGAGCTGCTGGGACGAGGGGCTTCAGACCGACTTGCATGCACGTGGAGCGGGTGCTGGAGCGCTGTGAACGCCGGGCTGGTGCGTGCAGTGAAGCCGGGCATGCGCGTGGATGCTTGCTGCAGGGTTGGAAAAGGAGGAGCTCGGGGAGGCACGCTGTGAACGCAGGTTTGGTGGAGAGGCCGCCGGCGTGCGCGTGGGGCTGGTGTGATGCAAGGAGCTGGCGAGAGAAAGAAGGGGTAGAGAGAGCTGGAGGAGGAGAGAAGGAGAGAGTGCTGAGAAGAGAGGAGGAGCCGGCTGACTCGTGCAGGTGCTGTATGCGCCGTGAGAGAAGGGAAACCGAAAGGAAACGGAGCTGTGAAGGGAGGAAGAGAAGAGAGGCTGTGGTGAGGAAGAATAAGAGAGGCTGTTTTGCGGGGCTGGTAAGCTGCGGGAGGAGGAGAACCAGAGAGAGAGAACAAAGGGAGAGAAAGAGAGAAACCGAGAGAGAAGAGAACCGGGACGGAGAGTTGCTGTGAAATTAAACGAGAGAGAGGAGATCTGGAGAAAGAATAGTAGCGAGAGGAGGAGTCGGCTGTGGGAGAGAAGAGATTATATAAGAGAGGAGAATCCGTGGAAGAAAGAGAAGAGAGGCTCCGGAGGGAGTTGGAGAAAGAGAGGGATTAAAGGAGAGGAAGAGGAAACTGGAGAAGGAAGAGGATTCGGAATTGGAGAGAGAATTTCTAAAAAGAGAGAGAGAGGTTTTTTTAAAAATAAAGAAAGGAAGGGATGTGGTTGGGAAATTGGAGAGAAGGAAGGAAATAGAGGGTTTTGGGAAACTCCAAAGAAAGAAGGTCAGAGTAGTATTAGGAAATTGCATTTTTACCCCTGCTTTAGTTGAAATCCGAACACTATACCTCCCCCAAATTTCCAGAAACTCCATCAGCTGCACTTCATCATCGGCATGTCCTGTTCACATAAAATAAATATAAATTAGCACATTATCATAAAAATATCATCATATTTATTTATTTCGTCTCGATTTTGTCGAAAAATCGCAAATGCGCGATACTCCTTCAATCATATGAAATGATGATGTTTTTAAGCCAGAATTTGACGAAATTGGTACCGTTGGACTTGGTACACAATTATCTATCATTTCATGCTATTTTGCAGATAAAAACATGAGTATGATGCATATGATTGTCCTTAAATGATCAATTTAACACTTTATCACACCCCACAACTTACTGATTGCTAGTCCCTTAGCAATGCAAATAAGAAAAAGTTAGGACAAACAATGAATTATCATGCTTCATTTGTAGTATCTTTCACAATCAATTTAAGTGGTAGCCGATTGGTTAAGCTAAAAGTTTTCATATCCCACAACATTTTGATTCACGACAGGTGATTGTGCATGAAAATTGGCACGCTAAGAACTCGTTTCCGACCTTTCTGGTATATTCTTGCCTTTACTACCCTTTAGATAAGACTACTCGGGGAGGAGAAGAGAATAAAATATTTCCCGATCAGTCAGCGAGGACCGTTTTTCAGTTCCCGTCCCAACTTAGCACTTTTCACGACTTGGTCATGTTTTTGGTACGATGGACTTTTTAGCGTAGCTTTTTCATTTCATTGTACTTTTTTCTTTTGAGAGTGCGTACTTTTTGCCACTCTCTTTGAATTGCCTGAGGGGAGGTGCGTACTTTTTGCCACCTACCTTCCTTTAGTTCTTTAACCAATGTGACAACAAAAAAAAACTGATTTGTTTAAGATTTACCTAATGAAACATGATTTTCATGCAATTTTCTTAGGATGTGAAAAGAAGTTTTTGAAAGAAATTTTTAAAAATTTGACCATTTTTCAGTGAAAGATATCAACTTTCTTCAAAAAAAATTCAATAAATCCATATCAAATTAATTGTCCCACCCCCCAACTTGATTGACATTGTCCTCAATGGCATAAAAGATATGAAAAACATGGCAGCCAAAAGAGAATTTGTGAAGGAGCGAAACAACCTGTAATGAAGAGGATGCGACATACCCACGGCGATTGCTGCTCAGGGACCTAAAAGGAAAAAAAATACAAAAACTGAAGTAAAATATTGGGTTGCCTCCCAACAAGCGCTAAGTTTATCGTCTTCAGCCAGATGGAAGTTCAGTTAATGTGGATCACTCAGTTCTATGGATTCAGGTGGCTTATTTTGAAGATTTTCAATGAATGGTTTCAACCGTTGACCATTAACAGTAAAAGTGTTCCCACTCTTGGGATTCAGAATTTTAACGGCTCCATGATCGAAGGCTTTAACGACCACGAATGGTCCATCCCATATGGATTTCAGTTTGCCAGGAAATAGGCGAAGCCTAGAATTAAATAGCCAAACTTTCTGATTTGGAAGAAAGGATTTTCTCACAATATGTTTATCATAAAAAGCTTTAGTTTTGGCTTTATAAATCTTTGAATTTTCATAGGCCTCGTTGCGCAACTCTTCTAGCTCACTCAGTTGTAAGGTTCGGTGGGAACCAGCTTGGGCTAGGTCCAGATTGACTTGTTTGATGGCCCAATAAACCCTATGTTCCAATTCCACCGGAAGGTGGCACACTTTTCCAAAAACCAGGCGATAAGGAGACATGCCGATAGGAGTTTTGTAAGCGGTCCGATAGGCCCATAAAGCATCATCCAATCTTTCAGTCCAATCTTTTCTATCGGGCCTAACGGACTTTTGCAGAATATTCTTAATCTCTCTATTGGAAACTTCCACTTGGCCACTGGTTTGGGGATGATAAGGGGTAGCTACTTTGTGATTAATCCCATATTTCTTAAGCAAAGCCCGAAACTGGTAATTCGTGAAGTGCGTGTTGGGATCGCTGTGTCGGGATCCGATCTTAAAACGCAGCGGAATAAAGGAGTTCGGGATCGGATCTGTCCCGTTTCGGTCGTTAAAATTAAACCGGTGTAAATCGAATTTACCTTGCGCGGATTCGAATCCGTGTCCGTTTTCCGGTTCCGTCGGAGCGATGCCGCAAGTCGCGCAGATGCCCGACCACTAGCGGTATCCACGCGGTTCTCCTCGCGATGGATCGTCCTCGCTTCCTCGCTCGCTGCGGCGCTCGAAGATCCCGTCTGACTGCGCGTGATCCGCCGCGACATGCGGATCCAGAATCCCCGTCGAACGGGAAGTGGAGCAGTTGGGAACGACACGCCCAGAGGAGAGAGAAAGTGGGGAAGAACGAATGACGGCTAGGTCAGGGTTGCTCGCCCCGGACGTAGAATCCGTTCTTTTATAAGAAGTCAGTTTGCGGTTTTTCACAAAAACCCAGACTTATCCGAAATCCTGTCGGATTATCCATCGACTTGAAAACCATTTGCGTGTGACCCTCTAGGCCCAAATACCAGTCCAATTAATAGCCCATTAAGTCTAGTAACCCTTTACTGACCCACTGAATTAATTAATATCTTTATATTCAATTAATCAGTCGAATTTAATGTCCCACAATAAATTCGGACGGACTGCCGATCACGTTGGATGCCAAGCAACATCGCGTGATCCTGGATGGCACTGGGGTTATCGCAACCCTCTATTGGAACCTTTCTGTCATCGGTTAGCGCGCGGATATAATCCTTCATCCGTACAATGTTCCCGAATCGACCTAGGGCATGGTTTACTGTTAAACCCTATTTGGTCGATTCACTTGAATCAGATGTCGCTAATATGAATCCGATAACTCCTTATCGATTACAGAGTCCGCCCTGGCCAGGGACTTTAAGCGCATCATTCTCGGAACATTCTCTCTCAAACAACCGAGAGCGGATGATCCCGTATTGAACACACAATTACCTTCGAGGGCATTTCCCTGAACCCGATCGCTTGACTTATTGATATCCCATGGTTAGGAATTCGTTCGTCAAGGTCAAAGCTCAGAAACCTACCAACAAGGTATCCTTGGAGTCTCAGGTCCAAGGATCATCCACGCAACCGTGACAATTGAATCGAGCTGGTTAACAGTGAGGTGATTACCATCCAGCGATTCATAGTCGGATCAGTTTAGTGAACTCATTCACCAATGAGCACCTATAGGTTCAGCATAGTGTCTCCACACAAGTGACTTATGGGATCAGTCACCCTCATCATATGAGCTGAAGTAACCTATACTAGTCTATCCGGATGTTCGATGTCCTATCTCAAACATCCTATGACTAGGAACAATTAAGAACATGTGTTTATAAGTCTTCGGTCCCGTAATTATGATCTCATCATAATCCGAACACTATTGCACATGTTCATGGACTTCATCGTGATACGATAAACACAGATCGAATTAATTACATACAATGAATTATTGCCATTTATTAATAATCTGAATATGTACACAGTATCGGATTGGCTTTGAGACCATCTAATACTAACAATCTCCCACTTGGGCTAAAGCCAATCACTTTTATACAGAATACCCATATTCTCTAAGTGACGCTCAAAAACATTTTGAGACAAAGGCTTTGTAGGTGGATCTGCTATGTTGTCGGCTGAGGGAACTCTTTCCACCACGACATCTCCTCGAGCTATAATCTCTCTGATCAGATGAAAGCGCCGCAGAATGTGCTTCGACTTCTGATGAGACCTCGGCTCTTTCGCTTGAGCAATCGCCCCATTGTTGTCACACAGCAGTGGGACGGGACCAGATATGCTTTCCACCACACCAAGATCGCCGATGAATTTCTTCATCCATACAGCTTCCTTGGCGGCTTCAGCAGCAGCAATATACTCGGCTTCTGTTGTCGAATCAGCAGTGGTTTCCTGCTTGGAACTTTTCCAGCTCACTGCTCCCCCGTTGAGTGTGAAAATAAAACCTGATGTTGACTTGCTGTCATTAGGATCAGACTGAAAACTCGAGTCAGTGTATCCTTGCAGCTTTAAGTCTCCTCCTCCAAAGACTAGAAATAGATCCTTAGTCCTTCTCAAGTACTTAAGGATGCATTTCCCAGCCTTCCAGTGTTCATCACCTGGATATGCCTGATGTCTGCTCGTAACACTTAGAGCATATGCTACATCAGGTCTGGTACACAGCATGGCATACATGATGGACCCTATGGCAGAAGCATAGGGGACTCTATCCATCATTGCCCTCTCTTCAGGTGTCTTGGGAGACTGACCTTTAGAGAGTGAAATTCCATGTCTCATCGGTATGCGACCTCTCTTGGAATTTTCCATGCCAAACCTTTTGACAATGGTTTCTATGTACATGGATTGGGTTAAAGCCAGCATCTTCTTTGATCTATCTCTATAGATCCGTATTCCCAATACGTAAGATGCTTCTCCCAAATCCTTCATGGAGAAGTTCTTTGACAGCCATATCTTTACTGATGACATCATTCCTACATCATTCCCAATGAGTAGGATGTCGTCAACGTAAAGAACCAGAAATGTGATTGCGCTCCCACTGTTTTTCTTGTATACACAGGGCTCATCTTCATTCTTAATGAAGCCATAAGATTTGATCGCCTCATCAAATCTTATGTTCCAGCTCCGGGAAGCTTGCTTCAGTCCATAAATGGACCTCTGCAACTTGCATACCATGTCTGGAGATTCTTTGGATGTAAATCCTTCTGGTTGTATCATATACACCTCCTCCTCAAGGTTTCCATTGAGGAAGGCAGTCTTCACATCCATCTGCCAGATTTCATAATCATGGTGGGCAGCAATGGCAAGAAGAATTCTGATGGACTTAATCATAGCAACGGGTGAAAAGGTTTCGTCATAGTCAACACCTTGTCTTTGACGATAGCTTTTTGCCACTAATCTTGCCTTATAAGTCTCAATACGTCCATCTGCACCGATCTTTCTTTTAAAGATCCATTTGCAGCCGATAGGTACTATACCATCGGGTAAATCTACCAAGTTCCAAACTTGGTTGATGTACATGGACTGTATTTCAGAATTCATGGCTTCCCGCCATTTCCCAACCTCTGAACTTTCAATGGCCTCCTGGTAAGTCTTGGGATCATCATCCTCATTATAGAATATCCTTGAACCATCCAAATTAATATGTCCCACATATCTTTCTGGTGGTTTAGGTACTCTTTCAGACCTACGAGGTTCCTGTGTATCATTATGAACAGGTTCAGAAACTGACGGTTCATCTGATGAACCATTGCCAGTTTGTGGGTCTGGAACTTCTTCCAGAATTATTTTACTCCCACTGTCCTTCTGGAGAATACAATCTTCTTCCAGAAAGACAGCTCTCCTGGCCACAAACACCTTTTGTTCGCCAGGATGATAAAAGTAATATCCATAAGTTTCCTTTGGATATCCCACAAATCTGCATTTGTCAGTTCTGGATTCCAGCTTATCTGCGTCATGTCTTTTAACATGAGCAGGACATCCCCAGACTTTAACATGTTTAAGGTCTGGTTTCCTTCCATTCCATATCTCATATGGAGTGGTCTCAACAGATTTGCTGGGTACCTTATTCAGGATATACATAGCCGAGCTAAGAGCATATCCCCATAAGGACACTGGTAATTTGGACATGCTCATCATGGATCGCACCATTTCCATTAATGTGCGATTTCTCCTTTCTGATACACCATTCATCTGAGGTGTATAAGGAGGTGTAAGCTGAGAAAGGATACCATTATCCTTTAAGTATTTAATGAACTCAGTACTCAAGTATTCACCACCCCGATCAGATCGGATGGTTTTTATGCTCTTTCCTGTTTGTTTTTCCACTTCATTCTTAAATTCTCTGAATTTCTCAAAGGCTTCAGATTTATACTTCAATAAGTATACATATCCAAATCTTGAGTAATCATCAGTGAATGTAATGAAGTATGAGAAACCACCAATGGCTTGGGTTGACATAGGACCACATACATCTGAATGTATGAGTTCTAATATGCCTTTGGCTCGTTCTCCAGTTCCACTGAATGGAGACTTAGCCATTTTACCCATTAAACATGACTCACAGGTTGCATATGATTCATAATCAAATGGATCCAAATATCCATCTTTATGCAACCTTTGGAGTCTGTTTTCACCAATGTGTCCTAGCCTACAATGCCACAAGTAGGCTTTGTTCATTTCATATTTACTTCTCTTAATCGAAGAACCGATATGTAAATTATCATGAGACACATTCAATAGATACAATCCATTGGACAAAATAGCAGAAGCTATTAATTTATTTCTGAAATAAATTGAACAACTATTGTTCCCAAAATTTAAATTGTATCCAATTCTATCTAAACATGAAATAGAAATGATGTTCCTTATTATGCTAGGTACATAATAACATTCATCTAATAAAAACGTGTCTCCGGATGGTAGCTTGAGCTCCACTGTCCCCACAGCGATCGCCGCAACTCTTGCGCCGTTACCTAGTCTCAGCTCCACCTCGCCGGTCCTCAGCTTACGCCTTCTTGTCAGTGCCTGCACAGAATTGCAGATATGAGATATACATCCAGTATCTAATACCCATGATGTACAATCTCTTATTGACAAGTTTATATCTATCATATAGATACCTGAAGCGTCCTGCTGCTTCACAGTTCCTTGAGCCTTGTCCTTGAGGTATTCCTCGCAATTCCTCTTCCAATGCCCTTTCTGGTGACAGTAGAAGCAATCACCTTTCTCAGCACTTTTACCCTTGTCTTTATTGACAACCTTTGCCTTTCTCTGAACCTTGTTCTTATTCTTTCGAAAAGCTTGGACTGCAAGTCTTTTCCTGTTGGTCTTACCAACCATTAGGACTTGGGGTTTATCCTTCACAAGGTTCCCCTCAGCAGTCTTTAACATGTTCAGCAGTTCAGCTAAGGTGGCCTGGATCTTGTTCATGTTGAAATTGACAATGAACTGAGCATATGAAGGTGGAAGTGAAGACAACACAAGGTCTGTGTGCATCTCCTTGGGAAGTGTAACCCCAAGAGCATCCAGCCTCTCCACCCACTCAATCATCTTCAGCACATGATTCTGTACTGAAGTTCCCTCTGCCATCTGAGCTTTGAACAGATTCTTCGATATCTCATATCGTTCGATTCTGCTCTGCTCACCAAAGAGCTCCTTCAAATGGAGCATGATGGATCTAGCATCCATCTCTTCATGTTGCCTCTGCAACTCATTGCTCATAGAGGCTAACATGTAGCATTGGGCCATGGTGGAATCCTCCTTCCATTTCTCATACGCTATCATTTCCTCCTCTAGAGCATCCAATGCTGGTTCAGCAGGAGGTTCAGTATCCAAGACATAGGCAATCTGCTCAGACCTGAGGACTATCTTCAGGTTTCTGAGCCAGTCTGAGTAATTGGTGCCTGTCAAACGGTTGGCATCAAGTATGCCTCGCAACGGGTTATGGTGCGACATTCTCGCCTACAGGAGATAATTAATTGATAATTAGCAGATATTCAGATTATCTAAAACAAGATATGGTCTTTTATTATCTAGTTTTACTCCCACTAATTTTCGACGAACTGTATAACCTTCAGATATACAGAACGGGAGACACCGACTGTCTCCTAGTGGGGATCAGAATCTCCAAGCATCACAGTATGACCTCGGGTAAACACATAGTATCATACTGCTATCTCAGAGCAATCATCTCATGATAATTGCAACTCCTTGCAATATCCGATTGTACTTCGGCTCCCAAGTTTAATGGTCCCGGGTAAACACAGTAGACCATTATCCCCGGTCTAAGTTTTACCATCAATACGTGACAGAGTAAAGTAGAAACATAGTTCCCGGGTAAACACGTGGATGACTATCGTTCCTCTGCTCTTATCCAAAGGCATCTTATGCCATGATCAACAGTCCTCTTATCAGTTAATGGCAGACCTCGGGTAAACACATAGTATCTGCCACCACCGAATTAAGTTCTATCAATCATATTGATGGAGAGCCACGCGGTACATTCTCAATGACTCGCGCTACGGCTTAGAGTTTGTAACGAAGGTTTTGCTTATTTAATTTGGTCTCATCCTAGGTGATAGTATTAAATATATCGAATATATTTATTAATACTAATAACCTAGCAAATATAAAGCACACGCATCACATACATGTCATTAGTGTGGTCATGGACGGCACTGCGGTTTGACTTGAGCCAGACAGTCAAACGTACACATTCACACAATATAACAACTTATATCATGAGTCTGCAAACCCATGAATGTAATGAACTCCTTCATTTTCATCTGGTCAGCAGTTGTGGATCATCCTCGCTTCGTGCGCATCCGCCTCGATCAAATTACATCGTAATTCCCAATTACATGATAATTCAAAAGAGGAAGCCTTATGGCGATTACATCGAGGTGGAAGATAGAAGTACAATGGAATATGAGAGGGAGAGGTTCGCAGACCTCTATTTATTAATACACAATAAACCACACAATCACGTTCCACATCCACAATTAATGCTCGTCCATGACCACCATGTGTTTTATTAAACAAACCACACATGAATAGCGCATCAAATGGCTAAATAAAATTTTCGAAAATAATATTAATTTTGGTTTCATAAAACCAGGGACCAAACAAAATTTTGGACAATTTGAAATTTTCGAAAACTTTAGTATTTATTTTAAGCATGCTAATTTAAATCCAATTTAAACAAGCAAATCAATAACACATCAAATATGCATTAAAATCTAAAATTAATGGCTTCAGAAATATTCCATGCTCAATTTGAACAATTCAAATATTTATGGGGTTAATCTAACAATTAGATTGCATAAGGTTTAATCTAACATTTAGAATTAATTCAATTAACAACCTTTTGTTAATTAATTAACATAATAAACCTTAGTAAGGGCCCAATAAAAATTGAATTTAATAAAAAACAGTAAAATCATATTTTACAGATAATCATTAAACCAATTTTATAATTTAAAATTTTTAAAAAACAAAAATTAAACAAACTGGGCCCCCTTTAAATGGGCTCAGCCGGGCTCGGGCCAGGGCCGAGCCAAGGCGCAGCCAGGGCTCGGACCCAGGTCCGAACCCTGTTGCGCCCTGGCTCGGGCCGCCTGGCACGAGCCAGGGCCCAGCCGGGCCGGTTCGGTCGGCGGCTAGGGAAACCCTAGCCGCCCGGCCGAACCGCCCGAGGTTCCCTGCAACGCAGGGAACCCGACGGCGCCGCCCTAGCTTTGGGGTCTTCTCCGGCGCCGGCCAGGCGGCGGCCGGGCACCGCTCCACGCCGCCGGCGACCCCCTATGTTCCGGCGATGTCCGGTGACCGGCGGTGGCCACGGAGGTGCCCCGGAAAGGGGTTTATTCGCCCCCCCTTTTCCTCCAAAAAATCTGGTTTTGCAGGTTTCTCAAACCCGTGAGGAGGAAGAAGAAGGTCCATGGCCGCTCTTTCACGGCTTCCCATGCCACCAACAACTCGACCAGGGTCATTGGGCATGATCTATAGCGATTAGAACCCCTTAAAATCCATCTCTATGGATCCGACCACGTCAAAAACGCCCCGTTCTTCGTCCAACGAAGAACACGACGAAAAACCCCAAAAAATAAATTTTTCTTCAGATTTAAATCATGATCTCATCGCAGTAATCATCTAATGATTATAAATCTTTCAAAAACATAAATCTAAGCATGGAATAAATTCGAAAACTATAAATTTTAGAGACCGAAACGGCGAAAACACAGTGGAACCTGGCTCTGATACCACTGTTGGGATCGCTGTGTCGGGATCCGATCTTAAAACGCAGCGGAATAAAGGAGTTCGGGATCGGATCTGTCCCGTTTCGGTCGTTAAAATTAAACCGGTGTAAATCGAATTTACCTTGCGCGGATTCGAATCCGTGTCCGTTTTCCGGTTCCGTCGGAGCGATGCCGCAAGTCGCGCAGATGCCCGACCACTAGCGGTATCCACGCGGTTCTCCTCGCGATGGATCGTCCTCGCTTCCTCGCTCGCTGCGGCGCTCGAAGATCCCGTCTGACTGCGCGTGATCCGCCGCGACATGCGGATCCAGAATCCCCGTCGAACGGGAAGTGGAGCAGTTGGGAACGACACGCCCAGAGGAGAGAGAAAGTGGGGAAGAACGAATGACGGCTAGGTCAGGGTTGCTTGCCCCGGACGTAGAATCCGTTCTTTTATAAGAAGTCAGTTTGCGGTTTTTCACAAAAACCCAGACTTATCCGAAATCCTGTCGGATTATCCATCGACTTGAAAACCATTTGCGTGTGACCCTCTAGGCCCAAATACCAGTCCAATTAATAGCCCATTAAGTCCAGTAACCCTTTACTGACCCACTGAATTAATTAATATCTTTATATTCAATTAATCAGTCGAATTTAATGTCCCACAATAAATTCGGACGGACTGCCGATCACGTTGGATGCCAAGCAACATCGCGTGATCCTGAATGGCACTGGGGTTATCGCAACCCTCTATTGGAACCTTTCTGTCATCGGTTAGCGCGCGGATATAATCCTTCATCCGTACAATGTTCCCGAATCGACCTAGGGCATGGTTTACTGTTAAACCCTATTTGGTCGATTCACTTGAATCAGATGTCGCTAATATGAATCCGATAACTCCTTATCGATTACAGAGTCCGCCCTGGCCAGGGACTTTAAGCGCATCATTCTCGGAACATTCTCTCTCAAACAACCGAGAGCGGATGATCCCGTATTGAACACACAATTACCTTCGAGGGCATTTCCCTGAACCCGATCGCTTGACTTATTGATATCCCATGGTTAGGGATTCGTTCGTCAAGGTCAAAGCTCAGAAACCTACCAACAAGGTATCCTTGGAGTCTCAGGTCCAAGGATCATCCACGCAACCGTGACAATTGAATCGAGCTGGTTAACAGTGAGGTGATTACCATCCAGCGATTCATAGTCGGATCAGTTCAGTGAACTCATTCACCAATGAGCACCTATAGGTTCAGCATAGTGTCTCCACACAAGTGACTTATGGGATCAGTCACCCTCATCATATGAGCTGAAGTAACCTATACTAGTCTATCCGGATGTTCGATGTCCTATCTCAAACATCCTATGACTAGGAACAATTAAGAACATGTGTTTATAAGTCTTCGGTCCCGTAATTATGATCTCATCATAATCCGAACACTATTGCACATGTTCATGGACTTCATCGTGATACGATAAACACAGATCGAATTAATTACACACAATGAATTATTGCCATTTATTAATAATCTGAATATGTACACAATATCGGATTGGCTTTGAGACCATCTAATACTAACAGTGCGTTCCCCCATCACTTATGATAGCTTTAGGCCACCCGAACCGAGAAAAGATATTCTTCTGAACGAATTTAATGACCACTTTATGATCATTGGTTCGGGTGGCTACTGCTTCAATCTATTTTGAGACATAATCCACCACTACCAGAATATAAGTATGTCCAAAAGAGGGTGGAAAAGGTCCCATAAAGTCAATTCCCCAAACATCAAAGACTTTAACCACCAAGATTGGGTTGAGTGGCATCATATCCCTTTTCGCCATATTTCCTACGGCCTGACATTGGAGGCAAGTTTTGCTAAATTCATGGGCATCTTTGAAAAGTGTGGGCCAGTAAAAACCACTTTGTAGGACTTTGGCTGCAGTTTTCTTTCTTCAGAAATGGCCCCCACAAGCTAGATTATGGCAGAAGTTGAGAACACTCTGTTGTTCTTTTTCAGGAACACATCGCCTAATGATTTGATTAGGACATAATTTGAATAATTCAGGATCTTCCCAGAAATAATATTTTTCCTGAGAAAAGAATTTGTCCTTTTCACTTTTAGTCCATCTTTCCGGAAGCTGATTAGTCACTTTGTAATTGACAATATGAGCATACCAAGGTGCAACAGTGTGAGAAATGGTCAGTAGATACTCATCAGGAAAGGAATCAGTGATTGGTGTACTTTCAGAGATCGAAATTCGGGATAGGTGGTCAGCTACCACATTCTCAGAACCCTTCTTATCCCGAATTTCTAAATCAAATTCCTGAAGGAGTAAGATCCATCTAATAAGCCTAGGCTTTGCATCTTTCTTGGTCAACAGGTATTTCAGAGCTGAGTGATCAGAATAGATTATGACTTTTGCCCCTAAAAGATAAGATCTGAATTTTTCTAGGGCAAAAACCACAGCTAATAATTCCTTTTCTGTGGTGGTATAATTCATTTGAGCATCGGCAAGGGTGCGACTTGCATAATATATCACCACGGGACACTTGTTGATTCTTTGTCCCAAAACCGCACCGATCGCATAATCAGAGGCATCGCACATGATTTCGAAGGGTAAAGACCAATATGGAGATTGAAGAATCGGGACTTTGGTCAAAGATTCCTTCAGAGAATTAAATGCCTTGATGCAAGATTCATCCATTTGGAAAGGGACATCCTTAGCTAGGAGAAGAGTTAGAGGCCGGGCAATTTGAGAGAAATTGTGGATAAACCGGCGATAGAAACCGACATGGACAAGGAATGAACGGATCTTTCTGACCGAGGTGGGCGGAGGAAGATTGGATATGAGGTCGATCTTAGCTTTATCTACCTCTATCCCCCTTTCAAACACAATGTGGCCTAGAACAATGCCCTCTCGAACCATAAAATGGCTCTTTTTCCAGCTAAGTATCAGATTGGTGTCTATGCATCGTGCTAGCACCTGTTTAAGATTTTCCAGGCAATTTTCAAAAGAGTCCCCGAAGATTGAAAAATCATCCATGAAAACTTCGAGGAATTCTCCCACCATATCGGAGAAGATAGCCATCATGCACCGTTGAAATGTGGCTAGTGCGTTGCATAATCCAAATGGCATCCTCCTAAAAGCAAACGTGCCATAAGGGCACGTAAAGGTGGTCTTTTCTTGATCTTCTGGGTAAATAGCCACTTGATTGTATCCGGAGTACCCATCTAAGAAGCAAAAGTACTTCTGGCCCGATAACTTTTCTACAATCTGATCCATGAATGGGAGTGGAAAGTGATCCTTCTTAGTCATTAGATTCAGCTTTCGGTAATCAATGCACACTCTCCATCCCGTGGTGAGCCTAGTGGGTACCTCTTCTCCATGATCATTCTTGATAACTGTTAATCCAGATTTCTTGGGTACCACTTGAGTTGGGCTGACCCATTTACTGTCTAATATGGGGTAAATGATACCCGCATCCAGCCATTTCACAACTTCCTTCTTCACCACTTCTTTCATATTGGGATTAAGCCGCCTTTGCATCTCCCGACTGAGCTTAGAATTCTCTTCCATATAAATGTGATGTATGCAAATGGACGGGCTAATTCCCTTTAAATCTGCCACCGACCATCCAATGGCACCCTTGTGGTCTTTGAGGACCTCGGTTAATTGGGCCTCCTGCGGTGATGTGAGATTTACTGCAATGATGACCGGGAGAGTTTGGTCCGGGCCCAAAAAGATATACTTGAGAGACTCAGGTAATGGTTTGAGTTCAAGCTCAGGAGGGTCCTCTAAGGATGGCAAAGCGGGCTCAGATTGTAAGGCTGGTAAAGGTTCAACCTTGGGCCAAGATGTTAATGGGCCGGGCGAATCCTTTAAAATCTTGGCTTCCTCCAAAAGGTCATATGTGGACATCTCATTTTCTTCAACCAGATTATCCAAGATATCAATGGTATGGCAATCTTCTTCATGATCTGGGTATTGAGATGCTTTGAAGACATTAATCTTGACCTTTTGACCCCCAAATGAAATGTCCATTATGCCAGTTTCACAATTTATATTGGCTTTGGCAGTACCTAAGAATGGACGACCTAGGATGATCGGAGTGTGAATGAGTTCCTCAGATAATGCCATATCCAGAATCAGAAAATCTACGGAAAAATAACAATCATGAACCTTCACAATAACATCCTCGATTAATCCCCGTGGAGTTTTCACAGACCTATCAGCCAACTGCAAGATGATGGGTGTGGGCTTTAATTCTCCAATATCAAATTTCTCATAAATGGCTGTTGGCAAGAGGTTCACACTAGCACCTAAGTCCAATAAAGCTCTATCAAATGTAACCCCAGCTAAGTCACGTGAAATTAGAGGTGCGCCAGGATCCTTTAACTTCTTGGGTAAATGATTCATCACAATTGCACTAACATCTTCTGAAAGCCGAACCTTTTCGGTTGCCATTCTAGATTCTCTTCGTGGAGTACATAATTCCTTGAGAAACTTAGCATAAGCTGGCACATGCTTGATGGCATTGAGGAGTGGAATATTCATTTGGACTTTGAACAAATCCAACAATTCCTCGTTCTGGGCCGGTTTCTTCCTGACATTGGGCTTAGCTAACAAGGCATTAGGAAATGGCACCCTAGGTTGATAAGAACTTGAACCTTCATCTATCTTCCCTTTTCCTTTCAGGTCCTCCTCCACCTTTTTCATGTTGGGTTCATCTTCACTCTCACTTTCAATTTCCTAAGACCCATCAGTGGAACCTTTGGCTAATTCTCCATCTGCATGTGGTTTTTCTAAACTTCTCCCACTCCTAAGGGCGGAAATGGCTTTAGCATTCTCCAATTGTGGCCCTTTAGGTTGTGGTAATGGGCCAGGTTGAGGTAAAAGGCCCGATTGCTGTGGAAAACCCGGAGGTTGATTCCTTGGATTGGCAATAGGTTGACTAGGAAGTTGACCCACTTCTCTTCTCATTGTAGCCTCAGCTAGTTGGCCCATTTGACTTTCCAACTTAGCAATAGATTGTTGCTGGGTCAAAATCAGTTGTTGGAGTTGAGTGAATTTGTCATCAAAGTTGAGCTGAGGAGGTTGTTGATAAGTGGGTGGAGGATGGTATTAGGTTGGCTGTCCAGATTGGAATGAATGATACTGGGCCGGTTGACCTGATTGATACTGGGCCGGTTGAGAAAATTGGGCTTGAAATCCCTTAGCCTGAACATTTCCATAGAAATTAGATTGCTGTTGAAATGAATTCTGTAGCTTTTGGGCTTGATGCATAGGAAGATTGGACATTGGTAATAGGGCCTGCTGATTCTTCCAAAAGAAATTAGGGTGGTTTCTCCAGCCAAGATTGTAAGTATTTGAGAATGGATCATTATTGGGCCTGGAGAATCCCTGGGTAGCCTGAACTTATTCTTGAATGAATGGTGGAAGTTGGGCCGCAGTTGGGCATTCATTCACTTGATGGGTTGAACTTGCGCATAAGGCACAAATGTCATGATTAGCAGAGGATGGGCCTTCATATGGACTAGATTGTGTTGGGTAAGTAGGCTCTTGCTTGTTTAAGGCCAAGAGTTGGTCTAGTTTCTGGGCCAAGATGTCTACCTTATCCAATTTCTGCGGGCCTTAAGTTCATACATTCCAGTCCATTGAGATGGCCCAACAGACCTTTCATAAGATGATAATGAGGCATGATTGATGGAATTTTCACTTAACATCTCAAATAGATCATAGGCCTCATCTTCATTTTTCATCATAAATGCCCCTCCACATGAGGCATCCACCATCTGTCTGAACTGTTCAGACAATCCTTCATAGAATGCTTGGACAATTTGCCATTTTGAAAGCCCATGATGAGGGCATTTTCTAAACAATTCTTTCAGTCTTTCCCAAGATTCATGGATCAATTCCCTGGGAGTTTGAGTAAAACTCGTGATGGCCCTTCTCATGGTATTGGTCCACCCGATGGGATAGAACTTCTTGAGAAATTCTTTCTGCATCTCTTCCCATGTCCTAATGGGCCTTCCTATAGTTCCCAACCAATATTTAGCCTTGTCCTTTAATGAAAAGGGAAATAAAGTCAATTTAAGGCCATCATCGGTGAAGTTCTGGATCTTCACCGTGGAACAGATTTCTAGAAATTCATCCAGATACTTATAAGGATCTTCATTAGTGTTCCCATAGAAGGATGGGAGCATATGAATGGTGCTAGATTTAATTTCATATTGATTGGCTGGATTCTGAGGAAGATGAATACAGGATGAAGGTTGATATCGATTTGGAATAAAATAGTCCTTCATTTGCTTTGGTGGGTCCTGATTATTAGCCATTGGATCTTGTGGTGGATTTCCTTGATGTAGGATTCTTTCTATTTCAGCAAGTGGTCCTAGAAGGTTAGGATTTTGAGATCTCCTACCTTGCATGCACTAGAATTGATAGAGAGAGGATGGATTTGAATTTTGTTTTCTATTTTTTTTTTTTATTTTTTTTAAATGCAAACAATTTTTGCAAACAAATTATCCTAATGATCTAATGTTAACGTAGACTCTCTATGTGAATTTTCTTACAAGGTGAATGGAGTCCACTTCAAGTCACAACCACAATCAGTCAACGGCCAAGTAAGAGGTGGGGTAGTGGGAGGCTCCCTCTACTTTCGTAGGGACCTAATTAGAGAACCACTTTCCCGCTTAGACGTTTGCCTTTTTAACCTCTAACCTAGACACCGTTGCCAAAAATGGAGGCAACCCGAAATTTAAACCACTCACGGTGTAAACCCTAGATTCTCTTTCGACTTGCTTTTAATTGGATTAAGAAATGCCAATGCAAGGAAGGTGATTTGTGGGCTAAGGAAGGGTGATCAAATCCCTACCTTATGTGATTAAAGTTGCTGCCCTTAGAGTCTTTTTGAATGCAATACAAGGTAACAAATCAATGCAAGGTGTGTTGATGCAATCATGAATGACTTGCTAAAATTGAAACACGTACCTTTCCCCCGCAATCTTCAACAATTTATGGAAATAACTGTGAAAGGAAACTAACTCATGCTTTCCTAGAATGATGAATGCCTAGTATAGAAGGTTTCTAATCTTGGAAATGAAGGTTTTTAAATTTGGATGTTCTTCTTTGTGTTTCTTTTTTTTTTAGTTAATGGAAACCTATCTAAACTAGAAACTACAAAAATTGGAAACTAACTAAAGTAAGGAAATTGAAACATAGAAAGTTGGAACACACTGACCATGATTTCGCTTTCCTTTTTTTTTTTTTCAATATACCTGCAAAAATAAGAAAAATAAGGTTAGCTAAAGAATAATTACACTAAATCTAAGATAATCAAAATTAAAAATCTAATTCTCCGGCAACGACGCCAAAAATTGATCGTTCCAAATTGTGCGTCGTTAAACACTCATGAAAACGTTCAATCTAAATTTATCCGACTCACTCAAATCAAATTTTGAAAATTAATAGTGGTGAGTCCGAGTCGATCTACAGGAAGATAGAATTTTAATTTTGAAAACTTTGGAATTTAGTTAATCTAAAAATAAGTGAGACTTTAAGTAAACTAATTACTTATTTAAACTAGAATTAAATTAACTAATGTTACCTAAAAATATAATTACTTAAATTAAACAAATCTTTTTCTTTTCTTTTCTTTTCCAGAAATTAAACACAAACACATATATAAAAAAATAAGTACAACAAAAAAATTATAACAAAGACATTGAAATTTAACTATGTGTAACTTATTAATTATCTAAAAATTACGAAACAAATTACAAAATTTAATGATTTAATAATCTTAAACTAAATAACTAAACATCAAATACCAAATAACTAATCCTAAACAATTAAACTAACACTATGCTAAAGGGGGAAAGAAAGAACAAAACAATAGTAATCTGTGGGTGCTGCCGGCTGGTGCATTGGACCACAAGGAAAGGAGGGTGGCGCAGTGGTCCAGCGGATGCTTGAGCAGGTGGTGCTTCACCAAAGCTGCTGGTAAATGCTGTTGCTGGCGCGTGGATTTGCAGAATTCACCGAGCATGCATGCTGGAGGAGCTTTGATGGCTTGCATGGAGGGAGGCTAGCCGGTTGCTTGCCGCTTGGTGGGTGCTGCCTAGAGGGAGGCTGGCCGGTTCGCAGGGGCTGCTGACTGCTGCGTGGTGTGGGTGCCGCTGAGATGTGGAGGTCGTCAGTGGCTTGCTGGAGCTGCTGGGACGAGGCGCTTCAGACCGATTTGCATGCACGTGGAGCGGGTGCTGGAGCGCTGTGAACGCCGGGCTGGTGCGTGCAGTGAAGCCGGGCATGCGCGTGGATGCTTGCTGCAGGGTTGGAAAAGGAGGAGCTCGGGGAGGCACGCTGTGAACGCAGGTTTGGTGGAGAGGCCGCCGGCGTGCGTGTAGGGCTGGTGTGATGCAAGGAGCTGGCGAGAGAAAGAAGGGGTAGAGAGAGCCGGAGGAGGAGAGAAGGAGAGAGTGCTGGGAAGAGAGGAGGAGCCGGCTGACTCGTGCAGGTGCTGTATGCGCCACTGAGAGAAGGGAAACCGAAAGGAAACGGAGCTGTGAAGGGAGGAAGATAAGAGAGGCTGTGGTGAGGAAGAATAAGAGGCTGTTTTGCGGGGCTGGTAAGCTGCAGGAGGAGGAGAACCAGAGAGAGAGAACAGAGGGAGAGAAAGAGAGAAACCGAGAGAGAAGAGAACCGGGACGGAGAGCTGCTGTGAAATTAAACGAGAGAGAGGAGATCTGGAGAAAGAATAGTAGCGAGAGGAGGAGTCGGATGTGGGAGAGAAGAGATTATATAAGAGAGGAGAATCCGTGGGAGAAAGAGAAGAGAGGCTCCGGAGGGAGTTGGAGAAAGAGAGGGATTAAAGAAGAGGAAGAGGAAACTAGAGAAGGAAGAGGATTCGGAATTGGAGAGAGAATTTCTAAAAAGAGAGAGAGAGGTTTTTTTAAAAATAAAGAAAGGAAGGGATGTGGTTGGGAAATTGGAGAGAAGGAAGGAAATAGAGGGTTTTGGAAAACTCCAAAGAAAGAAGGAATCAGAGCAGTATTAGGAAATTGCATTTTTACCCCTGCTTTAGTTGAAATCCGAACACTAAACCTCCCCCAAATTTCCAGAAACTCCATCAGCTGCACTGCATCATCGGCATATCCTGTTCACATAAAATAAATATAAATTAGCACATTATCATAAAAATATCATCATATTTATTTATTTCGTCTCGATTTTGTCGAAAAACCGCAAATGCGCTATACTCCTTTAATCACATGAAATGACGATGTTTTTAAGTCAGAATTTGACGAAATTGGTACCGTTGGACTTGGTACACAATTATCTATCATTTCATGCTATTTTGCAGATAAAAATATGAGTATGATGCATATGATTGCCCTTAAATGATCAATTTAACACTTTATCATATAGCTAGATAGGCCGGAGTAGCCAGTGCACTATCCGAGGGGTTGCTGTTCTGTCCCAGTGGGTCGGTGTTTTTCGCGTTCGTCTGCGTGGATTGTGTGGTTAGCCAAGACGCTGGTTGTGGACTCCGTGGTAGAGTAGTTTCAGAATTGTGCCTGTTGTATTTACAAGTGCATGTGTTTCATATCAAAATGTGGGAATCTTTGAGAGTTGTGTTTACCGCTTTATTTTAATTACCTATATCTAGTCTTGTAGCACTGTGGTTGCGTGTGTAGGTGGTGGGGATCGGAGGATCCCTACTGAGTCCATTTCGGTGTGACTCACCCCTGCGGTTTTTAAGTGAGGGTTCTCGACAGACATTGTTCCAGGGTATGCCCCAATGTGGGGTCTCGTCTCGAGTTGCGCGCCAACAGCCATTATTCCGGGGTATGCCCCGATGTAGTTGTTATTTCCTTTTTAGGGATGTACGCTTAATTATTTCTTTTTCAATTGGAATATGTAATTATTTCCTGAGTCGAGTCGAATTATAATAATTTTTAATTCCTACCCTTCCTTTACAATTCGATGTGTTGTGGATTGTTTAGCTTAGTTTATCATTTATTTCCCAGACTTATCGAGATCCTAGCTTGGCTCCACATTTTAATGATTTGGTACCCATTTAGTAATCGGATCCCCAATTATAGGGTGACGGGTCGTTACAATTGGTATCATAGCATTCGGTCTGGCAAATAGATGAATAACTAGGTTAAATATCGTAATTTCAGCAAATAAATACATTATGCCGTACATGCATGGTGATAGTGTAGGTTTTTGGGTTCTAATTAGAAATTTTCGATTATTGTCACTGTAGGCGATTAGATGGCTCCTAGGAGGAGAGTGCCAGTTATTAGAGAGCATGGAGATGTTCCTAGCAGGTATAAGGCCGATAGGCCGAATATGGAGCATTTTATAGAGGCAATGATGGACACGATGACTAGATATCAGACTCGAGACCCTAGTGAGAGTTCTAGTACTCGAGGAGGGCCTTCAGCTACTTTGGAGAGATTCCTGAAGCTGAAACTGCCTCATTTTACTGGTTGTCCTGATCCTAATAAGGTCGTTCATTGGCTGAAAGAGTTAGAGAAGACTTTCGATACCATGGACTGTGCGGCAGTTGAGTGGACTCCGTTGGCTACGTTCATGTTGAAAGATGATGCCTATGACTCGTGGACCACTTTGAAGAGCTTGTCTTATGTAGATAGGAATCTCAGGGAGCATGACATTGCTCGAGTACTAGATGAAGTTCGTCGCTTTAGGACGGTTTGTACCCTTCATCTCGGGGGATGAGGAGCGTCAGGCTGAGAGGTTTGTGGATGGACTGAAGTCCAACTTGGGGAGTTTTGTAGCGTCCCACTGTTGTTTGGACTTGGCATCGGCAGTTAAGTGTGCCGCAGTAATAGAGGCACAACACGATCAGTCGGCTGGAGAGAGGGGGATGGCCACTCAGGGGCCAGCATATGGCAAGGGGAAGACAACAGCAGCGGCAGCAACTCCCTTGTCTGGATCAAGATCGTCTTCACTCGGCTCCAGATTCAGGAGGTTCTTTCGAGGTGATGGCGACAACAGGGGTAGCAGTGGCAGTAGCAGACCCAGGCAGATGCAGCAGAGTCAGTCGGTACCTAGCACACAGCAGGAGGCAGCGTAGAGACTGCTAGAGGCTTGTCGCCATTGTGGTGGTACTCATGGTGGGACTCAGTGTCCTGCCTTTGTTGGAAGGTGTTATATTTGTGGCCAGCAGGTCTATTTGGCGAGGTATTGCCCGCAGGGGCATGGTCAGGGATAGGGACCGGGAGATCAAAAGAAACTGAGGACCCAGGGGAGATTTCTCGCTATCACCAGGAAGGAGGCTCGCGTGTCTAACCTGGTGGAAGGTATACTTTCTGTCCTTGGAAACTCTGCCCATGTGTTGATCGATTCGGATGCTTCGCATTCCTTTATTTCATAGCAGTTCGTAGATGTTCTTTCTGCACCCGTTAATGAGATATCTGATAGATTAATGGTTGAGGTTCCTTCTGGGGATTTCATGTTGACTTATAACTATATGAGTGAGGCTCCCTTGACCATTGAGGGTCATCAATTACCTACCCAATTAGTTGTGCTTGCCATTCGTGACTTTGATGTCATCTTGGGCATGGACTGGTTAGAGGCCTATTATGCTGAGGTGGATTGCCACAGGAAGAGGGTGCGCTTCTCCAGAAGGTTGTGGCCTATGCTTCTAGGCAGCTGAAGAAGCATGAGGAGACACTCATGACTTAGAGCTGGCGGCTGTTGTGTTTGCACTGAAGATCTGGCGGCACTAATTATATAGGGAGAAGTTCCAAGTCTTCACTGATCATAAGAGCCTAAAGTATGTATTCACGCAGAGGGATCTGAACTTGAGACAGCGCCGGTGGTGTGAGTTTATCAAGGATTATGATCTTGACCTCTCTTATCATCTGGGCAAGGCGAACATGGTGGCGGACGCCTTGAGTCGGAAGACGATCATGTCATATCTCATGATTCAACAGTGGAGATTGTATAAGTAGGTTGTGGAATCTTCCTTTAGAATTCCCTGAGTGGCTGATAGAGCCGTGTTGGCCAGCTTGATTGTGAGGCCAGCAGTGTACCATTCTGTAATCGAGGTTCAAAGGGAGAATGCAGAGTTACCGCAAATTCTCCAAATATCAGAGGTGGAGTTGTGGGATGATGGCACAGTCAGATTTAGAGGCAGACTCTATGTTCCAGCAGAGGAAGAGGTGCGCAGGATTGTCCTAGATGAGGCGCACCATTCTAGATATGCAGTGCATCCCGGAACGACTAAGATGTCTCATTGTTTGAAGAGGCACTTCTGGTGGCCTGGTATGAAAATGGATGTGACTGAGTATGTGGCAAGGTGCCTGACTTGTCAGCAGGTTAAGGCAAAGCACCAGAAACCAGAAGGGTTGTTGCAGCCATTACCGATTCCAGAGTGGAAATGGGAACACATGACTATGGACTTTGTGATTGTACTGCCTGTGTCACCTAGCAAGAGATACGCGATCTAGGTCATTGTTGATCGATTGACCAAGTCAGCGCACTTTCTAGCTATTAGGAATGACTGGTCAGTTGGTAAGTTGGCTAGGTTGTTTGTGGACCGGATCGTCTCTCTGCACGGGGTGCCGAGATTCACTTCTAGATTTTGGAGGAGTTTTCAGAAGGCCTTGGGCACGCAGTTAGCCTTCCGCTCGGCTTACCATCCCGAGACTGATGGACAGTCAAAGAGGACTATTCAGACCTTGGAGGATATGTTGAGGGCTTGTTGCCTAGATTGGGGAGGTTCTTGGAAGCAGCACTTGTTTACGGTGTAGTTTGCTTACAACAACAGTTATCATTCTAGTATCGGCATGGAGCCATATGAGGCACTGTATGGGCGGCCGTGTCGATCTCCTGTGAATTGGTCTGAGATTGGTAAAAGGTAGATGGCGGGACCAAAGATGGTACAACAGTGCGTAGAGGTTGCCAGGGTAGTGCAGTAGAGGTTGACCGTAGCTCAGTGCAGGCAGAAGAGTTATGCAGATGTTCGCAGGAGGCCGCTTGAGTTCGAGGTTGGAGACCACGTGTTTCTTCGAGTCTCACCCTCTAAAAGTGTGATGAGATTTGGGAAGCGAGGTAAGCTAAATCTGTTGGGTTTTCGGGTTTCTCTGGATCTCCCGCGCAGCGGAAATAAAAAATAAAACGGGAGATCCGTTCCCGTTTCGAAAAACTAAAAACTACGATTATTGGATAATCGATTCTTACTGTGTGCGGATTCAAATCCGCAACCGTTCGGTTCCGTCGGTGTGACACCGCAAGCCGCGCAAGTGCCCGGCCTCTAGCGAAGTCCACGCGATCCTCCTCACGATGGATATCCTCACGTTCCTCGTTCTTCGCAGCCCACGAAACCTCCGCCGGTCGCCGCAACGATCGCCGCAACGCGCGGACGATTTCCCGTCGAACGGGATTCGGAGAAGCGGCAGAGCAGATCTGGATCTGTTTGGATGCCAGAGAGAGAGAGAAACAGAGGAGGGGCGGCTAGGGTTAGCAGCAACTTGGCCTGCTCAGCCCGTTCGCTATGTTTTATACTAATCGCGCAGTTTTTCATAAAAACCCCCGATTTGTAATAAATCTACTTATTTATCCATCGCCTTGAGAATCATTTGTATGTGACCCTCTAGGCCCAATTACCAGTCCAGTTAATGGCCCAACAAGTCCAGTGACTCCTCATTGGCTTTATTAATCAATTAATAACCCTTTATTAATTAATTAATCAATCGAATTGATGTCGCACATCGAATTCGACCGGGCCTCCAATCACGTTGGGTGCCAAAGAACACTGCATGAATCCGGAAGGTATCGGGCTTAAGTAACCCACTCTTGGAACCTTTCTGCCGAAAGTTACCGCGTGGATATAATCCTTCATTCGTACAATGCTCTCGAGTCAACTCAGGGTATGGCGTGTTGTCAAACCCTAACCGGTCGACTCACTTGGATTGGATGCCGCTGATAAATATCGGAAAACTCCTTTCCCGATATTATCGTCCGCCCTGGCCAGGGACTTCCGCGCATCCTTCCTAGAGCATTCTCTCTCTAAGTACCGAGAGCGAATGATTCCTTATTGACACACAATTCCCTTCGACGGTATTTCGCTGTACCCAATCCTTGGCGTTTTAGAATCCCATAGCTAGAGATTCGTAAACCAAGGTCAAAGCACAGAAGTCCACCGACAAGGTGTCCTTGGTGTCTCAGGTCCGAGGACCATCTACGCAACTGCGACAATAGAATCAAGCTGGTTGACAGTGAGGTACAATACCATCCAGCGATTCAGTCGGATCAGTTCAGTAAACTCATTCTTCAATGAGCACCTACAGATTCGCCTTAGTGTCTCCATACAAGTGACTTATGAGATCAGTCACCCTTATCATATGAGCAGGAGTAATCTGTACTAGTCTAACCGGATATCCGATGTCCTTCTCGGATATCCTCCGACTAGGAACGATTAAGAATATGTGTGTTTAAGTGATCAGTCTCATTAGTATGATCTCATCATAATTTGATCACTATAGCACATATTCACGGACTTCATTATGAGACGATAATTAATGCGATTTACACATAATGAATATTATGCCATTATATTAATAAATGAATGAGATTTACATAGTCAGATTGGCTTGTAGGCCACCTAAAACTAACAATCTCCCACTTGGACTAAAGCCAATCACCTTTATATAATAAGCCTATAGACTCTAGGTGACGCTCAAACACAATTTGAGCTAACGGCTTTGTCAGTAGATCTGCTACATTGTCGATGGATGGAACTCTTTCCACTACTACATCTCCTTTCGATATGATCTCTCTGATAAGATGAAAGTGCCTCAGAATATACTTTGGTTTTTGATGAGACCGCGGCTCTTTCGCTTGCGTAATTGCTCCATTGTTGTCGCAAAACAGTGGAACAGGCTCAGAGATGCTGGGAACTACGCCAAGGTCGGTGATGAATTTCTTCAACCACACTGCTTCCTTGGCGGCTTCAGCTGCAGCGATGTACTCAGCTTCAGTCGTCGAATCTACAGTGGTTACTTGCTTGGAACTCTTCCAGCACACTGCGCCTCCGTTCAATGTAAATACGAATCCAGATGTAGACTTGCTATCATCTAGATCTGACTGGAAACTCGAGTCAGTAAAGCCACGCAGTTTCAAGTCACCTCCTCCATAGACAAGAAACATATCCTTAGTTCTTCTCAAGCACTTAAGGATACATTTCACTGCCTTCCAGTGCTCTTCGCCTGGATCAACTTGAAATCTGCTCGTAACACTTAGAGCAAACGCAACATCAGGTCGTGTACATAGCATGGCATAGATAATAGATCCTATGGCAGAGGCATAGGATATTCTATCAATGAGTGCCCTCTCATCAGGAGTCTTAGGAGAGTGCTCCTTTGATAGACTAATTCCATGTCTCATCGGTATGAGACCTCTCTTGGAATTTTCCATGCCAAACCTTTTGACTATGGTATCTATGTACAAGGATTGGGTCATTCCAAGCATCCTCTTTGATCTATCTCTATAGATCCGTATTCCCGATACGTAGGATGCTTCTCCCAAATCCTTCATAGAGAAGTTTTTCAACAGCCAGATATTTACTGATGACAACATAGCTACATCATTCCCAATGAGTAGTATGTCATCTACGTAAAGAACTAGAAAAGTGACTGCACTCCCACTGGTCTTCTTGTACACACAAGGCTCATCTTCATTCTTAATGAAGTCATAAGACTTGACAACCTCGTCAAATCTTATGTTCCAGCTCCGGGAAGCCTGCTTCAGTCCATAAATGGACCTCTGAAGCTTGCACACTTTATCTGGAGATTCTTTGGATGTGAAACCTTCTGGTTGTATCATATACACCTCTTTCTCAAGGTTACCATTGAGGAAGACAGTCTTTACATCCATCTGCCAGATTTCATAATCAAAATGTGCAGCAATGGCGAGTAGAACTCTGATCGACTTTATCATGGCAACTGGTGAGAAAGTCTCGTCATAGTCAATTCCTTGCCTTTGACGATATCCCTTTGCCACCAACCTTGCCTTATAAGTGTCGATCCGTCCATCAGCACCAATCTTTTTTTTAAAGATCCACTTGCAACCGATAGGTACAATACCCTCGGGCAAGTCCTCCAAGTTCCAAACTTGGTTGGTGTACATGGACTAGATTTATGAGTTCATGGCTTCTCGCCATTTCTCGGCTTCTAGGCCTACTATAGCCTCCTGGTAGGTTTTAGGATCATCATCCTCATTATATTCTACCTTAGACTCACCTTCAGCGATATGTCCCACATATCTTTCTGGCAGTCTAGGTACTCTACCAGATCTACGAGGCTTATGTGTGTGTACCTGAACAGATTCAGGAACTGATATCTCATCTGATGATAATGCAGCTGTTTGGGGATCTGGAACCTCTTCCAATACTATTTTACCCCCACTGTCCTCCTGGAGAAGGTATTCCTCTTCCAATAATAAAGTTTTCCTGGCGACAAACACCTTTTGTTTACCAGGATGGAAAAAATAGTATCCAAAGGTTTCCTTTGGATATCCCACAAACCTACATTTATCAGTTCGTGATTCCAGCTTGTCTGGATCATGCCTCTTTACATGAGCAGGACAACCCCAGACTTTAACATGTTTAAATTCTGGTTTCCTACCTTTCCATATCTCATATGGAGTAGAGGCCACAGACTTGCTGGGTACTCTATTCAGTAGGTATGTTGCTGACTATAGAGCATACCCCCGAAGGGACACTGGTAATCCCGAAAAGCTCATCATGGATCGCACCATGTCCAACAAGGTGCGATTCCTCCTTCCTGATATACCATTCATCTGTGGTGTATATGGAGGGGTTAGCTGAGAAAGGATACCATTATCCTTTAAGAATTGCGTGAAATTAGTACTTAAGTATTCTCCTCCTCGATCTGATCGAAGAGCTTTAATACTCTTTCCTAACTGCTTCTCTACCTCATTCTTGAACTCCTTGAACTTCTTAAATGCTTCCGACTTGTACTTCATTAAGTACACATAGCCGAATCTTGAGAAGTCGTCGGCGAACGTGATGAAGTATGAGAAGCCATCTTTGGCTTGGGTGGACATTGGACTACATACATCTGAATGTATTAGTTCCAGAATGTCCTTAGAACGTTCTCCATGTCCAGTAAATGGAGATTTTGCCATCTTTCCCATAAGGCAGGATTCACATGTTGTAAACGATTCATAATTGAATGCTGTTAAGTAACCATATTTGTGCAACTTTTGCAACCTGCTTTCGCCAATGTGCCCAAGTCTACAATGCCACATGTAGGCTTGGTTCACACAATTCTTGCTCTTCTTAGGAGCATTATCAATTTGAAGATTGTAATAAGAAACATCTAAGAGATATAGACCGTTGACCAAAGATGCTGAAGCTATTGATTTATTATCATAATAAATAGAACAACTTATATTCTCAATAGTCAACCTATATCCTATCTTGTCCAAACAAGATATTGATATGATGTTCTTTATTATGCTAGGAACATAATAACAATCTTCTAATAGTAAGGCGTCTCCTGATGGAAGCCTGAGGTTTACTGTCCCAACAGCAATCGCCACAACTTTTGCGCCGTTTCCTAGCCTCAATTCCACCTCGCCTTGTCTCAACTTGCGCTTACTTGTCAGCATTTGCACATCATGACAGATATGAGAAGCACATCCGGTATCTAATACCCAAGATGTGGAATCTCTAACTTACAAGTTGATATCTATCATATAGATATCTGAAGCTTCAGATAGCTTCATTTTTCCATGAGCTTTATCTTTAAGGAACTCCTTACAGTTCCTCTTCCAGTGACCATACTGCTTATAATAGAAGCAATCACCCTTTACTACTCTTTTTCCTTTGTCCTTCGATCTTTTATCGTTAGCTATCATCTCTGCTTCAAGGGCATCCAATGCCGATTCAGCAGGAGGATCAGCTCCAAGGACAAAGTCAATGTGCTCAGATATGAAGACATTCTTCAGGTTTCTGAACCAATCAAAGTAGATCAGGTAAGTCAAAAGTGCATCAAGTATGCCACGTAGTGGGTTATTCGACGACATAATTCCCTACAGGAGATAAGTAAAATCTATTTAGCAGATGTTCAATTATTAAAATTTAAAACAAGACATGGTCTTTTGTTCAAGTTTAACTCCCACTAATTTTTCGACGGACTGTATAACCCTCAGTTATACAGAACGGGAGACGCCGACAGTCTCCTAATGGGGATCAGAATTTCAATGGCTTGCACTACAGCCTTGTGGATAGCACAACAAACTGTAATACAATCAAAGAGCACCCAACTCATAGGACTTGCAACTCCTTGCAATATCTGATCATGGCTTCGGTCCCCAGAGATTTAATGGCCTTGTGGATAGCACAACAAACCACTCATTCTAGTCTAAGCTAACCATCGTTACGCGACGAGCATAGATTCGCATGCAGCCCTTGTGGATAGCACAACAAAGCTACATGGTCCCTCTACCCCGATCATATAGGCATCTAATGCCATAGCCACAGTTTCTCCTCCCAATTAAGCAGGTCTTGTGGATACCACAACAAACCTGCCTAAAGTGATTCGAATCCTATGACTATAACGATGGTGGACCACGCGATAAGTTCTTAACTACTCGCGTTACGGCTTAAAGTTTATCTGAGGGTATTTAGATAACTTTTATCTTGGTCTCTCCTAGATGATGGTATATAAATATATCGTATATATTTACTAAATACTATACCTGCTTTGATTCATAATCAAAAGAAAACAATGCATCACATACATGTCTAGTGTGGTCATGGATAGCACAGTGGGTTTGACTGGAGCCAACAGTCAAACGCACACACAATCTAACATAACATTTACATTAGATAAACCTGCAAACACATAGGCAAGAGATCTCCATCATATCGCCTTCCTGGTTGCAGCTGTGGATCGTCCTCGCTCCTTCCTCGGTTGCATCGATCAGATTACACTAATTCTAGAATTACATGTAATTAGAAGAGAGCCTTATGGCGAGTACATGAGAGAGGGAGGTAGAAGTACATCGGAGTTTGAGAGAGAGAGAGGTACGCAGACCTCTATTTATTAACAATTAATAAATATCTAACAAACATCCACGATCCACACAATCCATTCATCAAATGAATAATTAAATAAGTGCACATCCATGACCACGGTGTGTTTTAAACATCCCACACAAGATATAGCGCATCACATGGCTAAAATAAAAGAGTTTTCAAAATAAATAATTTTGGCTTTCAAAAAACTGGGATACAATCAAAATTGGTATTTGAATTTCGAAAAACTCATTTATTAACTTAACATGTAACTAGATCAAAATTTAAAAGCAATAAACACACATCACATGTGCACACACTCCAAATTAATAATTCTAGATTATTCCATGCAAATTAGAACAATTCTAATAATCTAACATTTAGATTAAAAGCCATTAGTAATCTAACAATTAGACTATTAATAACTAATCTAACTCTTAGACTAGTCTAACAAAATTAATCATTAATTTATCACATAAATTAATAATTAACTCTAATTCTTTATTAATTATCAATCTAACAATTAGACTTGATAATTAATAAGTGTTAATCACAAATTTAACTATTAAACTAATAATTAACACAAATGAACAATTAACCACTAATCTAACTCTTAGATTAGTAGAAAAATATTAATTATTAATTTAACTTTTAAATGAATAATTAATAACATCTAATTAAACCATTTTAATCAGTTAATTAAAGTTAATTATCAATTTAACATTTAAATTAACAATTAACAACAATTAACTAATATATATATACTAATTTAACATTTAAATTAGTCAATTAAAAATTAATTAGTAATTTAACAATTAAATTAATAACTAACTCTAATTGATGAATAATTAGATGATTAAATAGTTAAAAATCTAACATTTAGATTATAACTATTAACCACTAATTATAATATCTTAAATTAGTCATGTAAAGGTTAATAATTAATTTAACAATTAAATTAATATTAACCTGAATTAATTAACAACAAATTGCTAATTAATAATCCCTTAATTGACTTAATGATTCAAAATCATTAATAAAAGCCCAATTTAAAATTCAAAACACTTTTGAACCTTTTAAAATTAAAATCAAATTTTAATTCAATTTTAAATAGGCAATAGGGGATTAAACTAATTAAAATTGAAAAAATATGGCAATTAGGCTCAGCCCAACAAGACCCTGGCTTGGGCCGGGTTTAGTCCCATGGCTCAGCCAGTTGCCTGAACCAGGGCTCGGGCCAGGCCCAAGCCACCCAGCAATGGGCTCGGACCCTGGCGCCACTCAGGCTGGGGCCCGGTTCACCCAGAACCTGGCCCGATCGACTGGTCCAACCGATCGGTCCTGTGACGACCCGCCACCCTATAATCGGAGATCCGATTACTAAATGGGTACCGAATCATTAATTTGGGACCAAACCAGGATCTAGTAAGTCTGGGAAATAAATAATAAACTAAGCTAAACATTCACATCGCATTGACTTGAAATAAAAGTGCAGGAATCAAAATTATTACAATGCGACTCGATACAGCAAATAATTACATTCTCCAACATAAGGAAATAATTAAACATACAGGCCAAAGATAAATAACAACTACATCGGGGCATACCCCGGAACAACCGCTGAAGGCACACCACACCCGGCCGCACACGCCGCTCTAAGTCTGCTGCGAGTCCTCACCTGAAAACCGCAGGGGTGAGTCTCAGGACAAGACTCAGTAGGGATCCTTCGATCCCCACTGCCCACGCACACACCCACAAGTGTAAAGTACAGCTAACAGTAGAGTAACAAGTGTAGTGGCAGGTATGATATCTAATTCTCTACGTGAGAACACATGCAGTCGAAATATAATAATCATGCACATTCTAAATCAACCGTTAGAAAACCCACAACTGCCGTCTCGATAGAACTCACCGACCGTACAAACAACGGTGGGAAAAACCTCGACCCGCTGAGACCAAGGAGTAGCCCCTCGGATAGCACGCTCGCTACTCCGGCCCAACCGGCTCAGGTGACTACCCCTTCCCTCAGCATGAGTGACTCTCCGAATGTACCACTCCGACACCGGTACTAGCTGACCCCGGGGTTCACCAGGTGACCCTCTCTCACTAGGCGTCACCCCGCCCACGCCCCCACCGGCGCTGTGCTCACGCCCCCACCAGCACAGGGTGATAAAGTGCTACAATGTCACTCCAGGTCCACAGTAACTGAAAACCCAACACAGTGCGATCCGGTCACGTGAAAAGCCCGCGATCGCATAACACACATAGAACCATCCGATCATGAGGAATCCATCTCTATCGGGTGCATTAAAACATGTGCTAACCAACTATCTAGCAGTATGAACACGTTTTACTAGCATGAATTAGTGGAATTCTGTCTTGAATCGCGTCGACCGAGGTCGACGCCATTCAAGCTCCATGTATAAGTTCATATAAATTAGTCTTCAGAATCTGGCCTTAAAAGGCGTCGACACCAGAGGACGCCGTTTAAAAGGCGTCGACATCCCCAGACGCCATTCAACACGGAAATCCGAAAATTCCAAGACCTTTACTCAGGGGATTTTCTGCCTTAAAAGGCGTCGTGGGTGCCTGACGCCATTCAAAAATGCGTCGTTCACCCATGACGTCTTTTAAGCTCTGAATTCCCGACCTGGCAGACTGCCTGTCAGGCGATTCCTGTCTATAAGGCGTCGTGATGGCCCGACGCCCTTCAAAATGGCGTCGTCCATGCACGACGTCTTTCAAGCCCAGGAACCAGGATCGCCCTAAACCCGAGGGCTCCCTTTCCAACCCCAAACAAACCCAAAACGGAGGGAAGAAGAGAAACAACACTATCCATAAGCAATACATTCGTGGAAATCCCCCTTATCATCAGATGAACTCCTAAACATGCTCATTCTAACCCCCAAATCAAAGATCTTCCACATGCATAAACGAGGAAAAACATGGTTTTAATCACGATGCTATGGGGAACGTCACCCTACCGGACACTCGAACGCCTCCGAGCTCCAAGCCGTCCGCCTGTCTCTCCCCACGCCGCCGCCGGTACCGCCGAGGTTGTCCTAGCCCCACCGTGACGTCGGCCGCCGTCCGGAGACCAGAACGCCGCAGTGGAAGTGGGGGTGGTAGGGTTAGGAGCCAGGTAGAGGATGGAGTGGAGGGAGAGGCGAAATGGTGTGAGGAAAAGAGGGAGGAGGAGGGGGTCGCCGCCGGTCGCCGGAGGAGAAGGAGAGAAGGAGAGTAGGAGAAAATGAGGGAAAGAAGGAGGGCTCGCGGGGTTAACCAGAAACTGGCTAAAACGCGTCGACATGCACGGACGCCTATCAGGTGACATGACGGCCGCTCTGACAAGAGTCTGAAACGCGTCGTCCTACACAGACGCCATTCAGACAACTTGTCAGGGCCGTATTCTGACACACCCAGAGTCGCAGTCTGAAAGGCGTCGACCCACACGGACGCTGTTCAGACGACCTGACAGGGCCGTACTCTCGCGGCCCAAAGTCAGTCCACGTGGCACCCACGTGGCAGAACCTGAAACGCGTCTACCACGGTGGACGCCGTTTAAAACGCGTCTCGGGGTCCTGACGCGATTCGACTTAGAACCCCCGCCCCTCACAAGGGCTAGAACTACAGGGTCCGACCCGAAAACCGGATCCGAAAGTCTCGATCCTTACATTCTCCCCCCCTTAAAAGAAATTTCGCCCTCGAAATTGATTGCTAGGAATATTAAGGTCACAACGGGGATACAAGTTCACGGGAATACTTACGAAAAGAGGTAAGGAAATTGCTCCCGCATCTCATCCTCTGGCTCTCAGGTTGCCTCACCTCCGGAGCGGTACTGCCAAATCACCTTGACCAACGGCACGACCTTGTTCCGCAAGACCTGATCTCTGCGATCCTCAATACGAACCGGATACTCTGGGAATGACAAATCCTCAGCGACCTCCAACTCTGAAAAATCCAACACATGGGATGGATCCTGAACATACTTCCTCACCAGGGACACATGGAACACATCGTGCACTCCTGCAAGACTGGGCGGCAAGGCCAGCTGATACGTGGTTTCCCCAATTCGAGCAAGAATGGGAAAAGGTCCAATATATCGCGGACTCAGCTTGCCTCGCTTCTCGAATCTCATCATACCCTTGGAGGGTGAGACTCGGAGAAACACGTGGTCCCCAACCTCAAATTCAAGTGGTCTCTGTCGGATGTCAGCATAACTCTTCTGTCTGTTCTGAGCTGCGGTCAACCTCTGCCGAACCGTCCTGGCAATCTCAGCACACCGCTGCACTAACTCAGGTCCTGCTATCTGCCTCTCGCCGATCTCGGACCAACACACCGGAGATCGACACGGCCGCCCATACAAAGCCTCATAAGGCGCCATGCCGATGCTAGAATGATAGCTGTTGTTGTAGGCAAACTCCACGGTGGACAAGTGTTGTTCCCACGAACCTCCCCAGTCTAGGCAACACGCCCTGAGCATATCCTCCAAGGTCTGAATAGTCCTCTCCGACTGCCCGTCAGTCTCTGGATGGTAGGCCGAGCTGAAAGCCAACTGAGTGCCCAGCGCCTGCTGAAAGCTCTTCCAGAATCTGGAAGTAAACCTCGGATCTCGATCCGATACAATGGACAAGGGTACCCCGTGCAGAGAGATAATCCGGTCCACAAACAACTTAGCCAGCTTGCCGACCGACCAGTCCTTCCTAATGGCTAGGAAGTGTGCCGACTTGGTCAGCCGATCAACGATAACCCAGATAGCGTCTCTCCTGCTAGGGGATGCAGGCAATCCCATCACAAAGTCCATCGTCACATGCTCCCATTTCCACTCAGGAATCGGCAAGGGTTGCAGCAACCCTCCTGGTCTCTGATGCTCGGCTTTAACCTGTTGGCATGTCATACATCTAGCCACATACTCAGCCACATCTCTTTTCATACCGGGCCACCAGAAGTGCCTCCTCAAACAGTGATACATCTTTGTTGTCCCGGGATGCACTGCATACCTCGAACGGTGCGCCTCATCAAGAACACATCTGCGCACGTCTTCCTCAGTCGAGACATAGAGTCTGCCTCTGAATCTGACGGTACCATCATCCCACAACTCAACCTCAGACCTCTGGAGAATCTGCGGTAACTCAGCATCTGCCCTCTGAGCCTCAATCACAGCATGGTACACAGCCGGTCTCACAGTCAAGCTGACAAGTACTGCTCTATCCTCTTCACGTGGAACCCTAAAGGAGGATTCCACCACCTGCTCAAATAATTTCCACTCCCGAATCATGAGGTATGACATGACCGTCTTCCGACTCAAAGCGTCTGCCACCACATTCGCCTTGCCCGGATGATAAGAAAGGTCGAAGTCATAATCCTTAATAAACTCCATCCACCTCCGCTGCCTCAGATTCAGGTCTCTCTGAGTGAACACATATTTCAAGCTCTTGTGATCTATAAAAACTTGGAATTTTTCTCCGTATAAATAATGCCTCCAGATCTTCAGTGCAAACACCACAGCTGCAAGCTCCAAATCATGAGTAGGATAGTTCTCTTCATGCCTCTTCAGCTGCCGAGAAGCATAAGCCACTACCCTGCCATGCTGCATAAGGACTGCTCCCAAACCTCGACGGGACGCATCTGAGTAAACCACAAATCCACCTGACCCAGATGGAAGCACCAGTACTGGGGCTGACGTGAGACGAGTTTTTAGCTCAATAAAACTCTGCTCACAATCCTCAATCCACACAAAACGAACTCCCTTTCGAGTCAACCTCGACAAGGGGGCCGCTATCGAAGAAAATCCCTGAACAAACCGCCTGTAATATCCGGCAAGCCCCAGAAAGCTCATGATCTCAGCCACTGAAGTCGGCCTGCTCCAGTCTATCACTGCCTCTATCTTAGCTGGATCCACTGCGATGCCTTTACCAGAAATAACATGCCCAAGGAAGTGCACCTCGTTCAGCCAAAATTCACATTTGCTGAACTTGGCATAAAGTTGGTGCTCTCTCAGGACCTGCAACACTGCCCGAAGATGAGCAGCGTGCTCTTCCTCAGAAGAAGAATAGATCAGAATATCATCAACAAACACAACCACAAACTGGTCCAGGTAGGTCCTGAAGACTCGGTTCATCAGATCCATAAAGGCCGCCGGAGCATTGGTTAAGCCGAAGGGCATAACCAAAAACTCGTAATGCCCATACCGAGTTCTGAAGGCCGTCTTACTAACATCCACATCCCTGATTCTCATCTGATAATACCCAGATCTCAGATCGATCTTGGAGAACACCCTCGCGGTCTGCAGCTGATCCATCAAGTCATCGATCCTAGGAAGCGGGTACTTATTCTTTATTGTCACTTGGTTCAGCTGCCTATAATCGATGCACAATCTCAAAGAACCATCCTTCTTCCTGACAAACAGAACTGGAGCACCCCACGGAGATGTACTGGGACGAATGAAACCCTTATCCAGCAACTCCTGCAACTGCGCCTTCAACTCAGCGAGTTCGGCTGGCGCCATCCGATACGGGGCCTTAGACAAGGGCGCCGTACCTGGTGCAAGCTCGATGGTAAACTCTACCTCTAGCTGAGGAGGAAGGCCAGGCAGCTCCTCAGGAAAAACATCTACGAACTCATAAACAACCGTCACCTCCCAAGGACTATACTAGCACAAACATCAGAAACAACAACAGAGGCTAAGAAAGCCTCGCAGCCACCAGCAAGCAACCTCCGTGCCTTAAAGGCAGAAATGAGAATACCTCGAGAAGAAAGCCTAATACCTTGGAAGAAGAAGGTCGGGATGTCCGGAATAGAGAAGCGCACCCTCTTCCTGTGGCAGTCCACCTCCGCATAAAAGGCTTCCAACCAATCCATACCCAGGATGATATCGAAATCACGAATAGCAAGTACGACCAACTGGGTAGGTAGCACATGACCCTCAATGGTCAAGGGAACATCCCTCAAACAATTATAAGATATCATGAAGTCTCCAGAAGGAACCTCAACCATCAGACCATCAGACAACTCAACAACGGGTGCAGAAAGAATGTCTAGGAACTGCTCGGAAATAAAAGAATGCGAAGCACCTGAATCGATTAACACATGCGCAGAGTTCCCAAGGACAGAGAGTGTACCTTCCACCAAGTTGGACGCGCGAGCCTCCCTCCTGGTGATAGCCAGCACTCTCCCCTGAGTCCTCGGCTTCTTCTGATCGCCATGACCCTGCCCCTGACTATGCCCCTGCGGGCACTGCCTCGCCAAATGGCCCTGTTGGCCGCAAGTAAAACATCTCCTGGGAAGAGTGGGACACTGAGTCCCGCCATGGGCACCACCACACTGCTGACAAACTGCCGGAAGCCTCTGAGCTGGCTCCTGCTGTGCACTGGACACTGTCTGACTTTGCTGACCCTGCCTGGGCCTGCTGCTGCCGCTGCTGCCACTAGTGCTGCCACCACCCCTGAAGAATCTCCTGAATCGGGAGCCGAGAGAAGACGATCCCGATCCGACAGAAGGAGCCGGTGCCGCTGCCTTACTCCTGCCTCGCGCTGGCCCCTGAACAGTCTGCCCTCTCTCTCGGGCCGACTGGATCTGTTGAGCCTCCACAGCTGCTGCACGCCTAACAGCTGACGCCAAGTCTGTACAACAATGGGACGCCACGAAGTTCCTCAAACTGAGCCTAAGCCCATCCACAAACCTCTCCGTGCGACGCACCTCGTCCCCAGATATGAAAGGCACGAACCGTCCCAGCGAAACAAACTTCGCCTCGTACTCAAGTACCGTCATACTCTCCTGCGTCAGATCCATAAACTCCCTCTCCTTGGCTCGCTGGACATGTCTAGGGAAATATTGTGCATTGAATTCCTTGACAAAGGTTTCCCAAGAAATTTCCCTAAGACTCCTGTCCCCATAAGACAAACTCTTCAGTGTGGTCCACCAGTCATAGGCGCTATCCTTCAGCATGAAGGTAGCCAATGGGGTCCTCTCTACTGCTACACAGTCCATAGTATCAAAAGTCTTCTCAATCTCTCTAAGCCAATGAATGGCCTCGTCAGGGTCGGGACGACCGGTGAAGTGAGGTGGCCTCAGCTTCAAGAACCTCTCAAGTGTAGCTGTGGTCCCTCCCCGAGTACTAGAACCCTCGCTAGGATCTCGAGTCTGATATCGAGCCATAGTATCCATCATGGCCTCCATAAACTGCTCAACACTCGGCCTCCCTGCCTCAGACCCACTAGGGGCATCTCCCCGCTCTCGAATAACTGGCATCCTCTTCCTGGGAGCCATCTACTCGCCTACAATTACAAAATCAAAAGTTCTAATTAGAGTCCTAAAACCTATGCTATCGCCGTGCCTGTACGGGATAATGTATTTATTTGCCGAATTACAACATTTAACCTAGTTATTTATTTATTTGCCAGACCGTATGCTCTGATACCAACTGTGACGACCCGCCACCCTATAATCGGGGATCCGATTACTAAATGGGTACCGAATCATTAATTTGGGACCAAACCAGGATCTAGTAAGTCTGGGAAATAAATAATAAACTAAGCTAAACATTCACATCGCATTGACTTGAAATAAAAGTGCAGGAATCAAAATTATTACAATGCGACTCGATACAGCAAATAATTACATTCTCCAACATAAGGAAATAATTAAACATACAGGCCAAAGATAAATAACAACTACATCGGGGCATACCCCGGAACAACCGCTGAAGGCTCACCACACCGGCCGCACACGCCGCTCTAAGTCTGCTGCGAGTCCTCACCTGAAAACCGCAGGGGTGAGTCTCAGGACAAGACTCAGTAGGGATCCTTCGATCCCCACTGCCCACGCACACACCCACAAGTGTAAAGTACAGCTAACAGTAGAGTAACAAGTGTAGTGGCAGGTATGATATCTAATTCTCTACGTGAGAACACATGCAGTCGAAATATAATAATCATGCACATTCTAAATCAACCGTTAGAAAACCCACAACTGCCGTCTCGATAGAACTCACCGACCGTACAAACAACGGTGGGAAAAACCTCGACCCGCTGAGACCAAGGAGTAGCCCCTCGGATAGCACGCTCGCTACTCCGGCCCAACCGGCTCAGGTGACTACCCCTTCCCTCAGCATGAGTGACTCTCCGAATGTACCACTCCGACACCGGTACTAGCTGACCCCGGGGTTCACCAGGTGACCCTCTCTCACTAGGCGTCACCCCGCCCACGCCCCCACCGGCGCTGTGCTCACGCCCCCACCAGCACAGGGTGATAAAGTGCTACAATGTCACTCCAGGTCCACAGTAACTGAAAACCCAACACAGTGCGATCCGGTCACGTGAAAAGCCCGCGATCGCATAACACACATAGAACCATCCGATCATGAGGAATCCATCTCTATCGGGTGCATTAAAACATGTGCTAACCAACTATCTAGCAGTATGAACACGTTTTACTGGCATGAATTAGTGGAATTCTGTCTTGAATCGCGTCGACCGAGGTCGACGCCATTCAAGCTCCATGTATAGGTTCATATAAATCAGTCTTCAGAATCTGGCCTTAAAAGGCGTCGACACCAGAGGACGCCGTTCAAAAGGCGTCGACATCCCCAGATGCCATTCAACACGGAAATCCGAAAATTCCAAGACCTTTACTCAGGGGATTTTCTGCCTTAAAAGGCGTCGTGGGTGCCTGACGCCATTCAAAAATGCGTCGTTCACCCATGACGTCTTTTAAGCTCTGAATTCCCGACCTGGCAGACTGCCTGTCAGGCGATTCCTGTCTAAAAGGCGTCGTGATGGCCCGACGCCCTTCAAAAAGGCGTCGTCCATGCACGACGTCTTTCAAGCCCAGGAACCAGGATCGCCCTAAACCCGAGGGCTCCCTTTCCAACCCCAAACAAACCCAAAACGGAGGGAAGAAGAGAAACAACACTATCCATAAGCAATACATTCGTGGAAATCCCCCTTATCATCAGATGAACTCCTAAACATGCTCATTCTAACCCCCAAATCAAAGATCTTCCACATGCATAAACGAGGAAAAACATGGTTTTAATCACGATGCTATGGGGAACGTCACCCTACCGGACACTCGAACGCCTCCGAGCTCCAAGCCGTCCGCCTGTCTCTCCCCACGCCGCCGCCGGTACCGCCGAGGTCGTCCTAGCCCCACCGTGACGTCGGCCGCCGTCCGGAGAGCAGAACGCCGCAGTGGAAGTGGGGGTGGTAGGGTTAGGAGCCAGGTAGAGGATGGAGTGGAGGGAGAGGCGAAATGGTGTGAGGAAAAGAGGGAGGAGGAGGGGGTCGCCGCCGGTCGCCGGAGGAGAAGGAGAGAAGGAGAGTAGGAGAAAACGAGGGAAAGAAGGAGGGCTCGCGGGGTTAACCAGAAACTGGCTAAAACGCGTCGACATGCACGGACGCCTATCAGGTGACATGACGGCCGCTCTGACAAGAGTCTGAAACGCGTCGTCCTACACAGACGCCATTCAGACAACTTGTCAGGGCCGTATTCTGACACACCCAGAGTCGCAGTCTGAAAGGCGTCGACCCACACGGACGCTGTTCAGACGACCTGACAGGGCCGTACTCTCGCGGCCCAAAGTCAGTCCACGTGGCACCCACGTGGCAGAACCTGAAACGCGTCTACCACGGTGGACGCCGTTTAAAACGCGTCTCGGGGTCCTGACGCGATTCGACTTAGAACCCCCGCCCCTCACAAGGGCTAGAACTACAGGGTCCGACCCGAAAACCGGATCCGAAAGTCTCGATCCTTACAGGTCCGATCCTTTCTTCAACCCCCAGCCCGAGCCCCATCTGTAGCAGGAACCCTAGGCGCAGGCAGCGGGGTTGCTGGAGTGAGGTTGCCGACGGCCGTCCCGACGTCGCTCGGCCCCGCCGGCGACGTCCCCGGCGCCGGCGAGGGCCCTCGCAAGGGCTGTGAAAGTCCCTAAAACACTCCCTAAAAATCTGATTTTCAGGTTTCTTTAATCCCATGGGATAAAGAAGAAGGGCTCCCCTCTGGCCATCTCCAGCAGTCTATCTGGTGCCGTGAGCAGCCCCTTGATGCCCGGTGACAATCCCCAGATCATACGGGGTCCCGGTCTACCATCCCAACATTTGGGAGGCCCGAACAAAACCGCAACGGCCGCCGTTCTTCGTCCCACGAAGAACACGAAAACCACAAAAAAAAAATTCAAAAAATTACAGAATAATAATAATCTTATTATATTATATTCATCACATGAATGTTGATCCAGCAATTAATCGAACCAGTGCATGGAATAAATCATGAAAATATTAATTTGGAGATTGAAACGGGACGAGAAACAGTGGAACCTGGCTCTGATACCACTGTTGGGTTCTCGGGTTTCTCCGGATCTCCCGCGTAGCGGAAATAAAAAATAAAATGGCAGATCCGATCTCATTTCGAAAAACTCAAAACTACGATTATCGGATAATCGATTCTCACCGTGTGCGGATTTGAATCCGCAACCGTTCAGTTTCGTCGGTGTGACACCGCAAGCCGCGCAAGTGCCCGGCCTCTAGCGAAGTCCACGCGATCCTCCTCGTGACGGATATCCTCACGTTCTTCGTTCTTTGCAGCCCACGAAACCTCTGCCGGTCGCCGCAATGATCGCCGCAACACGCGGACGATTTCCCGTCGAGCGGGATTCGGAGAAGTGGCGGAGCAGATCTAGATCTGTCTGGACGCCAGAGAGAGAGAGAAACAGAGGAGGGGCGGCTAGGGTTAGCAGCAGCTTGGCCTTCTCAGCCCGTTCGCTATGTTTTATACTAACCACGCGACTTTTCATAAAAACCCACGGTTTGTATAAAATCCACTTATTTATCCATCCCCTTGAGAATCATTTGCGTGTGACCCTCTAGGCCTAATTACCAGTCCAGTTAATGGCCCAACAAGCCCAGTGACACCTCATTGGCTTTATTAATCAATTAATAACCCTTTATTAATTAATTAATCAATCGAATTGATGTCGCACATCGAATTAGACCGGGCCTTCAATCATGTTGGGTGCCAAGCAACACCGCGTGAACCCGAAAGGTATCGGAGTTAAGTAACCCACTCTTGGAACCTTTCCGCTGACAGTTACCGCGTGGATATAATCCTTCATTCGTACAATGCTCTCGAGTCAACTCAGGGTATGGCGTGCTGTCAAACCCTGACCGGTCGACTCACTTAGATTGGATGTCGCTGATAAATATCGGAAAACTCCTTTCCTGATATTATCGTCCGCCCTGGCTAGGAACTTCCGCACTTCCTTCCTAGAACAATCTCTCTCTAAGTACCGAGAGCGAATGATTCCTTATTGACACACAATTCCCTTCGACGGTATTCCGCTGTACCCAATCATTGGCGTTTTAGAATTCTGTGGCTAGATATTCGTAAACCAAGGTCAAAGCACAAAAGTCCACCGACAAGGTGTCCTTGGTGTCTCAGGTCCGAAGACCATCCACGCAACTACGGCAATAGAATCAAGTTGGTTGACAATGAGGTACAATACCATCCAGCGATTCAGTCGGATTAGTTCAGTAAACTCATTCTCCAATGAGCACCTACAGATTCGCCTTAGTGTCTCCACACAAGTGACGTATGAGATCAGTCACCCTTATCATATGAGCAGGAGTAATCTGTACTAGTCTAACCGGATATCCGATGTCCTTCTTGGATATCCTCAGACTAGGAACGATTAAGAATATGTGTGTTTAAGTGATCAGTCTCATTAGTATGATCTCATCATAATCTGATCACTATAGCACATATTCACGGACTTCATTATGAAACGATAATTAATGCGATTTACACATAATGAATATTATGCCATTATATTAAGAAATGAACGATATTTATATAGTCAGATTGGCTTGTAGGCCACCTAAAACTAACAAAATCCTCGGTATAATCGGCCTTTTCCCATTCTTGCACGAATTGGGGAAACGGCGTATCAGCTATGTAGGTGTTCAAATTGTGTGTGTTATCATCATAATATCATGGGTTGTAAAATTAATAAATCTAATCTAAATTGTGATCGCCAGAAACCAATGGTTTCAAAAAAAATAAGTTGATCACTTTACTAACCTTGTAAAAACTAGGAGAGTGAGTTCTTTGTTCCTCTCTTTCGGCCGGCTGAAAAAGAAGAGCCACTTCCTTAGCTTTACTCTTGTTTATTTGTATTTTTCTTGTGGTTCCTTTTCTTCAAAGCCTTTCTTCTTCTTCAAACCTTGGAAAAGAATCAAACAAAGAAAAGAAAGAAAGTAGATTAGAGCTATGAAAGTGTAATAACTATTCTATTTAGTGGTCTAAACATGCAACTAAACAAGAATAACTCACTTTTTGTTTCTTTTCTTTAAACTCCTAACTCATGTAGGCATGGAAATATAATGTGGGTGTGTGTATTGATAAAGTGTTAAATTGATCATTTAAAGGCAATCAAACGCATCATACTCATGTTTTTATCTGTAAAATAGCATGAAATGATAGATAATTGTGTACCAAGTCCAACGGTACCAATTTCGTCAAATTCTGACTTAAAAACATCGTCATTTCATGTGATTAAAGGAGTATAGCGCATTTGCGGTTTTTCGACAAAATCGAGACGAAATAAATAAATATGATGATATTTTTATGATAATGTGCTAATTTATATTTATTTTATGTGAACAGGATATGCCGATGATGCAGTGCAGCTGATGGAGTTTCTGGAAATTTGGGGGAGGTTTAGTGTTCGGATTTCAACTAAAGCAGGGGTAAAAATGCAATTTCCTAATACTGCTCTGATTCCTTCTTTCTTTGGAGTTTCCCAAAACCCACTATTTCCATCCTTCTCTTCAATTTCCCAACCACATCCCTTCCTTTCTTTATTTTTAAAAAAACCTCTCTCTCCAATTCTGAATCCTCTTCCTTCTCTAGTTTCCTCTTCCTCTCCTTTAATCCCTCTCTTTCTCCAACTCCCTCCGGAGCCTCTCTTCTCTTTCTCCCACGGATTCTCCTCTCTTATATAATCTCTTCTCTCCCACAGCCGACTCCTCCTCTCGCTACTATTCTTTCTCCAGATCTCCTCTCTCTCGTTTAATTTCACAGCAGCTCTCCATCCCGGTTCTCTTCTCTCTCGGTTTCTCTCTTTCTCTCCCTCTGTTCTCTCTCTCTGGTTCTCCTCCTCCTGCAGCTTACCAGCCCCGCAAAACAGCCTCTTATTCTTCCTCACCATAGCCTCTCTTATCTTCCTCCCTTCACAGCTCCGTTTCCTTTCGGTTTCCCTTCTCTCAGCGGCGCATACAGCACCTGCACGAGTCAGCCGGCTCCTCCTCTCTTCCCAGCACTCTCTCCTTCTCTCCTCCTCCGGCTCTCTCTACCCCTTCTTTCTCTCGCCAGCTCCTTGCATCACACCAGCCCCACACGCACGCCGGCGGCCTCTCCACCAAACCTGCGTTCACAGCGTGCCTCCCCGAGCTCCTCCTTTTCCAACCCTGCAGCAAGCATCCACGCGCATGCCCGGCTTCACTGCACGCACCAGCCTGGCGTTCACAGCGCTCCAGCACCCGCTCCACGTGCATGCAAATCGGTCTGAAGCGCCTCGTCCCAGCAGCTCCAGCAAGCCACCGACGACCTCCACATCTCAGCGGCACCCACACCACGCAGCAGTCAGCAGCCCCTGCGAACCGGCCAGCCTCCCTCTAGGCAGCACCCACCAAGCGGCAAGCAACCGGCTAGCCTCCCTCCATGCAAGCCATCAAAGCTCCACCAGCATGCATGCTCGGTGAATTCTGCAAATCCACGCGCCAGCAACAGCATTTACCAGCAGCTTTGGTGAAGCACCACCTGCTCAAGCATCCGCTGGACCACTGCGCCACCCTCCTTTCCTTGTGGTCCAATGCACCAGCCGGCAGCACCCACAGATTACTATTGTTTTGTTCTTTCTTTCCCCCTTTAGCATAGTGTTAGTTTAATTGTTTAGGATTAGTTATTTGGTATTTGATGTTTAGTTATTTAGTTTAAGATTATTAAATCATTAAATTTTGTAATTTGTTTCGTAATTTTTAGATAATTAATAAGTTACACATAGTTAAATTTCAATGTCTTTGTTATAATTTTTTTGTTGTGCTTATTTTTTTATATATGTGTTTATGTTTAATTTCTGGAAAAGAAAAGAATAGAAAAAGATTTGTTTAATTTAAGTAATTATATTTTTAGGTAACATTAGTTAATTTAATTCTAGTTTAAATAAGTAATTAGTTTACTTAAAGTCTCACTTATTTTTAGATTAACTAAATTCCAAAGTTTTCAAAATTAAAATTCTATCTCCCTGTGGATCGACTCGGACTCACCACTATTAATTTTCAAAATTTGATTTGAGTAAGTCGGATAAATTTAGATTGAACGTTTTCATGAGTGTTTAACGACGCACAATTTGGAACGATCAATTTTTGGCGTCGTTGCCGGAGAATTAGATTTTTAATTTTGATTATCTTAGATTTAGTGTAATTATTCTTTAGCTAACCTTATTTTTCTTATTTTTGCAGGTATATTGAAAAAAAAAAAAAAAAAAAAGGAAAGCGAAATCATGGTCAGTGTGTTCCAAATTTCTATGTTTCAATTTCCTTACTTTAGTTAGTTTCCAATTTTTGTAGTTTCTAGTTTAGATAGGTTTCCATTAACTAAAAAAAAAAGAAACACAAAGAAGAACATCCAAATTTAAAAACCTTCATTTCCAAGATTAGAAACCTTCTATACTAGGCATTCATCATTCTAGAAAAGCATGAGTTAGTTTCCTTTCTCAGTTATTTCCATAAATTGTTGAAGATTGCGGGGGAAAGGTACGTGTTTCAATTTTAGCAAGTCATTCATGATTGCATCAACACACCTTGCATTGATTTGTTGCCTTGTATTGCATTAAAAAAGACTCTAAGGGCAGCAACTTTAACCACATAAGGTAGGGATTTGATCACCCTTCCTTAGCCCACAAATCACCTTCCTTGCATTGGCATTTCCTAATCCAATTAAAAGCAAGTCGAAAGAGAATCTAGGGTTTACACCGTGAGTGGTTTAAATTTCGGGTTGCCTCCATTTTTGGCAACGGTGTCTAGGTTAGAGGTTAAAAAGGCAAACGTCTAAGCGGGAAAGTGGTTCTCTAATTAGGTCCCTACGAAAGTAGAGGGAGCCTCCCACTACCCCACCTCTTACTTGGCCGTTGACTGATTGTGGTTGTGACTTGAAGTGGACTCCATTCACCTTGTAAGAAAATTCACATAGAGAGTCTACGTTAACATTAGATCATTAGGATAATTTGTTTGCAAAAATTGTTTGCATTTAAAAAAAAGAAAAAAAAGAAATAGAAAACAAAATTCAAATCCATCCTCTCTCTATCAATTCTAGTGCATGCAAGGTAGGAGATCTCAAAATCCTAACCTTCTAGGACCACTTGCTGAAATAGAAAGAATCCTACATCAAGGAAATCCACCACAAGATCCAATGGCTAATAATCAGGACCCACCAAAGCAAATGAAGGACTATTTCATTCCAAATCGATATCAACCTTCATCCTGTATTCATTTTCCTCAGAATCCAGCCAATCAATATGAAATTAAATCTAGCACCATTCATATGCTCCCATCCTTCTATGGGAACACTAATGAAGATCCTTATAAGTATCTGGATGAATTTCTAGAAATATGTTCCACGGTGAAGATCCAGAATTTCACCGATGATGGCCTTAAATTGACTTTATTTTCCTTTTCATTAAAGGACAAGGCTAAATATTGGTTGGGAACTATAGGAAGGCCCATTAGGACATGGGAAGAGATGCAGAAAGAATTTCTCAAGAAGTTCTATCTCATCGGGTGGACCAATACCATGAGAAGGGCCATCACAAGTTTTACTCAAACTCCCAGGGAATTGATCTATGAATCTTGGGAAAGACTGAAAGAATTGTTTAGAAAATGCCCTCATCATGGGCTTTCAAAATGGCAAATTGTCCAAGCATTCTATGATGGATTGTCTGAACAGTTCAGACAGATGGTGGATGCCTCATGTGGAGGGGCATTTATGATGAAAAATGAAGATGAGGCCTATGATCTATTTGAGATGTTAAGTGAAAATTCCATCAATCATGCCTCATTATCATCTTATGAAAGGTCTGTTGGGCCATCTAAATGGACTTGAATGTATGAACTTAAGGCCCGCAGAAATTGGATAAGGTAGACATCTTGGCCCAGAAACTAGACCAACTCTTGGCCTTAAACAAGCAAGAGCCTACTTACCCAATACAATCTAGTCCATATGAAGGCCCATCCTCTGCTAATCATGACATTTGTGCCTTATGCGCAAGTTCAACCCATCAAGTGAATGAATGCCCAACTGCGGCCCAACTTCCACCATTCATTCAAGAATAAGTTCAGGCTGCCCAGGGATTCTCCAGGCCCAATAATGATCCATTCTCAAATACTTACAATCCTGTCTGGAGAAACCACCCTAATTTCTTTTGGAAGAATCAGCAGGCCCTATTACCAATGTCCAATCTTCCTATGCATCAAGCCCAAAAGCTACAGAATTCATTTCAACAGCAATCTAATTTCTATGGAAATGTTCAGGCTAGGGGATTTCAAGCCCAATTTTCTCAACCGGCCCAGTATCAATCAGGTCAACCGGCCCAGTATCATTCATTCCAATCTGGACAGCCAACCTAATACCATCCTCCACCCACTTATCAACAACCTCCTCAGCTCAACTTTGATGACAAATTCACTCAACTCCAACAACTGATTTTGACCCAGCAACAATCTATTGCTAAGTTGGAAAGTCAAATGGGCCAACTAGCTGAGGCTACAATGAGAAGAGAAGTGGGTCAACTTCCTAGTCAACCCATTGCCAATCCAAGGAATCAACCTCCGGGTTTTCCACAGCAATCGGGCCTTTTACCTCAACCTGGCCCATTACCACAACCTAAAGGGCCACAATTGGAGAATGCTAAAGCCATTTCAGCCCTTAGGAGTGGGAGAAGTTTAGAAAAACCACATGCAGATGGAGAATTAGCCAAAGGTTCCACTGATGGGTCTCAGGAAATTGAAAGTGAGAGTGAAGATGAACCCAACATGAAAAAGGTGGAGGAGGACCCGAAAGGAAAAGGGAAGATAGATGAAGGTTCAAGTTCTTATCAACCTAGGGTGCCATTTCCTAATGCCTTGTTAGCTAAGCCCAATGTCAGGAAGAAACCGGCCCAGAACGAGGAATTGTTGGATTTGTTCAAACAAGTCCAAATGAATATTCCACTCCTCGATGCCATCAAGCATGTGCCAGCTTATGCTAAGTTTCTCAAGGAATTATGTACTCCACGAAGAGAATCTAGAATGGCACCCGAAAAGGTTCGGCTTTCAGAAGATGTTAGTGCAATTGTGATGAATCATTTACCCAAGAAGTTAAAGGATCCTGGCGCACCTCTAATTTCATGTGACTTAGCTGGGGTTACATTTGATAGAGCTTTATTGGACTTAGGTGCTAGTGTGAACCTCTTGCCAACAGCCATTTATGAGAAATTTGATATTGGAGAATTAAAGCCCACACCCATCATCTTGCAGTTGGCTGATAGGTCTGTGAAAACTCCACGGGGATTAATCGAGGATGTTATTGTGAAGGTTCATGATTGTTATTTTTCCGTAGATTTTCTGATTCTGGATATGGCATTACCTGAGGAACTCATTCACACTCCGATCATCCTAGGTCGTCCATTCTTAGGCACTGCCAAAGCCAATATAAATTGTGAAACTGGCATAATGGACATTTCATTTGGAGGTCAAAAGGTCAAGATTAATGTCTTCAAAGCATCTCAATACCCAGATCATGAAGAAGAATGCCATACCATTGATATCTTGGATAATCTGGTTGAAGAAAATGAGATGTCCACATATGACCTTTTGGAGGAAGCCAAGATTTTAAAGGATTCGCCCGGCCCATTAACATCTTGGCCCAAGGTTGAACCTTTACCAGCCTTACAATCTGAGCCCGCTTTGCCATCCTTAGAGGACCCTCCTGAGCTTGAACTCAAACCATTACCTGAGTCTCTCAAGTATATCTTTTTGGGCCCGGACCAAACTCTCCCGGTCATCATTGCAGTAAATCTCACATCGCCGCAGGAGGCCCAATTAACCGAGGTCCTCAAAGACCACAAGGGTACCATTGGATGGTCGGTGGCAGATTTAAAGGGAATTAGCCCGTCCATTTGCATGCATCACATTTATATGGAAGAGAATTCTAAGCTCAGTCGGGAGATGCAAAGGCGGCTTAATCCCAATATGAAAGAAGTGGTGAAGAAGGAAGTTGTGAAATGGCTGGATGCGGGTATCATTTACCCCATATTAGACAGTAAATGGGTCAGCCCAACTCAAGTGGTACCCAAGAAATCTGGATTAACAGTTATCAAGAATGATCATGGAGAAGAGGTACCCACTAGGCTCACCATGGGATGGAGAGTGTGCATTGATTACCGAAAGCTGAATCTAATGACTAAGAAGGATCACTTTCCACTCCCATTCATGGATCAGATTGTAGAAAAGTTATCGGGCCATAAGTACTTTTGCTTCTTAGATGGGTACTCCGAATACAATCAAGTGGCTATTTACCCAGAAGATCAAGAAAAGACCACCTTTACGTGCCCTTATGGCACGTTTGCTTTTAGGAGGATGCCATTTGGATTATGCAACGCACTAGCCACATTTCAACGGTGCATGATGGCTATCTTCTCCGATATGGTGGGAGAATTCCTCGAAGTTTTCATGGATGATTTTTCAATCTTCGGGGACTCTTTTGAAAATTGCCTGGAAAATCTTAAACAGGTGCTAGCACGATGCATAGACACCAATCTGATACTTAGCTGGAAAAAGAGCCATTTTATGGTTCGAGAGGGCATTGTTCTAGGCCACATTGTGTTTGAAAGGGGGATAGAGGTAGATAAAGCTAAGATCGACCTCATATCCAATCTTCCTCCGCCCACCTCGGTCAGAAAGATCCGTTCATTCCTTGTCCATGCCGGTTTCTATCGCCGGTTTATCCACAATTTCTCTCAAATTGCCCGGCCTCTAACTCTTCTCCTAGCTAAGGATGTCCCTTTCCAAATGGATGAATCTTGCATCAAGGCATTTAATTCTTTGAAGGAATCTTTGACCAAAGTCCCGATTCTTCAATCTCCATATTGGTCTTTACCCTTCGAAATCATGTGCGATGCCTCTGATTATGCGATCGGTGCGGTTTTGGGACAAAGAATCAACAAGTGTCCCGTGGTGATATATTATGCAAGTCGCACCCTTGCCGATGCTCAAATGAATTATACCACCACAGAAAAGGAATTATTAGCTGTGGTTTTTGCCCTAGAAAAATTCAGATCTTATCTTTTAGGGGCAAAAGTCATAATCTATTCTGATCACTCAGCTCTGAAATACCTGTTGACCAAGAAAGATGCAAAGCCTAGGCTTATTAGATGGATCTTACTCATTCAGGAATTTGATTTAGAAATTCGGGATAAGAAGGGTTCTGAGAATGTGGTAGCTGACCACCTATCCCGAATTTCGATCTCTGAAAGTACACCAATCACTGATTCCTTTCCTGATGAGTATCTACTGACCATTTCTCACACTGTTGCACCTTGGTATGCTCATATTGTCAATTACAAGGTGACTAATCAGCTTCCGGGAAGATGGACTAAAAGTGAAAAGGACAAATTCTTTTCTCAGGAAAAATATTATTTCTGGGAAGATCCTGAATTATTCAAATTATGTCGTAATCAAATCATTAGGCGATGTGTTCCTGAAAAAGAACAACAGAGTGTTCTCAACTTCTGCCATAATCTAACTTGTGGGGGCCATTTCTGAAGAAAGAAAACTGCAGCCAAAGTCCTACAAAGTGGTTTTTACTGGCCCACACTTTTCAAAGATGCCCATGAATTTAGCAAAACTTGCCTCCAATGTCAGGCCGTAGGAAATATGGCGAAAAGGGATATGATGCCACTCAACCCAATCTTGGTGGTTGAAGTCTTTGATGTTTGGGGAATTGACTTTATGGGACCTTTTCCACCCTCTTTTGGACATACTTATATTCTGGTAGTGGTGGATTATGTCTCAAAATAGATTGAAGCAGTAGCCACCCGAACCAATGATCATAAAGTGGTCATTAAATTCGTTCAGAAGAATATCTTTTCTCGGTTCGGATGGCCTAAAGCTATCATAAGTGATGGGGGAACGCACTTCATGAATTACCAGTTTCGGGCTTTGCTTAAGAAATATGGGATTAATCACAAAGTAGCTACCCCTTATCATCCCCAAACCAGTGGCCAAGTGGAAGTTTCCAATAGAGAGATTAAGAATATTCTGTAAAAGTCCGTTAGGCCCGATAGAAAAGATTGGACTGAAAGATTGGATGATGCTTTATGGGCCTATCGGACCGCTTACAAAACTCCTATCGGCATGTCTCCTTATCGCCTGATTTTTGGAAAAGTGTGCCACCTTCCGGTGGAATTGGAACATAGGGTTTATTGGGCCATCAAACAAGTCAATCTGGACCTAGCCCAAGCTGGTTCCCACCGAACCTTACAACTGAGTGAGCTAGAAGAGTTGCGCAACGAGGCCTATGAAAATTCAAAGATTTATAAAGCCAAAACTAAAGCTTTTTATGATAAACATATTGTGAGAAAATCTTTTCTTCCAAATCAGAAAGTTTGGCTATTTAATTCTAGGCTTCGCCTATTTCCTGGCAAACTGAAATCCATATGGGATGGACCATTCGTGGTCGTTAAAGCCTTCGATCATGGAGCCGTTAAAATTCTGAATCCCAAGAGTGGGAACACTTTTACTGTTAATGGTCAACGGTTGAAACCATTCATTGAAAATCTTCAAAATGAGCCACCTGAATCCATAGAACTGAGTGATCCACATTAACTGAACTTCCATCTGACTGAAGACGATAAACTTAGCGCTTGTTGGGAGGCAACCCAATATTTTACTTCAGTTTTTGTATTTTTTTTCCTTTTAGGTCCCTGAGTAGCAATCGCCGTGGGTATGTCGCATCCTCTTCATTACAGGTTGTTTCGCTCCTTCACAAATTCTCTTTTGGCTGCCATATTTTTCATATCTTTTATGCCATTGAGGACAATGTCAATCAAGTTGGGGGGTGGGACAATTAATTTGATATGGATTTATTGAATTTTTTTTGAAGAAAGTTGATATCTTTCACTGAAAAATGGTCAAATTTTTAAAAATTTCTTTCAAAAACTTCTTTTCACATCCTAGGAAAATTGCATGAAAATCATGTTTCATTAGGTAAATCTTAAACAAATCAGTTTTTTTTTGTTGTCACATTGGTTAAAGAACTAAAGGAAGGTAGGTGGCAAAAAGTACGCACCTCCCCTCAGGCAATTCAAAGAGAGTGGCAAAAAGTACGCACTCTCAAAAGAAAAAAGTACAATGAAATGAAAAAGCTACGCTAAAAAGTCCATCGTACCAAAAACATGACCAAGTCGTGAAAAGTGCTAAGTTGGGACGGGAACTGAAAAACGGTCCTCGCTGACTGATCGGGAAATATTTTATTCTCTTCTCCTCCCCGAGTAGTCTTATCTAAAGGGTAGTAAAGGCAAGAATATACCAGAAAGGTCGGAAACGAGTTCTTAGCGTGCCAATTTTCATGCACAAACACCTGTCGTGAATCAAAATGTTGTGGGATATGAAAACTTTTAGCTTAACCAATCGGCTACCACTTAAATTGATTGTGAAAGATACTACAAATGAAGCATGATAATTCATTGTTTGTCCTAACTTTTTCTTATTTGCATTGCTAAGGGACTAGCAATCAGTAAGTTGCGGGGTGTGATAAAGTGTTAAATTGATCATTTAAGGACAATCATATGCATCATACTCATGTTTTTATCTGCAAAATAGCATGAAATGATAGATAATTGTGTACCAAGTCCAACGGTACCAATTTCGTCAAATTCTGGCTTAAAAACATCGTCATTTCATATGATTGAAGGAGTATCGCGCATTTGCGATTTTTCGACAAAATCGAAACGAAATAAATAAATATGATGATATTTTTATGATAATGTGCTAATTTATATTTATTTTATGTGAACAGGACATGCCGATGATGAAGTGCAGTTGATGGAGTTTCTGGAAATTTGGGGGAGGTCTAGTGTTCGGATTTCAACTAAAGCAGGGGTAAAAATGCAATTTCCTAATACTACTCTGATTCCTTCTTTCTTTGGAGTTTCCCAAAACCCTCTATTTCCTTTCTTCTCTCCAATTTCCCAACCACATCCCTTCCTTTCTTTATTTTTAAAAAAACCTCTCTCTCTCTTTTTAGAAATTCTCTCTCCAATTCCGAATCCTCTTCCTTCTCCAGTTTCCTCTTCCTCTCCTTTAATCCCTCTCTTTCTCCAACTCCCTCCGGAGCCTCTCTTCTCTTTCTTCCACGGATTCTCCTCTCTTATATAATCTCTTCTCTCCCATAGCCGACTCCTCCTCTCGCTACTATTCTTTCTCCAGATCTCCTCTCTCGTTTAATTTCACAGCAGCTCTCCGTCCCGGTTCTCTTCTCTCTCGGTTTCTCTCTTTCTCTCCCTCTGTTCTCTCTCTCTGGTTCTCCTCCTCCTGCAGCTTACCAGCCCCGCAAAACAGCCTCTCTTATTCTTCCTCACCACAGCCTCTCTTCTCTTCCTCCCTTCACAGCTCCGTTTCCTTTCGGTTTCCCTTCTCTCAGCGGCGCATACAGCACCTGCACGAGTCAGCCGGCTCCTCCTCTCTTCTCAGCACTCTCTCCTTCTCTCCTCCTCCGGCTCTCTCTACCCCTTCTTTCTCTCGCCAGCTCCTTGCATCACACCAGCCCCACGCGCACGCCGGCGGCCTCTCCACCAAACCTGCGTTCACAGCGTGCCTCCCTGAGCTCCTCCTTTTCCAACCCTGCAGCAAGCATCCACGCGCATGCCCGGCTTCACTGCACGCACCAGCCCGGCGTTCACAGCGCTCCAGCACCCGCTCCACGTGCATGCAAGTCGGTCTGAAGCCCCTCGTCCCAGCAGCTCCAGCAAGCCACTGACGACCTCCACATCTCAGCGGCACCCACACCACGCAGCAGTCAGCAGCCCCTGTGAACCGGCTAGCCTCCCTCCACGCAGCACCCACCAAGCGGCAAGCAACCGGCCAGCCTCCCTCCACGCAAGCCATCAAAGCTCCTCCAGCATGCATGCTCGGTGAATTCTGCAAATCCACGCGCCAGCAACAGCATTTACCAGCAGCTTCGGTGAAGCACCACCTGCTCAAGCATCCGCTGGACCACTGCGCCACCCTCCTTTCCTTGCGGTCCAATGCACCAGCTGGCAGCACGCACAGATTACTATTGTTTTGTTCTTTCTTTCCCCCTTTAGCATAGTGTTAGTTTAATTGTTTAGGATTAGTTATTTGGTATTTGATGTTTAGTTATTTAGTTTAAGGTTATTAAATCATTAAATTTTGTAATTTGTTTCGTAATTTTTAGATAATTAATAAGTTACACATAGTTAAATTTCAATGTCTTTGTTATAATTTTTTTGTTGTGCTTATTTTTTTATATATGTGTTTGTGTTTAATTTCTGAAATAGAAAAGAAAAAAAAAGATTTGTTTAATTTAAGTAATTATATTTTTAGGTAACATTAGTTAATTTAATTCTAGTTTAAATAAGTAATTAGTTTACTAGTCTCACTTATTTTTAGATTAACTAAATTCCAAAGTTTTCAAAATTAAAATTCTATCTCCCTGTGGATCGACTCAGACTCACCACTATTAATTTTCAAAATCTGATTTGAGTGAGTCGGATAAATTTAGATTGAACGTTTTCATGAGTGTTTAACGACGCACAATTTGGAACGATCACTATAGGTGGTTCTGTCTCCTCCCAGCCACGAGTGACACTCCGAAGTGTACCAGTTCCATACCGGTACTAGCTATACCCCAGGGTACACCAGGTGACTTTGTTAATAAATAGAGGTCTGCGAACTTCTCTCTCTCATATTCCTTTGTATTTCTACCCCCCTCCTTAATGTAATCGCCATAAGGCTTCCTCTTTTAAATTATCATGTAATTATGAATTATGATGTAATTTGATCGAGGAAGCTGCGTACGGAGCGAGGATGATCCACAAATGCAACCAGATGAAGAGAAAGGAGTTCATTAAAATCTATGAGTTTGCAAACTCATGATATAAACTGTTATATTGTGTGTGTGTGCGTGTTTGACTGTCTGGCTCAAGTCAAACCGCAGTGCCGTCCATGACCACACTAATGACATGTATGTGATGCGTGTGTTTCTAGTTTGATTGAGAATCAAATTTAGCTAGGTTATTAGTATAAATATATATTCGATATATCTAATACTATGCCGAGGATGAGACCGAACTAAATAAAATAAAACCTTCGTAACAAACTCTAAGCCGTAGCGCGAGTCATTGAGAATGCACCGCGTAACTCTGCATCAATATGATTAATAGAACTTAATTCAGAGATGGCAGATACTATGTGTTTGCCCGAGGTTTGCCATTGTCTGTTGAGAGGACTGTTGATCATGGCATTAGATGCCTTTGGATAAGAATAGAGGAACGATATAGTTATCCATATGTTTACCCGGGAACTATATTTCTACTCTACTCTATCACGTATTGATGGTAATGCTTAGACCAGGGATAGTGGTCTACTGTTCCATTAAAACTGGGAGCCGAAGTATGATCGGATATTGCAAGGAGTTGCAATTATCATGAGATGATTGCTCTGAGATAACAGTATGATACTATGTGTTTACCCGAGGTCATGCTGTGATGCTTGCAGATTCTGATCCTCACTTGGAGACAGTCGGCGTCTCCCGTTCTGTATATTTGAAGGTTATACAGTCCGACGAAAATTAGTGGGAAGAAAACTAGATAAACAAAGTCCATATCTTGTTTTAAATAAATTGATAGCCTGCTAATTATCATTTGATTATCTCCTATAGGCTAGAATGTCGCACCACAATCCATTGCATGGCATACTTGATGCAAACCGTTTGACAGGCACCAACTACTCGGACTGGCTCAGAAACCTGAAGATTGTCCTCAGGTCTGAGCAGATTGCCTACGTCTTGGATAATGAACCTCCTATTGAACCAGCATTAGATGCCCCAGAGGAGGAAATGATTGCATATGAAAAGTGGAAGGAAGACTCCACCCGGAACCAATGCTACATGTTAGCTTCTATGAGCAATGAGTTGCAGAGGCAACATGAGGAGATGGATGCTAGATCCATCATGCTCCATTTGAAGGAGCGGTTTGGGAAGCATAGCAGAATCGAACGATATGAGATATCTAAGAATCTATTCAAGGCTCAGATGGCAGAGGGAACTTCAGTACAGACTCATATACTGAAGATGATTGAATGGGTGGAGAGGCTAGATGCTCTTGGGGTTACACTTCCTAAGGAGATGCATACTGACCTCGTGTTATCTTCCCTTCCACAATCATATGCTCAGTTCATCTTTAACTTTAACATGAACAAGATCCAGACCATCTTGGCTAAGCTACTGAACATGTTAAAGACTGCAGAGGGGGACCTTGTGAAGGATAAACCCTAAATCCTCATGGTTGGTAAAACCAACAGAAAGAGACTTGCAGTCCAAGCCTTTCTGAAAGGTAAGAACAAGGTTCAGAGAAAGCAAAAGGTTGTCAAGAAAGACAAAGGTAAAAGTGCTGAGAAAGGTGATTGCTTCTACTGTTACCAGAAGGGCCACTGGAAGAGGAATTGCAAAGAATACCTCAAGGACAAGGCTCAAGGAGCTGTGAAGCAGCAGGATGCTTCAGGTATCTATATGATAGATGTAAACTTGTCAATAAGAGATTGTACATCATGGGTATTAGATACTGGATGTGTATCTCATACCTGCAATTCTGTGCAGGCACTGACAAGAAGACGTAAGCTGAGGACCGGCGAGGTGGAGCTGAGGCTAGGTAACGGCACAAGAGTTGCAGCGATCGCTGTGGCGACAGTGAAGCTCAAGCTACCATCCGAAGACACTTTTTCATTAGATGATTGTTATTATGTACCTATCATAATAAGAAACATTATTTCTATTTTATGTTTAGATAGAATTGGATACAATTTAAACTTTAGGAACAATAGTTGTTCAATTTATTTCGGAAATAAATTAATAGCTTCGGCTATTTTATCCAATGGTTTGTATCTATTAAATGTGTCTCATGAAAATTTATACATCGGTTCTTCAATTAAAAGAAGTAAGTATGAAATAAACAAAGCATATTTATGGCATTGTAGGCTTGGACATATTGGTGAAAACAGACTCCAAAGGATGCATAAAGATGGATATTTAGATCAATTTGATTATGAATCATATGTGTAAGGATTCATGATTCGGGTTCAGTTATCGGGTCGGTTTCGGGCAGGACCCTCTGATTTGGACCTTGATGGGTCTGGGGTGTGCCTTCTAAATGACGTCTAGGGTGCATGACGCCTTTTGAACGGCGTCTTGCTGTGTGGACACCATTTAGCTGGGTTGTCATTGTGCCACGTGGGCTGGCTTTGGGCCGCGAGAGTACGGCCCCGGTCTTGTCGTCTGAACGGCGTCCTTGATGGACGACGCCATTTAGAGTACGACCCTGGTCTGTCAGAGTATGGCCTGTCATGTCAGCTGATAGGCGTCTGTTTAGCATGACGCGTTTTAATCTGTTTCAGATTGACCCCGCGAGCCTTCCCTCCTTTCTCTCATTCTCTCATTCTCTCCTTCTCACTCTCTCTCTTCCCTCTCTCCGACCCTCTCCAATCCCTCCTTCCCTTTCCCTTCCCTTTCTTTCTCTTCCACCACTCCAACGCCTCTCTACCTCTCACCACTACCACCACCACTTCCTTCGCGGCACTTCATTCTCCGGGTGGCAGCCGACGTCCCGGCGGAATGACGACGTCCTCGGAGGTATCGGCGACGGTCTGCGGTGCGGCGGTTCAGCGGCATGGAGCCAAGAGGAGTTCAAGTAATCGGTAGGGGGACGAACCTTGCATGTAATGTGGTTGTTTCATCCATATTTTCTGTTTTGAAGCATGAGGCGTGTATAGAGGTTTGGGGTAGAATGAGCATGTTAAGGGGCTTTCTTCGTGGAAATGGTCGTTTTTATGAAATGGGGATTAGTGGGTTTCACGTGGTGAATTGGTTTCCCCTCTTCGTTTCCTACTTTTGGGTGCTTTTGGGGCGATTTTGGGGTAAAAGGGAACCCTCGGGTTGAGTTGCAGGAACCGGGTTTCTGGCTCTAAATGACGTCGCGCTCGGACGACGCCATTTAAAATGGTGACAGGCCAGTACGACGCCATTTAGGCAGAATTGTCCCAGAAGCGGTTTCTGTTAGAATAGATTTCTGTGTTGAATAGCGTCCAGGGGCACGACGCCTTTCAAACGGCGGCTTCCCAGGGCAACGCGTTTTAAGTGAATCAACCGTAGTTTGTCTCTGCTTCTGTCGCTATCCGGCGACTAGGGACAGCAACGCATTTTAAAAGATGACGACTAGGCACGACACCTTTTAGGCCATATTCTGAGGCCGAGTTTATATGAACCAGTTTAGGATGCTTGAATGGCGTCGGCTACGGGCGACGCGATTCAAGACAGAATCACAATAACTTATGAAATTAATATGTGTTTACACTGTTAGATAGTTCAATTAGTGCATGCTTTAAATCATACATAGAGGCCGAGGATTTATGTATGAACGGGATCGCATCGTGTGTGCTTGTGGTTATACGATTGTGGAGCTGGAACAATTGTGATTTGCGTTTGTCACCTTGTGCCGAAGTGGGAGGGCCACGGTGTCTGTGTGGCATTGTTGCTGTACCGGTGTGGGAGGGGTACATGTTGTGTTTTCACCTTTGGCTGGGGGAAGCAAAACCACCTAGAGCCCGTCGGGCCGGAGTAGCAGCGCGCTATTCGAGGGGTTACTGTTTGGTCTCAGCGGGTCGGTGCTTTCCTAGTTTGTCGTGGCAGCTTCCGGCGTGTTTCTTACTGTGGAGCAGGGTGTGGTGCTACTGGAGTTTTACCCCTTCGCCACTGGGCCTGATGTAACCTGAGATATCGAGGTTACGAGTGGTACCCTTCGCCCTTTGGCCTGATGCGACCTGGGAGGTTAGGGTTGCGGGTAGTCCCTATAGCTTCGGCTTGAAGGGGGTTTCGCCAGTCCCCAGGGCCCTCTTGAAGCGCCGAGGCCTGGCGTTAAGGGAAGTCCAGTCGATAGGACAGTAGTCTAGACTGCTTGTGTGCACACGTAGCTGGGCAGTGGTGGTTCACTAGTCCTAGTTAGTCCTAGTTTGACTCACTGCCTCACCCTACGGTGTCCGAAACACCGTAGGGGTGGACAGGCGTGAGTGTTGGTGGTGTTGTGAGGCGACGTTTGTCTGCGGTCGACAGTGTGGTTTGATCGTTTAGCCGGATCCTTGGTTATGAATTATGGTATTGCGTTGGGTTACTTGAATTGCTTAGAACTGTGCCTGTTGCATTACTTATGTGTATGTTCCATATCGGGTTTTGGGAGCTGTGTTTACTGCTTTACTTAATTGCCTTCATTCTGTACTATTATACTTGTGGGTGTGTGAGTGGGAGGCGGAGATCGGATGATCCCTACTGAGCCCAATTCTAGTGTGGCTCACTCCCTGTGGTTTCAGGTGTGGACTTCTTGGCGAGTGGCGGCATGTGGTGTTCTTCTTGGTGTGCGGACCAGCAGCTATCTCAGTTCCGGGGTATGCCCCGATGTTGTTGTACTTTGCTTCTGCCTGTAATTATTTAATTCGTTGGACCATGTAATTATTGTTGGACTGTGTACAGACACTATAAATTTCCTTCCTGCGCACTTGTATTTTCATTGAAGTCCGTGTGATTGTTATATTTAGCCTTGTTTAACGCTTACTCCTCCAGATGTGTTGTATGAGATCCGGGTGTGAACCCGCAGATAATGATCCGATACCCATTTAGTAATCGGGTTTCTGATTATAGGGTGACGGATCATTACAGATGGTATCAGAGCTCAGTCTGGTCGAGTATGTGGTAAACTAGGTTAGATATCATAGTCCAACAATAAGTCCGAGTCTGTACGGGCGATGGCTGCTGGTATACATTGATAGGTTTTGACGTGCTCGTTTCGATTTTTGTGTTCGTGGAGTAGTGATGGCACCGAAGAGGAGAGTTCCGTTGGCTCGTAGTACGGGAGCAGACGATGGTAGTTCGGGGGAAGAAGGGCGTAATGTGGATCGTTTCATGGAAGCTATGATTGGGGCAATGTCTAGATACCAACAAGGAGATGGTGGTGAGGGATCCAATTCCCGAGGTGGTCAGTCTACGGTGATGGAGCGGTTCTTGAAGTTGAAGACCCCTTCTTTCACGGGTCAACTAGTCCCAGACGAGGCAGCTCATTGGATTAAGGAAGTGGAGAAGGCATTTGATGTTCTTGAATGTGCTGAGGATGACAAGACTTTGTTGGCAACCTACTTGTTGAAAGACGATGCTTATGATAGGTGGGTTACCATCAAGAGAATGATGTTTGCGGGTAGGTCTTTGAGAGAGATTCCTTGGGAGGTATTTGTGAGAGAGTTTAGTGGACAGTACTTTCCGAGGCACGTTCGGAAGGCCAAGGAAAGGGAGTTTATGAAATTGGTGTAGAATGATATGTTAGTTTTAGAATATCAGATGAAGTTTGTGGCTCTTGGAAGGTTCGTTCCACACATATCTGAGCACGAGGAATGTCAAACAGAGAGATTTGTGGATGGACTCCGGTATGATCTGAGGGCAATGGTGGCATCTCATTGTTGTAGAGATCTGGCATCAGCAGTTCGGTGCGCAGCAGCAGTGGAGACTCAGTTCCAACAAATGGCGAAAGAGTTGGAACGATCAGCACGAGGGAAGTAGCAAGGCAAGAACAAATCAGCGGTCTTTTCGACAGACGGTTCGAGTTCCTTTGAGTTCAGGTTCCAAGAGATGCTTTGTGACGAGGATGAAGACGGTTTGGTTCAACAGGTGCAGACAGTGGCTAGCAAACAGCAGGAAGCGAGACAGGATGCGGTAGATTATTGTCCCCATTGTGGTAGGCATCATGGCAATCGAATATGTCCATTGGTCACTGGTAGCTGTTTTGGCTGTGGTAGGAAGGGACATCTTGTGAGGAACTGTCCCCAGAAGAATAAGACAGGTTAGAAGCTGAGTGGTCAGTAGAAGCCCGGGACCTAGAGTGGTGTTGTGTGTTCTCTTAGTAGAGGTCCGAGATGTTGGGCTAGATGAGCACTTTTATCTTGTCTTATTAGGTAGTGGTTGTGAACTCTTATGGCACTTTTTATGTATTTTGGACATGGTGGAGAATCAGTTTTGTAATATGTGCCTCGTAAGGTTAATGTATGGTTATTTCGGTCTATCAGTTTTGGCAGAATCGTGGAACATGGTTAACTTAGTGTTGATGTGATTGACCGGTTATATGGAGCCCCGTGTAAGAGTGTGATCAGTGAGAATAATTGATGCAATCCATGTTCCCGTCGTGGAATTATTGACTGTGGTGAGCGTTTGAGCGGTTACAATTTCAAGGACGAAATTCTTTTTAAGGGGGGAGTATGTAAGGATTCAGGATTCGGGTTCAGTTATCGGGTCGATTTCGGGCCGGACCCCCTGGTTTGGACCCTGATGGGTCTGGGGTGTGCCTTCTAAATGACGTCTAGGGTGCACGATGCCTTTTGAACGGCGTCTTGCTGTGTGGACGCCATTTAGCTGGATTGTCGTTGTGCCACGTGGGTGCTATGTGGGCTGGCTTCGGGCCGTGAGAGTACGGCCCCAGTCTTGTCGTCTGAACGGCGTCCTTGATGGATGACGCCATTCAGAGTACGACCCTGGTCTGTCAGAGTACGGCCCGTCATGTCAGCTGATAGGCGTCTGTCTAGCACGACGCGTTTTAATCTGTTTCAGATTGACCCCGCGAGCCTTCTCTCCTTCTCACTCTCTCTCTTCCCTCTCTTCGACCCTCTCCGATCCCTCCTTCCCTTTCCCTTCCCTTTCTTCCTCCTCCACCAGTCCAACGCCTCTCTACCTCTCACCACTAGCACCACCACTTCCTTCGCGGCACTTCATTCTCCAGACGGCGGTCGACGTCCCGGCGGAGTGACGACGTCCTCAGAAGTACCGGCGGCGGTCAGCGGTGCAGCGGTTCGGCGACACGGAGCCAGGAGGAGTTCAAGTAACCGGTAGGGGGACGAACCTTGCATGTAATGTGGTTGTTTCATCCATGTTTTCCGTTTTGAAGCAGGAGGCGTGTATGGAGGTTTGGGGTAGAATGAGCATGTTAAGGGGCTTTCTTCGTGGAAATGATCATTTTTATGAAATGGGAATTAGTGGGTTTCACGTGGTGAATTGGTTTCCCCTCTTCGTTTCCTACTCTTGGGTGTTTTTGGGGCAATTTTGGGGTAAAAGGGAACCCTCGGGTTGAGTTGCAGGAACCGGGTTTCTGGCTCTAAATGACGTCGCGCTTGGACGACGCCATTTAAAATGGTGACGGGCCAGCACGACGCCATTTAGGCAGAATTGTCCCAGAAGCAATTTCTGTTAGAATAGATTTCTGTGTTGAATAGCGTCCAGGGGCAGCGACGCCTTTCAAACGGCGGCTTCCCAGGACGACACGTTTTAAGTGAATCAACCGTAGTTTGTCTCTGCTTCTGTCGCTATCCGGCGACTAGGGACAGCGACGCGTTTTAAAAGATGACGACTAGGCACGACGCCTTTTAGGCCATATTCTGAGGCCGAGTTTATATGAACCAATTTAGGATGCTTGAATGGCGTCGGCCATGGGCGACGCGATTCAAGACAGAATCACAATAACTTATGATATTAATATGTGTTTACACTGTTAGATAGTTCAATCTAGTGCATGCTTTAAATCATACATCGAGGCCGAGGATTTATGTTTGATCAGGATCGCATCATGTGTGCTTGTGGTTATACGATTGTGGAGCTGGAACAATTGTGGTTTGCGTTTGTCACCTTGTGCCGAAGTGGGAGGGCCATTGTGTCTGTGTGGCATTGTTGCCGTACCGGTGTGGGAGGGGTACATGTTGCGTTTTCACCTTTGGCTGGGGGAAGTAGAACCACCTAGAGCCCGTCGGGCCGGAGTAGCCAGCGTGCTATCCGAGGGGTTACTGTTTGGTCTCAGCGGGTCGGTGCTTTCCTAGTTTGTCGTGGCAGCTTTTGGCGTGTTTCTTACTGTGGTGCCGGGTGTGGTGCTGCTGGAGTTTTACCCTTTCGCCACTGGGCCTGATTTAACTTGAGATATCGAGGTTACGAGTGGTACCCTTCGCCCTTTGGCCTGATGCGACCCGGGAGGTTAGGGTTGCGGGTAGTCCCTATAGCTTCGGCCTGAAGGGGGTTTCGCCGGTCCCCAGGGCCCTCTTGAAGGACCGAGGCCTGGCGTTGAGGAAGGTCCGGTCGATAGGACAGTAGTCTAGACTGCTTGTGTGCACACGTAGCTGGGCAGTAGTGGTTCACTAGTCCCAGTTAGTCCTAGTTTGATTCACTGCCTCACCCTACAGTGCCCGAAACACCGTAGGGGTGGACAGGCGTGAGCGTTGGTAATGTTGTGAGGCGACGTTCGTCTGCGGTCGACAGTGTGGTTGGATCGTTTAGCCGGATCCTTGGTTATGAATTTTGGTATTGCGTTGGGTTACTTGAATTGCTTAGAACTGTGCCTGTTTCATTACTTATGTGTATGTTGCATATCGGGTTTTGGGAGCTGTGTTTACTGCTTTACTTAATTGCCTTCATTCTGTACTATTATACTTGTGGGTGTGTGAGTGGGAGGCGGGGATCGGATGATCCCTACTGAGCCCAATTCTGGTGTGGCTCACTCCCTGCAGTTTTAGGTGTGGACTTCTTGGCGAGTGGCGGCGTGTGGTGTTCTTCTTGGTGTGTGGACCAGCAACTATTTTAGTTTCGGGGTATGCCCCGATGTTGTTGTACTTTGCTTCTACTTGTACTTATTTAATTCGTTGGACCATGTAATGATTGTTGGACTGTGTACGGACACTATAAATTTCCTTCCTGCGCACTTGTATTTTCCTTGAAGTCCGTGTGATTGTTATATTTAGCCTTGTTTAACGCTTACTCCTCCAGATGTGTTGTATGAGCTCCGGGTGTGAACCCGCAGATAATGATCCGATACCCATTTAGTAATCGGGTTTCCGATTATATGGTGACGGGTCATTACAATATGCAACATGTGAGTCATGTTTAATGCGCAAAATGGCTAAGTCTCCATTTAGTGGAACTGGAGAACGAGCCAAAGACATATTAGAACTTATACATTCAAATGTATGTGGTCCTATGTCTACCCAAGCCATTCGTGGTTTCTCATACTTCATTACATTCACTGATGATCACTCAAGGTTTGGATACATATACTTATTGAAGTATAAATCTGAAGCCTTTGAGAAGTTCAAAGAATTTAACAATGAAGTGGAGAAACAAACTGGAAAGAATATAATAACCATCCGATCCGATCGAAGTGGTGAATACTTGAGTACAGAGTTCATTAAATACTTAAAGGATAATGGTATCGTTTCTCAGCTTACACCTCCTTATACACCTCAAATGAATGGTGTATCAGAAAGGAGAAATCGCACATTAATGGAGATGGTGCGATCCATGATGAGCATGTCCAAATTACCAGTGTCCTTATGGGGATATGCACTTAGCTCAGCTATATATATTCTGAACAAGGTACCCAGCAAATCTGTTGAAACCACTCCATATGAGATATGGAATGGAAGGAAACCAGACCTTAAACATGTTAAAGTCTGGGGATGTCCTACTTATGTTAAAAGACATGGCACAGATAAGCTGGAATCAAGAACTGACAAATGCAGATTTATGGGATATCCAAAGGAAACTTATATATATTACTTTTATCATCCTGGCGAACAAAAGGTGTTTGTGGCCAGGAGAGCTATCTTTCTAGAAGAAGATTATATTCTCCAGAATGATAGTGGGAGTAAAGTAACTCTGGAAGAAATTCCAGACCCACAAACTGGTTCATCAAGTGAACCATCAGTTTCTGAACCTGTTCAAAATGATACACAGGAACCTCGTAGGTTTGAAAGAGTACCTAAACCACCAGAAAGATATGCGGGACATATTAATTTGGATGGTTCAAGGATACCCTATAATGAGGATGATGATCCTAAGACTTAGTAGGAGGCCATTGAAAGTCCAGAGGCCGGGAAATGGCGGGAAGCTATGAATTCTGAAATACAGTCCATGTACATCAACCAAGTTTGGAACTTGGAAGATTTACCCGATGGTATAGTATCTATCGGTTGCAAATGGATCTTCAAAAGAAAGATCGGTGCAGATGGACGTATTGAGACTTATAAAGCAAAATTAGTGGCGAAAGGCTATCGTCAAAGACAAGGTGTTGACTATGATGAAACCTTTTCACCCGTTGCTATGATTAAGTCTATCAGAATTCTTCTCGCCATTACTGCCTACCATAATTATGAAATATGGCAGATGGATGTGAAGACTGCCTTCCTCAGTGGAAACCTTAAGGAGGAGGTGTATATGATACAACCAAAAGGATTCACATCCAAAGAATCTCCAGACATGGTATGCAAGTTGCTGAGGTCCATTTATGGATTGAAGCAAGCTTCTGAAGTTGGAACATAAGATTTGATTAGGCAATCAAATCTTATGGTTTCATTAAGAATGAAGATGACCCATGTCTATACAAGAAAAACAGTGGGAGCGCAATCATATTTCTGATTCTTTATGTTGATGACATTCTACTCATTGGGAATGATGTTGGAATGATGTCATCAGTAAAGATATGGCTGTCAAAGAACTTCTCCATGAAGGATTTGGGAGAAGCATCTTACGTATTAAGAATACAGATCTATATAGATAGATCAAAGAAGATGCTTGCTCTAACCCAATCCATGTACATAGAAACCATTGTCAAAAGGTTTGGCATGGAAAATTCCAAGAGAGGTCTCATACCGATGAGACATGGAATTTCACTTTCTAAAGGTCAGTCTCCCAAGACACCTGAAGAGAGGGTTGTGATGGATAAGGTCCCCATGCTTCTGCCATAGGCTCCATCATGTATGCCATGCTATGTACTAGACCTGATGTAGCATATGCTCTATGTGTCACGAGCAGACGTTAGGCGGATCCAGGTGATGAACACTGGAAGGCTGTGAAATGCATCCTTAAATACTTGCGAAGGACTAAGGATCTATTTCTAGTCTATGGAGGAGGAGACTTAAAGCTGCATGGATACACTGACTCGAGTTTTCAGTCTGATCCTGATGACAGCAAGTCAACATCAGGTTTTGTTTTCACACTCAACGGGGGAGCAGTGAGCTGGAAAAGTCCCAAGCAAGAAACCACTGTTGATTCGAAAACCCTGCCTCGGCCCTGCTCCACCCACGATTGTCTGGCATCGTCCATACCCAGATATGGACGCCAGATAACCTGCATTCATATAGGTTAATCGCATTGCATTTCAATAATCATCAATAAAATATGCAAATTAAACAAATAATAAGTTAACAACACTTTAACAAAACAATTAATTAATTAAACAAGTTCAACATCAAATAACTAATCAAATATAGAACAGAAAAGAACTTTAAAACTTACCAACAACTCTGTGTAGTCAAGAAATTGACGGCGGAGGGCCATCAACTGGTGATACTGCGGTGCCGTGTCCACTACCGGACGCCAGCGCCGGGCAAGTGGGACCGCTGCCGGTCGTATAAATGGCCTCGCTCGGCCGAGAGGAAAATGAAAATATGTCCACACTTGCATAAAATAATATGTAGTTAGGATCACACGCATTGCATGATAAGCATTTAACAAAATGAACAAATATAAAATGAACTAAGTACCTGAAGAAACGGCACGAAGCCGTTGATGGTGGTCTCCCGATCAGGTGTGACGGCGGAGAGGTCAGTAAATAGATGGGCCAAAATGGCCGCACCCTAGGCATACTCTCCTAAACGGTCAAGATCGACCAAGAGACTCAGGAAGCGACAATGGATGTAGTCGCCCTTCATCCCGAAGAGGAGTCTACCAAAGAAGAATACTAAAAACCTCCTAAGGTCCCTATAAGCAGCTACCCTATTGCTAGGGTCCTGACAGTATACTGCGCTAGCCACCCTGGCTAGTCTGGATCTCAACTCGGCCTGAGACTCGTCGGGTTGCTGCCTAGGCTCCTTTAGTCCTAGGGATCTCTCCACAACTGTCCTGAGGAGGGTTCAAGACTCCCGACCCTCCAATCCCGTGCACTCTAGGACAAGTAGCTCTTGACCCAACCCTGTTGGGATTTCTCGGGTTTCTCCGGATCGCTCACACAGCGGAAAATAAAATAAAACAGCGATCCGTTTTCTTGTTTCGAAAAACTAAAATCGATTATCGGATAATCGAAGTTCTCATCGTGTGCGGATTCGAATCCGCAATCGTTTGGTTCCGTCGATGCGACACCGCAAGTCGCGTAAGCGCCCGGCCTCTAGTGAAGTCCACGCGATCCTCCTCGCGACGGATATCCTCACGTTCCTCATTCTTCGCAGCCCACGAAACCTCCGCCGGTCGCCGCAACGATCGCCGCAACCCGCGGACGATTTCCCGTCGAACGGGATTCAGAGAAGCGGCGGAGCAGATCTAGATTTGTCTGGACGCCAGAGAGAGAGAGAAACAGAGGAGGGGTGGCTAGGGTTAGCAGCTGCTTGGCCTGCTCAGCCCGTTCGCTATGTCTTATACTAACCGCGCGATTTTTCATAAAAACCCCCGGTTTGTATAAAACCCACTTATTTATCCATCGCCTTGAGAATCATTTGCGTGTGACCCTCTAGGCCAAAGTACCAGTCCAGTTAATGGCCCAACAAGCCCAGTGACTCCTCACTGGCTTTATTAATCAATTAATAACACTTTATTAATTAATTAATCAATCGAATTGATGTCGCACATCGAATTCAACCGGGCCTCTGATCACGTTGGGTGCCAAGCAACACCGCGTGAACCCGGAAGGTATTGGGGTTAAGTAACCCACTCTTGGAACCTTTCCGTCGACAGTTATGGCATGGATATAATCCTTCATTCGTACAATGCTCTCGAGTCAACTCAGGATATGGCGAGCTGTCAAACCCTAACCGGTCGACTCACTTGGATTGGATGCCGCTGATAAATATCGGAAAACTCCTTTCCCGATATTATCGTCCGCCCTGGCCAGGGACTTTCGCGCATCCTTCCTAGAGTATTCTCTCTCTAAGTACCGAGAGCGAATGATTCCTTATTAACACACAATTCCCTTCGACGGTATTCCGCTGTACCCAATCCTTGGCGTATTAGAATCCCATGGCTAAAGATTCGTAAACCAAGGTCAAAGCACAGAAGTCCACCGCCAAGGTGTCCTTGGTGTCTCAGCTCCGAGGACCATCCATGCAACTACGACAATAGAATCAAGCTGGTTGACAGTGAGGTACAATACCATCCAGCGATTCAGTCGGATCAGTTCAGTGAACTTATTCTCCAATGAGCACCTACAGGTTCGCCTTAGTGTCTCCACACAAGTGACTTATGAGATCAGTCACCCTCAGCATATGAGCAGGAGTAATCTGTACTAGTCTAACCGGATATCCGATGTCCTTCTCGGATATCCTCCGACTAGGAACGATTAAGAATATGTGTGTTTAAGTGATCAGTCTCATTAGTATGATCTCATCATAATATGATCACTATAGCACATATTCACGGACTTCATTATGAAACGATAATTAATGCGATTTACACATAATAAATATTATGCCATTATATTAATAAATGAACGAGATTTACATAGTCAGATTGGCTTGTAGGCCACCTAAACTAACAATCTCCCACTTGGACTAAAGCCAATCACCTTTATACAATTAGCCTATAGACTCTAGGTGACGCTCAAACACAATTTGAGCTAACGGCTTTGTCAGTAGATCTGCTACATTATCGACAGATGGAACTTTTTCCACTACTACATCTCCTCTGGATAAGATGAAAGCGCCTCAGAATATCTTTCGATTTCTGATGAGACCACGGCTCTTTCACTTGTGCAATAGTCCCATTGTTGTCGCACAACAGCGGAACATGATTAAGGATATAGGGAACTGTGTCAAGGTGGGTGATGAACTTCTTCAACCACACTACTTCCTTAAAAGCTTCAGCTGCAGAGATGTGCTCAGCTTTAGTCGTCGAATCTGTAATGGTTACTTGCTTGGAACTCTTCCAGCACACTGCGCCTCCGTTCAAATTAAACACGAATCCAGATGTAGACTTGCTAACATCTGGATCTGACTGGAAACTTGAGTCAGTAAAGCCTGGCAGTTTCAAGTCACCTCCTCCATAGACAAGAAACATATCCTTAGTTCTTCTCAAGTACTTAAGGATACATTTCACTGCCTTCAAGTGCTCTTCGCCTGGATCAGCCTGAAATATGCTCGTAACACTTAGAGAAAATGCAACATCAGGCCGTGTACATAGCATGGCATACATGATAGATCTTATGGCAGAGGCATAGGGTATTCTATCCATGAGTACCCGCTCATCAGGAGTCTTAGGAGACTGCTCCTTCTAGAGACTAATTCCATGTCTCATCGGTATGAGACCTCTCTTGGAATTTTCCATGCCAAACCTTTTGACTATGGTATCTGTGTACAAGGATTGGGTCATTCCAAGCATCATCTTTGATCTATCCCTATAGATCCGTATTCCCAATACGTAGGATGCTTCTCCCAAATCCTTCATGGAGAAGTTTTTCGACAGCCAGATCTTTACTGATGACATCATAGCTACATCATTCCCAATGAGTAGTATGTCATCTACGTAAAGAACTAGAAAAGTGACTGCACTCCCACTGGTCTTCTTGTACACACAAGGCTCATCTTCATTCTTAATGAAGTCATAAGACTTGACAGCCTCGTCAAATCTTATGTTCCAGCTCCGGGAAGCTTGCTTCAGTCCATAAATGGACTTCTGAAGCTTGCACACTTTATTTGGAGATTCTTTGGATGTGAAACCTTCTGGTTGTATCATATACATCTCTTCCTCAAGGTTATCATTGAGGAAGGTAGTCTTCACATCCATCTGCCAGATATTATAATCAAAATGTGCAGTAATGGCGAGTAGAACTATGATCGACTTTATCATGGCAACTGGTGAGAAAGTCTCGTCATAGTCAATTCTTTGCCTTTGACGACATCCCTTTGCCACCAACCTTGCTTTATAAGTGTCTATCCGTCCATCAGCACCGATCTTTCTCTTAAAGATCCACTTGCAGCCGATGGGTATAATACCCTCAGGCAAGTCCTCCAAGTTCCAAACTTGGTTGGTGTACATGGACTGGATTTCTGAGTTCATGGCTTCTGGCCATTTCCCAGCTTCTGGGCCTTCTATGGCCTCCTGGTAGGTTTTAGGATCATCATCCTCATTATATTCTACCTTAGACTCACCTTCAGCGATATGTCCCACATATCGTTCGGGTAGTCTAGGTAATCTACCAGATCTACGAGGCTCATCTGTGTGTACCTGAACAGATTTAGGAATTGATATCCCATCTGATGATAATGTAGCTGTTTGGGGATCTGGAACCTCTTCCAGTACTATTTTACTCCCACTGTCCTCCTGGAGAAGGTATTCCTCTTCCAGGAAGACAACTTTCCTGGCGACAAACACCTTTTGTTCACCAGGATGGAAAAAATAGTATCCAAAGGTTTCCTTTGGATATCCCACAAACCTGCATTTATTAGTTCGTGATACCAGCTTGTCTAGATCATGCCTCTTTACATGAGCAGGACTACCCCAGACTTTAACATGTTTAAATTCTGGTTTCCTGCCTTTCCATATCTCATATGGAGTAGAGGCCACAAACTTGCTAGGTACTATGTTCAGTAGGCTGACTCTAGAGCATACCCCCAAAGGGACACTGGTAATTCCGAAAAGCTCCTCATGGACCGCACCATGTCCAACAAGGTGCGATTCCTCCTTTCCGATACACCATTCATCTGTGGTGTATATGGAGGGGTTAGCTGAGAAAGGATACCATTATCCTTTAAGAATTGTGTGAAATTAGTACTCTAGTATCCTCCTCCTCGATCTGATCGAAGAGCTTTAATACTCTTTCCTAACTGCTTCTCTACCTCATTCTTGAACTCCTTGAACTTCTCAAATACTTCCGACTTGGACTTCATTAAGTACACAGCCGAATCTTGAGAAGTCATCGGCGAACGTGATGAAGTAAGAAAAGCCACCTTTGGCTTGGGTGGACATTGGACCACATACATATGAATATATTAGTTCCAAAATGTCCTTGGCACGTTCTCCATGTCCAGTAAATGGAGATTTTGCCATCTTTCCCATAAGGCAGGATTCACATGTTGCAAACGATTCGTAATCGAATGCAGTTAAGTAACCATGCTTATGCAACTTTTGCAACCTGCTTTCGCCAATGTGCCCAAATCTACAATGCCACATGTAGGCTTAGTTCACACAATTCTTGCTCTTCTTAAGAGCATTATCAATTTGAAGATTGTAATAAGAAACATCTAAGAGATATAGACCATTGACCAAAGATGCTGAAGCTATTGATTTATTACCATAATAAATCGAATAACTTATATTCTCAATAGTCAACCTATATCCTATCTTATCTAAACAAGATATTGATATGATGTTTTTTATTATGCTAGGAACATAATAACAATCTTCTAAAAGTAAGGCGTCTCCTGATGGAAGCCTGAGGTTTGCTGTCCCAACAGCAATCGTCGCAACTTTTGCGCCGTTTCCTAGCCTCAATTCCACCTCGCCTTGTCTCAGCTTGCGTGTACTTGTCAGCATCTGTGCTTCATGACAGATATGAGAAGCACATCCGGTATCTAATACCCAAGATGTGGAATCGCTAACTGACAAGTTGATATCTATCATATAGATATCTGAAGCTTCAGACAGCTTCACTCTTCTATGAGCTTTATCGTAAAAGAACTCCTTGCAGTTCCTCTTCCAGTGACCATACTGCTTATAGTAGAAGTAGTCACCCTTCACTACTCTTTTGCCTTTGTCCTTTGATCTTTTATCGTTAGCTATCATCTCTGCTTCAGAGGCATCTAATGCCGATTCAGCAGGAGGATCAACTCCAGGGACAAAGTTATTGTGCTCATATCTGAAGACATTCTTCAGGTTTCTGAACCAATCCGAGTAGATCAGGTAAGTCAAAACGGCATCAAGTATGCCACGGAGTGGGTTATTCGACGACATAATTCCCTACAGGAGATAAGTAAAATCTATTTAGCAGATGTTCAATTATTAAAATTTAAAATAAGACATGGTCTTTTGTTTAAGTTTAACTCCCACTAATTTTTGACGGACTGTATAACCCCCAGTTATACAGAATGGGAGACGCCGACAGTCTCCTAGTGGGGATCAGAATCTCAATGACTCTCACTACAGCCTTGTGGATAGCACAACAAACTGTAATACAATCAGAGAGCACCCAACTCATGGGACTTACAACTCCTTGCAATATCTGATCATAGCTTCGGTCCCCAGAGATTTAATGGCCTTGTGGATTGCACAACAAACCACTAATTCTGGTCTAAGCTAACCATCATTACGCGACGAGTATAGATTTGCATGCAGCCCTTGTGGATAGCACAACAAAACTACATGGTTCCTCTACTCCGATCATATAGGCATCTAATGCCATAGCCACAGTTTATCCTCCCAATTAAGCAGGCCTTATGGACAGCACAACAAACCTGCCTAAAGTGATTCGAATCCTATGACTATAACGATGGTGGACCACGCGGTAAGTTCTTAACTACTCACATTACGGCTTAGAGTTTATATGAGGGTATTTAGATAACTTTTATCTTGGTCTCTCCTAGGTGATAGTATATAAATATATAGTATATATTTACTAAATACTATACCTGCTTTGATTTATAATCAAAAGAAAAATAATGCATCACATACATGTCTAGTGTGGTCATGGATAGCACAGTGGGTTTGACTGGAGCCAACAGTCAAACGCACACACAATCTAACATAACATTTATATTAGATAAACCTGCAAACACATAGGCAAATGATCTTCATATTTTCGCCTTCCTAGTTGCAGCTGTGGATCGTCCTCGCTCCTTCCTCGGTTGCCTCGATCATATTACAATAAATTCTAGAATTTACAGGTAAATTGAAGAAGGCCTTATGGCGAGTATAAGAGTGAGGGAGGTAGAAATACATCAGAGAATGAGAGAGGGAGAGATACGCAGATCTCTATTTATTAACAATTAATAAACATCAATCATTCATCCACGATCCACACAAACACATCATTCATCACATGAACAATTAAATAAGTGCATATCCATGACCACGGTGTATTTTAAACATCCCATACATGATTCAGCGCATCACATGGCTAAAATAAAAGAGTTTTCAAAATATATAATTTTGGCTTTCAAAAAGCTGGGATCCAATCAAAATTGGTGTTTGAATTTCGAAAACACTTTTAATTAACTTAACATGCAATTAAATCAAATTTAAAAGCAATAAACACACATCACATGCGCATACACTCTGAATTAATAATTCCAGATTATTCCATGCAAATTAGAACAATTCTAATAATCTAACACTTAGATTAAACCCCATTAATAATCTAACAATTAAACTATTTAAAGACTAATCTAACTCTTAGATTAATCCAACAAAGTTAATTAATGATTTAACACTTAAATTAATAATCAACCAAATTAATTATTAACTACTAATCTAACATTTAGATTAGTCAATTAATGTTAATTATTAATTTAACTCTTAAACCAATAATTAACACTAACTAATTAATAATTAATTAATCTCACTCTTAGATTAAATAATTAAAGTTATCATCAATTTAACTGTTAAATCAATGACTAACAGTAATTAATTAAGAACTACTAATTTGACATTTAAATTAGTCATTTAAGTTAATTATTAATTTAGCAATTAAATTAATAACTAACTCAAATATTAATTAACAATTAGCTGAGATAATAGTTAATAATCTAACAATTAGACTAATAACTATTAATAACTAATTTAACATTTAAATTAGTCAAATTGAGGTTAATAATCAATTTAACATTTAAATTAATATTAACCCCAACTAATTAACAACTAATTGCTAGTTAATAAAAAAAATCCTTAATTTACATAATGATTCAAAATCATTAATAGGACCAATTAAATAAATTGAATAATAAATTTAAGTTCCAAAACAATTTTGAACTTTAAAGTTAAAATCCAATTTCAATTTAATTGGAAATTGGGATTTAAAAGGAGTTTGCAATGTGGTTTTAAAAGGAACTAGCTGAGCCAGCAGGTCACCTAGCTCGAGCCAGTGGCTCGGCCTGGTTCGAACCAGGGTCGCACCTTAGCTCGTGGCTAGGCCCTGCCAGGCCTAGCCCGGCCAAGCCAGGAGCCCGGCCCGGCCCAGCCGGTTAGACCGGCTCGGGATCGGCCGGTTCACCCACCTTTCCCCTTACAAACAGCAACCCTAGAACTTGCGTGCAGGTGCAAGTCCGGCGGTGCAGCACCGCCACTGGCCGGTGCCCAGCGCTGCCAAGTCCCCCGCCGGCGTCACCCCAGCGCCGGCGACGCCCCCGGCGCCGGCAGGGCCGCCGGTGGCCTCCGGTTGGGGTGCAATCCAAGCCCCAAATCCCTAAAAATTCTGGTTTTCTCATAGGTTCAAAACCAGATTTAGGGCTTGAATTTACAGCCCTCCATGGGCACTCCGGTGGCAATCTTGGTGACCGGTGGATAGTTGTGACTATCCTCTATTGATCCGGAGTCTCGTCCGGCCATCCCAATGCTTGAGAAGCTCGTATGAAGTCGCCGAAAAACCCCGGTTCATCATCTCATGAAGAACACCATAACATCCCAAATAAAATCCGAAAAATCACAGAAAAATAATCTAATTATTTGTGTTCATCTTATGAACACTATTTCGTCATTTTAATCGGATTAAACGCATGGAATAACTCATGAAAAAATTAATTTGGAGATCGAAACGGGGCGAGAAATAGTGGAACCTGGCTCTGATACCACTATTGGGATTTCTCGGGTTTCTCCGGATCGCTCACGTAACGGAAAATAAAATAAAATAGCGATCCGTTTTCCCGTTTCGAAAAACTAAAATTGATTATCAGATAATCGAAATTCTCACCGTGTGCGGATTCGAATCCGCAATCGTTCGGTTCCGTCGGTGCGACACCGCAAGCCGCGCAAGCGCTCGGCCTCTAGTGAAGTCCACGCGATCCTCCTCGCGACGGATATCCTCACGTTCCTCATTCTTCGCAGCCCACAAAACCTCCGCCGATCGCCGCAACGATCGCTGCAACGCGCAGACGATTTCCCGTCGAACGGGATTCGGAGAAGCGGCGGAGCAGATCTGGATCTATCTGGACGCCAGAGAGAGAGAGAAACAGAGGAGGGGCAGCTAGGGTTAGCAACTGCTTGGCCTGCTCAGCCCGTTCGCTATGTTTTATACTAACCGCGCGATTTTTCATAAAAACCCTCGGTTTGTATAAACTCACTTATTTATCTATCGCCTTGAGAATCATTTGCGTGTGACCCTCTAAGCCCAAGTACCAGTCCAGTTAATGGCCCAACAAGCCCAGTGACTCCTCACTGGCTTTATTAATCAATTAATAACCCTTTATTAATTAATTAATCAATCGAATTGATGTCGCACATCGAATTCGACCGGGCCTCCGATCACGTTGGGTGCCAAGCAACACCGCGTGAACCCAGAAGGTATTGGGGTTAAGTAACCCACTCTTGGAACCTTTCCGCCGACAGTTACCGCGTGGATATAATCCTTCATTCGTACAATGCTCTCGAGTCAACTCAGGGTATGGCGAGCTGTCAAACCCTAACCGGTCGACTCACTTGGATTGGATGCCCCTGATAAATATCGAAAAACTCATTTCCCAATATTATCGTTCGCCCTGGCTAGGGACTTCCGCGCATCCTTCCTAGAGTATTCTCTCTCTAAGTACCGAGAGCGAATGATTCCTTATTGACACACAATTCCCTTCGACGGTATTCCGCTGTACCCAATCCTTGGCGTATTAGAATCCCGTGGCTAGAGATTCGTAAACCAAGGTCAAAGCACAGAAGTCCACCGACAAGGTGTCCTTGGTGTCTCAAGTCCGAGGACCATTCACGCAACTGCGACAATAGAATCAAGCTGGTTGACAGTGAGGTACAATACCATCCAGCGATTCAGTCGGATCAGTTCAGTGAACTCATTCTCCAATGAGCACCTACAGATTTGCCTTAGTGTCTCCACACAAGTGACTTATGAGATTAGTCACCCTCATCATATGAGCAGGAGTAATCTGTACTAGTCTAACCGGATATCTAATGTCCTTCTCGGATATCCTCTGACTAGGAATGATTAAGAATATGTGTGTTTAAGTGATCAGTCTCATTAGTATGATCTTATCATAATCTGATCACTATAGCACATATTCACGGACTTCATTATGAAATGATAATTAATGCGATTTACACATAATGAATATTATGCCATTATATTAATAAATGAACGAGATTTACATAGTCAGATTGGCTTGTAGGCCACCTAAACTAACAAACCCGTGGTAGTCGAGATACATAATCCCGCTCACCGCCCAGCCTTCCACTCGAAGGCCGGTGATCCGGCATACGTCCTTGAGGCTGGGGACCATATGTCCCGAGGGCATGAGGAATGCCCTGCTCTCACCATGCCATCGCTCCCTCAACACCTGGAGCAGTACCAAGTCAATCCAGAACAGCTCGATCTCTAAAATCTCTCGGAATCCCATCTCTGCCAGCCTCATCGTCTGGAAGTCTGGGAGACCCCGGTAAGTGGCCACCACCAGGTCCCAGGAGATCCTGGTCCTCATCGTGCCCTGCAATTTTCAATCAGAATCACCATTAGAACACTAATAATCAATTTTTTAAATGAATTTGGAGAATTAATCACTTGTTTTGAATCGCATCTGGGTACAGGGACGTGTTTCAAAAGGCGTCCTTGTCCCCAGACGCCTTTCACCACAGGTTCCCAGGACCTGTGGTCGGCTCTTTTTCCCCCCCAAAATCGAACTTAAAATACGAGGAAGAGTGTTTTGAGACTTACCAAACGCGGGCCCGCCCTTCAGTCGGTGCCGCCGCTTCCTCGCCTCCTTCGGCCGGTGCCGCCGCCTCCTCGGCTTCCATGAAGGTCGCCGCCTCCATAAGCACCAATTCCTCGGTCGGCATTATTTCCGGGGTCTCTTCCTCGCCCACCTCCATCTCAACGGCAGTAACTTGGCGCCGTTTCCTCCCGAGTCCACTAGGTCCTCTTTGCTCCATCTTAGGATGAGAGAGTGTGAGGGAGAGAGTTCGTGAGAGAGGGGGCTTAAGGAAGAGAGGAAGATCGAGGGTGGTCGGAGTCGGAGTTGGCCACTGGAGCCGGAGAAGATGGCCGGAGAAGGAGGGGAACGTCGGTCGTCGAAGGGCAAGGAGAAGAGAAGAGAGAGAGAGAGTGAAGAGGAAGAATGAGGAAGAAAGGGTCTCGGGGTCGCAAGCCCCTATTTGAATACGTTAAATCGCGTCTTGGGACAGCGACGCCATTTCTGGGCGCACAAACTGAGGCGTCAACAACAATTTTTGAAATAAGTGAAACACGTCCCCCTAGGGTGACGCCTTTTGGTTTTTACCACCTCTTCTGCTCAGGGCCGTGCCACAGAGAGTTTGAAAAGAATGGATATTCGCGTCTTGTAAGGACGACGCCATTTAGTGGATTAGTTGCTGGAGATCTCTATAAAATAGGAGAGAGAAAATAAAAAGGCGTCTTGATGACCAGACGTGATTCAAGCTTCTTCAAAGATGAACTTTTAAATTTGGAAATTGATTAAGATTGAAAAAACGTCTCTCTGAGTCGACGCGATTTGAATTAACTGAACCCGAGAGTTCATATTTTGACGAAAAATTGCAGTTTCATTCAAAGAAAAAATTACAGGAAAACTGTAAAGCATTAAAGGGGGATTTCTACTATATTAAGGATTGATTTCTTCATTGAAATAAAATAAAAAATACATCAAATTGGAAGAAAGGTGAAGAGTTTTCAAAGTCGGACTTTCTTGAGCTCCTTTACATATGACTCCACAGTTCCTTATTGGCCTTATGCGGAGTTTTCGCGCAACGGGTGAATCCGATGTTCCAGAGAGTTGCAATAAGTTCAGTCGCCTCGAAGTCTTCATCAGTTCCTAATGCCTGCTTCTTGATTGAAGAAAGAGAAGATATTTCGGGAAACTCATAGCGAGGCATGCCAAGCTGAGGATGACACCGATGTGGATTATAAAGGACGAACTCGGTCGCCCCGATCAATCGGAGCTCTGTGCCAGCACCACGGCGCACTCGAACCGCCTTTCCATGAGAGCAAGTGCCATGGATTCGAATCCAGTTCTGGGCATAGTCTTGAAATAAGTGCGCTAGTCAGATCAAGTCTTGAGGTTGGGTACCCGATTGGTCATGTTATTATTGAACTTCACAATGTTCGCAATATGGAAGATAGGACTGCGCTAATATGTTTGAGATATCCTTGGACCTTTCTCCTCATTATGGTTGAGCTTGAAGTGGAATTCCACCCACAGAGCCAAGAGTAGCATGCTGCCATAAGGAGGTTGGCCTGTAGAAGCTACAGAGAGCCCACTATAGAGGTAGGCTAGAACCGCTGTGCTAATCTGCTTCCCTTCGAAAATCCTATTGATTGCACTAATTTGATCATCTTCTAGAACATTGTCTTAGGCAGGGAATAGTAGTACTCCAGCTAAGCACATGGTGAATGCCTTCATTGTTAGTTTTAGGTGGCCTACAAGCCAATCTGACTATGTAAATCTCGTTCATTTATTAATATAATGGCATAATATTCATTATGTGTAAATCGCATTAATTATCGTTTCATAATGAAGTCCGTGAATATGTGCTATAGTGATTAGATTATGATGAGATCATACTAATGAGACTAATCACTTAAACACACATATTCTTAATCGTTCATAGTCGGAGGATATCCGAGAAGGACATCGGATATCCGGTTAGACTAGTACAGATTACTCCTGTTCATATGATGAGGGTAACCGATCTCATAAGCCACTTGTGTGGAGACACTAAGGCGAATCTGTAGGTGCTCATTGGAGAATGAGTTCACTGAACTGATCCGACTGAATCGCTAGATGGTATTGTACCTCACTGTCAACCAGCTTGATTCTATTGTTGCAGTTGCGTGGATGGTCCTCGGACCTGAGACACCAAGGACACCTTGTCGGTGGACTTCTGTGCTTTGACCTTGGTTTACGGATCTCTAGCCACGGGATTCTAATACGCCAAGGATTGGGTACAACAGATTACCGCCAAAGGGAATTGTGTGTCAATAAGGAATCATTCGCTCTCGATACTTAGAGAGAGAATGCTCTAGGAAGGATGCGCGGAAGTCCCTGGCCAGGGCAGACGATAATATTGGGAAAGGAGTTTTCCGATATTCATCAGCGGCATCCAATCCAAGTGAGTCGACCGGTTAGGGTTTGACAGCTCGCCATACCCTGAGTTGACTCGAGAGCATTGTACGAATGAAGGATTATATCCACGCGGTAACTGTCGGCGGAAAGGTTCCAAGAGTGGGTTACTTAACCCCAATACCTTCCGGGTTCACGCGGTGTTGCTTGGCACCTAACGTGATCGGAGGCCCGGTCGAATTTGATGTGCGACATCAATTCGATTGATTAATTAATTAATAAAGGGTTATTAATTGATTAATAAAGCCAGTGAGGAGTCACTGGGCTTGTTGGGCCATTAACTGGACTGGTACTTAGGCTTAGAGGGTCATACGCAAATGATTCTCAAGGCGATGGATAAATAAGTGGGTTTTATATAAACCGGGGGTTTTTATGAAAAATCGCGCGGTTAGTATAAAACATAGCGAACGGGCTGAGCAGGCCAAGCCGCTGTTAACCCTAGCCGCCCCTCCTCTGTTTCTCTCTTTCTCTGGTGTCCAGACAGATCCAGATCTGCTCCGTCGCTTCTCCGAATCCCGTTCGACGGGAAATCGTCCGCGCATTGCGACGATCATTGCGGCGATCGGTGGAGGTTTCGTGGGCTGCGAAGAACGAGGAACGTGAGGATATCCGTCGCGAGGAGGATCGCGTGGACTTCGCTAAAAGCCGGGGGCTTGCGCGGCTTGCGGTGTGGCACCGACGGAACCGAACGGTAGCGGATTCGAATCCGCATACGGTGAGAACTTCGATTATCTGATAATCGATTTTTGATTTTTGAAATGGGAATAGATTGCTGTTTTAATATTTCCGTTGCGTGAGCGATTCGGAGAAACCCGAGAAACCCAACAGTGGTATCAGAGTCAGGTTCCACTGTTTCTCGTCCCGTTTCGATCTCCGAATTAATTTTTCCTTGAGTTTATTCCATCCATGAGTTCTGTTAATAAATGGATCCCTGTTCATACGATGAACTAAAATAATTTGATTATTTTTATTCTGTTATTTTTGAAATTTTATTGGGGTTTTTTCGTGTTCTTCGTGGGACGAAGAACGGCGGGCGTTTCGTTGTTGTTCGGGCATCCCAAATGTTGGGAAGGAGGGCCAGGACGTCGGATAATCAAGGAAGTATCATTGGTCCTCACCGGACTCTTGGCAGACGCTGGAGAGGATGCTGGTGGTGGCCGGAAGGTAGGGCCTTCTCTTCTTCTTCATTCGGTTTTATGAAAACCTGAAAGTGCAATTTTTGATTAGAAGAAGATATCGGGCTCGGACTGCTGCCTTTTGGGGCAACGTCGGGGGGCTGTCGGCGCCGGGGTCCTCGCGAGCGCCGGAGAGGCCATTGGTAGGGCCCCCTCCATCTTCATCTTCCCTTCGGTTTTTTAGGAAAACCAGAAAACCCAAGTTCTTAAGGGGCTCGGGCAACATCCCATTTGGTTCATCGCCGTTGGGCTATCGGCGCCGGGGAACTCACCGGCGCCGGAGGCGACGCCGGCAGGGCTAGGGGCGCCGGCCGCCCGCCGCTAGGAGGCCCGGCTTCTCCCCCTTGCGCCGCCATGCACCTGCTTGCAGGTTAGGGTTTAGGGTTTTGAGGGTGTTGGGTTGAAGACGAACCAGTCGGCCTTTTTGGGGCTAAACCCGGTTGGACCGGGCGGGCTAGGGGGGTGGACCGGGCGCCTGAGCCAGGCTCGCCCCTGGTCGAGCCCTGGCTAAGCACAGGACCGAGCCATGGCTCGGCCATTAGGCTGAGCCCATTGAACCCGACCCATTAAACCTTTGAACCCCTATTAAACCCCCATTTCTATTAAACCTTAGCCCATTAAAATTTTAATTGAGAATTATATATTATATATAAAATTCAAAATTGTTTTGGAATATGAAATTGTTATTTAATTCTTAATTTTAATTGGGCAATAATGATTATGAATCATTTAATTAACAAAGTGTTGTTAATAATTGGAATTGGTTATTAATTCAAATGTTAAATTAATAATTAATTTTAATTGTCTAACTTAAGTGTTAAGTTAGTTATTATTAGTTAACTGGAATTAATTGACAATTTAAATGTTAAATTGATAATTAGTTTTAATTAACTAATATAAAGGTTTAATTAGGAGTTATTAGTTATTAGTTTAAGTGTTAAACTAATAATTAATATTAATCTATTAATCTAAGAGTTAGATTAGTAGTTAAATAATTAATTAGTGTTAATTACTAGTTTAAAAGTTAAATTAGTCATTAACATTAATTAATTAATTAATCTAAGAGTTAGATTAATGGTTTATGACGAATTAAAGTTGATTTTTAATTTAAGTGTTAAATTAGTTATTAATTTTAATCTACTGATCTAAGAGTTAGATTAGTAAATAATTTTAATAGTGTAATTGTTAGATTATTAATGGGATTTCAATCTAATTGTTAGATTGATTATTAGAATCATTCTAATTTGCATGGAATAATCTGGAATCATTAATTCAGAGTATGTGCACATGTAATGTGTGTTTATTGCTTTTAAATTTGATTTAATTGCATGTTAAGTTAATTAAAAGTATTTTCGCAATTCAAACACCAATTTTGATTGGATTCCAGCTTTTTGAAAGCCAAAACTATATATTTTGAAAACTCTTTTATTTTAGCCATGTGATGCGCTGAATCATGTGTGGGATGTTTAAAACACACCGTGGTCATGGATATGCACTTATTTAATTGTTCATGTGATGAATGATGTGTTTGTGTGGATCGTAGATGAATGATGGATGTAAATTAATTGTTAATAAATAGAGATCTGCGTATCTCTCCCTCTCTCATTCTCTGATGTATTTCTACCTCCCTCTTTCTTGTACTCGCCATAAGACTCTCTTCTAATTACATGTAATTCTAGAATTAATGTAATATGATCTAAGTGATCGAGGAAGGAGCGAGGACGATCCACAGCTGCAGCCAGGAAGGCGAAAAGACGGAGATCTCTTGCCTATGTGTTTGCAGGATATCTAATATAATTGTTGTGTTAGATTGTGTGTGCGTTTGACTGTTGTTTCCAGTTAAACCCACTGTGCTATCCATGACCACACTAATGACATGTATGAGATGCATTGTTTTCTTTTGATTATGAATCAAAGCAGGTATAGTATTTAGTAAATATATACGATATATTTCTATACTATCACCTAGGAGAGACCAAGATAAAAGTTATCTAAATACCCTCAGATAAACTCTAAGCCGTAACGCGAGTAGTTAAGAACTTACCGCGTGGTCAACCATCGTTATAGTCATAGGATTCGAATCACTTTAGGCAGGTTTGTTGTGCTATCCAAAAGGCCTGTTTAATTGGGAGGAGAAACTGTGGCTATGGCATTAGATGCCTATATGATCGGGGTAGAGGAATCATGTAGCTTTGTTGTGCTATCCACAAGGGCTACATGCAAATCTATGCTCGTCGCGTAATGATGGTTAGCTTAGACCAGAATTAGTGGTTTGTTGTGCTATCCACAAGGCCATTAAATCTCTGGGGACCGAAACTATGATCAGATATTGCAAGGAGTTGCAAGTCCTATGAGTTGGGTGCTATCTGATTGTATTACAGTTTGTTGTGCTATCCACAAGGCTGTAGTGCAAGTCATTGAGATTCTGATCCCCACTAGGAGACTGTCGGCGTCTCCCGTTTTGTATAACTGAGGGTTATATAGTCCGTCGAAAATTAGTGGGAGTTAAACTTGAACAAAAGACCATGTTTTGTTTTAAATTTTAATAATTGAACATCTACTAAATAGATTTTACTTATCTCCTGTAGGGAATTATGTCGTCAAATAACCCACTCCGTGGCATACTTGATGCCCTTTTGACTTACCTGATCTACTCGGATTGGTTCAGAAACCTGAAGAATGTCTTCAGATATGAGCACATTAACTTTGTCCCTGGAGCTGATCCTCCTGCTGAATCGGCAGTGGATGCCCCTGAAGCAGAGATGACAGCGAACGATAAAGGATCGAAGGACAAAGGCAAAAGAGTAGTGAAGGGTGACTGCTTCTACTATAAGCAGTATGGTCACTGGAAGAGGAACTACAAGAAGTTCCTTAACGATAAAGCTCATGGAAGAGTGAAGCTGTCTGAAGCTTCAGATATCTATATGATAGATATCAACTTGTCAGTTAGAGATTCCACATCTTGGGTATTGGATACCGGATGTGCTTCTCATATCTGTCATGATGCACAGATGTTGACAAATAAGCGCAAGCTGAGAAAAGACGAGGTGGAATTGAGGCTAGGAAAAGGCGCAAAAGTTGCGGCGATTGCTGTTGGGACAGCAAACTTCAGGCTTCCATCGGGAGACGCCTTACTATTAGAATATTGTTATTATGTTCCATCATAATAAAGAACATCATATTAATATCTTGTTTGGACAAGATAGGATATAGGTTGACTATTGAGAATAGAAGTTGTTCGATTTATTATGGTAATAAATCAATAGCTTCGGCATCTTTAGTGAACGGTCTATATCTCCTAGATGTTTCTTATTACAATCTTCAAATTGATAATGCTCTTAAGAAGAGCAAGAATTGTGTGAACCAGGCCTACATGTGGCATTGTAGACTTGGGCACATTGGCGAAAACAGGTTGCAAAAGTTGCACAAGCATGATTACTTAACTGCATTCGATTATGAACCGTTTGCAACATGTGAATCCTGCTTATGGGAAAGATGGCAAAATCTCCATTTACTGGACTTGGAGAACGTGCCAAGGACATTCTAGAACTAATACATTCGGATGTATGTGGTCCCATGTCCACCCAAGCCAAAGGTGGCTTTTCATACTTCATCACGTTCACCGATGACTTCTCAAGATTCGGCTATGTGTACTTAATGAAGTACAAGTCGGAAGCATTTGAGAAGTTCAAGGAGTTCAAGAATGAGGTAGAGAAGCAATTAGGAAAGAGTATTAAAGCTCTTCGATCAGATCAAGGAGGATAATACTTGAGTACTAATTTCATACAATTCTTAAAGGATAATGGTATCATTTCTTAGCTAACCCCTCAACATACACCACAAATGAATGGTGTATCAGAAAGGAGGAATCGCACCTTGTTGGACATGGTGCGATCCATGATGAGCTATTCGGGATTACCAGTGTCCCTCTGGGGGTATGCTCTAGAGTCAGCAGCATACCTACTGAATAGAATACCCAGCAAGTCTATAGCCTTTACTCCATATGAGATATCGAAAGGCAGGAAACCAGAATTTAAACATGTTAAAGTCTGGGGTTGTCCTGCTCATGTAAAGAGGCATGATCCAGACAAGCTGGAATCACGAACTGATAAATGCAGGTTTGTGGGATATCCAAAAGAAACCTTTGGATACTATTTTTACCATCCTGGTGAATAAAAGGTGTTTGTCGCTAGAAAAGCTGTCTTCCTGGAAGAGGAATACCTTCTCCAGGAGGACAGTGGGAGTAAAATAGTACTAGAAGAGGTTCCAGATCTCCAAACAGCTACATTATCATCAGATGAGATATCAGTTCCTGAATCTATTCTGGTACACACACATGAGCCTCGTAGATATGGTAGAGTACCTAGACTGCCAGAACGATATGTAAGACATATCACTTAAGGTGAGTCTAAGGTAGAATATAATGAGGATGATGAACCTAAAACCTACCAGGAGGCCATAAAAGGCCCAGAAGTCGGGAAATGGCGAGAAGCCATGAACACAGAAATCCAGTCCATGTACACCAACCAAGTTTGGAACTTGGAGGACTTGCCCGAGGGTATTGTACCTATCGGTTTCAAGTGGATCTTTAAGAGAAAGATCGGTGTTGATGGACGGATCAACACTTATAAGGCAAGGTTGGTGGCAAAGGGATATCGTCAAAGGCAAGGAATTGACTATGACGAGACTTTCTCACCAGTTGCCATGATAAAGTCGATCAGAGTTCTACTCGCCATTGCTGCACATTTTGATTATGAAATCTGGCAGATGGATGTAAAGACTGCCTTCCTCAATGGTAACCTTGAGAAAGAGGTGTATATGATACAACCAGAAGGTTTCACATCCAAAGAATCTCCAGATAAAGTGTGCAAGCTTCAGAGGTCCATTTATGGACTGAAGCAGGCTTCCCGGAGCTGGAACATAAGATTTGACGAGGTTGTCAAGTCTTATGACTTCATTAAGAATGAAGATGAGCCTTGTGTGTACAAGAAGACCAGTGGGAGTGCAGTCACTTTTCTAGTTCTTTACGTAGATGACATACTACTCATTGGGAATGATGTAGCTATGATGTCATCAGTAAATATCTGGCTGTTGAAAAACTTCTCTATGAAGGATTTGGGAGAAGCATCCTACGTATCGGGAATACGGATCTATAGAGATAGATCAAAGAGGATGCTTGGAATGACCCAATCCTTGTACATAGATACCATAGTCAAAAGGTTTGGCATGGAAAATTCCAAGAGAGGTCTCATACCGATGAGACATGGAATTAGTCTCTCAAAGGAGCAGTCTCCTAAGACTCCTGATGAGAGTACATTCATGGATAGAATACCCTATGCCTCTGCCATAGGATCTATCAAGTATGCCATGCTATGTATACGGCCTGATGTTGCATTTGCTCTAAGTGTTACAAGCATATTTCAGGCTGATCCAGGCGAAGAGCACTGGAAGGCAGTGAAATGTATCCTTAAGTACATGAGAAGAACTAAGGATATGTTCCTTATCTATGGAGAAGGTGATTTGAAACTGCAAGACTACACTGACTCGAGTTTCCAGTCAGATCCAGATGATAGCAAGTCTACATCTGGATTCGTGTTTACGTTGAATGGAGGCGCAGTGTGCTGGAAGAGTTCCAAGCAAGTAACCACTGCTGATTCGATGACTGAAGCTGAGTACATCGCTACAGCAGAAGCCGCCAAGGAAGCAGTGTGGTTGAAGAAATTCATCACCGACCTCGGTTTAGTTCCCAGCATCTCTGAGCCTGTTCCATTGTTGTGCGACAATAATGGAGCAATTGCGCAAGCGAAAGAGCCGCGGTCTCATTAGAAATTGAAGCATATTCTGAGGCGCTTTCACCTTATCAGAGAGATCATATCCAGAGGAGATGTAGTAGTAGAAAGAGTTCCATCCGTCGATAATGTAGCAGATCTACTGACAAAGCCGTTGACTCAAATTGTGTTTGAGCGACACCTAGAGTCTATAGGCTTATTGTATAAAGGTGATTGGCTTTACTCCAAGTGGGAGATTGTTAGTTTTAGGTGGCCTACAAGCCAATATGACTATGTAAATCTCTTTCATTTATTAATATAATGGCATAATATTCATTATGTGTAAATCGCATTAATTATCATTTCATAATGAAGTCCGTGAATATGTGCTATAGTGATCAGATTATGATGAGATCATACTAATGAGATTGATCACTTAAACACACATATTCTTAATCGTTCCTAGTCGGAGGATATCCGAGAAGGACATCGGATATTCGGTTAGACTAGTACAGATTACTCCTGCTCATATGGTGAGGGTGACCGATCTCATAAGTCACTTGCGTGAAGACACTAAGGCGAATCTGTAGGTGCTCATTGGAGAATGAGTTCACTGAATTGATCCGACTGAATCGCTGGATGGTATTGTACCTCACTGTCAACCAACTTGATTCTATTGTCGCAGTTGCGTGGATGGTCCTCGGACCTGAGACACCAAGGACACCTTGTCGGTGGACTTCTGTGCTTTGACCTTAGGTTACGGATCTCTAGCCACGGGATTCTAATACGCCAAGGATTGGGTACAACAGAATACCGTCAAAGGGAATTGTGTGTCAATAAGGAATCATTCGCTCTCGATACTTAGAGAGAGAATGCTCTAGGAAGGATGTGCGGAAGTCCCTGGCCAGGGTAGACGATAATATCGGGAAAGGAGTTTTCTGATATTCATCAGCGGCATCCAATCCAAGTGAGTCGACCGGTTAGGGTTTGACAGCTCGCCATACCCTGAGTTGACTCGAGAGCATTGTACGAATGAAGGATTATATCCACGCGGTAACTGTCGGCGGAAAGGTTCCAAGAGTGGGTTACTTAACCCCAATACCTTCTGGGTTCATGCAGTGTTGCTTGGCACCTAACGTGATCGGAGGCCCTGTCGAATTTGATGTGCGACATCAATTCGATTGATTAATTAATTAATAAAGGGTTATTAATTGATTAATAAAGCCAGTGAGGAGTCACTGGGCTTGTTGGGCCATTAACTGGATTGGTACTTAGGCCTAGAGGGTCATACGCAAATGATTCTCAAAGCGATGGATAAATAAGTGGGTTTTATATAAACCGGGGGTTTTTATGAAAAACCGCACAGTTAGTATAAAACATAGCAAACGGGCTGACCAGGCCAAGCCGCTGCTAACCCTAGCCGCCCCTCCTCTATTTCTCTCTTTCTCTGGCGTCTAGACAGATCTAGATCTGCTCCATCGCTTCTCCGAATCCCGTTCGACGGGAAATTGTCCGCGCATTGCGACGATCATTGCGGGGATCGGCGGAGGTTTCGTGGGCTGCGAAGAACGAGGAACGTGAGGATATCCGTCGCGAGGAGGATCGCGTGGACTTCGCTAGAGGCCGGGCGCTTGCGCGGCTTGCGCGGCTTGCGGTGTCGCACCGACGGAACCGAACGGTTGCGGATTCGAATTCGCACACGGTGAGAACTTCGATTATCTAATAATCAATTTTTGATTTTTGAAACGGGAATGGATCGCTGTTTTAATATTTCCACTGCGTGAGCGATCCGGAGAAACCCGAGAAACCCAACATTCATCACATTCTCTGCATCTTCATCCTTGAAATCTTCTATCTTCTTCAAGGTCCATTCAGCTAATTTAGCAAGATTGATCCCTTTCTTGGTAAGATAGCCTTGAATTTCCTTTGGGTGCTTCATAATCTTTTCTAATAATTATTAACCTGTGATCCTTTCCCTCATGAATATCATCTCACTCAAATCAGGATCATCATTATTGACTTTGAGCTTGGGAAGGCTCAATAAGAGTTCAGCTTCTTCTAAGAAGATGGTGGCTTCGAATGTGGCAAACAGGAAAGTATGAGTTTGTGGATGCCATAGTTCGATCAAAGCGCCCATTGCAGCCCAATCCATGTTTGTGCTCTTGTCATGCTTGGCATGGACTATCAATCCTTGGATATGCCACTTGGATACATAAGATTGCATGGAAAGATTGATCTTGTTAACTAGCTTTTGGACCCATGGAAGTGAAGAAAATCTTCTTGGACCGGGGAAGAAAGGATATCCCTAGATGGAGAATTGGAATATAGAGAGCATGTAGAAAGTTGCATAGAAAGAATTTGATTAGAGGAGAGAATAACTTACTTGTAAGTTAGGATCTTGCCCACTTAGATGATCCTTCACCTCAGAAAGCTTTTCAATCGCCTTTCTCATCCTCTTTTTTGAAGAATCTTATGTAGAATCCATCCTCCTTGAATTGATTTTTTTGACTCCTTCTCTTCACCTCTTTTCCTTGAGTCCTGAGAAGAAATCTCTATCTTTCCCTCTTGAGTGCTTGTTGTAATGCTTTGATATGAATAAATGAGGGATTTATAGAGTGATTTGCGAAATTGGAAGCCCCTTTCCAAATTGGATGAGGAATATGCATTAAGGCAAGCAGAGTTCATATTGGAGTTAGAAAATAGAGGAGTTTCTATAAGTTAAATGGCGTCTTGACGGGGTGACGTCATTTAAATGATGTCTGTGAACAGCGACGCGTTTTAAACAGGTTTCTGAATTTTTGTTACTTTGCTGAAAATCCATAATTCCATGATATATAATTTGCTTGAAGCTACTGATGAAATGCTGAGTGTAGGAAATGCCAAGAGGTGAAAGTAAAGCTGACAATTCTACTAAGGTCCCACTGTAGGAGTTCATGAGTCCCAACCGTGACTAAAAAGACAGTTATCTCTACCCTGTACTCATTTATGTAATTGATTTGCATTCGCATTATTATACAATAAATATTTATTAGATATATTAAGGACCTTGTGGTTCTGATGAAACTGGAATTTGAGTTCCCCTCCAACAAAAATAGTGATAATTCTAGAGGATTCTTAATCACACGGATAGGCCGTTTGATTGTTAATTAATGGGGACGATGGTTCCACTTTTGTGAAACGGTGCGTGGATAAACGAGCTTCGGCTTAACACTGAATTGCAAGAATTGGTATCTTGACTCATTGATGATAGTTTAATAATATTATCCTTGATTAATTTATATTTTATTTTATTTTATATTTTTCTTTTAGCCTAGCATGCATCATGTAGGACTTTGATATAATAGTGATAAAAATTAATTCTTGATTAAATTTCAGACCATTGATCCAATAAATCTCAACGTGATATGAAATATTCCATTCTGAATTGAGTATCTTGATTATCTTTGAGGTTCGCTTGAAGATATCCTTAGAGTTCTATCCTTTCTTGGATTTCTCATCCAACATTTCTTGTTTCCTCTTAAGATCCGTCATGATTACAGCACTTCCACATTGATTAGTAACCATTCTTCATGATGAAACCTGTAGGGTTTGTAACCTAGAGTACTTCCCAATCGCGGAAGTTAATCGACCTTTTGTTTCCTTAGTCTCCCTCATCCAGATAAGATCGATTCTATTGATATCTTTGAGTTATCTTTACTGATTGTTTTGAGAAAGATTCTCATCATATGATATTAAGAGCGTGTCACATCACACCTTGGCATCACCTTTTCAATACATTTCACTCCCTTGCAAAGTCAATGCCAAGGTGGGGCAGCTGTAGACATGCTAATTTTTACATCATATTGAGTTAATTTCATGTCACAATGATAATGCCCCAGAATGGTCTGATGTTTAATCATTAATTAATTTTTATTGATTTTCTCGAAATTTGTTGAATCACGTCGCGCTTACACGACGCCATTTAGATTCTTAGCAAAAATCAATTTGGAATTAAACATTGTAAATTTAAGAGGATTTAATTGAATAGCGTCGCCTTTACACGACGTCGTTTAAGTCTTAATCCGTTTAGGTTTACTGTTTCTAATTCTGGTTAATTTCCTAATTTATCTAAAGCATGTCGCGTGTACATGACGCACTTCATATTTCTTAATTATTTTCGGTTTCCTTTTCTAGATTTATTTCTATTTTGACCGCATTAATGAACTAAAAGGCGTCCCCCTTGAGCAACGCGTTTTCCCATTATGATCATTCAGAGCAAATCCGAGCTGCGGGAGAGTCCCTTTGAAGGCCAAACACCCTAAAGTTACTTCTTATAAATACATATGGACATTGACCATTGAAAAATGTTAGTTTTTAGAGAATTCGGAGCTCTTAACAAGGTGTTTGAAGGTCTTCAAAGGAGAAAAATGTGGATAACAAGAAGGAGTTCTTGTTTCTTCACCCTCTTCCACCATTGAAGTTCAAGAAGATCAAGGCTTTCAAGGAGCCAAACCAACTGATTTCCTCTCTAGTTTACTCTAGTTTCTTTTTCATATAGTTCTTCATTGCATCAACTCATCGCACACACTCATTTCATGATTTCCAAACCTACACTCCTTAAGGGGATTTAAAAGAAAACAAAAAGTGAGTTCTTTTACTTTAGTTACATGTTTAGATTTTTAATTAGAATAGATATTACACTATTTTTAGTTCTAATCATAGCTTTATTATTTATTTGATTTTTTGTGCAAGGTACAAAAGAAGAGCAAGAGTAAAGAAAGAGAAGGCTCTTTTCTTTCGGCCGGCCGGAAGAGAAGAATAAAAGAACCTCATATTCTCCCGATTTGCAAGGTTAGTAAGCGATCACCTTTCCTTTGAAACCCTCGGTTTCTAGCGATCGCAATTCTTTTCATATTATTAATCATAGTAAACACATGATAACATGATGAACACATACTCTTTTTGAGCACTACAAATGGAAACCTGTCAAAAGAGGTGTACATGGTACAACCTGATGGATTCACATCTAAGCAGCATCGCAATAAGGTATGCAAGTTTCAGAAATCCATTTATGGATTGAAGCAGACGTCTCGAAGTTGGAATTTGAGATTTGATGAGGTTATCAAATCTTTTGACTTCATTCGAAATGAAGACGAACCTTGTTTTTACAAGAAGGTCAGTGGGAGCTCAGTGACCTTCTGTCGTACATTTTTTTAGGGAAAAATGCACTTGATCTTGATTTTTTGATTTTAGATTTTAGATTTATGTTATTTGTGCTTTGCCTGACTCAATCAGATGATTGCGTAGTTCTTCTACCCGATCCCGCTACCCATAAATGGAATAGTGTTAATTACATCCTCCTAAGAGGAAAACCCTTGATTAATCGTCGGAAGAATAGAATAACACCCTTTAAAATGATATAAGAAAGATATACAAGATTGCATTTGAAAAATAAATGAATTTCAGTTTTTATTTGAGAAGAAAACTCATTTTTTAGTTTAAAGTTGAGTCTGCGCAAAACTTGATTTATTGATTTTTATTGATGGATGATGATTAGAGACATTTTTTAGTATTTTTGTATTGATTTATGGGGATGTATTGAAGATTTGTTGAATTTTTTAAGTTTGGAAGTGAACATGAAGTTGAGTCTACGCAGACTGATTTGTTACCAATGAGAATGCTTGTATTTATTTTGATTTTTTTATTTGTGAGAGGAGTGAAAATCTTTTTTATGGTGTTTTGATTGAAGTGGATGACATTTTTTATCAAGGGGGTCTAATAAACATTCCTTATTGTGTTTTTTCAGATTTGAAGTAAAGAAACTTTGGATTTGATTTGGAAAATATGAAAAAATGTTTTTTATGTTTTCTTATTTGGTTTGAGTAAAAAATGCTTCAAGGATTTATATTTTTTATGTTTTGAATTTATAAGTTTTTAAAGGATAAGCAAGATGTGCAAATTCAATTGAAATGAGATTTCTTTTAGGTATTTTTTATGTTTTGCAAAAAGGCAAATTTGAGTTTTATTTGATTTTTTATTTACAGGAAGTGTAGAATTTTATCTTGGAGTTTTTTATTTAATTTTAAAAGAATTAAAGTTGAAAAGTTTGGATTTTAACAATTGGGGGTTGAGTCTGCGTAGGGTAGTGCAGACTCATTTGTCACAAGCCTATTTTTTCAGTTTTTTAGGTAATTTCAAGGAAAAAGTTATCATTTTTGTTTGGATTTTGATTTGTGGAAAATATAGGGTTTATCATTAAGATTTTGATTTGATTTGGGAGGAATTTAATGGCCAAAATACCAGATTGCGCAGACTCAGCTGAATTTGTGATTTTTGTTTATTTTGAAGGAATTTGGATCCTTTTTGTAAATGGATGTTTATTTAAATGACATGGAGTGTTTGATATATGATTGTGAGTGATTTGAGCAATTTAATTTATTGTTTAGTTGATTTTTTCATTTGAAATGAGCTTATGAAAGGTGTGCAGACTCAACTCAAGCTTGGAATTTGTGTGTTTATAAAATAGAAGATTAACTTTAATTATTTGAGTTATTTGAACCATAAATGAGTCTATCAGTCCATGTAAGGCATCTTTGACAATTTTGAGTTGAGTCTGCGCAAGGGTGCGCATCCTCCGAACAGTGACGCAGACTCAAGTATGAAAATTGGTTTTTTAAGTTTCCTGCATAGTTCAAGCTGCAATTAAATCCATCGAGGGGTTAGTTTCAATCATTAAAGTTAGAATATGAAATCCGGAGTGGAGAAAAACAGATTGTACCCCATTCTCAATCGAATTTCCTTGGTTATAGGTGCGCAAACTCAAAATCTGAACAATTTCAGGTTTATACCTCTTTCAACTTGAAGTGATTCAAGAATCACCACAAATTTGAGGAGGATAACACTGAGAAATCTCAGAAGTTGAGTATGGCTACATGAGGCCTTTTCAAAGAGTGCTTCTTGTGTGGATTTCTTCAAATGGCATGATTTCTTCATGTTTATCCCATTTTTCTTGGATAACTTTATAAAGCATTGAAAATGCTTAATATAATGATTCCAAGTTGAATTTCAACCTTTCATTAAGAAAACCCAATGAAAAGGTTTAAGATCTTCATGAAGGATCATGGCATGAAGGGACCCTAAGGACCAACTCCCTTAAAGGGATATGTAATGGCTAATAGACCGTAGGGATGGCTATAAAAGGGGGCGTGCCGAGCATCCAACCACTCACCCAAGGGGTGTCCTTATTGCCTTCAAGATGTAAGAAAAACCCACAAGGGGTAATCCAAAGCGTCTCTACATTTGGGGAGCAAGGAACTCCACCAATTTCCCTAGAGGATCACATGTAGTCATAAACAATGGAGGTGGCTATAAAGGGGGGCGTGCCGAGCATCCAACCACTCACCCAAAGGGTGCCCTTAATGCCTTCAAAATGAAAGGGTTATCCACAGGGAATCACCCATTCCATTTCTACATTTGGGGAGCAAGGAACTCCACCAACTCATTGGGACTTCGGGACACATCATCTAAATGAACCCATAGAAATGGGAACACAAGAATGATGTTTTTTTGTGTGAGGGCCCTTGATGGGTTACCCAACATGAGATTGCTGGCACCCTTGGATCGGGACATCCTTGGAAAAACATCGGAAAACATTTAAAATCTGAAAACATATGGCAAAACTTCAGTTTCAGACATTAAGAGTTTAACAACCCAAAGTCCAAGCCATTTAAGACCTTCATTGGGCCTCAAAAGGACAGCCCTAGGTCCAAGGAACCTTTGGACAACTTGGGGGGGGGATCAAAGAATCACCTCAAGCCCAAAAATCAACTTGAAAGAGGCGCAGACTCAAAAACCTGCAACTGGCACTGAATCTGCGCAGGGTGGCGCAGACTCAACACTGTAGCACCTACAGACCGCAGACTCAGGCTAAAATCCGGATTTTGGTGAAAATATGAGTTTAAATCTAACCCAAATGATGGAAAATAAAGTATAAAATATACAAGACCTAAAATATTTATTTAAAATATATTTTAGATACATTTCTTTAGATAAATATCATGAAAACTTGAATATGAACATATGGGAAACTTAGGTATATTTTTTATCTTTTCCATGGATCTCTCCTTCTTGGCTCCATGTCAGAGGGTTTATACTCAAAGAAGCTCATCCCCAACTAGTGAGGGAACCTCCTTGAGAACCTCTAGGGCCTAAACCCTTAGCCATTAAAGGAAAAGAAATCCACCTTCGGTTCCAACATGAAAACAAAAATTTAGATCTTAATATATATGAAACTTAGGGGATTTCTCTTGATGTTTGGCCTTGGGGGAACATCATCCATGGAGGGGATGTGCTCCTAAGGGTCATGGAAGGCCAAGCCACCTTGAAAAACCCCAAAACCAAAGACAAATAAATGAAAAATCAGTTTTCAGGAAATCTGGACAACAATGTACATCTTGGGTCATATCACTATCTTTAGGGGGTTCTAAGGCGTGAGGAGACCATTTATATAAACTAGGAAGGCCCCTCTACCATCCCCACATGAAAAACACATGCCTTATGAAGGAAAAAATAACATAAAAGCAAGATAACCAGCAGATTCACAAAACAGACTCAGAAAATCTGAACATTACATTTCATTACTTTCAATCACCATGGATGAACATCAAGGGGGAGATAGAAGTTTCTATGAACATAAAAATGAAAGAAAACATTATAAGAAAGCAAGGAGATAGAAATAAACCCCTTCTTCACCCCCACTCTACCTTGGAGAGGGGATGAGAAGGGAGAATGGCTCTTGAAGCCTTCAATCTTGCTCTCTTCTTCTCTAGCACTCTTCCTTTCTTTTTCTCTTCTTATCTAACTCTTTTTTCTCTCTTGGGATGCAAGAAATGGAGGGGAAGGAGGAGGGAGATGTGCTCCTCCAAGCTCTCTCACTTTTCTTCTTCTCTTTTCTCTTTTTTGGGATTTTTGTCTCCAACTTTTTCTTATAGATGATGGGGGTTCTTTTATAGATAAAGTTGGGTTACTTTTGGAGGGTAAATTAGGCATCCATTAGCCTTGGATTAGGGATAAGAAACCACTCTTAAGAGCCCTCCGATGAGGCCACAACACTTAGAGAATCATGATTGGTTTCTCTTTTTGCTTTTCACCTACCCTCTTCTAGAAGAATCTTGAGGGGGGGACCACTTGCTTTTCTTATTATCCTCCTTTGGGCAGATTTGACCATGGGCCAAAGGGGTAAGAATAAGCCATGGGGGGAACCATTTGGGCCCTTTTAAAGGCTGCCACAAAATTGGGCTTTGGCCTTCACTTTTTGGGCCCAAATTGGCCCTATTGAGCTTCTTTTGCTTGAGTTAATGGGCCCGAGCCTGCCCCCTTGGATTTCTTCATCATTTGGGCTGAAAGTAACCCGTTTTTGACTTCTTTGGGCTTGCAAGAATGGGCATAACTGCAGTCCATTAACTTTTCTTCATTTGGGCCTTCTTTGAAAAATTGCTTGGACCTCCTTTGCTTGAGATAATGGGCCCGGTTGTGCCATTGGATTTCTTCACCATTTGGGCCCTAGAGTGGCCCCCTTTTTGATTCATTTGGCTTGTAAAATAGGCATGACTGCTGTCCATTAACCCTCTCTTTATTTGGAAGAAATTGTTTGGATTTTTCTCTTTGCTCATTTTTTGGTGACAACAAATGCCCCCCACGCATACGGCTCACGTACGGAGACCGGAGGCGACGAAGTGAGTTGTATGCGTGGTCCATTGTCACGTACTTATCCCATTTAAGCAGCTCAAAGTTTAAAACCGGCCCCACTTAAAGGTCTTCATTCACCCATTAAGGACTTGTTTTGCTGGGACTGCTGTAATCACTAGGATTCCTTCTTGAATTTGTTTTTGCGACCGACTCAGATCGGGTCTCGAGCATCGGGCAACCATAGGTTAGTATACCCTTTGAGTCTGCGCTAGTCCAAGTTTAACTTGGGCTTTAAACCGACCGGATTTCTTGAATTTAGAGGATGGGGCATGTGCCCTTTGAGTATGCGCTGGTTCGGGCTTCAATTCGGCTCCAAACCTGGCCATATATATTGAGTTTGAGAAAAGGGGGTAGATCCCCTCGAGTCTGCGCTGGTTCGGTTCAACTTTGGCTTCGAACCGGTCCGTCTATGTAGGGTTTTAAAGAGGGGGGCATATGCCCTTGAGTCTGCGCCGGTTCAGTCCGGTTCGGGCCTTGGACCGGCCAAGGCTTCAAAAACCGGCCCGGTCGGTTATAAAAAGGGAAGGGGGCGGGATCCTCTTTGCTTTTTGCTGTTGCGCTGGGGGATTCCAAGTGCCAGTCCGCCTCTTCCTCTTCTTCCTCTTGCCGTCGCTGGTGGACGAAGCTGCTGGAGCCGCGGGAGCAGGCCGCTGCCGCCGCAGATCGCCGCCGTCGAGCTCTTCCTGCTCTTGTTCTTGCCTGTTAGCCGAAGTCACAAGGGTCTTTGGGGGGTGCCACCGCCGCTATCTGCGCGTTGGCCTTCCGTCGTTTGGGGGGGGGTGTCGTTTGCTTGGCACGCCGGTTGCCTTCTTTCCCCCTTGCCGGTGACAAACACTGCAACCTATTGGGGAGTGTTATTTCCATTGCCCGTGGGTGTGTAGGCCGTCGGGTTCAGAACCGCAGGCCCTACTTCCCTACTTCTTCTTCGTCGACAGTATCGTGGGGGCCTTTGGGGAGCACCACTGCTGTTGGAGAAGAGGTGTTGTCGCACCAGGGTTTTTCAGGTAAAAGGCGAAGCCTTTCTTTGGTTTTTTGGCCGGTGGGACTGGTTGTGTGTCATTGACCGCCATGGATTTGGGCATGGGGAGAATGAAGGAGGTCTCCTCTACGCTTGTATTTATCTTCTAACATTTTTTCTGTCTTCTTTTTGCAGGAATCTACAATAGGCGCAGACTCAATACTGTAGCGATTGCAGATCGGGTGGATCAACGTCTTGCTGTTTGACTTTGGCAGTTCCCAAGGGAGAAATCCCTGGGGCTGCGGCTTCAGTACCTAGTCCCGGTTGTAGCTCGGCTCTTGGGAAGTGGGTCACTGGAATGCCATTTCTGCACCCCTCTGTCTTTGACATGGGTCTTCTTATTATCGGAGCATCTCGGTCTGTCCCAGATGGCTCTCGATAAAATTTTTACAGCCCTCCGTTAAGGAGAGATGCTGCCGAAATTTCGACAGAATTTTCTTTTTCGAGGAAGGCTTTTTGCATTTGATTTGACTTGTTGTCTCTTCTTTTTCAGCATAATTGCTTTTCGGGGGAAAGACAAAGCTGTGATGCCCGAGACTGTCTCCGAAGATGTGCCAGTTTCTCCAACAGGGTCTTCTGAACAGACTCCTATGATGGCTGAAGAGAGTGGGCCTGTGATAAGTCCCTTTTACTTGACACCTACAGCAGGCATAGATGAGGACAGTAAACTACTGCAATTTTTTGAGGTTGCTGTCTTGGAACATCCCTTTGCCGATGAATCAGATGGCAAGGTTGATGAGAGCAGACTTGTCTTTTCAGAAGGATTCTATAAATATAGACGGGACAAAGATTATCCAGTTCACTTTCCCAGTGATCAGCATTTGTACAACTTCTTGCTTGACTTCAAGGTCAATGGAGTACGTTCTGAAAGGAGGGCTTTTTATGCCGAGGATGCCATTTTGAAATTTAGAGACAACCTGAGGGGGACTGTAACCTGCGGCGAATCTTTGTTCAAGCCGAGTTATGCTAGAGACATGTTCATGCCCTATGGGACTAATATCGTGTGTTCTCAGGACGACATTCTGACCCGATCACCTTCATTTATTCCTGCCAAGTGGGGATATGACAGAGGTATCCCAGACTCGAAGCAGAGGCGGTATGGGCTATTTCTTTCTCCATGTAAATGGGGCTTCAGAGAAGAGCCATTGAGTTTTGACTGTTTAGCCATGAGGTTTAGATTGAAGGCAACAATGGGCTGGTTTGGCGACTTGAAGCTTAAATCCGGCCACAGTTTCAGATAATATTTTGTAGAATATACTGATTTTGTCTTGAAACATTACCATAATTTGCTGAGCCGAGTGGATCTTCTCGGTAGTGTGTATGCCGCTCAATTCCGATACCCGATCTTCAAAGGCCTTTGTTGTGGCATGATCGAGGTATTCATGAAGGAGTTCAATACCTTTTATACTCCGGAAGGAGAGACATCTCTGGATTTATGGACTTTACATCAGCTTTCTGACTTGCCCATTGACGGAGAGCCTTATGAAGAAATATGCCATCCTGACATTGTCAAGGATAGAACAGACGGCAAGGGCCGTTATGCAACCTGGAGGTCTTACAGATTCCTCCTAAAGGCTTACATTATTCTGGCTTTTGGTGAAGAGTCTCTGAAAAAGAGATCCCGCAGAGAGAGGACACAAGTCCGCGGAGTTGTCTGGCTCCGTTTCTTTCATAATGTTGACATTCGATATACAGACTTCCCTGGGGCTGGTGAGACTCCAGTCTTCATGGGGCAAACAGCCAGGCACTGAAAGGGATATCCTGATATCATCTTTGAGGAATACAAGAAAGAAGCCAATCCCTTGGACTTGGATAGGAATACCCATCTGGCAGCATACTTGGCCTACTGGCTCTCGAATTTTGCTATCCCTCAGGGAGATGAGGGAGTAATTCGTCCTAAGACTTTTTATGGAGCTTGTGAACTAGCCTGGGGAATTAAACTGTCTCTAGCTCCAGTTACTCTGTGCCTGATTTTCAAAACTCTTGGCCAAGTGGTTGAGCAGGAGAAACCACGAGAATTTAATGTTGTGGGTCCCATTCATTTCTTCAATGCTTGGGTGGCTTCTATTTTTTCAGAGTCTGCCTCGAAGAGCCTGGCTTCCCCTCACATATTTCCACGCATGATTGAATATGCAAGTGTTGATGGAGGGGATACCCAGAAGCAACTTTATGAAATTCGCGGTATCTTGACTGACACCAGGCGAAAAACTGAAGGGGACTTACGTTTTTGGAAGCACACTGCCAATTCTCGTCCTCCAGTGAGCCCCTTTAAAGTATTTGCCGAGGGTAATCCTGTTGAGTTCACTCATTCTCAGACCAAGCAGCTACTGAAGAAATCTATATTAGATAGTCAGATTAGATCATGGCTTCTATCCATCAGACCTAGTGTCTTGGTATACCAGAAGGGATCTGTAGTTCATTTAGAACCCTATTATCCTTTCCGTTTCGGCCGGAATTTTGGATATGATCAGTGCATTCCTTCTTGTGATCACATATTTCAGCTTCCTAACCGCCATCTTTTGGGCTCCAGCGAACTGCAGAGGGCCCGTGAATGGTGGGATTATTTCCACCGATTTGAAAATGTTTCTTTCATAGTTTCTTCTGCTGTCCATGCCCCTTCTATTACCGAACCTTCATCCAGTTCAGTGTCTTCCTCTTCCTGTCAAACGGTTATGGACTGGACTTCAGTGGATGAATCTGTGCATATTGCTATCGCTTCTATTCTTGCTGGTTCAGGCTTTTACGACAAATAATACGTCGGCAGCCTAGTTCATCATATGATCTTCTTCACCAGCAAATTGAGAGAATGACTACATGGATTCATCTAGCATGAGCTTCTTTGGATGAGTGGCTTCCTATTGCTTCCACTGCTTTGAGATTTTTTAAGCGTCAAGAATATATTCACTCATTTATACAAGATCGACACCAAGCCTTGTCTCTTCAGCGGCATGAATATACCTTGCAGATGCAGCCTGTCTCTCTTCGAATTTCACAACAACAAGCAGAAATAGCTGGCTTTGAACAGAAAGAAGACTTGTTGGTGGAAAATATTTAGCGCTTACAGAATGAACTTGCTGCTGCGAAAGCCGAACTGGAAACTTTAAGGAACAGTTTACATAGACGTCAAGATGATCTTCTGGTTTCCCAAGGCCTTCTTGAATCATTATCCAGTGAAGTTTCCAAGCTGCAGACTGAAGCGGAAGCTCTTTCTGAGTTGCATACTCAAGTTGGAGAAGGACTTTCACTGCTGTCTATGTTACTTGAGGATCCATGATGTTGTTTATAACTGAACTTTGTAATTGAGAAGGGTATTTTCTTTTTGCTTTTCCATATAAACTGGGATGGAAGTCATTCTTTGTAAACTTTCGGCACATTATAAAGAGAATTTTGTATCATATCTCCTTTTCAATGAATGCCATGCTTGAATTTCTTTTCTTTTTTTTTTATATTCACTTTACCGACCCAAGTGCCCTTTCGGGTTTTCACCGGAGTCGGCCCCCTCTTGCTTTTGCCCGTACGCCCTTTCGGGTTTTCACACGGCGGGGTTCCCGATTTTGCCTGTAGCGCCCTTTCGGGTTTTCACCACAGCCAGGTATATAGCCTTTATTTCCCTTGACCGCAGAAGGTACGATCAAGTCCGGCGAGACATCTCTATTTTTAAGCCCCTTTTGACTTTTCTCTCATTTTTTTTTATTTTTTATCCCTCTCTCTCCCCTTATTGTAAATGAAGTAGAGTGAAGTATGCATCCATGGCAACTGCAAGGCTGAAAGGAAAAGATTTCAAATGAAGATGACTTAACATTGTTTATTGACTTCCATAACTAATGATGTTATGGGGATTATTGAAGCTTAAAAAGGAAGGACAGAGTGAGAGGGGCAATGAATACCTCAATCACTTGTTTATTGAAAGTGTCACAAACCGTAAGGGTCTGAGCCTTTATTGGGGTGGCAAAGATCGTAAGGATCTTAACCACTATGCAGGGTGGCAATAGACTGGAAGGGTCTACGCCATGCAAATCCTAAGTACCAACGACGGACTCATAGGTTTTTGGTGGTGGTAACATAGGTATGATTTGAAATGCATGAACCCAGAATACTTCAAGCGGACTCATAGGTTTGTAGCCCGAAGTAGACAGGGGTGTTTGAATGATGCAAACCTAGATACCTAGGTCATGAGGACCCTAATTATCAATGACGGGCTTAAAGGCTTTTGGTCATGATAACTAGGGGTGATTTTGAATGAATGAACCCTAACTACTACAGCAGACTCATAGGTTTGTAGCCGAGGTAGATAGGGAGTACGGAGTACTCTTCTCAGAGACCCAGTAATTTCGGGGATGGCGGAGTCACGAGGGACCCAGACCATCTGCCGGTGCGACGTAGTCGTTGAAGACCCCGGTCGACTTACTTTGCTTTGATTTGAATTTGCTTGATTGGTGACGGAGTACTCCTCTCGGAGACCCGGTCTTTCGGGGATGACGGAATCACGAGGGACTCAGGCCAGCCACCGGTGCGACGTAGTCGTTGAAGACCCCGGTCGACTTACTTTGCTTTGATTGGAATTTGCTTGTACTTGGATTTCACTTTGGGCTTAAAATTGAGTGGCGGTGCTGAGTGCACCAGGCCACCTTCTTTGTTTTGAATTTGCTTTGAACTTGGGCGATAGAGTCTAGTAGGACCCACGCCGGCCTGTATTTGAATCTTGAACTTGAATTTAAGCTTGGATTTGTGCGGCAGGTCCTGTTGACCCAGGCCGATTTGAATTTGAGCTTAAATAGCGGGATTGAATGAACCCAAGCCATTTTTCTTGTTTTAAGCTTGGATGGCAGAATCCAGTAGGACACATGCCAATTTGCATTTGAATTTGATTTCGAACTTAAGCGGCAGAATCTTGCTGACTTGGGCCGATTTGCATTTGAACTTGAGCCTGGATTTTGGCTTGGTTTTTTGCATTTGAACTTCAATTGGAGTTCTGAATTTGTACTTTGAATGGCGGGATCGAATGAACCCAGGCCATTCTCTTGCTTTCAACCTTGCTTTACTCTTGGATTTTGAACTCGAATTTGAGCTTGAACTTAAGCAGCGGGTCCTGTTGACCTAGGCTGACTTATCTTGAATTTGTGCTTGCTTTTTGGCTGGAGCTTTGAACTTGCATTTGAACTTGCATTTGAGCTTGCATTTTGAGCTCGAGCTTGATTTGAAGCTTTGAATTTGAACTTGAATTTGATCTTGAACTTAGGCGGCGGGTCTTGTTGACTCAAGCTGATTTGAACTTGGGCTTGGATTTAAATTTGAATTTTTAACTTGAGCTTCAATTTAAGCGGCGGGTCCTGTGGACTCAAGCCGATTTGCTTTTGAACTTCAATTTGCCCTTCAGGCGGAGCTCTGGATTTGAATTTGAATTTGAATTTGCTCCTTAAGTTGAAGCTTTGGTTCTTGAACTTTGAACTTGAATTCTGAATTTGATTTTATGCTCGAGTTTGAACGGGAGCTTTGAGCTTGAGTGGCGGAGCCTTGTTGACCCAGGCCAGTCTATACTTGACTTTGAGCTTGTATTTGAATTTGTGCTTGAATTTGAGCTTGGATTTGAATTTGGACTTGAATGGCAAGGTCCAGCAGGACTCGGGCCATCTTCTCTATTTCTTTGTAGCTTCTTGCGTCCTGTTCATTGAAGAGACAAGGTTACAATACATATGCATGTTTATATCAAACAATTTCAGAATCGGAAAACATCATCGATTCAGATTAATTTGATTGAAAACTTCGACCAGTTATAAAACGGGAAGCGGGAAATGATTTATACTCCCTCCGCACCGGGTTTGCCTCAACACCATTGCCCGACTAGCGGGATAGTCGTGCCAACTTTTTTCTTTTTCTTTCTTTTTCAATGGCATTTCGTCATTGGCAACCCATGAGGTGCTTTGGGGCGGCTTCGTAAAGCCTTTTGGAGCCTCTTCAATGTCCTTGACTTATATAGGCAGGTTAATTTTACCATGCCATTTAAGATTTATAGTCTCGGAGGAATACATCCCGAGAACTGGATGATTTCTTTTGACTGTCTTCATGGTGATCATATTCACACCGTAGACAGTACTTCATATATTTTTTCAACCTTCGTTTGGAAAGCATAGAGGTGGTGCATGATAGCACTTCATATGTCTGCCATTTAAGGGAGGAAACTACACTTCTCCCTTATGATTGGTGAGGGTGTATGCTCCTCCTTCATAAACAGTTTTGACGACATAGGGACCGATCCAATTACTGGTCAACTTCCCTTTTGGATTTGATACCATGACTTCTCTTCTTTTGACCATAACTAGGTCTCCTTTCTTGAAGGCTCTTTCTTTGACTAGTTTATCAAATGCTCGAGCCATGCGAGCTTGATATATCTGGATATTTTGTTGAGTTCGAAGTCTGTCGCCTTCCAAGGCTAATAACTCCTCGAGCCGCCTTTTTGCATTTGATTGATTTCTTTGATAAGCCCCTGCTCTAAGGCAATGCGCAAAGAGGGGACTTCCAATTCAATTGGTACGACTGCTTCCGACCCATATACTAAGGAATAGGGAGAACAGCCTGTTGGAGTTTTGTATATGGTTCTGTAAACCTATAATGCTTCATACATTCTTTCTTCCCAGTCTTTCCTAGTTGAATTGACTGTCTTTGCTAGAAGGTTGCATAAAGTCTTATTAAAGGCTTCTGCTAACCCATTGGCTTGTGGATTGTAGACTATAGAGGTCCTCTAATCAATTTTGAATTTCGCAACTAGCTTGTATATAATTTGATTTCAGAAGCATGTTTCATTATCTGAGATGATCCGACTGTGTGCACCATATCGGAACAACATATTTTGGCAGAGGAACCTTTCAACGGTTGCCCCAGTGACTTCTCTTCATACTACTGCTTCGGCCCATCCAGAAAAATAATCCGTGGAGGCCAGAATATATTTAGCACCTCTTGAGGAGGGTATGAACGGGCCGACAACGTCCACGCCCCACTCGGCAAAAGGCCATGATGGTGTTGTAGGGTGCAAGGGCACTGGAGGTTTTCTTGGAATTGGGCCATGTTCCTGGCATTTGTGACATGATTTGGCATATTGCGCACAATTATCAAACATTGTGGGCCAGTAGTAGCCCAATTGTTTGAGTTGATTTTTCATCATGGGGCCAAACTGGTAAGCACCACAGACCCCGGCATGTATTTCCCTCAAGACTTCTGCTATCTCTTTTGGTGACAGGAATATGAGGAGAACTTTTCTCTTGCCATCATATGTCACTCGAAAGAGAGTGTCTCCTTTGTATTCATATGAATCCTTGGTACGGATCAGTTTAGCACGTTTGATTCGGGTGCTTGGCAATATTTTATGCTTGAACCAGTCGAGAAGCATTTCCCTCCAATCAGGCTTATCGGCTTCTTCTACTGCACATACTTCTGTTTGCATTTTTGTTTCTTCTCCCAACACAGTTGGTAACAATCTTCTATTCTTGACCCATATTTCAAGAGACCCCTCTGGCGACAGAGCCAGAGAACTTGCTAATTTAGTCAGAGCATCAGCTTGAGCATTTGCACTGCGGTTGATATAGTTGATTTCAAAGAAATAGAATATTTGTATCAGCGTGAGGGCCCTTTTGTGATAAGGAATCAACTCGGGCTTTTTGACATCATATATTCCTTGGACTTGGTATATAATCAACATTGAGTCTCCATGGACTTGGATCATTTGAATGCCCATATCCAGAGCAACTTCCAGGCCAACTATCAAAGCTTCATATTCAGCTTCATTGTTGGTGCATGGTTTAGTTAAAGAACACGAGGTATGCAAAACCTCGCCTTCTGGAGATATCAGGACAATGCTTGCTCTGGCCTTTGTAGTGAATGTAGTGCAATTGCTGAACGGGAGGCCCCGTTAAAATATAGCTGCCATATCTTTTGTTCTGTATGGTTAGCTTCTAAAGTTTCTTCATCTGGCAAGTCGGTGACCAACGGTGAATCTTCTGGCACTAGATGTGCTGCAAAGAAGTCTGCAATGGCTTGACCTTTGATGGCTTTTTGAGGAATATATTTGATGTCGAACTCCATGAGGAGGACTGCCCATTTGCCCAAACGACCTTTCAAGGCTGGTCGATTGAGGATATATTTGAGAGGATCAGCCCTAGAGATGAGCTAGATTTCATGTGATAGCATATAGTGCCTAAGTCTTTTAGCTGCAAAGACTAGGGCCAAGCATATCTTTTCAATAGGTGAGTACCAGAGTTCAGCCCCGATCAGCCTTCTGCTTAAGTAATATAGTGCTTGCTCTTTGCCTTCTTCATTGTCTTGTGCCAGCATTGCCCCCAGAGAAGTCTCCTGAGCAGCGATATATAAGATTAATGACTGGCCTTTGATAGGTGCCCCCAACACGGGTGGCGATGCAAGGTATTGCTTGATTTTCTCAAGCGCATTTTGACATTCATCCTCCCATCTGAATGGGGCATCTTTCTTCATTAATTTAGAGAAGGGTTCACACCGTCCAGCTAGGTTGGATATGAACCTTCGAATGTATGCGAGCTGTCCCTGAAGGGACTGCAGCTCTTTGAGATTCTTCGGAGGTGGAAGCTCCTGGATAGCTTTGATTTTGGCTGGGTCTATTTCAATGCCCCTATATCTGACAATAAAACCCAGAAATTTGCCACTTGAAACCCCGAAGGCGCACTTCATGGGGTTCATTTTCAAGCTGTATTGCCTCAGCCTTTCCAATATGGTGTGGAGATCTTACATATGGTCTTCCTTTTTCTTGGTTTTGGCAACTAGGTCATCAATATAACATTCAACTTGTTGATGAAGGAATTCATCAAATATCTTGGTCATTGCTCTTTGGTATGTTGCACCGGCATTCTTAAGGCCGAAGGACATTCTTTTGTAGTGGAAGATTCCGTTAGGAGTTCTGAAGGCAGTATGGATCTTATCCTTGTCAGCCATCCATATTTGATTATATCCCGACGATCCATCCATAAAAGACAAAGCTTCATGTCCTGTGGTGGCATCGACCATGATTTCGGTAACAGGCACTGGGAAGTCATCCTTTGGGCATGCCTTGTTTAGATCTCTGAAGTCTACAAGGATTCTGATCTGTCCATTCTTCTTTTTGACTGGAACAATATTTGCTAGCCATGTTGTATATTGATTTTCTTGTACGAAGCCAACATCAATTAACTTGTCAACTTCAGCATTGATTTTGTTTATCAGCTCTGGCCTCATTCTTCTTGGTGCTTGTTTGATTGGCTCGATGGCTGGATCAATGGCCAGCTCATGTTGAGCTACTTCTGGATCTAACCCATGTATTTCTTTATAGGACCAGGCAAAACAATCCCGAAATTCCTTCAGAAGCGAAATATATGCTTGTTGTTATTCTTGACTGAGCAATGCACTTATATATGTTGGTCTTGGGTCTTCTTTAGAGCCCAAATTGATTTCAAGGAGTTCATCAACCGTGGCTTGTCCTCCATCTTCAAGTTCTGGAGGTGCTGGCTGGAGCTCCATTAGATCTTCTTCATTTACTTCTTCTTCAATTTCTGCTTCAATTTCGTTCACTTCTTGGTCAATTTCATTTGATTGATTTGCTGTGAAAATATTTGGGGCAGGATCTGCCTGTTGATTTTCTATAAGCTGAGTGAGCTCATCTTCCCTTTGACCCGTGTTAACATGAGGTTCAGGGGTGATAGGTGGATTTTCTTGTTCTTCTGGTATATTCTGAACCATATTGGAACTTGGAATATCATTTTCCTTGACTTCTACGACTTGGATGTCTTTTTCTTCAAGATGTTTCCAGCATTGACATGCCGGAATAGGAGATTGATCAACTTATGGCTGGCTTTCTTGAATAGACTGACCCGTGGGCTACTCTTCATCATAGTCATCATATATTGCTTGTGCAATTTCTGATATTTCTGGCAAAATAGATGTCATATTTGCTGATAATTCAGGAGTTTCTTCTTCCGGCAAGATATATCCCAAGCCTGGATATTGTGTATGTTGCATCAATGCTTTGGACAAGTTAGGAGGGTACCATAGCTGTTGGAACCTGCTCCATTCCTTTTTTGTTTGATATAATGAAATTGACTGAGCCTTAGCTAATTCCTCAGTATACTTCGTCATGTTTGGGAGACCCATGATGTCAACTCATAATTCTTCTTCTATATCTAGAATATAGCAATCTTTGTCTTCAGTAGCCGACTGCTCATCATCTCTATAAAAGACTGTTTTATGTCCATCTTCGTGAGGAACCACGAATTTTTTCAAAGGCTTTACGAGCTGACATTCATACTCTTCCATAGGATGTATTAGTCCGACTGGGACCATGACTTCTATAGAGAGTACATCTTGTTGTTTGGCTGTCTTTGCTGAAGGATTTTTCAGAATTGTAGCTTCTTTGTCTTCCAGACTGAGAGAGCCGATATTTGGTGGAGGAGGAAACCATTCCTTGCTCCGACTAGTATCAGGCTTTTCTGTTTCTTCTTTTTCCTCCAGGGGTGGAAGTATATAGAGTTGGCATCCATAAGATGGCATTCATGAACCTCAAAAGGCTCGAGATCAGCGAAGACTCGCTGTATTTGTCCTTCCCAGGGAAATTTGATGCATTGATGCAATGAGGAGGGCACCACAAAAATATTGATGTATCTGTGGCCGCCCAAGCAAAGCTTTGTATGTGGTATCAGAATTTATGATATGGAAGAGGACTGTGAACTGAAAGTCACCGACGACCATTTCTAATTCAGCTGCCCCAATTGGTGTTTCTGACTTCTTAGGTGCATATAAAAATGAAATTTCTGGAAAGGCATGATGCTGACAGCAGAGCCTTCATCAACCAGAATTCTATTGACAGATTGTCCATTTATCTTTCCTCTCATGTAGAGTGGCCTATTGTGGTCATTTGTAGGTAGCAACATATCATCTTCAGTGAAGGTGATGGAAGTCGTGAATGACTCATAGGGTATTTCTTGAATTTCTGTTGCATGAACTTCATAAATTTGAGGAGTTTTTAAAGCTGCAATGAGAGCACACCGCAATTCCTCACTGAGTGACAAAACTTCCCACACAGTAAATTTAGATGGCAACCTTTTTAGTAAGCCGATAACTTTCTTTTCTGCTTTCTCATTATCATGAGCTTCTAAAGAGGCAACCTGAGCATCTTGTTCTTCAGACGGCTGCTGCTGGACCTGTTTACCTTTCTTTGCAGACTTTTGAACTGTCATAAATTCATATAAAGAGGGTAACACCACATTTTCTTGATCGGAATTTTCTGGATATAGCCCGAGCGGAGGCGGGATTTGAACATTTCTTTTTGACAAAGGCATGGATTCCATTCCTTTGAATTCTGGTTATGGGACGACATATGGTATTTCCCCCTGCAGCTGGATAATTTTTTGAGTGGTTGGAGGCTTTCGTCCCCACTTTTTGCCAGAGCGGGTGACATGTTGCTCATTTGGAGTTGATGTAGAGCTTTCCATCACTTCCATTTTTGGAGCAAGGAAGATTTCTTCCTCCTCATCATCTTCACCTTCATTTATTGTTGATACTGTGTTGCAAGACATGACAGTGCAAGTGCCTTCTTGCTCTTCTTTCCCATTTTCCTGATTATCATCAGTCTTCGGCTTTTTTAATTCCTGTTCCCAGCATATGGCTTCTTCATGTATTTGCTTCATTATCATATTTTGGAATTTCTCCCATAGGATATAATGCTTCAGCTTTGTTGGCTTTCTTTGAGGCTGTTTGTATTCATCTAAGCTGTCTATTAGCTGTTGCAACTTTGACAGTTGATCTTTACCCTTAGGTAGAATTGGTATTGGTGTTTCTCCTTTTCTTCTTCTGTTGGTAACCCTCCTTACAGTACGAGGATCTACCCATTTCCATATACTGCTTGTTAGAGCAAGGTAACTTGAACTTGATTGGGATGTCTCCTGCTGAAGGAAAGACACACATTGTTTTTTGCCTGAAGCTGCAGCTTTGACCGGCGTAGATAAAGCCATTTTGGACATATCGGATATCATATTATCCAAATTTGGTGGAGAGACGGGTTGAACATATGTCGGCCGTCGTAAAATACCTCCGTGAATATATACTTCTAATGATTTCTACTTGATATGCGATCTTGACTTCTTTTTGACTGTTTGCCACTGAGATGCTTGGAGTGGTTGAAGTACCAATTGCTCATAAGTGGCTTGTGTGCTTCTTTCTGCAGTTTCTGAGCTTAATGACTGGTAAATAGGAACCATATGATGAACATTTACAGATGCCACATTTGCTTTTGTCCAGGCATGAGGCTGCGGAGGATCGACAAGATGATCTCCCATCTTCAGGACACCTTTTTGAATTAATTTTTCAACTGCATCTTTGAACACATAGCATTCTTCAATAGGATGTCCCATGATTTGGTGATATGGACAATAATTTGGATCATTAGATCTTTTGGCATCTTCTGGCCTCTTTGACTGTGGTAACACAATCTGATTGTATTTTCGTGCCCATTCAAATAGAACACGAGTTTTGTCTTTTGGGAAGTTGTATGGCCTGTTCATTCTGTCTCTGAGAGAAGATAAGGCTCAGACTTCTTTCTCTCTATTATTGCTGGTTTCGGCCTGTGTGACTGGGCCTTTTTTTTGTTGCTCCGTGATGAATGTAGATAAATCTACTGTATTTGATTCACGTGGAGCATTTCTTTTATCAAATTTTCCTTTCTTGTTGCTTGGTTCACTTCTAGATCGGCTCAGAAAACTTTCAACTTCTGATACCACAGTATTCAATTTGTCAAAAGACTTGATTTCAATTGCTATCAGCCTTTCAAAGACTTCATTTTTCAGATTACTTTTGCATATCACCACTGCATCTTCTTGACATTGTGGTCTTTTGCATTTCATGCTAAGATTCCTCCATTTAGCAATGAATTTGGAAGCATTTTCATTGTTTTCTTGTTTCACAGTATATAGCTCTGCCAGAGTGATCTCTCTCTCCACCAGATAAAATCTGTCTTGAAATTGCTTCTGAAGGTCAGCCCACCCAATAATAGATCCAGGCCGAAGAGAAGAATACCATTCAAATGCGAGTCCAGTTAGTGAAGACCCGAAAAATTTCAGCATATAAGATTCATCAGTGGCTAGGTCTCCCATTGCCCCATTATAATATGCCAAGTGTTCTTTTGGATTTCCTTGGCCATTGAATTTTTCAAACTTGGGCACTTTGGTTATTCCCAGTGGAAGCCTTTTCATGGCATGATGCACTGGATATGGTACTTTGTACACATCATATACTGTGGAGGTACCTTCCACTCTTTCTGCCAGCTTCATATCAATGAGCTGTTCTAGCATCAGCCTTTGAGCCACAGCAGGATCTGCTGGATTTGGGAAGAAATTAACTCCTAGAACTTGGGAGGCCTGAAGTGGCAAATTTGAGATCAAATTGTCTTGCAATATTGTTGCAAGAGCAGCTTGACTATTGGATACTTGAATATATGCAGGTGTTTCACTCATAGGCACAGACCTAGATGACTGCATGGATATATTTAGAAGATTTCGAGACGGAGGAGGTGGAATTGGAGGATTAGCCACCCGAGGATAAGAGGAAGTTGAAGCGCCTCCTTCTTTACCAGCCCATCCTGCCCCCTGTATTTGGGCATCTTTTTCTTTCAATTGCTTTTTCAACAACTCAATTTCTTGCAATAAGAACTGAGTTATGCTTGGTCATGCTTCTTTTTGCTGATTGATTTGCTGTGGAAGCTGCTGCTCTGCTGGTGCAGAAAGAGATTCTCCTGATGCTTCAATGACATTTGCAGATAGCTCTGCTTCCTCATCAATGTTTTCCAATAGGGTAGGAAAATTTTGGACAACTAGGGCTGTCGCTTGCATTCTTCGGGTAACTAGACCCGGCCTTGAGGCTAAATCTCTGATTTCTTCTGGATCTTCAGGGAGTACCCCATACTTGTTGATAGTATGACATGAATAAATCATCAGGCTTCCTTAGGTGAATTCTGCTGATCTCCTTGCGGAAGGAGGTTTCGGCTGCAGCCTTTGGAATATAGATGTTTTTGAAGGCTTTTTTGACTTTTCATTTTCATATCTTTCTCTTGACTTTTTTCTTTTTGGCAACTCAGCATGAGGTAGCTGCCTTTGAATTGGTTTCCATATTTGTCGTCTTTGTGACTGAAAGATTAGCTTTGATTTTTCTTGTGCATATTGATCTTCTTGATGTTTGGGCACCCAGATTTGTTTTGCTAGTGGCTCTTGATAATATTTCGTCCCATGCCAATAAACTGGTTTGGGGTTTCTTTCTTGCTTTTTAGACACCTTAGCTTTTCCTTTTTCTTTTCTTTCATTTTTCATTCTTTCTCTGTCCATATCTTCAAAGACCTGGAATGAATTTTGAACTGGAATATTTGGAACCAGTCGGTCTTTGGAAGTATCAACTTTGCTGCCATCTAGAAAGATCTGCAAGCTCCCAACAAGAATTGATTTTTTGGTCCTGGACCATTGTGCAGAGACTGCCTTTGATTTGAATTGGGCATTTTGACCTTTTTGGATATTTCCTCGATATTGTCTTGAAGATGATGCAACATGACTGTGAACAGTGTAGTAGTTGACTATTTGCGCTTGAGGTATATCAGATATAATCTCAGGTTGCATGAAGACCACCCCGAGAAAATTCGGAAAACCAATAATGGGAGGGGAGCTCCCGAATGCCACAGGTACCGCCAAGTAGCCATAGCGAGCATGGTTCTCGACCACCAGAGGGCCGAAGGAAGCTTTCGATTCCATTGAGTCTCTTGTAATACAACAAAGAGATAATAAATAACTTCAAAGAATGGGTGTTATCCTTATTCTTCCGACGAGAAGATGAAGGGAGGACAAGTCCCACCGGGCGTGCCAAAAGAGATTGTTGTACATTTTTTTAGGAAAAATGCACTTGATCTTGATTTTTTGATTTTAGATTTTAGATTTATGTTATTTGTGCTTTACCTGACTCAATCAGATGATTGCGTAGTTCTTCTACCCGATCCCGCTACCCATAAATGGAATAGCGTTAATTACATCCTCCTAAGAGGAAAACCCATGATTAATCATCTGAAGAAATAGAATAACACCCTTTAAAATGATATAAGTAAGATATACAAGATTGCATTTGAAAAATAAATGAATTTCATTTTTTGTTTGAGAAGAAAACTCATTTTTTAGTTCAAAGTTGAGTCTGCGCAAAACTTGATTTATTGATTTTTATTGATGGATGATGATTAGAGACATTTTTTAGTATTTTTGGATTGATTTATGGGGATGTATTGAAGATTTGTTGAATTTTTTAAGTTTGGAAATGAACATGAAGTTGAGTCTGAGCAAGGATGCGCAGACTCAATTTTTACCAATGAGAATGCTTGTATTTATTTTGATTTTTTGATTTGTGAGAGGAGTGAAAACCTTTTTTATGGTGTTTTGATTGAAGTGGATGACATTTTTTATCAAAGGGGTCTAATAAACATTTCTTATTTTGTTTTTTCAGATTTGAAGTAAAGAGACTTTGGATTTGATTTGGAAAATATGAAAAAATATTTTTTGTGTTTTCTTATTTGTTTTGAGTAAAAAATGCTTCAAGGATTTATATTTTTTATGTTTTGAATTTATAAGTTTTTGAAGGAAAAGCAAGATGTGCAAATTCAATTGAAATGAGATTTCTTTTAGGTATTTTTAATGTTTTGCAAAAAGGCAAATTTGAGTTTTATTTGATTTTTTATTTACAGGAAGTGTAGAGTTTTATCTTGGAGTTTTTGATTTAATTTTAAAGGAATTAAAGTTGAAAAGTTTGGATTTTAACAATTGGGGGTTGAGTCTGCGTAGGGTAGTGCAGACTCATTTGTTACAAGCCTATTTTTTCAGTTTTTTAGGTAATTTCAAGGAAAAAATTATCATTTTTGCTTGGGTTTTGATTTGTGGAAAATATAGGGTTTATCATTAAGATTTTGATTTGATTTTAGGGGAATTTAATGGCCAAAATACCAGGTTTTAAGAATTTAGGGTTGAGTCTAGCTATAGAGCGCAGACTCATTGTTTATCAAAGTGTTTCAACATTTTTTATATTTTTTATGAAAAGAGTTTTAAGCTTTTATTTAGGTTTTTGACTTATATGAAGTATAAAGTTTTTTATGTGAATTTTTGGATTTAATTTGGAGGGAATTTAAGGTCAAAAGACCAAATTTGGGATTTCAGGGTTGAGTCTACGTTGGGTAGTGCAGACTCATTTGTCACCAATGTGTTTTGAGTTGTTTTTTGCATTTTTTCAAGAACAACTTGGTGTTTTTATTTGATTTCCTGATATATAAGAATAAACTTGATTTTTAGAGGATTTTAGATCATCTTTTAGTGTTTGCGAAGTTGTTTTTTTATTTTTTGCGAATTTCAGGGCTGAGTCTACGCCAGGATGCGCAGACTCAAGCCTGAACTTAGAATTTTTTATTTGTGAGTTATTTTATTGGATTTTTAGTGGGATAACTTGATTTTATGTTTTGTTTGGTGATAATTTACAGATTTGGAGCTGCGGGTATGATTTAGGGGCCAAGAGATGAGGTTTTGGCCTTGGAATTGATGCGCAGACTCAAGTTTAAAGAGGATTTTGAGCAAGATTTTCAAAAAGATAGAATCTCTTGAGGTTGAGGGGAATTCCAAGATTTTCAAAGAGTTGGGGAGCTTCAAAGATCAAGGGGACAAGAAAAATGAATTTGAGTCTGCGCAAGGGTTGCGTAGACGCAGCTGAATTTGTGATTTTTGTTTATTTTGAAGGGATTTGGATCCTTTTTGTAAATAGATGTTTATTTAACTGACATGGAGTGTTTGATATATGATTGTGAGTGATTTGAGCAATTTAGTTTATTGTTTAGTTGATTTTTTCATTTGAAATGAGCTTATGAAAGGTGTGTAGACTCAACTCAAGCTTGGAATTTGTGTGTTTATTTAAAATAGAAGATTAACTTTAATTATTTGAGTTATTTGAACCATAAATGAGTCTATCAGTCCATGTAAGGCATCTTTGACAATTTTGAGTTGAGTCTGCGCAAGGGTGTGCATACTCCGAACAGTGGCACAAACTCAAGTATGAAAATTGGTTTTTTGAGTTTCCTGCATAATTCAAGCTGCAATTAAATCCATCAAGGGGTTAGTTTCAATCATTAAAGTTAGAATATGAAATCCGGAGTAGAGAAAAACATATTGTACCCCATTCCCAATCGAATTTCCATAGTTATAGGTGCGCAGACTTAAAATGTGAGCACAATTTCAGGTTTATACCTCTTTCAACTTGAAGTGATTCAAGAATCACCACAAATTTGAGGATAACACTGAGAAATCTCAGAAGTTGAGTATGGCTACATGAGGCCTTTTCAAGGAGTAGTTCTTGTGTGGATTTCTTCAAATGACATGATTTCTTCATGTTTATCCCATTCTTCTTAGATCACTTTATAATGCATTGAAAATGCTTAATATAATGATTCCAAGTTGAATTTCAACCTTTCATTAGGAAAACCCAATGAAAAGGTTTAAGATCTTCATGAAGGATCATGGCATGAAGGGACCCTAAGGACCAACTCCCTTAAAGGGATAAGTAATGGCTAATGGACCGTAGGGAAGGCTATAAAGGGGGGCGTGCTGAGCATCCAACCACTCACCCAAGGGGTGCCCTTAATCCCTTCAAGATGTAAGAAAAACCCACAAGGGGTAATCTAAAGCATCTCTACATTTGGGGAGCAAGGAACTCCACCAATTTCCCTAGAGGATCACATGTAGTCATGAACCATGGAGGTGGCTATGAAGGGGGGCGTGCCGAGCATCCAACCACTCACCCAAAGGGTGCCCTTAATGCCTTCAAAATGAAAGGGTTATCCATAGGGAATCACCCATTCCATTTCTACATTTGGGGAGCAAGGAACTCCACCAACTCATTGGGACTTCGGGACACATCATCTAAATGAACCCATAGAAATGGGAACACAAGAATGATGTTTTTTGTGTGAGGGCCCTTGATGGGTTACCCAACATGAGATTGCTGGCACCATTGGATCGGGACATCTTTAAAAAAACATCAGAAAACATTTAAAATCTTAAAACATATGGCAAAACTTCGATTTGAAACATTAAGAGCTTAACAACCCAAAGTCCAAGCCATTTAAGACCTTCATTGGGCCTCAAAAGGACTGCCCTAGGTCCAAGGAACCTTTGGACAACTTGGGGTAGGATCAAAGAATCACGTCAAGCCCAAAAACCAACTTGAAAGAAGCGCATACTCAAAAACCTGCAACTGGCGCTAAGTCTGCGTAGGGAGGCGCGGACTCAACACTATAGCACCTGCAGACCGCAAACTCAGGCTAAAATCCGGATTTTGGTAAAAAAATGGGTTTAAACCTAACCGAAATGATGGAAAATAAAGTATAAAAGATACAAGACCTAAAATGTTTATTTAAAATATATTTTAGATGAATTTCTTTCGGAAAATATCATGAAAACTTGAATATGAACATGTAGGAAACTTAGGTATATTTTTTATCTTTTCCATGGACCTTTCCTTCTTGGCTCTACGTTAGAAGGTTTATACTCAAAAAAGCTCATCCCCAACTAGTGAGGGAACCTCCTTGAGAACCTCTAGCGCCTAAACCCTTAGCCATTAAAGGAAAAAAAATCCAAACAAAACCCCTTCGGTTCCAACATAAAAACAGAAATTTAGATCTTAATATTGTAGGCGCCCAGAACGTTCTTCCGCCGTTGCTGCGGGCTTCGGATCGAGGGGTTCTCCGTTCGTCTCAGCATTGTGGCGATTTAAAGGGGGTTAGAAATTAAGGTGTGATCGCCAGGAGCATTACCTTTCGGTCCCTGTGCTCCGCAGGAGTGTAAGAGGTGATCGCGTTTTGTGGGAGCGGGAAATGTTGGTTCCTCCTTCTCTTCCTCCGGCCGGCCAGAGGAGGAGAGCCCTGCAGTCTGCACGTGGAGATGTGGTAAGGATCCCTGAAAAGAAAGGACAAGACAGAAAACGACCCGATTAGAACTATAATATGCAGAATCTATCCATAAAAATAAAAAAAACTAGTTAAAATCGGAGGGAGACGCACCGGATGAGTGGTGGGGAGGGAAGGTGACCATATGTTATGGCCACCCACCTCCCGTTTTTTTTTGTTAGAAACCTCTGGGGGGTAAGGATTGCTAGGTCATCTTAACAGGCATGTATGCAAATGAGGGTGCTCGTGTGTGGAAAGTGAAGTAATATGTCAAAAGTGAGAAGAAGAGTGAGAGAGGGAGAATGCTACGACATGGATGGAAAATGATGTAATGAAATGAACAGGAAAAAGTAAAAAAGGGTTAAGAAGACAAGCCCATTTCGGAGTGCGAAGGGTTCCTCTTGAAGATAACTCCTTGTCTGCTCGACTCCTCAAAGCAGACTCGCTTGCCAACCTCGTCTGAGCCTTCCCTCCAGAAAACTCCTCATTAACCCCCTTACTCGAGGGAACATGGAGGGTTTAAATAGATGAAGGAAAAAATATGAGAAAATAGGGGTCTAAATCCCCGTAAATCAACCTACAGCCAATAGGAAGTGGTCAAGGGTCGGAGGTGATGCGCGCGGCAGTCGCCGGAGTGGGGAGTGATCGGAGTAGTGGGGACGAGGGCGGCGAGTAGAGGAGATCGTGGGGAAGACGAGGTCAAGGGGGTGGTTAGGGAGTGGACGGCCAGCCAACATGCCTTCCGATCCCGTGGAAGGCCAGGTAGCTGGCCTTCCACGAAGTGGTGGAAGGCGGCCCGGTTGGCCTTCGAAGGGGGTGGAAGGCAAGGGGTGGCTTTTGAAAGGTGGTGGAAGGCAAGGGGTGGCCTTCGAAGGGTGGTGGAAGGCGGACTGGCTGGCCTTCGAAGGGTGGTGGAAGGCGGACTGGCTGGCCTTCGAAGGGTGGTGGAAGGCAAGGGGTGGCCTTCGAAGGGTGGTGGAAGGCGGACTGGCTGGCCTTCGAAGGGTGGTGGAAGGCAGACTGGCTGGCCTTCGAAGGGTGGTGGAAGGCGGACCGGCTGGCCTTCGAAGGGTGGTGGAAGGCGGACCGGCTGGCCTTCTAAGGGTGGTTAGAGTCGGGATTTGGTTAATGGGTCTAATTATTAGTGGACTGAGATGGCTGAGATGAGGGGTTTGGTGATGATGGGCTAATGATGGATGGGGTTTATGACCAAAAGGGTGGTCCAAAATCGGTGTCTACAAATGCCCCTCCGGGACACCTGTTTTGCAGTGGAGTGGAACGAAATGATAAATAGGTGTTCCGGAAATCAAAACTGATTTTGGACGGCCCAAGAAGGGATGAGCTATATCTAAGGATGATATGCGAGCGCGGCAAATGCATGAGAGCTAGCTATTCGAATTGTAAGGATGATTAAAAAGGAGAACAAGGTTCAAACTAGAGAATCACAGTCCGTGGGACCCTCGGGTTCTGGAACCGCGGGGCCTTGGCGCACCAGGATGCAACGATCTGGCCCAAGGGGATCTCGATCATGAAAGATGTAGGAGTGTGACTTGAAGAACTCTCCACACAACGGGCACGCGGTGGCCTGGCGCATCATGTGATCGCCAAGTGAGAGAATCTCAAGCACACGTATTGGAAAAAAGGATGAGGTCTTGCAATTCAAAGGGCTAACAGACGGACAATTGCCAGACTCACAGATCAGCGATAGGTTAAGCAGAGTGATGAATTATGGTCATTGCCCCTTAGGGCGGGAATAGTGGATGATGCTTATGCAATGCATGCTGGTTTAAAATTAACAAACAAATTCCTAATGCAAACAGGAGGGGTTTATTGGCCAATCGAATAACTTGGAGAATATAGACTCCTCATTGTTTTGTTTAAAGAGGAACTCAGAGTCTATACGCCCGAAGTTATTAGCCTCCTGTGTCTTCAATCCTACTTGCCTCAGATTTCCTGCAGCTGTAAAAACACACATTAGCAACGTTCACATATTCAATGATCACAACATTAAACATTAAACTGCAGGAGGATGAGAAGCAAATGTTTAGTTTCGAGTCGAAGCCGATATGGAAGATATGGCTATTCTATTGGTAGAATGCCAATCCGATATGGCTTCGACTCGAATTTCAGGAAGAGCCATTAATTTGTAGATATTGAGCAAGGTGGTCTCTTGACCCTGGGGTGAGGTTACCTTCTCAAAGTAGAGAAGGGAGAAGGGCACTTTGCCTTCTCGTGGATGGGCCTTTTCTAAAGTGGTAGAAGGCCAGCTGGCTTGCCTTCTACGAAAAGGTGGAAGGCCAACTAGCATGCCTTCCATGAAGTGGTGGAAGGCCAAGGGGTATGCCGTCCATAAGAGGGGAAAAGAAAAGGATATACATGCCCTTCCGTCTCTTATGGGACGTGGAAAAGTTTGTAATTATCCCGTGGCCTTAAAAGGGGAGGGTTGTCGCGGGGTTTTCTTCCAGAACTCAAGCTTTCTGTGAAAAGATGGCCTCACCTTCTGCTCGTTCTACTGCTATGGAGCCTCAAGTCCTATCTGATGTGGAAGGCCACCTCAGCAACCTGGTGGCCCACGGACAGGTATGCTCAAACCTTTGTGTTGTCTACCTTGGTTCTCTCCTCTCTCTCTTGACCCTTGGTTATCCTGCAGCCTCTTCCCAAATTTCCTGATGCTAGGCATACTCGTAAGTATGCATGGCTTGCGGCCCTGCTGGACGTGATTACCCTAGGCATGAGGGTATATATGCATCGGTGGAATTTGACCCGTTCCATCGTGTTTGCAAAGTGGTTCGCTTTCATCCACTGGCACTGGGAGGGGTTGGGTGCACTGCTCGAGCTGTGGCATCCGGAGACGCACACGTTCGTGTTCCGCGAGTTCGAGGCAACAGTTTTGCTGGAGGAGGTAGAAACCTTCTATGGCTGGGAGGGCCTAGCCACCGGTGATCCCTCTGGTTTGCCTGCATGGGAGGAAATCTTTGTTGATATTGTGCAGGACAAACGGGAGGTATGCCGCATGACTAACAGTCGAGGAATCCTCGTCGATTGCCTTGCATACTGGTTGATCCGGGAGATTAAGCGCAAGACGGTCGAATCTGAGAGGCTGATGCGAGGCTTATGCCTAGTTATTGGGGGAGTCTTATGGTTTCCCACTACAGGCTCTGTGCTAGAGAGGGAGTATGTGAGCGTGCTGAGCTTGTTGTGGAAGGGCCATTCTCTTGCCCCGGTGATCTTGTCACACCTGTATGGAGGGCTCAGCCACATGAGCATGGGGCGATCTGTGAGGGGAAGCTTGTTCACCTTACAATTGTGGATGGAGATGCATTTATCTTTTGATTTTGATGAAAAAGTAACTTCCGCCTCCAGGATTTTTCAGCACAGGGCATGGTATCCTGCACGCTCGCTTCTTGGTCCCGAATATCAAGTCAGGTGTCTCACGGCTCATCTCAAGACGAGGGACGACTGGCGTAATTACCTGAACTTCCTGCCTGTGGAGAAATTTATCTTTGTCCCGATGATCCTTCGAGATATAGAGTTCACCACAAGGGCTTCTCGTGAGCGTGAGTTGTCGTGTACCAAGGACATCGCTGCCATCTTCAGATCGGAGTTCTCAGACAGGTGCCACTCCCCACTTTACATGACACACTGATCGTGCCGAGACATACAGGGTACGCGAGAGAGGCGCAAGCAATAGAGCGATTCCGACGTGCATGGCGCCGTCACTCCAGATTCACAAAAGCCCGTCTTGATGTAGCAGAGACTTCAGAGGAAGTCAAAAGATATGTGAACTATTTAACCAATGTACGACCTGTTGTATGTCCCTTTTTCATGGGCCGTAGAGCATTGGAATAATGTATCCATTGAATTTTTAGTGAATAATACCAATTTTATTTTCCTGGAAATTTCGCTCCAAAGATATAAGCAAACCGCCCACATTGGCGGACGCGTGGGATGGCCACGGCCGTGGCCGTCCACGCTGGAGGACGGCTAGCCCGCTGGTCGTCCACGTGGAGGATGGCCAAGCGGCTGGCCGTCCATGCCGGCGGACGGCCAGGCGCGTGGCCGTCTACGCCGGCGGACGGCCAGCGCATGGCCGTCCACGCCGGCGGACGGCCAGCGCGTGGCCGTCCACGTTGGGGGCCAAGCAGATGGCTTTAAGAAGCCCTGGGTTCTATTGTTCTCCACTCCTACCCCTTTCTTCCTCTTCTCCGATTCCAAAATTTTTCCCACCCTTCCATCCATGGCGAGAGTTTGGCTTCCCCGCTCCCTTAGGAGGAGGAGGACCGGCGGTGGCGATGGAGCGAGCTCCAGTGGCGGCGGCGGCGGCGAGGAGACTCTTCGCGCCGGAGAGGAAGAAGAAGAAGAAGGGAGGACGGCGGCAACGGAGGAAGATGAAGAGGAAGAAGACGGAGCTGATGGAGAGGAAGAAGAAGGAGAAGGTGATGGTGATGAGGAAGGCGGTGGCAACGGAGAGGTGCCCCCGAAGAAGAAGAAGGTGAGTTTTTTTTTTTTCTTTTTTTTGTTGTTTTGGAACCACAGTGAGGACGGCGGGCGGCCCCGCCGCCCGCCCGTGCGGACGGCGAGTGGGTCCGCCGTCCGTGCGGGCGAACGGCGGAGGGCTCCGCCGTCCACCTGTACAGACGGTGCGGCTGGCTGCCTCGCCTACCCCAAATCTCTATATATATGCTCATGCCCCTAACTTTTAATTTTGTTTGGATTTTCAGGGTCCATAGAGAGTCTGAGGCCGAGTTTCGTGGGAGTTGGTCTGGGCCTGGTACCACGCGCTGCCCGATCGGCTCCTTTTCCAGGTAGACGCGTTTAGGTTCGGGCCGCTGTTCCGGATCCAACCGTTCATGGTGGATGCGCCCTTCTTAGTGGCTCTGCGGGAGCGGTGGGATGACAGATGCAGGGCCTTCGTCATGCCGTGGGGACACATGCTGCCCACACTGGAGGACGTCTCCTTCTTGACGGGCTTGCCGGTCATTGGGGATCCAGTAGTGGGTCCCGAGCTCAGGGACTACAGGCAGCTATCAGATCGACTCTTGGGCGAGGGGTATTACCGTGTCCAAGGAGCACTATCTCACATACCCCTCGGACATTTCGCTCGGTCTGTGGGGTTGAGCCGGGTACGGCGGATGCTGAGCAAGACTCTGGAGGCTTTCGCCGAGAGAGTGGAGGCGCTCTTGGATTTGGAAGGCCGCTCAGACGATGAGAACCTGCGGATCTTCCTCTTGTTCCTCTTCGGGAGGCTGCTATTTGCCACGGCTTCAGATAAGGTCAATCTGAAGTACCTGCCGCTGTTGGAGGACCTTCAAGTGGCGAAGAAGATGGCGTGGGGAGCTGCAATGCTGGGTCACCTTTTCTCCCATCTGGTGAGCTACCGTCAGGGCTCTGGCAACATGGGTGGATTCACCCCTTTTCTTCAGGTAATCCTCTTAGTTGTGGATCTCCTTCCTTACTTATATTGATTGGCATTGACTGTGTTGTCCCTTGCAGATCTGGGGCTACACCCGCTTCCCCATCGGCCGGGGGACCGTTTCTGCGGATCGTGAGGGATGGACCCCTCTCATGGCGCGGTGGGAAATGATCCGGGATTATCGTCCCGTGATGTACCGCGTGGAGGACATCCGCGCTCAGCTCGACACATTTCCTCCTCATATGGTGAGTGATTTGAAATATATGTGCATCTGAACAAATGATAAGGTCTGACCCTTTGTTTCATTCAGGTGGTGTGGATGCCATATGCAGAGGAGGACCTGGCCGATCATCCATGGGTGTCCCAGAGCCTCTCTCAGTTTCGGCGGGAAGTGCTCTTGCTGTGAGTGAACATTTGTGACGGCCTCTTTGTCCGGATGGCCTACCGCACATGGGGATGGCATCAGCCTCTACTCGCCTATCCGACCTATCCTGATATGAACCGCGGTCGCCGCCGATCTTCGGCTATTGGTCAGGATTGGCGAGTGGTGAGGCGGGATGAGATTGACGTGTGGCACCGCACTGGAGATGCCCTGCAGGAGGATAAATCCCTGCGAAACAACTTCAGATACATGGGGGATTATGCCCGGCGGTACTAAACCGCATGTTTCTGGATGCGCGGCGGGTACGTCACTCTAACCCTTCAGTCTATTTCACTCAAGTTTTCTATGGACTAACCTTAGTGATATTCCTGCAACAGATGCCTGAAACTGAAGCCATGCAGGTCTTAAAGAATCAGAATGAGATTCTGGTTCTGCAGACGAGTGACCTGCTTCACCAGATTAGGGAATTGGTAAGAAGTCTGATTTCTAAATTCGGGTATGAGGTTGTCCATCTTATTTTTTGTGAAAAAAACCCTTGTGATGCAGAGAGAGACGCTAGCCCGTCACGGGCTACGAGGGGATCCTGGTGCGGGCTCATCATCCCAGGGGCCAGCTGCCCCTGCTGATTGGGAGGCGAGACTGCAAGACGCTCTCCGTCGTGCGGAGGCCCGAGAGGCGGATTTGGCACAGCAGGTGAGACTTGTTCTGCTCCTGTGTTATAATGATTGAGCTTGTTTGACCCTGAGTTCCTTTACAGCGCCAGGAGGTGGAGACCGCCTTAGCCAGGGCGCAAGAGTTGGAGAGCCTTAATCAGGAGTTGAGAGACCAGGTCTTAGAGGAGCGGACAGCTCGGGCCAGGGCGAGAGAAGGATCCCACCCAGACGTGTACTGGGAGGGTAAGATGGCTGGCTTACGGGAGGAGCTGATGAGGTCGTAGACAGAGGTGCAGGAGCTTGATTTCAAGTACCGAACCCTGTGGGACCGAGTGATGAAGAAGGGGCGAGAGCGAGCTACGAGATCCAGCACACAGAGTCCAGGAGCTCGTCCCCCCATTCTTGCCTCGTCAGCTGGCCAGGCACCTGCTGGGAGCTCTGTCTTCAGAGACCTTGACTCCCTTCTAGCTGAGGATGCGTGGAGAGCATTGCGACCCGCTATCTCATCGGGGTCTATGCGACCGGCGTCAGGGCATCGCCGTGCTCGGGAGGATGACGCTGAGAGTCAGATGAGGCACCCCTCTCGAGATAGGAGAGATGATGACGCGGAAGGAAGGAAGAGAGGTTGAGAGGAAGAGGGATTGAGAGCTGATGCAGGGGTATGCCCCTGTGTCGTGATGTATGATTATTATGTTATGCTTGCATATTTCACTATTCACATCTGGGCACTTCTTGTTTTGCTTTCTGTCCGAGCTTGTTATTCCTGCATGCACAATATTGGGAAAACTGTTAGTAGTATCTATTTTCGGCCCCTTGCCCCAAAAGAGCAACTACCTTTTCCCTAGTCTTCGCATAGGGTCAAGGGGCCGTGTCCTACTAACCAGAAAAATGGAAGAATATTGAAACTAATGCGGTATGCAAATGCTGGTGGGTATTAACAAATGAGGTGTGAAAACATGTTTTTTTTTTTCCACCTACCTGGTGACTGTCCAAACTTAGCCTGGTCGAATGATGAAAGGGAAATGCACACTCAACTTCCCAGGTATCCTAAGCACGCATCTAGATTGATTTGGGCCTCTAGACTCCTCGAACTAACCTTGACCGGTTAAGACTCATACTGATGACAATACCGTCATGCCATGCTTAGGCTCCCAGCTGCTTCCGACCACCAAGTTTGCCCAAAAAGTTTTCGAGGTAAATAATTTGTCCGACCCGGGTCTCTTTCCTCACAATCTAGAAGGTATATGATGGAACACCTTGGAACCCTATCGGTCAACCGCGCGACGCTGACCCGGAATCAGACGTCGTCGCACCAATTGGTGACGCGCATGCATTGACCTAAGCCCGAAGTCTTCGAGAGTACACATTGAGATTATGGTTAAGAAATTAGTTCACCAGAAACATCGACGTTACTCTTCACCCATTTTGGACTCCTGTGACCATGTGAGCATGTGACGATTTTTGAAAAACGAACCGTTTTAAAATGATGTTCGGTCTTTTAGATAGCTATCTCGTGCTAGACCTTGAGGGGGAAAAAGTGAAGAAATTTTGAGACAAACCTCACAGGAGGATTGACAAAACCGTTAAAAGGACGAGCTGTGACAAAACGGACCCCTTTTATCCTCCTAGATGCCCCTATTTTGTCTTTTCAGGCCTTTGATAGATTTTATGGCCAGGCACGGTCACGACCAGGCTTTTTTCTGATTCCTTGAACCCCCTTTTCTTTTTGTATTTCTTTGCCGCTCTTGACATTTTTCGGGGTTATTTGATATTCCGCCCGCGGGGACACTGCCCTCTTCACGTGTTCTGGTCCTTTACATTTCCTTTTGGGCCCCTTTTGAGGGGTTACATCTATCGGGTTGTGGAGGAACCGCAATTTGCTGAGCTCGACCATTTAAAGCCGTCAACTGTCCTGATTGGTCGAAAGACGAAGAGCAAAGGTTGCATTTTGACAGTATACTAAAGACTTTGAACTCATTTTTTAAAAAGGTTCTCTTTTGAAAAAACGTGTAAGTGTGTGCATCTCAGGATGATCATAGGGATCCGTATGAAAGTAAAGTAGACACGTCCAAGGTTCTAGTGGACCAAAGTCTTAGCCAATCTTAATGTTAACCCAATCTATCACGCAACTAGACCTAGATAGGGGGTTACATGGCAGTCACCAGACAGTCGGATTTTGTGTCTATTCTGATTTTTTTGTCATTTTCATTGAAGTATGCACATATTTACAAATATTTTTGATGTTTTTTGGATATTCGATTTTTTTTTGTGTTTTCACGGATAAAACTTCTTCAGATACACCCCATTCCATGGGTGGGGCAATTCCTCTCCTTTTTCATTGATTAAGCGGTATGCATTACTTGAGTATGCCTCCTTAATTACAAATGGACCTTCCCAATTTTCTTGCAATTTGCTCTTGGGACCAGGAATTTTAATCATTTTTCTTTTGAGTACCATTTCCCCAATTTCAAACTTTCTTTCGAGAACCTTCTTTGCGTAGAATCTTGCGATCCTATTTCTGTAAACTTGAGCATGGTTTGCCGCCATCATCCTTTTTTCGTCTAATAGTTCCAGTTGGGTTAACATGGCCTTACGGCGCTCGGCGTCGCTAATTCTATTGTCCAACTGCACTCTTAGAGAAGGAAAGAGAATCTCATATGGGAGTACCGCATCTGCTCTGAATGTTAGTGAATAAGGTGTTTGTCCGGTGGGGGTTCGGACAGAAGTACGGTACGCCCAAAGAGCTTCTACTAGGCGATCCGGCCAGTCGGAATAATTGTGTGATCTGCAGGTTCTTTTGATGATTCGAATGAGAGTTTTATTGGTGGCTTCAGCCTGACCATTTCCTTATAGGTAGTAAGGCGAAAAATGGTGCAAATTAATGCCATACTTACTGCACATGTCCTGGAGCTCTTGGGATATGAATTGTGGTCCATTGTCGGTGATGAGATCGCGCGGTGTCCCGAACCTGGCGAGGATGTTGCGCTTGATGAACTTCACCACCGTGGATGCTTTGACTTCTGCAAATGCTTCCGCTTCAGCCCATTTAGTGAAATATTCAGTGGCGGTTAAGATAAATGATTTCCTTTTTATTTCGCCTGATCGATCCTCCAAAGGTCCTATAACGTCGAATGCCCACATGGCGAAGGGCCACGGGGAAATGACGGATTTGAGAGATGATGAAGGTGCATGAACCTTGTTAGCATGTAACTGGCATTTCAAGCACCTCTAAACAAATATGGAACAATCAGCCTCCATTGAAGGCCAATAGTAGGACATGAGGAGCTTCTGAGCTAAGGCACGACCATAAATATGACCGCCACAATCACTGGCATGAGCTGCTTCTATGACATGATGAATTTCGGCATCATCTAGACACCAAAGAAGCACTCTGCTAAAGGATCTTCTAAAAAGGCGACCGCCTAAGATAAGGTATCGTTGGGATGCACGGCGGATAGCCTTATGGTCAAAAGATGTGGCATAAGATGGGAATGACCCATCACGGAGATAGTTCATGATATCGAAATACCATGGATTCCCATCATCCCAATCGGGGGTGAGTTCATCCGTGATAGCAGAGACATGTTCAGATGAGCGGAGGAATTGCTGGAACCAGGGGTCCCAGAGGGAAGGCGAGTCTTGCTTGTGCAGAGTAATGGTGGTTGAACCTTTGGTGACAGGAATCTCTAATGCTGAAGATAGGGAGGCTAGGGCATCTGCTAGGATATTCTGAGACCTAGGCACATGCACATAGGTGATCCTTCTGAAATGCCTGGCTAGCGACTTCACTAACTCCTGATATGGCTTCAATTTTGAATCCCGGGTTTGGTACTTGCCCACGGTTTGGCGGAGGATTAGTTGAGAGTCTCCAATTATCCTCAACTCCAAGACGTTAAGAACCAGCGCCAATTTTAAGCCAACTAGGAGAGCCTCATATTCAGCGACATTGTTGGTCACTGAGAAGGAGAGTTGGCAAGCATGCGGAATACTTACTCCTTCAGGAGATACGAGGACCACCCCTATCCCACTGCCTTGAGAATTAAGTGACCCGTCAAAATAAAGGACCCAGGATGGAGTATCATCCACTATTAGACCCAATTCCTCATCCGGGAATTCCTCGTTGACAGGTGAAAATGTAAGCAGTGGATGATGGGCTAGGTGTTCGGCAATTGCTTGCCCCTTCACAGCCTTCTGATTTACATAGGTGATGTCAAATTGGTTCAAGAAGGTCTGCCATCGCACCAGCCTATCTGTTACAACTGGCCGCTCTAGCAAATATTTGATCGGGTCCATTCTTGCTAGAAGTTTGACCTCGTGGGCGAGGAAATAGTGCTTCAATTTCTGCACTACCCAGACGACGGCCGCACATGTCCTTTCTATGGCAGTGTATCGCTTTTCGGCATCGTTGAAAAGCTTGGAGAGATAGTACACTGCTCTTTCTTTCTTCTCGTCGTCAAGTTGGGCCAATACTGCTCCAGCTAATTCTTCAGTGGTAGAGACGTATAGCAATAAAGGCCGCCCCAGGATGGGAGCCATAAGGACTGGTGGATTGAGGAGATAGCTCTTCAATTCGTCGAAGGCCTTTTGACACTTATCACTCCAAATAAACTTTGCCCCTCCTTTCAATAGATCGTAAAAGGGTTTACATCTCACAGAATGTTGAGATATGAACCGTCTGATGAATTGCAAACGGCCGATGAGACTCTTTATATCCCTGACATTTTTAGGTGGGGGCATTTCCATTATTGCCTTCACTTTGTCTGGATCAACCTCAATCCCTCTTCTGCTCACCATGAACCCTAGCAATTTTCCAGAAGAAACACCAAATACGCACTTTTTTGGGTTCATTTTCAGCTGGTGCTCCCTTGACCTCTGCATTACAGCCCTAAGGATTTGAGCATGTCCCTTCCTAGTTTTAGACTTCACCAAGATATTATCCACATAAACCTCCATGTCAATGTGAATCATGTCATGAAAGATTGCCATCATAGCCCTCTGATAGGTGGCTCCAGCATTCTTAAGCCCAAATGGTATGACCATGTAGCAATAAGTTCCCCATGGAGTTATGAAAGATATTTTCTCTTGATCTTCCTCAGCTAATCTGATATGATTATATCCCGAAAAACCATCCATGAAAGATAACATCTCAAATCCAGCCGTGTTATCAATCAGCAAGTCTATATGAGGTAGTGGGAAATCATTCTTTGGGCAGGCTTGATTAAGGTTGCGAAAGTCTATGCAAACCCTAACCTTTCCGTCCTTTTTTGCCAAGGGGACGATATTAGCCACCCACTTAGGGTAGAGCACTACCCAGATGAACTTGGCCTTGTGTAATTTGTCAACCTCTTCTTTTACTTTAAGTGCTAATTCCAGTTGTAGCCGTCTCAGCTTTTGTTTCACGGGTTTGGCATCAGTCTTGAGGATTAGCCGATGTTCCACCAGTTCTGTGTTTAATCCGGACATATCCTCGTATGACCAAGTGAACTCATCACGGTGTTCTTGGAGCACGGCTATTATGGACCCTTCTTCTTCTGGACTCAAACGGGCACTAATTAGTACTATCTTTGGATCCTCCTCTGTTCCAAGGTTGGCTTCTTTAGTGGGTTCATCGATGGCTGATGAAGGTTCTTCAAACCGTCTCGTCCCATTGACAAGTGATTCGACCAAGTCATCCACCTCTTCCTCTTCACTAAGCTCAAATACTCCCAGACCATCACTGCAAGACTTGTTTTTCACTAACTCCAATGGTTCGGAGATGACCCCTATCTGAAGAAACTTATCCAACTTTTTAAGAGTTGTACACCTATTTGCTAATTCCTGAACTAAGAATGAAGGAACTTGCTTAGCCCTACAATTTCTAGACAGGGAGGAAGCTATCCTAATTCCTAAACTGCTATGTACATGTCCTGGAGAATGGGTCAGTTTTGTCCTGGATGGGACAAGGGTAGACCCTTGGGACAAAGATTCAGTGATGGCAGGGTTGCCCCACCACGCAAGCTCCTCGAAAGTGACCTCCCCTCCCTCAGGATGGGAATTGGGCTTTTTTTTCGTAACCGGACGCCTGTAACATGAAACATTCAGAAGAAATGGTGTCAATCGGAGCTGAGAGCATCGGGACGGAAGGTGGGTGGAACAAGAAAGGAATGAACGTAGCCGGAGCTGGTTCATTCCTGGCCAAGAAAAGCCCTATCGGTGGGCTGCTTGATTCACAAAACAAGGATGATATGCCAAAGTCTTCCTCTTGACTACCCTCATGATATTCTTGCACTTCCTCCTCTATCCTGGGCAATTCCTACTTCTTTCTTACAAAGTGATTCATGAGGGACCATCCCTTTGCTTCTTTTGGTGGTTCAGTAAACTTATAACCCAGGCCACATCCCCCACTGACAGGGTTCTCTGAGATGGGGTCATGAATGCCTTATTCTTCTTTCCCTAACTCGGAGCCTGAGTTATATCCCATCTTGCTCATGAGCTGCCAACCTATACCAGACCTAGGCCTTAGGTGAGAATTCACTGATGAAAGAACAGGTTCTTTGCCTTTCCTGGAAGTTATCATGGACGGAATTTGCTCTCCTGTCACTGAGTCCAATGACTCAATGTAGGGAGTGCTTTTGACCTTCACAATCTTCCCGTTATACGGGAACTTATAGCACTGGTGGTTGGTGGATGGGACCCCGAAGGTTTGGTCCATTCATGGTCTCCCTAGAATAGCATTGTAGATGGGCTTAACATCCAGGATGTAGAATTCCGAAATCATGGATACCGGGCCGATTTCTAGTTGTAGGAAGATCTTCCCATCTGCTAGTCTCTGGGAATTGTCATAAGCTGAGACCATCATAGAGGTAGACTCAACCTTCTCTGGGTCTATCCCTATCCTCTTGAGGGTCTTAAGGGGACAGACATTGATAGAGGCACCGGTATCCAGTAAAATGGAATCTACTGAATGACCATTAAGAATGGCAGTTAGGCACAGAGGAAGGGATCGGCACTCCGGGGGAGCTAGATCCTTTTCCGGGAAGGAGATCATGGGGGTCTGAATAACTGAGAGGATAGCATTAGTGACCCCACCACTAGGAAGATCCTCATTGACCGTGATTTGTTGTAGGAAATTAAACAACGTCTCCCTGTGTGTGGGAGACTTCCGGATAAGCTCGAGGATAGAGATCTTAGCGGGGGTCTTCTCTAAATGTTGGAGGATGTCATACTCAGACTAGGCATTCCCCATGGTAGGGATTGAGTTACCTTGAGAGTCCAAGGGCTGGCTCGGAGGAATGATGCGATTCCTGAGCGTTACCCCTACCGAGATTGGATCTGCTTCCAATGGTGACCTAATGGGATTGAAGCCAATCATTGAACCCTGATTCCTGGTTGGACAGAAGATAGATAGGGTGGGCCCCTCGGCTGTGATCAGAGGGATCTGAATGAGAGTGACCGGCTTGAGGGTTGCCGGTTGCTCTTTGGGCCGGATTAGGACCAAAGGCTCATTAGGGGAAAGCGTGGAGACTTCTTGAGTAACTCCTTTCGTTTCACGCGACCAAGTGGGATCTTGATGTCTTATCCCAGACCCTTCGTACTCCCAGTATTGTTCCCTGCAAACTGTTACGGGCTCCAAGTCTTTGATCAAAGTGTTGACCTTTCCTTGAGAGCTGGAGGAATCTTGACCTACTTGATGAGAAGGTAACGGGTCCTTCACAATTCCCAGTTCCTTCTTAGCCTTCAAAGCATCAATGGCTTTTCTCATGTCCTCCCAGTTTATCCGCCCTTCATCGTTCAAATCATATACCTAGTCCCTGAAGGTGAAGCAATTGTAGATTGTGTGTCCTGTGATCCAATGGTAGGGGCAATACCTGGATGTGTCCGTATTGCGCGGGACACCTTATCTTTGAGGTGGGAGTTGAATGGCATTGCAGGCTAGCAAGGTATAAAAGATGTCTGCCAATGATTCCGGCAGAGGTGGATATGAAACTCGCTTAGCCATAGGACGACTGTAATTAGTCGGGGGAGGAACAGCTGCATATTGCTTCTGGTTGGGCTGAGTGTCAAACTTAGGATGAGGATTGGGAACCCTGGTTGGCTGTGCCAGCATGCTGACCTGTTCGTTGATGGCGACTCCTTCTGTAGTAGGAGCTGGTGTGGTTTCTTGTTCCTGTTTTTGTTCTCAAATAATGAAGGCAGAGTGGAGTCTCGGATTTGGGACTGAACTACCCTAGCTCGGTTGTATAGCTAAGCGAATGTTTGAAGTTCGCTAAGCATGAGGATAGCTCGAAGCTGGGGGGTAACGTTGTTAACAAGCATAGTGACTGCTTGTGATTCAGGGATAACAACCTCTGGTCTAGAAGCCATAGCTCTCCACCTATTAGCAAAATGAGTGAAGTCTTCATCGGACTTCATTTTTTCCATTACCAGATCAAACAAGGTAGGGGGCAAGGCTGCCATATGGTTGAAGTGGGTAATAAATCTCTCAGAGACCATATCAAAGTTGATAAGGTCAGTGGCTGGTAGAGAAGAGAACCATCTCAAGGCTTCTCCCTCGAGAGACTTCTGAAAAAGGTGGACAAGGAGGACCCTATCGAAAAGCCACTGGTGGGAATCCATGAGAAACCTGGACAAATGATGATGTGGGTCAGTAGTACCATCGTACTTCCTGTACTTAAGTACTTTAAACCCTAGTGGAAAGTAGGCTGGGGGGAGCTTACAGTAGCTCAAGAGAGAATGAGGCTGCCTAAGGCTGAGATTTTCGGCCATGAGTTGCCGCACACAAGTCTCAACCTCATTCTTATAGATGAACTCCTCCTGCTTGGGAGGTGTGACCTGGTTGATGGGATTGAATGGGATTGTGTGAGTGGGCATAGCTTGACTTGCCTGGGGTCTGCTAGAAGATCCTTGAAATTGGGTTTTCCGAGGAGTGGCATCCTGAATTTTGCCACGGGAAACCAACTGGATGAGTTGATCTGGGGTATAGCGTGATAGCACAGCAATGAGTTCCGGATCTTCTCCAAGGTTTTGGAATGTCCTACTGAAAATTACTGGCTCATCTTCTCCCTGTGAGGTAGAAGATTCATCAGAATCCTTCCTCTGAAGCCCTTCTCGGGATGTTTGGAGCATTCCTATGAAGGTTTGTTGTGGATCCTCTTCGATTTCGAATAAAGGGTTGTGTATAACATTGTTACCAAACTCGTCCATGTCATCATACACAGCATTAACATACACTCGGTTCATTATGAAACACAGACCCTAAGTAATTTTATATTTCACTTGAAATGTTAACAATGTATTATGAGAGTTGGTTTCTAACAAATCAAGTTCAACCCTTAACAACCCTTCACTTTTCAAAACTTGTTCCACCAAGGTTTAATTAGGTGTCTTTAAATTTTGAAACACTTCTCTCAGTGACACCTATAGGTGGATAATTGTGAATGGAAAGGTTTAATTAATCTCTCACACAAACCCGAGGTTCCTATGGGATGGTTTCAGGTACAACCTGCTCGGCGGCCAAGTAGGAATCCCTGGCTCGCGGAGGCTGACGGAGGTTCCCAACAGAATAAGACTAGTCACACCCGAGTGGGAATCCTCAGGTAGAGAGTCATATCCTGCGGGAGAGGTGACTAGAGATGTGATGCCGGCTCTTCCTTAAAACCCCCGCGGAGAATACCCCAAAAAACCCAGAACTTTAACAACAGCAGGTCAGAACATATAACAAATCAACAAAACATGCAGCAGAACAACATATAGCAACAACAAGCCAGAAGGACGGCCAGAGGCTCCGCCGTCAAAGGTAGTGGACGGCCAACAACTTAGCCGTTAAGCTGGGGACGGCGGCCAGAAGACCAGCCGTCCAATGTAGTGGATGGCTTGGTCGTTTGCCGTCCAAGGGGACCGACGGCCAGGGGCTGGCCGTCAAAGGGGAGCTGACGGCCAGGGGCTGGCCGTCCAAGGGGCAGACGGCCAGGGGCTGGCCGTCCAAGGGTCAGCGACGGCTAGGAGGGTGGCCGTCCAGAGTGCTGGACGGCCAGTCGCCTGGCCGTTTGGAAGCTTTTGTTTTTTTTTTAATCAAAGTGGGATATCTCAGGTCCTTACCTTCTTCCCTTTGATCGCGACGCGTGCAGCGGGCTACAGATGTCCCACCGTGATCGCCAGAGGGCTGTAGGCGCCCGGAACGTTCCCCCGCCGCTGCTGCGGGCTTCGGATTGAGGGGTTCTCCGTTCATCTCAGCACTGTGGCAATTTAAAGGGGGTTAGAAATTAAGGTGTGATCGCCAGGAGCATTATCTTTCGGTCCCTGTGTTCCGCAGGAGTGTAAGAGGTGATCGCATTCTGTGGCAGCGGGAAATGCTGGTTCCTCCTTCTCTTCCTTTGGCCGGCCAGAGGAGGAGAGCCCGACAGTCTACACGCGGAGATGTGGTAAGGATCCGTGAAAAGAAAAGACAAGACAGAAAACGACCCGATTAGAATTATAATATGCAGAATCTATCCATAAAAATACAAAAAACTAGTTAAAATCGGAGGGAGACGCACCGGATGAGTGGTGGGGAGGGAAAGTGACCATATGTTATGGCCACCCACCTCCCATTTTTTTTTGTTAGAAACCTCTGGGGGGTAAGGATTGCTAGGTCATCTTAACATGCATGCATGCAAATGAGGGTGCTCGTGTGTGGAAAGTGAAGTAATATGTCAAAAGTGAGAAGAAGAGTGAGAGAGGGAGAATGCTACGACATGGCTGGAAAATGAGGATGTAATGAAATGAACAGGAAAAAGTAAAAAAGGGTTAAGAAGACAAGCCCATTTCGGAGTGCGAAGGGTTCCTCTTGAAGCTAACTCCTTGTCTGCTCGACTCCTCAAAGCAGACTCGCTTGCCAACCTCGTCTGAGCCTTCCCTCCAGAAAACTCCTCGTTAACCCCCTTGCTCGAGGGAACATGGGGGGTTTAAATAGATGAAGGAAAAAATATGAGAAAATAGGGGTCTAAATCCCCGTAAATCAACCTACAGCCAATAGGAAGTGGTCAAGGGTCGGAGGTGGTGCGCGCAACAGCCGTCGGAGTGGGGAGTGATCGGAGTAGTGGGGACGAGGGCGACGAGTAGAGGAGATCGTGGGGAAGACGAGGTCAAGGGGGTGGTTAGGGAGTGGACGGCCAGCCAACATGCCTTCTGATCCCGTTGAAGGCCAGGTAGCTGGCCTTCCACGAAGTGGTGGAAGGCGGCCCGGTTGGCCTTCGAAGGGGGTGGAAGGCAAGGGGTGGCCTTCGAAGGGTGGTGGAAGGCAAGGGGTGGCCTTTGAAGGGTGGTGGAAGGCGGACTGGCAGGCCTTCGAAGGGTGGTGGAAGGCAAGGGTGGCCTTCAAAGGGTGGTGGAAGGCGGACTGGCTGGCCTTCGAAGGGTGGTGGAAGGCAAGAGGTGGCCTTTGAAGGGTGGTAGAAGGCGGACTGGCTGGCCTTCGAAGGGTGGTGGAAGGCGGACCGGCTGGCCTTCGAAGGGTGGTTAGAGTCGGGATTTGGTTAATGGACCTAATTATTAGTGGACTGAGATGGCTGAGATGAGGGGTTTGGTGATGATGGGCTAATGATGGATGGAGTTTATGACCAAAAGGGTGGTCCAAAATCGGTGTCTACAAATATATATGAAACTTAGGGGATTTCTCTTGATGTTTGGCCTTGGGGGAACATCATCCATGCAGGGGATGTGCTCCTAAGGGTCATGGAAGGCCAAGCCACCTTGAAAAACCCCAAAACTAAAGACAAATAAATGAAAAATCAGTTTTCAGGAAATCTGGACAACAAAGCACATCTTGGGTCATATCTCCATATTTAGGGGGTTCTAAGGCTTGAGGAGACTATTTCTATAAACTAGAAAGGCCCCTCTACCATCCCCATATGAAAAACACATGCCTTATGAAGGAACAAATAATATAAAAGCAAGATAACCAGCAGATTCACAAAACAGACTCAGAAAATCTAAACATTACATTTCATTGCTTTCAATCACCATGGATGAACATCAAGGGGGTGATAGAAGTTTCTATGAACATAAAAAAGAAAGAAAACATTATAAGAAAGTAAGGAGACAGAAATAAACCCCTTCTTCATCCCCACTCTACCTTGGAGAGGGGATGAGAAGGGAGAATGGCTCTTGAAACCTACAATCTTGCTCTCTTCTTCTCTAGCACTTTTCCTTTCTTTTTCTCTTCTTCTCTAACTCTTTTTTCTCTCTTGGGATGCAGGAAATGGAGGGGAAGGAGGAGGGAGACGTGCTCCTCCAAGCTCTCTCACTTTTCTTCTTCTCTTTTCTCTTTTTTGGGATTTTTGTGTCCAACTTTTTCTTGTAAAAGATGGGGGTTCTTTTATAGATAAAGTTGGGTTACTTTTGGAGAGTAAATTAGGCATCCATTAGCCTTGGATTAGGGATAAGAAACCCCTCTTAAGAGTCCTCCAATGAGCCCATAACACTTGGAGAATCATAATTGGTTTCTCTTTTTGCTTTTCACCTACCATCTTCTAGAAGAATCTTGAGGGGGGGACCACTTGCTTTTCTTCTTATCCTCCTTTGGGCAGATTTGACCATGGACCAAAGGGGTAAGAATAGGCCATGGGGGGAACCATTTGGGCCCTTTTAAAGGCTGCCACGAAATTAGGCTTTGGCCTTCACTTTTTGGGCCCAAATTGGCCCTATTGGGCTTCTTTTGCTTGAGATAATGGGCCCGGTCCTGCCCCCTTAGATTTCTTCATCATTTGAGGTGAAAGTAACCCCTTTTTGACTTCTTTGGGCTTGCAAGAATGGGCATGACTGCTGTCCATTATCTTTTCTTCATTTGGGCCTTCTTTGAAAAATTGTTTGGACCTCCTTTGCTTGAGATAATGGGCCCTGTTGTGCCATTGGATTTCTTCACCATTTGGGCCCTAGAGTGGCCCCCTTTTTGATTCATTTGACTTGTAAAATAGGCATGACTGTTGTCCATTAACCCACTCTTTACTTGGAAGAAATTGTTTGGATTTTTCTCTTTGCTCATTTTTTAGTGACAACACCTTCTTAGTCCTCTATATTGATGGCATCTTACTCATTGGGGATGATGTAAGGATGCTGACATCAACGAAGTCTTGGTTGTCCAAGACATTCTCCATGAAGGATTTAGGAGAAGCATCCTATGTGTTGGGCATAAGGATCTAACGTGATAGATCAAAGAGGATTCTGGGATTGTCCTAATCTATGTACATAGATACTATACTCAGGAGATTCCAGTTGAAAAATTCCAAAAGAGGTCTCATTCCTATGAGACACGAAATTTACTTATCTAAGGGCATGGCCCTTAGAACACCTGAGGAAATAGAGCACATGAGTCGGGTACCCTATGCCTCGGCAATAAGGTCGATCATGTATGCCATACTATGTACTCACCTTGATGTGGCCAATGCTTTGAGCATTACCAGCAAATATCAGAGTAATCCAGGCGAAGAGGACTGGAAAGCAGTGAAATGCATCCTTAAGTACTTAAGAAGAACTAAGGATCTTTTCTTACTGTATGGAGGAGAAGGGGACTTGCAATTGAGAGCATATACAGACTCTAGTTTCCAGTCAAATTCGGATGATAGCAAATCTATGTCTGGATTTGTATTCATGTTAAACGGAGGGGCAGTCAGTTTGAAGAGTTCCAAGCAAGAAACGACTGTAGATTCAACGACAGAGGCAGAGTATATAGTTGCGACTGAAGTTGCCAAGTAAGCGGTATGGATGAAGAAATTCATCTCGGAACTTGACATAGTTCTTAGCATATCGGCTCCCATCCCATTATTATGTGATAATAATGGGGCCATCGCGCAGGCGAAGGAACCTTGGTCTCACCAAAGGTCAAAGCATATTCTAAGGTGCTTCCACCTTATTCGGGAGATTGCTGCAAGGGGAGATGTGATGGTAGAGCGTGTACTATCAGAAGACAATATTGCAGATCCACTGATTAAGCCTTTGTCACAGATTGTATTTGAGCGTCATCGGGAAAAGATGGGCCTCAAGACTGTGGGCAATTGGTTGTAGTACAACTGGGAGATTATTAGTTTTTAGGTGTCCTACAGACCAATTATGGGTCGTGTAGGCCCAATGTGTTGTACAATCTTATTCAATATAATTAAGTGGTAATTAGAGCGTAAACTTGTAATATGTGGATTACTTTGCGTTGTTCCTATGATATGTGGTTGTAAAGTTAATTTCGAGATGGGATCTCGAATGTGAGTTTGACTGTATATGGACACATACCTTAAACTAAAATGGCGGTTCAAGTTGCCGAGGCGGTTAAAGACGGGATTGGCTGAAATGGCGGTTCAAGTTGCCACCTTACCATTCTATAAATAACCTACGTTCTCCAACCCGTAACTTGGTGAATGCTTTAATCCATTCCAAAGGTTGGCCGTCAAGAGGAATAAGAAGAGTTGGACTCTTCCCAGGTTCTTGAGGCTAGAGGGTTTGTGCGGATTTTGGAGAAGGAGAGCTTCGTCGCTGCAAGGGTTGGTGTGGATTAAGTTCTAGAAGCCGGACATTTGTCCGGCTCAAAGCTTCGAGGAGTTCGACATCGACTTTCACAGGATAACATATTCTATGCAAGGTGATAAATCTCGTTTGATTTATTTTAGACCGTTTTTGTTGCATCAATCGGAGCCCGTAATTGGTTTGAGAAATCATTTTATTTTATGTTCTTCTGCTTCTGTGATTTTTCGGGGGTTACGACCGAACCCAATAGAGAGGAGAGAAATCATGTTATTGGAATTGCAAGAAGAGATGGAAGATGAAAAGAAACCATGGTGAGGAGAAAAGGGCTATCAAAAGAATTGCTCAGAAATACACCTTAGTTGGAGGGGAGTTATATAGACGCGGATTTGATGGTATTCTTCTACAATGCTTAGATGACGATGAGCTTTGGAAGATCATGGAAGGAGCTCATACTGGAGTTTGTAGTAGCCACGTTAATGGACAGATGTTATCAAAGAAAATCCTTAGACAAAGATATTACTGGCCAACCATGAAAGAAGATTGTGTAGGATTTGTCCGTAGGTGTGCTAAGTGTCAACTTCATGCCAACAAGATCCATTCTCCCACATCTTCACTCTATCCTATTTCCTCCCAATGGCCTTTCTCCATGCGGGCATTCGACATCATTGGACCTCTCGGTGATCCCAACTCCTCAATCAAGCAAAAATCTTTCATCCTCACCGCAATGGAGTATTTCACCAAGTGGGCAGAAGCCAAAGCTTACACGGAGGTTAAAACATCAACAATTTTCAAGTTCATCATGAGGAATATCATCACAAGGTTCGGAATTCTAAGCACCATCGTCACCGACAATGGACCACAATTCATAGAGTTGAAGGACCTCTACAACAGCTATAAAATTGCATTGCATCATTCATCTCCTTATTATCCGCAAGGCAACTAACAAAACTTTGATAAAGATCATCAAGAAAATGTGTGAATCTAACCTATACACAGACTGACCAGAAAAGCTAGTTGAGGCTCTATGGGCCTATCCAACTTCAATCCGTACTCCCACTGAGCAAACCCCATACTCATTAACATTCGGAATGGAGGCAGTAGTTTCATATGAAGTCCTCATCCCGTCATTAAGAGTACAATTGAATAAGGAGTTTTCCATTGACGAACAACATTCTGCACTCCTCGCTCAGTTGGAATTCTTAGACGAGAAAAGATGGTCAGCTGCCAATCATGCACGAGTATACCAAAATAGGTTAGCACATTTTTATCAAAGAAAGTTATCGAACGAAAGTTTAAAGTCAGTGAAATGGTGGTCAAAAGAATTTTCATAAAACCTGGTGGTCCACATTCTAAACTCCAACCCAATTGGGAATGACCTTATGTTGTAAAAGATGCTTTTCCTGGTAGTGCCTACAAGTTAATTAATGCAGAATGTCAAGAGTTAACTCATCCCTGAAATAGTTTATTCTTAAAGAAATACTGTCCTTAGACTTTAAGTTATGTCGACTAGCATGGTGCAAAGACCAGTGGAGTTAGAAAATTTGAAATCCTAAATTCCCTTATTAGTCTTTGACAACCTAATTTAGTCGCCTTATACACACACAAACACGCTTTGTCCTCGAGTAACAAGAGATGTGAAGTCCAAAGAAAATTGATAGCTTGACTGAGAGTGTAAAGGACAACCCGTTCTTACTTTATTATTTCCCTTTTATTCTCGGCTCGCGATGTCAGAACGAGGCTCATGATAGACTACTAAGAATACCTACCGTCTTAATAGGAGGTCATCATAAAAAAAAGAGGGAAAAATAAAAGATCCGCCCCAAAAGAAAAAATCAAAAGGCAAAAGCCAAATCATACAAAAAAGGCCACAAATGTCAAATCAAAAGGCCAAATATCCAAATAAAAGGGAGCCTAAGGTCAAAAATACCCTACAAAGTGAAAATGACCGAACCCCAACAGACAATAGGGTAAATGATGGACATCTTCTTGGGTCTCCGGAACCCTCTCGTCGGCTTTCTAGACCATTTCTTCCCTTCTCCCTAAGGGGCGTACTTCAAGCTTAAAGAATGGCCTAACTTAACCTAGGGTCAGATCATCAAATGGGATCAGGGACATAAGCACAATAAAAGCACGATGAACCTACATCAGGTTATTGAAGAATGATTAGGGAATTAAGATAACGAGTAAGTAACCTCTTTTGATCGGTGTACCATGCTGGTTTTTAGGTTTAAATGAATATTTGAAAATCCAAAAAAAATGAATATTTGAAAACCCAAAGAAAAAATGAATATTTGAAAACCCAAAAAAAAAATGAATCTTTGAAAACCCAAAAAAAAATGAATATTTGAAAACCCAAAAATAAACATTTGAAAACCCAAAAAATGAATACTTGAAAATCACAAAAAAATGGATATTTGAAAATGACCAAAAAGAAAATGGATATCTCAAAAGCACAAAAAAATAGATATTTCAAAAGGAAAAAAATTGAATATTGCAAAACCAAAAAAAAAAAAAGGGTATTTCACAGATATGCCAGAATATAAATTTTTTGAATATGTTAGAATTTCAGTTAGCATCCGCTTGTTAGATCATGAGTGTTGCACGTTTTAGTTTTCAGTGAGCACTTTGCATGCTTGTATATTGCATTTTTAATTATTATCTTTAATTATCTTTACTTGCCTTCATTAAATAAAGGCTTTGCCCCTTGACCCTTCTACCAATGATAGGATCAAGTAGCTGGTCACCTGACTGGGTACGGGGCTAATCTAGAACATATATTTAACTTGTTTGTTTGAGTCATGTGCAAGGCACGGATATACAAAAGGGATTCGAAGTCAGACAGAGACAACCAAAATACAAAAGGGTTTTTCATTCATATATTAAAAGTTTTGTACATGTATGGAAAGATAAAATTCCATCAAAAGAAACGTACATCATCTGTATCCCAACAAAGTATCATGAAGATGACAATATCAGTACAGTAGCCCTCAAGGCTAACTCTCCTCGGCTCCCTCATCGAACTGGCTCTGCGCCTCGTCCGGTCCTTCTGGCGCTCAGCTAGGTGGTGGCGGTGGCCCCATCGCACTCGGTCCGGCTTGACCAGAAGATATGGCCACGCTGGCGGTAAACGCACTGTCGTGGCCTCTCTGCTGAGCTCGTTGGCGGGCGCGTCGGTAATGCTCCTCCACGCTGCGTCGCTCATGCTCGTTGACACCGAGCTGGACCCGGAGGGAAGTCACTTCTGCATTAATCCGTCGTCGCTCCTCGCGCTTACGCTCCCTGTCCTCTGCAAGGATCTTCAGACGCGTCTGAAGGCGTGTAAGCTTGTGAGGAAGGTCGTCGTTGGAGAGCTGCGCCAGCTGCTCCTCCAAAGCTCTGATGCGGGCAACATCAACCTGAGCTTGGGCCGCTGCAGCCCGAGTCTACTCCAACTCCGCTTTAGCCGTCTGGAGGGCTTCCTGAAGCTCGTCGACCTATTGAAGACATTGTCAGTCCAAGCGGATCAGGCAAACAAAAGACAAGTTAAGAATGGAAAGTCAAGGTCAGAACTTACTTGGGAGGCCCGATCCTCTTCCGCAACAAAGGCCCGGTGGATGGCCTGAGCCAGTCGGTCCTGGAGGTCGGCAAGGGCAGCATCATGGGAGGCACCAGAGGACGAAGCTCCAGCTGTGTATAAAGGAGGCTGGGCAACCTGCGTGTAAGCAGCATGCTGTACCAAAACCCATTGTCAGTGGCTAAGCGCCGAAACAATTAATTAATAAAAGAATTCATTCATGTCATAATTCATTCAGACATACCAGATCGTGGAGCTCTTTCTGAACCTGCTCGAGCTGGGCATCCACGTCCTGGAGGCGAGCCCGAAGGGTGACGATGGTCGCATCACGCGCATCCTGCATATTCACACATGTCATTCATTCACTCACAAATATAATCAAGATAATAATAAAATGAAAGAAGCATGAAAGCATACTTACATCCAGAGGGCACAACTGTCGTAGCTGGGCGATGTAGTGCACTCAGTACTGCTGGAGGTATCCCTCGCTACTCTCCGTAAGTGACTTGACTGGGACCCCGCACGGTGCCAGTCATCAAACTGGTCGAGGAATTTGGCACGCCAGTCCATGCGCGCCTTCCTCCCCCTCATGGACTGCCCAATCCCCTTTGGGATATCCTCCTGGACCCACTCCTAGTGCTGGCCTAGGGTCCTTATGGCTAGCCGCAGGTAAATCAACTCTATTTCGTTCATGCAGTGGACCCATACCTGCTTGCCGAACCTCGCTCTGCCGACTGCCACCCATGGCTACCTCGCCTCACCCATGCCCAGATACGGGCACTAGATCACCTGTATGCATTTAAGTTAGTTGCATTCATAATAAATGAATAAATTGCATTTAATTAACATAAATAAAATTGCGTTAAATAAACTCATCAAGAGCTCTGGATAATCAAGAAACTGATAGCGGAGGGCCGTCAACTGGTGGTGTTGTGGAGCAGTGTCCACTACTGGCTGCCACCTGTGCACCATCGATATTGCATCAGTTTGAATGGGCTTCGCTCGTCCCAAAGGGAAGTAAAAGTAACTCCAAATTTGCATACACAAACATATAATTAGAAATTCATGCATTTAAATCATTTCATATGCATTCATGGAATCAAATAAAATAATTGTACCTAGAGAAATGGCGTGAAACCGCTGATGGTGGTCTCACAGTTTGGCGTGACTACAGATAGATCGACAAAGAGGTGGGCCAGGAGGGCCGCACCCCAGGCATACTCTCCTACTCTATCTAAATCCTCTAATAAGTTAAGAAATCTACAGTGGATCTGGTCACTCTTCGTACCGAAGAGCAACCGACCAAAAAGAAAGACTAAGAAGACTATGAGCTGCTGGTCCACCAACTCTCTCTGGCTCTCATCCCAACCATAAGAGCCGGCAGCTGACCTAGCTAATCTATCTATAAATCCCTCCCTAGACTCACCATGATCCTGCCTAGGGTCAACTAACCCTAAGGCATCCTCTACCTCTACCCGCCGGAGAGTCCTAGACTCTCTGCCCGGTGGACCTGATACCTCTAGCCCAAGGAGACCCTGCCATCTCACGGTAGTCGGGATAAGTGATCCCACTCATTGCCCGGCCCTCGACTCGAAGGTCAGTGATCCTCGCCACGTCCTCGAGGTTGAGGACCATATGTCTCCAGGGCATCAGGAATGCCATGCATTCCGGATCCCACCTCTCCCTCAGAACCTGAAGAAGGACTAGGTTCTGCCAGAATGGCTCTATGTCTAGAAGCTCACCAAACGCCATCTCCCTGAGATGGACTTTCTAAAAGTCCGAAAGCCTCCTGTAAGCCGCTATCACCAGGTCCCAGGAGATGCGGGTCCCTATTGTTCTCTGCCAAATTGTCAAGAAAATATTAGAAAAATCCTCATAAAGGCAATTTAAAGTAATTTCTGAAGCTAATTCTGACCTGGGACCCTTGCCTTGAATGGCGTCGGCCATGGTCGACGCCGTTTGAATGGCGTCACCTAGTTCTAACACCATTCAACCACGGATCCGAGGACCTGTGGCTCTTCCCTCTTTCGGTTCCCCATCCCCAAAAACACTATAAAAGAGAAGAATTTAAACTCACCATCTAGGGAACGGCCTCTTCGGTTGGTGCCGCCGCTGCCTCGCCCACCGGAGCCGCGGGTGGAGCGTCCTCTGCTTCCATAAAGGCCGCCACCTCCGCGAGGACTTGGGTTGTCTCGTCCATTACTCCCACCGGGATCCTCTCTTCCTTGTCTACTTCGATCGCTAGGATCGACGGGACCCGTTGGCGCTTCCCGTTTGGTCCCCCTCGCTCCATAGTAGGTATGGGAGGGAGAGTGAGTCTCGAGAGAATGAGTTTGTGAGCTCGTAAGAGAGATAGAGCCCATGAGAAAGCTTGTGAATAAGAGAGAGAAAGAGCCCTTGAGAAAGCTTGTGAGTAAGAGAGAGAAAGTGAACGAGAGAGAGATCGCCGGAGAAGGAAGGGATCGCCGGAGCTTGTCGGTCCCTAGAGAGGAAGGAGAAGAAGAAGAGAGAGAAAGCAAGAGGAGAATGAGGAAGGAAGGGGCTCGGGTTTGCAAACCCCGTACAAATAGTATAAATGGCGTGACACAGGGTGATGTGATTCAGTCGCGCACAAACTGAGGCGACTGTTCAAAATTTTGAAATTAAGATAAAGACGTCTCCAATGGATGACGCGCTTAAGGATTATCGCCTCTGGCAGTCAGAGCTGTACCACGGAATCTGAAGGAAATCAGAGAACAACGTCGACTATAGGCAACGTGATTCAAGGAATTTATGTATGAATTTGATGGGTGTACGGGTGTGAATAATTATAGACGTTGACTATAGAAAATGTGATTCAGACGTATTAATGCTCAGAAATTTCTAGAAAATAGGAGAGAAGATTTTAACGTCGACCATGGGTGATGTGATTCAGGGTCTTTTAAGGAATAAATTTTAATTTTCGAAAACTGAATTAGAGAGAAAGCGTCTCTCTGAGTCAACGCTATTTGAGTTAATAAGCCCAAAACTTGGGATTTTGAGAAAAAGAGCACTTTTATTCAAGGAAAAATTCTAGAAAAATTACAAAATATTAAAGAATGATCTTTATTGCAATAGGAAATAATTTTTCATTGAAAATAAAGTAGAAATTACACCAAAATTCTGGATGAAACTGTTTAAGGTTGAATTTTCTTAAGCTACTTTACATATGTTTTCCATAATTCTCGATTGGCTTCATAAGAAAGTTTTACACAACAGGTGAATCCGATGTTCCATGGAGTTGCAATGAGTTCTGTCGCCTCAAAGTCTTCGTCAGTTCCTAGTGCTCGCTTCTTGATTGGATAAAGAGAAGATATCTCAGGAAATTCATAGCGTGGCATACCAAGTTGATGATAACAGCGATGTGGATTATAGAGAACAAACTCGGTCGCACCAATCAATCGGAGCTCTGTGCCAGCACCACGGCGCACTCAAACTGCCTTTTCCATGAGAGCAAGTGGCATGGATTTAAATCTAATCCTTGGCATAGTCTTGAAATAAGCGCGCCAATCAGCTCGAGTCTTGAGGTTGGGCACTCGATTGGTCATGTTGTCGTTGAACTTCACAATGTTGGCAATATGGAAGATAGGACTGCGCTGGTACATTTGGGATATTCTTGGAACTTTTTCCTCATTATGATTGAACTTGAAGTGGAATTCCACCTATAGAGCTAAGAGTAGCATACTGCTATAAGGAGGTTGACCCATAGAAGCTCCAGAGAGCCTACTATAGAGATAGGCTAAAATTGTTGTGCTGATCTGTTTTCCTTTAAAGATCCCATTGATTGCGCTGATCTGATAATCTTCTAAAATATTATCTATGGTCGGGAATAGTAGAGCTTCAGCCAAACACACAGTGAATGCCATCATCATAGCCTCTGTATCTTCTTCCTTGAGATTTTCTATCTTTTTCAAGGTCCATTCAGCTAGCTTTGCAAGATTGATTCCTTTCTGAGTAAGACAACCTTGAATTTCTTTTGAATTCTTCATGATCTTCTCCAAAAATTGAGGACCATTGATCTTTTACCTCATGAGCATCATCTCAATCAAATTAGGTTCATCATTATTGACCTTGAGCTTAGAGAGACCCAATAAGAGTTCAATTTCTTCTAGAAGGATAGTGGCTTCGAATATAGAGAAGAGAAAAGTATAAGTCTGAGGATGCCACAACTCAACTAAAGCACCCATTGCAGCCCAATCCGTGCATGCGCTCTTTTAATGTTTGGCATAGATAACTAATCCTTGGATGTGCCACTTGGTTATATATGATTACATGGAAAGATTGATTTTTCCAACTAGCTTTTGAATCTATGCAAAAGAAGAAAATCATCTTGGACCAGGGAAGAAAGGATATCCCTTGAAAAGAAAATTATAATAGTTTTATCATGCCCATGAAGAATTGGAATTTGGAGAATATGTAGAAAGTTGCAAGAAGAAGAATTTGGTTAGAGAGACAATAGCTTACTTGTAAGTTAGGATCTCGCCCACTTAGATGACCTTCTACTCAGAAAGCTTTTCAATCATCTTCCTTGTCCTTTTGCTTGAAGAATTCGCCATATTCCTTGAATAAATTCATTGCTCAATTCCCCTTGATTTTTCCTTGTTCTTGTTGTCTTTTTTCCCTTGAACTTTAAAGAGAATTCTCCAGCTTTCCCTCTTGAATGCTTGTTGTGTTGATTTGAATTGAAGAAGGGGAGGTTATATAGAGTGATTTGCGAAGTTGGGAGGCACTTTCCGAGTTGGAATAGGGTGTTTAAAGGATGAAAGTATAGTTCATATTGGAGTCAAAACAGTCCTATTTCTGTAAGTTAAATCGTGTCTTGTTAGGGCGACGTCATTTAAATGACGTCGACGCAAAGCGACACCTTTTTAGGAGTTTTCTGACATTTTTCTGAAATTGAATATTATCTACTATTTATTCATATTTATTCCTTTGCATGAAGTTACTGACCAATTTTGAGTACAGGAAATATCAAGAAAGAAAAATGAAGCTGAATTTCAATAAAGGTCCCACTGTGGCAGTTTCACTAAGTCCTTATCGTGACTAAAAAGACGGTTATCTCTATCCTTATATTATGTCATGTAATTGATTTGAATTATCATTACTATATATTTAATATTTATTCGATTATATCAAAGTCTTTCTGGTTTTGATGAAATTGGAATTTGAGTTCCCCTTCAACAAAAACAGTGATAATTCCAAAGGATTCTTAATCACACGAATAGGCCAATAGATTGTTAATTGATGGGGACGATGGTTCCGCTTTTGTAAAATGATGCATGGATAAACGAGCTTCGGCTTAGCACTGAATTGTAGGATTGGTGTCCTGACTCATCAATAACAATTTAACAATATTATCCTTGATTAATTTATATTTATATTTTAATTTAATTTTCTTTTAGCCCAACATGCATCATGTAGGACTTTGAAATAATTGTGATAAAAATTAGTTATTGACTAAACTTCAGACCATTGTTCAAAATAAATCTCAACATGATATGAAATATTCTATTTTGAATTGATCTCTCAATTATCTTAAAAGTCTTCTTGAAAATATTTTTGGAATCCTATGCTTGCTTAGATTAGTTATCCTATATTTCTTGTTTCTTTTTAAGATCCATCATAGTTATAGCACGTCCACATTAGCTGGTAATCGCTCTCTATGATGAAACCTGTAAGCTTTGGGACCTATGGTACTTCCCCTCATCGAGGTTGATCGACCTTATTTTATTTCCTTTATCTCTTTCATCTAGACATGATTGATTCAATTGACATCTTTAAGTTGCTTCATTCATTATTTTGAGAAAAATTCCCATTATGTGATGTTGAGAGCGTATCTCATCACACCTTGGCATCACATTTTCAGTTCATTCCATTCCATTTCACTCCCTTACAAAGTCAATGCCAAGGTGGGGTAACTGTAGACACGTTAATTTTGACCTCATATTGAGTAAATTTTATGTCATAATAATAATGTCCCAAAATGGCCTGATGTTTAATCATTAATTAATTTTTATTACTTTTTCTCGAAATTCGTTGATTAACGTCGACCATAGGCGACGCTATTTAGATTTCTAGTAGAAATCAGTTCGAAATTAAAATTTTAAATCTGGATAGATTTAACTGAATAACATCGCCTATAGACGACGCCATTTAGTCCTTAATCCGTTTGGATTTTCTATTTGAATCCGAATTAATTTAATAATTATCTAAATCACGACTCCCATGGACAATGTGTTTTAGCTTTCCTAATTTTTTACGGTTTCCTTTCCGAATTTCTTTCTATGTTAGCCGCTCCTAATTAGCTAAATGGCGTCTCTTGAGAATGACGTGTTTCAAGCAGTTTCCTGATAAGTGTGATTTGGCCGAGCTAATCCGGTCTCCATGCTTGGAAGGGTTCCTAACTCATGGATGCTCATCCAAAGCGAGTCCGAGTGCGGAAGGAGAGCCCTATTGAAGCCTAAACACTCCCAAATCACTCTCTATAAATAATACACCCCTTGGACCTTTGAAAAAGGTTGGCTATTGGTATTTTGAAGTTAAAATCAAGGTGAAAATGAGCCCTCTACTGCAAAAAATGTGGAGGGAATTTGAAGGCTTCTTCTTTCTCCTTTTCCTCCCCCATTGAACCTCTTGAAGACGAAGGCTATGGAGAGGCCAACCATACTCATCCCCTTTGTTTTCCTTTTCTAGTTTCTTCCTAGTTTCCATCACTTGTTTACTGTTTTTTCATGGTTCTTCATCACATCACTCCATCATACACACACTCACATCATATTTTTCATGCCTACACGAGTTAGGGGTTTAAAAAAAAGAAACAAAAAAGTGAGTTCTTCTTATTTAGTTGCATGTTTAGAATAATAGTTAGAATAGTTACTACACCATCATAGCTCTAATCCACTTCTTTCTTTTCTTTGTTTGATTCTTTTGTAAGGTTTGAAGGCTTTGTAAAGCTTGAAGAAAAAGGAGAAATAAACTATAACAAGAACAAAATAAGAGTAAACAAAAAGAAGGGCTCTTCCTTTTCGGCCGACCGAAAGAGAGGAACAAAGAACCCAATCTCCCAAGTTCACAAGGTTAGTAAGCAATCAACTTTTTCTTTTGAAGCTTTTGGTTTCTGGTGATCACGATTCAAAATTGATTTGGTTAATTATATGACACATGATATCATGAGAATTACACACACAATTTGAGCACCTACACCCGCTCATCCATAATGACCTCCAGACGTATCTGGAGATGTGTTAGCTCTCACGGGAGATCGCCAATAGAGAGTCTCGCCAACTACTACTCCAGTTCAGGGACTCGGGCCGCAGCACTTCGTATCTACTCGAGCTCCACCTTGGCTTTTTGGAGAGCCTCTTGAAGCTCGGCAACTTGTTGATCAGCCAAAGAAGACACAGTCAATTCAAGTAGATTAGAATCAAGCTGTGGAAGAAATGAAAGGATGAAGACAGGAACTGTAACGACCCGTCACCCTATAATCGTAGATCCGATTACTAAATGGGTATCTAATCATTAAAATCTGGAGCCAAGCGAGGATCTCGATAAGTCTGAGAAATAAATGATAAACTAAGCTAAACAATCCACAACACATCGAATTGTAAAGGAAGTGCATGAATTAAAAATTATTACAATTCGACTCGACTCAGCAAATAATTACATATTCCAACTGAAAAAGAAATAATTAAGTGTACAGGCCTGAAAAGAAAATAACAACTACATCGGGACATACCGTGGAACGATGGCTGTTGGCGCGCAACCCGAGATGAGACCCCACCACGCTACGTCTGCTGGGCACCCTCACTTGAAAATTGCAAGGGTGAGTCACACCGAAATGGACTCAGTAGGGATCCTCCGATCTCCACCACCTATACACGCAACCACATGTGCAACAACACGAATAGGCAATTAAATAAGTAAAGCAGTAAACGTAGCTCCCAAATTTCGATTTGAAACACATGTATTCAAAGATGCAACAGGGATAACTCTAAAACCTCTCAACTCAACACCGGAGTCCACAACCAGGGTTCCTGCGAAACACACAAACCATGCAGCCGAATGCGGAAAAACATTGACCTGCTGGAACGGAGCAGCAACCCTTCAGATAGCACACTGGCTACTCCGGCCTATCGAGCTCTAGGTGGTTCTGCCTCCACCCAGCCACGAGTGACACTCCACAATGTACCACTCCCATACCGGTACTAGGTATACCCTAGGAAACACCAGGTGACCCTCTCTACCTAGGCGTTCATGGATATAGGTGTCCTCTAAGCCAATCACAAGACACCTATTTCAATCTAGTTCACTAACAAATGGCATTTATATCATTATGTAGATTGGCGTATTTATAATTACGCATAATGAAGTCTATGAATGTGTGAACAGTCATCGGATTATGATGAGATCATAATGATGAGACTGATGACTTATAAACATATATTCTTAATTGTTCCTAGTCGTAGGATATTTGAGAAGGACATCAAATATCCTGTAAGACTAGTACAGGTTATTCCAGCTCATATGATGAGGGTGACTGATCTTATTAGTCAATTGTGTGGAGACACTATGATAAACCTGTAGGTGCTCATTAGAAAATGAGTTCATTGAACTGATCCGAAATGAATCACCATATGGTAGTTTACCTGACTGTCAACCGGCTTGATTCATCATTACAGTGGTATGGTTGATCCTTAGACTTAAGATACCAAAGACATCTTGTCGGTGGACTTTTGGGCTTTGACCTTGGCTTACGAATCCCTATCCACGGGATTTCTAATAGTCAAGTATCAGGTCCAGTGGAAGACCTTCGAAGGTGATTATGTGTTCAATAAAGGATCATTCGCTCTTAGGTAACTGGAGAGGGAATGCTCTAAAATGGATCTGTAGGAGTCTCTGGCCAGAGCAGACATAATATCAAAAAAAGTGTTTTTGTACAGCGGAGTCTAATTGAAGTGAGTTGACCGTTTAGGGTTTTAACAGTTGACCATAACCGTAGGTCGAATCAAGAGCACTGTGTGAATGAAAGATCATAAGTCATGCGGCAACTGTGGATGGACAGGTTCCATGTGTGGGTTGTTGAACCTCATTACCTTCCGGGATCATGCGGTGTTACTTGGCACTCAACTTGATCAGATGTCTGATCGAATTTACATGAGATGTCAATTCAGTTATTGTAACTAGTTATTGAACTTAATGAGCTGAAAATCGGACTGATTAATGGGCCTAGAGGGTCACACGCAAATAGATTCTCAGTCAGTGGTACATAAGTGAGATTTATATTAACTTGGGGACTTTTATAAAAAGTCGTGCATACTTAATATATATACGTGCTATTGAGAAACCCTAGGCCGAGCTCCAGAGTCTCTCCATGCTCGCCGTCCCCCTTCTCTTTCCTCCTCCTTTGGGCGGCCCTCTCTGTAGTGCTAAAAAAGAGTGTGTGTTCATCATGTTATGATGTGTTTACTATGATTAAGAATATGAAAAGGATTGTGATCGCCAGAAACCGAAGGTATCAAAGGAAAAGTGATCGCTTACTAACCTTGCAAACTAGGAGAATATGGGGGTTCTTTTGTTCTTCTCTTCCGGCCGGCCGAAAGAAAAGAGCTTTCTCTTTCTTTACTCTTGCTCTTTTTTTGTACCTTGCACAAAGAGAATCAAATAAACAATAAAACTATGATTAGAACTAAAGTAGTGTAGTATCTATTCTAATTATGAATCTAAACATGCAACTAAACTAAAAGAACTCACTTTTTGTGTTCTTTTAAACCCTCTTAAGGAGTGTAGGTTTGGAAATCATGAAGTGAGTGTGTGCGATGAATTAACGCAATGAAAAACTATATGAAAAAGAAACTAGAAAGGAAATCGGTTGGTTTGGCTCCTTGAAAGCCTTGATCTTCTTGAGCTTCAATGGTGGAAGAGGATGAAGGAACAAGAACTCCTTCTTGTTATCCACGTTTTTCTCCCTTGAGGACCTTCAAACACCTTGTAGAGAGCTCCGAATTCTCCAAAATATCAACCTTTTTCAAAGGTCAATGTCCATATATATTTATAAGAAGTGACTTTAGGGTATTTGGCCTTCATAGGACTCTCCTGCGGCTTGGACTTGCCCTGGACGATCATAATGGGAATTGAAAACCCTTCCAACCTTGAGAACAGAATTATCTCGGCCAAATCTTGCTTATCAGGAAACTCTTAAAATGCGTCGCTCAAGGGGAACGCCTTTTAGTTCATTAATGCACTAAAAATAGAAATAAATCCGGAAAAAGAAACTGAAAATATTTAGGGAACATGAAAGGCATCGTGTACACGTGACGTGCTTTAGATAATTAGAAAATTAACCAGAATTAGAAATAGTAAACTTAAGCGGATTAGGACTTAAAAGGCATCGTGTAACGGCGACGCTATTCAGCTAAATCCTCCTAAATTTACAATTTTCAATTTCGAATTGATTTCTGCTAAAAATCTAAATGGCGTTGTGTATACACGACGTAATTCAACAAATTTTGAGAAAATCAATAAAAATTAATTAATGATTAAACATCAGACCATTCTGGGGTATTATTATTGTGACATGAAATTTACTCAATATGATGTAAAAATTAGCGTGTCTACAGCTGTTGGCATTGACTTTGCAGGGGAGTGAAATGTACTGAAAAGGTGATGCCAAGGTGTGATGTGACACGCTCTTAACATCATACGATGGGAATCTTTCTCAAAACAATCAGTGAGGATAACTTAAAGAGATCAATAGAATCAATCTTATCTGGATGAGGAAGACAAAGGAAACAAAAGGTCGATCAACTTCCGCGATTGGGAAGTACCCTAGGTCACAAATCCTGCAGGTTTCGTCATGGGAAGCGGTTACCAACCAATGTGGAAGTGCTGCAATCAAGACGGATCTTAAGAAGAAACAAGAAATGTTGGATGAGAAATCCAAGAAAGGATAGAATTCTAAAGATATCTTCAAGCGAACCTCAAAGATAATCAAGATACTCAACTCAGAATGGAATATTTCATATCATGTTGAGATTTATTGGATTAATAGTTTGAAATTTAATCAGGAATTAATATTTATCTCAATTATATCAAAGTCCTATATGATGTATGCTGGGCTAAAAGAAAAATATAAAATAAAATAAAATATAAATTAATTAAGGATAATATTGTTAAATTGTCGTTAATGAGTCAAGATACCTATTCTGTAATATAGTGCTAAGCCGAAGCTCGTTTATTCGCGCACTGTTTCACAAAAGTGGAACCATCGTCCCCATTAATTAACTATCTAACAGCCTATCCGTGCAATTAAGAATTCTTTGAAATTATTATTGTTTTTGTTGAAGGGAAACTCAAATTCCAGTTTCATCAAAACTACAAGGTCCTTAATGTATCTAATAAATATTTATCATATAATAATGCGAATGCAAATCAATTATATAAAAGAGTACAGGGTAGAGATAACCGTAGTCACGGCTGGGACTCATGAACTCCCACAGTGGGACCTTAGTGAAATTTCAGCTTCATCTTCACCTCTTGGTATTTCCTGCACTCAGCATTTCGTCAGTAACTTCAAGCAAATTGTATATCATGAAATCATAGATTTTCAGCAAGGTAACAAAAATTCAGAAACCTGTTTAAAACGTGTCGCTATTCCCAGACGTCATTTAAATGACGTCGCCCCGTCCAGACACCATTTAAATACAGAAACTGCTCTCCTTTCTTACTCCAATCCGAACTTTGCTTGCCTTAATGCACATTCCTCCTCTAATTCGGAAAGGGACTTCCAATTTCACAAATCACTTTATAAATCCTTCCTTTCTTCATATCAAAACATTACAACAAGCAATCAAGAGGGAAAGGTAGAGAATCCTCTTCAAGACTCAAGGAAAAGAGGTGAAGAACAAGAAGGAGCCAAGAAAATCAATTCAAGGAAGATGGATTCTACACAAGATTCTTCAAACAAGAGGACGAGAAAGGCGATTGAAAAGCTTTCCGAGGTGAAGGATCATCTAAATGAGCGAGATCCTAACTTACAAGTAAGCTATTCTCTCCTATAATCAATTCTTCCTATGAAACTTTCTACATGATCTCCATATTCCAATTCTCCATCTAGGAATATCCTTTCTTCCCCGGTCCAAGAAGATTTTCTTCACTTTTATGGGTCTAAAAGTTAGTCAACAAGATCAATCTCTCCATGCAATCTTATATATCTAAGTGGCATATCCAAGGATTGATAGTCCATGCCAAGAATTACAAGAGCACATACATGGATTGGGCTGCGATGGGTGCTTTGATCGAACTATGGCATCCACAAACTCATACTTTCCTCTTTGCCACATTCGAAGCCACCATACTCCTAGAAGAAGCTGAACTCTTATTGGACATTCCCAAACTCAAAGTCAACATTGATGATCCTGATTTGAGTGAGATGATATTCATGAGGGAAAGAATCACGGGTCAACAATTATTAGAGAAGATTATGAAGCACTCAAAGGAAATTCAAGGCTGTCTTACTAAGAAAGGGATCAATCTTGCTAAATTAGCTGAATGGACCTCAAAGAAGATAGAAGATTTCAAGGATGAAGATACAAAGAATGTGATGAAGGCGTTCACCACGTGCTTAGCTAGAGCACTACTATTACCTGCCCAAGACAACGTTCTAGAAGATGATCAAATCAGCACAATCAATGAGATTTTCAAAGGGAAGCAAATTAGCACAGCGGTTCTAGCCTACCTCTACAGTGGGCTCTCTGCAGCTTCTACGGGCTAACCTCCTTATGGCAGCATCCTACTCTTGGCTCTGTGGGTAGAATTCCACTTCAAATTCAACCATAATCAGGAGAAAGTTCCAAGGATATCTCAGGCATATCAGCGCAGTCCTATCTTCCATATTGCCAACATTGTGAAGTTCAATGATAACATGACCAATCAAGTAACCAACCTCAAGACTCGAGCTGACTGGCATACTTATTTCAAGACTATGCCCAGAACCGGATTCAAATCCATGTCACTTGCTCTCATGGAAAAGGCAGTTCGAGTGTGCCATGGTGCTGGCACAGAGCTCCGACTGATCGGGGCAACCGAGTTTGTCCTTTATAATCCACATCGGTGTCATCCTCAGCTTGGCATGCCTCGCTATGAGTTTCCAGAAATATCTTCTCTTTCTCCAATCAAGAAGCGGGCATTAGAAGCTGATGAAGACTTCGAGGCGACCGAACTTATTGCAACTCTTTGGAACATCGGATTCACCCGTTGTGTGAAAACTCCTCATGAAGCCAATAAGGAACTGTGGAAATCATATGTAAAGGAGCTCAAGAAAGTTCGACCTTGAAAGCTCTTCACCTTTCTTCCAACTTGATGTATTTCTTATTTTGTTTCAATGAAGAAATACATCCTTAATATAGTAGAAATCCTCCTTTAATGCTTTACAGTCTTCTTGTAATTTTTCCTTCAATGAAACTGTGATTTTTCCTCAAAATATGAACTCTTGGGTTCAATTAATGCAAATCACGTCGACTCAGAGAGACGCTTTTCAATCTTAATCAATTTCCAAATTTAGAAATTAGTCCTTAAAGAACCTTAAATCACGTCTGGACATCAGGACGCCTTTCAATTCTCCCTCTCCTATTTTTCCAGAGATTTCCAGCAATTAATCCACTAAATGGCGTCATCCTTACAAGACGCTAATAACCATTCTTTTCAAACTCTCCGTGGTACGGCCCTGAGTAGAAGAAGCGATAAAGTCCAAAAGGCGTCGCCCTAGGAGGATGCGTTTCACTTATTTCAAAAATTCTTGTTGCCGCCTCAGTTTGTACGCCCCTAAATAGCGTCGCTGTCCCAAGACACGATTTAAAGAATTCAAACGGGAGCTCGTGAGCCCGAGCCCTTCCTCATTCTCTCCTTTACTTTTCTCTCTCCTCTCTTCTCCGGCGAACGGCGGCTCCTCTCCTTTTCCGGCCATCTCCCTCAACTCCGGCGAGCTCTCTCTCTCATCCTCTCTCACGAGCTCTCTCTCCCCCTAACTCTTATCCTCTCTCCCTTATGGTCCTATGGAGCAAGAAGGACCTAGCGACGTGGGTGGCAAGTGGCGGCGAGTCACTGCCATTGAAGTGGTGGAGGTGGGCGAGGAGGAAGTCTCGCCGACCGAGGAATCAGCGCTCATGGAGGCGGTGGCCTTCATGGAGGCCGAGGAAGCCCCTCAGGCCGCTCAAGCAGGTGAGGAAGCGGTGGCACCGGCCGAGGAGGTAGGCCCTCATTCGATAAGCCTCAAAACACTCTTTATAGCACTTAAATTCCAATTTTAGGGAGAGAAAATGGCCCAGCCATAGGTTCTTGAAACCTGTGGTGAAAGGCGTCTGGGGACAGGGACGCCTTTTGAAATGCGTCCCCGTACCCTGACGCGATTTAAAAATGGGGATAATTCTCCAAATTAATTTAAAAATTGATTATTAGTGTTCTAATGATGATCCCGATTAAAAATTGCAGGGCACAATGAGGACCAGGATCTCCTAGGACTTGGTGGTGGTCGCCTACCGGGGTCTCCAGGACTTCCAAAATGCGAGACTGGCGGAGACAGGATTCCGGGAGATTCTAGAGATAGAACCCTTCTGGATCGACCTGGTATTGCTCCAGGTCCTTAGGGAGAGGTGGCACGCCGAGAGCAAGGCATTTCTGATGCATCGGGGACACATGGTACCCAGTCTCGAGGACGTGTGCTAGATCACCGGCCTTCGAGTGGAAGGCCGGGCGGTGAGCAGGATTACGTATCCCGATTACCACGAGCTGGCTCAAGAGCTGCTAGGCCTAGAGTGCACAGGATTGGAGGGCCGGGAGTCTCGTACCCTCCTCAGGACAACGGTGGAGAGATCCCTAGGACTAGGGGAGCCTAGGCAGCAACCCGACAAGTCTTGGGCTGAGTTGAGATCCATACTAGCCAGGGCGGCTAGCACAGTATATTGTCAGGACCCTAGCGATAGGATAGTTGCTGATAGGGACCTTAGGAGATTCTTAGTATTCTTCTTTGGTAGGCTTCTCTTCAGGACGAAGGGCGACTACATCCATTGTCGCTTCCTGAGTCTCTTGGTAGATCTTGACCGCTTAGGCGAGTACGCATAGGGTGCGGCCCTTCTGGCCCATCTCTTCACCGACCTCTCCGCCGTCAGACCTGACCAGGAGACCACCATGAGCGGCTTCGCGCCGTTTCTTCAAGTACTTAGTTTATTTCATATTTGTTCATTTAATTAAATACTCATTACACAATGCGTGCGATCCTAACTACATGCTTTTTGATGAAGGTGTGGACGTATTTTTATTTTCCTCTGGGCCGAGCGAGGCCATCTACACAGCCGGCAGTGATTCCGCTTGCCCGGCGTTGGCGTCCGGTGGTAGACATAGCGCCACAGCATCACCAGTTGACGGCTCTCCGCCGTCAATTCCTTGATTACCCAGAGTTGTTGGTAAGTTTTAAAATTATTTTCTATTTCACATTTGATTAGTTATCTAATGTTAAATTGTTTAATTATTAATTGTTTTTGGTTAAAGTGTTTTTAGATTAGTGCTAATTTAATTGCATATGCGATTGATAATTTAGATGTTTTATTAGTTAAATGCAATGCCATCAACCTATATGAATGCAGGTTATTTGGCATTCATATTTGGGTATGGACAATGCCAGACAGCCATGGGTGGAGCACGGGCGAGGCAGGTTTGGGCGTCAAGTGTGGCTGCACTACATGAACGAGATCACCCTCCTGTGCCTGAGGCTGGCGATGCAGACGTTGGGTCTGCATCAGGAGTGGGTGGAGGAGGAGATCCTGGAGGGGATCGGGAGGTCGATGCGGGGGAAGCAGGCCCACACGGATTGGGGTGCCAAATTCCCATATCAGCGGGATGATTGGCACTGATACGGGGTCCCGGTGGAGTCGCAGGCGGTGAGCAACGATGCTTACCTGCAGCGCCACCGGGCCCATTACGCGGCCCACCTCCAGCTTCTCCGACCTCTCGATGTGAGTATATGATATGCATGCTTGTGAATGCTTCTTTCATTTTATTAATTATCTTGTTTATATTTGTAAATGCATGACATGTCATGAAAAATGCAGGATGCTCGGGATGCTACCATCATCACACTCCGTGGCCACCTCCAAGATGCTGAGGCCCAGTTGGAGCGGGTCCGGAAGGAATTGGACGAATTGGTAAGTGCTATGCATGAATGACATGGATGTTATGAATGCTCCATTTTATTATTAAATTGTTTTGACACTTGTATACTAACGGTGGTCCCCCTTTCCTTACAGCGTGCCGCTTATACCCATGCGGCGACCACCTCACCTTCTACTGCTGCCGGTCCTTCCTCCTTTTCGGCTGCCCATGAAGCCGCTATGGCTGACCTGTGAAGTCAGCTAGCCTTTGCCGTCCCCTGAGCCACTCAGGCTGAAGAGGATACTGCTGCTCGGGTAAGCCTTCAACTTGCTCCTTGCATGATGTCTTTTACTTGCTTGATCACTTAGCTAATGATGTCTTCTGTTGCAGGTCCAAGAGCTCTGCGTGGCTCGTGAGGAGAGGGATGCGGAGCTGGCACAGGCCCGTAGCTCAGTAGCCCGAGTCGCAGAGCTGGAGGAGTAGCTGGCCAGACTCTCCACAGGCGACCTCCCTCGTGAGCTTGCACGTCTCCAGGTTCGGCTGGAGGTTTTGACGAAGGAGAGGGATCGAGACTGGTCCCGGTTGGAGACTCTCCAAGGATGCCTATCGGTGGCAGAGCACGAGCGCCAGAGCATCGAGGCTCGCTACCAGTGTGCGTGCCAGCAGGCGTTGGAGCGGGGACAGGCAAGTGCCTTCACCACTAGCATTGCAGTATCCTCTGGCCAGGCAGGGCCAAGCGTCATGGGACCACCGCCGCCGCCAGCTCTAGGTCCAGATGTCCAGGATGAGGCGCAGAGCCAGCTAGACGAGGGTACGGGAGAGAGCCAGCCGTAAGGGCTGCCACCATGTATTTTCTTTTGTTTTGGAGTCCTGTGGATGGACTTTCATGTTGTACAAACACTTTGTGATATATGAAAGGTCTTTTCTTCATGCTTGAGTTGTCTTGGTGTTGTTTTTCGCTATCTTTCCTTTTCCATTCCTGCACATGGCTCAACGAACAAATTAAATGTCTGTTCAGGCTTAGCCTCTTGCCCAGTTAAGTAGCCAGTTACTTAATCCTATCCTTGCTAGAAGGGTCAAGGGGCAAGCCTTTATTTAACAAAGGTGAACAAGGATAATTAAAAGGAAGTAAAATGCAATATACAAGCATGCAAATGCTCACTAAAGGTAAAAGAATGCAACACGCGCGTGATGCGACAAACAAATGCTAATTGAAATATTTTTGTTTCGCAATTGCACATTTAAAAATATCCAATTTTCGAAGTTTTGCCATATTCAATTTTTTTTAGGTTTTGGAATATTCAATTTTTTGGGTTTCGAAATATTCAATTTTTTTTAGTTTTGAAATATCCAATTTTTTTAGGTTTTGAAATATTCATTTTTTTTTGGGTTTAGAAATATTCAATTTTTTTTGGGTTTTGAAATATTCAATTTTTTTGGGTTTTGAAATATTCAATTAACTGAGTAAACTAAAGATCAACATGGAACTTAGATCAAAAGAGTGTATCCATTCGTCAACTTAATTCCCACATCAATTTTTAATGACCTAATCCTGACTTATCGTACTTGAATTATGTTTGGAATTGTGATCCCATTCGAAGGTCCGACTCTTAGTCAACTTTAGCTATTCCTCAAGTTTGGGGCATGCCTCTTTAGAATAAAGGGAAGAATTGGTTTAGAAAGCCTGCGAGAAGGTTCCGGAGACTTAGAAAGATGTCCTTTCTCTACCCTATTATCCGTTAGGATTCGATCATTCTTATTTTGTGGGGTATTTAACGATCTTGCGCTCCCTTTTCATTTGATTTTGTGGCCTTTTGTAATAACATTCGCAATATTGAGTGGCCTTTTGATTTGGTCTGGCTTTTGCCTTTGCTTTTGCGGGACAGATCTCCACCTTTTTTTTCATGACGGCCTCTTACTAGGATGGCGGGTATTGTCAGTAGTCTATTCTAAGCCTCGTTCCATCGTCGTAGGCCGAGAGTAAAAACAAGAGTTTTGTTTTGAAAAGAATGAGTTGTACTTTTCCACCATTAGTCAAGCTTTCGGTGTTCCTTGGGCTTCACATCTCTTGTTATTCACGAATCAAACATGTTTGTGTGCAATAATACGTTTGGATTAAATTATCAAAGATTAATATGGGAATTTGAGTTTTCGAATTTTTCAACTCCACTGATCCCTGTTGTAACGACCCGCCACCCTATAATCGGGGATCCGATTAATAAATAGGTACCGAATCATTAATTTGGAGCCAAACCAGGATCTTGATAAGTCTGGGAAATAAATGATAAACTAAGCTAAACATCCACATCACATCGAACTGTAAAGGAAGTGTAGAAATTAAAAATTATTACAGTTCGACTTGACTCAGCAATTAATTACATACTCCAACAGAAAATAATTAAGCGTACATGCCATAAAATAAAATAACAACTACATCGGGACATACTCCGGAACAACGGCTGTCGGCATGCAACCCAAGGCAACACTCTCCTCGCTATGCCTGCCTGGAACCCTCACCTGAAAACCGCAGGGGGTGAGTCTTATTGAAAAAGACTCAGTAGGAATCCTTCGATCCCCACCACCCACTCACACACGCACAAGTGCAATACATAATATAGGCAATTTAACTAAATAAAGCAGTAACACAATTCCTAGATTTCGATATAAAACGCAGGCATTTATAACAGTAACATGTACGATTCTGAAACCACATTACCACAGAGTGCACAACTAGCATCTCGGCTAAACACACACAAGTCACACGGCAGAACGCGGAAAACACCGACCCGCTGAGGAGACCAAACAGCAACCCCTCGGATAGCACACTGGCTACTCCGGCCTGACCTAGCTCAAGGTGGTCCTACTTCCCCCAGCACGAGTGACACTCCAAATGTACCACTCTCACATCGGTACTAGCTATACCCCAGGGTATAGCAGGTGACCCTCTCTCTAGGCGTCATCCCACCACTCCCACACCGACGCCGTGTCACTCCCACACCGACACAGGGTGCCTAAGTGCTAACAACTGTCACTCTAGGTCCACGATTGCACAAAATGCAACACGGTGCGATCCGATCGCGTAGAAATCATCGTCCTCAAGTATGATCTCAAACATGCAATTAACGAAACTATCTATCAATGTAAACACATGTTAATTGCAGGAATTAATGATATTCTGTCTTAAATCACGTCACCTAAGGCCGACGTCATTCAAGACTCCTAAACTGGTTCATGTGAAATATGGCCTCGGAAGAAGGCATAAAACACGTCGTTCAAACGGGTCGCTGTTTAAAAAGCGTCACTGTCCCTGGACGCTAATCAGTCCAGAGACAGAGTCTTTTATCTGGGCTAAATCGTGTCGTGGGTGGAAGCCGCCTTTTTAAAAGGCGTCGCTGTCCCTCGACGCCATTTAACCCTCACAGACAGGTTCTCCCACCGCCTTCCCCCAATTCACAGGGTGGGATTTCTCCCCCAAACTCGCACAAAACACCAAAAAAATAGAGAGGGAGGAGGAGAAACTAAGTACCCATTAAAAACTCACAATTTCACATTTCATGCAATTAGTGTTTTCACCCCAAAAACCTCCTAAACAAGCTCCAAAGTGGGATAAAACATGGTTTTTAGACAAAACGTTGCTAGGATCATCACCCTACTGGTTACTTGAACTCCTCCGAGCTCCAAGCCGCCGACCCGCCTCGCCACACGCCGCCGCCGGTACCGCCGTAGACGCCGTTACTCCACCAGGACGTCGGCCGCCGTCCGGAGAGAAATGCGTCGCGGAGGAAGTGGTGGTGGTAGTAGAGGAAGTTGGGAGGTTAATGGAGTGGAGGGAGAGGAGGAATGGGAAGAGGAAAGGAAGGAGAGGGGGAAAGGGATCACCGGAGGTCGAAGAGAAGAGAGGAGAGAGAGAGAGGAAAGGAGAGAATGAGGGAAAGGAGGAAGGGTTCGCAGGGTCAAATCGAAACTAAGCAAAACGCGTCGTCCAAGCTTGACGTCATTTAGACGACAAGTCCGGGCCGTACTCTGACATACCAAGCCCGTACTCTGAATGGCGTCGTCCAATCAAGACGCCGTTCAGACGATAACACCGGGACCGTACTCCCGCGACCCAAAACCAGCCTACGTGGCGCCCACGTGGCACAACCTAAAACGCGTCTACGAAACTGACCCAGTAACCGGATCCGAAACCTTAATCCTTACATTCTTCCTGTCTTAAAAGAATTTCGTCCCCGAAATTGTCGCTATAAAGTAACAAGATTGCATAGGTAAAAAAAAGAAGAACTTATGGGAAAAGATAGGGAAACTGCTCCCGCATCTCATCCTCGCGCTCCCAGGTCGCCTCGCCTCTTGAGCGATGTTGCCAAATAACCTTAACCAGTGGAACGACCTTGTTCCGAGGGACCTATTCCCTCCGATCCTCAATACGCACTGGAAATTCCGGAAAAGACAAGTCCTCGGCGACTTCCAACTCTGAAAAGTCCAAAACATGAGATGGATCCTAAACATATTTCCTCAGCGAAGAAACATGGAACACATCGTGCACTCCTGCAAGACTGGGCGGCAAGGCTAGCTTATACGCCATTTCCCCAATTCGAGTAAGAATGGGAAAAAGCCAACATATCGCGGACTCAGCTTACCTCGCTTCCCGAATCTCATCACACCCTTGGAGGGTGAGACTCGGAGAAACACGTGGTCCCCAACCTCAAACTCAAGCGGTCTCCTACGGATATCTGCATAACTCTTTTGCCTGCTCTGAGCTATAGTCAACCTCTGCTGCACTACTCAAGCAACCTTAGCACGCTGCTGTACCAACTCTGGCCCTGCCATCTGCCTCTCACCAATCTCAGACCAATTCACAGGAGATCGACACGGCCGCTCGTACAATGCCTCATATGGCGCCATGCCGATACTAGAATGATAACTGTTGTTGTAAGCAAACTCTACTGTAGACAAGTGCTGCTCCTAGGAACCTCCCCAGTCTAGGCAACATGCCCTGAGCATATCCTCCAGTGTCTGAATGGTCCTCTCCGACTGTCCATCAGTCTCGGAATGATAAGCCGAGCTGAAGGCTAACTGCATACCCAAGGCCTTCTTAAAACTCTTCCAAAACCTAGAAGTAAATCTCGGATCCCAGTCTGACACTATGGATAAGGGCACCCCGTGCAGAGAGATGATCCGATCCACAAACAACTTAGCCAACTTACCGACTGACCAGTCCTTCCTAATAGCCAGAAAGTGTGCCAACTTGGTCAATCGATCAACAATGACCCATATCACATCTCTTCTGCCAGGGGACACAGGTAATCCCATCACGAAGTCCATAGTAAAGTGTTCTCATTTCCATTCTTGGATCGGTAATGGCTGCAACAATCCTCCTAGTCTCTGGTGTTCTGCCTTAACCTATTGACAAGTCAGGCACCTTGCCACATAATCAGCCACGTCCTTCTTCATACCAGGCCACCAAAAGTGCCTCCTTAAACAATGATACATCTTAGTCGTTCCAGGATGCACTACATATCTAGAACAGTGCACCTCGTCCAGGACACTTCTGCGCACCTCTTCCTCAGCTGGAACATAAAGTCTGCCTCTAAATCTGATCGTGCAAACATCCCACAACTCTACCTCTGAAATTTGGAGAATCTGCGGTAGCTCTGCATCTGCCCTCGGAGCCTCGATTACGGCATGGTACACTACTGGCCTCACAGTTAAGCTGGCCAACACGGCTCTATCAGCCTCTCACGGAATCTTAAAGGAAGATTCTACAACCTGCTCAAATAACCTCCATTCTTGAACCATAAGATATGATACGACCGTCTTCCGACTCAAGGCGTCCGCCACCACGTTTGCCTTACCCGGATGATAAGAAAGGTCAAGATCATAATCCTTGATAAACTCCATCCACCTGCGCTGCCTCAAGTTCAGATCTTTCTGCGTGAATACATATTTCAGGCTCTTATAGTCGGTAAAAACCTGAAATTTTTCTCCATATAAATAGTGCCGCCAGATCTTTAGTGCAAATACTACAGCTGCCAACTCTAAGTCATGAGTGGGATAGTTCTCCTCATGCTTCTTCAGCTGCCTAGAAGCATAGGCCACAACCTTACCATACTGCATCAGAACCGCACCCAAACCTCGACGAGATACATCTGAGTAAACAACAAATCCACCGGAACCTGATGGAAGCACCACCACTGGAGCCGAAGTGAGACGAGTCTTCAACTCAATGAAACTCCGCTCACATTCCTCGGTCCACACGAAACGAACTCCCTTACGAGTCAACCTCGACAAGGGGGTCGCTATCGAAGAAAAACCCTGGACAAACCGTCTGTAATACCCTGCTAACCCCAAGAAGCTCCTGATCTCAGTTACTGTTGTCGGTCTACTCCAATCCATCACTGCCTCAATCTTGGCTGGATTCACTGCAATGCTATCTCCAGAAATGACATGCCCCAAGAAGTGCACCTTATCTAGCCAGAATTCACACTTGCTAAACTTGGCAGAGAGTTGGTGCTCTCTCAGAACCTACAATACCACCTGAAGATGTGTGGCATGCTCTTCCTCAGAAGAAGAGTATACCAAAATATCATCTACAAATACCACCACAAACTGATCTAGATAGGCCCTAAAGACCCGGTTCATCAAATCCATGAAAGCCGCCGGAGCATTGGTCATGCCAAAAGGCATAACCAAAAACTCATAATGTCCATACCGAGTCCTAAAAGCCGTCTTACTCACATCTGCCTCACAGATCCTCATCTGATAATACCCTGACCTCAAATCAATCTTCGAAAACATCTTCACAGACTACAACTGATCCATCAGATCATCGATCCTCAGAAGTGGGTACTTGTTCTTTATTGTTACCTAGTTCAGCTATCTATAATCAATGCACAGCCTCAATGAACCATCCTTCTTCCTAACAAACAGAACTGGAGCACCCCATGGAGAAGTACTGGGACGAATAAAACCCTTATCCAGTAGTTCCTGCAACTGCGCTTTCAACTCAGCGAGTTCAGCCGGAGCCATCTGATACGGGGCCTTAGACAAGGGCGCCGTACCTGGTGCAAGCTCAATAGTGAACTCAACCTCCCGCTGAGGAGGAAGACCAGGCAACTCCTCAGGAAATACATCAACAAAGTCACAAACTATAGGCACCTCCCAAGGACTGGAACTACTACTAACACCACCTAAAACAACAGAGGCAAGGAAAGCCTCACAGCCACCAACAAGCAATCTCTGGGCCTTAAAAGCATAAATAAGAATACCACGAGAAGAGAGCCTAATACCTTGGAAGTAGAAGGTCGGGATGTCCGGAATAGATAAACCCACCCTCTTCCTGTGGCAGTCCACCTCGGCATAATAAGCCTCCAACCAGTCCATGCCCAAGATGACATCAAAGTCGCGAATGGCAAGCACAACTAACTGGGTAGGTAATTCATGACCCTCAATAGTCAAGGGAACCTCACTCAAACAATTATAAGACAACATGAAATCCCCAGAAGGAACCTCTACCATCAGTCCATCAGATATCTCCTGGCCACAAGTGTAACACCTTCCAGAAAATGCAGGACACTGAGTCCCCCCGCAATAACGACAAGCTGCCGGAAGCCTCTGAGCGGTCTCCTACTAAGCACTGGATACTGACTGACTTTGCTGGCTCTGCCTGGGTCTGCTACTACCGCTGCTACCACTGCTACCGCCACCGCCTCGAAAGAACCTCCTGAATCTGGTGCCGAGTGAAGACGATCCTGATCTAGACGAAGGAGCTGTTGCTGCGGCTGTCTTTCCCTTGCCATAAGCTGGCCCCTGAGTGGTCAGTCTCCTCTCCCGAGCCGACTGATCATGCTGTGCCTCTACTACCGCGGCACATCTAACCACTGATGCCAAGTCCGTACAACAGTGGGATGCCATAAAACTCCTCAAATTGGACCTCAGTCCATCCACGAACCTCTCAATCCGACGCTCCTCGTCTCCTGAAATAAAAGGCACGAACCTCCCAAGCGAAACAAACTTCATTTGGTACTCAAGCACTGTCATGCTTCCTTGGGTCAACTTCATAAATTCCCTCTGCTTGGCCTTCTGGACATGCTTAGCGAAGTACTGCGCATTGAATTCCTTCACGAATGTCTCCCATGGAATCTCTCTGAGATTCCTATCCGCATAAAACAAACTCTTTAAAGTGGTCCACCAGTCATAGGCATCATCCTTCAACATGAAGGTAGCCAACGGAGTCCTCTCAACTGCTGCACAATCCATGGTATCAAAAGTCTTCGCTAACACCCTCAGCTAATGAACGACCTCATCAGGGTCGGGACGACTGGTAAAATGAGGCGGCTTCAGCTTTAGTAATCTCTCCAGAGCAGCTGAAGGCCCTCCCCAAGTACTAGAACTCTCACTAAGGTCTCGAGTCTGGTATCTAGCCATCGTGTCCATCATAGCCTCCATGAAATACTCCATATTCGGCCTACCAGCCTCAGATCCACTAGGAGCATCTCCTCGCTCCCTAATAACTGGCATTCTCTTCCTAGGAGCCATCTAATCGCCTACAATCACAAAAATCGAAAAGTTCTAATTAGAATCCTAAAACCTACACTACCACTGTGCCTGTACGGGATAATGTAATTATTTGCCAAAATTACGATATTTAACCTAGTTACTCATCTATTTGCCAGACCGAACGCTCTGATACCAACTGTAACGACCCGCCACCCTATAATCGGGGATCCGATTACTAAATGGGTATCAAATCATTAATTTGGAGCCAAACCAAGATCTTGATAAGTCTGGGAAATAAATGATAAACTAAGCTAAACATCCACATCACATCGAATTATAAAGGAAGTACATAAATTAAAAATTATTACAGTTCAACTTGACTTAGCAATTAATTACATACTCCAACATAAAATAATTAAGCGTACAGGCCAGAAAAGAAAGTAACAACTACATCGGGACATACCCCAGAACAACGGCTGCTGGCGTACAACCCAAGACAACACTCTCCTCGCTACGCCTGCCTGGAACCCTCACCTGAAAACTGCAGGGGGTGAGTCTTATTGAAAAAGACTCAGTAGGGATCCTTCGATCCCCACCACCCACTCACACACCCACAAGTGCAATACACAATATAGGCAATTTAACTAAATAAAGCAGTAACACAATTCCTAGATTTCGATATAAAACGTAGGCATTTAAGTAACATGCATGATTCTGAAACCACATTACCACGGAGTGCACAACTAGCATCTCAGCCAAACACACACAAGTCACACGGCCGAACGCGGAAAACACCGACCCGCTGAGACCAAACAGCAACCCCTCGGATAGCACACTGGCTACTCCGACCTGACCTGGCTCAAGGTGGTCCTGCTTCCCCCAGCACGAGTGACACTCTGAATGTACCACTCCCACACCGGTACTAGCTATATCCCGGGGTACACCAGGTGACCCTCTCTCTAGGCGTCACCCCACCACTCCCATACTGACGCCGTGTCACTCCCACACCGATACAGGGTGCCTAAGCGCTAACAACTGTCACTCTAGGTCCACGATCGCACAAAACGCAATACGGTGCGATCCGATCACGTAGAAATCATTGTCCTCAAGTATGATCTCAAACATGCAATTAACCAAACTATCTATCAATGTAAACACATGTTAATTGCAAGAATTAATGAGATTCTGTCTTGAATCGCGTCGCCCAAAGTCGACGTCATTCAAGACTTCTAAACTGGTTTATGTGAAATCTGGCCTCGGAAGAAGGCCTAAAACACGTTGTTCAAACAAGTCGCCGTTTAAAAAGCGTCGCTATCCCTGGACGCTAATCAGTCCAGAGACAGAGTCTGTTATCTGTGCTCTCTCATATAGATCTGCCATGGTAGTCAAGTTATTTAGGGTCAGCACAAGCTTGTACTGTGGAGTGGCGTTGGCAACCATCATCTTTACCAATTCTTGTTCGGACAAGTGGTCTCTTATCTTTTCAGCCATCCCTCGCCACCTATCAGCGAAAACTATGAAGTCTTCGTCTGGCTTCATCTTCTCATTGAATAAGTCAGTGATGCACAAGGTAGGTGCCACCCTGTCTTTGTAGCTTTGCAGGAACCTCTTTGACACTATGTCAAAATTCTCTACCTCACTAGGGTCCAGGGAAAAGAACCACTCCAAAGCTGATCCATCCAACGACCTTCTGAAGAGGAATGCCAATGCTTTTTTATCATGCTGCCAAAATGATGATTCATACAGAAATTCTTTGATGTGAAGGAAAGGATTGCCTGTGCCGTTGTACTTTATGTAAATTGGCGTTTCAGAAGGTAAGAGATGGAATACTAGCAAATCAGGAACAAAGAGTTCAGGAGCGACCTTGTTGTCCATATTCTTTTCAAGATTCTTGAACCGCTTGTCCATCTGGGACAACTTGTTAAGTAGGAGTTGGGTGGTAAGATCTGTTGGTGGAGGTGGTGGTTGTGGAAAAGACTACCTCCGCGAATAAGCAGGGATGTGGGGACAGTGAGGTTGTGAACTGGCGGCGTTCACACCGTGCCCAAAGGCATTCTGATAGATTGGGGTTTGCGGCCTGACAAGATGCCGTGAACCAAACTGTTGAGGGCTTCTGTGCTGTAGAGTGGAAATACGGAGACCTTCCATGGCTTGAGTAGGAGCTTGATAAGCAGCAGGGTGAACCACAGGGCTTGGCTCGGAAGAATGTAGAGAAGCTTTCCCTTTTAAGATTGATTGAATGGTGTCAAATTGACGGGGATCCACATGATTAGACAGAGCTCCTATGAGAGTAGCATGATCAGAAGGATGATCGACAGAGGGCCCAGTCTGGTCTTGGGCTCTTTCAATAGTAGGATTAGAGATGACATGAATACGTGAATGATTGCCTAAATCTGGGTGATATTGACCGTAGATCGGATCATCATGATACTGAGGGGCATGAGCATCTCCCTCGTGAACAGCTTGGAATTGATCATGATAGTCGGAGATATAAGCATCCCTTTCATCTTCAGAATAGGATGTACCATGAACCTGAGGGGCATAGGCATCTCCCTCGTACTCGACCAGATCTTCTTTTTCAAAGGCAACCATACTGACAGTTCTACCTTAACGTAGCATCATTGTATTGAGATGACAATTATTTCAATCAAGTTTGCATAGATTAACAACCAAGTGGATGCTTACGTTGTTTTGAGAGTTACTTGCTGGTTTAATTGAATTTTTAGACTCAAATTCTCTCAATGGGTAAGATCCTAATTTCAATTCAATTTCCACCATTATGCTCTACGGCTTCACTCACAACGATATAACCAACTACCTGGGACTTCAGATGGTACAATCGGCCCGATGAACAAAGAGGAATTCTTTGCTTTTGGGGACTTACGGAGGTCTTAACACCAACCACTCTAGTCTGACCGAGGGACCGACCCAGTCAGAGAGAGGTGAGGATGCCAAGAGAGGTGTTCCTCGAGGAGGGGGGTGAGCCCCGATGCAAATGACCTGTGGCTTGGATGGCCTCTAATGTAGAATAAATAAATATAGGTAGCAAGAAGATCAATGATCCGAGTGCTAATGACCAACAGGGATGAGAGCTTGAATCGCATAGCTGTTCACTGACGCTATTCAAAACAGTAATCCCTCCTGCTCACAGAAGCTCGGGTAGCAAGAAAGATAAAGGGGCACTAAATCGCGTCTTTCTAGGATGACGCGCTTAATGAAACGCGTCTCCCGGTGCAGACATGCTTTAGGTCCCAAAAGCAGCAAATAAGAAGCAAGATCAGGGACAATCCACTCTTCAAACAACAAGATGACTAAGAAATCAACTACTCAAGTGACGACAACTTGAACATATAGACCAATCATGCAACACATAGATATCAATCTGAACAAAAACACTTTCTAATACCACTTCTCAAGGCAATCAAGGGAGGGCAAAATTTTGCTACAAGGGAGTATGCACGAGGTGCATGTAGGGATAAAAGTCAAATAACCAACTAAAAAACCATCAAACGTGTCCGAGGGACACAAGCGGTGCACCGAGGGTGCCCAATGGAATCAACAAGAGTAAAAAAGAGAGAAACGGCAAGACAAGTCCCACCGTGATCGCTAAAAAGTTGTAGTGCTCAAAAAGAGTGTGTGTTCATCATGTTATGATGTATTTACTATGATTAATAATATGAAAAGAATTGTGATCGCTAGGAACCGAGGGTTTCAAACGAAAAGTGATCGCTTACTAACTTTGGAAACTGGGAGAAAATGGGGGTTCTTTTGTTCTTCTCTTCCGGCCAGCCGAAAGAAAAGAGCCTTCTCTTTCTTTACTCTTGCTCTTTTTTTGTACTTTGCACAAAGAGAATCAAATAAACAATAAAACTATAATTAGAACTAAAGTAGTGTAGTATCTATTCTAATTAAGAATCTAAACATGCAACTAAACTAAAAGAACTCACTTTTTGTGTTCTTTTAAACCCCCTTAAGGAGTGTAGGTTTGGAAATTATGAAGTGAGTGTGTGCGATGAATTGACGCAATGAAAAACTATATGAAAAAGAAACTAGAAAGGAAATCGGTTGGTTTGGCCCCTTGAAAGCCTTGATCTTCTTGAGCTTCAATGGTGAAAGAGGATGAAGGAACAAGAACTCCTTCGTGTTATTTTTTCTTCCTTGAGGACCTTCAAACACCTTGTAGAGAGCTCTGAATTCTCCAAAATACCAACCTTTTTCAAAGGTCAATGTCCATATATATTTATAAGAAGTGACTTTAGGGTATTTGGCCTTCAAAGGGACTCTCCTGCGGCTTGGACTTGTCCTGGACGATCATAATGGAAATTGGAAACCCTTCCAACTTTGATAATAGGATTATCTCGGCCAAATCTTGCTTATCAGGAAACTCTTAAAATGCGTCGCTCAAGGGGGATGCCTTTTAGTTCATTAATGCAGTCAAAATAGAAATAAATCCAGAAAGGAAAATTGAAAATATTTAGGAAACATGAAAGGTGTCGTGTACACGCGACGTGCTTTAGATAATTAGGAAATTAACCAGAATTAGAAATAGTAAACCTAAGCGGATTAGGAGTTAAAAGGCGTCGTGTAAGGGCGACGCTATTCAGCTAAATCCTCCTAAATTTACAATTTTCAATTCTGAATTCATTTTTGCTAAGAATCTAAATGGTGTCGTGTATACATGACATGATTCAACAAATTTCGAGAAAATCAATAAAAATTAATTAATGATTAAACATCAGACCATTCTAGGGCATTATCATTGTGACATGAAATTTACTCAATATGATGTAAAAATTAGCGTGTCTACACTCTCGAGGCACTGGGACAGTTCCCGTCTCCGCCGTGCACAATTCCCGAAAGTCGGGAATTCCCATCTGCGTGTTTTCGGACGTCGTTGCGACAACAGATCTTCAGCAAGCGAGCTTATTTGGACGAGGGAGTGAAGACGAACTACCGTGGAGGATCGCGTGGATACCACTGGAGGTCGGATGCTTGTACGGCTCGCAGCATCGCCTCGACGGAACTGAAACTGTCGCGGATACGAATCCGCGCAAGGTGATATGATCACAACATGTTTTTCGATTTCCGATTTTGCTCCGAAATGGATTAGCGGCCTCAGGCAGGATTTTATTTGTTGCTTCCGCTGCATTTATCGTACCCCGCCAAGGATCCCAACAGTGGTATCAAAGCTAGGTTCTGCTCTGATCCATTTTCGGACGGTGAAATTGTCATTTTAAATTGATTTCCATGCACTAATTTGTTTTTCCCCGTCGAAATAATTCATGGGATGAATTTAAAATCTTAGATTTATTTTTCTATGAGAAAAACAAATTTGAATGGGGTTTTTCGTAGGGTTCTTCATGGTGACGAAGAACTCGCTTCATGGGTCCGAATGGGACTTCCATGGTGATGGAAGACCACAAAATTCATATGCTGGTATGACCAATCATCTCTCCTGGTCCCTGATAGTCGTCGGCGGTCGATGGTATAGACACTTCTCTCTGTTGGAAGAGATAGGAAGGAGATGGCCACGGTTTCAAACCGTGAACCGCACCCATTTGGGGTGCCACCAGCGGCAAGGGGATCCCCGGCCGACCACTGCCGGCAACGGAGATGGAGTGTAAGGATTGAGGTTTCGGATCCGGTTATCGGGTCAATTTCGATGTCGGACCCCTTGGTTTGGATTCTTGTGGGGCTGGGACATGAGTTCTTTTTCGTGTCGAGCTTGCTCGATGCGGTTCAAATGGTGTCCGGTTAGGGGGACGCGTTTTAAAATGTGCCACGTGGGCCGGTTTTGGGCTGCGAGAGTATGGCCCCAGTCTTATCGTCTGAATGGTGTCTTGTATGGTCGACGCCATTTAGATATCTGTCAGGGTACGACCCCGTTTTGTCGTCTGGCGTCGGTCTTAGATGACGCGTTTTAGCAAGTTTCAGTAGATGCTCTGAAGCCCTCCTTCCTTTCCCTCATTCTCTCCATTCCCTTCTCTCTCTTCTTTCCCTCCGAACACTCTGCTCCCCTTTCTCCCTTCTCCTTCCTTTCCTCTCACTATTCCTCCTCTCCCTCCACTCCATCAACCCCCTAACTTCCACCACTACCACCACCATCTCCTCCGTAGCGCATCTCTCCCCGGACGGCGGCCAACGTCCCGGTGGAGTAACGGCGTCCACAGTGGTACCGGTGGCGACTCGTGGCGTGGCGATTCGGCGGCTAAGAGCTAGGAGGAGTTTAAGTAACCGGTAGGGTGACGATCCTCGCGGTGTTTTGTTTAAAATCATGATTTTCCCACTTTGAAAGCATGAAATATGTGTGGGTGCTTCTGGGGTAGAAAGCATGTTCTAAGGGTGTTCTCTATGAAAACGATTAGGCTTCTCCCCTACCTTCTCCATTTTTGATGTTTTGTGCAATTTGGAGGAGAAATCCCGCTTTGTCACTCGGGGGAGGCCAGAGGGGGAACCTGTCTGCCAGTGCTAAATGGCGTATAGGGACAGCAACGCCATTTTAAATGGCGGCTTCCACCCGAGACGCGATTTAGCCCAGATAAGGGGATTTTGTCTCTGTTTTAAATAGCGTCTGGGGACAGCGACGCCACTTTAAATGGCGGCTGCCATGGGCGACGCGATTTAGGCCATCTTCTGAGGGCAGTTTTTCGTATGAACTAGTTTAGGGGTCTTGAATGACGTCGGCCATGGGCGACACGATTCAAGACATAACCTCATTAATCCATGCAGTTAACATGTGTTTATATTGTTAGATAGTTTGGTTAAACGCATGCTTAAAAACGTACTCGAGGATGAGGATTTCTATGTGATCGGATCACACTGTATTGTGTTTCGTGCAACCGTAGACCTAGAGTGACAGTTGTTCGCGCTTAGGCACCCTGTGTCGATGTGGGAGTGATACGGCACCGGTGTGGGAGTGGTGGGGTGACGCCTAGAGAGAGGGTCACCTGGTGTACCCTGGGGTATAGCTAGTACCGGTGTGGGAGTGGTACATTTGGAGTGTCACTCGTGCTGTAGGAAGCAGAACCACCTAAAACCGGTCAAGCCGGAGTAGCCAGCGCCCTATCCGAGGGGTTGCTGTTTGGTCTCAGCAGGTCGGTGTTTTCCGCATTCGGCCGCGTGGTTTGTATGTTTAGCCGAGACGGTGGTTGTGGACTCCGTGGTGGAGTAGTTTTAGAGTTGTGCATGTTACATTTACGAATGCATGTGTTTTATATCGGAATTTGGGAATCTTTGGGAGTAGTGTTTAACTGCCTATATTTGTGTTGTTGCACTTGTGGGTGCGTGAGTGAGTGGTGGGGATCGAAGGATCCCTATTGAGTCCATTTTGATGAGACTCACCCCTACGGTTTTCAGGTGAGAGTTCCAGACAGGCGTAGCGTAGAGGGTTTTGTCTTGAGTTGCGCGCCAACAGCCACCGTTCCAAGGTATGGCCCGACATAGTTGTCATTTTTCTTTCAAGCCTGTACGCTTAATTATTTCTTTTCGGTTTTAATATGTAATTATTTGTTGAGTCAAGTCGAATTGTAATAATTTTTAATTCATACCCTTCCTTTACAATTCGATGTGAAGTGGAATGTTTAGCTTAGTTTATCATTTATTTCCCAGACTTATCGAGATCCTAGTTTGGCTCCAAATTTTAATGATTTGGTACCTATTTAGTAACCGGATCCCCGATTATAGGGTGACAGGTCGTTACACAGAGGAGGACCTGTGTAACGACCCGCCACCCTATAATCGGGGATCCGATTACTAAATGGGTATCGAATCATTAATTTGGAGCCAAACTAGGATCTTGATAAGTCTGGGAAATAAATAACAAACTAAGCTAAACATTCACATCGCATTGAATTAAAAAGGAAATACAAGAATTAAAAATTATTACAATGCAACTTGACTCAGCAAATAATTACATACTCCAACCAAAAGGAAATAATTAAGCATACAGGCCAGAAAATAAAATGACAACTACATCGGGGAATACCCCAGAACAACGACTGCTGGCGCGCGACCCAAAGCAACACTCTCCTCGCTACGCCTGCCCAGAATCCTCACCTGAAAACCGCAGGGGTGAGTCTCATTGAAAAGACTCAGTAGGGATCCTTCGATCCCCACCGCCCACTTACGCACCCACAAGTGCAGCAACACAAATATAGATAATTTAAGCAAGTAAAATAGTAAACATAATTCCTAGATTTCGATATAAAACACATGCATTCGAAATATAACATGCACAATTCTGAAACCATTCTACCACGGAGCCCACAACCAGCGTCTCGGCAAAACATGCCAACCGTACGGCCGAACGCGAGAAACTCCGACCCGTTGAGACCCAACAACAACCCCTAGGATAGAGCGCTGGCTACTCCGGCCTGATAGGCTCCAGGTGGTTCTGCTTCCCCCAGTATGAGTAACACTCCGGATGTACCACTCCCACACTGGTACTAGCTATACCCCAGAACAACTGTCACTCTAGGCCCACGATCACACAAAACACAAGACGGTGCGATCCGATCACATAGAACCCATCGTCATCGAGTACATTTCTAAGCATGCAATTAACTAAACTATTTAACAATGTAAACACGTGTTAATTGCAGGGATTAATGGAATTCTGGCTTGAATCGCGTCGCCCAAGGTCGACGTCATTCAAGCTTCCTAAACTGGTTCATATAAAAATTGGCCTCGGAAGATGGCCTAAAACGCATCGTCATATGTAGTTGCCTTTTGAAAGGCGTCGCTGTCCCTAGTCGCCTGATAATGACATAAACAGAGACAGACCTCAAGGTGATTTCACTTTAAAATGCGTCGAGCATGGAAGTCGCCGTTCAAAAGGCGTCGCTGTCTCTGGACGCTCATTAGTCCAGAGACAGAGTCTGTTATTTGGGCTAAATCGCGTCGCGGGTGGAAGCCGCCTTTCTAAAACGCGTTGTTGTCCCTCGACGCCATTTAACCCACACAGACAGGTTCTTCCTCCGCCATCTCCCAATCCACGGGGTGAGATTTCCTCCTCCAACTCATGTAAAAACACAAAAAAAGTGAAGAAGGCGGAGAAGAACCTAAATACTCATTAAGCACCCAAATTCTCATTACATGCAATTAGTATTTTCACTCCAAGAAAACCCCTAAACATGCTCCAAAGCGGGAAAAAACATGGGTTTTAAACGAAATACAACGGGGATCGTCACCCTACCGGTTATTCGAACTCCTCCTAGCTCCAAGCCGTCAACCCGCCTCGCCACACGCCACTGTCGGTACCGCCGTGGACGCCGTTACTCCATCGGGACGTCGGCCGCCGTCCGGAGAGAAAAACACTGCGGAGGAGATGGTGGTGGTAGTGGTGGGAGTTAGGAGGTTGATGGAGTGGAGGGAGAGATGGAATGGAGGGAGGAAAGCAAGGAGAGGGGGAAGGGTTTGCCAGAGATCGAAGGGAAGAGAGGAGAAAGAAGAGAAAGGAGAGAATGAGGGAAAGGACAGAGGGTTCGCGGGGTCAAACAGAAACTGGGGGAAACACGTCGTCTAAGTCCGACGTCATTCAGATGATAAGACCGGACCGTACTCTGACAAAGCAGGGTCATACTCTAAATGGCGTCGTCCATACAAGACACCATTCAGACGATAAGATCGGGGCCGTACTCTCGCGTCCCAAGGCCAGCCCACGTGGCGCCCACGTGGCACAGCTTAAAACACGTCCACATTGATGGACGCCGTTTAAACCGCGTCGAGCAAGCTCGACGTGAAAAGAAAACTAAGTCGCAGCCCCACCAGGGCCCAAACTAAGGGATCCGACCCCGAAAACTGACCCGATAACCGGATCCGAAACCTCAATCCTTACACCCTGCAAGGGGCGCTGGTCGCCGGCAGGAGTCGCCGGTAAATCCCCTCCTGCGAGTTCTACAAGCCTCAGATTAAAACGGTTTTAACCGCCGGTTTCTGGGCTCACCGGGGAAGGAAAGGGGATCCTCCCGCATTGCAACTCCGACCAGACTTCACTCGGCTGGCGCCGGAGAGGAGCCAAAAGGGGGGGGGGGAGATTATCGGGTTTTCAGGTGGCGGCTGGGGCTCAAGCCCAAACCCTAGCCGTGGGCTGGGCGAGCCAGGCGCTGGGCGTCTGGACCGGCCGGTCCCGAGCTGGCCCAAGCGCCCCTGGTAGTTGTTGGGTTCCGGGTGGGACACGAAGAACGCAGCGGAAACAATAAAAAATATCTTGCACGATGCCCGCAGATCCATTTCGGAATGAAAAACTAAAATCGAAAAACAAACGAGATGATTAAATCACCGTGCGCGGATTCGAATCCGCTTCCGTCCCAATTCCGTCGAGGCGATGCCGCGAGCCGCATAACCGTCCGGCCTCCAGCGGTATCCACGCGATCCTCCGCGGTGGTTCGTCCTCACTCCCTCGCCCGTATCAGCTCTCTCAGTGAAGATTCATTACCGCAACGATGTCTGGAAACCCGCGGACAGGAATTCCCGACTTTCGGGAATCGCATGCGATGGAGACGGAGACTGTCCCGGCGCCTCGAAAGGGGCGCCCAGAAGAGGAGGAGAGAGAAAGGGGGACGGCCAGCATGGAGAAACCCTGGAGCTTGGCCCAGGGTTTCTCAACAGCACGTATATATATATTAAATCGGCGTGACTTTTCACAAAAGTCTCCAACTTAATATAAATCCCATTTAAATACCACCGACTAAGAATCTTATTGAGTGTGACCCTCTAGGCCCATTGACCAGTCTGATTTTCAGCTCGTTAAGTCCAATAACTAGTTATTCACTTATTATAATTAATTAATATCTAGATACTAACTAATTACTTAACCGAATTAACATCTCATGTAAATTCGGTCAGACTTCCGATCAAGTTGGGTGCCAAGCAACACCGCATGATCCCATAAGGTAACGGGATTCAGCAACCCACTCATGGAACCTATCCGTCCACAGTTACCGCTTGGCTATAATCCTTTGTTCGCACAATGCTCTCAAGTTAACCTAGGGTATGGTCAACTATCAAACCCTAGATGGTCAACTCACTTGAATTAGACTCCGTTGTACAATATCCGAAAACACCTTTTCAAATATTATGTCTGCTCTGGCCAGAGACTCCTGCGAATCTATTCTAGCGCATTCTCTCTCCAGTTACTTGAGAGCGAACGATCCTTTATTGAACACACAATCACCTTCGAAGGTCTTCCGCTAGACCCGATCCTTGACTATTAGAAATCCCGTGGATAGGGATTCGTAGGTCAAGGTCAAAGTCCAAAAGTCCACCGACAAGGTGTCTTTGGTGTCTCAAGTCCAAGGATCAACTACGCCACTATGACGATGAATCAAGCCGGTTGACAGTCAGGTAAATTACCATTCGGCGATTCATGTCGGATCAGTTCAGTGAACTCATTCCCCAATGAGCACCTACAGGTTTATTATTGTGTCTCCACACAAGTAACTAACGAGATCAAGCACCCTCATCATATTACTTGGAATAACCTGTACTAGTTTTACCGGATATTTGATGTCCTTCTCAAACATCCTACGACTAGGAACAATTGAGAATATGTGTTTATAAGTCATCAGTCTCATTATTATGATCTCATCATAATTTGATGACCATTTCACATATTCATGGACTTCATTATGCGCAATTATAAATATGCCAATCTACATAATGAATTTAATGTCATTGATTAGTGAACCAGATTGAAATAGGTGCCTTATGATTGGCTTAGAGGACACCTATATCCATCAATCTCCCACTTGGACTCAAGCCAATAACCTTCGCATTTGATCTCCATCAAATATAGGTGATGCTTACATAAGGTCTGTGACTAAAACTTGGTCAGGGATCTGCCAGATTATCTACAGATGGAATATTTTCCATTATGTTATTTTATCTTAATCATATGTCTCTAAACTTGTGGAAAAAGAGCCTCAGAATGTTCTACAACTTCTGATGAGACCATGGCTCGACCACAAAATTGATCACTCCCACTGTTGTCCTACAACAATAGGACAGTATCAGAGACCTTTTATAACTATATCTAGTTCAGGGATGAACTTCTTCATCTATACTGTTCCAATAACAGTATCACTTGTTTATGTCATCATCTTATTATCGAATTCTGGATTGGAACCTTTATAATCCATTCATTTCTTATTAGAAGCTTAAACCCATGAATTGACTTGAAATTTGAATCAGTGTGATCTTATAGTTTCAAATCATCCTCTCCATATACATGAGTGCATCCTTAGTACTTCTCAAGTACTTAGTGATGAAGGTTTCCCTGTATCCTTTAAGGAATCTTTTTCTTAAAGAAACAAATTCCATAGCTCAATAATTGAGACTTATTATGGAATTTATGCCAAACATTTTGACATACATGTCAATGTAATATCCTCACCAATCTATCTTAATAGATTCATATCTTCAATACGTGGGATGTTATTATTAAACCTATTTTGGAGGAAAGCATGGTTAATAATGCTTTTACTGATAGTAATGTTCTGATGTCATTCATAATGACTTTGATGTTATTATCACAAAGCATTACTAAAGATACTGCACTCCCACTGTCCTTTTTGAACACACACAGTCCGTGATTATTCTTAATGATCACGTAATATTTGACAATTAAGTCAAAAACTCTTATTACAAGTTTGGGAAGCTTTAGTTTGATTCAAATAGAATTTTGAAATCATAGCTTGCTTCCTGAATATTCAAAAAGCTTTAAAGGTGTCTTATATACATCTTTTCCTCAATCACATTGAGAGAACGCTTTTTATATCCAACTGCCATCATCTTATCATTATGATAGGCAGTATTGGCAAATAGAATTCTAATAAACTTATTAATGGTAACCACTGAGAAAAATTTGTCTAAGTCAACATTTTGACATTGACTATTTCCTTCAAATTACCATATAGGTTTTAAGTAGTCTATTTATGCTAATCTTCATTCTGAAGATTCGCTTGCTTCAGGTACAATACCCTCTAGCAATATTATCAAGTTCCGAACTCAATAGTAATTATGGACTATGGCTTAGAATTCTTAACTTCTTGCCAATCTCAAAGTTGTAATGATAGAGAGCATCATCATAGATTTTATATCATAATCTATATCTTTGAGCTCCTCTCATCATGCTAAATCTGATATGTCAAATATATCCTTCTAGTCACTGAGAGAATCTCAAAAATTTATGAAGCTCTCTGATGTGTGTTTTGAGTGGTTCCAAACAACTAAAGATTATCTAATAATCTTATGTTAATTTATGGGTCTAGAACATCTTCTAGTTTTATCAGCCCCCACTGTCTTCTCTGAGGACATGTTTCTCTTCATAGAAGATAGTTTTCAAGACGATGATTATTCCATTATCGTTTGGCCAATAAATGTAATGTCCAAACTCTTTGGACATTTCACAAATTCACATCATGGTATAACTTGACCTTAAAATCAGATTAGTTTATAATTCAAATCTCATATAAATTATTTGGTTTCCATACCTTATATAGACATACACTGACTTATTTGGTATCATCTGTAAAATATAGACATGTAATGTCTATACTCATGTTCATAAGGATATAAGAATTAAGCAAATCTTATTATGTATTGCACCATATCTTAATAAAGTGCAATTCTTCATTCTATCATATTACTATAATGTAATGAGAATCAATCGAGTGAGGATATAATTATCCTTTTAGCCTCACTTTGTTTGTGGAATAAGTCCTGAATAGGATGTTTTATTCTCCTAAAACCTTTTAACCCACTTTGGTGGAGGGGAGTGCTTAACCCAGAGTACTATGGGTTATACCAGGGGTTAAGCGGAATAACATGGGTATTTTGAACTCTTTATTCCACTCTTTATTCTCTTCTTTATTCTACTTATTCCTACCAAATCACTTGGAATAGCGTAGTACAATTCTACTTATTCTGGGTGGAATACCAACAATTTACCAAATCAAAATACCTCTTATTCTGGGTTAAGAAATCCCCAGAACCTTATTCTGGTTTAAGTTATTCTGCAAACAAAGTGAGCCTTAATGATTTGTGTGAATCAAATACTTAAGTATCAATTTCTTTGATTAAATCAAGGAATTCTAATATTTCATATTAATCTTATACATTAATCTCTCATATGTATTCGACTTGTACTTCATCAAGTACATACAGTCGAATCATTCTAAGAGCAAACTAATAAAGTAAGTTAATAGAAGTGATTATCTTTGGCCTTAAGAAGATATTGAGCTGTTTACATCAGTATGTATTAACACCAATAATTTCTTATTGTACAACTATGTGTACAATACCATAGATAATCAGGATTCATACAGTTCATTTCTATAGGAGACTTGTGAACATTCATCACATGAGATGTCACATCAAGAATCTATAGTGCATTGACTGATTTTAAAATCTTATGGAACAACTATTGTTCCTTCTCAGTCAATGTTATAATTCTTGATATCTTATACAATTAAACAACAATTATTTAGTTTCATATTAAACTCCTATAGATATACAAAGATTTACTGTATGACAGTAACCTATACATATCTTGAACAATTGTTGAATCTAACTCAACTCTTACATTTTCTCGATTTTCTTTTACTTGTCTAAGTCTGCATAGTATCGCAGATCTGATAATCATTTCTAATATCTCATATTGGATAGGCTAATTCTCCAATAGACAAGTAAAAGTTGATAATAAGAATATATATGAGACTTCTTACAAGTTTCATATTCATTTTATCTTTATTAATATCCTTATGTTGGTCGCAGTGGAAGAACTGCTACCTCCTTCTTCCAGGTGACTTGCCTTCATCTTTTTCAGGTGTGGGTTCGACCGTTTAAAATCTTACCACTTGCCTTTCTCAAAGGCATATCATGAATACCTCTTCATCTTGGTCTATCCAAATAAGAGATTTCATGACAATCATTGTCTTTCACAAAAAAAAAAGGCATACCATGAGTACCTCTTCTCCTTGGTCTATCCAAGTAAGAGGATTCATGATATCTGATTAGGATAGTGACTTTCACTAAGCCCTGAAGACATTCTTCAGAGTTATCTAGTCAATATGAATCTGAGAAGTATTAGCATCCAATATGTCAAAATCTCGAATTGATAGACGACATTTTAGTGAACGAAGGAAATAACGTGATTTAAGCAGGTAGTTCTTATAATTCAATTATAGTCTTTTATCTTAAATTATTTCCCACTATTTTTTCGACAAACTGTATAACCTTCAGGTATACAGAATGGGAGACTCCGACGGTCTCCTAGTGAGGATCAGAATCTCCAAGACTCATAGTATGATCTCGAGTAAACACATAGTATCATACCATTATCTTAGAGAAACCATCTTATGGTAATTACAACTCCTTGCAATATCCGATCTTATTTCGGCTCCCAGGTCTTTAATGGTCCCAAGTAAACACAGTAGACTATTATCCTTGATCTATGCTTTACCATCAATACGTGACAGAGTAAAGTAAGAAGGTAGCTCCTGGATAAACGTGAGGATAGCTACACCGTTCCTCTATTCCGATCTCAAGGCATCATAATGTCATAGTTAATAGTCCTTTCATCAGATGGTGGTAGATCTCGGGTAAACACATAGAAATTGCCATCATTGAATCAAGTTCTAAAAACTATATTGATGGAGAACCACGCGGTGTATTCTCAATGACTCGCACTCCAACTTAGATTTTATGTTGAAGGTTTTGTTTATTTTATGTTGGTCTCATCCTAGGTGATAGTTTACAAATATATCATATATATTTAACTATACCTAGACAATAGCAATTGATTCAAAATCAAAAACTAAAAGCACGCATCATTCATACATGTTCATTATGTGGTCATGAACAGTACGGTGATTAATTGGAGCAAAACAATTAATCACCACAACAATATAACAATTATATAAACAAAATATGCAAACACACAGGCATTAGTAATCTCATCTCCTGTCGCCTTCCTAGTTATACTAGTGGATCATCCTCGCCTCTTCTCGACTAACACGATCAATTACAAACAATAATAATTTTTTCAAACAATTTTCAAATACATATTGATTGTAAAAGAAAGCCTTGTGGCTGAGTATAATAACAGAGGAAGATAGAATTACATCAGAATGAGAGAGAGAGAGGGAGGCACGCAGGCCACATTAATTAATAATTAATTAACCAACTCATATTCTAAAATGATCCACACAAACCACATATCATCACATGATATGAAGTAAATAAAGTGCAAGTCCATGACCACTACAAATTTTAACCATCCATACATGATAAAACACATCACATGAAAGCTAAAATATGAAAAATTAATAATTTTGGTTTTCTTATGTGGGTACCAATCAAAATTGGATAAATATAGATTTTCGAAAATCTTATTTTCTAACATACAATAAATCTAATTTAAAGCATCAAACGCATCAACATGTGCAAACAAAACTAAAATTAAAATTTTAAAATATTCCATGCAAAATTTAGAACAATTCTAAATTAATTAATCTAACACTTAAATTAATATTAAATCACATTAATAACAATTATTAAGGCAAAACAATCTAATATTTAGATAGAATTAAAAAATTCCTAAATAATACTTATAAAAGAATTTCTAATTCCTATTTAATTACTTAACAACTCTTTGTTGAGCATCCCTTTTATCAAATAATATTTCTCAATAACAATTATTAAGAAACAATAATTAGAACATTTCTAATCAAAATAAGTCTAACAATCAAACTTAATTTAATCTCTCAATAACTTTTATTAAAAGATCAATTTAAGTAAATTAGATCTTTGAAAACATTAATTAAAAGATCCTTGAGAATATTAATTAATTATCTTAATAACTATTATTAAGACTTAATTAATCCTTAATAACTTTTATTAAGATTTATTCTTAAGAAATAATTAAACCTTATTATAACAATTAAAAAAAGTTAATTAATCACATAGTAACCTTTTATTATGTGTCCATTAATTAAAACTTTAATTTCATAACAACAATTGTTAGGAAATTACATATCTAGCCACCTTTATTGAATCGCCCAATTAAAATTAATTAACAACATTTGATAATTAATATTCAGGTTGCAACATAAAAAAATTAACAACATTTGTTAATTCAAATTTAAGATCACATCTTAAAGAACCCTTCTTGTAATTTAATTAAATGCAATATACAATTAAGATCATATCTTAATTATTACCCCTTTATTCACTTACAAATAAAATTAACAACATTTGTTAATAATTATTAAGATTATATCTTAAAATTAAAAACCCATTTAAGATCATATCTTAAAATAACCCATTATTAACTGAAAATTATAAATATATGTTTAAAACCTATTTTAAGCAATATGCATTTCAAGTCAATAAGGGTGGGATTTATTTTAAATAAGACTTTAAAGGTAATAAGGCATTAATAGGGGGTAATGGGTTTTACTATCGCTTAATGGGCTGGGTAGAAGGGGTTTAGGCCCATTGGGTCAGGGGCCTAGGCTCGGGCCTAGTTAAGCCAGGTCCAGGTCCTTGCCTCGAGCTAGTCTGGCCACTGGCTCGGGCCCAGGGCTCGGCTAGCCTTGGACCAGGGCGCGCCCAGGCCAAGCCACGGGACCGCCGGTCTGGGTCCTCAGCGCAGTGCTCGGCCGGGTTTGGGGCTAGGGTTTCTGCCCAGCCTTTCTCTAGTTGTTGCACTTTTGGGCGGCGCTGCCGCCATCGCCAATGGCCAGGGCAGCCAAAAGCTGCAAGGGGGTGGCCCCTCCATCCTTCCCCGACGCCGGCTATGGCCGGCCGGCGTGCCCATGGCCACCGGTGACCCCAAAGATGCCCCAAAAACTTGCGGTTATTCGTGGCCTTCCCACCCCTAATTTTTTCAACTATTGAAAAATTTAGAGAGAGGGGGGCTCACTGCCGGTCCCCGCCGCCCAGCACAGGTCCTAGGGAGTTTGCAGAGGCTGCCGATCATACCGGTCTCCACTATGGAGGTGGCCGTCCTCCATGAAAGGTACATCGAAGCCCGTTAAACTGATTCTTCATCTCCATGAAGAACGCAATGAAAAACCAATTAAAAAATTCTTTTTTCTTCATAAAAAAATAATCTAATTATTAGACGTTCATCCCACGAACTATATCTACGAAGAAAAATGAATATATGCATGGAATTAATTTAGAATGATAATTTAGTCGTCTCGAAGCGAATGAGAGCGGAACCTTGCTCTGATACCACTGTTGGGTTACGGGCGGAACACGAAGAACGCAGCGGAAACAATAAAAAATATCACGCACGATGCCTGCCGATCCGTTTCAAAATGAAAAATTAAAACCGAAAAACAAACGGGATGATTAAATCACCGTGCGTGGATTCGAATCCGCTTCTGTCACGGTTCCGTCGAGACGATGCCGCGAGACGGACAAGCGCCCGGCCTCCAACGGTATCCACGCGATCCTCCGCAGTGGTTCGTCCTCACTCCCTCACCTGTATCAACTCTCTCGCTGAAGATCCGTTGCCGCAACGATGTCCGAAAACCCGTGGACGGGAATTCCCGACTTTCGGGAATCGCATGCGGCAGAGACAGAGACTGTCCCGACACCTCGAGAGGGGCGCCCAGAGGAGGAGGAGAGAGAAAGGGCCAGCATGGGGAAACCCTAGAGCTTAGCCCACGGTTTCTCAACAGCGCGTATATATATATTAAATCGGCGTGACTTTTCACAAAAGTCCCCGACTTAATATAAATCCCACTTAAACACCACCGACTGAGAATCTTATTGCGTGTGACCCTCTAGGCCCATTAACCAGTCTGGTTTTCAGCCCGTTAAGTCAAATAACTAGTTATTGACTTATTGTAACTAATTAATATCTAGATATTAACTAATTACTTAACCGAATTAACATCTCATGTAAATTTGGTCGCACTTCCAATCAAGTTGGGTGCCAAACAACACCGCATGATCCTAGAAGTTAATGGGGTTCAGCAACCCACTCATGGAACCTATCCATCCACAGTTACCGTATGGCTATAATCCTTCGTTCACACAATGCTCTCGAGTTAACTTAGGGTATGGTCAACTGTCAAACCCTAGATGGTCAACTCACTTGAATTAGACTCCGCTGTACAATATCCGAAAACACCTTTTCAGGTATTGTGTCTACTCTGGCTAGAGACTCCTGCGAATCTATTCTAGAGCATTCTCTCTCCAGTTACTTGAGAGCGAACGATCCTTTATTGAACACACAATCACCTTCGAAGGTCTTCCGCTAGACCCGATCCTTGACTATTAGAAATCCCGTGGATAGGGATTCGTAGGTCAAAGTCAAAGTCCAGAAGTCGACCGACAAGGTGTCTTTGGTGTCTCAAGTCCAAGCGTCAACCACGCCACTATGACGATGAATCAAGCCAGTTGACAGTCAGGTAAATTACCATTCGTCGATTCATGTCGGATCAGTTCAGTAAACACATTCCCCATTGAGCACCTACAGGTTTATCATTGTGTCTCCACACAGGTAACAAACCAGATTAGTCGCCCTCATCATTATCGAGTTCGGTCATAACCCCTAGGAAATCACAGCAGCAGAAGAACATAAATCAAAACGATTTCCCAAACCGGTTCAGGCTTCGATTGATGCAACAAAAATGATTTAAATAAATCACACGAGATTTATCACCTTGCACAAAATATGTTATCCTGTGAAAATCGATGCCGTACTCCTCGAAGCTTTGAGCCGCACAAACTTCCAGCCTCTAGAGCTTAATCCACACCAACCCGCACTGTAACGACCCGTCACCCTATAATCGCATTGAATTAAAAAGGAAGGGCAAGAATTAAAATTATTACAATGCAACTCGACACAACAAATAATTACATATTCCAACTGAAAAGAAATAATTAAGCATACAGGCCCGAAAATAAAATAACAACTACATCGGGGCATACCCCAGAGCAACGGCTGCTGGCGCGCGACCCAAAGCAACCCTCTCCTCGCTATGCCTGCCTGGAACCCTCACCTGAAAACCGCAAGGGTGAGTCTCATCGAAAAGACTCAGTAGGGATCCCTCGATCCCTACCGCCCACTCACGCACCCACAAGTACAACAACAGAAATATAGATAATTTATGCAAGTAAAGCAGTAACCATAACTCCTAGATTTCGATATAAAACACATGCACAACTATGAAACCATTCTACCACGGAGCCCACAACCAGCGTCTCGGCAAAACATGCCAACCACACGGCCGAACGCGAGAAACTGTGACCCGCTGAGACCAAACAGCAACCCCTCGGATAGCGCGCTGGCTACTCTGACCTGTCAGGCTCTAGGTGGTTCTGCTTCCCCCAGCACGAGAGACACTCCGAATGTACCACTCCCACACCGGTACTAGCGATACCCCGGGGTACACCAAGTGACCCTCTCTCTAGGCGTCACCCCGCCACTCCCACACCGGCACCATGTCACTCCCACACCGACACAGGGTGCCTAAGCGCTAACAACTGTCACTCTAGACCCACGATCGCACAAAACACAACACGGTGCGATCTGATCACATAAAATCCAATGTCATCGAGTACATTTCTACACATGCAATTAACTAAACTATCTAACAATATAAACATGTGTTAATTGCATGAATTAATGATATTCTGTCTTGAATCGCGTCGCCCAAGGCCGACGTCATTCAAGACTCATAAACTGGTTCATGTGAAATCTGGCTTCGGAAGATGGCCTAAAACGTGTCGTTCACGGAGGTCGCCATTCAAATGGCGTCGCTGTCCCTGGACGCCATTCAGTTCCAGAGACAGAATCCGTTATCTGGGTCAAATTGCGTCGTGGGTGGAAGCCACCTTTCTAAAAGGCGTCGCTGTCCCCTGATGCCATTTAACCCTCACAGACAGGTTCTCCCTCCGCTTTCCCCCAATCCACGAGGTGGAATTTCCTCCTCAAATCATGTAAAAACACAAACAAAGTGGAGAAGGAGGAGAAGAACCTAAATACCCATTAAAACACCCAAATTCTTATTACATGCATTTAGTATTTTCACTCCAAGAAAACCCCTAAAAATGCTCCAAAGCGGGAGAAACATGATTTTTAAATGAAATACGACGGGGATCGTCACCCTACCGGTTACTCGAACTCCTCCTAGTTCCAAGCTGCCAACCCGCCTCGTCACACGCCGCCGCCGGTACCGCCGTGGACGCTGTTACTCCACCGGGACGTCGGCCGCCATCGGGAGAGAAAAACGCCGCGGAGGAGATGGTGGTGGTAGTGGTCGGAGTTAGGAGGTTAATGGAGTGGAGGGAGAGATGGAATGGAGGGAGGAAAGCAAGGAGAGGGGGGGGAGGGGTAACCGGAGATCGGAGGGAAGAGAGGAGAGAGAAGAGAAAGGAGAGAATGAGGGAAAGGATGGAGGGTTCGCGGGGTCAAACAGAAGCTGAGTAAAACGTGTCGTGCAAGTCCGACGTCATTCAGATGACAAGACCGGACTATACACTGGCAACCCAGAGTCATACTCTAAATGGCGTCGTCCATCAAAGACGCCATTCAAACGATATGACCGGGGTCGTACTCTCGTGCCCCAAGGCCAGCCCACGTGGCGCCCATGTGGCACAGCCTAAAACACGTCCACATTGCTGGACGCCGTTTAAACCGAGTCGAGCAAGCTCGACGCAAAAAAGAAACTAAGTCTCAGCTCCAACATGGCCCAAACTAAGGGATACGACACCGAAACTAACCTGATAATCAGATCCGAAACCTCAATCCTTACACGCGCAGCGACAGAGCTCTTCTTCTCCAAAACCCGTACAAACCCTCTTACCTCAAGAACCTAGGAAGAGTCCAACTCTTCCTTTTCCACTTGACGGCCAACCTTTTGAATGCATTGATTTCTTAGGTTACGGATTTGGAGAATAAGTGGGTTATATATAGGAATGTTAAGACGGCAGCTTGAACCGCCTCGTTTAACCAAACCCATCTTTAACTACCGCAGTTAAAGTAAACCCCAGGGTATATTATATATCAATATATTATTATTAGCTTATTTATCAAACAAGCCTAATAATACATATATTATATATATGCCCTTTATATTATTGCATATATATTTTTAAGCCATTTATAAATTCTTTTCCCAAAAGAATTTAATGCTTTTGTATATTTTTCCATACAATAATATTCCGTTCTGCAAGAGTTATTTGTGTGTGATCCTCTAGGCCTATTATCACTCTGGTTTAAAGATCCATTGACTTCTAATCTAATTAGAAGTAAATTAAACCGGCTATTTCCAATAATCGTTTAATTTGTTCCGGACCTTTTTGATCATGTTGGGTCAAACAAATCCGCGTGATCCCAGAGGATGCCGGGTTCATCTATACCCTGTCTGGCACCTGTAAGTCATCAGTTACCGTATTGCTATAATCTCTCGCTCATTATATGAGTTCGATCCAATCGTGTGGTATGGTTATATCAAACCACTAGTGATCGTGTCGTCTGACCATGAACTCTATAATAATTTCACGTTCGTTCCAAACGAACCGATACCACCCTGGCCAGGGATTTAGTGGAGCGTCCATGCCATGACTCCTTAACTATCTATGATATACCTGACAGTGAGGGATCCCCTCTTGACCATTAACGGTCTTCGCATGTATCTCGATGTGGCTAATAATTCAGTGTTTCATGACTTATGGTTAAAGTCACTTAACCAAACATTAAACCACACCAATCCTCATGCAAGACCACATTAATGTCTCAAGTCAAAGGATCAACGATACTACTGAGACAGATGAATCTTCAGTTGACATTAGGTATAATTAACCATCTGAAGATCCATCAGCGGATCAGTTCAGTGAACATCCTCCCAGGATGAACACCCACACATATGTGCTAGTGCCCCGCACCTATGACCGTGAGATTGGTCATCTATCATCATGCGTGTTGATTTACAAGTAATCAATGTCCCAAAGTGATTACTCTCTAATCAGGAACAATTTAAGGTATGCGTCCATGTATAGTCAAACTCACATTCGAGATCCCATCTCGAAATTGACCTTACAACCACATATCCTAAGGACAACGCAAAGCAATCCATAGATTGCAAGTTTATGCTCTAAATACCATTTAAATATATTGAACAAGATTGTACAACACATTGGGCCTACACGGCCCATGATTGGTCTGTAGGACACCCAAAAACTAACAATCTCCCACTTGTACTACAGCCAATTGCTCATAGTCTTGAGGCCCATCTTTTCTCGATGACGCTCGAACACAATCTGTGACAAAGGCTTAGTCAGTGGATCTGCAATATTGTCTTCTAATGGTACACGCTCTACCATCACATCTTCCCTTGCAGCAATCTCCCGAATCAGGTGGAAGCGCCTTAGAATATGCTTCGACCTTTGGTGAGACCAAGGTTCCTTCGCCTGCGCGATGGCTCTATTATTATCACATAATAATGGGATGGGATCTGATATGCTGGGAACTATGTCAAGTTCCGAGATGAATTTCTTCATCCAGACCGCTTCCTTGGTAGCTTCAGCCGCAGCTATATACTCTGCCTCTGTCGTTGAATCCGCAGTCGTTTCTTGCTTGCAACTCTTCCAACTGACTGCCCCTCCATTTAACATGAATACAAATCCATATATGGATTTGCTATCATCCGAATCTGACTGAAAACTAGAGTATGTATATACTCTCAATTACAAGTCCTCTTCTCCTCCATACAGCAAGAAAAGATCCTTAGTTCTTCTCAAGTACTTAAGGATGCATTTCACTGCTTTCCAGTGCTCTTTGCCTAGATCACTCTGATATTTGTTGGTAATGCTCAAAGCATTGGCCACATCAAGGCGAGTACATAGCATGGCATACATGATCGACCCTATTGCCGAGGCATAGGAAACCCGACTCATGTGCTCTATTTCCTCATGTGTTCTAGGGGCCATGCCCTTAGATAAGTAAATTCCATGTCTCATAGGAATGAGACATCTTTTGAAATTTTTCATCTGGAATCTCTTGAGTATAGTATCTATGTACATGGATTGGGACATTCCTAGCATCCTTTTTGATCTATCACGATAGATTCTTATGCCTAGCACATAGGATGCTTCTCCCAAATCTTTCATGGAGAATGTCTTGGCTAACCAAGACTTTGTTGATGTCAGCATCCTTACATCATTCCCAATGAGTAAGATGTCATCAACATAGAGGACTAAGAAGGTTACTGAGCTCCCACTGACCTTCTTGTAAACACAGGGTTCGTCTTCATTTCGAATGAAGTCAAAAGATTTGACAACCTCATCAAATCTTGAATTCCAACTTCGAGACGCCTGCTTTAATCCATAAATAGATTTTTGAAGCTTGCATACCTTATTGGGATGCTGCTTAGATGTGAATCCATCAGGTTGTACCAAGTACACCTCTTCTGACAGGTTTCCATTAAGGAAAGCTGTTTTCACATCCATCTGCCAGATCTAATAATCTAGGTATGCTACAATGGCAAGGAGGATTCTAATTGACTTTATCATTGCTACTGGTGAAAAAGTTTCGTCATAGTCAATTCCTTGTCTTTGACGATATTCCTTTGCCACTAGTCGAGCTTTATAAGTGTCAATTTGTCCATCTGCTCCGATCTTCCTTTTGAAGATCCTTTGCAGCCGATAGGGACCCTCCCTTCAGGTATGTCAACCAAGTTCCAAACTTGATTGGTATACATGGATTGGATTTCTGAATCCATAGCTTCCTTTCATTTCTCGGAGTCAGAATTACAAATTGCCTCCTGATAGCATTAAGGATCATCATCCTCATTTATATGTACCTTAGACGAACTATCAGAGATATGTCCAACATATCTCTCAGGTTCTCTAGGTACCCTACCAGATCTTCGCAATATCTGTGTTTCATTTTGAGCATTTTCCGTAGGTGGTGTCTCATCTAATGAGACTATGTCCCCAGTTTGTGGTTGATGGACCTTGTCCAGTTCTATCTGGCTCCCACTATTTTTATGGAGGAGATATTCTTTCTCCAGGAATACAACTCTCTTGGCCACTAAGATCCTTTGCTCAGAAGGGTGATAGAAATAATATCCAAATGTCTCTTTTGGATATCCCACAAACCTACTCTTGTATGTTCTCGACTCTAGCTTATCTGCGTTATTCCTCTTTACATGGGCAGGACATCCCCAAACTTTAATATGATTAAAGTTCGGTATCCTTCCCTTCCATATCTCATATGGTGTGGTAGGAACTGACTTACTCGAAACTCTATTTAACAAGTAGGCTGTAGTTTCTAAAGCGTACCTCCATAGAGATAATGGTAATTCTGCCAAGGACATCATGGACCGGACCATGTCTAACAAGGTCCTATTTCTCCTTTCATTTACACCATTATGCTGTGGTGTATATAATAGGGTCCACTTTGAAATTATTCCATTGTCCTTTAATTAAGAAGTGAATTCGAGACTTAAGTATTCACCTCCTCGATCCGATTGAAGAGTTTTAATACTTTTACCAGTCTGCTTCTCTACTTCATTCTTATATTCCCTAAACTTCTCAAAAGCTTGTGATTTGTATCTCATTAAATACACATAGCCATACTTAGAGAAGTCATCAATAAAAGGAATGAAATAGAGATATCCTCCTTTAGCTTCTATTGACATGGGTCCACATACATTCGTGTGTATGAGTTCCAAAAGCTCAATAGCCCTTTCACCATGTCCACTAAAAGGAGCTTTGGTCATCTTCCCCATGAGACACAACTCAAAAGTATGAAATGATTTGAATTCAAATGAATTCAAGTATCTATTTGAACATAGGTGAGAAATCCTCTTATCTCCTATATGACCAAGTCTGCAATGCCAAAGATATACAAGATTCACTTCTTCTGTCTTATCACTGGAAACCTGCATTACATCATTACATGTATCCAATACATATAACCCATTGAACAAATAACCATTAGCTATAATCAAACCATTATTGATAATAGAGCACCCAGTGCTAGTTATCGTCAAAGAGTAACCAACATTGTTTAAGTAAGAAATAGATACAATGTTTCTGATAATTTCTGGAACAAAATAACACTCTGTTAACTCCAGAATTATCCCAGAAGGTAAACTAAGATGATCAGTCCCCACAGCTTTAACAGCAACTATAGCTCCATTGCCCATCCTTAGTTGGATCTCTCTTTTGTCAAGTCTTATTTTATTTGTCAGTACCTGCAATGAATTGCAGATATAAGATGCCCATCTAGTATCTAATACTTATGATGTGGATCTCATAAGAGACAAATTTAAGTCAATGACAAAAATACCTTCATTTAGAATTGCCTTGCAATTCTTTTTCCAGTGACCTGTCTGTCCACACCGAAAGCATTTGCTGTCTTTTTCATCCTTCTTGCCCTTGCCCTTGCTTGCCTTGGTGATCTGATTACCTTTAGTCAGTTTCTTTCCCTTCTTGTTATTGGGTGTCTGGGTGGCCTTCCTTTTCTTGTTGGTCCGACCAATAATCATTACAGAGGATGGTTTCTCCTTCTACATGGTCCCTTCAACACTCTTTAACATGTTTAGGAGTTTTAGTAGAGAAACCTCAATCCTATTCATGTTAAAGTTCATTATGAAGAGAGAAAAGGATTCAGACAATGACTGGAGAATGAGATCAATACTAAGTTCAAGATTCAACTTGAATCCTAGCCCATTGAGTCTCTCTATCCACTCCATCATTTTCAGTACATAAGCTTGTACTGAAGCACCCTCAGACATCCTAGTCCTGAAAAGTTTCTTAGAGAGCTCATACCTCTCTATCCTACCCTGCTCACCAAAGAACTGGCGTAGTTGGAGAAGTATAGCTCTACATCTATCATTTTAAATTGCCTCTGTAGCTCGGGAGTCATAGAGGCCAGTATATAACATTGCGCAAGGGAAGAATCTTCCAACCATTTTGCATAATTTATTTGATCACCCTCCTCGGCATCAGCGGGAGGCTCAGGTTGAATCGTGTCTAACACGTACACAATCTTTTCGGCTGTTAAGACTATTCGTAGATTACGTAGCTAGTCTTGAAAATTAGGTCCAGTAAATTTGTTCGCATCCAAGATGCTACGGAGGGGATTCGACAACGACATGATGATCTGAATGAAAAATAAAAGACAATATTTTAGCATGCGTTCAAGGTTCTAACTTTAGATATGGTTTTCTATTTTAGTTAGCTCCACTATTTTGCGTCGAACTATATGACCCTCAATCATATAGAACGGGAGATCACGGCAATCATCCTAGTGGGTCGGAATCCCAGCAAAACTGAAATACAACCTTGTGGAAAGCACAACAAATCACATCTGATAAAGTGTTAAATTGATCATTTAAGGGCAATCATATGCACCATACTCACGTTTTTATCTGTAAAATAGCATGAAATGATAGATAATTTCATACCAAGTCCAACGATACCAATTTCGTTAAATTCTAACTTAAAAACATCGTCATTTCATGTGATTAATGGAGTATAGCGCATTTGCGGTTTTTCGACAAAAATGAGATGAAATAAATAAATATAATAATATTTTTATGATAGTGTGATAATTTATATTTATTTTATGTTAACAGGACATGCCGATGATGCAATGCAGTTGGTGGAGTTTCCGGAAATTTGGGGGAGGTCTAGTGTTCGAATTTCGATAAATTCAACTTCATTTTGTCCAAAAGATTAAAGCAGGGGTAAAAACATCATTTGAGGCCCTAGTTCTACCCTAATTCCATGGCCAAGAAGGACCCAACAAGGGCCAGCCACCTTCCTAAAGCCCACTTTCTTTTTTTTTTTTTAAAAAAGGCACCTTCCTTCCCTTCTATTTCCTTCCTTCTCTCCAGTTTCCCAAACCCTCTATTTCCTTCCTTCTCTCCAGTTTCCCAACCGCAGCCCTTCTCCTTCTCCAGTTTCCTTTCCTACGCCTCTCTTCCTCTCTATATTAGTCTTTTCCCAGCCGACCTGTCCTCCTCCTTCTGCAGTTTTTTCCCAGCCGACCTATCCTACTCCTTCTCCTCTCTCCAGCTTTCCCAACCGCGAACTCCTCCTCCTTCTCGAGTTTCCCAGCCGACCTATTCTCCTCCTCTCTCCCTTATTCTTTCTCAACCCCGCAGCTCTCCTTCTCTCTCTCGTTTTCTCCTCCTCCTCTCAGCCTCTCCTAGCCATCCCTCTCTTTTCTCCAGTTCCCAGCCGCAATCTTTCTCCCTCCACAGTTCTCTTTCTCTCGGTCTCTCTTTCTCTCCCTCGGTTCTCTCTCTCCCCAGTTTCCCGGCTGCACCTCCACGCACCACCCGGCACCGTCCGAGCAGCTGCGGTGAAGCCGACCTCCTCCACGTAGCAGTCAGCAGCTCCTGCGAACCTGCAAGCACCTCCTCCCACCAGCTGGGCCTCCGCCGCACTGCCACGGGCTCCCACACGCCTCCTCGTCTCAGCCTGCCTCCACAGCCTCTCTCTCTCTTCTTTTCTCTCTCTCTGGTTTCCTCTCCACCAGCCGCACCGCCTATGCACGTAGCCGGCCTCTCCACCATGCCGACGTTAACAACAACCACCCCGAGCTCCTCCTTTTCCAACCCAGCGCACCAGCAGCGAGGACTCCATGCGCATGTCGGCAAGCCCTCCAGCTTCTCCACGCGAGGTCCAGCGCCCTCCACGTGCAGCGGCAACGTCCGGTGAAGCCAACTCCTCCAGCGCATGCAGCAGCAGCTTCTCCACGTCAGGCTCCACGTGCCACCTCCACCAGCCAGCAGCACCGTGCATGCATGGACGTTCTCCAAGCCTGAAGCTGCTGCAAGCTCCCACGCGTTGCCCAGCCGCCTGCAAGCTCCCATGTGCATGCATCAAGCACCTCCAGCAGCCACGTCTCAGCTCATGCATGCACGTTCTGCACCAACCGCCGGCCTCTAGCATCCTCCAGCTCCACGCCCGTGCATGCACGCTTGGTGAAGCCCTCCTCCACGTGCCAGCAAGCTCCAGCAACAGCACCAGAAGCTAACAAGCGCCCAGCCAGCAAGCTTTCTCTTCAGCAGTCCACTGCGCCGGCGCTCCACAAACAACCCACGGGCCTCCAAGCACACCTGCACTCGCATGCCTCCTAGTTTCACCGCACCTGCTGCATTTGTATTATTAGTATAATCTGTTACTTTATTTTGGTTTATTTTAGTTTAGTTAAGTTAAAGTTGTTAGTGTTTATTATTTCTTGTTGCATAAAACTCGATTAGTTTAACATAGAAGTTATGTTATTTTTATAATATTTTCTTAATCTCTCTCTCTTCTCAATTTTAAAGGTGGTTGTATTTGTGCTTTTAAAAATTAGGTTAGTTAAATTCGTAAATTTAGTTTAACTTAATTAGGTAGTTAATTAATCAATTCAAATTCCCAGTTTTTTTTAGATAATTAAAATCTAAGATTTTCGAAATTAAAATCTTAATTCCCTGTGGATCGACTCGGACTCACTATTATTAATTTTCAAAATCTAATTTAAATGAGCCAAATAAATTTAGATTGAACGTTCTTATGAGTGTTTAACAACGCACAATTTGGAACGATCAACATCCCATTCCTTGGGCAGTCAACAACACTTGCATCCAATGCAATATCCGACTTTCGGCCCCTGAGCAGTCATCCCCTTGTGGAAAGCACAACAAAAGATACTCCCAGTTAGATCGCACCACCATTACTACACAGTAATGAGTTTGTGACCCGACCCTTGTGGAAAGTACAACAAGGCCAAGTTCAGTCCCTCATCCCATTGAAGCAAAGCTTTAGGGCTGAGATCCTGCCACCAAATCATGAACTTTGTGGAAAGCACAACAAATCTATGAAATAATGGCATTCAGTCACCCTATAATGGTGGAAGGCCACGACGGCTTCTAAAGTCACGTTCACAGATCTAATATTTAATAAAGAAGGTATTTTGCTTTTATCTTGATCTCACCTTAAGTGGTAGAATAAATATATTCATGCCATATATTTACTGTACCTAATAATTGCTCAAAATAAATGCATCTCATGGAAAAAAATAAGCTTAGGTAATCATGGACTCTAAGTAAAGCTATGCAGATATCCAGCCTACTTCCCAAGCACCAGGATCATCCTTGCAGTTCGTCCTCCATGCCTTCAAGCTCCATCTGCAGCATTAATTACAATAATTACATGGCTCGCAGGCCAAAAAAAGAATTACATTCCAAATAATTTCCAGTAGCCCTTAAGGCGAATACATTCATCGGAGGAAGATAGAATTACATTGGAAATTAAATAGAGAAAGAAGGGAGGCTCACAGGCCTAAAACGAACTGAGCTAAGTCCATGATCACCCACCATTCCAAACACAATCATATCAATCACAGAAGGGTTATTTTGAAAATAATCCTTATATATGGATTGAAATCATGGGTTGTGCATACGAGAAATTTTGGTCATGTTTAATTTTGAAAAAGTCATCGTTACATTCAAAATTAATCTAACAGAAACCAAAATAATTAAGGCATTACAGTAACATCTATTCACAAAACTATTCCATACGTATAACAGGATACACACATGAATTTAAAAATTAAATTCAATCAATTAAGATAATTAAGACAATCATAAAATTTAAATTCAAGTTAATCATCCAATGATCAAATACAATTTAATTAAATGATCGTCTTCAATTATCTTTCATTAAAATTCATAATTCATTCTTTTGAAAATTATCCAATAATTTTACAAACTAAAAATTTGAATTTTAACGATAATCCACTCAAAATTTGAATTTAACAATTATCTAATAATTAAAAATTCGAAAGTTTGAATTTATACGTAAACTTCAATTAAACTCAAAATTTACATGATAATTATCATATTAATCAACAATAAATTTATTAATCCTATCTGACAATTATCTTAATTTTTAAGGTAAAATTTTAATTTTCTGGGCCAGTGCAGTGCGCAGTGCGGATTGGAGCAGTGCGCCTAACAGTCGGACAATAATTAATTTTAAATAATTTTTAAAATTAACCCGATGGCAAGGCCAAGTGCCTTCCACCAAGTGGAAGGCCATATGGCTGTGGACGGCCACACGCATGGCCGTTTAATTTTCTTTTTTTTTCTTTTTTCTTGAAAACTTTCCAGAAAAAAAAAAAAAAATTCTGCAAACTCGATGGCCACTCCAAGTGCCGTTTAAGTTCAAGACGGCCACTCCAAGTGCCGTTTACATGGCCATGGACGGCGGCCCAACCTATCGTCCACAACCTGACGGCGGTCTAACCAGTCGTCCAAACTCCCACTGTCTCCGAAAAATAAATTTTTCAAGGCCCAAAAATTAAAATAAAATTGAAGAACTCGAATATGATGTTACAATAGAGATCGTTCTTCCCAGTTGCATCAACAGGAACCTAAACCTGGCTCTGATACCACTGTCGGTTCGGTCGTAACCCCCGGGAAATCACAGCAGTGGAAGAACATAAAACAAAACGATTTCCCAAATCGGTTCGGGCTCTGATTGAGACAACAAAAAAGATTTAAATAAATCACACGAGATTTATCACCTTGCGCAGAATATGTTATCCTGTGAAAATCGATGCCGTACTCCTCGAAGCTTTGAGCCGCACAAACGTCCGACCTCTAGAGCTTAATCCACACCAACCCGCGCAACGACGGAGCTCTTCTTCTCCAAAACCTGCACAAACCCTCTTGCCTCAAGAACCTGGGAAGAGTCCAACTCTTCCTTTTCTACTTGACGGCCAACCTTATGAATGGATTGATTTCTTAAGTTACTGGTTTGAAGAATAAGTAGGTTATATATAGGAATGTTAAGGCAGCAGTTTGAACCGCCTCGTTTAACCAAACCCATCTTTAACTGCCGCAGTTAAAGTAAACTCCAGGGTATATTATATATCAATATATTATTATTAGCTTATTTATCAAACAAGCCTAATAATACATATATTATGTATACGCCCTTTATATTATTGCATATATACTTTTAAGTCATTTATAAATCTTTTTCCCAAAAGAATTTAATGCTTTAATATATTTTTCCATACAATAATATTCCGTTCTGCAAGAGTTATTTGTGTATGATCCTCTAGGCCCATTATCACTCTGGTTTAAAGATCCATTGACTTCTAATCTAATTAGAAGTAAATTAAACTGGCTATTCCTAATAACCGTTTAATTTGTTCCGGACCTTTTTGATTACGTTGGGTCAAGCAAATCCGCGTGATCCCAGAGGATGCCGGGTTCATCTATACCCTATCTGGCACCTGTAAGTCATTAGTTACCGTATCGCTATAATCTCTCGCTCATTCTATGAGTCCGATCCAATCATGTGGTATGGTTATGTCAAACCACTAGTGATCGTGTCGTCTGACCATGACCTCCATAATAATTTCACGTTCGTTCCAAACGAACCGATACCACCCTGGCCAGGGATTTAGTGGAGCGTCCATGTCGTGACTCATTAGCTGTCTGTGATATACCAGACAGTGAGCGATCCCCTCTTGACCATTAACGGTCTTCACATGTATCTCGATGTGACTAATAATTCAGTGTTTCATGACTTATGGTTAAAGTCACTTAACCAAACATTAAACCACACCAATCCTCATGCAAAACCACATTGATGTCTCAGGTCAAAGGATCAACGATACTACTGAGACAGATGGATCTTCAGTTAACATTTGGTATAATTAACCATCTGAAGATCTATCAGCGGATCAGTTCAGTGAACATCCTCCCAGGATGAGCACCTACACATATGTGTTGGTGCCCCGCACCTATGACCGTGAGATTGGTTATCTACACATCATGCGTGCTGATTTACAAGTAATCAATCTCCCAGAGTGATTAATCTCTAATCAGGAACAATTTAAGGCATGCGTCTTTGTATAGTCAAACTCACATTCGAGATCCTATCTCGAAATTGACCTAACAACCACATATCCTAGGGACAACGCAAAGCAATCCATAGATTACAAGTTTACGCTCTAAATACTATTTAAATATATTGAACAAGATTGTACAACACATTGGGCCTACACGACCCATGATTGGTCTGTAGCACACCCAAAAACTAACAATCATATGAGTTGGAATAACTTGTACTAGTCTTACCGGATGTTTGATGTTCTTCTTAAACATCCTACGACTAGGAACAATTAAGAATATGTGTTTATAAGTCATCAGTCTCATTATTATGATCTCATCATAATCTGATGACTATTGCACATATTCATGGACTTCATTATGCGCAATTATAAGTATGCCAATCTACATAATGAATTTAATGCTATTGATTAGTGAACCAGATTGAAATAGGTGCCTTATGATTGGCTTAGAGGACACCTATATCCATCACTAGTCGGCCCGTTCGGACGTCTGGCCCAGACCCAATCCGAGTCTTGACCAGACCCAGTAAGCCCAAATGGGCCCCTTTCACCCATTAAAACCCCAACCCAATAACCCTTTCACCCTCTAAAGCTTTTATTAAATTAATACCCACCCCCTTAAACTAGAAACTAAAATTAAAATTGTTTAAAATGTGTTTTAAATTTAATTTATATTTTTCAGTTATTAAGGGGTTGATTTTAAGATGTGATCTTAAAAGTGGGTTATATTTAAGATATGATCTTAATAATAATTAACAAGTGTTGTTAATTTATATATATTTACTTTAAGATGTGATCTTAAAACTTATTAACAAATGTTGTTAATTTTAATTTAATATATAAATGATTAGTGGGGTTACTTGAGATCTTAAATTAAGTATTAACAAGTGTTGTTAATTATTTTAAGATTATGACCTTAAATATAATTAACAAATGTTGTTAATTTTTTATTTAAGTTAAGTGATTAGATATATTTAATTTCTTAAACAATTGTTGTTATGAAATTAATGTTTTAATTAAAGGACACTTAATAAAAGGTTATTAAGTGATTAATTAACTTTTTATAATAGTTATAATAGGGTTAATTATTTTATGAGAATAAACCATAATAAAAGTTGTTAAGGATTAATTATGTCTTAATAATAGTTATTAAGATAATTAATTAATTTTCTCTTGGATCTTTTAATTAAAGTTTTTAAAGATCTAATCAAATTAAAATGATCTCTTAATAAAAGTTATTAAGAGATTAAAATAAGTCTAAAAGTTAGACTAATCTTTTAATTAAAAATGTTCTAATTAACATTTCATTAATAGTTGTTATTGAGAAATATGATTTAATAAAAAGGGGTCTTAACAAGGAGTTGTTAAGGAATTAATAATTAGAGTTATAAATTCTTTTATAAGAGTTATTAAGGAATTTTTAATTCTATCTAAATGTTAGATCATTTTGCATTAATAATTGTTATTAATGTGATTTAATATTAATCTAAGTGTTAGATTAATTAATTTTGAAATGTTCTAAATTCTGCATGAAATATTTTAGAATTTTAGTCTTGTGTGCACATGTTGATATATTTGATGCTTTAAATTAGATTTAAATGCATGATTAGAAAATGAGATTTTCAAAAATCCAAATTATCTAATTTTGATTGGTACCCAGGTTTTAAGAAAACCAAAACTATTATTTCCAAAATTTTAACCTTCACGTGATGTGTTTAATCATGTGTGAATGGTTAAAATTTGTGGTGGTCATGGACATGCACTTAATTAATTTCATATCATGTGATGGTATGTGGTTTGTGTGGATCATTTTAAAATTTGAGTGGGTTAATTAATTGTTAATTAATGAGGCCTACATGCTTCCCTCTCTCTCTCATTCCGATGTAATTCTATCTCCCTCCATTATTGTACTCGACCATAAGGCTTCTCTTATAATTAATATGTGTTTGGAAAATTATTTCAAATTTCAATATTATGTTATAATTGATCGTGTCGGCTAAGGAGAGGCGAGGATGATCCACAAGTGCAACTAAGAAGGCGTCAAGAGATGAGATCGCCAAAGCCTATGTATGTGCATGATTAATGAATATAATTGTTATATTTTTATAGTGATTGATTGTATGGCTCCAGTTAATCACCATGTTGTCCATGACCACATAATGAACATGTATAGATGATGCATGTTTTTCTTTTGATTATGAATCAATTATAATTACCTAGGTATAGTTAAATATATATATATGCGATATATTTATAAACTATCACTTAGGAAGAGACCAAGATAAAAGTTATCTAAAACCCTCTCTAAAGTCTGAGCCGTAATGTGAGTAGTTAAGAACTTACTGCGTGGTCCTCCATCATTATAGTCATAGGACTCAAATTACCTGTTGTGCTACCATAAGACTTGTCTAATTGTGAGCAAAGACTCTAGCTATGGCATAAGATGCCTTTTGATCAGGGTAGAGGAACCATGTGGCCTTGTTGTGCTATCCACAAGGGTTGCATGCAAATCTATGCCCATCTCGTAACACTGCTAATGCTTAGACCATAATTAATATTTTGTTGTGCTATCCACAAGGCCATTAAATCTTTGGGAACAAAAGCCATGATCAGATGTTGCAAAGAGTTGCAAGTCCCATGAGATGGGTGCTCTTTGATTGTAGTACAGTTTGTTGTACTATCCACAAGGCTGTACTATAAGTCATTGAGATTCTAATCCCAGCTAGGAGACTATCAGAGTCTCCCATTCTGTGTACCTGAGGGTTACATAGTCTGTCGAAAAATAGTGAGAAATAATTCAAGATAAAAGACCATAATTGAATTATAAGAACTGTCTGCTTAAATCATTTTATTTCCTCTATTAATTCAAATGTCGTCTATTAATCTGAGGTTTGGCATATTGGATGCCGATACTTCTCAAATTCAGATTGGCAAAAGGACTCTGAAGAATGTCTTCAGGGCCATATGATAACCTCTATCCTAATTAGATATCATGAAATCTCTTACTTGGATAAAACCAACAATAAGAGATATTCATGGTATGCCTTCGAGAAAGGCTAAAAGTAAGATCTTAAACGGTCGAATCCATACCTGAGAAGGATAAAGGCAATGGTGGGGACACCAAACAGCAGAAGAGCAGACGTCGAGCACGTGCTACGCATACATCTTTGTGGCTTGGCAACAAGCTCCTTATCTAGGATTGAGTCTAGTGATGTATTTTATTTTAGTCTAGCCTTAAGGGCTATTTCTGTCATTTTCCTGCCCCTAGGATATGTTTGGTATTTCTTTTTTTTAATGAGGTCATTCTTGTCTTGACCAAGAGATGCCCTTCCCTATATAAAGGAGTCATCTCTTCCCTTGTAGGATGCTAGAATGAATGAGGATTTGTGTTATTGTGTTCTCTCCCCTCCTCATAGTGTGAGATGAGAGCCCGTCCCTCCACGAAGGTCGCCTGAGAGAGGTTCCTGCGAGAGGCCGTGGGCGTGAGGCCCGTGTTCGTGTCGTCCCTCCCACCATCTACCCACTGCCTCGCGAACGTTCTGCGTCAAATCAATATCAGAGCAAACCTTGAGGACGTCCTCACGGCCTCAAGATCCTCGACTCTACATGTGGCCACTGCCATCTACCAGCATGCACCCATAGCACCACCACCAGCGGCGGCAACTAGTAAGCACGCCGACCACTTCCTCTTCGTACACGGCTCTCCACCACCCACTCGCCACCGTCCGATCTCCTACTCCTCCCACCACCGCCAAAACCTATAGCAGCGATGGCTACCCCACCCATTTTGAACACCCCCGCCACCGTTCATCCCTTTTCACCGCCACCCTCTCTCTATCGTTCTCTCTCTCTTTTTCTCACTCTCCCTCCCTCTTTTTCTGTTTCTTTTTCTCCCTATCACCCTCCTGGACGCCGAGGGAGAACTTGAGACCCGGCGTCAGGCGCATTTTCTACCACCCATGCACTCAAGCATCTGGCATCTCTTTCGTGGACGGCTGAGCTCCTCCTTCCCGTCACCCATCCCTGCCACCTTGTCTCTCTCCTCTATTTCCTTACTCTCCCTCCCATTTGTTGAGTCAGCGAACAACCAGTAGCCGTCCTTCGCACCAACCCGTCCACCGCCAACGCGCCAGTTCGCCTATTGCAGGACACCTCGATGCCACCGTTTCCTTCTTAAATACTCCTCCTCCACCACCTTTTCTCTCTCCTCACACCTCCCCTCTCCGCATGGACTTGAACGAACCACGGCGCCAGTGACTGCCACCAGCAGCACCCCGCCGCCGTCCGGCGACCTCCGAGTTGGCCCGCCCATCGCCAACGGTGCTCGGCCGTCCGTGGTTGCTCCCGCGGCCATAGTCGCCGACAACCATTTCGCCCGCGCGTGAGGAAGAAGAGAGGCGCACGGAGAGGAGCACGGCGGACCCACGTAGAGAAGCGCGGTGGACCCGCGTCGGGCATTCGCGGCCACTCTAGCCGCCGTGGTCGCCGGCGACCCCTCCCAGCCCACTGTAGCTGCCTGCGCATGAGGAAGACGAGAGGAGTACGGCGACATCGTCGCCTATGCCCCTCACGAACGCGGTGCGTTAGCCGTGTACCCCGGCCCTCCTGTCTCCGTGAGCCCACCTAGAGGAGTGGCTGATCCCCGGTGCATTGAGCCCCTCCCAAGTATGCCTCTATTGCCGCCAAGCGCATACATGCACACCAGGTCCACTGCCTCGGGGGACTCCCACATGCCAAAGGCGCTACACAAGGCGCCCCCATGCATCAACAGCCTTTTCTGCAGGCGGCAGAGATCTTGAAGCTTCTCTTTGCACCTTGCAGGCTTCCAAACAGATCATGGTTAGGCTTTTGAGGAGGCCTGATTTGGTCATCACATGGACAAGTTTTCTAGGAGATTTGCAAGATATTTTATAGTTTATTCTCCCTGCGTGGAGAATTGTGACTGATTTGTCCTCTTGCATTGGGAATAGAATTATGGCATGTAAATTAATATTTATTTCCCCTCCTGCATGAGGTGTAAAGCGGTTGTACATAGGTACTGAAGCGACACCGACACTGCATGGGTGTTCCGCACATCCCCGCTCGCCTTCGTCTCTGGTCGGAGTTAGTCTTGCAGGCCGGCTAGATAAGTGTTGAACTCTGCTCCAATATTATTTGTTCGTTTACTATTTGCATCAATTGCGTAGCGCCGAAGTGAGAGGGCGTTCCACCACACTGAGTGATTATTGTTGTGGCGGTGAGAGAGTGCCTACGAAACCCAGCGCTCCAATTAGCGCAAGGTCGGCACACCAAGTGTGGACAAGCCTTACATCTGTCGGTAGCTCCATAGCTACCTCGATTTGTCCCACGCACTTAGTGGGCTGACACCGCGGGTGCTCAACACCCTTCACCACTACGAGTTCATGTCTTGAGCTTCTTGTTTACTGAGTGAGAATGTCAATCTTGCATCTAATTTGCTTGCTACAAGTCTAGGATCTCCTCACCTTGCTAATCTATCAAGCCTTGCATGTCAGCCCGTAGAGAGCACTTGTCCCGTTTCGCATCTCGGCACAACCTCGTCATGGATCCTGCACTTATAGACACCATAGAGACCCTCTTGGACAAATCTTTGCAAAACATCACCGATCAATTTGGGCGATTAACCCAACACGTGGACGAGAAACTCATTGCCTAGGGAGAGTCCATGAGAATCATGGTAGGACGAGTGGATAATCTAGAGAATCCCCTAGATAGACCCCAAGAGGCAGAGGAACGTGCGGGAGTGCGTGATCACCTAGATAACCACCAAGGAGAGCCAGTTAGGGCTCCCAACCCACCCCAGGGTCAGGAGCATGTCCTTGACCACGAGCCCAATCGCGCGCCTCCGAAGCGAGCGCCACGCAAGAGAGTAGAGTTTGACGACGGGTTAGCCCAAGAACGATATCCCAACCTACGTTGGGATGGGATGGGTGTCCATGGCCGTAGACAAAATCATGTGCCATGCGATAGAGTTCCCCGAGGCTATGGTGAGTATGACGAATACGACCCATTCCCCGACCCACCACGTGTACGAGGGGAGGCCTACGGCTATAGGAGGGACCGCGCACCCTTTGCGAGAGGCCCCCGTTATTATTTTGATGAACATGAACAGGTTCCCGACCCTTACAGGGTTCGAGGGGATGAGCCTTACCGTGAGCGAGACCCCGGACGCTTTGAGAGGGTTCCGCATGGGTATAGGGGCATGGGTGAGAGAGGCAAACATGATATCCCCAACCCACCACGGGTTAGGAATGCCTATGAGCGTGGCCGAGGGCATGGACCGTTTGATAGATGGCCTAGGGATTACCCCGACATCGATGATCACATCCTCCGAAGTGTGAGGGTAGATGCTCCGACTTTTGATGGTACCTTAGACCCCAAGGCCTATCTTGACTGGGAGGCGGGGATGAGCCAGTACTTTACTTGGTATACCATGAGTGAAGAGAGGAAGGTGAGCCTTGCTTCTATAAGGCTTGTGGGTCGAGCCAAAACCTACTAGCTCAGCGTGGAGCATCTTCATGCTGCAAGGCGGCTAAGACCTATCTCCACATGGGAGGAGATGAGAGAGAAATTACGAGAGAAATATGTGCCTCCATCTTATGAGCAGCGCCTCCTAGACCAGTGGCAGAGGTTGAGTCAAGATGGCCGGACGGTGTCGGAGTACATAGCCGAATTTGATGACTATTGTCTCAAGTGTGGCGTTGGCGAAGATAGTAGGGTCACCTTATCGAGGTTTCGGGCAGGGTTGCATGAGAGCATCCAACGTGAGCTATTCCTACGTGAGGTGTTCACACTAGAACATGCCTATCAGATTGCCTTAGATGTGGAATAGTTTCAGAAGCCCACTAGGCCTCCCATTTTCCGGCAACCCGACTCCCGAGGGGCTACCAATCGCCCCTTGCATTTCCCCAAGCGGTCCGGAACTACTCCTATCACTTCTGCAAGGGTCCCTACTGCCACCACCCCAAGCCCTCCCTCACCCCTACCTCCAACCACCCCGGCTCAGGCTTCCACCATCCAACAAGCTGAGAGGAGAGATGATAAAGGGATAGGATTAGCTAGTAGGGATAGCCAACAGGCAGGGAGCTCTCGTAATCACTGCTTTCGGTGTCATGGGGTTGGCCACTATGCCAGTCAGTGTCCCACCAAGGCCTTGCTAATTGAGCCCTCCACTCATGAAGAAGAAGAGAACTACATACCTGACCCAGCCTTAGCTGAGGAATTTGTGGAGAATGGTGCCACCCTAAGGTGTGTGCATAGGGGGTATGCTAGAGTCGAGGGCATTGAGGACTTACACGGGGACACTAGGCTTGGTGTGGTGAGATGCATTCTCACACAGACCAAAGAGGAGGACTGGCATCGAACTTCCATATTCCACACCTACACCAGGATAGCCGACCAGCCATGCAAGATCATAATTGATGGTGGAAGTTGTATCAATGCAATTTCCACTGATTGTGTCTCTCGTTTAGGCCTCGATCTTGAGACTCACCCTGAGCCATATCAAGTCTCGTGGATTAATGCCTCATCATTACCCATCAAGACCCGCTACCTGGTACCCCTTGAGTTTCAATCCTACCAGAAGCCGATTTGGTGTGACGTCCTTCCCATGGAAGTAGGAAGCATCATCTTGGGTAGGCCATGGATCTATGATGAGGATGCTACCCTACTTGGCAAGGCCAACATTTGTGTCTTCAAACACAATGGCAGGAAGATTCTCTTGCATCCCTCCCCACTTAAGAACCCCGCCAAGGGGGAGATCCCATCTCGGGAAACTTCACCTTCCACATCCTCACCTTCACCTAGCCCCTCCCCACTCGTTCCTTCCCCATCTAACCCACCCAACCCAGAACTGGCCACAAAGTCAAAAGCAAGGGTATCCCTTCATATAATCAAAGCAAGTGCATTTGAGGGCGAGGTTGCCGAGGGAGCCCTGGTTTGGGCTTTCGTCATGAGTAATCCATCTGAAGGTTATTCCACTCCACGAGTTGAGGAAGTGGAAACCGTCTTGTACAGGTATCACGATGTCTTTCCCGAGGATCTTCCGAATCATCTACCGCCCATGTGTGACATACAACACGCTATTGATTTCGTCCCTGGGTCCACCTTGCCCAACCTGCCTCACTATCGTTTAAATCCCACTGATCATGCAGAACTATAGAGGCAGGTCAAGGAGCTCATTGGGAAGGGTTTTTTGTGAATCAGCACCAGCCCTTGTGGTGTGCCAACCCTCCTGACCTCCAAAAAGGATGGCACCTGGTGGATGTGTGTTGACAGCTGCGCCATCAATAGAATCACTGTGAAACATAGGTTCCCCATTCCCCGACTTGATGACATGCTTGACATGATGGCAGGAGCCACCATCTTCTCCAAGATTGACCTAAAGAGTGGATGCCATCAGGTCCACATCTGGTCAGGGGATGAGTGGAAGACTGCTTTTAAGACCAAGGATGGTCTTTACGAGTGGCTCGTCATGCCTTTTGGGCTATCAAATGCCCCCCAGCACCTTCATGAGGCTGATGACTCAGGTCCTTCGACCCTTCACGGGCTCCTTTGTTGTTGTCTACTTCGATGACATTCTCATTTATAGTAGGACCAAGGAGGACCACTTGGGCCACCTCTGTCAGGTTTGCGAAGTACTGAGAAAAGAGAGCCTGTATGCAAATCCTAAGAAGTGCGCATTTTTTACTGATCAAGTAACCTTCTTAGGCTTCATAGTATCACTAGGGGAGTTTCCGCTGACCCTGAAAAAGTCAAGGCGATCGTTGAGTAGCCCCAGCCTATGATCATCCATGATGTTCGCAGTTTCCACGGACTAGCATCTTTCTATAGGCGATTCATTAGGGGATTTTCAGCATTGTGATGGCCCCAATTACGTTTGCATCGGTAAGGAATGTTTTAGTTAGACGAAGGCCGCTTCCAAAGCCTTCGCTGAGGTCAAGAATCGAATCACTCAAGCCCCCATACTTCGCCTCCCCAATTTTTCCAAAGTCTTTGAGGTCTCTTGTGACGCCTCTAGGGTCAGTATAGGAGGAGTGTTAAGTCAAGAAGGGCACCCTGTGGCATATTTCAGTGAGAAGCTAGCTGATGCTAAGCTAAAATATTCAACTTATGATAAAGAGTTCTATGCTGTGGTCCAAGCTCTTCGCTATTGGCGGCATTATTTGTTGCCACAGGAATTTGTCTTGTATTCCGATCATGAGGCACTCCACTTCCTCAGCTCCCAAAAAAAGCTGAATCCCAAGCATGGTCGATGGGTAGAGTTCTTGCAGGCCTACACTTTTGTGCTAAAGCATAAGGCGGGAGTCAAGAATAAGGTTGCAGATGCCCTCAGTCGACGAGTATCCCTTCTTTCCATCATGGGTGTTGAGGTAACTGGGTTTGATAAACTCAAGGAATTGTATGAGGGATGTCCTGATTTTAGAGAGATCTATACCACGCTTAAAGCCGGATCCTCTAGGGGTACGAGTGAGTATCTTCTGCAGAACGGATACTTATTTAGAGGTCAGCAACTTTGTGTGCCACGCACCTCTGTTTGCGAATTTTTAATTTGGGAGGTACATGCGGGCGGTCTAGGTGGGCACTTTGGTCCAAACAAAACCATTGACGCTGTTGAAAGCCGATGCTATTGGCCAAGCCTAAAGCGCGATGTAGCTCGTTTAGTGGCCCAATGCCGTACTTGCGCCACTGCCAAGCAAAAATGCCAGAACATTGGCCTCTACATAGGGGTGTCAACGGGCTGGGCTTGGGCCAGCCCAACCAAAGTCCGGCCCGGCCCAGAATTACCTTGGCCCGGCCCGAGCCCGGCCCGAGCCTGACGGGCCAGATCCTTCAAAAACCCAACCCGGCCCGTCAGGTGCTTATGAGACCCGTGGGAACCCAGCAGGCCAGCCGGCCAGGCCAGCGGTGCCTGTGACCAAAAAGGATATGCTAGTGAGACGTGTGGACGAAGAGCCCGGAGGAGATGGCCATCAGGAGCACGGCGGCCTCCGCCTCCTCCTCGATGCAATGGAGAGCCAGCCGCCTTCTGCACTCCCGCAGCAGCATATACAGCTCCTCCCACAGCTGCCTATACGTCCGCCACAGCTGCTTCCCCACCTCCTCCTCCTTTGCCACCTTCTACTCGTCATCACCTTCAGAAGCAACGGCCGCGGTCGAAGTCGAAGAGCACCCTTCCCTGCTCCTCATCAGCTTTCTATACCTAACCCCGCAGGCATTGCACACCGTCTGCAAACCCAAACCCAAGGGGAAAAAAATGGAGTGAAAAATTAAGACGAGCTTTTGATCACCAAAGCAGTAACACCATGGGGCCGGCGGGCCTGCTCCTCCACATGGGCATGCAAGAGGCACCGCAGCCACGGCAGACGGGGCTGTGAGGCGAACCCACCGTTGTCTCCCCTTCTCGCTTACTCTTCTCCTTTGTTCCAAGCACTCGTGCTTCCTCCTCGGGTTCTGAAGAAGAAGAGCCCTCCCGCTTCTTCCTGTTCCTCGAATGGATCATCCACGAGGATGCTGCAGCTTCTTCTACACCGTCACCGTAGATTGCTGGCGGCGGTGAGCCCCACCCGACCTGTCAGGAGCTTATGACGACGCGAAGGGTGGGTGCCGTCTTCCTCTGCGGGGAGGTGGTGGATCGGCGAGGGTGATGGTAGCAGCTGGCGACGCCGTGGCCGTGGGTGCTGGTGATGGTCGCTGGTTGCCTGTTGCTTGCCCTTCTTCTATTTGTTCGTTTACCCTCCTACTGCTGCTGCTCCGACTGTAGTTGCGCGGCGTTGACTGGTGTGGAGGAGCAAATATTTACATCCTAGAGATATGATGTAAATATGTGGAACCCATTGGGCCGTGCAGCCCGAGCCCAGCCCAACCCGTCAATTGACAAGCTTTATTCACCGGCCCGAAAGAAGCCCGACGGGCCACAGTATCCAGCCCGAGCCCGGCCCGTCATGGGCTAGCCCGCTGAACTCACGGGTTAGCCCGGCCCGTTGACACCCCTACCTCTACACTCCCCTTCCCATCCCTGATCGTCCTTGGCAGGACGTGAGTATGGATTTCGTGCTTGGACTACCACGGAGTCCTCGTAAGCATGACTCCATCTTCGTAGTGGTTGATCGGTTCTCAAAAATGACCCACTTCATCCCTTGCTCCAAAACTTCCAATGCATCTAGGGTGGCTTGTCTTTTCTTTGATGAGGTTGTCCGTTTACATGGTCTTCCCAAGACCATAGTCTCAGATAGGGATGTGAGATTTACCAGCTACTTTTGGAAGACCCTTTGGCACCGAGTAGGCACCCTACTCAAGTTTTCTACTGCCTATTGCCAAACCGAGGTGGTCAACAGAAGCCTAGGGAACCTTTTGAGGTGCTTAGTAAGGGAGCACACAGGGACATGGGATTCGATCTTGCCCCGAGCTGAGTTCGCCTATGATAGTTCAGTCAATAGGACCACCGGGTTGAGCCCTTTTATAATCGTGCATGGATACAAGCTTAACCAGCCTATGGATCTCATTCCCCTTCCCTTGCATGCTCGCATCTCCGAGTCAGCTGAGTCATTTGCCCAATATATCCAGGACCTACACAAGCACATTAGCAAGCAAATTGATGAGAGCAACCAGCTCTACAAAAGATTGGCTGATGCATACAGACGAGTGCAGGAATTTCAGGAGGGTGACCTTGTCATGGTCAGGATGCGGCCTGAATGATTCCCCTCAGGGGTCATTAAAAAGCTGCAAGCCCGCGGTGCTGGCCCATTCCGGATCCTAAAAGGATCGGGTCAAATGCTTATGTTGTGGACTTACGGACAGACTATGAGATCAATCCCACATTTAACGTGGCAGACCTTGTAGCTTACAAGGAGCCCACAACAATTCCTAGTAATCCATTTGGGCCTTTGCCATCCATTGAGAGCGAGCCCCCTACAGAGTGTCCACCAGCTCCACCCCCTACACGGCGCGAGCAAATTGAGTGAATACTGGATGAACAGGTAATCACCACCAGGAGCAGGGAGTATTAGCGCTTCCTTGTCTGCTGGTGAGATCGGCCACCATCCAAAGACACGTGGATCAGCTGAGAGGACTAGTAACTCCTCGATCCAGACCTTCTCGAGCGCTACTAGAGCGGCGTGGACCCTTACTCAACGGGGTCGAGTTCCCAGCATCCTGGGAGAGTTGGTGGGGACACCAAACAGCAGAAGAGCAGAAATTGAGCACGTGCTACGCAGACGTCTTTGTGGCTTGGCGATGAGCTCCTTATCTAGGATCGAGTCTAGTTATGTATTTTATTTTAGTATAGCCTTAAGGGCTATTTCTGTCATTTTCCTGCCCCTAGGACATGTTTGGTATTTCTTTTTTTTAATGAGGTCATTCTTGTCTTGACCAAGAGATGCCCTTCCCTATATAAAGGGGTCATCTCTTCCCTTGTAGGATGCTAGAATGAATGAGGATTTGTGTTATTGTGTTCTCTCCCCTCCTCATAGTGTGAGATGAGAGCCCGTCCCTCCACGGAGGTCACCTGAGAGAAGTTCCGACGAGAGGCCGTGGGCGTAAGGCCCGTGTTTGTGTTGTCCCCCCCGCCTTCGACCCACCGCCTCGCCAACGTTCCGCGTCAGGCAAGTCAGTTGAAAATGAGAAGCAACAATTCTCTCACTGCAACTAATATAAGAATATTTGGTAAATGCAAATAGAATATGAAATTTGTTAGAATTTTTCGAGTATTCTTATTATTAACTTTTGCATGTCTATTGGAGAATTAGAGTATCCAATATGAGATATTGAAAATGATTCTCATATCTGTACTAGTATGCAGACTTAGACAAGTAAAAGAAAAATCGAGATAAAGTGAAAAGGTTGAGTTCGACTCAACAATGGTTCAAAAGATGCATAGGTTACTGTTAGACAGTAAATCTTTGTAAATCATTAAGAGACTAATATGAAATTAAATAGTTGTTATTTAGTTCCATTAATGATCAAGAATTTTAAAAGTGAATAACATTGACTGAGAAGGAATAAACGTTGTTCCATGTGATTCTAGAAATAAAATGAGTGATCTTAAAACTAGTCAATGTATTATAGATTCTTGATGTGACAAATCATGTGATGAATGTTCACAAGTCTCCTATAGATAAGGACTGTGTGAATGATGATTATCTATGGCGATGTACACTTAGATTGTGCAATAAGAAATTATTGGAGATTATACATATTGATGTAAATAGCTCAATATCTTCTTAAGGCTAAAGATAATCACTTCTATTGACTTAACTTAATAGAATCCTCTTGGAAAGATTCGGCTATGTATACTTGCTGAAGTACTAGTTGAATGTATCTAAGAGATTAAGGTATAGAAGATCAAGATGAAGTGACTAATTGAAAAAGTATAAAAATTCTTTGATTTGATCAAAGAAGTTAACACTTGAGCATGGGATTCACGCAAGTCATTAAAAGGATAATTGTATCCTCTCTCGATAAATCCTCATTGTATATCATAGTAATATGATATAATGAGGAATAGCAATTTATTGGATATAGTGGTATATTTATAATAAGATTTGTCTAACTCTTATATTCTTGTATATATATGAGTATGAACATTAGATGTCCATACTTTACATATGGTTCTAAATAAGTCAATATATCTATATAAAATATGGAAATACGATAATTCATATGAGATGTGAATTATAAACAAACATGATTTTAAAACTAGAAGATAATGGAATAATTATTGTACTGAAAGCTGTCTTCTATAAAGAGGAACATATCCTTAAAGAAGACAGTGGGAGCTAATAAAACTAGAAGATGTTTCTAGACTTACAAATTAACACAAGATTATTAGATAATCTTCGGATGTTTGGAACCATTCATAATACACATAGGAGAGCATCATAGATTTTGAGATTCTCTCAATGGCTAGTCTCAGAGATAGCAGAATGAGAAGAGCTCAAAGATGTCATGATCCTAAATCTATGAGGAAGCTCTCTATCATAATTACAACTTTTAAATTGGCAAGAAGTTAAGAGTTCTAAGCTATAGTCCATACCATCTATTAAGTTCGGAACTTGATAATATTGCTTGAGGGTATCATACCTCTCAGAAGCAAGTAAATCTTCAGAATGAAGATTAGTACGAATGGACTGCTTAAACTTATATGGTAATCTAAAGAAAATAGTCATGGTCAAAGTGTTGACTTGGACAAGTGTTCCTCAAAGGTTACCAAAATAAGTTTATTAGAATTTTACTTGCCAATACTACTTGTCATGATGATGAGATGACAGTTGGATATTAAAAGTATTCCTTTAATGTGATTGAGGAAAAGATGTATATGATACAACTTTAAAGCTTTTAGAATATCTAGGAAGCAAGTTATGATTCAAAGATTATTTTTGAATCAAACTAAAGCTTCCCAGAGTTGCAATAAGAGTTTTGACTTAATGGTCAAACACTCAGTGATCATTAAGAATGATCACAGATTGTGTGTGTACAAAGAAAACAGTGGGAGCATGATCGCTTAATTAATGCTTTATGATAGTAATATTAAAGTCATTGGGAATGACATCAGGATGTTACCATCAGTATAAGCATTATTATCTATATTCTTCATAATAGGTTTGGATGCAACATCCTACGTATTGAGAATACGAATCTATTAAGATAGATCAATGAGGATGTTAACTTAACCTGTATGTCAAAATGTTTCACATAAATTCTATAATAAGTCTCAATTGTTGAGATATGGAATTTATTTCTTTAAGGAAAGGTTCCTTGAAGAATACAGGGGAACCTTGATAGAAGGAATGAAACACATCACTAAGTACTTGAGAAGTACGAAGGATGCACCCTATGTATGGAGAAGATGATTTGAAACCATGAGTCACACTAACTCAAAATTCAAGTCAAACTTGGATTTGATCTTTTAACCATAAAGTAGTGAATTGGAAGAGTTCCAAGATAGAAACCACTATTGACATGATTATAATTGATACTGTTGATAGAACAATATGGAGTGGATTGGAAGGGTTCCTACCCAGAACTCGCTAATAAAATGATGACATAAACAAATTATACTCTTATTAGAACGCTAATAAGATGTAGTTCTAAAATGTCTCCGATCCCGTCCCTTTGTTGTAGGACAACAGTGGGAGTGATCAATTTTGTGGTCAAGCCATGGTCTCATCAGAAGTTGTAGAACATTCTGAAGCTCTTTCCCAAGTTAAGAGATAAAGAATTAAGAGGAAATAACGTAATGGAAATTATTCTATTAACGAATGATTTAGCAGATCCCCGACTGAGCCTTAGTTACAAACTTGATGTGAGCATCACCTAGATTTGATGGAGATCAAATGCGAAGGTGATTGGCTTGAGTCCAAGTAGGAGATTAATGGATATATGTGTCCTCTAAGTCAATCATAAGACACCTATTTCAATCTGGTTCACTAACAAATGGAATTTATATCATTATGTAGATTGGCGTATTTATAATTACGCATAGTAAAGTCCATGAATGTGTGCAACAGTCATCGGATTATGATGAGATCATAATAATGAGACTAATGACTTATAAACACATATTCTTAATTGTTCATAGTCGTAGGATATTTGAGAAGGATATCAAACATCTGGTAAGACTAGTACAGGTTATTCCAGCTCATATGATGCGGGTGACTGATCTTGTTAGTCACTTGTATGGAGACACTATGATAAACCTGTAGGTGCTCATTGGAGAATGAGTTCACTGAACTGATCCGAAATGAATCGATGTATGGTAATTTACCTCACTGTCAACTGGCTTGGGATGCACAGGAGTCTCTGGCTAGATCAGACACAATATCAGAAAAGGTGTTTTCTGGTATTGTATAGCAAAGTCTAATTCAAATGAGTTGACCATTTAGGGTTTTTACAGTTGACCATAACCTTAGGCCGATTCGAGAGCATTGTGAGGATGAAAGATCATAAGCCATGCGGTAACTGTGGATGGACAGGTTCCATGAGTGGGTTGCTAAACCCCATTACCTTCCGGGATCATGCGGTGTTGCTTGGCACCCAACTTGATCAGAAGTCCGACCGAATTTACATGAGATGTCGATTCAATTCAGTAATTAATTAAATATTTGATATTAATTAATTACAATAAGTCAATAACTAGTTATTGGACTTAATGAGCTGAAAACCGGACTGGTTAATGGGCCTAGAGGGTCACACGCAAATAGATTCTCAGTTGGTGGTACACAAGTGGGATTTATATTAACTCGAGGACTTTTATGAAAAGTCGCGCCGACTTAAAACATATACGCGCTGTTGAGAAATCCTGGGCCAAGCTCCAGAGTCTCTCCATATTGGCCGTCCCCCTTCTCTTTCCTCCTCCCCTAGGTGCCCCTCTCAAGGCGCTGGGACAGTCCCGTCTACGCCGTGCGCAATTCCCGAAAGTCGGCAATTCTCGTCCACGGGTTTTTGGACGTCGTTGCGGCGACGGATCTTCAACAAGCGAGTTGATTTGGATGAGGGAGCGAGGACGAACCACCGCGGAGGATCGCGTGGATACCGCTGGAGGTCAGACGCTTGTGCGGCTCGCAGCATCGCTTCAACGGAACCAAAATGGTCGCGGATTCGAATCCGCGCAAGGTGATACGATCACAACCTATTTTTCAATTTCCGGTTTTGTTCCAAAACGGCTCAGCGGGCCTCGGGCAGGATTTTATTTGTTGCTTCCGCTGCATTCGTCGCGCCCCACCCGAGATCCCAACAGGTGTCACCCCACCACTCCCACACCGGCGCTGTGTCACTCCTACACCGACATAGGGTGTCGAGTGCTAACAACTGTCACTCTAGGTCCACAATCGCATAAAACACAACACAGTGCGATCTGGTCACGTGGAAACTCTCGTCCTCGAAGTACGATTTCGAACATGCATTTAACCAAATTATCTAATAATGTATACACATGTTAATTGCATGAATTAATGGGGTTTTGTCTTGAATCACATCGCTCGTGGCCAACATCATTCAAGACCCTTAAATTGGTTCGATTTTCGCAAAGCCACTGGGACCAAGGATACTGGCCTGAATGGCATCACCCATAGTCGATGTCGTTCATCCCTTTATCCCACGCTGGCCTCGAGAACCGTGAAATTGGGCCATTGAATCGCGTCACCTGGCCTTGATGCCATTCTAAATGGCATCACCTGGTCTCGACGCCATTCAACGCCTAAAACCGAGCTTCTCCGGTCTCCACTGAGCCAAAATCGGGGGTCCCTCTCTCCTCCAAAATACACGAAAATGCAAGAAGGTAGGGGGAGGATCAAATAACCAATTGAAACACACTAAGCCCCATTTCATTAAAATGCCTATTTTCATTAAAACCCCTTTAAAATATGCTTTCTACCCAAAAATATCCATACACATCGCATGCTTCAAAACTGGAAAGTCATGGTTTTAAACAAAACACAACGAAGATCGTCACCCTACCGGTTACTTGAACTCCTCCTAACTCCAGGCCGCTGCCGCTACACCGCAAGCTGTCGTCGGTACCACTATGGACGCCATCACTCCAACGGAATGTCGGCTACCATCCAAAGAGCAATGTGCCGCGGAGGAGATGATGATGGTAGTGATGAGGGGTAGGAAGTTGATGGAGTGGAGGAAGAGGAGGAAGGGAAAGAGGGAGGGAAGGGGAGGGTCGGAGAGAGGGAGGAGAGAGCGAGAATGAGAGAAATGAGAGAAAGGAGGGAAGGCTCGGGCGTCAAACAGAACTAGCCTAAATCACGTCGTTCTTAGACGAAGCCATTCAGACGACAGGACGCGGGTCGTACACTGGCAGATCCCTGAATGACGTCTTGTATGGCCGACGCCATTCAGACGATCTGACCGGGGTGGTACACCGGCACCCCAACACTTGCCCGCGTGGCACCCCCGCGTGGCTCCTAAATCGCGTCCCCCTAGGCCGAAGCTGATCAAAATCACGTTGAGCAAAGAGCCCATGCCCCAGGCCTATAAGGGCTTAAATCAAGGGGTCCGACACCGAAACCGACCCAACAACTAGATCCGAAACCTCTGTCCTTACAGGAACATACCCGGGAAGCACGATCCTCCTCCGCCTGAGAAGCCCAATGGATGGCTCAGGCTAGCTGTTCCTAGAGGGCGATGATAGCTGCTTCCTGTGAAGCACCAGGGGATTATGAGGTGCCAGCCATGTCAGTCGGAGGCTGGGCAACCTGAGTATAGGCGGCACGCTGCACTAAAAGAACACTATCAGTGGTTAAGCACCATAATAATTTAATGAATAAGATGAAAGACATTCACACACTGTTAGATAAGTTAATGTATACATACCAAGGCACTGAGTTCTACACGGACTTGTTCAAGCTGAGCCTTTGCATCCTGAAGTGAGTCTGAAGGGTGATGATGGTAGCATCTCGCGCATCCTGCACAATCATATCATTCATTCATTCACAAACATATACAAGATAAAAATAAAAATTACAAGACGCATTTCATCATACTTACATCAGGGGGTCGAAGCTGCTGGAGATGGGCGGCGTAGTGAACCCGATATTGTTGGAGGTAGGCTTCGCTACTCCCCGCACGGGACTCTACGGGCACGCCGTGCCGCTCCCAGTCGGTATGTTGCTCCGCGAACTTCGCACGCTAGTCCGTGCGAGCTTGTTTACCGTTCATTATCCTTTCTATCCCCTCCGAGATTTCCTCCTCAATCCATTCATGGTGGAAGCCCAGTGTCCTCATCGCCAACCGTAGATGCAGGAGCTCAATCTCGTTAAGGTAGTGGACCCACATCTAGCGCCCATACCTCGCTCGTCCTGCCTCCACCCAAGGTTGCCCTGCTTCTCCCATACCAAGGTACAGGAGCCAAATCACCTGCATTCACGTAGGTTAGTTGCATCATTCATAATCAATCAATTTTATTTAATTAATTAAATTACACGGGAATTTAAATAAAACTTACTAGAAGCTCCGGATAATCAAGGAACTGACGCCGAAGGGCTGTCAGTTGATGGTGCTGAGGGGTTGTGTTGACAACTGGCCGCCATCTGTGGACCAGTGAAATGGCGTCCGGACGAATCGGCTTCCCTCGGCCCAGAGGAAAGTAATAATAGCTCCATATCTACATACATAAGCATTTAAGTTAGAAATCATCATAATTGTGCATCAAATCATAATCATGGCATTAAAAAAATTAAATAAGATTCACTAAATCATACTTGAAGGAACGACGCGAAGACGCTGACAGTGGTCTCGTGGCCGACACGACCATGGACAGATCGATGAAGAGGTGGGACAAAAGGGCCGCACCCTAGGCATAATCTCCTAACCTATATAAATCTCTTAAGAGACTCAGGAACTGACAATGAATGTGGTCTCCCTGTTAGTCTTAGGTGGCCTACAAGCCAATCTGACTTTGTAATCTTGTTCTTATATTAATATAATGGCATAATATTCATTGTGTGTAAATCATATTAATTATCATCTCATAATGAAGTCCGTGAATATGTGCTATAGTGATCAAATTATGATGAGATCATACTAATGAGACTGATCACTTAAACGCACATATTTTTAATCGTTCCTAGTCGGAGGATATCCAAGAAGGACATCGGATATCCGGTTAGACTAGTACAGATTACTCCTGCTTATATGATGAGGGTGATTGATCTCATAAATCACTTGTGTGGAGACACTAAGGCGAATCTGTAGGTGCTCATTGGAGAATGAGTTCACTGAACTGATCCGACTGAATCGCTGGATGGTACTGTAACTCACTGTCAACCAGCTTGATTCTATTGTCGCAGTTGCGTGGATGGTCCTCGGACCTGAAACACCAAGGACACCTTGACGGTGGACTTCTGTGCTTTGACCTTGGTTTATGAATCTCTAGCCACGGGATTCTAAATAGCCAGGGATTGGGTACAGCGGAATACAGTTGAAGGGAATTGTGTGTCAATAAGGAATCATTCGCTCTCAGTACGATGAGAGAGAATGCTCTAGGAAGGATGCGTGGAAGTCCCTGGTCAGCGCGGACGATAATATCGGGAAAGGAGTTTTCCGATATTCATCAGCGGCATCCAATCCAAGTGAGTCGACCGGTTAGGGTTTGACAGCATGCCATACCCTGAGTTGACTCGAGAGCATTGTACGAATGAAGGATTATATCCACGTGGTAACTGTCCGCAGAAAGGTTCTAAGAGTGGGTTGCTTAACCCTGATACCTTCCGGGTTCACGTGGTGTTGTTTGGCACCCAACGTGATCGGAGGCCCAGTCGAATTCGGTGTGCGACATCAATTCGATTGATTAATTAATTAATAAAGAGTTATTAATTGATTAATAAAGCTAGTGAGGAGTCACTGGGCTTATTGGGCTATTAACCGGACTGATAATTGGGCCTAGAGGGTCACACGCAAATGATTCTCAAGGCGATGGATAAATAAGTGGGTTTTATATAAACCAGGGGTTTTTATGAAAAACCACGCGGTTAGTATAAAACATAGCGAACGGGCTGAGCAGGCCAAGCTGCTGCTAACCCTAGCCGCCCCCTCCTCTGTTTCTCTCTCTCTTGCGTCCCAGAAAGATCCGGATCTGCTCTGCCACTTCTCCGACTCCCATTCGACGTGAAATCGTCTGCACGTTGCGGCGACTGGCGGAGGTTTCGTGGGCTGTGAAGAACGAGGAACGCGAGGATATCCGTCGCGAGGAGGATCGCGTGGACTCCGCTAGAGGCCGGGCGCTTGCGCGGCTTGCGGTGTCGCACCGACGGAATCGAACAGTTGCGGATTCGAATCCGCACACTGTAAGACTTCGATAATCCGATTATCATAATTTTAGAATTTTCGAAACGAGAATTGGATCTCTATTTTATTTTTATTTCCGCTGCGCGGGAGATCCAGAGAAACCCGAGAACCCAACAATGGTATCAGAGCTAGGTTCCACTGTTTCTCGTCCCGTTTCGGTCTCCGAATTAATTTTCATGATTTTATTCCATGCGTTTAATTCAATTAAGATTATGGAATTGCGTTCATAAGATGAGCACAAATAATTATATTATTTTTCTGTAATTTTTGGATTTTATTTGGGTTTTTTTCGTGTTCTTCGTGGGACGAAGAACGACGGGTTTTCGGCGAGTTCATACGGGCATCCCATGTGTTGGGATAGAGCACCGGGACCCCGGATCTTATGGGGTTTGTCACCAGTAAGCACTGGGTTCCTTGCCGGCGCCGGAGTAGGCGGCCCAACACTGAATGGCCTGCCCCTAGCTTCTCCTTGCTGCACGGTTTTGAAAAACCAGTTTTCTAAACAGGATGGGCTGCATGTTTAAGGAGGCCTGGGAAGGTGGTTTCCGGCGACTCCACCGGCAGTGGAGGGTCGGCGGCAACGTCGTCCGGCAGTAGTGGCTGGGGAGCCCGGATGCCTCGCCGGAGGTGGGATCCCCGCCGTCCTAAACTCCCTGTGTGACAGGGAGTCTCGGGTGGGGGGGATGAACCCATCGGGTGTTGGGAGCCCTAGCCCGCACCCGACGGGTCCAGGCCTGCTGGACCCTGGCCCGACCCAGCGGGTCCGAGCCAGGCCCAGCAGGGCTCGGGCCAGGCTCCCGGGCTTGGTCCGAGCCCACCGCTGGGCCCGGTTCGGCCCTGGTCCGAACCAGGGTGCAGTGGGCTGGGTCCTTAATGGACCCTTTTTCCCCCTTATTTCCTAAATCCCAAATTTAAACAACAGAATCTTATTTGCCCATTTAGTTAATAAATTAGGTTTAAAATTTGGTTTCAAAATTATTTTAAATTTTAAATTTATTATTAAATTTTATTTATTTGGGCAAAATGATTATGGATTCATTTGAATTAACAAGGTGTTGTTAATTGATTAAGATTAGTTATTAATTTAAATATTAAATTAATAATTAATTTTAATAGACTAATTTAAATGTTAAATTAGTAGTTATTAGTTAATTAGAATTAATTGTTAGTTTAATTGTTAAATTGATGATTAATCTTAATTAACTAATATAATGATTTAATAAGGAATTATTAATTATTGGTTTAAGAGTTAAATTAATAATTAATATTAATCCAATAATCTAAGAGTTATATTACTGATTAAATAATTAATTTGTGTTAATTACTAGTTTAAGAGTTAAATTAGTTATTAATATTAATTAATTAATTAGTCTAAGAGTTAGATTAATTGTTCATAACTAATTAAAGTTTATTATTAATTTAAGTGTTAAATTAATGATTAATTTTAATTTGCTGATCGAAGAGTTAGTTTAGTAATTAATTATTAACAATCTCATTGTTAGATTATTAATATTCATTAATCTAAATGTTAGATTATTTAATTATTAGAAGTATTCTAATTTGCATAGAATAATCTGGAATTATTAATTTGGAGTGTGTGTACATGAGATGTGTGTTTTTTGCTTTTGAATATGATTTAATTGCATGCTAAGTTAATTAAATGAGTTTTCGAAATTCAAATGTCAATTTTGATTGTAACCTAGCTTTCTGAAAGCCAAAACTTATTTAATTTTGAAAAACACTTTTATTTTAGCCATGTGATGCGCTGAATCATGTGTGAAATGATTAAAACACACCGTGGTCATGGATATGCACTTATTAAATTATTCATGTGATGAATAGATTGTGTGAATCGTGGATGTATGTTGGTTATTTATTAATTGTTAATAAATAGAGGTCTGTGTACCTCTCCTCCTCTCGAACTCCGATGTACTTCTACCTCCCTCTCTCTTGTACTCGCCATAAGACCTTCTTCAATTTACTTGTAAATTCTAGAATTTGATGTAATATGAGCAAGGCAACCGAGGAAGGAGCGAGGACGATCTACAGCTGCAACCAGGAAGGCGAAAAGATAAAGATCCTTTGCTTATGTGTTTGCAGGGTAGTCTGATATAAATGTTATGTTAGATTGTGTGTGCGTTTGACTGTTGGCTCCAGTCAAACCCACTGTGCTATCCATGACCACACTAGACATGTATGTGATGCATTGTTTTTAATGTTTGATTGTGAATCAAAACAGGTATAGTATTTAGTAAATATATACGAATGTTTATATACTATCACCTAGGAGAGACCAAGATAAAAGTTATCTAAATGCCCTCATATTAATTCTAAGCTGTAATGCGAGTAGTTAAGAACTTACCGCGTGGTCCACCATCGTTATAGTCATAGGATTCGAATAACTTTAGGCAGGTTTGTTGTGCTATCCATAAGGCCTGTTCAATTGGGAAGAGAAACTATGGCTATGGCATTAGATGCCTATATGATCGGGGTAGAGGAACCATATAGCTTTGTTGTGCTATCTACAAGAGCTGCATGCAAATCTATGCTCGTCGCGTAACGATGGTTAGCTTAGACCAGAATTAGTGGTTTGTTGTGCTATCCACAAGGCCATTAAATCTCTGGGGACCGAAGTTATGATCGGATATTGCAAGGAGTTGCAAGTCCCATAAGTTGGGTGCTCTTTGATTGTATTACAGTTTGTTGTGCAATCCACAAGGTTGTACTGCAAGTCATTGAGATTCTGATCCCCACTAGGAGACTGTCGGCGTCTCCCGTTCTGTATAACTGAGGGTTATACAGTCCGTCGAAAATTAGTGGGAGTTAAAACTTAAACAAAAGACCATGTCTTGTTTTAAATTTTAATAATTGAACATCTGTTAAATAGAATTTACTTATCCCCTGTAGGAAATTATGTCGTCGAATAACCCACTCCGTGGCATACTTGATGCCCTTTTGACTTACCTGATCTACTGAGATTGTCTCAAACACTCAAAGAATGTCTTTAGATCTGAGCAGATTGTCTACAGCCTTGATGTTGATCCTCCTGCTGAATCGGCATTAGATGCCTCTGAGACAGAGATGATCGCATACGATAAAAGATCGAAGGACAATGGCAAAAGAGTAGTAAAGGGTGACTGCTTCCACTGTAAGCAGCATGGTCACTGGAAAAGGAACTGCAAGGAGTTCCTCAACGATAAAGCTCATAGAAAGATGAAGCTGTCTAAAGCTTTAGATATCTATATGATAGATATCAACTTGTCAGTAAGAGATTCCACATCTTGGGTATTAGATACCATATGTGCTTCTCATATCTGCCATGATGTGCAGATACTGACAAGTAAGCGAAAGCTGAGAAAAGACGAGGTAGAATTGAGGCTAGGGAACAACGCAAAAGTTGCGGCGATTGCTATTGGGATAGCAAACCTCAGGCTTCCATCAGGAGACGCCTTACTATTAGAAAATTGTTATTATGTTCCTAGCATAATAAAGAACATCGTATCAGTATCTTGTTTGGACAAGATTGGATATAGGTTAACGATTGAGCATAGAAGTTGTTCGATTTATTATGGTAATAAATCAATAGCTTCGACATCTTTAGTTAACGGTATATATCTCTTAGATGTTTCTTATTACAATCTTCATATTGATAATGCTCTTAAGAAGAGTAAGAATTGTGTGAACCAATCCTACATGTGGCATTGTAGACTTTGGCACATTGGTGAAAGCAAGTTGCAAAAGTTGCACAAGCATGGTTACTTTACTGCATTCGATTATGAATCGTTTGCGACATGTGAATCATGCCTTATGGGAAAGATGGCAAAATCTCCATTTACTAGACATGGAGAACGTGCCAAGGACATTCTGGAACTAATACATTCAGATGTATGTGGTCTAATGTCCACCCAAGCCAAAGGTGGCTTTTCTTAGTTCATCACCTTCACCGATGACTTCTCAAGATTCGGCTATGTGTACTTAATGAAGTACAAGTCAGAAGCATTTGAGAAGTTCAAGGAGTTCAAGAATGAGGTAGAGAAACAGTTAGGAAAGAATATTAAAGCTCTTCGATCAGATCGAGGAGGAGAATACTTGAGTACTAATTTTACACAATTCTTAAATGATAATGGTATCCTCTCTCAGGTGACCCCTCCATATACACCACAGATGAATGATGTATCATAAAGGAGGAATCGCACCTTGTTGGATATGGTGCGATCCATGATGAACTTTTCGGGATTACCAGTGTCTCTCTAGGGGTATGCTCTAGAGTCAGCAGCATACCTACTGATCAGAATACCCAGCAAGTTTGTGGCCTCTACTCCACATGAGATATGGAAAGGTAAAAAACCAGAATTTAAACATGTTAAAGTCTGGGGTTGTCCTGCTCGTGTAAAGAGGTATAATCCAGACAAGCTGGAATCACGAACTGATAAATGCAGGTTTATAAGATATCTAAAAGAAACCTTTGGATACTATTTTTACCATCCTGGTGAACAAAAGGTGTTTGTCGTCAGGAAAGCTGTCTTCCTGGAAGAGGAATACCTTCTCCATGAGGACAGTGGGAGTAAAATAGTACTGGAAGAGGTTCCAGAACCCCAAACAGCTGCATTATCATCAGATGAGATATCAGTTCCTGAATCTGTTCAGGTACACACAGATGAGCCTCGAAGATCTGGTAGAGTACCTAGACTGTCGGAACGATATGTGGGACATATCGCTAAAGGTGAGTCTAAGGTTGAATATAATGAGGATGATAATCCTAAAACCTACCAGGAGGCCATAGAAGGCCCAGAAGCCGAGAAATGGCGAGAAGCCATGAACTTAGAAATCTAGTCCATGTACACCAACCAAGTTTGGAGCTTGGAGGACTTGCCTGAGGATATTGTACCCATCGGATGCAAGTGGATCTTTAAGAGAAAGATCGGTGCTAATGGACGGATCGATACTTATAAGGCAAAGTTGGTGGCAAAGGGATATCGTCAAAGGCAAGGAATTGACTATGACGAGACTTTCTCACCGGTTGCCATGATAAAGTCGATTAGAGTTCTACTCGCCATAGCTGCACACTATGATTACGAGATCTGGCAAATGGATGTAAAGACTACCTTCCTCAACGGTAACCTTGAGGAAGAGGTGTATATGATACAACCAGAAGGTTTCACATCCAAAGAATCTCCAGATAAAGTGTGCAAGCTTCAGAGGTCCATTTATGGACTGAAGCAAACTTCCCGGAGCTGGAACATAAGATTTGACGAGGCTGTCAAGTCTTATAACTTCATTAAGAATGAAGATGAACCTTGTGTATACAAGAAGACCAGTGGAAGCGCAGTCACCTTCTTAGATCTTTACGTAGACGACATACTACTCATTGAAAATGATGTAGCTATGATGTCATCGGTAAAAATCTGGCTGTCGAAAAACTTCTCCATGAAAGATTTAGGAAAAGCATCCTACGTATTGGGAATACGGATCTATAGAGATAGATTAAAGAGGATGCTTGGAATGACCCAATCTTTGTACATAGATACCATAGTCAAAAGGTTTGGCATGAAAAATTCCAAGAGAGGTCTCATACCGATGAGACATGGAATTAATCTCTCAAAGGAGCAGTCTCCTAAGACTCCTAATGAGAGGGCATTCATGGATAGAATATCCTATGCCTCTGCCATAGGATCTATTAAGTATGCCATGTTATGTACACGGCCTGATGTTGCATTTGCTCTAAGTGTTACGAGCAGATTTTAGGCTGATCCAGACAAAGAGCACCGGAAGGGAGTGAAATATATCCTTAAGTACTTGAGAAGAACTAAGGATATGTTTCTTGTCTATGGAGGAGGTGACTTGAAGCTGCGAGGCTTTTGTGACTCGAGTTTCCAGTCAGAGCCAGATGACAGTAAGTCTACATCTGGATTCGTCTTTACTTTGAACGTAGGGGCAATGTGCTGGAAGAGTTCCAAGCAAGCAACCGCTGCAGATTCAACGACATAAGCTGAGTACATCGCTGCAGCTGAAGCCGCCAAGAAAGCAGTGTGGTTGAAGAAATTCATCACCGACCTCGGCGTAGTTCCCAGTATCTCTGAACCTGTTCCGCTGTTGTGCGACAACAATGGAGAGGTTGCGCAAGCGAAAGAGCCGCGGTCTCATAAGAAATCGAAGCATATTCTGAGGCGCTTTCATCTTATTAGAGAGATCATATCCAAAGGAGATGTAGTGGTGGAAAGAGTTCCATCAGTCGACAATGTAGCAGACCCACTAACAAAGCCGTTGGCTCAAATTGTGTTTGAGCGTCACCTATAGTCTATAGACTTACTGTATAAAGGTGATTGGCTTTAGTCCAAGTGGGAGATTGTTAGTCTTAGGTGGCCTACAAGCCAATCTGACTTTGTAATCTCGTTCTTATATTAATATAATGGCATAATATTCATTGTGTGTAAATCATATTAATTATCGTCTCATAATGAAGTCCGTGAATATGTGCTATAGTGATCAGATTATGATGAGATCATACTAATGAGACTGATCACTTAAACACACATATTCTTAATCGTTTCTAGTCGGAGGATATCCGAGAAGGACATCGGATATCCGGTTAGACTAGTACAGATTACTCTTGCTCATATGATGAGGGTAATTGATCTCATAAATCACTTGTGTGGAGACGCTAAGGCGAATCTGTAGGTGCTTATTGGAGAATGAGTTCACTGAACTGATCCGACTGAATCACTGGATGGTACTGTACCTCACTGTCAACCAGCTTGATTCTATTGACGCAGTTGCATAGATGGTCCTCGGACCTGAGACACCAAGGACACCTTGACGGTGGACTTCTGTGCTTTGACCTTTGTTTATGAATCTCTAGCCACGGGATTCTAAACAGCCAAGAATTGGGTACAACGAAATACTGTCGAAGGGAATTGTGTGTCAATAAGGAATCATTCGCTCTCAGTACGATGAGAGAGAATGCTCTAGGAAGGATGCGCGGAAGTCCCTGGCCAGCGCGGACAATAATATCGGGAAAGGAGTTTTCCAATATTCATCAGCGGCATCCAATCCAAGTGAGTCGACCGGTTAGGGTTTGACAGCACGCCATACCCTGAGTTGACTCGAGAGCATTGTACGAATGAAGGATTATATCCATGCGGTAACTGTCGGCAGAAAGGTTCCAAGAGTGGGTTGCTTAACCCCGATACCTTCCGGGTTCACGCGGTGTTGCTTGGCACCCAACGTGATCGGAGGCCCAGTCGAATTCGATGTGCGACATCAATTCGATTAATTAATTAATTAATAAAGAGTTATTAATTGATTAATAAAGCCAATGAGGAGTCACTGGGCTTATTGGGCTATTAACCGGACTGATAATTGGGCCTAGAGGGTCACACACAAATGATTCTCAAGGCGATAGATAAATAAGTGGGTTTTATAAAAATCGGAGATTTTTATGAAAAACTGCGCGGTTTGTATAAAACATAGCGAACGGGCTGAGCAGACCAAGCTACTGCTAACCCTAGCCGCCCCCTCCTCTGTTTCTCTCTCTCTGGCGTTTCAAACAGATCCAGATCTGCTCCGCCACTTCTTCGACTCCCATTCAACGGGAAATCGTCCGCGCGTTGCGGTGATCGTTGCGGCGACCGGCGGAGGTTTCGTGGGCTGCGAAGAACGAGGAACGCGAGGATATCCGTCGCGAGGAGGATCGCGTGGACTCCGCTAGAGGCCGGGCGCTTGTGCGGCTTGCAGTGTCCCACCGACGGAACCGAACGGTTGCAGATTCGAATCCGCACATGGTAAGACTTCGATAATCCAATTATCGTAATTTTAGAATTTTTGAAACGGGAATCGGATCTCCGTTTTATTTTTATTTTCGCTACACGGGAGATCCGGAGAAACCCGAGAACCCAACACTCCCTTCGTCCCAAACAGCAAACTACCAATGAAAAAGACTAAGAAGATCCTGAGCTATCTATCTACAATCTCTGTTTGTCTCTCATCCTAGCAATATGTACCTAATGCTAATCTGGATAGTCTATCCACGAACATCTCTCTAGACTCTCCCACCTTCTGCCTAGGATCGACCAATCCTAGGGCATCTACCACATCTACCCGGAATATAGTCCTAGACCCTCTACCCGACACCCCTGATACCTCTAATCCTAGGAGTCCCTCTGCCATCTCTTGGTAGTCGGGATACGTAATCTCACTTACCGCTCGACCCTCTACCCTGGGCCAGTAATATGGCCACATCTTCCAAGCTGGAGATCATATGTCTCTAGGGCATAAGAAAAGCCGGCTCTTTGGATCCCACTGCTCTCTCAAGACCTAGAGTAACACTAAATCGAGCAAGAAGGGCTTGATGTCTAAGATCTCTCCGAAGCCCATCTGTCGCAGTTGTGTCTTTTAGAAGTTCGGCAGACCACAGTACATCGCAACCACTAGGTCCCAGGAGATTCTGGTCCTCCTTGTACCTTGCAATTGTCCAAGAAAATATTAAATAAATCATTTAGAAGGCAATTAAAATCAATTTTTAAAAGAAATTTGGGCCCATGATCACTCCTTTGAATGGCGTCGGCATTGGTTGACGCCGTTTGGAAGGCGTCGCCTGGTCCCGACGCCATTCAACCAAAGGTCCGTAGACCCGTGGCTTTCTCTCCTTCTTGGTTTCCCGCCCCAAAGAGCTACAAATAGAGAGTTTTAGTACTTACCATTGGAGGACCGGCCTCCTCGATTGGTGCCGCCGCTTGTTCGCCCGCCGGAACCGCGGGTGGAGCATCCTCCGCCTCTATAAAAGCCGCTGCTTCCGCGAGGGCTTGCGCCGCCTCATCCACCACTTTTGTTGGAATTCCTTTACCCTCATCCACATCTATCTCTGGGATCGCCACGACCCTTTGGCGCTTTCCGCTTGGACCGCCTCGATCCATGGTGAGTGAGGAACGGAATATGAGGGAGTTTTGGAGAAGGAGAGAACCAGAGGGAGTTTGAGAGTGAGTAAGAGAGAGAAGATGAGAGAGGAGATGGGGAAATGGAGAGAGAGAGAGAGAGCTGCCGAAGTCGGAGAGGGTGCCAGAGAAGGAGGAAGTCCGCCGAGCTCGTCGAAGAGGGATAAGGCAGGAGGAGAAGAAGAGGAATGGGAGAATGAGGATGGAGGAGGGCTCGGGATCACGCGTCAATAGTAAAATGTTTAAATGGCATCGCGCATGCGCAACGCGTTTCAGTGGCACATAAACTGAGGCGGCTATTTGAATTTTGAAAATTATTAAAAGGCATCGACTACAGACGACAGCATTTATGAATTACCGCCTTTATTGGTCATAGCTGTACCACGAAAAGTTTGGAAAATAATTCAAAAGACGTCAACCATAGGCAACGTGATTCAGAGAATTAATGCGCTGAATTTGATGGAAGTACGGTTGGAATAATGATTAGGGTCGACCATGGGCGACGTGATTCAGGAAATTTAATGCCTTGAAAAATTCTAGAAAATAGGAGAGAGAATTGAAAGGCGTCGATCATGGCCGACGTGATTCAGCTTCTTTTAAGGAATAAATTTTAATTTTCAGAAATTAAATTAAGTTAAAGGGTGTCACTCTGAGTGGACGCGATTTGAATTAATGAGTCCGAAAAACATTGAATTTTGAGGAAACTGACCTATTTTGTTTAAGGAAAAATTCCATAAGATTGCACAAAAAAATAAGGAAGATCTTCATTGCAATAAAAGAATGATGTTTCATTGAAAATAAAATTGGAAAGTACATCAAGTTTTGGGCATAAGCTGAGAGCTTTCAAGTCTGATTTTCTGAAGCTCTTTTACATAGTTTTTCTATACCTCCCGATTCGCTTCATGAGGAAGTTTGACACAATGGGTGAAACCGATGTTCCACAAGGTTGCAATGAGCTCTGTCGTCTCGAAATCTTCATCCGTTCCTAAGCCCTACTTCTTGATTGGAGAAAGGTTGGAAATCTCATGAAATCATAGCAAGACATATCAAGTTGAGGATGACAGCGATGTGGATTGTATAATACGAACTCGGTCACCTCGATCAGTCGGAGTTTTGTGCCTGCACAACGGCGCACCCGAACCGCCTTTTCCCTCAGAGCAAGTGGTGTGGATTCGAAGCCAATTGTAACATTCAATTATTAGTATGTAATTAGTATAATTATGTTATTAATTAATTTTAAGCTAATACATTATGTATGTTAAAATATGCACTAAGATTAAACTTGGTTGGTTAAATCACATAGAATAATTAGATATCATCAATTGTGATAGAAAACTTAGTGTTAATCATAATCGGATTTAGATTAGAATGATTAATTGGAGATTAAGAGTAAGTATGCAATTATTAAAAGTAGGATGATCATTTGATGAATAATTAATTTATATAGTAGAAAAAATAAAATCTATAATTAGAAATTTGTCTTTTATTAATTAGTACTTATCTTAGAAATATTAGTATTTTATTAGTTAGTGGGATGGTCTAAGTTAGTATTAACCTTGGTTAAAGTTAGTGGGATGGTAAAGTTAGTTTAACCTTGGTTAAAGTTAGTGGGATAGTCAAAGTTAGTATTAACCTTGGTTAAAGTTAGTGGGATAGTTAAGTTAGTGTAACATGGATGGTTAGAAATAATTTATTTTTAACTCATCTAATTAACTATGGTAAGACTAACTAAACCCTTCCTATTTAAAGGACACTAACTTGGGTTTTGGCCTTGGTTTGCTATTTTCTCTGGAGAAAAACGTGGGGAGCAGCAAGGGAAGGATTCGGAAGGTCATCCTCGAGGGTTCTTGGTCTTCTTGAAGAAGGTAGGTAGCATGGGTGCTAGTTTCATAAGAGTTTATTTTAGTTAATCATAAGAAATAAATAAATCTTTAACATTTTATTTTGTATCTTCAAATTATTTGTTACTTTGATGGTATTAGGTGTGAAATAGTTGCATGATGTAGGGATTTAAAATTTTAAAAGCCTAGAATAGATTAAGTATAGTAGAAGTTAAATTTCTGCAACTAAGACTTTTCTGTAACTCTTATGACAGCAGGGTAACCTGTAAATTTTTATGACTTTATTTTGCATATAAAACTTATGAAATTTTTATGACATAACTATTGCATCATCGGACATCTCCAGAAATATCTTCATAAATTTTCATGTTTATATGATGATGCTTCCAGGTCAGGTAACATGGTACAATTTGTAGTTACGATTTTCGGACTTTATTTGATAGCATGTTAGTACGGGAATTTTAGTAATTTATATATCACAAAATACTTTAAAATTTTTATGACATATTATATATACTATTATACATCTTAAAATAAATTTTTATAAATTTTTATATTCATATGATAATACTTTCAAGTCGGGTAACATGATATAATTTGTAGATACAGTTTTCAGACTTCATTTGATAGCATGTCAAAACGTGAATTTTAGTAATTTATATAAATTACAAAATAATCCAAAATTTTTATAAAATTACACTCATACCATTATACAGTTTTAGAAAATGTTTCATGAATTTTTATATTCATCTGATGATGATTTCAGGTCGGACATTAGAGTATAATTTGTAGATACAGTTTTCGGATTTAATTTGATAGCATGTTATAACATGAATTTTAGTAATTTATATATATTATAAAATAATCTAATTTTTTTTAAAAATAATATTAATACTATTATACAGCTTTATAAAAAGTTTCATAAATTTTTATATTCATATGATAATGATTCCTGGTGTGTGTAGTAGGGTTCATATTCCACTTTGACATTTTAGTAACTCTGGGATAGCATACTGATGTTTGATTTTTCTGCTATCTTTCTGGACAGCCATTTGAACCCACATTTATACAGGATGTGTCAAATGTAAATTAGTATAATATGTAAAATTTTTAGGATTTTTGGAAGTACTTTTATGCATTAACAAAATCAATATTTTAAATGTGAGCAGATTACTTCTATAGGAGATTTGTGATTACTTATATGTGTTGTCTGAGTTTATAACAAGTTGTATTTAGTTCAGCTTAGAACTTGATTTATTTAGATTTTTAATTATGATTTAGATTTATTCTTAGTTTATGAACTCCTGAAATAAAATCACTAAAGTGGTTAGTCATTTTCGTATGTATATATTGTTGTAGTTTCATAAACATTAAGTTTATTCTCATAATAGTAATGAAGCCTACCGATCGGATATAACTGCTATATGAGAATAGTTCTGGGGAAATGGTGGTAACATCCTCACCAAGACCCATTTATTATGGGACTGCGTGCTACACCTAAAAAGGTGGGAGCCACCTCCAAAACCCATTAGCTATGTTACTCGGAGGCCGCGGGTAGAAATCCTTTGTTAAGGTGGGGTGATGACCCTCGAGGTAGCGCTACGCCCATGACTTGGCTCTGTACATGCCTAGGATCTTAGTTTCTGTATTATGTTTCTGGCTCATAGTGACGGTTGGATGTATCCGGGCACCTCTATAATAATTGGGCCCTATGGTCTGAAAAATTATATCTTGCAATCTATATGTCATTTCAGTAAATCAACTTAATAATCTTAAGTTTTGTATTCTGGCCCTGTTCATATATTGATAAGCTTGTGTAGATTTGTTCCGAGTTGGCATGATATTATGAATCATGTATCTCAATTTCCTTATTGGCATACAATTTTGCTGCACATATTTATTATGTGGAAGTTTTGTTTTCTGTTATGTTTAATGTTCTTATGCAATGTACATATTCTGCTTTATTTATTTGGTTGGCAAATTCTTATGAAGGCAGCCTCATCTGCCTACTAAGTTACCATTTCTTTGGTACTCACGCCTATTTTTCAGGTGATCGGACAGAGGGAGAAGCAGAATGAGTTTGAAGTGGGGTCATTTAGGGTTCGTATAAGACGATATCTCTTTTTAGGCGAGCCTAAAAGATTGAACCATGTATATACTTATGCTTTTGTTTTTGTTGGAATGTACGATGAAGATCCTGACATGTAAAAATGACAATGTACTTTGCAACGCTTTGGTATAATGTTGTGAATGGTGGAACTTTCTTAATATTTAAATTTCTCTTACAAATTTTTATACTGCGCTTCTATTTGAAACATAGTATTCTCCCAATTATCTGTTCTGAGGGATCTTTTTCCCCTATTGCGCTTTGGCCATCCCTATAATTATCTGTATGACCGTGCTGGGGTGTGATAGATGTTAGTATTAGGTGGCCTCAAAGCCAATCCAATAGTATGTATTATGTTCAGCTTATTAATATAATGGTATTTTTCATTGTGTATCTTTTTTAGCATTGCTTATCGAATCACGATGAAGTCCATGAACATGTGCATTAATCTTCGGATTATGATGATATCATAATTATGGGACCGAAGGTTTATAAACACATGTTATTGACTGTTCCTAGTCATGGGATATTTGAGAAGGACATCAAACATCCAGATAGACTAGTATAGGTTTCTTTAGCTCACATGATGAGGGTGACTGATCCTATAAGTCACTTGTGTGGAGACACTATGCTGGACCTGATAGCCAATGATTATGTCGTTAAAAACCCAAGCTAACAATCATATTTTAATCGGTTCATTCACGTGACTTTGTTTTAGCAATATCAATGGTGAGTCTGAGTCGATCCACAGGGAGTTAAATTTTTAACTTTGAAAACTTTGGAATTTAATTATCTAGAAAAATAGAGAATTTGAATTAATTAATTAACTATCTAATTAAATTAAACTAAATTTACAAATTAAACTAACCTAATTTTTAAAAACACAAATACAACTACATTTAAAATTGAGAAGAGAGATTGACAACATGTTGTAAAAATAACAAAACTTCTAATTTAAACTAATCGAATTTTATGCAACAAGAAATAATTAAACACTAACAACTTAATTAACTAAACTAAAATAAACTAAAGCAAATTAACAGATTATACAGCAGCTCCGGTGGAACTAGGAAGCTCAGAGGGCACAGGCGCATTAGACCAAGTCTAACAACAGTGTAGGGCACATCACAGCAGCAGGGGAGGGTCTCCGGTGCATTGGACCACGAAGGAGTGTAGCTGTTGGTGCTCGGGTACATGCAGTAGGGTGCTTGGCAGAGGGCAACGCGTGGAGTCCTTGTTGATTCAGCTTGCAGGTACGTGTCTGCTGGAGCTGCTGGCTTCACCGCATGGAGGTTCAGGCTTCACCGCATGGAAGAGCAGCTGGCTGCTGCGTGGAGGGATGCTGGAACTGTTGCTGGCGTGCGGAACTGCTGGACGATTGGTGCAGGCTTCACCGCAACGTGGATGCTTGCATGCGTGGATGCAAGTGGAGGCTTCAGCGGGAACGTGCATGGGAGGTGGTTGCACGCATGCAGGCGTGCACTTGCTGGCGTTGCCGCATAGGGGCTTACAGGTGGATGGAGGCCGGCGGCTTCACCGGACGTTGCCGCGTGTGGGAGCAGCTATTGGGTCGGTGGAGGTCCAGCGGGAACGCTGGGTGAAGCTGCCTCGCGTGGGGGTGCTGGAAGAGGTAGACGGCGCTTGGGAGCTGTTGGCCGGGAGGGGAAGAGATCGAGAGAGAGAACAGAGGGAGATAAAGAGAGAAATCGAGAGAGGGAGAAAGGTTTACGGGAGAGAAGAGAGAGGGGGCGTGTGGGAGAGGTTGCTGGGAAAACGACTGCTGTGGATTCCGAAGGAGAAAGAGGGTTCTGTGGAAGAGGGGAGAGAGGTTCGGAATTAAAGGGGTTCTGGAGAAAGATTGGAGAAGGAAAAGGACTTCTTCTTTTTCCGGAGGTTGGAGAGGGAGGAAGATTATATAGATAGGAAGAGGGGCATGGAAAAGAAGAAGGAAAGCGTGCGGAGGGAAAGAGGGGGAGACAAAAAAAAAAAGGAAACAGAGAGGAGAGAAGGAAACAGAGAGGATGATAAGGAAGATTTTTTAAAAAAAGGAAATTGGGCTTTAGGAAGGCGGCTGGCCCTTCTTGGGCGTGGAATTAGGGCAATATTAGGACATCAAATTACATTTTTACCCCTGTTGTAGTCGAATTTATTGAAATCCGAACACTAGACCTCCCCCAAATTTCTGGAAACTCCACCAGCTGCACTGCATCATCGGCATGTCCTGTTCACATAAAATAAATATAAATTAGCACATTATCATAAAAATATCATTATATTTATTTATTTTGTCTCGGTTTTGTCGAAAAACCGCAGATGCGCTATACTCCATTAATCACATGAAATGACGATGTTTTTAAGTCAGAATTTGACGAAATTGGTACCGTTGGACTTGGTACGCAATTATCTATCATTTCATGCTATTTTAAAGATAAAAACATGAGTATGATGCGTTTGATTGCCCTTAGATGATCAATTTAACACTTTATCACACCCCCCAACTTACTCATTGCTAGTCCCTTAGCAATGCAAATAAGGAACAGTTAGGACAAATAATGAATTATCATGCTTCATTTGTAGTATCTTTCACAATCACTTTAAGTGGTAGCCGATTGGTTAAGCTAAAGTTTTCATATCCCCAAATATTTTGATTCACGACAGGTGATTGTGCATGAAAATGGGCACGCTTAGAACTCATTTCTGACCTTTCTGGTATATTCTTGCCTTTACTACCCTTTAGATAAGACTACTTGAGGAGGAGAAGAGAATAAAAGATTTCCCGATCAGTTATCGAGGACCGTTTTTCAGTTTCCGCCCCGACTCAGCACTTTTTATGACTTGGTCATATTTTTTTGTACGATGGACTTTTTAGCGTGGCTTTTTCTTTTAAATGTACTTTTGCTTTTGAGAGTGCGTACTTTTTGCCACTCTCTTTGAATTGCCTGAGGGGAGGTGCGTACTTTTTGCCACCTACCTTCCTTTAGCTCTTTTAACGCCTTCTTTTGCCTTTAGTGTTTACAACTGTCCATTTTAAATGACCGCCTCTTTTAGAGTGCTGAGTGGGACAGTCTCCTATTACGAATCCTACACATTCCTTTCGTTCAACCCAAAAGAAAAATTAGAATAAGTAGTCTTATCCTTAAGGTTAATTCCAGCAATTCTATACTTTTAAGATTTTTCATTTATTCTAAGTTGCCGTGTGTGTGTGAAAATTATCCTGCCGTGGATTTTTGTGAAGTGGGATATTTAAACTTTGAAGGTTCTTTAACCAATGTGACAACCAAAAAACAAAAACTGATTTGTTTAAGATTTACTTAATGAAGCATGATTGTCATGCAATTTTCATAGGATGTGAAAAGAAATTTTAAAAATTTGACCATTTTTCAGTGAAAGATATCAGTTTTCTTCAAAAGATTTTCCAATAAATGCATATCAAATTGATTGTCCCACCCCCCAACTTGATTGACATTGTCCTCCATAGCATAAAAGATATGAAAAACATGTTAGCCAGAAAAGAATTGTGAAGGAGCGAAACAACCTGTAATGAAGATAATGCGACATACCCACGGCGACTGCGGCTCAGGGACCTAAAAGGAAAAGAAATACAAAAATTGAAGTAAAATATTGGGTTGCCTCCCAACAAGCGCTAAGTTTATCGTCTTCAGCCAGACAGCAGTTTAGTTATTGTGGATCACTCAGTTCTATGGATTCATATGATGTATTTTGAAGATTTTCAATGAATGGTTTCAACTGTTGACCATTAATAGTGAAAGTGTTCCCACTCTTGGGATTCAGAATTTTAACGGCTCCATGATCGAAGGCTTTAACGACCACAAAGGGTCCATCCCATCTGGATTTCAGTTTTCTTGGAAATAAGCGGAGCCTAGAGTTAAATAGCCAAACTTTCTGATTTGGAAGAAAGGATTTTCGCACAATATGTTGATCATGGAAAGCTTTAGTCTTGGCTTTATAAATCTTTGAGTTTTCATAGGCCTCGTTGTGCAACTCTTCTAGCTCACTCAGTTGTAAGGTTCGGTGGGAACCAGCTTGGGCTAGGTTCAGATTGACTTGTTTGATGGCCCAATAAGCCCTATGTTCCAATTCCACCGGAAGGTGGCATGCTTTTCCAAAAACCAGGCGATAAGGAGACATGCCAATAGGAGTTTTGTAAGCGGTCCGATAGGCCCATAAAGCATCATCCAATCTTTCAGACCAATCTTTTCGATCGGGCCTAACGGACTTTCGCAAAATATTCTTAATCTCTCTATTGGAAACTTCCACTTGGCCACTGGTTTGGGGATGATAAGGGGTAGCTACTTTGTGATTAATCCCATATTTCTTAAGCAAAGCCCGAAATTGGTAATTCGTGAAATGCGTTCCCCCATCACTTATGATAGCTTTAGGCCACCCGAACCGAGAAAAGATATTCTTCTGAACGAATTTAATGACCACTTTATGATCATTGGTTCGGGTGGCTACTGCTTCAATCTACTTAGAGACATAATCCACCGCTACCAGAATATATGTATGTCCAAAAGAGGGTGGAAAAGGTCCCATAAAGTCAATTCCCCAAACATCAAAGACTTCAACCACCAAGATTGGGTTGAGTGGCATCATATCCCTTTTCGCCATATTTCCTACGGCTTGACATCGGAGGCAAGTTTTGCTAAATTCATGGGCATCTTTGAAAAGTGTGGGCCAGTAAAAACCACTTTGCAGGACCTTAGTTGCAATTTTCTTTCCTGAGAAATGGCCCCCACAAGCCAGATTATGGCAGAAATTGAGAACACTCTGTTGTTCTTCAGGAACACATCGCCTAATGATTTGATCAGGACAGAATTTGAATAATTCAGGATCCTCCCAGAAATAATACTTTTCCTGGGAAAAGAATTTGTCCTTCTCACTTTTAGTCCATCCTTCCGGAAGCTGATTAGTCACCTTGTCATTGACAATATGGGCATACCAAGGTGCAACAGTGTGAGAAATGGCTAAAAGATGCTCATCAGGAAAGGAATCAGTGATTGGTGTACTTTCGGAGATCGGAATTCGGGATAGGTGGTCAGCTACCACATTCTCAGAACCCTTCTTATCCCGAATTTCCAAATCAAATTCCTGAAGGAGTAAGATCCATCTAATAAACCTAGGCTTTGCATCCTCTCTTGGTCAACAGGTATTTCAAAGCTGAGTGATCAGAATAGATTATGACTTTTGCCCCTAAAAGATAAAATCTGAATTTTTCTAGGGCAAAAACCACGGCTAACAATTCCTTTTCTGTGGTGGTATAATTCATTTGAGCATCTGCAAGGGTGCGACTTGCATAATATATCACCACGGGACACTTGTTGATTCTTTGTCCCAAAACCGCACCGATAGCATAATCAGAGGCATCGCACATAATTTCGAAGGATAAAGACCAATCTGGAGATTGAAGAATCGGAGCTTTGGTCAAAGATTCCTTCAGCGAATTGAATGCCTTGATGCAAGATTCATCCATTTGGAAAGGAACATCCTTAGCTAGGAGAAGAGTTAGAGGCCGGACAATTTGAGAGAAATTATGGATAAACCGGCGATAGAAACCGGCATGGCCAAGGAATGAACGGATCTGCCTGACCGAGGTAGGAGGAGGAAGATTAGATATGAGATCGATCTTAGCTTTATCTACCTCTATCCCCCTTTCAGACACAATGTGGCCTAGAACAATGCCCTCTCGAACCATAAATGGCTCTTTTCCCAGCTAAGTATCAGGTTGGTGTCTATGCATCTTGCTAGCACCTGTTTAAGATTTTCCAAGCAATTTTCAAAAGAATCCCCGAAGATTGAGAAATCATCCATGAAAACTTTGAGGAATTCTCCCACCATATCGGAGAATATAGCCATCATGCACCGTTGAAATGTGGCTGGTGTGTTGCATAATCCAAATGGCATCGTCCTAAAAGCAAACGTGCCATAAGGGCACATAAAGGTGGTCTTTTCTTGATCTTCCGGGTAAATAGCCACTTGATTGTACCCGGAGTACCCATCTAAGAAGCAAAAGTACTTCTGGCCCGATAACTTTTCCAGAATCTGATCCATGAATGGGAGTGGAAAGTGATCCTTCTTAGTCATGAGATTCAGCTTCCGGTAATCAATGCATACTCTCCATCCAGTGGTGAGCCTAGTGGGTACCTCTTCTCCATGATCATTCTTGATAACCGTTAATCCAGATTTCTTGGGTACCACTTGGGTTGGGCTGACCCATTTACTGTCCGATATTGGGTAAATGATACCCGCATCCAGCCATTTCACAACTTCCTTCTTCACCACTTCTTTCATATTGGGGTTAAGCCGCCTTTGCATCTCCCGACTGGGCTTAGAATTCTCTTCCATATAGATGTGATGCATGAAAATGGACGGGCTAATTCCCTTTAAATCTGCCACCGACCATCCAATGGCACCTTTGTGGTCTTTCAGGACCTCGGTTAATTGGGCCTCCTGCGGCGATGTGAGATTTGCCGCAATGATGACTGAGAGAGTTTGATCCGGGCCCAAAAAGATATACTTGAGAGACTCAGGTAATGGTTTGAGTTCAAGCTCAGGAGGCTCCTCTAAAGATGGCAAAGCGGGCTCAGATTGTAAAGCTGGTAAAGGTTCAACCTTGGGCCAAGATGTTAATGGGCCGGGCAAATCCTTTAAAATATTGACTTCCTCCAAAAGGTCATATGTGGACATCTCATTTTCTTCAATCAGATTATCCAAGATATCAATGGTATGGCATTCTTCTTCATGATCTGGGTGTTGAGATGCTTTGAAGACATTAATCTTGACCTTTTGACCCCCAAATGAAATGTCCATGATGCCAGTTTCACAATTTATATTAGCTTTGGCAGTGGCTAAGAATGGACGACCTAGGATGATCGGAGTGTGAATGAGTTCCTCAGGTAATGCCATATCCAGAATAAGAAAATCCACGGGAAAATAGCAATCATGAACCTTCACAATAACATCCTCAATTAATCCCCGTGGAGTTTTCACAGACCTATCAGCCAACTGCAAGATGATGGGTGTGGGCTTTAATTCCCCAATATCAAATTTTTCATAAATGGCTGTTGGCAAAAGATTCACACTAGCACCTAAATCCAATAAAGCTCTATCAAATGTAACTCCAGCCAAGTCACATGAGATTAGAGGTGCTCCAGGATCCTTTAACTTCTTGGGTAAATGATTCATCACAATTGCACTAACATCTTCTGAAAGTCGAACATTTTCGGGTGCCATTCTAGATTCTCTTCGTGGAGTACATAATTCCTTGAAAAACTTAGCATAAGCTGGCACATGCTTGATGGCATCGAGGAGTGGAATATTAATTTGGACTTGTTTGAATAAATCCAACAACTCCTCATTCTGGGCCAGTTTCTTCCTGGCATTGGGCTTAGCTAACAAGACATTAAGAAATGGCACCCTAGGTTGATAAGAACTTAGGCCTTCATCTATCTTCCCTTTTTCTTTCAGATCCTCCTCCAACTTCTCTATGATGGGTTCAGTCTCATTCTCACTTGCAATTTCCTGAGGCCCATCAGTGGAACATTTGGCTAACTCTCCATCTGCATGTGGTTTTTCTAAACTTCTTCCACTCCTAAGGGCTGAAATGGCTTTAGCATTCTCAAATTGCGGCCCTTTAGGTTGTGGTAATGGGCCAGGCTGAGGTAAAAGGCTCGATTGTTGTGGAAAACCTGGAGGTTGATTCCTTGGATTGACAATGGGTTGACTAGGAAGTTGATCCACTTCTCTTCTTATCGTAGCCTCAGCTAGTTGGCCCATTTGACTTTCCACCTTAGCAATGGATTGTTGCTTGGTCAAAATCAATTGTTGGAGTTGCGTGAATTTGTCATCAAAGTTGGGCTGAGGAGATTGTTAGTAAGTGGGTGGAGGATGGTATTGGGTTGGTTGTCCTGATTGGAATGATTGGGTTGGTTGTCCAGATTGGAATGAGTGGTAGTGGGCCGGTTGACCTGATTGGAATGATTGATAATGGGCTGGTTGACCTAATTGATACTGGGCCGGTTGAGAAAATTGGCCTTGAGATCCCCTAGCCTGAACATTTCTATAGAAATTAGATTGCCGTTGAAATGAATTCTGTGGCTTTTGGGCTTGATGCATGGGAGGATTGGACATTGGTAATGGGGCCTGCTGATTCTTCCAAGAGAAATTAGGGTGGTTTCTCCAGCCAGGATTGTAAGTATTTGAGAATGGATCATTATTGGGCTTGGAGAATCCCTAGGCAGCCTGAACTTGTTCTTGAATGAATGGTGGAAGTTGGGCTGCAGTTGGGCATTCATTCACTTGATGGGTTGGACTTGCGCATAAGGCACAAATGTCATGATTAGCAGAAGATGGGCTTTCATATGGACTAGATTGTGTTGGGTAAGTAGGTTCTTGCTTGTTTAAAGCCAAGAGTTGGTCTAGTTTCTGGGCCAAAATGTCTACCTTATCCAATTTCTGATTAATCAGATTTATGTCTATTCTGGATTCGGGCTCTCCACGGGCCTTAAGTTCATACATTCCAGTCCGTTTAGATGGCCCAACAGACCTCTCATAAGATGATAATGAGGCATGATTGATGGAATTTTCACTTAACATCTCAGAGAGATCATAGGCCTCATCTTCATTTTTCATCATAAATGCCCCTCCACATGAGGCATCTACCATCTGTCTGAACTGTTCAGACAATCCTTCATAGAATGTTTGGACAATTTGCCATTTTGAAAGCCCATGATGAGGGCATTTTCTAAGCAATTCTTTCAATCTTTCCCAAGATTCATGGATCAATTCCCCAGGGGTTTGGGTAAAACTCGTGATGACCCTTCTCATGGTATTGGTCCGCCCTATGGGATAGAACTTCTTGAGAAATTCTTTTTGCATTTCTTCCCATGTCCTAATGGGCCTTCCTATAGTTCCCAACCAATATTTAGCCTTATCCTTTAATGAAAAGGGAAATAAGGTCAACTTAAGGCCATCATCGGTGAAATTCTGGATCTTCATCGTGGAACAGATTTCTAGAAATTCATCTAGATGCTTATAAGGATCTTCATTAGTATTCTCATAAAAGGATGGGAGCATCTGAATGGTGCTAGATTTAATTTCATATTGATTGGCTGGATTCTGAGGAAGATGAATACAAGATGAAGGTTGATATCGATTTGGAATGAAATAGTCCTTCATTTGCTTTGGTGGGTCCCGATTATCAGCCATCTGATCTTGTGGTGGATTTCTTTGATGTAGGATTCTTTCTATTTCAGCAAATGGTTAGGGTTTTGAGATCTCCTACCTTGCATACACTAGGACTGATGGAGAGAGGATGGATTTGAATTTTGTTTTCTATTTCTTGTTTTTTTTTTTTTAAATGCAGACAATTTTGGCAAACAAATTATCCTAATGATCTAATGTTAACCTAGACTCTCTATGTGAATTTTCTTACAAGGTGAATGGAGTCCACCTCGAGTCACAACCACAATTAGTCAACGGCTAGGTAAGAGGTGGGGTAGTGGGAGGCTCCCCCTACTTTCCTAGGGACCTAATTAGAGAACCACTTTCCCGCTTAGACATTTGCCTTTTTAACCTCTAACCTAAACACCGTTGCCAAAAATGGAGGCAAACCGAAATTTAAACCACTCACGGTGTAAACCCTAGATTCTCTTTCGACTTGCTTTTAATTGGATTAGGAAATGCCAATGCAAGGAAGGTGATTTGTGGGCTAAGGAAGGGTGATCAAATCCCTACCTTATGTGGTTAAAGTTGATGCCCTTAGAGTCTTTTTGAATGCAATACAAGACAATCAGCAAATCAATGCAAGGTGTGTTGATGCAATCATGAATGACTTGCTAAAATTGAAACACGTACCTTTCCCCCGCAATCTTCAACAATTTATGGAAATAACTGTACAAGGAAACTAGCTCATGCTTTCCTAGAATGATGAATGCCTAGCATGGAAGGTTTCTAATCTTGGAGATGAAAATTTTTAACTTTGGATGTTCTTCTTTTTGTTTCCTTTTTTTAGTTAATGGAAACCTATCTAAACTAGAAACTACAAAAATGGAAACTAACTAAAGTAAGGAAATTGAAACATAGAAAGTTGGAACACACTTACTATGATTTCGCTTTCCTTTTTTTTTCTTTTTTTTTTTCAATTTACCTGCAAAAATAAGAAAAATAAGGTTAGCTAAAGAATAATTACACTAAATCCAAGATAATCAAAATTAAAAATCTAATTCCCCGACAACGGCGCCAAAAATTGATAGCCAATGATTATGTCGTTAAAAACCCAAGCTAACAATCATATTTTAATCAGTTCACGTGACTTTGTTTTAGCAATATCAATGGTGAGTCCGAGTCGATCCACAGGAAGTTAAATTTTTAACTTTGAAAACATTGGAATTTAATTATCTAGAAAAATAGGGAATTTGAATTGATTAATTAACTATCTAATTAAATTAAACTAAATTTACAAATTAAACTAACCTAATTTTTAAAAACACAAATACAACTACATTTAAAATTGAGAAGAGAGATTGACAACATGTTGTAAAAATAACAAAACTTCTAATTTAAACTAATCGAATTTTGTGCAACAAGAAATAATTAAACACTAACAACTTAATTAACTAAACTAAAATAAACTAAAGCAAATTAACAGATTATCCAGCAGCTCCGGTGGAACTAGGAAGCTCAGAGGGCACAGGCGCATTAGACCAAGTCTAACAGCAGTGTAGGGCACAGCACAGCAGCAGGGGAGGGTCTCCGGTGCATTGGACCACGAAGGAGTGTAGCTGCTGGTGCTCGGGTACATGCAGTAGGGTGCTTGGCAGAGGGCAACGCGTGGAGTCCTTGTTGATTCAGCTTGCAGGTACGTGTCTACTGGCGCTGCTGGCTTCACCGCATGGAGGTGCAGGCTTCACCGCATGGAAGAGCAACTGGCTGCTGCGTGGAGGGATGCTGGAACTGCTGCTGGCATGCGGAACTGCTGGACGATTGGTGCAGGCTTCACCGCAGCGTGGATGCTTGCATGCGTGGATGCAAGTGGAGGCTTCAGCGGGAACGTGCATGGGAGGTGGTTGCACGCATGCAGGCGTGCACTTGCTGGCGTTGCCGCGTAGGGGCTTGCAGGTGGATGGAGGCCGGCAGCTTCACCGGACGTTGCTGTGTGTGGGAGCAGCTGCTGGGTCGGTGGAGGTCCAGCGGGAACGCCGGGTGAAGCTGCCGCGCGTGGGGGTTCTGGAAGAGGTAGACGGCGCTTGGGAGCTATTGGCCGGGAGGGGAAGAGATCGAGAGAGAGAACAGAGGGAGAGAAAGAGAGAAATCGAGAGAGGGAGAAAGGTTTACGGGAGAGAAGAGAGAGGGGGCGTATGGGAGAGGTTGCTGGGAAAACGGATGCTGTGGATTCCGAAGGAGAAAGAGGGTTCTGTAGAAGAGGGGAGAGAGGTTCGGAATTAGAGGGGTTCTGGAGAAAGATTGGAGAAGGAAAAGGACTTTTTTTTTTTCGGAGGTTGGAGAGGGAGGAAGATTATATAGAGAGGAAGAGGGGCGTGGAAAAGAAGAAGGAAAGCGTGCGGAGGGAAAGAGGGGGAGACAAAAAAAAAAAGGAAACAGAGAGGAGAGAAGGAAACAGAGAGGATGAGAAGGAAGATTTTTTAAAAGAAAGAAATTGGGCTTTAGGAAGGCGGCTGGCCCTTCTTGGGTGTGGAATTAGGGCAATATTGGGACATCAAATTACATTTTTACCTCGGTTGTAGTCGAATTTATTGAAATCTGAACACTAGACCTCCCCCGAATTTCTGGAAACTCCACCAGCTGCACTGCATCATCGGCATGTCCTGTTCACATAAAATAAATATAAATTAGAACATTATCATAAAAATATCATTATATTTATTTATTTTGTCTCGGTTTTATCGAAAAACCGCAGATGCGCTATACTCTATTAATCACATGAAATGACGATGTTTTTAAGTCAGAATTTGACGAAATTGGTACCGTTGGACTTGGTACGCAATTATCTATCATTTCATGCTATTTTACAAATAAAAACATGAGTATGATGCGTTTGATTGCCTTTAGATGATCAATTTAACACTTTATCAGGACTTGTAAGTGCTCATTGGTGAATGAGTTCACTGAACTGATCTGACTATGAATCGCTGGATGGTAAACACCTCACTGTTAACCAGCTCGATTATTTTGTCACGGTTGCGTAGATGATCCTTGGACCCGAGACGCCAAAGATATCTTGTTGGTAGGTTTATGAACTTTGACATTGACTAAGGAATCCCTAACCATGGGTTATCAATAAGTCAAGTGATCGGGTTCAGGGAAATGCCATCGAAGGCAATTGTGTATTCAATACGAGATCATCCGCTCTCGGTAGTTTGAAGAGAATGTTCCGGGAATGATGCGCTTAAGTTCCTGGCCAGGACGGACTCTGTATCAGATAAAGAGTGATCCGATATAGATTAGCGGCATCTGATTCAAGTGAATCGACCGACTAGGGTTTAACAGTAAACCATACCCTAGGTCGATTCGGGAACATTGTACGGATGAAGGATTATATCCACGTGCTAACCGATCACTGAAAGGTTCCAATAGAGGGTTGCGATAACCCCAATGCCATCCAGGATCACGCGATGTTGCTTGGCATCCTACGTGATCGGAAGCTCGTCCGAATTTACTATGGGACATTAAATTCGGCTGATTAATTAATATAAGGATATTAATTAATTCAGTGGGTCCGTAAAGAGTTATCGGGCTTAATGGGCCATTAACTGGACTGGTATTTGAGCCTAGAGGGTCACACACAAAAGGTTTTCAAGTCGATAGATAATCCGACAGGATTTCGGATAAGTCTAGGTTTTTATGAAAAACTGCAAATAGGCTTATTATAAAAGAACGGATGCCCAGTCGGGGGCCAGCAACCCTAACCTAGCCGTCGCTCTTTCTCTCTCCTCTCTACTGGGCGCACGACAAGAGGCGGCCATCTGGAGGCTCCGCTTTGGCTCTCGACTGCTCCGCCTTCCATTCGACGAGAGTTTCTGAATCCGCATGTCGCGGCAGATTACACGCAGCCATACGGGATCCACGAACACCGAATCGAGCGAGGAGGCGAGGATGATCCATCGCGAGGAGAACCGCGTGGATACCGCTAGAGGCAGGGCAATTGCGCAGCTAGTGGCATCGCTCCGACGGAACCGGGAAATGAACGCGGATTCGAATCTGCATAAGGTAAATCTGATTTACTCCGGTCTTGTTTTTGTTGATCGAAACGAGATGGATCCGATCCCGAGAAATTTTATTCTGGTCTGTTTTGGGTTGGATCTCGACACAACGATCCCAACAGTGGTATCAGAGCTAGGTTGCCATGTGTTCTTCGCCGTTTTGGATTCCGAAATTTAATTTTATAGTTATATTCCATGCTTATTATAAGATTAAATTTAAGGGACCATGTTCATAGGATGAATATGTTTAATTTAGTTCCTACAAAATCAAGTTTTTATTTGGTTTATTGTGTTCTTCGTGGGACGAAGAACGGCGTTTCTTTGGTGTTGTTCATATGATCACATGCGATGTGAGGAGTCCGGGTAGGGATTTGGTGTGACCATGGATTTCCCTGCCACCAACGACACCTCCTCCGACGCCGGTGAGGCATGGACGGCGGCCACCGGCCGTCAATGGCTCTCCCCTCCCCACGGATCTGACGGCTACTTCCAAGGGGTCAAGGGACAACTTTATAGAGGGGGCAACAACATGGAGGGCGCCGTTCGGCGTCGGCCAGGTGACCGGCGACTATCCGGTGGCCCCCCCGGCGCCGGTGCCGTCTCCGGCCACCCCCCCCCCCCCAGGCCTTGCTTGCAGGCGCCGCCGTCGGGAAGGGGGGTTGCCTGGTTCGGGCCCTGCGGCTGGGGTTTCCTAGCTGCATGGTCCGACCGGACCGGGCCGGGCTCAGACCGGGTCTGAGCCTTGAGCCCCCTGGCTTGAGCCAGGCACCCCTGGTCCGAGCCCCCAGGCTCAGCTGGGCTGAGCCCTAGTTCGGCCGGGGGGGGGGGGGCGCTGAGCCACCTTGGGCTAATTTTTATTTTAGGTTATGTTTTTTAAATTGTTTTAAAACTTTTAAATTCTCAAAATTGTTTCAAAATTGAAATTTTTATTCAATTTAACTTTCAAGAAACTCATAATAAATTCTTCAGTTATTATGTTAATTAACAAATGTTGTTAAATATTATGGTTAATTATTCATTTAAATGTTAAATAGATAATTAACCTTAACATAATAATCTAAGTGTTAGATTCATATAAGATACTAGTAAATAACTAATATTGATTAATCTAAACGTTAGATTAATTTTTATTCACATGGAATATTTTAGAAATTTATATTTGGAATTTTATGTGCATTTGATGTGTGATTAATGCTTGTTTAAATTTGATTTAAATTAGCATGTTTAAAACTGAAAAAAAATTCGAAAAATAATTCTAAATCCAATTTTTTATTGGTTCTTGGTTTTATGAAACCAAAAATATAAAATATTTTCAAAAAACTTTATTTGCCCACGAGATGTGTACTACATGTGTGCATTGTTTAATTAAAACACATGGTGGTCATGGATGAGCATTAATTTTGTGGATGTGGAATCTGATTGTGTGGTTTATTATTTGTTAATAAATAGAGGTCTGCGAACCTCTCCCTCTCATATTCTATTGTGATTCTACCTCCCTCCTTGATGTATTCGCCATAAGGCTACCTCTTTTAAATTATCATGTAATTATGAATTTATGATGTAATTTGATCGAGGCGGCTGCGCATGGAGCGATGATGACCACAACTGCAACAAGATGAATATGAAGGAGTTCATTGAATCTATGAGTTTGCTGACTCATGATATAAATTGTTATATTGCATGTGTGTTTGTTTGACTGTCTGGCTTGAGTCAAACCACAGTGCCGTCCATGACTACACTAATAACATGTAGCTCTCCATCAATATGATTAATAGAACTTAATTCAGTGGTGGCAGATACTGTGTGTTTACTCGAGGTTTACCATCTTCTGTTGAGAGGACTATTGATCATGGCATTAGATGCCTATAGATAAGAGTAGAGGAACGATATAGTTATCCACGTGTTTACCTGGGAACTATATTTCTACTCTACTTTGTCACATATTAGTGGTAAAACTTAGACTGGGAATAATGGTCTACTGTGTTTACCCGGGATCATTAATAACCTGGGAGCCGAAGTATGATCGGATATTGCAAAGAGTTGCAATTATCATGAGATGATTACTCTGAGATAATAGTATGATACTATGTGTTTACCCGAGATCATACTGTGATGCTTGGAGATTCTGATCCCCATTAAGAGACAGTCGACGTCTCCCGTTCTATATATCTGAAGGTTATACAGTCTGACGAAAATTAGTGGGAGTAAAACTAGATAAACAAAGTCTATATCTTGTTTTAGTTAATCTGAATACCTACTAATTATGATTTGATTATCTCCTGTAGGCTAGAATGTCGCACCATAATCCGTTGCGTGGCATACTCGATGCCAACCGTTTGACAGGCACCAACTACTCAGACTGGCTCAGGAACCTGAAAATTGTCCTCAGGTCTGAACAGATTGCCTATGTCTTGGATAATGAACCTCCTACTGAACCAGCATTAGATGCCCCAGAGGAGGAAATGATTGCATATGAAAAGTGGAAGGAAGACTCCACCATGACCCAGTGCTACATATTAGCCTCTATGAGAAATGAGTTGCAGAGGCAACATAAGGAGATGGATGCTAGATCCATCTTGCTCCATTTGAAGGAGTTGTTTGGTGAGCAGAGCAGAATCGAACGATATGAGATATCTAAGAATCTGTTCAAGGCTCAAATGGCAAAGGGAACTTCAGTACAGACTCATGTACTGAAGATGACAGAATGGGTGGAGAGGCTAGATGCTCTTGGAGTTACACTTCCCAAGGAGATGCATACTGACTTTGTGTTATCTTCCCTTCCATAATCATATGTTCAGTTCATCGTTAACTTTAACATGAACAAAATCCAAACCACCTTAGCTGAACTACTAAACATGTTAAAGACTACAGAGGGGAACCTTGTAAAGGATAAACCCCAAATCCTCATGGTTAGTAAGACCAACAGAAAGAGACTTGCAGTCCAAGCCTTTCGGAAAGGTAAGAACAAGATTCAGAGAAAGCAAAAGGTTGTCAAGAAAGACAAAGCCAAGAGTGCTGAGAAAGGTGATTGCTTATATTGTCATCAAAAGGGGCACTGGAAGAGAAATTGCAAGGAATACCTCAAGGACAAGGCTCAAGGAACTGTGAAGCAGCAGGACGCTTCAGGTATCTATATAATAGATGTAAACTTGTCAATAAGAGATTGTACATTATGGGTATTAAATACTGGATGTGTATCTCATATCTGCAATTATGTGCAGGCACTGACAAGAAGACGTAAGCCGAGGACCGGCGAGGTGGAGCTCAGGCTAGGTAACGGTGCAAGGGTTGCGGCGATCGCTGTGGGGACAGTGAAGCTCAAGCTACCATCCGGAGACACATTTTCATTAGATGGATGTTATTATGTACCTAACATAATAAGAAATATTATTTCTATTTCATGCTTAGATAGAATTGGATACAATTTAAATGTTGGGAACAATAGTTGTTCAATTTATTTTGAAAATAAATTAATAGCTTTTGCTATCTTGTCTAATGATTTGTATCTATTAAATGTGTCTCATGAAAATTTACACATCGGTTCTTTAATTAAAAGAAGCATGAAATGAACAAGGCCTACTTATGGCATTGTAGGCTTGGACACATTGGTGAAAACAGACTCCAAAAGATGCATAAAGAAGGATACTTAGATCCATTTGATTATGAATCATATGCAATCTGTGAGTCATGTTCAACGGGTAAAATGGCTAAGTCTCCATTTAGTGGAACTGGAGAATGAGCCAAAGATATATTTGAATTTATACATTCAGATGTATGTGGTCCTATGTCTATTTAAGCCATTAGTGGTTTCTCATACTTCATTACATTCACAGATGATCACTCAAGGTTTGGACACATATACTTATTGAAGTATAAATCTAAAGCCTTTGAGAAATTCAAAGAATTTAAGAATGAAGTAGAGAAACAAACTGGAAAGAATATAAAAATCATCCGATCCGATCGGGGTGGTGAATACTTGAGTACAGAGTTCATTAAATACTTAAAGGATAATAATATCCTTTCTCAGCTTACACCTCCTTATACATCTCAAATGTATGGTATATCAGAAAGGAGAAATCGCACAATAATAGAAATGGTGCGATCTATGATGAGCATGTCCAAATTACCAGTGTCCTTATGGGGATATGCACTTAGCTCGGCTATGTATATCTTGAACAAGGTACCCAGCAAATCTGTTGAAACCACTCCATATGAGATATGGAATGGAAGGAAACCAGACCTTAAACATGTTAAAGTCTGGGAATGTTCTGCTCATGTTAAAAGACATGACGCAGATAAGCTGGAGTTCAGAACTGACAAATGCAGATTTGTGGGATATCTAAATGAAATATATAGATATTACTTTTATCATCCTGGGGAACAAAAGGTGTTTGTGGCCAGGAGAGCTATCTTTCTGGAAGAAGATTATATTCTCCAGAAGGACAGTGGGAGTAAAGTAACTCTGGAAGAAATTCCAGAACTGTCATTTTCTGAACCTATTCAAAATAATACACAGGAACCTCGTAGGTTTGAAAGAGTACCTAAACCACCATAAGATATGTGGGACATATTAATTTGGATGGATCAAGGATACTCTATATGAGGATGATGATCCTAAGACTTACCAGGAGACCATTGAAAGTCTAGAGGCCGAGAAATGGCGGGAAGTCATGAATTCTGAAATACAGTCCATGTACATCAACGAAGTTTGGAACTTGGAAGATTTACCCGATGGTATAGTACCTATCGGCTGCAAATGGATCTTTAAAAGAAAGATCGGTGCAGATGGACGTATTAAGACTTATAAAGCAAGATTAGTGGCAAAAGGCTATCGTCAAAGACAAGATGTTGACTATGACGAAACCTTTTCACCCGTTACCATGATTAAGTCCATCAGAATTCTTTTCGCCATTGCTGCCTATCATGATTATGAAATCTGGCAGATGGATGTGAAGACTGCCTTCCTTAATGGAAATCTTGAGGATGAGGTGTATATGATACAACCAGAAGGATTTACATCCAAAGAATCTCCAGACATGGTATGCAAGTTGCAGAGGTCCATTTATGGACTGAAGCAAGCTTCCCGAAACTGGAACATAAGATTTGATGAGGCGATCAAATCTTATGGCTTCATTAAGAATGAAGATAAGCCCTGTGTGTACAAGAAAGACAGTGGGAGCGCCGTCACATTTCTGATTCTTTACGTTGACGACATCCTACTCATTGGGAATGATGTAGGAATGATGTCATCAGTAAAGATATGGCTGTCAAAGAACTTCTCCATAAAGGATTTGGGAGAAGCATCTTACGTATTGGGAATATGGATCCATAGAGATAGATCAAAGAAGATGCTTGCTTTAACCCAATCCATGTACATAGAAACTATTGTCAAAAGGTTTGGCATGGAAAATTCCAATAGAGGTCTCGTACCGATGAAACATGAAATTTCACTTTATAAAGGCCAGACTCCCAAGACACCTGAAGAGAGGGTTGTGATGGATAAGGTCCCCTATGCTTCTGCCATAGGCTCCATCATGTATGCCATGCTATGTACTATACCTGATGTAGCATATGCTCTGAGTGTTACGAGTAGACATCAGGCAGATCCAAGTGATGAACACTGGAAGGCTGTGAAATGCATCATTAAGTACTTGAGAAGAACTAAGGATCTATTTCTAGTCTATGGAGGAGGAGACTTAAAGCTGCAAAGATACACTGACTCGAGTTTTTAGTCTGATCCTGATGACAGCAAGTCAACATCAGGTTTTGTTTTCACACTCAACGGGGGAGCAGTGAGCTGGAAAAGTTCCAAGTAGGAAACCACTGTTGATTAAACAACGGAAGCTGAATATATGGCTGCTGCTGAAGCCGCCAAGGAAGCTGTCTGGATGAAGAAATTCATCGACAATCTTGGTGTGGTGGAAAGTATCTCTGGTCCCATCCCACTACTGTGTGACAACAATGGGGAGATTGCTCAAGCGAAAGAGGCAAGGTCTCATCAGAAGTCGAAGCACATTCTGCGACACTTTCATCTGATCAGAGAGATTATAGCTCAAGGAGATGTCGTAGTGGAAAGGGTTCCTTCAGCCGACAACATAGCAGATCCACTAACAAAGCCTTTGTCTCAAATTATATTTGAGCCTCACGTAGAGAATATGGGTATTCTGTATAAAAGTGATTGGCTTTAGTTTAAGTGAAAGATTGTTAGTATTAGGTGGTCCCAAAGTCAATCCGATACTATGTATTATGTTCAGATTATTAATATAATGGTATTTTTCATTATGTATCTTTTTTAGCATTGGTTATCGAATCACGATGAAGTCCATGAACATGTGCATTAATCTTCGGATTATAATGAGATCATAATTACGGGACCGAAGGTTTATAAACACATGTTCTTAATTGTTCATAATCATAGGATGTTTGAGAAGGACATCAAACATCTAGATAGACTAGTATAGGTTTCTTCAACTCACATGATGAGGGTGACTGATCCTATAAGTCACTTGTATGGAGACACTATGCTAGACCTGTAGATGCTCATTGGCGAATGAGTTCACTGAACTGATCCGATTATGAATCACTGGATAGTAAACACCTCACTGTTAACCAGCTCGATTCTTTTGTCACGGTTGCGTAAATGATCCTTGGACCTGAGACGCCAAAGATATCTTGTTGGTAGGTTTCTGAACTTTGACCTTGACTAACGAATCTCTAACCATGGGTTATCAATAAATCAAGTGATCGGGTTCAGGGAAATGCCCTCAAAGGTAATTGTGTATTCAATACGGGATCATCCGCTCTCGGTAGTTTGAGAGAGAATGTTCCGAGAATGATGCGCTTAAGTCCCTGGCCAGGGCGGACTCTGTATCAGATAAAGAGTGATCCGATATAGATTAGTGGCATCTGATTCAAGTGAATCAACCGACTAGGGTTTAACAGTAAACCATACCCTAGGTCGATTCGGGAACATTGCACGGATGAAGGATTATATCCGTGCACTAACCGATGACTGAAAAGTTCCAATAGAGGGTTGCGGTAACCCCAATGCCATCCAGGATCGCGCGATGTTGCTTGGCATCCAACGTGATTGGAAGCTCGTCCGAATTTACTGTGGGACATTAAATTCCACTGATTAATTAATATAAGGATATTAATTAATTCAGTGGGTCCGTAAAGAGTTACCGGGCTTAATGGGCCATTAACTGGATTGGTATTTGGGCCTAGAGGGTCACACGTGAAAGGTTTTCAAATCGATGGATAATCCGACAGGATTTTGGATAAGTCTGGGTTTTTATGAAAAACTGCAAATAGGCTTATTATAAAAGAACGGATGCTAGGTCGGGGGCCAGCAACCCTAACCTAGCCGTCACTCTTTCTCTCTCCTTTCGACACAGCGATCCCAACAATAGAACCATAATTTGTCACACCCTGGCCCGGTAATCCATAATATACAAGATAATTACAGAGATGGCCAAAGTACAACATGGGGAAAAGACCCCTCAGAACTGATAATTGGGAGGATACTATGAGCCAGAACACACATTTATTATAGAAGTGTCCGGACACACATCTAACCGCCGCTATGAGCCAGAAACAGAATACAAAAACTGAGCTCCTAGGCACGTACAGAGTCAAGTCATGGGCGTAGCACCACCCCAAGAGTCGTCACCTCACCTTAACAAAGGATTTCTACCCACGGTCCCCGGATAACAAAGTTAATGGGTTCTGGAGGTGGCTCCCACCTTTTTAGGTGTAGCACGTAGCCCCATAATAAATGGGTCCTACTGGGGATGTTACCACCATTTCCCAGAACTATTCTCATATAGCAGGTATGTTCGATCGACAGGCTTCATCAATATTATGAGAATAAACTTAATGTTTATGTAACTACAATAATATATACATACGAAAATAACTAACCACTTTAGTGATTTTCTTTCAGGAGTTCATAAACTAAGAATAGATCCAAATCATAATTAAAAAACAAAATAAATCAAATTCTATGCTGAACTAAATACAACTTGTTATAAAAGCCAGGCAACACATATAAGTAATCACAAATCTCCTATAGAAGTAATCTGCCCACATTTAAAACACTGATTTTATTAATGCATAAAATTACTTCTAAAAATCCTAAAAATTTCACATATTATACTAATTCACATTTGGTACATCCTGTAAAACTTTAGGCTCAACTAGCTCTCCACAAAGATAGCAGAAAAATTAAACATCAGGATGCTATCCCAGAGTTACTAAAATGTTAGAGTGGAATATGAACCCTGTTACATACACCATGAATCATTATCATATGAATATAACAATTCATGAAACTTTTTTTAAAGATGTATAATAGTATGAGTATTATGTCATAAAAATTTCAGATTATTTTGTGACATATATAAATTACTAAAATTCACATTCTAACATGCTATCAAATGAAATCTGAAAACTGTATTTACAAATTATACCCTAATTTCAAATGAAGTCTGAAAACTATATCTACAAATTATATCATGTTACCCGACCTGGAAGCATCACCATATGAATATAATAATTAATAAAACTTTTTATGAAGATTTATAATAGTATGCGTATTATGTCATAAAAATTTTAGATTATTTTGTGATATATATAAATTACTAAAACTTCCATACTAACATGCTATCAAATGAAGTCCGAAAATTGTAACTACAAATTGTACCATGTTATATAACCTAGAAGCATCATCATAAAAACATGGAAATTTATGCAAATTTTTCTAGAGATGTCCAATCATGTAATAGTTATGTCATAAAAATTTCATAAGTTTTATATGCAAAATAAAGTCATAAAAATTTACAGGTTACCTTACTGTCATAAGAGTTACAGAAAAGTCTTAGTTGCAGAAATTTAACTTCTACTATACTTAATCTATTGTAAGCTTTTAAAAGTTTAAATCCCTACATCATGCAACTATTTCACACCCAAGACCATCACAGGAACATATAATTTGAAGATACAAAATAAAATATTAAAGATTTATTTATTTCTTATGATTAACTAAGCTAAACTCTTATGAAACTAGTACCCATGCTACCTACCTTCTTCAAGAAGACCAAGAACCCTTAAGGATGGCCTTTCAAATCCTTCCCTTGCTGCTCCCCACATTTTTCTCTAGAGAAAATGGCAAACCAAGGCCAAAACCTAAGTTAGTGTCCTTTAAATAGGAAGGGTTTAGTTAGTCTTACCATGGTTAATTATATGAGTTAAGAATAAATTATTTCTAACCATTCATGTTACACTAACTTAACCATCCCACTAACTTTAACCAAGATTAATACTAACTTTGACCATCCCACTAACTTTGACCAAGGTTAAACTAACTTTACCATCCCACTAACTTTAACCAAGGTTAATACTAACTTTGACCATCCCACTAACTAATAAAATACTAATATTTCTAGGATAAACACTAATTAATAAAAGACAATTTTCTAATTATAGATTTTATTTTTTTCTACTATATAAATTAAATATTCATCAAATGATCATCCTACTTCTAATAATTGCATACTTACTCTTAATCTCCAATTAACCATTCTAATCTAAATCCGATTATGATTTACAGTAAGTTTTCTATCACAATTGATCATATCTAATTATTCTATGGGATTTAACCAACTAAGTTTAATCTTTGTGCATATCTTAACATACATAATGTATTAGCTCAATATTAATTAATAACATAATTATGCTAATTACATGCTAATAATTGAATGTTACATATTCTCTCCTCCTTAAAATAATTTTGTCCTCAAAATTGAAATATTATCACCTGAATAGTTCTAGATACTTTGTCTACATCTTCTCCTCCAATTCCCAGGTAGCCTCTTCCATTGAGTGATGACGCCATAACACCTTGACCATGGGAATGCTCTTTGACCTTAATTGTTGCACCTTTCGATCTAGAATACAACTAGGTTCTTCTTCAAATGTCCAATCTGCTTTAATTTCCAATGTAGTGTGATCAATAACATGACCTCGGTCATACACATACTTTCTTAACATTGATACATGAAAAACATCATGAACTCCAGCAAACTCAGGTGGCAACGCTAACTAGTAAGCTACTCTGTCCACCCGAGCCAAAATCTGAAATGACCCGATGTAATGTGGGTTCAGCTTCCCACGTTTACCAAACCGAATCACACCTCTAGTAGGAGAGACTTTTAAGAACACATGATCACCCTCTGCAAACTCTAGATCTCTCCTCTGGTTATTAGCATATTGCATTGTCGGTTCTGAGCTACTACTAACTGCTGAATGATGGTCTTAATCTTCTTAGTGCAATCCTGAATTGCTTCTGGCCCCACCAGTCTATCATCATTATCCTCATGCCAACAGAGTTCTACAAGGTCGCCATACAGTGCCTCAAATGGAGCCATACCTATACTGGAATGGTAACTGTTATTGTAGGCGAATTCTACCAAAGCTAAGTGCCGGTCCCAACTGACCTTCCAATCAAGACTGCATGTTCTAAGCATATCCTCTAATGTTTGAATGGTCCGTTCTGACTGACCATCCGTTTGAGGATGAAATGCTGAACTAAATCTCAATTGAGTTCCCAAAGCTAATTGCATACTCTTCCAAACTCGTAATGTGAATCTTGAATCCCTATCAATGTACAATGGTCTTGGGAATTCCATGGAGCTTTACAATCTCATCAATTTACAACTGTGCCAAGCTCTTTGCAGGTTGGGACTGTTTAATCGGTAGAAATGAGCTGATTTAGTAAGTCGATCAACCACTACCCAAATAGCATCATGATGGCTTCTAGTTCGCGGCATACCTACAACAAAGTCCATGGTCAAGTCCTCCCACTTCCACTGTGGGATCTCTAGAGGCTGCAAATAATCTGCTGGCTTTTGATACTCAGCCTTAACTTGCTGGCATGTGAGACATCTGGAGACAAATTCTACTACATCCCTTTTCATGCCAACCGACCAGAAGCTTCTCTTTAAATCTTGGTGCATCTTGGCACTATCAGGGTGAATAGTGTACTTAGATCTGTGAGCCTCGTCTAGCACTTCATGCCTCAACATAGTTGGAACTATCATTATGCCCTTAAAAATCATTGCCCCATCAGCTCTTTGAGTGACATTTGGCTTCCCAATCAAATCCTGTATTTGCTGATCATTTTTCTGTGCTGCCACAATTCGATCCACATGAGCTGAATGGATGACTAACTAACCCACAAATATGTTGGACCTGCCTTGCATCATTCTTGGATCAAACCTTGCCACCTCTGCCAGATTCCTCCACATCCTTCTCAACTATATTGACATCAATTTCTTCCTACTAAGGGCATCTGCCACCACATTTGCTTTACCTGGATGATACTGAAGGGAGAACTCATAGTTTTTAAGGAACTCTAACCCTCTTCTCTGCCTTAGATTTAGCTCCTTCTAAGAGAAAAGGTACTTCAAACTTTGGTGATCTGTAAAGACTTCGAAAGATTCTCCATATAAGTAATGCCGCCAGATCTTTAGCGCATGGACTACCGCTGCAAGTTCCAAATCATGCGTAGGATAGTTCAACTCATTCTCTTTTAGCTATCGGGAAGCATAGGCTATGACCTTCCCGTTCTGCATCAATATGCACCCAAGTCCTTGCCGAGAAGCATCAGTATAGACAACATAGCCACCTGTCCCCTTAGGCAATGTAAAGACTGGAGCACATGTCAACTTCCTCTTCAGCTTTTGGAAGCTACTCTCACAAGCATCGGTCCATACAAACTTAACCCCTTTTCTTGCCAAATTAGTCATTGGTGCCGCAATCTTTGAGAATACCTCAATGAACTTGCGATAATAACCTACCAAATCAAGAATGCTTCTTATTTTTGTTAGGGTTCTTGGAGTCTCCCAGTCAAGTATAGCCTTCACCTTCTCAAGATTAACTGCAATACCATCTTTAGAAATCACATGTCCTAAAAATTGGACCTTGTCAAGCCAAAATTAACATTTATAAACTTTGCCAACAATCGGTGCTCTCCAAGAGTTTGGAGAACTATCCTAAAATGTTCCTTATGGGCTTCTTTGCTTGAAGAATACACTAGCACGTCATCTATAAACACAACAACAAACTCATCGAGATAAGGCTTAAAAACACTATTCATCATATCCATAAAGGTTGTTGGTGCATTAGCGAGCCCAAAAGGCATCACTAAAAACTCATAGTGCCCATATCTCATCCTAAAGGCTGTCTTTGGTACATCCTCAGTCCGGATCCTTAGCTGATGATACCCTGTCCGAAGGTCACTCTTAAAGAAAACCTAAGCTGATTACAGCTAGTCAAATAGATCATCTATCCTTAACAATGGGTATTTATTCTTGACAGTAGCTTGGTTGAGCTTCCTGTAATCAACGCATAACTGTGGACGCCCGGAGTGTTCCCGCTCTCCTTCCGTAGGGGAGGCCTCTGTCCGTCGCGCAACTGCGGTGATAAAGTGTTAGGAATTGAAGTATGTGATTGCCAAAAGCATTACCTTGGGGTCCCTGTGCTCCGCAGGATGGGTGGATTGATCGCGTCTTGTCATGTTGGAGCGGGAGATAGTGGGTTCCTCTTCTCTGCCTCCGACTGGCCGAAGGGGGAGAGCTTGGTAGTCCACGCGCAGAATGTATTAAGATCCCTTAAGAGAAAAAGACAAAACAAAACACAGAAAACCAATTAGAACTGCGACATGTAGAATCTGTTCATGCGTATATATAAACAAGCTAAAAATTGAAAGGCAATGCACCAGATGGGTGTTTGGGGAGGGAAGGTGACCATATATTTTGGCCACCTACCTCCCAATTTTTTTTTTGAACCTCTATTAGAATGGGTGCTAGGATATCCTATGATGGATGCATGTAGGAAGAGAAAAGTGTACATGTGTGAGAATTGTGAAAACGACAATGTTGTGATGAATGGAGGATGCGGAGTGTATTGAAAAAAATATATATAGTAAAGAAGAAAGTTAGAAGAACAAGCCCATGTGTTGGGGAGTCCTCCCGCTCGCCATCTTCCAGCGTCTATCCGCCAAAATCTATGCTCACCCGAAGCCTTCCAACACCAGCCTCTTCAATCTCCCAAAATCCTTAACTCCCTACCTCTCCAACCCCCTTCCCGAGAGGACCTAGGGGGTTTAAATAGGGGGGAAAGAAAATATGGAAATTAGGGGTCTAAATCCCCGTTAATCCCCAAGGAGCCAATGGTAAAAGGTCAAGGGTTGGAGGTCGTTCATGCAACAGTCGTCGGAGTGGGGAGTGGTCAGAGTAGTGGGAGGTGAGGGTCGCGAGTGGAGGAGATCATGGGAAGACGAACTCAAACTGAAAGTGGGAGGATGGATGGCCAACCCTCCTGCCTTCCTCTTTCGTGGAAGGCCGCCAAGTTAGCCTTCCGCGAAAAGGTGGAAGGCAGCTTAGTTGGCCTTCGAGGAAGGTAGAAGGCCACCAAGTTGGCCTTCCGCGAAAAGGTAAAGGGACGAGTGTTGGTTAATGGCCTTGACTACTAATGGGCTGAACAGTGGGCTAGATAGGAATGGGTTAAGGCGATGGGCTAATGACAATGGGGAATTTAGGACCAGAAGGATGTCCAAAATCGGGTGTCTACAAATGCCCCTCCAGGACGCTTGTTTTGCAGTGGAACATAGTAGAATGATAAATGGGCGTTCCGAAAATCGAACCTGATTTTGGACATCCTGAGAAAAAAAAGGATGAGCTATATCCAAGGATGATATGCGAATGTGGTAAATCCGTGAGAATTAGATATTTGGATTGCAAGGGTGATTAAGAAGGGGAACAAAGTCCAAGCTGGAGAATCACAATTTGTGGAACCCTCGGGTGTTGGAACCACGAGGCCTTGGTGCACTAAGATACATGGCGATCTGGCCCAAGGGGATCTCAAGCTATGAAGGTGAGGGGGTGTGACTTGAAAAAAGGTCTCAGCACAACGGGCGCATGGCGGCCTGGCGCATCACATGATCGCCAAGTGAGAAAATCTTCAAGCACAGAGATTAAGAAAATGTAAGATCTTGCAATTCAAAGAGCTAATAAACTAACACTTGCCAGAGTCACAAGTCACCAATGGGATAAGCAGAGTGATAAAATCATGGTCATTACCCTAGGGCGAGGATGGATGTTCTTGTGGATGATGCTTATGCAATGCATGCTAGTTTTACAAAATTGGAAAAATATGTTCCTAATCTAAATGCAGACAGGAGGGACTTATTGGACAATCGAATAACTTGGGGAATATAGACTCCTCATTGTTTTGTTTAAAGAGGAACTTAGAGTCTATACGTCTAAAGCTATTAACCTCCTGTATCCTGAATTCCACTTGCCTCACATTTCCTGCAGTTGCAATAACGCACATCAGTGAAATTTCAGACAATCAAAAATCTTAGCATTAAATATCAAGCTGCAAGAAAGTAAAGACTGGTTGCAAGTCGAAACCGATGCGGAAGATATGGCCATTCTACTGGTAGAATGCCAATCCAATATGGCTTCGACTCGAGAAGAATCACTCAATCCATTTATTCATATAGGGCAAAGTCAAGACCCTACATATTTCAACAAAAAGTGGTATCTCAAACCAGGGGGTGAACGGCCACATGGAACATCTTCTTGGGAGGTGGAAGGCAGGAAGATGTGCTTTCTATGGAAAGGGTGGAAGGACAAGGAGGATGCCTTCCACATGGGTGGAAGGCCAAAAGGTGTGCCTTCCATGGGAATGGTGGAAGGCCAAAGAGGATGCCTTCCGCAAAAGTGGAAGGCCAAAAGGTGTACCTTCCTCAAAAGGGGTGGAAGGCCAAGGGACATGCCGTCCTCAACAAAGTGGATGGGGATGCTTTCCGCTTTTCATGGAAGGTGGAAAGGTTCAAGGTTTATCCTTACGGCTTTATAAAAGAATATCCTAACAGCTTTCTTAATATTCCTTGGAACCTTTAGAGGTAACTATGGCCTCCTTTTCCTCTCGTGCTGCCGCAAGGAACCCTAGGGTTCTCTCAAACATTGACGGCCATCTCACCAAGTTGCTTGCACATGAAAAGGTACCTCCTGTCCTTTCCCTTCTTTATAAAAGTTTGGCCGTTTCTTACTTCTCTCCCTTTTGACTTGTAGCCTATACTGCGCTTCCCTGATGCAAGACATACCCGAAGGTATACATGGCTTTCCGATCGTATGGATGCTATCACACTAGACATAAGGGTGTTGATGCACCGGTGGAATCTGACTCAGACAGTCGTGTTTGCGAAGTGGCTCAACTATATGCACTGGCACTGGGAGGGTTTGGGTGCGCTGCTCGAACTGTGGCATCCGGAGATACACACATTCATTTTCCGTGAGTTCAAGGCGACCGTTTTACTGGAAGAGGTGGAACTCATCTATGGTTGGGGTAACCGAGCTGCTGGTGACCCCACTGATTTACCTGCTTGGGATGAAATCTTTGCTGAGATCGTGCAAGACAAACGAGAAGTGTGCCGCATAAGCGACCGACAGGGGAATCTCGTCGATCCTCTTGCGCGCTCATTGATCCAAGAAATCAAGCGCAGAATAATTGAACCAGAGAGGTTGATGCGGGGATTGTAAGGATTGAGATTTTCGGATCCGGTTTTCGGGGTCAGACCCTGTAGTTCAGGCCCTAGCGGGGCTGGGACCCTGTTCTGTTTCGCGTCGAGCCTGCGAGACGCGGTTTAAACGGAGTCCGGCATGGCAGACGCGTTTTAGATTGTGCCACGTGGATGCCACGTGGGCTGGCCTTGGGTCGCGAGTGTTCGGCCCTGTCGTGTCGTCTGAACGACGTCCGCGTGGGACGACACCTTTCAGACTGCGACTCTGAGTTGTCAGAGTACGACCCTGACATGTCTCCTGAACGGCGTCTTGATGGAACGACGCGTTTCAGAGTTCTGTCAGAGCGGCCGTCACGTCATCTGATAGGCGTCCATCCATATCGACGCGTTTTAGCCAAGTCTCTGGTTAACCCCGCGAGTCCTCCTTCTTTCCCTCATTTTTCTTCCTTCTCTCTTTCTCTCCTCCCTTCCGGCGACTCCGGCGACGACCCCTTCTCCTCCCTCTTTTCCTCCCACCACTTCGTCTTTCCCTCCACTCCATCACCCACCTAGCTCCCACCACTACCACCTCCACTTCCTCCGCGGCGTTTACTCTCCGGACGGCGGCCGACATCCCGGTGGAGTAAGGACGACCACGGCGGTATCGGCGGCGGCGTAGGGCGAGACGGGTGGACGGCTTGGAGCTTGGAGGAGTTCAAGTAACCTGTAGGGTGACGATTTCCATAGTATTCTATGTTAAAACCATGTTCTCCCTCTTAAAGCATGTTTTAGATCTATGGTTTTGGGGGTAGAATAAGAATGTTTAGGAGCTCTTCTTGATGGAATGGGGGATCTCTATGAATGTGGGTTTATGATGGTTTGGTTTGCCTCTCTTTCTCCTCTGTTTTTGGGCGATTTTGGGGTTTTTGGGGGTGAAAAGGGGAGTCCTCGGGCTCGAGACAGACCTGGCTCCTGGCGTTAAAAGACGTCGTGCATGGACGACGCCTTTTTGAAGGGCGTCGGGCCATCATGACGCCTTTTAGGCAGGAATTGTTCCACTCAAGCTCTGTCAGTTCGGGGATTCTGGGACTAAAAGACGCAATGTGTGAGCGACGCAATTTGTAATAGCGTCGGGTCACCATGACGCCTTTTAAGGCAGAAATCCCCAGATTAACGTTTTCCCGCAAATCCTGGACTTCTGTGTTATTGGCGTCTGAGGATGTTGACGCCTTTCAAAAGGCGACCTCTGGTGTCGACGCCTTTTAGGCCAGATTCTGAGGCCGGTATTTCATGAACCAGTATAGGGTGCTTGAATGGCGTCGGTCTTGGGCGACGCGATTCAAGACAGAACTACACTAATTCATGCCAGTAAAACGTGTTCACACTGCTAGATAGTTGGTTAATGCATGCTTTTAGTGTACTCGATGATGATGGATTCTTCATGACCGGATGGCACTGCGTTGTGTGTCGTGCGACCGCGGACTTTTCACGTGACCAGATCGCACTGTGCCGGGTTTTGTGTTACTGTGGACCTGGAGTGACAGTTGTAGTGCTTTATCACCTTGTGCTGGTGTGGGTGGAGCACAGCGCTGGTGGGGGCGTGGGCGGGGTGACGCCTAGTGCGAGAGGGTCACCTGGTGAATCCCGGGGTCAGCTAGTACCGGTGTGGGTGTGGTACTTTCGGAGTGTCACTCATGCTGAGGGAAGGAGTAACCACCTGAGCCAGTTGGGCCGGAGTAGCTAGAGTGCTATCCGAGGGGTTACTGTTTGGTCTCAGCGGGTCGGTGTTTTTCCCCACCGTCGTTTGTGTGGTTGGCGTGTGCTATCGAGACGTCGGTTGTGGGTTCCCTAGTAGACTGGTTTAGAAATATGCATGTTTAATACATTTCGACTGCATGTGATTCACATCGAGATTTAGGAATAGTAATTACCACTATGCTTGTTACTTTACCTTCAGTTGTATTTTACACTTGTGGGTGTATGCGTGGGCTGTGGGGATCAAAGGATCCCTACTGAATCTTTTCTTTGAGACTCACCCCTGCGGTTTTCAGGTGAGGACTCCCGGCAGACCTAGCGAGGGGAGTGCGGCTGTGTGTTGAGCGCCGTCAGCTGTTGTTCCGGGGTATGCCCCGACGTAGTTGTTATTTTAATTCTGGCCTGTATGTATAATTATTCCTTTTCTGTTGGAGTATGTAATTATTTGCTGTATCGAGTCGCATTGTAATAACTTTTAATTCCTGCTTTTTCCTTTCAATCCAATGCGATGTGAATGTTTAACTTAGTTTATTATTTATTTCCCATACTTACTTAGATCCTGGTTTGGTTCCAAATTAATGATTCGGTACCCATTTAATAATTGGATCCCTGATTATAGGGTGGCGGGTCGTTACAGGGACTATGCTAGGTCTTGGGGGGGCCTTATGGTTCTCGAATTTGGGCTCTGTACTGGAGAGGGAATATGTGGGGGTACTGAGCATGCTCTAGCGGGGCGATCCATTGCCCCAATGATTTTAGTGCATCTATATGGTGGTCTCAACAGCATGTGCATGGGAAGGAACGTGAAGGGAAGCCTATTTACTCTTCAACTGTGGATGGAAATACACCTGTGCTTTGATTTTGATAGGTCACTACCACCTCTAGAATTTTTCAACACAACACATGGTATCCAACGCGGTCACTCTTGGGCCCTGAAGACCAAGTTAGATGCCTTACGGCTCATTTGAAGACGAGAGATGACTGGCGTGATTATCTGAACTTCTTGGAATTGGAAAAGTTCATATTTGTTCCGATGATCCTCAGAGACCTGGAATTCACAACAAGGGCTTCGAATGATCATGAACTTTGGCTAGTAGGTCCTGATGAGTTAATCTTATATCAAGGTCATCGCTGCCATCTTCATATCGGAGTTCCAAGAAAAATACTGCATCCCGCTTTACATGATATGTTAATCGTGCCGAGGCACACTAGGTATGCGAGGGAAGCGAAGGCGACAGAACGACTTCGACATGTATAGCACCGCCATTCTAGATTCACCAAGGCCCAAATTGATGTAGCAGAAGCTCCCGAGGACGTAGAAAAAAATGTCAAATATTTAGAAAATGTCCGTCCTGCTATTTCCGCTTTTTTCATGGGTCGCAGGGCCTTAGAATGATGTAATCATTGTTGATTTACTTGAATAAATCCATGTTTTTGAAATTTCTTTCGAAGAAATACAGATTTATTGAAGCCAGTGAGCAGACGGCCACAACTCAAGCCGTCAAACAGATCGGACGGCCAAGATCCAAGACGTCGAAGGGCTCAAACAGCCACACGCCTAGCCGTCAGCCTTAGCGGGCGGCTACACGCCCAGCCGTCGGCCAGAGCGGGCGGCCACTCGCTCGGCCGTTAACCGGCACGGGTGGCCACTCGCCCTACCGCCGGCCGGCGTGGGCGACCACGCGCCCGGCCGTTGGCCTGCGCGGGCCACGCTTCTCCCCTACTTAAACCCTTCTCTCTCTCTCTCTCTCTCTCTCTCTTTTTCAAACCCATTCTTCTGTTTTCTTCTTCCTCTTCTCTCTTCCTTCTTCCACTTCCCCCTATTCTTCCATGGCTCATGTGCGTCTACCCCACTTTCTTAAGAGGCACCCCAGGGACGATGAAGATGAAGGAGAGGCGACGGCGACCAGCGGCAACCGAAATGGAGGACGTGGCGACCGCGGCGGCGATTGTCACGGCGGCAATGAGAGGGAGGAAGAAGAGGAAGGTGTGGAGGGGAGAGAAGAAGGAGAAGAAGAAGGTGAAGTGGAAAGAGGAGAAGGAGAAGAAGATGAAGAGGAAGGTGAAGAGGAAAGAGGAGAAGGAGAAGAAGATGAAGAGGAAGGTGAAGAGGAAGACGGTGGCGAGGAAGAGGGAGAAGAAGATGCAGAGGAGGGCGACGGCAGAGAGGATGAGGCACCTCTAAAGAAGAAGGTAACAGTTTTTATTTTGTTTATTTTTAGAAGAGGAGGATTAGACGGCTGGTTCGGCGGCTGCCTACCTAGGTGGAAGGCCAGCAACCTGGCCGCCCGCCTCGCCTCGGCAGAAGGCCAGCATCCTGGCTGCCCGCCTCGGCCGATGGCCGGCAGGCTGGCCACTCGTTTTGACGGGCGGTGCTAGACCAAAGTTTTTTTTTTTTTTTTTTAAAGAAAATAATTGCTTGTTTGTTTTGGTGGATGTGCAGGGTCCCCAGAGAGTTCATAGCAGGGTCTCGTGGGATTTTGTATGGGCCTGGTATCATTCTCTACAGGATCCTCTTCGACATCAAGTGGATGAGTTCAGATTTGGGCCACTTTTTCAAATTCGGCCATTCATGGTGGATGCACCATTTCTAGTGGCTCTGTGGGAGTGGTGGGATGATCGCTGCCGAGCTTTCATCATGCCGTGGGGGCACATGATGCCCACACTAGAGGATGTGGCATATTTGACAGGCTTACCAGTCATTGGCGATCTAGTGGTGGGTCCTGAACTCAGCGATTATCGGCAGCTCGCTGATCAACTTCTAGGATCAGGATTCTACAGAGTTCAAGGAGTACTAGCACATATCCCCCTTGGCCATTTTGCATGATCAGTGGGGCTGAGCTGGGTGCGGCAGATGCCTAGCGAGGCACTTGGGGCATTCACCGAGAGGGTGAAGGCGCTCCTGGACCTGGATGACCGTTCCGATGAGCAGAACCTGCGGATCTTCCTCCTCTTCTTCTTCGGGAGATTGTTGTTCGCGACAGTTGTGGACATAGTCAATTTGAAGTATCTACCGCTATTAGAGGACCTTCAGGCAGCAAAGAAGATGGTATGGGGGGCGGCGATGCTTGGCCATCGGTTCTCTCACCTAGTGGGCTTTCGCCGAGGCTCAGGGAATTTTGGCAGGTTTACTCCTTTCCTCCATGTAACTTTTCTTGGTCCTCGATCCCTCATATTTGCCAAATCCTTTACTGGCTATATCATGCAGATCTGGGGGTACACTCGCTTCCCCATCGGCCATGGGACGATCTTCATGGATCGTGAGGGATGGACCCCTCTCATGGCACAATGGGAGGTGATTAGAGATCGTCGTCTCGTCTTATACCGCGTGGAGGACATCTGTGACCAGCTCGACTCTTTTCCTCCTCACATGGTGAGCGATTTGTGTTAATACCATCATCTCGTATGGACATGACTGACTTTATGCAAAATCAGGTTGTATGGATGCCTTATGCAGACAAGGATATCAGCAACTAACCATGGGTAGCGCAAGGCTTTTCCCAGTTCAACAGGGAGGTGCCCCTGCTGTGTATGAATATCTGTAATGGCCTCTTCGTCCGGATGGCGTATCGTACTTGGGGATGGTACCAACCGCTATTAGCGTTGCCAGATTATCATGACATGAACTGCGGCCGCTGCCGATCGTTTGCCATTGGTCAAGATTGGCAGGTGATCCAATGGGCAGAGATTGAAGTATGGCACCGCACAGGAGACGCCCTGACGGACAACAAGGCCTTACGGGACAGCCGAGTGTACTTCGAGGATTATGTCAAACGATACGGGGATCGCCTATACCTTGATGTATGATGGGTAAGTCTCCATGACCCTTCTACTCCATCTACTTCTCTTTTGCTGACAAATTCTTGATTTCAACAGATGCCGGAGGCTGAAGCAGTGCAGCTTTTGAGGAATCAAAATGCCAGCCTGATTCTCCAGCTTAGTGATATGCATAGGCAGATTCAAGAGTTGGTGAGTGACATTTGATTTGTATCTTGTTAGATGGACTGCCCCTTCTATTTACCTGGTGTTTGTGATGTAGAGGGGAATGGTAGCCAGCCAGGGGCGACGAGGGGACCCTGGTGTAGGATCATCGTCTCAGGGTCTAACGGCCCCGACAGATTGGGTGGTGCGGTTGTACGATGCCTTTCACTATGCAGAGGCCCGGGAGGCCGACCTATTATAGCAGGTGAGAATCGTTCTTCTAAGTGTTCCTTTAATTAAACTTGCCTTACTCTCAATGTTTCTTGCATTGCCAGGAGGTTGAGGCTACTTTAGCCAGGGCGACAGCAGTCGAGGCCCAGGCGAGGGAGCTGGAGATCATCAACCAATAGCTACATGATCAGGTGCTCCATGTTGAGGAACGAGCGGCTCGAGCAGAGACAGGAGAGGGGCCCCATCCCAATGTGTATTGGGAGGGGATGATGGCTTGCCTGCAAGAAGAACTAACAAGAGCTCAAGCGGAGGTGAGCGAGATTGATCTCAACAGAACGTGCATGGGAAGGAACGTGAAGGGAAGCCTATTTACTCTTCAACTGTGGGTGGAAATGCACTTGTGCTTTGATTTTGATGAATCGGTGACTACTGCCTCTAGAATTTTTCAACATAGCACATGGTATCCGGTGCGGTAACTCTTGGGCCCTGAAGACCAAGTTAGATGCCTCATGGCTCATTTGAAGACGAGAGATGACTGACGTGATTATCTAAACTTCTAGGACCTGGAAAAGTTCATCTTTGTTCCGATGATCCTCAGAGACCTAGAATTCACAACAAGGGCTTCGAATGATCATGAACTTTGGCTGGTAGGTCCTAATGAGTTAATCTTATATCAAGGTCATCGTTGCCATCTTTAGATCAGAGTTCCAAGACAAATACCGCTTCCCGCTTTACATGATATGTTGATCGTGCCGAGGCACACTGGGTATGCGAGGGAAGCGAAGGCGACAGAATGACTCCGACATGTACGGCACCGCCATTCTAGATTCACCAAGGCCCGAATTGATGTAGCAGAAGCTCTCGAGGACGTAGAAAAAAATGTCAAATATTTAGAAAATGTTCGTCCTGCTGTTTCCGCTTTTTTCACAGGTCGCAGGGCCTTAGAATGATGTAATCATTGTTGATTTACTTGAATAAATCCATGTTTTTTAAATTTCTTTCGAAGAAATACATATTTATTGAAGCCAATGAGTGGACAGCCACAACTCAGGCCATCAAAGAGATCAGACGGCCAAGATCCAAGACGTCGAAGGGCTCAGACAGCCACATGCCTGGCCGTCAGCCCTAGCGGGCGGCCACTCGCTCGGCCATCAACCGGCGCAGGCGGCCACTCGCCCTACTGCCGGCCGGCACGGGCGGCCACGCGCCTAACGGTCGGCCAGTGTGGGCCACGCCTCTCCCCTACTTAAACCCTTCTCTCTCCCTCTCTCTTTTTTTTCAAACCCATTCTTCCGTTTTCTTCTTCATCTTTTCTCTTCCTTCCTCCACTTCCCCCTATTCTTCCAAGGCTCGTGTGCGTCTACCCCACTTCCTTAAAAGGCGCCGCAGGGATGATGAAGATGAAGGAGAGGCAACGGCGACCGGCAGCAGCCAAGACGGAGGACGTGGCGACCACGGCAGCGATCGTCACGGCGGCAATGAGAGGGAGGAAGAAGAGGAAGGTATGGAGGGGAGAGAAGAAGGAGAATAAGAAGGTGAAGTGGAAAGAGGAGAAGGAGAAGAAGATGAAGATGAAGGTAAAGAGGAAAGAGGAGAAGGAGAAGAAGAAGGTGAAGTGGAAAGAGGAGAAGGAGAAGAAGATGAAGAGGAAGGTGAAGAGGAAATAGGAGAAGGAGAAGAAGATGAAGAGTAAGGTGAAGAGGAAGACGGTGGCAAGGAAGAGGGAGAAGAAGATGCAGAGGAGGGTGACGGCGGTGAGGATGAGGCACCTCCGAAGAAGAAGGTAACAGTTTTGTTTTGTTTATTTTTAGAAGAGGAGGATCAAACGGCTAGTTTGGCAGCTGCCTACCTAGGCGGATGGCCAATAGCCTGGCCACCCGCCTCGCCTTGGCGGAAGGCTAGCAGCCTGGCTGCCCGCCTCGGCCGATGGCCAGTAGGCTGGCCACTCGTTTTGACGGGTGGTGCTGGACCATAGTTTTTTTTTTTTTTTTAAAGAAAAAAATTGCTTGTTTGTTTTGGTGGATGTGCAGGGTCCCTAGAGAGTTCATAGCTGGGTCTCGTGGGATTTTGTATGGGCCTGGTATCATGCCCTGCAGGATCCTCTCCGACTTCAGGTGGATGAGTTCGGATTTGGGCCACTTTTCCGGATTCGGCCATTCATGGTGGATGCTACATTTCTAGTGGTCTCTGGGAGCGGTGGGATGATCGCTGCCGAGCTTTCATCATGCCGTGGGGGCACATGATGCCCACACTAGAGGACGTGGCATATTTGATGGGCTTGCCGGTCATTGGCGATCCAGTGGTGGGTCCTGAACTCAAGGATTATCGGCAGCTCGTTGATCAACTTATAGGACTGGGATTCTGCAGAGTTCAAGGGGTACTAGTACATATTCCCCTTGGCCATTTTGCACGATCGGTGGGGCTAAGCTGGGTGCGGCGGATGCCTGGCTAGGCACTCAAGGCATTCGCCGAGAGGGTGAAGGCGCTCCTGGACCTGGATGACCGTTCCGATGAGCAGAACCTACGGATCTTCCTCCTCTTCTTCTTCGTGAGACTGTTGTTTGCGACAGTTGTGGACATAGTCAATTTGAAGTATCTGCCGCTATTAGAGGACTTTCAGGCAACAAAGAAGATGACATGGGGGGCGGCAATGCTTGGCCATTTGTTCTCTTACCTAGTGGGCATTCGCCGAGGCTCAGGGAATCTTGGCGGGTTTACTCCTTTCCTCCATGTAACTTTTCTTGGTCCTCGATCCCTCATATTTGCCAAATCCCTTACTGGCTATGTCATGCAGATCTGGGGGTACACTCGCTTCCCCATCGGCCATGGGACGATCTCCATGGATCGTGAGGGATAGACCCCTCTCATGGCACAGTGGGAGGTGATTAGAGATTGCCGTCCCGTCTTATACCGTGTGGAGGACATCCATGCCTAGCTCTACTCTTTTCCTCCTCACATGGTGAGCGATTTGTGTTAATGCCATCATCTCGTATGGACATGATTGACTTTATGCAAAATCAGGTTGTATGGATGCCTTATGCAGACGAGGATATCAGCAACCAACCTTGGGTAGCGCATGGCTTTTCCCAGTTCAAGAGGGAGGTGCCCCTACTGTGTGTGAATATATGTGATGGCCTCTTCGTCCGGATGGCATATCATACCTGGGGATGGTACCAACCTCTATTAGCGTTGCCGGATTATCATGACATGAACCACGGCCGCCGCCGATCGTCTGCCATCGGTCAAGATTGGCAGGTGATCCGACGGGCAGAGATTGAAGTATGGCGCCGCACAGGAGATGCCCTGGCGGAGAACAAGGCCTTACGGGACAGCCGAGCATACTTCGAGGATTATGTCAAACGATACGGGGATCGCCTATGCCTTGACGTGCGATGGGTAAGTCTCCATGACCCTTATACTCCATCAACTTCTCTTTTGCTAACATATTCTTGATTTCAACAGATGCCGGAGGCTGAAGCAGTGCAGCTTTTGAGGAATCAAAATGCCAGCCTGATTCTCCAGCTTAGTGATATGCATAGGCAGATTCAAGAGTTGGTGAGTGACCTTTGATTTGTATCTTGTTAGATGGACTGCCCCTTCTATTTACCTGGTGTTTGTGATGTAGAGGGGAATGGTAGCCAGCTAGGGATGGCGAGGGGACCCTGGTGTAGGATCATCATCTCTGGGCCCAATGGCCCCGACAGATTGGGTGATGTGGTTGTACGATGCCCTTCACCGTGCAGAGGCCCGGGAGGCAAACCTATTATAGCAGGTGAGAGTCGTTCTTCTGAGTGTTCCTATAATTAAACTTGCCTTACTCTCAGTGTTTCTTACAATGCCAGGAGGTTGAGGCTACTTTAGCCAGGGCGACAGCAGTCGAGGCCCAGGCGAGGGAGCTGGAGATCATCAACCAACAACTATGTGATCAGGTGCTCCATGTTGAGGAACGGGCGGCTCGAGCAAAGACCGGAGAGGGGCCCTATCCCGATGTGTATTGGGAGGGGATGATGGCTGGCCTGCGACAAGAACTCACGAGAACTCAGGCGGAGGTGAGCAAGATTGATTTCAAGTATTGGAGTCTGTGGGACTGGGTGATGAAGAAGGGAAGAGATATAGCAGCGAGGTCTAGTGCTCAGAGTCCTGGAGCTCGTCTGCTTATTCCTGCCCCATCGGCTAGGTTGATGCTAGCTGGGAGTTCGGCCTTCAGAAACCTTGATTCTCTACATGCTGAGGACGTGTGGAGTGTTGGGTTCTATGTGTCTGGATCCTACCAAAATGCAGTGGATAAAATAAAGTCGGGATTGGATCCGTCCCGTTTCAATCAATAAAAACCTAAAGCGGTAAATCATATCTACCTTGCGCGGATTCAAGTCCGCGTTCGTTCTTCAGTTCTGTCGGAGCGATGCCGCAAGCCGCGCAGGTGCCCGGCCTCTAGCAGTATCCACGCGATTCTCCTCGCGATGGATTGTCCTTGCCTCCTCGCTCGATGAGGCGTCCGCGGATCCCATCTGGCTACGCGTAATCCGCCGCGACATGCGGATTCGGAAACTCCCGTCGGACGAGAAAGGGAGCTGTTGGGAGCCGGAGCAGATCCTCCAGAGGGCCGGCCTCGAGAGGTGCACTCAGGAGAGAGAGAGAGAGGGCGGAGGCTAGGTCAAGGTTACTGGTCCCCGACCTAGCGGTCGTTCTTTTATAATAAGTATATTTGCAATTTTTCACAAAAATCCACCCTTATTCGAAATCCCGTCAAATAATCCATTGACTTGAAAACCTTTTGCGTGTGACCCTCTAGGCCCAAATACCAGTCCAGTTAATGGCCCATTAAGCCCAGTAACTCTTTACGGGCCTACTAGATTAATTAATATCCTTATATTAATTAATCAACTAAATTTAATATCCCACAGTAAATTCGGACGAGCTTCCGATCATGTTGGATGCCATGCAACATCGCGTGATTATGGATGGCATTGGGGTTATCGCAACCCTCTATTATAACATTTTCGTCATCGGTTAGCGCGCATATATAATCTTTCATCCGTGCAATGTTCCCGAATCGACCTAGGGTATGGTTTACTGTTAAACCCTAGCCGGTTGATTCACTTAAATCAGATGCCGCTTATCTATATCGGATAACTCTTTATCTGATACAAGTCAGCCTTGGCCAGGGACTTAAGCGCATCATTCACGGAACATTCTCTCTCATAATACCGAAAGCGGATGATCCCATATTGAACACACAAGTACCTTCGAGGGCATTTCTCTTAACCCGATCATTTGACTTATTGATAACCTATGGTTAGGGATTTGTTAGTCAAAGTCAAAGCTCAGAGATGTACCAATAAGGTATCTTTAGTGTCTCAGGTTTAAGGATCATCTACGCAACCGTGAAAAAAGAATCGAGCTGGTTAACAGTGAGGTATATACCATCCAGCAATTCTAGGTCGGATCAATTCAGTGAACTCATTCCCCAATGAGCACCTACAGGTCCAGCATAGTGTCTTACAAGTGACTTATAGGATCAGTCACCCTTATCATATGAGATGAAGAAACCTGTACTAGTCTATCCGGATGTTTGATGTCCATCTCAAACATCCTCCGACTATGAATAATTAAGAACATGTGTTTATAAGTCTTCGGTCCCCTAATTATGATCTCATCATAATCCGAAGATTGTTGCATATGTTCATGGACTTTATCGCGATACGATAAATATAGATCGAACTAATTACACACAATGAATTAATGTCATTTATTAATAAATTGAATAATATATAGTATCGAATTGGCTTTCAGACCACCGAATACTAACAATCTCCTACTTGGACTAAACGCGATCACTTTTATACAGAATACCCATATTCTCTAAGTGAAGCTCAAAGACATTTTCAGACAAAGGCTTTCTCAGTGGATATGCTATGTTGTCGGCTAAAGGAACTCTCTCCACTACGACATCTCCTCGAGCTATAATCTCTCTGATCAGATGAAAGCGCCGCAGAATGTGTTTCGACTTCTGATGAGACCTTGCCTCTTTCGCTTGAGAATCTCCCCATTGTTGTCACACAGTAGTGGGACGGGACCAGAGATGCTTTCCACCACACCAAGATCGTCGATGAATTTCTTCATTCAGACAGCTTCCTTGGCGGCTTCAGCAGCAGCAATATATTCAGCTTCCGTTGTTGAATCAGCAGTGGTTTCCTGCTTGGAACTTTTCCAGCTCACTGCTCCCCCGTTGAGTGTGAAAACAAAACCTGATGTTGACTTGCTGTCATCATGATCAGACTGAAAACTCGAGTCAGTGTATCTTTACAGCTTTAAGTCTCCTCCTCCATAGACTAGAAATAGATCCTTAGTTCTTCTCAAGTACTTAAGGATACATTTCACAGCCTTCTAGTGTCTATCACTTGGATCTGCCTGATGTCTGCTCGTAACGCTTAGAGCATATGCAACATCAGGTCTAGTACATAGTATGGCATACATGATGGGGCCTATAGCTGAAGCATAGGGAATCTTATCCATCATTGCCCTCTCCTCAGAAGTCTTGGGAGACTGACTTTTGAAGAGATAAATTTCATGTCTCATCGGTATGAGACCTCTCTTGGAATTTTCAATGCCAAACCTTTTGACAATGGTTTCTATGTACATCGATTGGGTTAAGGCAAGCATCTTCTTTTATCTATCTCTATAGATCCGTATTCCCAATACGTAAGATGCTTCTCCCATATCCTTCATGGAGAAGTTCTTGGATAGCCAGATCTTTACTGATGACATCATCCCTACATCATTCCTAATGGGTAGGATGTCGCCAACATAAAGAACCAGGAATGAGATTGTACTCATACTGTTTTTTTTATATACACAAGGCTCATCTTCATTCTTAATGAAGCCATAAGATTTGATTGCCTTATCAAACCTTATGTTCCAGCTACGAGAAGCTTGCTTCAGTCCATAAATGGACCTTTGCAACTTACATACCATATCTGGAGATTCTTTTGATGTGAAACCTTATGGTTGTATCATATACACCTCTTCCTCAAGATTTTCATTGAGGAAGGCCGTCTTCACATCCATGGCGAGAAGAATTCTGATAGACTTAATCATGGCAACGGGTGAGAAGGTCTCGTCATAGTCAATGCCTTGCCTTTGACGATAATCCTTCGCCACCAACCTTACCTTATAAGTCTCAATTCGTCCATCGGCACCAATCTTTCTTTTAAAGATTCATTTGCAATCGATAGGTACTATACATTTGGGCAAGTCAACCAAGTTCTAAACTTGGTTGATGTGCATGGACTGAATTTCAGAATTCATGGCTTCTCGTTATTTCCCGGCCTTTGAACTTTCAATGGCCTCCTAGTAAGTCTTAGGATCATCATCCTCATTATAGAGTATCCTAGAACCATCCAAATTAATATGTCCCACATATCTTTCTAGTGGTTTAGGTACTCTTTCTGACCTACGAGGTTCTTGTGTATTTTCTTGACCAGGTTCAGAAACTGATAGTTCATCTGATGAACCATTAACAATTTGTAGGTCGGGTATTCTTCTAGAGTTACTTTACTCCCACTGTCCTTTTGGAGAATATAATCTTCTTCCAAAAAGACAGCTCTCCTGGCTACAAACACCTTTTGTTTGCCAGGATGATAAAAGTAATATCCGTAAGCTTCCTTCGGATATCCCACAAATCTGCATTTGTCAGTTCCAGACTCTAGCTTATTTGCATCATGTCTTTTAACATGAGCAGGACATCCCCAGACTTTAACATGTATAAGGTCTGGTTTCCTTCCATTCCTATCTCATACGGAGTGGTTTCAACAGATTTGTTGGATACCTTGTTCAGGATATACATAGCCGAACTAAGTGCATATCCCCATAAGGGTACTGGTAATTTGGACATACTCATTATGGATCGCACCATTTCCATTAATGTGCGATTCCTCCTTTCTAACACACCATTCATTTGAGGTGTATAAGGAGGTGTAAGCTGAGAAAGGATACCATTATTCTTTAAGTATTTTATGAACTCTGTACTAAAGTATTCCCCACCTCGATCGAATCGGATGGCTTTGATACACTTTCCAGTTTGTTTCTCTACTTCATTCCTGAATTCTCTGAATTGCTTAAAAGTTTTTGATTTACACTTCAATAAGTATATGAAGCCATATCTTGAGAAATCGTCAGTGAACGTAACGAAGTATGAGAAACCACCAATGGCTTGGGTTGACATAGGACCACATACATTTGAATGCATTAGTTCTAGTAAGTCAGTGGCTCGTTCTCCAGTTCCAGCAAATGAAGATTTTGCCATTTTATCCATTAAACATGACTCACAGGTTGCATATGATTCATAATTAAATAGATCTAAATATCTATTTTTATGTAGCCTTTGGAGTCTATTTTCACCAATGTGGTCAAGCCTACAATGCCATAGGTAGGCTTTGTTCACTTCATACTTGTTTCTTTTAGTTAAAGAACCGATATTGAAATTATTATAAGACACATTTAATAAGTACAATCCATTAGACAATGAAGCAGAAGCTATTAATTTATTTCTGAAATAAATTGAACAACAATTGATCCCAATAGATAAAGTGTACCCTATTCTATCTAAACATGAAATAGAAATAATATTCCTTATTATGCTAGGTACATAATAACATTCATCTAATGAAAAAGTGTTCCCATATGGCAGTTTGAGCCCCACTGTCCCTACAACGATAGCCGCAACTCTTGCGTTGTTACCTAGTCTTAGCTCCACCTTGCCAGTTCTCAACTTACGTCTTCTTGTCAGTGCCTGCACAGTATTGGAGATATGAGAAACACATCCTATATCTAATACCCATGATGTACAATCTCTAATTGACAAGTTTACATCTATCATATAGATATCTGAAGCGTCATATTGTTTCACAGTTCCTTGAGCCATGTCCTTGAGGTATTCTTTACAATTCCTCTTCCAGTGGCCCTTCTGATGACAGCAAAAGCATTCACCTTTTTCAACATTCTTGCCTTTGTCCTTTTTGACAACCTTCGGCTTCTTCTGATTCTTGCCTTTGCCTTTCCTAAAGGTTTGGACTGCTAGTCTTTTCCTGCCGGTCTTACCAACCATAAGAACTTGGGGTTTGTCCTTCACAAGGTTCCCCTCTGCAGTCTTTAGCATGTTCAGTAATTCAGCCAAAGTGATCTGGATCTTGTTCATGTTGAAATTCACAATGAACTGAGCATATGATTGTGGAAGTGAAGATAATACAAGGTCGGTATGCATCTCTTTGGGGAGTGAGACCCCAAGAGTATCCTACCTCCCTACCCACTCAATCATCTTCAGTACATGAGTTTGTACTGAAGATCCCTCTGCCATCTGAGCCTTGAACATATTCTTAGATATCTCATATCTTTCGATTCTGCTTTACTCACCAAATAGCTCCTTCAAATGAAGCATGATGGATCTAGCATCCATCTCCTCATACTGCCTCTGCAACTCATTGCTCATAGAGGCCAGTATGTAGTATTGGGCCATAGTGGAATCTTCCTACCAATTTTCATATGTCAGCATGTCTTCCTCTGGGGCATCTAATGCTGGTTCAGTAGGAGGTTCATCATCCAGAACATAAGCAATTTGCTCAGACCTGAAGTCAATCTTCAAGTTTCTGAGCCAGTCTGATTAGTTCGGGCCTGTAAAACGATTGGCATCAAGTATGCCATGCAACGGGTTGTGGTGCGACATTTTAGCCTACTAGAGATAATCAAATTAAAATAAGCAGGCAATTAGTTTATTAAAAAACAAAACATGGATTTTGTTTATCTAGTTTTACTCCCACTAATTTTTGTTGGACTATATAACCTTCAGGTATATAGAACGGGAGACGCCGACAGTCTCCTAGCGGGGATCAGAATCTCCAAGAGTCACAGTATAACCTCGAGTAAACACATAGTATTATACTGTTTTCTCAGAGCAACCATCTCATGGTAGTTACAACTCTTTGCAATATCCGATCATATTTAATATATCGAATATATTACATATACTAATAACCTAATTTATTTGATTCGTAATCAAAAGAAAACACACGCATCACATACATGTCATTGGTGTGGTCATGGATAGCACTATGGTTTGACTTGAGCCAGACAGTCAAACACACATCCACATAATATAACAGTTATATCATGAGTCTGCCAACTCATAGGCTTAATGAACTCTTTTATATACTTCTTGGTTGCAGTTGTGGATCATCCTCGCTCCACGCTCAGCCGCTTCGAACAAATCATATCATAAGTTCTCAATTACATGATAATTTAAAAAGAGGAACTGGGCCTGTCAAAGGGGGGTCAAAGACCCGGATGGGCTAGGTCCAGATCGGACCCTTGGGCTGAGCCCTACCGGCGCCTGGCTTGGCCCAAACCCGCCCTGTAGGGCGGGCTAGGTCGGGTCGGGCACCCGACTGGCTCGGGCCCCAGGGCCCCGGCCCGGTCCAATCAGGCCAGCCCACCCCCACCCGACGCAGCTAGGAAAAACCCTAGTTGCGCCGCAGGGGAGGAGGAAAAGCCCCCCGCGCCGCCGTCGGCAGCCCCTCGGCGCTGTGGGGTTACCCCGGCAACCCTGTCACCGGCGGGCGTGTCAGTGACCCCCCAGATCGCCGGCAGGAAGCCCTCGAAAAACCTCCTTTATGCACAGTTTTGGCCAAACCCGAACCCTCCTTCCCTTAAACCGCAAGAGGGGTTGGCCGGCTGTCTCTCCCGGCATCGGCCAGGAGTCCCCGGCGACCGACGATCCCATGGGGGGGTTCCCATGCTCCAGCAAGTCCTCCCCAACTCTTAGCGTGCCCGCGAAGATGACGATCTGTGGCCGTTCTTCGTCGGACGAAGAACACAAAATATGCACATGAAAAATCCAATTTTAATGCATAAGATTACAAATAATTAACCACGCTCATCTTATGAATACGGTTCATGCAATTATCAAAAACTTGGCATGGAATTAATTATAAAATTTACAATTCGGAGATCGAAACGGCGAAGAACATAGTGATAACCTGGCTCTGATACCACTGTTAGGTTCTCTGTGTCCGGATCCTATAAAAACATAGCGGATAAAATAAAGTCGGGATTAGATCTGTCCCGTTTCAATCAGCAAAAACCTAAAGCGGTAAATTAGATTTACCTTGCGCGGATTTAAATCCGTGTTCGTTCTTCGGTTCTATCGGAGCTATGCCACAAGCCGTGCAGGTGCCCGACCTCTAGCAGTATCCATGTGGTTCTCCTCGCGATGGATTGTCCTTGCCTCCTCGCTCGATGTGGCGTCCGCAGATCCCGTCTAGCTACGCGTAATCCGCCGTGAAATGCGGATTCAGAAACTCCCGTCGAACAAGAAGCGGAGCTGTCGGGAGCCAGAGCAGATCCTCCAAGGGGCCGGCCTCGAGAGGTGCGCCCAGGAGAGAGAGAGGAGAGAGAGAGAGAGGGCGGCAGCTAGGTCAAGGTTACTGGTCCCCGACCTAGCAGCCGTTCTTTTATAATAAGTGTATTTGCGATTTTTCACAAAAATCCACCCTTATCCGAAATCCCGTCAAATAATCCATCGACTTGAAAACCTTTTGCGTGTGACCCGCTAGGCTCAAATACTAGTCTAGTTAATAGCCCATTAAGCCCAATAACTCTTTACGGACCCACTGAATTAATTAATATCCTTATATTAATTAATCAGCCGAATTTAATGTCCCACAGTAAATTCGGACGAGCTTCCGATCACGTTCGATGCCAAGTAACATCGCGTGATCCTGGATGGCATTGGGGTTATCGCAACCCTCTATGGAACCTTTTCATCATCGGTTAGCGCGCAGATATAATCCTTCATCTGTGCAATGTTCCCGAATCAACCTAGGGTATGGTTTGCTATTAAACTCCAGCCGGTCGATTCACTTGAATCAGATGCCGCTTATCTATATCGGATAACTCTTTATCCGATACAGAGTCCACCCTGGCCAGGGACTTAAGTGCATCATTCACGGAACATTCTCTCTCATAATACCAAGAGCGGATGATCCCATATTAAACACACAATTACCTTCGAGGGCATTTCTTTGAACCCGATAATTTGACTTATTGATAACCCATGGTTAGGGATTCGTTAGTCAAAGTCAAAGCTCAGAGACGTACCAACAAGGTATCTTTGGTGTCTCAGGTCCAAGGATCATCTACGCAACCGTGGCAAACGAATCGAGCTGGTTAACAGTGAGGTATATACCATCCAGCAATTCTAGGTCGGATCAATTCAGTGAACTCATTCTCTAATGAGCACCTACAGGTCCAGCATAGTGTCTCCACACAAGTGACTTATAGGATCAGTCACCCTCATCATATGAGATGAAAAAACCTATACTAGTCTATCCGAATGTTTGATGTCCATCGCAAACAACCTCCGACTAGGAATAATTAAGAACATGTGTTTATAAGTCTTCGGTCCCGTAATTACGATCTCATCATAATCCGAAGATTGTTGCACATCTTATAGACTTCATCGTGATACGATAAACATAGATCGAACTAATTACACCCAAAGAATTAATGCTATTTATTAATAAACTGAATAATACATAGTATCGGATTTGTTTTCAAACCACCTAATACTAACATGGAGGACTTACTGGACTGCTAGATCCTTGGGTTCTAGGCCGCCGGTATCAGGTCATCGCCGCGCCAGGGAAGACGATGTAGAAAGTCAGATGAGTCATTCGTCTTGTAGGGGAAGAGAAGATGAGGCCGAAGGGGAGAAGAGGGACTAATTGTTGTCACAAGGGTATGCCCTTGTTTATGATGTGTGAATCTTATGTTATGCCAATATATTTCACTGTTGATCTTCTGGGCATTTCGGTCTTCTCTTCTTCATACCTGTATTTCTTGCATGCACAACTTTAAAGGGAAAACAGTTAGTAGTATCCGTTTTCGTCCCCTTGCCCAAAAGAGAGCATCAACCTTTTCCTTAGCCTTCGCATAGGGTCAAGGGGCCGTGTCCTACTAACCAGACAAAAGGAAGAGTAATGATGCGATAATCAAAACATGCAAATGCTGAGGGATATTAGCAAATAAGGTGTGTGGTGTGAATGTTGTTAATGAATGAAAACATATTTTTTATTCCAACCCCTGATGAATGCCCATCCTTAGTCTAATTGGATGATGAAAGGGGAATGCACACTCAACTTCCCAGATATCCTAAGCACGCATCTAGGTTGATTTGGGCCTCTAGACTCCTCAAACTAACCTCGACCGGCTTAGACTCATACTGATGACAATACCGTCATGCCATGCTTAGGCTCCCAGCTGCTTCCGACCACCAAGTTCGCCCAAAAGTTTTTGAGGTAAACGATTTGCCCGGCCTGGGTCTCTTTCCTCACAACCTAGAAGATATAAGGTGGAACACCTTGGAACCCTAACGGTCAACTGCGCGACGCTGACCAGGAATCAGACGCCGTCGCACCTACTGGTGACGCGCTTGCATTGACCTAAGCCCGAAGTTTTGGTGGGTGCTCATCGAGATTATAGTTAAGAAATTAATTCACTAGAGACACGAACATTACTCTTCACCCATTTTGAACATCTGTGATCATATGAGCATGTGATGATTTTTGAAAACGAACTATTTTAAAATGATATTCAATCTTTAGCTAGCTATCTCATGTTAAACCTTGGGGGAGAAAAGTGAAGAAACTTGAAGACAAACCTCACAGGAGGATCGACAAAATTGTTAAAAGATAGAGCTATGACAAAATGAATCTTTTTTTTTTTTTTTTACTTCTTAGATGCCCCTATTTACTTTTGATTTTTTAGGCCTTTGATAGATTTCATGGCCAGGCACGGTCACGACTAGGCTTTTTTGTATGATTGCTTGAACCCTTTTGATTTTCTTCTTTCTTGACACTTTGAGGGTTATTTGGTTTTCATTTCTTATTCCACCTGCAGGGACATTGCCCTCTTCATGTGCTCTGGTCCTTTACATTTCATATTTGGGTCTATTTAAGGGGTTACATCTATCGGGTTGTCGGGGAACCGCAGTTTGCTGAGCTTGACCGTTTAAGGGCATCGATTGTCCTGATCACTTGAGAGACGAAGAGCAAAGGTTGCAATTGATAGTGTACTAAAGACATTAAACTCATTTTGAGAAGGTTCACTTTGAAAAACGTGTAAATGTGTGTATCTCATAATGACCATAGAAATCTATATGAAAGTAAAGCAGACACGTCCAAGGCTTTGGTAGACCAAAGTCTTAACCGAATCTTAATGATAATCCATTCTAGCATGCAACTAGACCTAGACAGGGGTTACATGGCAGTCACCAGACAGTTGAATTTTGTGTTTTTCTAATTTTTGTGATTTTCATTAAAGTATGTACATATTTACAAATATTTTTGATGCCTTTTTAGATATTCAATTATTTTGGATTTTGAAATTTTTGATTTTTTTGTATTTTTATGGGTAGAACTTCTTCAGATAGACTCCATTCCAAGGATGAGGTAATTCTTCTCCATTTGCATTGACTAAGCGATAGGCATTCCCTGAATATGTCTCCTTAATTACAAATGGACCTTCCCAATTTTCTTGCAATTTGCTCTAGGGACCAGAAGCTTTAATCATTTTTCTCCTTAAAACCATCTCCCCGATCTTAAAGTTTCTTTCAAGAACTTTCTTTGCATAGAATCTTGCAATTCTATTTGTGTAAACTTGTGCATGGTCTGCCGCCATTAACCTTCTCTCATCTAATAGTTCCAGTTGAGTTAGCATGGCTGCACAATGCTCAACATCGTTGATTTCTTGATCCAACTGCACTCTTAGTGAAGGAAGGAGAATCTCATATGGGAGTACCACATCCATCCTGAACGTCAATGCATATGGTGTTTGTCCTGTGGGTGTTCAGACAGAGGTACGATACGCCCACAGAGCCTCAACCAAGAGATCAATCCAGTCTAAATAGTTATGAGATTTACAAGTCCTTTTGATAATTCGGATGAGAGTTTTATTGGTTGCTTCTGCTTGTCCATTTCCTTGTAGGCAGTATGGCGAAGAATGATGCAAATTGATACCATACTTATTACACATGTCGTGGGGCTCCAGAGAGATAAATTGTGGTCCATTGTCGGTGAGGAAATCACGCGGTGTCCCGAACCTGGCGAGAATGTTACACTTGATGAATTTCACCACCATAGATGCCTTGATTTCTGCAAATGGTTCAGCTTCAGCCCATTTTGTGAAATATTCAGTGGTTGTTAAGATGAAAGATTTTCTTTTTATTTCTCCTGATTGTAGGTGCTTAAATTGTGTGTGTTATTATTATGATATCATGTGTTATATAATTAACAAACCTAATTAAATCGTGATCACCAGAAACCAATGGTTTCAAAAAAGAAAGTTGATCGCTTTACTCACCTTGTGAAGACTGGGAGATTGAGTTCTTTGTTCCTCTTCTTCAACCGGCCAAAAAAGAAGAGCCTCTTCTTTATTTACTCTTGTTGTAGATTTTGTTGTAGCTTCTTGAACCTTCCAATTTTTAAATATTTCAAGCCTTGACGTTCTTCCTTTATACCTTGTAAAAGAAGATAAAACAAATAAAAAGACTATGAATAGAACTAAAATAGTATAGCATATATTCTAATTAAGAATTTAAACATGCACTAAACTATAATCACTCACTTTTCTGCTTCTTTTAAACCCCCTATCATGGACATGGGTTTGGAAAAGATGAAGTGTGTGTGTGTATGATGGAGTGATGAATAATTGTATGGAAAACAGTAAACAATAGATGAAAAATATGAAGAAACAATGAAAAACTAGCAAAAGAAAACAAAGGGGATGAGTATGGTTCGCCCCTCCATAGCCTTAGTCTTTAATGGCTTCAATGGAGAAAGAAAAGGAAGAAGAAAGAGCTATCAAATCTCCTCCACGTTTTCTGCAATAAAGGGCTCCTTTTCACCTTGATTTAAACTCCAAAACACTAATGGCCAACCTCTTTCAAAAGTCCAAAAGGTATTGCATATATAGAGACTTCAATTAGCGTAATTTGGCCTTCACAAGGGCTCTCACGCGGCTCGGACTTGCCCTGGATAGACATGGAAGGAGTTGGAAACTCTTCCATTTTTTGGAACCGGATTATCTCGACCAAATCATGCTCATCAAGAAAGTACTTGAAACGCATCGTAATCAAGAGACGCCATTTAGATAATTAGGAGGGCCAACATAGAAAGAAATTCGCGAAGGAAATCGGAAAACAATAAAAATGGCGTCAACTATGGTTGACGTTAAGTTAATCCTATATGAATTTAAGATTTTGATTCCAAACTGATTTTGGCTAGAAATCTAAATGGCATCAGCCATGGTTGACGTTAATCAACGAATTTCGAGAAAAATCAATAAAAATTAATTAATTATTAAAAATTAGACCATTTTGGAGTATTTATAATTGTGACATGAAATTTTACTCAATATGAAGTCAAAATTAGCGTGTCTACACTGCCCCACCTTGGCATTGACTTTGCAAGGGAGTGAAATGGAATGGAATGTACTGAAAAGATGATGCCAAGGTGCGATGTGACACGCTCTCAACATCATATGATGGGAATCTTTCTTAAAATAATCAATGAAGATGACTTAAAGAGATCAATAGAATCAAACCTGTCTGGATGAAGGAGACAAGGAAAACAAATAAGTCGATCAACTTCCACGATGGGGAAGTACTCTACGTTACAAACCCTGCATGTTTCATCATAGAGAGCGGTTACCAGCCAATGTAGACGTGCTACAACCATAATGGATCTGAAAAGGAAACAAGAAAATATTTGGGATAAAAAATCCAAGTATGGATAGAATTCTAAAGATATCTTCGAGAAAATCTCAAAGATAATTGAGAGATCAATTCATAATGTAATATTTCGTATCACGTTGGGATTTATTAGAATAATGGTCTGAAATTTAATCAATAATTAATTCTTATCACAATGATTTCAAAGTCCTACATGATACATGCTGGGCTAAAATAAAAATTAAAATGAAATAAAATATAAATTAATTAAGGATAATATTGTTAAATTGTCATTGATGAATCAAGATATCAGTTCTACAATTCAGTACTAAGCTGAAGTTCGTTTGTCCATACACTGTTTCACAAAAGCGGAACCATCGTTCCCATTAATTAACAATTTAACGGCCTATTTGTGCGATTAAGAATTCTCTGAAATTATCATTGTTTTTGTTGAAGGGAAACTCAAATTCCAGTTTCATCAAAACTACAAGGTCCTTGATACACTCTAATAATATTTATCATATAGTATTGCTAATACAAATCAATTATATGAAAGAATACAGGGATAAAGATACCGTCTTTTTAGTCACGGTTGGGACTCATTAACTCCCACAGTGGGACCTTATTGGAAACTTCGGCATCATTTTCTTATCCTTGAATTTTTCTGCACTCAGAATTTGTCAATAACTTTAAGCAAAGGAATAAACATGAATAAATAGCAGATAACATGGAGTTTCGGAGAATATCAGAAAAAGCCTAAAAGGCATCGCCCTGTGTCGACGTCATTTGAATGACGTCGCGCCGTCCAAACGCAATTTAACTTACCGAAACAGGCTGCTCTAACTCCAATCCAGACTCTGCTTTCCTCCATCAAACTCCCTCTTCCAATTCGGAAAGGGCTCCTCAACTTCGCAAATCACTCCATAAAACATCCCTCTCTTCAAATCAATTCAACACAAGAAGCAATCAAGAGGAAAAGCTAGAGGGGAAAGAGGAAGAAATCAGGTAATTAAGAAGGAAATCAAATTTTATTCAAAGAAGATGGCTAGCTTTACTAAGGACTCCTCAAACAAGAGGGCAAGGAAGATGATTAAGAGGCTTTCTGATGTTGAAGGCCATCTAAGTGGAAGAGATTCTAACCTATAAGTAAGTTAAACCCTCTATTCAATTCAATTTTTATTCTTTTCTTTATTCTTCTATATAAATTCTCCATACTCCCAATTCTTTAATAAACAAGATAGAACTATTCCAATTTCTTTTCTTATTTAGGGATATCCTTTCTTTCCTGGTCCAAGACGATTCTCTTCATTTCCTTGGGTCCATAAGCTCATGCACAAGATCAATCTCTCCATGCAATCTTACATATCCAAGTGGCATATTCAAGGATTAGTTATTCATGCCAAACATTACAAGAGCACAAGCATGGATTAGGCTGCGATGGGCGCTTTAATCGAACTGTGACATCCTCAAACTCATACCTTTCTCTTCTCCACGTTCGAAGCCACCAACCTCTTAGAAGAAGTTGAACTCCTATTGGGTCTTCCTAAGCTTAAGGTAAACAATGATGAACCTGATTTGACTGAGATGATGTTCATGAGGGAAAGGATCAATGGTCATCAATTCTTGAATAAGATTATGAAGAATCCAAAAGAAATTCAAGGCTGTCTTTCTCAGAAGGGGATCAATCTTACAAAATTGACTGAATGGACCTTGAAAAGGATAGAAAATCTCAAGGAAGAAGAAATAGAGACTGCGATGAAGGCATTCACTATATGCTTGGCTGGAGCTCTACTATTCCATGTCCAAGATAATGTTCTAGAAGATGATCAAATCAGTGCAATTAATGGGATTTTTGAAGGAAAGCAGATCAGTACAGCAGTTCTAGCCCATCTCTATAGTGGGCTCTCTGCAGCTTCTATAGGTCAACCTCCTTACGGTAGCATGCTTCTCTTAGCTCTATGAGTGGAATTTCACTTCAAGTTCAACCATAATGAGGAAAAAGTTCTAAGGATGTCCCAAATATACCAGGGCAGTCTTATCTTCCATATTGCCAACATTGTGAAGTTCAACGACAACATGACCAATCGAGTGCCCAACCTTAAGACTCGAGCTGACTGGCGTGCTTACTTCAAGACTATGCCCATGACTGGATTTGAATCCACGCCACTTGCTCTCATGGAGAAGGCGGTTCAAGTGCGCCGTGATGCTGGCACAGAATTCCGACTGATCGGGGCAACCGAGTTCATTCTCTATAATCCACATCGTTGTCATCCTCAACTTGGTATGCCGTGCTACGAATTTTCAGAAATACCTTCTCTTTCTCCAATCAAAAAGCGGGCATTAGGAACTGACGAGGACTTTGAGGCGACAGAACTCATCGCAACTCTATGAATCAACGGATTCACCCGTTGTGTAAAAACTCCTCATGAAGCGAACAGAGAATTATGGAAAACTTATGTAAAAGAGCTTTAGAAAATTTGGCCTGAAAGCTCTCAACTCTTGCCCAAAGTTTAATGTAATTTCTGCTTGTTTTCAATAAAATTCTTCGTTTTATTGTAACAAAGATCTTTCCTAATATTTGTGTAATTTTTCTGGAATTTTTTCTTACGCAAAACTGCTCATTTTCTCAAAATCACAAGTTTCTGGGCTCACTAATGCAAATAGCGTCGACTCAAGAAGACGCTTTTCAATGAAATTTAATCTTCGAAAAATCAAAAATTTATTCCTCATAGAGCCTAAAACTCGTCGACCATGGGCGATGTCAATAACTTCTCTCTCCTACTTTCCAGATATTTTTGAACATTAAATTGACTGAATCACGTCGACCATGCCCAACGCTAATTACTGATTTCTCCAGATTTCTCCTAATTTTCCATAGACTCCGTGGTACGACTCTGACTGTCAAAGGCGGTAAACCCTAGAACGCGTCGACCATGAGTGATGCTTTTATCAGATTTTCAAATTTCGAACTACCTGCTTCAGTTTGTGCGCCACTAAAATACGCCGTCCTGAGTCGACGCGATTTAATCATTTTGAACAAGGTTCGCGAACCTGAGATTCACTCACTCTCTTTCTCTCTCTTCGCCTTCTCTTCGAGCCTCCGGCAATCTCTCCTCTCTCCGGTCATCTTCTCCGACACCGGCCTCCCTCTCGTCGTCGGCGACCTCTCCCTCTCTCTTCCATTCTCTCTCTCTCACCCTAGCTCTCACTCTCTCACGGGCTCTCTCTTCATCTCACTCTCACACACTCCCGACACCATGGAGCGCGACGGACCGAGTGGGAAACACCAGAGGATATTCGGCATGCCCGAGCTAGAGGGGGGCGACGAGGATGTGCTCCTAACGCAGCCCGAGATCTTTGAAGATCTCGTAAAAATAATGGAACAGGATCTGAAATGCTTGGGACTACTCCAAGTGCAGAGATGAACTTCTTCATCCAAACCACCGCCTTAGCCACTTCAGCTGTATCAATGTATTCTGCTTCAGTCGTTGAATATAAAGTTGTTTCTTGTTTGGAACTTTTCTAACTCACTGTACCTCCATTTAACATGAACACGAATCCAGACATGGATTTGATGTCATCCATATCCGACTGGAAGTTCGAGTCTGTAAACCCTCGAAGTTCCATGTCGCTTCCTCTATAGACGAGAAACAGATCCTTAGTCCTTTCAAGTATCTAAGGATATATTTCATCACCTTCCAGTGTTCCTCACCTGGATCAGCCTGATATCTACTAGTAACACTTAGTGGATGTGCCACATCAGGCCTAGTACATAGCATTGCATACATGATAGATCCTATTGCCGAAGCATAAGGAACTCTATCCATGTATGTTTTCTCTTCAGGTGTCTTGGGAGACATTCCTTTAGAGAGATAAATTCTATGTCTCATCGAAACGAGACCTCTTTTGGAATTTTCCATGCCAAATCTTTTGACTATGGTGCCTATGTACCTGGATTGGGATAAACCAAGCATCCTTTTGGATCTATCTCTATAGATCCTTATTCCCAGAATGTAGGATGCTCCTCCCAAATCCTTCATAGAGAAGTTTTTGGATAACCAAACATTTACTGACAACATTCATACATCATTCCCAATTAGTAGAATGTCATCAACGTAAAGTACCAAAAAGGTAACCGCGCTCCCACTAGTCTTTTTGTATACACAAGGTTCATCTTCATTCTTAATGAAGTCATAAGATTTGATTGCTTCATCAATTCTTAAGTTCCAAGTTCGGGATGCCTGCTTTAATCCATAAATGGATCTATGCAGCCTGCTTACCTTACTTGAATGCTCTTTGGAAGTAAATCCTTCGGGTTGTATCATATACACCTCTTCTTGAAGGTTCCCGTTAAGGAACGCTGTTTTCACATCCATTTGACATATTTCATAATCATAGAATGCAGCAATGGCAAGAAGTATTCTAATTGACTTAACCATGGCAACGAGGAAAAAGTTTCGTCATAGTCAATACCTTGTCTTTGACGATACCCTTCCGCTACCAGCCTTGCTTTGTATGTGTCAATCTGTCCATCTGCCCCGGTCTTTCTTTTAAAGATCCATTTACTACCAATAGGTACAATACCTTCTCGCAGATTAACCAAGTTCCAAACTTGGTTGGCATACATAGATTGAATTTCTAAATTCATTGCTTCTTGTCATTTCTCTGATTCTAGACTATTCATGGCTTCTTGGTAGGTTTAAGGATCATCATCCTCATTTAAGTGCTCTACTAGTTTGCCGTCATCGATATGTCCAACATATCTTTCAGGCTGCTTAGGCACTCTACCAGATCTGCAAACTTTTTGTGTATTATCTTGAACAAGTTCTTGAATCAATGGCTCATCGGATGAGCTAGGATTGATTTATGAGTCTGAAATTTCTTCTAGTTCTATCTTGCTCCCACTGTCTTCTTCTAAAAGATATTCTTTCTCTAAGAAGACAACTCTTTTTGCGACAAACACCCTGTGATCGCTGGGCTGATAGAAATAATATCCAAAAGTCTCTTTTGGATATCCCACAAACCTGTATTTTTCTGTCCTGGCATCCAGTTTATCTAGATCATGTCTTTTGACATTTGCAGGACAACCGCAGACTCTAACATGTTTAAAGTCTGGTTTCTTTCCTTTCCATATCTCATATGGAGCGGAAAATACTGACTTACTGGGAACTTTGTTCAACAGATATGCAGCAGACAATAGTGCATATCCCCATAAAGAAATTGGAAGTTTAGCATAACTCATCATTGATCGTACCATATCTAACAGAGTACGATTTCTCTTTTCCGATACACCATTTAACTGTGGTGAATAGAGAGGAGTCCACCGAGACAGAATACTGATGCGTATTTAAATGCCCTCATTAAAACATAAATATCATCAATCTTAAATTACGAATCTCAATAAAGATAACAACGTAGTGCTTGGTTGAGACCGGATCGATCCACAAGGAAATAGAATTCTTATTTTGAAAACTTTGAGATTTTTAGCAAAATTTGTTCATGAGTGTGATTTTTAAAAGTAAATCTTGAAAAAATGATCAATTAATTACCAGAATTTACTAACACGTTTAAAACACCTAATCTTTATTAAGAAACTACTACTTAAGATACTATTAATGAGATTAAACAAAATAGATGCACCTAATTAAATAATCAAGTCTAGAAAAGAAATAGGAATATCCACAAGAAATAATAAAACAACAACTTGATCACTATTAATGGAGTAACAAATATTACAATAGTTCTAAGAAAGAAAAAATTAAATAACAGATAAGTTAACTATTTGCTTAACACTTAAATAAACTAATTAAAGTGAATAACAGGGAACCGGGGACTTTTGTAGGCGCGATGGACCGCTAACAGTGGCTGGGCGGCTCGAACGGCACAGTGGACCGCGCAACAGAAGTGTTGCACGGTGTTGACAGGCGGCGCTGAGAGCGAGGCTGGCGTGTGGCATACGGGTGGCTCTCGGGTTGCCACGTGGACTAGTCGCTGGGTGGGAGTGCACCAGCGAGTGCCGCGTGGAGTGGCTGCCATCCTTGAGCTCGAGCAAGCGGGCTCAAGCAACGAGGTGCAACCTCGTGAACAACTGCGGGCCGCCGCGTGGCGGGCGGTTCCAGCTCACAGGCGGACGGCGACACGTGGGCGTACGGCTGCTTCTGGAGCGGGCGGACAGTACCGCGTGGCTCCTACGTTCCCGCCCAACGGGCACAGGCAACGAAGATGGGCGGCTGCGAATGCTGGCGTTCTGCCGCGTGGCGCAGGTGCGGGCCCAGGCGCTGCGGCTGGCGCGATCGCACAGCGCCGCGTGGCGGTGGCCTTCTCCCTGGGCACGGCGGTAGAGAAAGTGAGAGAGAGAGGGAGCACAGAGAGAGAGGAAATGGTAGACAGAGAGAGAGCTAAAGGAAGAGAGAGAAAGAGAGAGCGAAGATGCTAGGAGAGAAAGACAGAGAATAGAAGAGAGAGAGAGAGAAAACTGATAGGAAGAAATGCAGAGAGAGAGATGCGTAGGGGGAGATGTGTAGGGAAAAAGAACAGTGAGCAAGGGGGAGAGAAAAGGTGGAGAGAGAGGATGCAGCGGGAGAGAGGGAAAAAATTGCAGAGGAGAAAAAATGAGAGAGAAAAAGAGGTTCGATTGGAGGGAGAGAGAGAGAGAGACCCTTTTTTCAGATTCCAAAAGATGTCCTTTTTCCTCCCCCCTCCCATGATTTTATAGAAAAGAGAGATTTTTTTGAATTTCAAAAAGGCAATAAGAGGCTTTAAATTTTGTGCATTAAACTGCCCCTTAATTAGAGGATCCTCTTAAAAGATGGGCTATTTTGAAATTTGAATTTAGAGAGGGATATTTAGTTTTGAATTTTGATTTTTGAATATTAAATGTTATTTTCGAAATTTGAATTTTTGAAATTGAAATTCAAATTTTAAAATAAATATTATTTTTGAATTTGAATTCCGAAATTCCCTCTTCTCTCTCTTAGTTGGCTTGTGGTTCCCTTTTTAAGACAAAAAGGAAATACAATCTTGTTCCTTCCAAGATTCGAACCCTGGTCACCTCCTTGAAATCCAAGTAGTCCAACCACTATGTCATCTGCTTGTTCATGTCCTACATTCACATAAAATAACAATTAAGTTCATGCTGCAATCAATAAATCATCCAAATGTACATTAAATAATTGTCGAGAAAGTCTTATTTGAGAATGAAATTGCTATCCTTATTCAATCCATGGAGTGATGATATTTAAAATTCGAATTTCACATAATTGATATGTTTGAACGCACAATTGATTTATCTATCATTCCATGTGATTTTGTTCATTAAATTGATAGCAAAGTGTGTAAATTTCATCTGTTATTTATGTAAAATTGTGAACTTATCATTATTCTTAAGATATTGTATGAATTCTGTACTTAAGTATTCACCCCCTCGATCACCTCCTCGATCTGATCGAAGAGTCTTGATACTCTTTCCAGTTTGGTTCTCAACTTCATTTTTAAATTCTTTAAATTTCTCAAAGACTTCTGACTTATATTTTATTAAATATATGCAACTATATCTTGAGAAATCATCTGTAAATGAAACGAAGTATGAGTAACCACCCATAGCATGAGTGGACATTGGACCGCATACATCATTATGTATTAGTTCCAATAATTCCTTAGCTCTTTCTCCATGTCTACAAAATGGAGCTTTGGTCATTTTTCCCATGAGACAAGCTTCACAAGTTGCAAATGATTCATAATCAAATGGATCAAGATATCCATTCTTTTACAACTTAATGATCCTATTCTCATTTATGTGACCGAGCCTACAATGCCATAGGTATGATTTATTCACATCTTTATCTATTCATTCAAGAGACTTATTTACTAGACATACATTATATGCAATATCAAGCAAATACAAATCATTTAACAAATATTCAGAAGCAAACAATTTGTCTTTTAGATAAATAGAACAACCATTATTCTGTAGTTTTATTGAATATCCTTCTCTATCTAAACAAGAAATGGAAATGATATTCCTAATTATAGTAGGAACATAATAACAATCTATTAGTTCCAATAAGTCTCCTGACGGCATCTGAAGTCTTGTGTCCCCACAGCTAACGCAGCAACCTTTGCTCCATTTCCAAGTCTCAGATCCACGTCTCCGCGATTCAATCTTCTTTTACTTGTTAGCACCTGCAAGTTATTGTAGATATGAGAAACACATCCAGTATCTACTACCCAAGACGTAGATGTTCTATAAGACAAGTTAAGATCAATCATGAGTATACCTGAAGCTTCACTAAGCTTCTCCTTTACTTTTTCTGCTAGATAAATCTTGCAGTTTCTCTTCCAGTGACCTTCTTTATGGCAGTGGAAACATTAACCTTTATCATTAACTTTAGCTTTGTCCTATTGAACCGCTAGTTTGCTTTTCACTGACTTCTTTGGCTTACCTTTCCTAAAGGTCTGTCTAGCTTTTCTTTTCTTATTGGTCTTACCAACAAGCATAACATGTAGCTTATCTTTCTGAATAGTGCCTTCAGCTGTCTTCAACATGTTGAGCAGCTCAGCCAGTGTAACCTCAATTTTGTTCATATTTAAGTTGATGATGAATTGTGAAAATGAATCTGGTAGGGACTAAAGGATTAAGTCGATACTTAGGTCATTGTTCATAACAAAACTAAACACTGCAAGCCTCTCAATCCATTCTATCATCTTGAGCACATGAGTTTGCACAGATGTGCCCTCGCTCATTTTGGTCATGAACAATTTCTTAAATATCTCATATCTTTCTGTTCTCGATTGTTCACCAAACAACTCTTATAAGTGAATCAGAATGGCCTTAGCTTCCATGTTATCATGTTGTCGTTGTAGTTCATTGTTAATTGAACCAAGCATATAACAATGGACTTTAACAGAGTCCTCTTTCCAGTTTTCAAACATCATTAATTCATCTTCGTTAGCATTTTCACTAGGTTGTTCTGGATCAGGTTGATCCAGGACATAGGCTACTTTTTTACACCTGAGGACAATCTTCAGATTGTGTAACCTGTAAGGAATCGCCATGAACGCAGTGGAAATAAAAATGATTCCATTGTATCGGTTACTGGGGTCGTAAAACGGACATTAAAATCTAAGCGGGAAGAATAGTTCTTCACCTTTGCGGGGTTTCGAATCTCCCGTGGATGATGCCGACTCGGTAATCGCGCACGCGCACGATCTCTAAAGGTATTCACACGAGTTCCCGCAGCAGACGCGATTTTCTCCTCGACTTGAGTGCTCCGACCAGATCTCAAATCCACCATGCACGGAGAGAGACAGATCCACTCCAAGAGAGAGAGAAGGAGAGAGAGAGAGGAGAAAGAGAATCTGGGGTAAAAATTCGTCCAACCAACCTCTTTACCACCCCCCCCCCTTGGCCCTCCTTATATAGAAATAAGGATAAGCACAAGGATTAATCCTCATGATTATCCAAGAGTTTGGCCTTGGATAATTCTCCATTAAATCTTCATGTTTATCCTGCGGCTTTTCATAAAAACCCAGATAAGCATGAAATTTAACGTCTCTCACCGTTTGACGAGAACTCTTATGTGTGTGACCCTCTAGACCCATATATCAGTCCGGTTGCAGGCCCATTAAACTTAGAACTGATTCTAGAGTTTAATATTTATTAATTAACATTTAAACATCATATGTTAAATGATTAATTTAATAAACAAGTGAATTATCATCTGATGATCAAATCACTTGGCCTTCTGATCATGAACAGCACCAAACACTACCTCATGATCCCATAAGATATAAGGGATACTTTTCCCTTCAATAGAGCATTTCCGTCTGCAGATACCGCACAGATATAATCCTTCACTCATGCAATGTCCCGATAACGCAAGGGTATGGTTTTATAGTCAAACCCTCTATCGCATTATCCAGATGGATTCCAGTACACAGTTAATATCTAAAAGACATCTCTTTCATTTGACCCTGGCCAGGGATTTCTGTGTACATATCTATAGGACATTCTCTCTCCAGTCTTACACCAAGAGTGAGTGATCCCTTGTTGTTCACTCAATTACCTTCGCAAGCTTTCCACTGTATCTGAAAGACCGATTATGGTGGACTTAATGGTTAAAGTCTACGAGTCAAAGAATCAAGATACAATGGTCCACAAACAAGGTATCATTGGTGACTCAGGTCAAAGGACCAACTGTGCTACTGCAACGATTGAATTCCCTGGTTGACTAATAGGTATAATTACCATCCAGGAATTCTTATTTGGATCTGTTCAGTGAACTCATTCTCTAATGAGCACCCACTTGTTTGTCTTAGTATCACCACACAAGTGAATGTGAGATCATTCACCGTCATCATATGAGCAGACATAACTTGTGTCGATCTTATCGGATATTTAATGTCCATCTCAAATATCCTATGATCGAGAACTGTTTAAGACAATTGACTAAGGATATTGATCTCACTATCATGATCTCATCATGATTCAATATCCCACACATTTGTCTATGGACCTTCATTACGATAGTTAATTTTCAAGAACTATAAATGAAGAAATAATTGCCTTTATTAATTATTTGAACTAGAATGTACAATGATTGGCTATGAGGCCACCCAATTCTAACATTCTCCCACTTGGACTATAGCCAATCACCCATGCGTCTAAGTCCCATAGACTTAAGGTGACGTTCTAAATTGTTTTGAGACAATGGCTTAGTCAAGGGATCTGCTACGTTATCTTCATATGAGACTTTCTCAACTACTATATCTCCTCGGGTGATGATCTCACGAATCAGATGAAATCGTCTCAGAATGTGTTTTGACTTCTGATGTGATCTTGGCTCCTTCGCTTGAGCTATTGCCCCATTGTTGTCACACAATAATGGAACAGGATCTGAAATGCTTGGAACTACTCCAAGCGCCGAGATGAACTTCTTCATCCAAACCGCCTCCTTGGCCACTTTAGCTGCAGCAATGTATTCTGCTTCGGTCGTCGAATCTGCAATTGTTTCTTGTTTGGAACTCTTCCAACTTACCGCACCTCCATTTAACATGAACACAAATCCAGACATGGATTTGCTGTCATCCATATCCGACTGGAAACTCGAGTCAGTAAATCCTCGAAGTTCCAAGTCGTTTCCTCCATAAACAAGAAATTGATCCTTAGTCCTTCTCAAGTATCTAAGGATACATTTCACCGCCTTCCAGTGTTCCTCACCTGGATCAGCCTGATATCTACTAGTGACACTTAATGGATGTGCCACATCAAGCCTAGTACATAGCATTGCATACATGATAGATCCTATTGCCGAGGCATAAGGAACTCTATCCATGTATGCTCTCTCTTCAGGTGTCTTGGGAGACATTTCTTTAGAGAGATAAATTCCATGCCTCATAGGAACGAGGCCTCTCTTGGAATTTTCCATGCCAAACCTTTTGACTATGGTATCTACGTACATCGATTGGGACAAGCTAAGCATCCTTTTGGACCTATCTCTATAGATCCTTATTCCCAGAATATATGATGCTTCTCCCAAATCTTTCATGGAGAAGTTTTTGGATAACCAAGTCTTTACTGATGACAACATTCCTACATCATTCCCAATGAGTAGAATGTCATCAACGTAAAGTACCAAAAAGGTAACTGCGCTCCCACTAGCCTTTTTATATACACAAGGTTCATCTTCATTCTTAATGAAGTCATAAGATTTGATTGCTTCATCAAATCTTAAGTTCCAAATTCGAGATGCCTGCTTTAATCCATAGATGGATCTTTGCAGCTTGCATACCTTGCTTGAATGCTCTTTGGAAGTGAATCCTTCAGGTTGTATCATATACACCTCTTCTTGAAGGTTCCCGTTAAGGAATGTTGTTTTCACATCCATTTGCCATATTTCATAATCATAGAATGCGGCAATTGCAAGAAGTATTCTGATTGACTTAATCATGACAACTGGAGAGAAGGTTTCGTCATAGTCAATGCCTTGCCTTTGACGATATCCTTTCGCTACCAGCCTTGCCTTGTATGTGTCAATCTGTCCATCTGCCCCGATCTTTCTTTTAAAGATCCATTTACTGCCAATAGGTACTATACCTTCTGGCAGATCAACCAAGTTCCAAACTTGGTTGGCATACATAGACTGAATTTCAGAATTCATTGCCTCTTACCATTTTTCTGATTCTTGACTATTTATGGCTTCTTGGTATGTTTGAGGATCATCATCCTCATTTAAGTGCACTTTTCGTTTGCCATCATCGATATGTCCAACATATCTTTCAGGCTGCTTAGGCACTCTACCTGATCTGCGAACCTTTTGTGTATCATCTTGAACAAGTTCTTGAGTCAATGGTTCAGTAGATGAACTAGTGTTGATTTGTGGGTCTAGAATTTCTTCCAATTCTATCTTGATCCCACTGTCTTCTTTTGAAAGATATTCTTTCTCTAAGAAGACAGCTCTTTTTGCGACAAACACCCTTTGATCGCTGGGCTAATAGAAATAATATCCAAAAGTCTCTTTTGGATATCCCACAAATCTACATTTCTCTATCCTGGAATCCAGTTTGTCTGGATCATGTCTTTTGACATGTGCAGGACAACCCCAGACTCTAACATGCTTAAAGTCTAGTTTCTTTCCTTTCCATATCTCATATGGAGTGGAAGGTACTGACTTACTGGGAACTTTGTTCAACAGATATGCAGCAGTCAACAGTGCATATCCCCATAAAGAGATTGGAAGTTTGGCATAACTCATCATGGATCGTACCATATCTAATAGAGTACGATTTCTCCTTTCCGATACACCATTTAACTGAGGTGTATAGGGAGGAGTCCACTGAGACAAAATACTATTATCCTTGAGATATTCTGTGAATTCTGTACTTAAGTATTCACCCCCTCGATCTGATCGAAGAGTCTTAATACTCTTTCCAGTCTGGTTCTCAACTTCGTTTTTAAACTCTTTAAATTTTTCAAAGACTTCTGACTTATATTTCATTAAATATATGTAGCCATATCTTGAGAAATCATCTGTAAATGAAACAAAGTATGAGTAACCACCCATAGCATGAGTGGACATTGGACCACATACATCACTATGTATTTCTTCTAATAAGTCCTTAGCTCTTTCTCCATGTCCTGAGAATGGAGCTTTGGTCATCTTTCCCATGAGACAAGTTTCACAGGTTGCAAATTATTCATAATCAAATGGATCAAGATATCCATTCTTTTGCAACCTTATGATCATGTTCTCATTTATATGACCTAGCCTACAATGACATATGTACGATTTATTCACATCCTTATCTAAGCGTTCAAGAGAATTATTTACCAGACAAACATCATATGAAATATCAAGTAAATATAATCCATTCAATAAATATCCGGAAGCAAACAATTTGTCTCCTTGATAAATTGAACAACCTTTATTCTCAAGCTTCATAGAATATCCTTGTCTATCTAAACATGAAATAGATATGATATTCCTAATAATGGTTGGAACATAATAACAATCTATCAGTTCCAAAGAGTCTCCTGACGGCATCGGAAGTCTTACTGTCCCCACAGCTAACGCAGCAACTTTTGCTCCATTCTCGAGCCTCAGATCCACATCTCCACGGTTCAATCTTCTTTTACTTGTTAACACCTGCAAGTTATTGCAGATATGAGAAAACACATCCAGTATCTAATACCCAGGATGTTGATTCTCTATAAGACAAGTTAAGATCGATCATGAGAATACCTGAAGCTTCACCAAGCTTCTCCTTTGCTTTTTCTGCAAGATAAATCTTGCAGTTTCTCTTCCAATGACCTTCTTTATGGCAGTGGAAACACTGACCTTTATCATTGACTTTAACTTTGTCCTTTTGTGCCGCCGGTTTGCTTTTCACTAGCTTCTTAGGCTTACCTTTCTTAAAGGTCTGTCCAGCTTTTCTTTTCTTGTTGGTCTTACCAACAAGCATTACTTGTGGCTTGTCTTTCTGGATAGTGCCTTCTGCTGTCTTCAACATGTTGAGCAGCTCAGCCAGTGAAACTTCAATTTTGTTCATATTGAAGTTGATAATGAATTGTGAAAATGAATCTGAAAGGGACTGTAGGATTAAGTCAATGCTCAGGTCATTGTTCATAACAAAGCCGAGCACAGCAAGCCTCTCAATCCATTCTATCATCTTGAGCACATGAGTTTGCACAGATGTGCCCTCGCTCATTCTGGTCCTGAACAATTTCTTAGATATCTCATATCTTTCTGTTATGGATTGTTCACCAAACAACTCTTGTAGGTGATTCAGAATGATCTTAGGTTCCATGTTATCATGCTGTCGCTGCAGTTCATTATTCATTGAACCGAGCATATAACACTGGACCTTGACAGAGTCCTCCTTCCAATTTTCATACATCATTAATTCATCTTCGTTAGCATTATCACCGGGTTGCACTGGATCTGGTTGATCCAGGACATAGGCTAGCTTTTCACACCTGAGGACAATCTTCAGGTTGCGTAACCAGTCAATGTAATTTGGTCCCGTGAGTTTGTTTGCATCAAGTATGCAACGGAGGGGTTTAGGTGACGACATAGCGACCTACATGGAAATATATAAAATGAGCAAATAGTTCTTAAAATCAGATTTAGGACTTTTAATCTAGATTTATGCTCCCACTATTTTTCGGTGATCTGTATGACCCTCTAAGATACAGAACGGGAGATTCCGGTGATCTCCTAGTGGGGATCAGAATCCTTCGGGCAACATGCATGTGACCTTGTGGTAGCACAACAAATCACATCAAGTCTCTTAGGCAGTCAACTCTTGACAGTTGCAACGTTTGCAATATCCGATCGATTTAACCCCTGAATCAGAATGACCTTGTGGTAGCACAACAAATCAATTTGATTCAGTTAAGTTTATCCATCATTACTTAGATGACATGAATTTATAGTGCAATCCTTGTGGTAGCACAACAAAACTACACTATTTGTCCATTCATCTTAATGACATCACATGTCGTAGACCTAGTTTAATTTCTAAATCAAACAGACCTTGTGGTAGCACAACAAATCCGTTTGAGATAAGAATTATCCTAAGATCTATAATGATGGTGGGTTACATGGATTATTCTGAATATCTCACGTTTACAACTTAAGTTTTAAAAGAGGATTTTGATTTGATTTGTAAAAATCGTGCTATCAATAGTATTTCGATTTGAAGTATCATTATACTAAATAGAAATATATATATGATAGCATAGTCCACAAATATCACATATATGCAAAAAAATTAAATGGGGATGATCATGGACTGCTAAAGCTACTATGGAATCATCGGAGCCAAACGATGATCCATAATAGGATCCTAATGTGAAAACAGCAACACTGGTTCCATTTGATGCGAGTCCTTCCTCCATAGGTGTCTTCAGAAGATCCCGTCCTCTTAGCTTAATCCGATACATTTAAATATGAAATTCAGGACTCGCAGGTCCACAAATGTACATTTAAACACTAAGAAACCTTGATCTTATCAAGGGGAGTACAATCTTATAGGAAGGTAGAAAGTACACTTGGATTAAGAGAGAGGAGGACACGCAGGTCCTATTTAAAATACCAAATGAAATAAGTATCGCATCCATTCACATCATTAATCACATGAAAATACTAAGTCCATGATCATCCCACCATAAAACACATCACATGCATCACAATCATCACATAATTGCTGTTTGGTATTAAATTTTATAAATATAAAATTATAATACCAATTAGTTTTCGAAATAACATTTATTTCAGCATAACCAATAATATTCAAAACATTATTGACAAATTAACTAACTAAACTATTCAGTTAATCTTAATACTAATTCAAACAATTTGAACAGAAAAAGTAATCAAGCTATGCATGAAATCAGTTTAAAACAATTTTAAACTAATTAATTTAACAGGAAAATTAATTATCTAAAACAATTTTAAATAATTAACTAACACCCATTAATTATAAAGCCCTTTAATTGACTAACAGTTATTAAACACTTTAATAAGCTGTTAATAATCATAAAAATAATTAATAGCATTTATTAATTATTCCTATAATTATTCTATTTTAAAACAATTTTAAAACAGGCTTAAATGGGCTAATATAGGGTTTAAAGGGGGTTAAACAGGTATTAAAAACAATTTTTAAAAAAACCAGAAAATGGGCCCAGCCCATTAGGGCCCAATGGCCCGGACCCAGGGCCCTGGCTTGGCCAGGGTCGAGCCCTGGCTCGGCCAGGGGGTCTGGCCCAGCCAGACCCGAACCCTGGCTCGGCCAGGGTCGCACCCTGGCTCGGCTAGGGTCCGGCCCGGCCCCCGCCCGGTCCGACCGGATCGGGACCGGGCGGTCCGGCCCTTCTCTCACCCATTCGACCGGCCTCCCCTTAAAACCTGCAAGCCCTAATTTGCAAAGCCGGCGGCGGTTGCAGGCGATGGGGCGCCGGCGGCCAGCCCCCCCCCCCCCGGCGGCGGCGGCCCCGGCCGGCGGCGGCCTCCGGAGAGGTGAAAAATTAAGCCCAAAACCCCTCCAAAATCTGATTTTGCAGGGTTTTAAATCCGACTTTGGGCTCGATTTCGAGGACCTCCAAGGGCACTCCGGCCCCGATCTTCATGCCCAATGCGCAGTGGTGACTATCACCAAGAGATCTAGAGATTCGGCCGGCCATCCCAACGCTTGGGATGCACGTACGAAGCCGCCGAAGTACCCCGGTTCATCATCACATGAAGAACTCCGAAAAACCCAAATAAAATCCGAAAAATTACAGAAAAATAATCAAATTGATTGTGATCATCATATGAACACTAATCTGTCATTTTTAATCGGATTAAATACAAGAACACGTACAATACGGGTTCTTCACGCATAACGAGAAAAACACGCATAACAGTGCCGTTTTACAACCGAACCAGCGAACCTCGCTCTGATACCACTGTAAGGAATCGCCATGAACGCAGTGAAAATAAAAATGATTCCATTGTATCGGTTGCTGGGGTCGTAAAACGGACATTAAAATCTAAGCGGGAAGAACAGTTCTTCACCTTTGCGGGGTTTCGAATCTCCCGTGGATGATGCCGACTCGGTAATCGCGCACGCGCACGATCTCTAGAGGTATCCACACGAGTTCCCGCAGCAGACGTGATTTCCTCCTCGACTTGAGTGCTCCGACCAGATCTCAAATCCACCATGCACGGAGAGAGACAGATCCACTCCAAGAGAGAGAGAAGGAGAGAGAGAGAGGAGAAAGAGAATCTGGGGTAAAAATTCGTCCAACCAACCTCTTTACACCCCCCCCCCCCCCTTGGCCCTCCTTATATAGAAATAAGGATAAGCACAAGGATTAATCCTCATGATTATCCAAGAGTTTGGCCTTGGATAATTCTCTATTAAATCTTCATGTTTATCCTGCGGCTTTTCATAAAAACCCAGATAAGCATGAAATTTAACGTCTCTCACCGTCTGACGAGAACTCTTATGTGTGTGACCCTCTAGGCTCATATATCAGTCCGGTTGCAGGCCCATTAAACTTAGAACTGATTCTAGAGTTTAATATTTATTAATTAACATTTAAACATCATATGTTAAATGATTAATTTAATAAACAAGTGAATTATCATCTGATGATCAAATCACTTGGCCTTCTGATCATGAACAGCACCAAACACTACCTCATAATCCCATAAGATATAAGGGATACTTTTCCCTTCAATAGAGCATTTCCGTCTACAGATACCGCACAGATATAATCCTTCACTCATGCAATGTCCCGATAACGCAAGGGTATGGTTTTATAGTCAAACCCTCTATCGCATTATCCAGATGGATTCCAGTACACAATTAATATCTAGAAAGACATCTCTTACATTTGACCCTGGCCAGGGATTTCTGTGTACACATCCATAGGACATTCTCTCTCCAGTCTTATACCAAGAGTGAGTGATCCCTTGTTGTTCACTCAATTACCTTCGCAAGCTTTCCACTGTATCTGAAAGACCGATTATGGTGGACTTAATGGTTAAAGTCCACGAGTCAGAGAATCAAGATACAATGGTCCACAAACAAGGTATCATTGGTGACTCAGGTCAAAGGACCAACTGTGCTACTGCAACGATTGAATTCCCTGGTTGACTAATAGGTATAATTACCATCCAGGAATTCTTATTTGGGTCTGTTCAGTGAACTTATTCTCTAATGAGCACCCACTTGTTTGTCTTAGGGTCACCACACGAGTGAATGTGAGATCATTCACCCTCATCATATGAGCAGACATAACTTGTGTCGATCTTATCGGATATTTAATGTCCATCTCAAATATCCTATGATCGAGAACTGTTTAAGACAATTGACTAAGGATATTGATCTCACTATCATGATCTCATCATGATTCAATATCCCATACATTTGTCTATGGACCTTCATTACGATAGTTAATTTGCAAGAACTATAAATGAAGAAATAATTGCCTTTATTAATTATTTGAACTAGAATGTACAATGATTGGCTATGAGGCCACCCAATTCTAACATAACCAGTCAATGTAATTTAGTCTCGTGAGTTTGTTGGCATCAAGTATGCAACGAAGGGGGTTAGGTGACGACATTGCGACCTACAAGGAAATAAAAAAATAAGCAGATAGTTCTTTAAAAATCAGATTTAAGACTTTTAATCTAGATTTATGCTCCCACTATTTTTCGGCGATCTGTACGACCCTCTAATATACAGAACGGGAGATTTCGGTGATGTCCTAGTGAGGATCAGAATCCTTCGGATATCATCCATGTGATCTTGTGATAGTACAACAAATCACATCAAGTCCCTTAGGCAGTCAACTCTTGACAATTGCAACTTTTACAATATCCGATCAAATTTAACCCCTGAATCAGAATGATCTTATGGTAGCACAACAAATCAAACGATTCAATTAAGTTCTACCATCATTACTTAGATAACTTGAATTCATAGTGCAATCCTTGTGGTAGCACAACAAAACTACACTATTTATCCATTTATCTATAACATCACATGTCGTAGACCTAGATTAATTTCTAAATCAAATAGACCTTATGGTTGCACAATAAATTCATTTGAAATAAGAATTAACCTTAGATCTATAATGATGGTGGGTTATGTGGATTATTCTGAATATCTCACGTTAAGAACTTAAATTTTGAAAGAGGGTTTTAAGTTGATTTATAAAAATCGTGCTATTAATAATATTTCGATTTGAAGTATCATAATACTAGATAGAAATATCTATTTTACAGCATATTCCACAGATATCATATATATGCAGAAAAATAAATAAGGATGATCATGGACTACTTAAGCTATTATAGAATCATCGGAGCCAAACGATGATCCATAATAAAATCCTAGTGTGAATTCAGCAACACCGGTTCCATTTGATGCGAGTCCTTCCTCCAGAGGTGTCTTCAAAAGAGCCCGTCCTCAAAACTTAATCCGCAATATCTAAACATGAATTTAGGACTCGCAGGTCCATAAATATACATTTAAATAATAATAATAAACCTTGATCTTATCAAGGGGAGTACAAACTTAGAGGAAGATAGAATGTACATTTGGATTAAGAGAGGGGAGGACACGCAGGTCCAATTTAAAAATACCAAATGAAATATGCATCACATTTATTCACATCAATCATCACATGATAAAACTAAGTCCATGATCATCCCATTATCAATGAAACACATCACATGCATCAAATAATTATCATATAATTATTGTAGGTATGATATTTTATTAAAATATAATACCATGAGTTTTTGAAATAACAATTATTTCAAGTTTTAAATCAACAAGTATTCATAATATTATTGACAAAAGATTTAACTAAACTATTTAGTTAACTTTTTCTCATGCACAAACAATTTGAACAATTTAATATATTTCAGGTTATGCAAAAAGAATTAAGTCTAAGAATCTAATTCTCAACTTAATAGTTTTATAAGGAATTAAGTTAATGATTTAAAACTATTTTAAATAATTAACAAATATCCCATTAACTTTAAACCCTTACAGTTTTAACTAACAGTTTAAATAAATTTTAAAATGGCTAAAAATTAGGTTTAAAATCAATTTAAATGGGCTAAATAGGGGTTAAAAAGGCCTAACGGGTCTGTAGGGGGGTTCTGGCCGGGTCCGGCCCGTTCGGATTGGGCACGGGTCCCCAGATCCTAGCGGGTGGACCCGATTGTTGGGATCCAGGCGGGACGCGAAGAACGCAGTGGAAACGACGAATAAAATATCCCCCCCGATGCCCGCTGATCCGATTCGGAACGAAAAACTAAAACCGAAAACCGGGTTGTAATCTGATTACCGTATGCGGATTCGAATCTGCTTCCGTCTCGGTTCCGTCGAGGCGATGCCGCGAGCCCCACAAGCGTCCGGCCTCCAGCGGTATCCACGCGATCCTTCGCGGTGGTTCGTCCTCGCTCCCTCGTCCGTATCAACTCGCTCGTTGAAGATTTGTCGCCGCAACGATTGTCGAAAACCTGCCGACGGGAATTCCCGACTTTCGGGAATCACGCACGGCGGAGACAATCTCGGCGCCTCGAACGGGGCGCTCAGAGGAGGAGAGAGAAAGGGGGGATGACGACCAGTATGGGGAAATCCTGGAGCTTGGCCTAGGGTTTCTCAACAGCGCGTATATATATTAAGTCGGCGCGACCTTTCACAAAAGTCCCCGAGTCAATATAAATCCCACTTATGTACCACCGACTAAAAATCTTATTGCGTGTGACCCTCTAGGCCCATTTACTAGTCCAGTTTTCAGCCCGTTAAGTCCAATAACTAGTTATTGACTTATTGTAATTAATTAATATCTAGATATTAACTAATTACTTAACCGAATTAACATCGCATATAAATTCGGTCGGACTTCTAATCAAGTTGGGTGCCAAGCAACACCGCATGATCCTGGAAGGCAATGGGGTTCAACAACCCACTCATGAAACCTGTCCGTCCACAGTTACCGCGTAGCTATAATCCTTCGTTCGCACAATGCTTTCAAGTTAACCTAGGGTATGGTCAACTGTCAAACCCTAGATAGTCAACTCACTTGAATAAGACTCCGCTGTACAATATCAGAAAACCTCTTTTCTGATATTGTTTCTGCTCTGGCCAGAGACTCCTGCAGATCTATTCTAGAGCATTCTCTCTCCAGTTACCTGAGAGCGAACGATCCTTTATTGAACACACAATCACCTTCGAAGGTCTTCTGCTGGACCCGATCCCTGACTATTAGAGATCCTAGGGATAGGGATTCGTAGGTCAAGGTCAAAGTCCAGAAGTCCACCGACAAGGTGTCTTTGGTGTCTCAAGTCCAAGGATCAACCACGCCACTGTGACAATGAATCAAGCCGATTGACAGTCAGATAAATTACCATTCGGCGATTCATGCCGGATCAGTTCAGTGAACTCATTCCTCAATGAGCACCTACAGGTTTACCATTGTGTCTCTACACGAGTAACTAATGAGATCAGTCACCCTCATCATATGAGCTGGAATAACCTGTACTAGTCTAACCGGATGTTTGACGTCCTTCTCAAACATCCTACGACTAGGAACAATTGAGAATTTGTGTTTATAAGTCATCAGTCTCATTATTATGATCTCATCATAATCTAATGACTATTGCACATATTCATGGACTTCATTATGCGCAAATATAAATATGCCAATCTACATAATGAATTTAATGTCATTTATTAGTGAACCAGATTGAAATAGGTGCCTTATGATTGGCTTAGAGGACACCTATATCCATCAATCTCCCACTTGGACTCCAGCCAATCACCTTCGCATTTGATCTCCATCAAATGTAGGTGATGCTCACAAAAAGTCTGTGACTAAGACTTGGTCAAGGATCTGCTAAATTATCTATAGATGGAATATTTTCCATTACGTTATTTTCTCTAAATCCTTTGTCTCTGAACCTGTGAAAGAACCTCAGAATGTTCTGCAACTTCTAAAGAGACCATGGCTCGATCACATAATTGATCGCTCCCACTGTTGTCCTACAACAACAAGATTTTATCAGAGACCTTTTAGAACAACATCTTAATTCAGGAATGAACGTTTTCATCCATACTATTCTAATAACAGTATCACTTGTTTATGTCGTCACCTTAATATCGAGTTCTGGATTGAAACTCTTCCAATCCATTCCTTTCTTCTAGAAGGTTGAATCCATTATTTGACTTGAAATTTGAGTCAGTGTGAACTCATAGTTTCAAATCATCCTCTTCATATACGTGAATAAATCCTTAGCACTTCTCAAATGCTTAAAGATGCATTTCACCCATGTATCCTTTAAGGAACTTTTCTTTAAAGTAATAAATTACATGTCTCAACAATTGAGACTTATTATGAAATTTATGCCAAACATTTGACATACAGGTCAATATAATATCCCCACCGATCTATCTTAATAAATTCGCATTTCCAATACGTTGAATATTATAACTAAATCCATTATGGAGGAAACTATGGTTAACAATACTTTCACTAATAGTAACATCCCGAAGTCATTCTTAATGACTTTGATGTTATTATCATAAAGCATTGTTAAAGCGACCGTACTCCCACTGTCCTTTTTGAACACACACAGTCTGTGATCATTCTTAATGATCACGTAATATCTGACAATTAAGTCAAAAACTCTTATTACAACTTTGGGAAGTTTTAGTTTGATTCAAAATAATCTTTTGAAATCATAACTTGCTTCCTAGACATTTTAAAAGCTTTAAAGGTGTATCATATACATCTTTACCTCAATCACGTTGAGTGGATGCTTTTAATATCCAACTGTCATCATCTCATGATTGGCAGTATAGATAAGTAGAATTCTAATAAACTTATCAATCTCAAAGTTGTAATGACAGAGAACATCATTATCATAGATTTTAGATCATAATCTATTTTGAGCTCCTATCATCTTGCTAAATTAGATATGTCAAACATATCCTTCTAGTCACTGAGAGAATCTCAAAAATCTATGAAGCTCTCCGATGTGTGCCATGAGTGGTTCCAAACAACTAAAGATTATCTAATAATCTTATGTTAACTTGTGAATCTAGAACATCTTCTAGTTTTATCAGCTCCCACTGTCTTCTCTGAAGATATATTCCTCTCTTCATAGAAGATAGCTTTCAGGACAACAATTATTTCATTATCGCCTGGCCAATAACTGTAATGTCCAAACTCTTTAAACATTCACAAATTCACATCACGATAATACCTAACTTTAAAAATAGGTTTGTTTATAATTCACATCTCATATAAATTATTTGGTTTTCATATCTTATATGGACACACATTGACTTATTTGGAACCATCTGTAAAGTATGGACATCTAATGTTCATACTCATGTTCACAAGGATAAGAATTAGGCAAATCTTATTATGTATTGCACCATATCTTAATAAGGTGCAATTCCTCATTCTATCATATTACTATGATTCACAATGAGGATCAATCGAACGAGGATACAATTATCCTCTTAATGATTTATATGAATCATATACCTAAGTATTAGTTTCTTTGATCAAATCAAAAATTCTAATACTTCATATTGATCTTATACCTTAATCTTTCAGATGCATTCGTATTGTACTTCAGTAAGTACATACAGTCGAATCATTCTAAGAGTACACTAATAAGGTAAGTCAATAGAAGTGATTATCTTTGGCCTTAAGAGGACATTGAGCTGTTTACATCAGTATGCATCAGCACCAATAATTTCTTATTGTACAACCCTGTGTACAATACCATAGATAATTAAGATTCACACAGTTCATTTCTATAGAAGACTTGTGAATATTCATCACATGAAATGTCACTTCAAAAATCTATAGTACATTGACTTATTTGAACAACTATTGTTCCTTCTCAGTCAACGTTATTCACTTTTATAATTCTTGATATCTTATGCAACTAAATAACAATTATTCAGTTTTATTTTAGACTCCTATAGATATACAAAGATTTACTGTTAGACAGCAACCTATGAATATCATGAATAATTGTTGAGTCTAACTCAACACTTACATTTTTCATGATTTCCTTTTACTTGTCTAAGTCTGCATACCATCGCAGCTCTGAGAACTATTTCAATATCTCATATTGGAGATGCTAATTCTCCAATAGATATGAAAAAGGTGATTAATAAGAATATCCGAAACTTCTTTCAAGTTTCATATTCATTTTGCCTTTACCAGTATCCTTATATTGGTTGCAGTGGGAGAACTGCTACTTCTCTATCTCAGCTGACTTTCTTTTATCCTTTTTCAGGTGTGGATTTGATCGTTTAAAATCTTACCACTTGCCTTTCTCAAAGGCATATTATAAATATCTCTTCATCTTAGTCTATCCAAATAAAAGATTTCATGACAATGATTAAACCTTTCAAAAAGGCATATCATGAGTACTTCTTCACCTTGGTCTATCCAAGTAAGAGGATTCTTGATACCTGATTAGGATAGTGACTTTCACTCACCCCTAAAGACATTCTTTAGAGTTTTCTTGTCAGTCTGAATATGAGAAGTATTGGCATCCAATATGCCAAAATTTCAAATAGACGACATATTGGTGAACGAAAGAAATAACGTGATTTAAACAGATAGTTCTTATAATTCAATTATGGTCTTTTATCTTGAATTATTTCCCACTATTTTTCGACGGACTGTATAACCTTCAGGTATACAGAACGGGAGACTCCAACGGTGTCCTAGTGAGGATCAGAATCTCTAAGAATCACAGTATGACCTCGGATAAACACATAGTATCATACCATTATCTTAGAGCAACCATCTCATGGTAATTGCAACTCCTTGGAATATCCGATCTTATTTCGGCTCCCAGGTCTTTAATGGTCCCGGGTAAACACAGTAGACCATTATCCCTAGTCTAAGCTTTACCATCAATACGTGACAGAGTAGAGTAAGAATGTAGCTCCCGGGTAAACGCGAGGATAGCTACACCGTTCCTTTATTCCAATCTCAAGGCATCATAATGCCATAGTTAATAGTCCTTTCATCAGATAGTGGCAGATCTCGAGTAAACACATAGAAACTGTCATCACTAAATCAAGTTCTAAGAACTATATTGATGGAGAGCCACGCGGTACATTCTCAATGATTTGCGCTCCGACTTAGACTTTATATTGAAGGTTTTGTTTATATTAAGTTGGTCTCATCCTAGGTGATAGTTTATAAATATATCGAATATATTTAACTATACCTAGATATATTAGCAATCGATTCATAATCAATAACTAAAAGCATGCATCATCCATACATGTTCATTATGTGGTGATGGACAGCACGGTAATTAATTGGAGCCAAACAATTAATCACCAAAATTATATAACATTTATATAATCTAAACATGCAAACACATAGCCACTGGTGATCTCATCTCCTGTCGCCTTCCTGATTGCATTTGTGGATCATCCTCGCCTCTCCTCGGCCGGCGTGATCAATTACAAATATAAACAAAATTTGAAACATTTTCAAATATAAATTAATTGTAAGAGAAAGCCTTATGGCTGAGTACAATAATAAAGGGAGATAGAATTACAATGGAATGAGAGAGAGAGGGAGGCACGCAGGCCTCATTAATTAACACTTAATTAATATACATCACATTTCATAACCATCCACATATGATAAAGCACATCACATGAAGGCTAAAATTTTGAAATTATAATAATTTTGGTTTCCTAAAACCTAGGTACCAATCAAAATTGGATAATTTGAATTTTCGAAAATCTTATTTTCTAACATGCAATAAATCTAATTTAAAGCATTAAACACATCAACATGTGCACACAAAGCTAAAATTAAATTTCTAAAATATTCCATGCAAAATTTAGAACAATTTTAAATTAATTAATCTAACATTTAGATTAATATTAAATCACATTAATAATAATTATTAATGCGAAACAATCTAACATTTAGATAGAATTAAAAATTCCTAAATAACACTTATAAAAGAATTAATAATTCCAATTATTATTCATCAACAACTTCTTGTTAATAAACCCCTTTTATTAAATCTTATTTCTCAATAATAATTACTAAGAATAATTAATTAAAACATTTCTAATTAAAATAGTCTAACAATTAGACTTAATTAATCTCTTAATAACATTTATTAAAAGATTATATTATTAAGTAGATTAGATCTTCAATTTTTAATTAAGGGATTTTTGAGAATATTAATTAGCTTAATAACTATTAGTAAGCTTTGATTAATCCTCAATAACTTTTATTAAGATTAATTCTCAAGAAACAATTAACTCTTTAATAACTATTATTAAGAGTTAATAAATCACTTAACAACTTTTATTAAAAGTCCCTCAATCAAATACTTAATTTCATAACAACAATTGCTAAGAAATTAAAACAATCTAATCACCTGACCAAGATTAATTAACAACATTTGATAATTAAAGTTCAAGCCACTACTTAATAATTAAATAACAACTGTTGTTAATATAAGTTTAAGATCAAATCTTAAATATAAATTAACAGTACTTGTTAATTAAGATTAATAATATTATCTTAATAATTAATAACAACAATTGTTAATAATTAATTAAGATCTCATTTTATATAAATAACAACATTTGTTAATTATAAATTAAGATCACATCTTAACTCATAATTCCCCTTTAAACTTAAAATTATAAATTTAAGTACAAAACACTTTTAAATCAAATTTATTTTAATTTTAAGGTAAAGGGAATCATGTCAACCCTTAATGTAAGATCATATCTTACATAAGTTAAATCCAATTAACTATTAAGATCAAATCTTAATAAATTCTTTATTAACTAGAAAAAAATAATATTAAAACAATTTTAAATTATTTAATTTTAATTCTAGTTAAAAAGGGTTGGGGTTTAGCCTTAAATAAGGGGTTTTTGGGGTTATTAGGGCTAAAATAGGCTTAATGGGCCTAATTAGGGCTTAATGAGCTCAACTGGCTCGAGCTTGTACTGTGGGGTGGCATTGGCAACCATCATCTTTACTAATTCTTGTTTGGACAAATGATCTCTTATCTTTTCAGCCATCCCTAGCCACCTATCGGCGAACACTATGAAGTCTTCATCCGGCTTCATCTTCTCATTGAACAAGTCAGTGATGGACAAGGTAGGTGCCACCCTGTCTTTGTACCTTTGTAGGAACCTCTTCGACACCATGTCAAAGTTCTCTACCTCACTTGGATCTAAAGAGAAGAACCACCCCAAGGCTGATCCCTCTAATGATCTTCTGAAGAGGAATACCAGTGCTTTTTTATCATGTTGCCAGAATGACGATTCTTACAAGAATTCTTTAATGTGAATGAAAGGATTGCCTATGCCGTTGTACTTTCTGTAGACTGGCATTTCAGAAGGTAATAGATGGAATACAGGCAAATCAGGGACAAAGAATTCAGGAGCGGCCTTGTTGTCCATATTCTTTTCAAGATTCTTAAACCGCTCGTCCATCTGGGACAACTTGTTAAGTAGGAGTTGAGTGGTAGAATCTGCTGGTGGAGGTGGTGGTTGTTGAAAAGACTGCCTCCGTGAAGAAGCAGGGATGCGAGGACAGTGAGGTTCTGAACTGGCGGCGTTCCCACCGTACCCGAAGGCATTCTGATAAATTAGGGTTTGCGGCTTAACAGGATGCCGTGACCCAGACTGTTGAGGACTTCTGTGCCGCGGGGTGGAAACATGAAGACCTTTCATGGCCTGGAAGGGAGCTTGATAAGCAGAGGGGTGAACCATGGGAGTTGGCTCGGAAGGATGTAGAGGAGCTTTCCCTTTTAGAATGGATTGAATGGCGTCGAATTGACGAGGATCCACATGATTAGACAAGGCTCCCATGAGGGTAGCGAGATCAGAAGGATGATTGGCGGAGGGCCCAGCTTGGTCTTGGGCTCCTTCAATGGTAGGATTGGAGATGACGTGAACACGTAAATGATCATCCAAATCCGAATGATATTGACCGTAGATCGAGTGATCATGAAACTGAGGGGCATGGGCATCTCCCTCATGAATAGTATGGAATTGATCGGGATAATAAAAAATATAGGCGTCCCTTTCATCCTCAAAATAAGATGTACCATGAACTTAAGGGGCATAAGCATCTCCCTCATACTCGACCAGATCTTCTTGTTCAAAGGCAACTGATCGTTCCAAATTGTGCGTCATTAAACACTCATAAGAACGTTCAATCTAAATTTATTCGGCTCATTTAAATTCAATTTTGAAAATTAATAATGGTGAGTCCGAGTCGATCCACAGGGAGTTAAATTTTTAACTTTGAAAACTTTGGAATTTAATTAATCTAAAAAAAATTGACGATTGTTTAGGATTTTTTTTAATGCTTTAAAATTCAATTATTCTAAAAATAACAACAACCTAAATTAACTAGTTATACTAAATGATTAACTACTTAATTAAACTGTACACAAGCTACTTAACTAAAATTGAAAAGAAATCTAATTAACTAAACTAATTCCAAGTAGACAAGTAAACACCCCTAATGTAATGAGGAAATAAACATTAACTGAATAAAAATTAAATAGAATTTTCATTAACCACTAACCGTTTAACAATAACAACACTTATCTAAACTAACAAAAGAAATAAAAAAACTTATGCAGCAAATAGGGCTCAAAGAAGGCTTCTGCGTGTGGCTGGGTTGGAAAAGTAGGAGCTCGGGGAGGTGCAGTGAACAGCTTGACGTGGATGCTTCTGGGAAGAGGCTTGCATGCATGGGGCTGCTGGTGGAGTGCAGCTGCTGCGTGCACTGCTAGGCGTGGAGGAGCTGTTGCTGGAGCTTGCTGGCGCGTGGAACTTGAATGGGTGCGGCTGCTGGTGCTCGCTGGAACTTGTCTACGCGTGGAGAAGCTTGCCGGAGTGCTGCCGCGTGTGGAGGAGGGCTTCACCAAGCGTGCATGCACGAGCTGAGACGTGCGTGGAGTGCTGCGGCTAAGAGAAGGAGGCGTGTGGGAGCCCGTGGCAATGCGGCGGAGGCCCAGCTGGTGTTGTGGCTGGGGAGAGGGACTACGCAGGGGGCGTGCTTCAGCTTCAGGCACAGCGGAGGACGTGCATGCGCGGCTTGCGGCGTGTGCTTGGACGGGTGCAGTGGAGGACGTGCGTGGAGTACGCTGGGGCGCTGGAGAAAGAAGAGGGATACAGAGCGAGAGGGAGGAAGAGGGAGACATCGGAGCGGCTGAGAGGAGGAAGAGAAAACGTAGAGAGAGAAAGAGAGACCGAGAGAGAGAGAAAAGAAATCGGAGAGAGAGAGGATAGCAGAGCAAGGGAGGGGGAGGAAACCGTGGCTGGGAAACCCGGGAGAGAAGAGAGAGAGGGTGTGTGGGAGAGGTTGGAAAAGGAGAAGGAGAAGGACGGCTGGAAATTGGAGAGAAAGAGGGAGAATCCGAGAGAGAGAGGGAATCTGTGCGTGGGAGAAACTGGAAACTAGAGAGGGAAAAGTAGGCTGCGGGAAGGAAATTGGAGAAGGAGAAGGAGTAGGAATTAGAGAGTTGGAAACCAAGAGAGAGGAAGAGGAAATATATAGAGAGGAAGAGAGACGTCGGAAAGAGGAAGGAAGGCATGCGGAGGGAAAGAGGGGGAGACAGAGAAAAGGAAATAGAGAGGAGAGAAGGAAACATAGAGAATTAAGTTCGGGAAGGAAACTTTTAAAGAGAAGGGAAGGCAGGTTTTTTAAAAAAGAAAGTGGGCTTTAGGAAGGCGGCTGGTCCTTCTTGGCCATGGAATTAGGGCAACACTAGGGCCTCAAATGACGTTTTTACCCCTGCTTTAATCTTTTGGACAAAATGACGTCGAATTTATCGAAATTCAGACACTAGACCTCCCCTATATTTCCGGAAACTCCACCAGCTGCACTGCATCATCGGCATGTCCTGTTCACATAAAATAAATATAAATTAGCACATTATCATAAAAATATCATTATATTTATTTATTTCGTCTCGGTTTTGTCGAAAAACCGCAAATGCGCTATACTCCATTAATCACATGAAATGACGATGTTTTTAAGTCAGAATTTGACGAAATTGGTACCGTTGGACTTGGTACGCAATTATCTATCATTTCATGCTATTTTACAAATAAAAACATGAGTATGATGTGTTTGATTGCCTTTAAATGATCAATTTAACACTTTATCACACCCCCCAACTTACTCATTACTAGTCCCTTAGCAATGCAAATAAGGAAAAGTTAGGACAAACAATGAATTATCATGCTTCATTTGTAGTATCTTTCACAAACAATTTAAGTGGTAGCCGATTGGTTAAGCTAAAATTATCATATCCCACAATATTTTGATTCATGCCAGGTGATTGTGTATGAAAATTGGCACGCTTAGAACTCGTTTCCGACCTTTCTGATATATTCTTACCTTTACTACCCTTTAGATAAGACTACCTGGGGAGGAGAAGAGAATAAAAGATTTTCCGATCAGTTAGCGAGGACCGTTTTTCAGTTCCTGCCCCGACTCAGCATTTTTCATGACTTAATCATATTTTTTGTACGATGGACTTTTTAGCGTCGCTTTTTCATTTCATTGTACTTTTGTTTTTGAGAGTGCGTACTTTTTGCCACTCTCTTTGAATTGCTTGAGGGGAGGTGCGTACTTTTTGCCACCTACCTTCTTTTAGCTCTTTTAACGCCTTCTATTGCCTTTAGTGTTTACAGCTGTCCATTTTAAATGACCGCCTCTTTTAGAGTGCTGAGTAGGACAGTCCCCTATTACGAATCCTACACATTCCTTTCGTTCAACCTAAAAAGAAAAATTAGAATAAGTAGTCTTATCCTTAAGATTAATTCTAGCACTTCTATATTTTTAAGATCTTTCATTTATTCTAAGTTGCCGTGTGTGTGTGAAAATCATCCTGCCGTGGATTTTTATGAAGTGGGATATTTAAACTTTGAAGGTTCTTTAACCAATGTGACTAACAGAAAACTGATTTGTTTAAGATTTGCTTAATGAAACATGATTTTCATGCAATTTTCATAGGATGTGGAAAGAAGTTTTTGAAAGAAATTTTTAAAAATTTGACCATTTTTCAATGAAAGATATCAGTTTTCTTCAAAAGATCTCCAATAAATGCATATCAAATTGATTGTCCCACCCCCCAACTTGATTGACATTGTCCTCAATGGCATAAAAGATATGAAAAACATGTCAGCCAGAAGAGAATTGTGAAAGAGAGAAAACACCTTTGATGAAGAGGATGCGACATACCCAGGGCGACTGCTGCTCAGGGACCTAAAAGGAAAAGAAATACAAAAACTGAAGTAAAATATTGGGTTGCCTCCTAACAAGAGTTAAGTTTATCGTCTTCAGCTAGACAGAAGTTCAGTTATTGTGGATCACTCAGTTCTATGGATTCAGGTGATGTATTTTGAAGATTTTCAATGAATGGTTTCAACCGTTGACCATTAACGGTGAAAGTGTTCCCACTCTTGGGATTCATAATTTTAACAGCTCCATGATCGAAGGCTTTGACGACCACGAAGGGTCCATCCCATCTGGATTTCAGTTTTCCAGGAAATAGGCGAAGCCTAGAATTAAATAGCCAAACTTTCTGATTTGGAAGAAAGGATTTTCTCACAATATGTTTATCATGGAAAGCTTTAGTTTTGGCTTTATAAATCTTTGAATTTTCATAGGCCTCATTGCGCAACTCTTCTAGCTCACTCAATTGTAAGGTTCGGTTGGCACTGGCTTGGGCTAGGTCCAAATTGACTTGTTTAATGGCCCAATAAGTCCTATGTTCCAATTCCACCGGAAGGTGGCACGCTTTTCCAAAAATCAGGCGATAAGGAGACATGCCAATAGGAGTTTTGTAAGCGGTCCGATAGGCCCATAAAGCATCATCCAATCTTTCAGACCAATCTTTTCTATCGGGCCTAACAGACTTTTGCAGAATATTCTTAATCTCTCTATTGGAAACTTCCACTTGGCCACTGGTTTGGGGATGATAAGGGGTAGCTATTTTGTGATTAATCCCATATTTCTTAAGCAAAGCTCGAAACTAGTAATTCGTGAAATGTGTTCCCCCATCACTTATGATAGCTTTAGGCCACCCGAACCGAGAAAAGATATTCTTCTGAATGAATTTAATGACCACTTTATGATCATTGGTTCGGGTGGCTACTGCTTCAATCCACTTAGAGGCATAATCCACCGCTACCAGAATATATGTCTGTCCAAAAGAGGGTGGAAAAGGTCCCATAAAGTCAATTCCCCAAACATCAAAAACCGCAACCATCAAGATTGGGTTGAGTGGCATCATGTCCCTTTTTGCCATATTTCCTACAGCCTGATATCGGAGGCAAGTTTGCTAAATTCATGGGCATCTTTGAAAAGTGTGGTCCAGTAAAAACCACTTTGCAGGACCTTGGGTGCAGTTTTCTTTCCCGAGAAATGGCCCCCACAAGCCAGATTATGACCGAAGTTGAGAACACTCTGTTGTTCTTCTTCAAGAACACATCGCCAAATAATTTGATCAGGACACAATTTGAATAATTTAGGATCCTCCCAGAAATAATACTTTTCCTGGGAAAAGAATTTGTCCTTCTCACTTTTAGTCCATCCTTCCGGAAGCTAATTAGTCACCTTGTAATTGACAATATGAGCAATAGAAAATTACCTTAGATTCGGATACGTCAGATTGTGAAGAATCAATTTGAACCCATCTTAATCTCCTAAAGGTTGAAGATTGCTTTTTATTAATTACAATCAGTTTCAACTTCCACCTAGTGATACAATCCAGAACGTGTCAATAATACTATGCTAGCCTCTGCCCTGTGTACACTCTCTACAAGCTCATTCTTCCCCTTGGTGAATTATATGGGCCTACATTGGATACACTGGGATGATAAAATGAAAGATTCGCGAAAAGAATATGAGCACACAAATAACAGCATTAACCAAAATAAAATGGCAACCGGACGCGCTGCATTCCTCAAGATTGTTGCTACAACATTTTCCTTCTTATGGCATTGAACCCAAAAATGGTGCATTTGAAGTTCTAGATCTATTACTTGTCCAACAGTACAGAAAAAAGAAACTGCATTGCAGTAACTAAGACTGACAAAACAACAAGCAAATCGAACCTCATCCACAGGGACACTCTTCCCTCTCTTCCCCTGTGAGTCACCGAACACCAATCTGTAAGGTATGTCGGCTTGCTTTGTATTCCCTTCTGCAATAAGGCTCTTGATCAGAGCCTGACATGCTTTCTGATTTGTGACACCCCCCTTCTTCTTAATCTTGCAAAAAAATGAATATGCATTCAGTGTCTTCCCTGCCTCAGAGAGAGCATCCAAGACACGGTCAAACTCGAGAAGCTAATGTCACAGTTCCTCTCCAGCCCAAACTCTGCCAATTTGAGAGCTGCAATGGTCTTGCCCTTGTCACAGAGAGCAAGTAGAAGGCAGTTGAGATCAGGGCGACAGTCGTTCATCATCAGTAGGTTGATGCGTCCAAGGGCTTCCTCAACATGACCCCTCGTAAGAAGTGCGTCAAGAATCTTATGAACCATATCCAAGTTCTCGATGACGCCTTTCTCTACCATACTCTTCATCAACCGGCTAGCAGTCTAGACTCGGCCATCCTCAAAGAGAGCCTCCATCACTGACCTGAACAGGAAAGGACTAGGCAAGTGCCCTTATTCAATCATACTGTCCAAGGTCGTCTTTGCTACAGCTGGATCCCCTTTCCGCAAGAAACTCTCAGCTAGTGACGTGTAGGTATTGCACTCCGTAGCAACTCCCCGGCGGTTCATGATGGCAAGCAGCTCCATGGCAGACTCGGGAGTGTCCTCCTGTGAGTGCCCGCATATCATATTGTTGAAGACAACTAAATCATCGACGCCTTTCTTCATCAGCTGCCTAAAGAAGGCCTCCGCCTTCTTTGTGAACACATTGTGGCACATGTACTCAATCACCGATGATGTAGCCGAAGCTATCACGACCGGATTCCGAAGCTGGAATCCGAAGTTATGGATCCGGAGCTAGGTCGGATCGATGCAAGAGGCCCGACGGGGATCCGGAAGGCGAAGGAGGCAGAGGCGAAGCCGAAAGTCCGTGGCTGAGGATGGCTCGGTCGGTGACTAGCTTGCCTTCAGAAGGCGGGGCCGAGACTCCTTCGGTCGGGGATGCAGCCGACGCACGGCGTCGAGACCTAGGAGAGAAATCCGAGGTCGGCGGCCGAGACCGGCTCGGGGAGGTCGGCAATGATTCGAACCGAGCTCCTGCAGGAGGGGAAGAAGAAGAAACCAGTCAGCAGGAGTCCCGGGCTTCGGCCCTTAGGAACCCCCTCCGACGGTTAAGTTAGCTTCTGAAGAAGATTCGATTCAGAAGACAAAGAGTAGCTTTAATGCTTTTTGGACTATAGTCCTTTAGGGTCTCGGAGGCATAGGAGTGCATACCTTTGGCAATAAATAGCGGTGTATTTATAGCAGAAGATAGAGGATGGTTAACGGTGATAGCCGATATAGGACTATGTTCCGGGTTTACTGGTAAACCGCCATAGTGCCTAGTCCTTCACCGGAGTGGGCCGGACTCTCGGCTATCGGGCCGAAGAGGGTTAGGCCGCTGATGGGCCGAAGCCTGCTGGGCCTGGGGCCGCCGGGCTGCTCCCGGGCCGTAGACTGGTGGGCCGCTGACGGGCTGAAGCCTGTTGGGCTGGGAGCAACGGTGCCGCTTACGGGCCGAGGGCTGTTGGGCCGCTGATGGGCCGAAGGCTCTCTGAAGGCCTTGTACTGCTGTTGCTGGGCTGAACTGGGTTTGGGCTTGTTTTAATGGGCCGAAGCGGATTCTGCCTCATCAGTGTTCATTCTGTGGGATGTTTGAAGAGACTGCGGATCATGTTTTTATAAATTGTAGTATAGTGGATGCTATTTGGAAGGCTCTTTTTAAAATCTTGGGTTGCAATCAAGGCTGCTTCATTTCAGTAGGCAGCCTTATGGCAAATTGGAAGCAGATGTGTCCTTTTAATCAGGAGAAATGTTTATGGGAATCTCTTCTGTCAGCAATGTTTTGGGCCATTTGGAGGGAAATGAACTTCAGAATTTTCAGCAACTAGTTCTCGTGCCCAGCAGGGATTATTGGAAATTGTATTTACTTCATAAAAGAATGGTTTTTTAGAAGATGTGGGGACAAGATTTCAAAGTCTGCAATCATATCAAGAAGTGCTCAGTGGAAAATTGTTTTTCTTTGAGGGTTTTGATGTGTGTTGTATGGTGTTTTCTGTTTTCTTGAGAGGAGAGTTTATGGGTTTCTTAAGGTTCATGTAATGTCTACTGTCTTGGTAGACAATTATAGTGTTTCTTTTTCTTCAGCCCCTGTACTCTTTTTTCTATCAATTTCAATGAGTGAATGTGGCTTTTTTCTACCTTCAAAAAAAAATCATGACTCGGTTAAAGAGTCAGATAAATAGTGAACCAGGGCTCATATTGTAGCGTGTAACCACCAGGCCTGTTCACGTTGCCTGAAGATAAGGCTTCGGGGCCAGATGGCTTACCCTTATTCTTCTTTCAGCATTGTTGGGTAGTGGTTCACCCTCTTTTGGTAGAGGTTGCTGTGGAATTTCAAGAAGGGAAGTCACATCTCTAAGGCATCAATAAAACTCACAGTGTTCTCAAAGGCTGTTGTGTATGAAATTATTTCTAAGATGTTGGCTCCTAGATTGGAGAAGGTCATCCGTGGGCTGGTTAGCTTCAACTAGAGTGCTTTTATCAAAGGCAGGCAGATTCACGAAGGTTTCTTGATAGCCGATGAGTGTTTTAACATGTCATGAAGCAATATAGGAGATAGGGAGTGGTGCTGAAGGTTGATTTTGAGAAGGCTTATGATAGGGTCAGTTGGGACTGTCTATTTGATATTCTTCTAAAGATGGGCTTTGGTAGTAGATGGGTATCCTGGATCAGGGAGTGTGTCTCTTCCACTTACTTTGCCATCCTCATTAATGGGGCCACGACACCTTACTTTCGAGTGGGAGGGGGATCCGGCAGGGAGACCCTATGTCACCTTTGTTATTTGTATTGGTGGCTAATGTGCTTAGCAGATTGTGGATGAGAGTAGAGGAGGCTAGGTATGTCACTGGTTTCCAAGCTGTCCCTCAATTTAGGGGGTTTGTTATCTACAGTATGTTGATGATATTATTCTATTTGTCTCCAAGGGTGAGGAGCAATTATTATATGTTAGGCTCATTTTGGAGCTGCTGGATGAAGTTACGGGCCTAAGGGTGAATTTTTCAAAAAATCAGATATTGCGGATTCATAGGTCCAGTTCTTACCTATAGAACGTAGCTTTTTTGGGACATCAAATTGGCTCATTTCCCATCACTTATTTGGAGCTTCCTCTTACTCCTAACAAGGTCAAGAATAGAGACTAATAGCCTGTAGTTAGGAAATTTCACTCCCGTTTGACCGAGTGGAAAGGGAGATTGTTGTCTTAAGGTGGTTGATTGGTTTTATGTAAATTGGTCCTTGACAGTCTTCCTATTTATTTCCTTTCCATTTTCAGAATCTCGATGTCAGTGGCTCGTCAATTGGAGGCTGTCAGGTGCAATTTCTTCTGGAAGGTTTGTTTGGAGCATTCAACCAAAGGTGGGTATGAGGTGGCTTGGGTGTGAGTGTGTAAGAGTAAGGTGAATGGGGGCCTGGGGGTTAAGGCCATTCGGGAATTCAATTTGGCTCTGTTATCTAAATGGTTGTGGAAGCTTGGATTGAATTAGTCTGATCTTTGGCAAGGTATTATACCAACACAAGGACATGGGATGTCTCTTTGAGCAGTGACTATAATCTGTCTTCTATTTGGAGGGGTGCCTGCAAATGCCCAAAGGTGTATCAAAATGGAGAAACAACTCATACAAATGTGCTCAAGGCATTGAAATCCCCACCTAAGGGTATATAATACCTCTTATGGTAATGACCGTACTGCTGCTAATGTCAACATATGGACAGTGATATCAATAGCCATTGTTGTGGGAGCCTTGAACAAGTGGATTGCTCTGAATTGGTCAAATAAAAGCCTTGAATTATTGAGTTAAATGGGTTCAAAAGAATGGGTCAAAGGTGGACATATCAGGTTGGCTTCTCCACTCCATGATCTGTCAATGCCCCCCACATGCCAACAGAGATTGAGTTGCAACTGGTGGTTCATGACTGATGAGCCTCAACAAGAAGCTGCCAACGCATTTAGCTCCTGCCAAAGGGTGCTGTGGGCTGTGGCAACAGAGCAATGAGGAGTGAGCAACAGCCGCCAATATTGCTGCTTCTTTTCAATGACAGTCTGTCGGAAGTTCCCCTCTGGAGTTATAATCCATGCAAAGGAAGTCAAATAATTAATCTGCTTTGCTTTGATCACCACTTTTCCTGATTTCTACCCCCTTTGGAGTCATAATCCATCCAAAGGAAGTCAAAAAATAATCTGCTTTGCTTTGATCAACACTTTTCCTGATTTTCTACCAATCTTCCTTTATCGTCACAAGAATCTCTCAGCAAATAACATATGACCATGAATTGTCACAAACACCCTTTGTTGTACAAATATCCTTTGCATCCATGCTCTGCCCCCACATTTATACAATTCTTAATGTGTATGTATATGTATGTACTGCATTGAGTTGGGTAAAATAGTAAAATTAAGAGGGGGAGCTCATGTAAGTTAGATGAGCCCCAGGGCACATTTGATCTGCCCCTACATCTCTCTTTCCACACATGTATAGTACACGTTTGGAATCCCGCATGCATGGTGATGAAGACATATTATGTAAAAGATATTTAAATAGTAAATATTATTTCATAGGGAGCTTGTAAATATAATATCATGAAATGAAAAACCATAATCATTTTGTACCTTTTAACAATTAACCTTGTGCATCTGATGTACGGCAAGGGAATTATTTATTTACATGGGAAATGTTATATTCAAAGTCACAAAATAGGATATTTTGATTAGCACATAACTAGAACATTCAAGGATATGTATCTACTCACCAGTCTTCGGAATAATGTGCTAATCAATTTGAATAAGCCCAAAGAACGCCAACCAGTTTAGATAAGTTATATTGTACAAGGATAAGCATTCAACATCTTGAATTCATTAAAAACAAAAATTAAAGGTGGAAAACATTAAGAATGAACAAACTATTTCATTGAAGAAGATCGAGTAAAAACCTTATATAAGATTTGACATTTAACCTTGGTAAATTAGAATAAAAAATTGACTACTAAATTTGAATATTGAATGGAACATAAAGATGAAAGATTATATGAAGTTATGAACTGAATGCATTATTTTGAGAGTTATCATTTAGAGAAAAAAGATGAAATGCATGTGTTAGAGATAGACAACAGACATGTTAGAGAGAGCACTGCTGGAAACAAAAATACAATACATCACTTTAGATGCATCCTCATAGACCATGATGCCAAGGACTAAGGTGAAGTTCACGCTAAATGAGCATAATTTTATGAGGAGCTTCTTAAATGGGCCTGAATGCTGTAAACTGGTTTGGATCCCAATGATGTCTATGCCTCTCTAAACTCTTTCCTTTTCTATTCCTTGTGACCTCTCCAAGGCCCATTTCACTCTCCTTTGGCTTATGTCCTTCCTAGCTCACTTATTTCTCAACGCACCATAAACCATGTCATGCACATTATACCTTGTGAGTGGAAGTTCAGAATGAAATATTTAAGCTACTATTTCATTAACATTTAAGCTACAGTTACTTTTTGTCATGAGGTTTCCATTAGCAATTTGGAGATAACATGTTTACAATAAGCATTTCTTAAACATTGTTTACAAAAGACTTCTACCGGTATTGTGATGCATCGTGAGAGTTACTAACATAAAATTGCAGTAAAAATGTTTAAAGTGTGTTGGGTATGTTCTCGTTCCCAATTACATTATAGATGTGACAATTTGAGAGCTTGTATAACACTTACCCTCTGATTCTACAAGTCATAAAATGGAAGAAAATGGTGTAGAACCTGGAATATTAGGTTACTTGGAGAAGCAAGCAGGGTTATGGGAAGGGTACCGGGAATACAGCCACAGAGAGAGAGAGAGAGAGAGAAAGAGAGAGAGAAATCTGAAGGTAGGAAGGAGACCCAAGGTGCGTGGCTATAGGGTGAGGGGCAAAAGGCATTACAGTCACCTTATGTTTGGTAACAGTGTCACAGATCTAATGGATGATTGCTTTACTCTGTCATCATATGTGTGCCAGTGGCTCCATTTATGGACTTCCTGGAATACAAAGCAAGCCGACATACTTTACAGATTGGTGTTCGGTGACTCACAGGGGAAGAGAGGGAAGAGTGTCCCTGTGGATGAGGTTTGATTTGCTTGTTGTTTTCTCAGTCTTAGTTACTGCACTGCAGTTTCTTTTTTCTGTACTGTTGGACAAGTAATAAATCTAGAACTTCAAATGCACCATTTTTGGGTTCAATGCCATAAGAGGGAAAATGTTGTAGCAACAATCTTGAGGAATGCAGCGCGCCCGGTTGCCATTTTATTTTGGTTAATGCTGTTATTTGTGTGCTCATATTCTTTTCGCGAATCTTTCATTTTATCTTCCCAGTGTATCCAATGTAGGCCCATATAATTCACCAAGGGGAAGAATGAGCTTGTAGAGAGTGTACACAGGGCAGAGGCTAGCATAGTATTATTGACACTCTTCCACAGGGAAGAGTGTCCCTGTGGAAGTTGAAACTGATTGTAATTAATAAAAAGCAATCTTCAACCTTTAGGAGATTAAGATGGGTTCAAATTGATTCTTCACAATCTGACGTATCCGAATCTAAGGTAATTCTCTATTGTTCATCATGTGCACCACTTTGTCGTGCTTTTTTATTATCATGTTTACTTTTTGGGGTTTCGATTTGTATTTGTGCGCTTGATTTGAATCACTCAGATGATTGCGTTTGTTTGTTAACCCGATCCTACTACCCATAAATGGAATATCGTTAATTACATCCTCAAACAATCTACAAAAAATACAGGAATTCTGAATGTCACATATTTTATTAAGCCTTTGGCAAGTTGGAAGCCTTTGCAGAGCCACTTTCCATAGAAACATCCTGATTTTTTTGGGGAGATATTTGGACCAAACTAAATTTCTCCACCACACTCTTGTACATCCATCCTGTAACATTTTGGCAAGTAGATTAACTGAAAACGTACCCTTGTTGCTGCACACCCATCTTCTGCTGTCCTTTTGATTCCTGTTCAACTGAACCCTATAAATGAGTCTCAAAATATGCTGCAATTCTTCCAATTCTGCATCTGTGGGCTCCCTTCTGAAACTGATATTCCAATGTGATTTGTCCTCATAAGAATAGATCAGAGCAGTAGACTTATCTTTCTCCCCAACAATATGGTACAAGCTACAAAATTGGGAAGCAAAAGACAAATTTGAACACCATTTATCATTGTATCCCCCCCCAAAAAAAAAAGAAAAAGGAAAAAAATATGATCCTTTCTACATTCCCTAAGCTTTTTTGTTCTTTTCTTTTTCTTGATTTTTTTTTTTTAGGTGGGGGTGGGGAGATGTGGACAGGACCACAAATGTATTCATAAGATTAAAAAAAGGGGAAGATGTACAAGTATATCAAATATACCCACCAAAGACCCTATACAAAAAACAAAAACAAAAAACACCAAGAAGGTGTAAGCAGTTACCCCTCCCTAAGAGATACAAAATGTCTTACAAGAAACATCAGCCCCCTCCCGCACTTTAGCACAGATGAATCTCATCACACAGTCCGGAACAACTTGATGATCCTCCTATTTCTCTCACCCCAAATTGCCCAAAAGGTCGCATTGAGAATCAACCACCAAATCTGCGTATCTTCTTGAGGGGGGCAATGAGTACCCCAGGAGCAAAAAAAGAGATCAGGGAGTCACCCGAGGTAAACTGGTGCCCACTTTGTTCAGGATCATCTGCCATAGCTCCCTGGCAAAAGGGCAAGGGAAAGCAACAAAGAGGTGATCCATAGACTAAGGCTACTCAGCACACATTGGGTTCCCTAAATAGAATTGAACAACTGATGCAATAAGCCCCTCCATCCTTGAGATATTATTCCATATAGCTGATGAATATCAAATCCTAGATGATAAGAGATTCTATGTAGATTTTGATACACACTTGTATATCCTTTTTACACTTTAATACATTAATGTGGTATTATCCACTTCCAAAAAAAACTGAGAGAGATCATATGTAGAAGTATAAGGGCAGTATCTTTGCTTAACCATCTTTACCCGTAGAGAATCCACTTATTCTCCCAACCTACAGATCCATTCGGCAAACAAGGCTTTGTTAAAAGTCACAATTTTCACTGGACCAAGGCCTCCTTCTTCCTTACTTTTGCAGAGTTGATACTGTGCCACTAGATTTAAACCTTTCTTTTCCTTCTTTCCCCTTGCCAAGAAAAAGAACTTCTCTCTGTTTCGATCTTTTTCTTTTGGTGATATGGATTTGCTTCGATCATTTTTGTTTATCATCTTTGGAAGTTTGAATAAAGAAAGACGATAGTTTGCCAAAGAGATGGGATAAGGCTTTGATGATGATGATAGTTTGCCAAAGAGGATAAAACAGTTTTGGAGAGAACCAATATGCCCCCAGGGCCGTGGTCAACACAGGAGCGCTGCAGCATGAGGCCGTCATCAGGAGGAAGAAGATGAACTGTACCATCTAATGAGGCGGGCGATCGGGGATGACTGAATCGGTCCCGAGACTTTGTGAGTGAATCATTAACAGAAAAGTTACATCGGTTCGAAATCTGGTTCACTTTTAAGTCAAGATCCAACCCAACAGGGTCCCCATAGGATAAAAACCAGTTCGCCTCCCCTACCCGGTATTATTTATCTTCCCCGCTCGACAATACATGATCCCGTTTCGCAAGCCTGGCTCAAAACCATGAGACATCCACCCAGACGCTGACACCTCGATCAAAGCAACATCGAAGCATGAGACCAGATCTCCCACAGACCTCGTCTGCCAAGGAAGACACAAAGTTTGCTTGTAAGGAGGGTGCCTCGGAACCGGAATCGGCACGCTTCTCATGCTCTTATCCTTATCGGACCACTAGCTAGTGGAAGGAGCAGATACTTAATAGGAAATTGGGTTCATTTAACAATTCAATGTCTCAGCCATGCTTTTCAATCTGTCTTCCTCCAGATCAATTCCAATCATTTCCATTTTTCGAAGGTTAATTCTGAGACTCGGGGGCAGGTAAGTAGCATAGTGGATAGAACCTGGCCTTCAGTAGCTTAAATTCTCATAGGTCGTGGGTTCGATTATCTGCACTTCCCCAAAGTAGTTCTCCCAGCACGTATTTCCACCCTCATGTGCTGAGGCAGTTTACCCGGTATGACGCAGGTGTCTGGCCCGGGAGCTGCCCTCACCCCAGCCGATCTAACCAGTATGACGCAGGTGTCTAACCTGGGAGCTGCCCTCTCCCAAGCTAGGGTTTCCCATGAGTACTATCTTAGTCTCAACAAAAAAAATTAAGAGTCCCATAATAGCTTATGTCAAGTGCGGCAATTTCTTCAAGTTCCCCAACATATATCCTTGTCCTAAGTCCTAACATAAACAAAAGGGGGTCATCAGCAAATTGCAAGTGAGGGAGTTGTAATCATTCCTTCCAATACACAAGCCATCCACCAAACCCTGCCCTTTATCTTTATCCCAAAGTGAGATCAGAATCTGACCAACCATAAGAAAAAAAAGAGGTGAGATCTGATACCCTTGTCTCAAGCCTCTCGAGCTATAAGAATAACCACCAGGTACCCCATTCAGCGTAATAGGGATCTAGGCACAGTGATACAACTCATGATCCAATCAATCTATTTTTTGTTTGAAGTCATTAAATCCTAAAGTCTTATTAACACAATACCCTAAACCCTAAACCCCAAACCCTAAAACCCTAAAATCCTAAACCCAAAACCCTAAACCCTAAAACCCTAAACCCTAAAACCCTACACCCTAAACCCTCAACCTTTCAACCTATTTCTATTTCTAAATGGATTTGGTGTGCACATATCCCCAAGAAGATTTCTATATTTGTTTACAGGGCTCTTATCTATAAATTGCCTTTTGATTCCAATATTCAAAGAATTGGTATTCCCTTAGTTTCTAAATGTGGGTGCTGCCATACTCCTTCTGGGGAGACTCTCAATCATGCATTGGCACATAGAGATTGGGCTATATACTGCTGGACATTCTTTCAGAACACTTGCAGATTTCTATCCAAATGAGCTCGTTTCAACATATTTTTAGTTCCTTCATTGCCCTAGCCACAGGTACATCTCTCTACTCTTTTATTATGGGCATTATCCCTACTATTGTGGCCTGGTTTCTATGGAAAGCTAGATGCTCCGCCAAATTTGATGGCACTTATTCAAGTAAGGAAAGCATCCTATATCAGAGCCTTTATCTTATTCGAGAACTTGCCTCAATGTATCGCCCAAAATCTTCTGCCACAACAGCACAGAGATCTATTTTACAAGCTTTGGGCATAGTTGATAATTTCTCTCCCTCTTTACCAGTCATTGTCAGATGGACTCACCCGCCTACAGGTAAATTTAAACTTAACACTGATGGTTGTAGTAGAGGTAATCCTGGTATTTCTGCAGGTTCCGCTATTCTCAGAAATGATAAAGGTAAGTTAGTTATGGCATCTTGTGCTTTCTTTGGTCATACTCACAGTATTATTTCTGAACTCAGGGCTATCATCATCGGTCTACAGATGTGTCTCCAACGAGGTTATACCTGTTTAATTGTTGAATCTGATTGCTTTGCACTTATCACTCTTATGATTTCTGTTAATCCCACTGTCCCTTGGATTTTGTTCCCTTGGTGGATTGAGTTTTGTTCTCTCAGGGAAGCTATGGATCTTCACTTCTGTCACACAGTTAGAGAAGCCAATAAAGCGGCTGATGCTCTGGCCAACCACTCCTGCGACCAGCAGCTGAACCAAGACTTCTTTGATTCTTCCTCTTTGCCTTTTATTGTTAGAGGGGAAATCACTTCTGATAAAAGTGGTCTTCCCCATCTGAGGATTTGAGGGTTTTTTTTTTTTTTTTTTTTTAGGGGGTTTTTGGGTTTATTGATGTACTCTCTCAGGGATAAGGTGGCATGTCCCCCCCATGTAATTTTGAATTTTGAGCAATAAAATACCAAGGGCCGGCCCAGGGTCCTAGATAAGTTCCTGGGTTAAAAAAAAAAAAAAAAAAAAAAACCCTCAACCTTAAACCCTCAACCCTAAACCCTAAACCCTCAACCCTAAACCCTCAACCCTAAACCTTAAATCCTAAACCCTCAACCCTCAACCCTAAACCCTAAACCCTAACCCTAAACCCTAAAACACTAAACCCTAAACCCTAAACCCTAAACCCCCTAAACCCTAAACCCTAAACCCTAAAACCCTAAACCCTAAACCCTAAACCCTAAAACCCTAAACCCTAAAACCCTAAACCCTAAACCCTAAAACCCTAAACCCTAAGCCCATCATCCCAGTTTGGGTTGATTTCCCTGCCCTTAAGCCACATCTATTTCATGAAGCCTGTGTGCGCTCCATAGCCGGCAACCTTGGACGGGTATTTCAGGTTGCTCTTCAAACTTCGCAAATCACCAACGCATCCTCTGCGCGCGCCTGCATCGAACTGGACGTCCTCAAATCTTGGCCGCAGCGTGTCTGGATTGGTATGGGAGCTTCTGGCTATTTCCAAGAGGTTAGGTACCCTCCCCCACCTCCTTATTGCACAGCCTGCAAACTGCTTGGTCACTCTCAATCTACTTGCCGGCGCTCGCCCAAGAACCGTATTCCTCCTCCTTCAGCGGGTCCGTCTGGTTCTCTGTCTATTGGCCCTCCAGCACAGCCGGACACGGAGAAGACGGGATGCCCTGCACCGCCAGTTAAATCCACCCAGCTAAACAAACCACTGGAGATACCTGATAAGGCCTCTCAGGGCCCCGAGAAAATCACCCGTCGATGGGTTCATAAGGTTCCTTCTCAACCCCAAGTCCCCGTTTCTAACTCCTTTGCTATCCTTCGATCCACTGCAGTTGCACCAACAGGCCATCTTATGGAAGAGAGGGTTGTTCTCCCTGGCGACCCCCTTCATCCCGTTCTGGAAGCCCCTCCGCCTATGGTTGTTCCACCGGTTAGGCAGACGTCGCTGCAGAACTCAACCACCGTGGAGAATAGCACTGCCGTGGCAGATCTTATGCTGCTGGTGATGTTGCCAGGGTCGCACCCCCGACACACCTCTCCCTCAACCCCTCTGAAGACTACTGCCGGCAGCGCACCTATATCGTCCATGAATGATGAACAGACCAAGGATGCCCATGTTACTGGTGATGCGCTGTCAAGCCCTCCATCCACGTGCCCGTTTGTGCCTCACCAGATTGCACCCATGCAAAGCTCGACGGCGACGGTGCCTTCCTCCTTGGCAACCTCTAACATGATGAAGGGATCTTGTGTCAGCGAAGCTTGTCGGGCGCCGGCTTCCACTTTGCGTACAGAAGACCCCTTGGAGAAGCTTATGGATGCCGCTCCTCCCAAGGACACGGGGACCTCCCTTGCTGATGCTGCTGGCTCAGACTCCATGCATACTGACACGCAGTTGCCTGTGCCGTTCCAAGTCCCTGCTGACCTTGATCAGCTTCACAATACTGCTCCGCCGTCATGCCCGCCAGGTGTTCGACGAAGGTCCTCCTCTTTGGTTGAGGACCAGCGTACCCCGGTTAAGAACTCCCATCCATCTCCTGAGGCCCACGTTATGCATGCCTCGGATGTCGTGCCAGCTTCATCGTTGCCACTGGAGGATCTAGCGAAGACCACCGGAACCCTTACTTCGTTGGCCTTGCATGTTCCCGTCGGGGAGGTTCAGCGGGTCCAGGCCCAAGACGTCCAATATGAAGCTCACTTAACGCCTTTTAATATTGGCCCGGCTGTTGATGCTGGAATACAACCGCCTACCATCCAACTGGATGATATCTCATGCCCCCAGCACCAAGGGTCCCTAGATTCAAAGATGACGGATCCACCTGGCAAGTACCAAGCTCAAATACAGCTTACTGCCATGCAGGCCAACGTTACTGAACAGATTCAACAGCCCGTCTTTATTATTCAGGCTTCTGGTGCTGGGGATCTTAACTCTCTTGCGCAGCAGAATATTTCTAATGAAGCTCAAGAGCGCATGGAAGTCCCATTGAATATTTGTGTCGAGAATCAGGTGTCATCTACTCTTAACCTTCCATGCATGCTCAACTCGGAGGATACTATAATTCCCTCTCCTTTCTCTTGTCATTTGATTGAAAATCATGGTCATTCACTTGTTTCAATTGGTGGTTCTGATTCAGCTCCTCAGGAGGCTATGGAGGACATAATTGCTCAGTTGAAGCCCATTCAAGTACAAACGTCCTTTAGTGTCGAGAATCAGGTGAAATCCACTTCTACTCTTGAGCAAGATGATCACAATGTTATGGGTCACGCCTCTGATCTGGATGCTCTTAGTTTAGAAAATCCATCTCAGACTGAAGAGTATCAGCAGTTACTTGAAATCCACAAATTTAAACAAGCCTTCTCTTCCAATGTTAATGTTCATGACAAAATTCATGTGGATGTGCAGGAAGGGCCTAATTCCCCTAGTTTGGTTCAGCGTAAGAGCACTAGGCTCGCTCGGTCCCAGAAAAACAAAATCAAATTCAATGATTAAGTCTCTTGTTTGGAATATTAGAGGAGTTGGTAGCTCCTCCTCTCTTCGCAGGCTGATATCTCTTTGCAAATCTCACAAAATTCAAATTGTTGCTATTATTGAGCCCATGATCAACACTTCCTCCATGCAACGTATTTCTTTGCAGTTGGGCTTCCATAAGTATATTGCTTCTAATATGGATAATGCAAAAATTTGGATCTTCTGGCATTCGTCTGTGGACATTGATATCATGCATACCAATGATAATTACATTACTCTCAAAGTGAAAGATGTGATGGAGCATATGATTACCTTTGTTTATGCTAGTTGCCATCTGCAGGACAGAATTATTACTTGGGATTATATTGCTTCCTTTTCTTCAGCTATTAATCTCCCTTGGATGGTTATTGGAGATTTTAATTATGTTCTATATTCTTATGAGAAATTTGGTGGCAATGCTCCTCTTCCTGTTTCTGTCTATGCTTTCCATTCTTTTATGCAGGACTGTGGGCTTAGTGACCTTTCAGTGGATCTAGCTATACTTGGCGTAATGGTCAGCAAGGGCTTAATTGTATCAGAGCTAGACTGGATAGAGGATTGGCCAACACTCTATGGTTTGATGCATTCTCCACTTCTATTTCTCATTTGCACCATAATTGCTCTGATCACAATCCTCTTCTTGTTGAATACAATTATAGCAATGTCTCTCATCATGGCCACTTTAAATTTTTGAAAGTATGGACTAGGCACAAGAATTTTACTCAAGTGGTGAAAGATTGTTGGGTCCGGCCTCTGCATGCTTCCCCCTTATATAAACTTAATGCCAAGCTCAAAAGATTCAGAGGTACTCTTAAGCAGTGGAATAAGGACAGTTTTGGAAATATTTTTGATGCTGTTCTACGGGCCGAAAGTACTGTTGCTTACATGCAAGACATCCTTGATAATTCTCCTTCTGATGTTGCTATTAATGATCTTATTGCTGCCAAAAAACATCTTGATGAATTACTTCTCAGGCAAGAAATATTATGGAAACAAAAATCTCATTTCAGGTGGCTCAAGGAAGGAGACCAGAATACAACTTTCTTCCATTCCATTATTATTGACAGAAGGAAAAGGAACTTTATTCACTCTCTATATGATGTTAATGGTAATCAGGTTACTGACCAAGACACTCTTCTCTCTATGGCTGTTGATTATTATAAAGAATTATTTACTTCACAGCCTACTTCTATGAATAACAGTGGTTTGCTGCAGTACATTCCCACTATTGTTACTGACCAGGATAATGTTAACTTGATGACTATCCCGACTTTAGATGAAGTTAAGGAGTCGGTCTTTTCTCTTTGTGCTGATAGTGCCCCAGGTCCTGATGGCTTCTCAGGTGATTTTTTTACTCATTGTTGGGATATTATTGCTGATGACATTCTTGCTGCGGTTATTGAATTCTTTAAAGGTGGTAACTTGCCAAAAGCATATACTTCTACACGTCTGGTATTAATCCCTAAGTGTGACAGTCCTACTACTCTTAAGGATTTCAGGCCCATTAGCCTTTGTAACTTTACGTACAAGATTTTGTCTCTGATAGTTTGTAAGAGGTTATCACTCATCTTGCAAAGACTTATCTCTCCCTTCCAAGGTGCTTTTGTTAAAGGAAGGGATATCAGTGATAATATTTGCTTGGCTCAGGAAATGGTTCACAATATTTCTAAAAGAACCAAAGGTCACAATATTATTCTCAAGCTAGATATGATGAAAGCCTATGATAGGTTGGAATGGAACTACTTGTTCGATGTGCTCTCGAAGTTTGGTTTTTCTGGTTCCTAGATTGGTTTGATTAAAAATCTGTTCGCTCACTGCTGGTTTTCAGTCACTTTTAATGGGCAGCTTGGAGGCTATTTCAATTCTACTAGAGGGTTCAGACAGGGTGATCCCTTAGCCCCCAGTCTTTTTATTTTGGCTGAAGAAGCTTTTAGCAGGGGCCTTCACAGCTTATTTTCTAGAGGCCTGGTTACTCCCTTTTCCACGTATAGGGATGGTCCTATCATATCACACTTGTTATTTGCTGATGACACTGGTATTTTTACCAATGGTTCTCAAGCTTCACTTCGCAGACTCTTTGCTTTCATTTCTATTTACGAGAATTGTTCTGGTCAGCAGGTTAATAAAGATAAAAGTTCCTTTTATGTGGCTCCTTCTACCATCACTCAAAGGATCAATCAAATTGCTGCGGTTACTCAGATGCCTCATAAAGTCTTTCCTATCTTATATCTGGGGGCTCCTCTCTATAAAGGTATTGCTAAAGCTTCCTATTTCCAGCAAATTCTTGACAAGGTGCGAAAGAAACTTGGTAATTGGAAAACTCAGCTCTTATCCCCTGGTGGTAGACTTATTTTGATAAAACATGTGTTATCTTCTATTCCTATACATATTTTTGTTGTCCTCTCTCCCCCTAAAAGTGTTTTGGATGCCTTGGATAAAACTATTGTTGCCTTCTTTTAGGGATCTTCTAGTGTGGGTCAAAGAAAACATTGGATTGTTTGGAAGCATCTGGCCAGACCTGTTACTGAAGGTGGGATTGGGGTTAGATCTCTCTCTGATGTCAGTACTGCCCTTAAGGTCAAGCTTTGTTGGAAGATTTATTCTCACAAAGGCGTTTGGAGTGATTATATTCATAACACCTACTTGTAGGGACAACATCTTTCTCATTGTTCCATTACAGGATCTCCCCACTGGAAGATGACTCTTCGTCACAGACACTGGGTCTTAGACAACACTTGTTGGCAGGTTGGGACTGGTATTCTCTCTTTCTGGCATGATAATTGGACCGGACATGGTCATCTCAAGGATTTCTTAACTTCAGATCAGTGGTACTCTATTACTCATACTCATAATTGGATTGTCCAGGATTTTATTGGTCACAGACAGGAATTTTTGCAATCACTTCCTATAGATGTACTCACTGTTATTATTGGTCTTGCTAGCTGTTTATCTCATATGCATGGCCCTGATAAACCCATTTGGCAGCCTGACACTCATGGTTACTTTACTACTAAATCTGCTTGGAACATTGTCAGACATATCAGGCCTGAGCTTTCTGTCTCTAAATGGATTTGGCATTCTCTGTTACCTAAGAAGATCTCCCTCTTTGTCTACAGAGCTCTTATTGATAGGTTATCTTTTGATTCTGTTATTCAGAGATATGGGATTTCTGTTGTGTCCAGATGTTTTTGCTGTAAAAGTCATGCTGTTGAAACCATGGATCATACCCTTTCCATAGGTGATATTGCTACATATTGCTGGGATTTCTTCTTGAATTCATTCAATATTAATGCCCAGGTGAGCTCTTTTGATGGTATTTTTTCTATATTCGCTTCCAAGGCTTCCAGCACATCTCTATATGGCTTTTGCATAGGTATTATTCCCTCCATTGTTGCTTGGACTATTTGGAAAGCTAGATGCTCTGCCAGATTTGATAACCTTGTTTGCAGTAAGGAACATATCTTGAGACATGCCATCATCCCCATCAGAGAGGTTGCTTCTCTTTTTCATCCTAAGAAGGCTTCATCATATACTGAGAGGAATTCCTTGCAGTTATTGGGTTTGATTGATAAATTTTCTCCAGCTACTCCTTCTCTTGTTTGTTGGTCACCTCCCCCCAGATATCATGTTAAACTTAATACTGATGGCTGTTGCAAAGGTAATCCAGGTGTTTCTGCTGGTGCTGCTGTTCTCAGAGACGAAAGGAGATCCTTTATTTCTGCTTGTTGTGGTTACTTTGGTATTACTTGCAGCATTATTTCTGAGATCAGGGCTATGATCATTGGGCTACAGATGTGTCTTCAGATGAGAATGCCTTCTATTATTGTGGAGTCTGATTGTCAGGTCCTCCTTATGCTCTTACTTTCTGATGGTCAGAAGATTCCTTGGATCCTTCATCCGTGGTGGGATATGCTTTGCTACTTGAAGGACTCTATGCAAATTCAATTCCAACATGTGGTCAGAGAATGTAACAAGGCAGCAGATGCTTTGGCCAACTTCTCGTGCTCCTCTCATATCTCCCAGAGCTTCTCGTCAGCAACTGCTTTGCCACCTTTAGTTAGAGGAGAGTTAACTATGGACAAATCAGGTGTTCCTTATTTTCGCTTTTGATTGGTTATTGTTCCTGGGGGGGTTTTCTTTGATTTCTTTATTATTGTATCTCCCAGGGGTAAGGTGGCATGTCCCCCCCTTATATGTTTATTTGATTCTTTTAATAAAAATCCAAGGGCCTGCCCAGGGTCCTAGATAAGTTATGGGCTTAAAAAAAAAAAAAAAAAAACCCTAAACCCTAAACCCTAAACATGAGCATTTGTGATCATGGCAACGATCAGCAAAAGGATCACCAACTTATATAACTGCAGTTGTATATCTTCTAAATATTTCATTCCTTAGTGTTTTTTTTGGAGTGAGCAAAGCCACATTTCATTAAAAAAACACAAGTATAAGAAAGGGAAAGAGAAGAAAAAGCAGAAGACAACATAAAACTAAAAAAGGGGAAACTCAAGCCCCTTCGAAGATTTTACCCAGAGGATAAAAAGGAGACATACAAAAGAGAACAAAAAATAAGGGAAAACAAATGTCAGCAACAAAACTTCTTCCAATGGCGAGCATTGGAAATCAGAGAACACACACAATCCAGCAAAATCCTTGCAGCTGTTCCCCAGTCCACCACCCAGTTGACAGATCTTCTGAGATTATCAGACATACAGTGGAAATCTTGACAAAATCTCCTTCAATTCCTCTCATTCCACACTACCCGTAACATGGCTCTTTGAGAAGTATCCGGACACATCCTTCCACCAGTGCATCAGTGAAACGGGCTGGGGATTTTGAATCTGTAGTCCAAAAAGTAAGCCACCTATAATTTTTGGTCCTTTTACTAAAAAACATCACATTAGGTCCACTGTTTAAGATTCGTTTAACTTTAAATCCATTCCGTTCGCTTTTGTTGTTTAAGACTGTTTTGAAAAAAAGAAACCCCAAAATACCCTCCAATCCCACTCGTGACGCCCGTTTCCCCCAACCCGTGACTCCCCTCTCCCCTCCTGTTACCCCCTCGCCCCCAATCTCCCCTCCCAACTCGGTGACGACGGTAGGGCTGGCGAGTGCGACGGCGACGTTAGGGCCGGCGCGACGACGACGTTAGGCGGGAGGAGCGGCGGGGGCGGCGGCGAGGGCGAGGAGGACCTGCCGATCTGCACGGTAGCGAGGCCGTGAAGGACCTTGCGGCTTCCTCTTGATGTTAGGGCCGGCGGTTGCAACAACGACGTCAGGTGGGAGGCGCGGCTGTGGCGGCGGCGAGGAGGACCTGCCGGTCTGCATGACGGCGAGGCCGTGAAGGACCTACTGAGAGGTGTGCCCTTGTCGGTCTCTTGCGGCTTCCTCTTGACTTGCTGGGAGGTATGCAGTTTCTTTGCTCCTTTGTTCCCCATTCGAGTGCTTTTAGCTTTTTTGATCTTTTTTTTTGTTTGTAATGGTTAGAATTTATGGTTATTTTTTGTTAACGTTGATGCTTTTGGTTTAGGTTTTGGAGTGCACGTCCTTTTTACAAAGTTTCTTTTTGGTATCTCCATTTTGATTAAGATGATCTAACATATATAAAAGCTACCTATCACTCTATTTATTTTGAACTCTAAATAGTGAAAAAAAAATCGATTGATCTCTTGATGTCGAATTTTGAACTTTACATTTCCTAACAATCAATGTTCTTGACAGATCCCAAGAGTTTTCCATGACAAATCTTTTTGACAAGCGCCCCTGTTGTCTATTTCTCTCCTGTTACCCTGTTATCTGTTTGGAATGTGACAGGGAAGGCTATAGCTCTTTTTTTCTTCTTTTATCCTACCAAAGTTCGGTGCTGATTCACTATGGTTGTACATGTAATGATATGAGAAATATAGAGGTACACGATAGAATACTATGGAATCTGGTACTACCAGTGTAGTTATCCCCATCTGAACGCATTTGTGTACAGCTAATGCTGGGATCCATTCCAGAAGGGAAGAACATATATGGGTGTTTGACCCTCTAAGGACGTGTGTTAGTGGTTTCCACGTACGCTTTTAGATGTGAAAACTCTCTGTAGAACCAAAGATGGAGGAGCAAAGGTCAAGTCCTTTGAAAAGGAAATCTGTCACCACTTGCAGAAATGTAAGCACCTACACCATTAACCACCAGACAATGTACTGGGTAAATCCAAGTGTTGCACTGTCAAAGCACTTTGCTAGAGCTTCATCAAGGGATGCTATACCTGGGAGTCTCCAAGATCATATATATATATATATATATATAGAGAGAGAGAGAGAGAGAGATGTTAGTGGTGTTTTAGATGGACTGTTTGCTGATATGTGCACAAACTAAAACTGTTAACCTCTTCCTTCACTCATTTTGTGGTTGGAACTGGATTGACTCATCATGGGAGGGATTGTTAGCAGAGGGAAAAAAAAAAGGGATTAGAATTCAAATTAAGCCCCAAACAAATTGGAAGACTACTGACCTGTGGGCACCCAGCTAGCTAGAATCCATTAGACTCTCCAACCCTATTTCACCATAGTGGGAGATCAAGCACTCCATAACGAATTCAAACACCAATCACAGGCACCCAAACGACCTTAACAACTATATAAGTTTGGAGTACTCAACTAGATTGGGGGCATGACATGTAGCTTAGATATTTTTTCCCCATGCAAATTTGATGAAGCACAAAAGATCTGACGAGCATGATATGGAATTAAAGTGCCCGATTGCATGTGCTAAAAAAATGTAGCAATAGAACTTGTTTACTTTGACTAGCATGATATGGCTCACTGTACAAAAATATTAGGCCCACATGACCATTGTGCATCCTACAGAAATTTGAAATATCCCCAGACTCTTTCACACAAACTTTCGACATTTTGTTTTTAAATTTTTGTTAATTGTTAGATTTAAATCTATCGGCTGTGATGCAACCCTGTGGTTCATCCTGTGAAATGTCTAGCCATCTTAGTTTATTTTCTGGATTAGGGTTGGAGTTATCAAATCTACTTATGCCTTTGACGGTATATAGGTTTTACTTGTTAGTCACGAGTATTATATATTGTGCCAAGTGTATGATATGGAACGACTTCCTGCAATTTTTACTTACAAGGATGAGGCTTCTGTGATTCACTTATATAGAGGCATAGGATTAGATGAAATTGTTAATGATGTTAGTGTTAGATGGACATTGAGTGCCGAACAAGTGGAACTTAAATGTGCCATTCCAGAGGGACCTAATTCATCAATGAGAATGTTGAATGGAGATGATGTTGACAGGATGATTGATATGCATACTATACTTGGATCAAAAGTAATGAATGTGGAGGTAATTGTACATGGTGATGAAGAAGTGATAAGCCTCAGGTAAATGAAATGTGTATGCATATAGTTTCATTCACTTGATCATATATTATTAATGTTTAGTATGATTATAATAAGCAATGAATCTTTGCAAACCATATGGCACACAATCTTCTGGAAGTAACAATATGATTTTGAACAATTCTGGTGATTCAAGTCAAGATTCAAGAAAAATGACTGATCTATGGTATGACATCATTCACTCTGTTGGTCAAATATTTAATACTGTCGAACATCTTCGTGGAGATTTAACTAGATATGCTATATCAAGGGGATTTAATTATATTTTCATTAAGAATGACTCGACACGTCTCACTGTACACTGTACAATTCCTCAATGTGATTGGTTTCTTCATGCAATTAGAGTGGGAAAAGGACTTCACTTTCAAATCAAGAACTTACATAATGTGCATACATGTGGAGGTGGTTTGAGCACACAGAGACATCCAAGAGCATCAAAAAAATGGGTTAGTTCTGTCATAATGGAAAAGATTGAGGATACTCCATTATACCGACCTAGAGATATTAAGAAAGATATTTTTAGAGAGTATGGTGTTGATATACCTTATCATCAAGCATGGCTTGGGAAGGAGTCTGCATATAGAGAGCTTCATGGTGATGATATGTGTTCTTTTGATTCTTTGCGTTGGTACAAGGAAGCTGTAGAAAGGTCCAACCCAAATAGCATTGTAGACCTTGATGTCTCTACTGATGGTCGGTTTAGAAGGTTTTTTGTGTGCTTTCATGCTTGTATCATTGGCTTTCAGATGGGATGCAGACCTATGTTGTTCCTTGATGGCACATTTAAAAAGGATAAGTACAAGGGTGTTCTTCTTTCTGCAACTGCACTCAATGGGGAGAATGAGTTATTTCCACTTGCTTATGCAGCATGTGATGTTGAAAATGAAAATAACTGGGAGTGGTTTTTATTACAACTTAGGAAGGCTATAATTGATACTCGGAGGATTACATTTGTCTCTGATAGATGTAAAGGATTGCTAGAAGCCATTCCAATTGTTTTCCCTGAATCTCATAATGCATATTGTTTGAGACACTTGAAAGCAAATTTTTCAAAACAAGTTGCAAGAAAATATCATGGTACTACAAAGAAAACCTTGCTTTCCTTATTTGATGAGGCAGCATATGCATATAGAGTGGAAGAGCATGAAGCAGCCTTACAAACAATGGGCGGAATATCACAAGAGGCTGAAATGTGGTCTAGACAATCAAATCCAAATTATTGGGCAAATGCTTACTTTCAAGGTGAGAGATATGGTGAAATGTACTCAAATGCTGCAGAGTCATTTAATGCATGGGTCCTTGAAGCATGGAATCTCCCAATTTTACACATGGTGGAATGTATTCGAACACAAATCATGGACTTAGCATATAGAAGAAGAAATGAATGTACCAAGTGGCAAACAAGATTATGTTCCTCGATTGATACGAAAATGAAAAATTTGATGGACACCTCTCGGGATATTCTTGTTAATTGTTCGAACGGCATTGTGTTTGAAGTCATGACTCGGCCTTCTACTGTAGTGAACCTGCAGGACGGTACTTGTTCTTGTAGAGGATGACAAATTTTAAGATTGCCATGTAAGCATGTGTGTGCAGTGATCCACAAAATAGGAGAGAATGTTGAAAATTATTGTTCATTGTATTTCACTTCTACTCTATATCGCAACTGTTATGAGAAGACTGTTCAACCAATTCCAAATATTGATAAACTAGAAGCATATGTTGGTTATATTGAGATTAGGCCTCCTGAAACAAAAAGACAGCCTGGAAGGCGAAAGAAGAATAGAATTCCATCACAACAATCACTAGAACCAGATAAGATGGTATATAATTGTTCACGATGCAAACAACTAGGTCACAACAAAAAATCATGTTCTAATCCAATAACTGAGTAGGCATGAACTTTTTACCCAAATGTATATTTATTTCACTTAAGCTTATATTCTTTTTCTTAACTTTTAATTCTGAACTTGATTTTGCTATACAGCAATGGCACACCATCCTCCCATCCCTCTCATGCAATGCATAGCTGGACATGGTTAATGTTTAATTAGGACAAGTCAAACTGAAAGAAATCTAGGGCGACGTTACTACAGATGCAAGGTATAAACTTAATTTGTTATTTTCTTTTACTTTTTAGTAGTACTAATTTATACTTTATTTTTTAAGCAGAATAAAGATTGCAATTTTTTCATGTGGTGTGACGAGCTCCAAAATTTTGTGGCATCCTCTTCTTCAAGTTGTTGTTGTCACAAGGATGATCGGATCAGATGTTTAGAGATCCGCGTTGATGTTTTAGAGCAGGAATTAGAGCGTTGCAAGGCTCTCTTGAAGAAATCTAAGATGGTTGCCCAAACTTTACCCAAGGCATTTTCTTTTCTAACCGTGTCGGATGCTAATGGTGGGAGTGATGGTGATTCTGATGAAGCAGAGATTGTATCGAGACTGCTATCCTTATGATGTTTAGGAGACTGCATTATATTCAGTATGTTTGTTTTGTAATGTTATCAGATACTACGTAGGCTTTAGTATGTTTGGAAACTTATGACAATTTTTGGACAATTATTATGTATGATTTTAATTTTAACAGGATGATGTGTGTGTTTAATATGTCTGATGCATTTTAAACAGATTTTTTAATGTGTGTGATGCACTAGTGTGAAAATTCTTGCAGGTTTGTGGTATTAAGTGATTTTTGCTGGTTTTAAACAAAGAAACTTGCAAATGAAGGAGAACCGGTATTTTACTTATTTGAGATAATGTGATCTGCGAGGCACCATAATAGTCATTGATGACCTATAAGAGATGTGATAATGAAGATTCCAATTTTGACTTGATAAGTTTTTTAGACGAATCAATATGGGTACTATTTATCATAAAGAGAGCACTCAACTTTAACATTTCTGTTCAGGTCAAGCATAGGAAGACTAGCAAGAAAATGAAGATCTAGAACTCCATCTCTCTACCTAGTACCTACCAGGATTTTACATTGGACAAAGAACATGTAGTTTACCTACATATCCAACTCTGGTATAGATGAATACTCTGCCTAAGGCATTCATTTTGCATACATTGATCCAAGGGAATAACTGCTTGGAAGTTTAACATATCCTTCTTTTGTACCTTGGGTACACGAAGAAATAGATAAATCTGTTGGTTCGGATTGGGCAATTAAATCGCTTTTGAATTTGTTGATATTGCACTTTTGCTGCCTACAGATGCTTTTTATTCATGTATGCATATATACTAGCTACTTTTCAATAGTTTTTTCTGGTAAAACAGTTTAAATAATTGTTTCAAAAGGTGGTTTTAGGGTAAAAGGAAGATAGTCTATTTTGTTTAGATATTCTCTATAAATCATCAAATATCATAAGCCTTATTCCGTCAACCTGGTATCAACTACATAGTTAATTGGTAATATTTTATATGTAGAATACTTACACCTTAATTTACAATAATTTTATGTAGAATACTTATAAGTTACAACCATATTTTACATGGTTTATACATTATGCATGCTATATCTAATGCAGATCATTTGTTGTAATTCTATAAGGATGCAATGTTGCAGGTGCCAATATGGAGAATATCCCTTGAAAATTAGCTATGAGAATATTCCCCTGATTAAACAGGACTTTATAACGTCATATATGTACATATGCCTGAATTATGTGAACTCATATTTAGCAATCTTTAACACAGGATGGTGCTTATCCATGAAAATAGGGAAATAAGCATTTTTGTTCAGCAAATCTTCCCCCTGCTTTTTAGTTACGTAAATATTCTTGCTGTTGCCTTGCATTTCAATAGCAGTGGAAGGTATTTTGTTTCTTTAAGACTTCCATTATGCTAAGATAACATCACAAAATTAGGATTTATTAGGTTTTTATTACATTTTAGCCTGCAGGTAAGGCCAACTTTGTGTGCTGTATTTGAACTTTTCCCTCATCTAGTTAGGTAAACCTTGAGACATGGAATTCATTTATCCTTTGATTTTGGGGATAGGGATGTGAGAAGTTCTCTGTAGTTGAAACAACAAAAGAAAATTATCAGTTAGTTGTCTAATATGGAAAAGTTGCTGAGAAACTCTTTTTTTTCTCTTTCATGTAAAGTGACCAGTGTATGATTGCATTCTCATGAATCTTGTTTATGTTTGCTTTATATCATAAAGTTGTGATTTTCTCCTTGTTTTAGTGGATTATGTTGGCTAATGACTGCTTTAATGAACATGCCATTGTGAAACTGTAAACATGTGCAGCATGGACATGCGGTTTCATGCAAAATCAATTCAAAATGGAGTCGAATGGCCATGCAGGAAGAGACATATGTTATTTAACCATATGATTAGAATTACATGGGAATTTGTGCTTAATTATCTGAGATTGTTTTCAGTCTCATTGCTTACACCAAGTCAAATGCTGATTTTTCCTCCTGTGGACATAAGACAAGATGAAAAGCGTGAAGCTGATGGCCATCTGCCGCCTCAGTCATTGCATATCCTTTCTTGAATTGCGCTTTTAACTTGGGGTTCCAAAAAAAGTTTTTTTTTTTACTCTATCTGTCGGTTGCTGTGAAAGTTTTTTTCAGTTTTTTAGTGGAAGAGCTGATACTCTGCCCATCACAGCACACATGTAGCCAAGTGTAGAGAGTTCTTGCTCATGAATATATAAGCAAGTTTATCTTCACATTTTAATGCAAATCTACCCTTGTGTTTTTTGCATATTGTTCTCCAATGCAGAGGATCCTCGCATATCTTTCTTCTGATGCTTCCTTAAGCACGTTACCATGGCATTGTACTAGCCACCTGAGGTTGATTGGACCTGTCCTGAATTTATACCGACAGTCATGCTAGTTAATGAACATAAAATTTCAATCTGGTTACAAATCTCACCCATATGCATCACAGTTCATCTGAAAACTCAGAACTGTATTTCAACACCTGGCATCCAGAAATTTATTGATTTTCACCCATGTGTTTCATAAATTTTAAATGTTTGTAAAACATGTTGCGTTGTCACTGGAAAACATGTATAATAAAATAAGAACAAAATGTTCCTCCTTTGAGTAGGATAAAATTTCTCTGTTATTATAGCCGGCACTTTTCATGCATTAGTTACATCCTCTCAATTGCAATGCAGTTTGTCCTATATGATTTTCGATTCATCTTTGTTTGCGTCGTGTAGTTAATGTAGTTCCACATCAACTATTGTGTGTCAGCAGCCAACTCAGAGCCGAACAAGCCATAAGGTAATCTTGTCATTTAAGACTTCTAACATGAACGTCCGTCAACGGAAAGGTGTGCCGTGGACTGAAAATAAAAAAATGACAAACAGGACCGGCTGTAATGAAATGTGGGACTGCATGTTCCCTTTTGGACTGCAGGTCAAATTCTCCAACGGGCTGGCTACCGAGCCCAAAGCTAAAACAGCCCGCGGTGTGCGTCGGAGTGAGCGAGGCGATGCGAACGAACCCAACACTGAAACACGCCGCCGCCGCTTCCCATATCATCGTGTCGTGCCCTGGCCCTCGCCCTCGCCCTCGCCCTCGCTCTGTGTGGAAGAAGCGCAAGATGGCGACTGCTGTCGCGGCGGAGTCTGTCTTGGCGCTCCTCAAAACCGTCGGAAGAGTCCCGCCAATCCCCCAGCAGATCCACTCGCCGTCCCCTCGCCCTCTCCACCTCCACCTCCACCTCCACGGCTTCTGCTCCGCCGCCCCCTCTCCCTCCGCCGACCCACCCGCCCAATGTGAGCAGCCCTCCGCCGACGAGTCTGCCTCTGGGGAGGATGCAGGAAGACAGCAGCGGCGGCGGCAACGCCCGACGGGCTCCGAGCCGCCGCACGAGACCATCTGCTATATGATGGCGAAGCGCCCCTGGACCACTCGCCTCCAGAATTCCATCCGGTCGCTCTGCCCCTCCTCCTCCTTCGACCGGGAGCTCGTCGTCGCAGTCGTCCGTGGGGCCCGCGAACCAGACCACGCCCTCCGCTTCTTCCGTTGAGTAGAGAAGACGGGCTTCCGCCACGACCGTCTCACCTATGGCGAGATCGTCCCGCTTCTGACCCGCCACCGGATGCTCAACTACGCGCGGTGCCTTGTCCTCGACGACATGCCCAAACGCGGCGTCAAACCCGACGAGCGGATGCTCGCGGCGCTGATCGAGGGCTACGGCCGCGCCGGCATCCCCCAGGAGGTCGTCAAGATCTTCCGGCGGATGCCCGATCTCGGGGTGGAGCGCACCGTCCACTCCTACGACGCCTTCTTCAAGGCCATCCTCCGGAGCGGGCGGGCGATGATGGCCAAGCGGGTCTTCAACCAAATGCTCCGGGATGGCTTATCTCCGACGCTCTACACCTACAACCATCTCATCTGGGGTTTCTGCCTCTGCGGGTGGATGGCGACGGCGGCGCGCTTCTTCACGGAGATGAAAGGGCGCGGGATCGTGCCTGACGTCGTCACGTACAACACTCTCGTTGGGGGGTCGGTGCGCGCCGGGAAGACGGAGGACGCCGAGAAGCTGTTCGCTGAAATGCGTGGTGCCGATGTGGCCCCCAACTCTATCACCCATGGCCTCATGATCAAAGGGTATGTATCCAGCGGGAAGGTGGACGATGCGTTGCGGCTTTTTGCGGAGATGGGCGAGAAGGAGATCAAGCCGATCGGGCAGACGTACTCAGCACTGCTCCCGGGGCTCTGCGGCGACGTGCAGAGGGTGGAGGAAGCCAAGAAGCTGTTGGGCGAGATGATAGAGAGGCGTATTAGGCCCAAGGAAGGCTCAATATTCTTGAAGCTGATATCTTGTCTCTGTCACATTACAGCGTGCTGATAGAGAACCTGTGCAAAGCCAGCAGATACGACGAGGCAGTTCAGATGCTGGATGTGGTTGTTGAGAATGGTGTGCTTCTGAATCCACGCACTACTTCCCCCATGGCCCCCTCTGTGTATAATCCGGTGATTGAGTACATGTGCCACAATGGGTTCACAAAGAAGGCGGAGGCCTTCTTTAGGCAGCTGATGAAGAAAGGCGTCGATGATTCAGTTGTCTTCAACAATCTGATCTGCGGGCACTCACAGGAGGACACTCTCGAGTCTGCCATGGAGCTGCTTGCCATCATGAACCGCCGGGGAGTTGCTACGGAGTGCAATACCTACACGTCACAGCTATAGCAAAGACGACCTTGGACAGTATGATTGAACAAGGGCACTTGCCTAGTCCTTCCCTGTTCAGGTCAGTGATGGAGGCTCTCTTTGAGGATGGCCGAGTCCAGACTGCTAGCCGGTTGATGAAGAGTATGGTAGAGAAAGGCGTCACAGAGAACTTGGATATGGTTCATAAGATTCTTGACGCACTTCTTACGAGGGGTCATGTTGAGGAAGCCCTTGGACGCATCAACCTACTGATGATGAACGACTGTCGCCCTGATCTCAACGGCCTTCTACTTGCTCTCTGTGACAAGGGGAAGACCATTGCAGCTCTCAAATTGGCAGAGTTTGGGCTGGAGAGGAACTGTGACATTAGCTTCTCGAGTTTTGACCGTGTCTTGGATGCTCTCTCTGAGGCAGGGAAGACACTGAATGCATATTCATTTCTTTGCAAGATTAAGAAGAAGGGGGGTGTCACAAATCAGAAAGCATGTCAGGCTCTGATCAAGATCCTTATTGCAGAAGGGAATACAAAGCAAGCCGACATACTTTACAGATTGGTGTTCGGTGACTCACAGGGGAAGAGAGGGAAGAGTGTCCCTGTGGATGAGGTTTGATTTGCTTGTTGTTTTGTCAGTCTTAGTTACTGCACTGCAGTTTCTTTTTTCTGTACTGTTGGACAAGTAATAAATCTAGAACTTCAAATGCACCATTTTTGGGTTCAGTGCCATAAGAAGGAAAATGTTGTAGCAACAATCTTGAGGAATGCAGCGCGCCCGGTTGCCATTTTATTTTGGTTAATGCTGTTATTTGTGTGTTCATATTCTTTTCGCGAATCTTTCATTTTATCTCCCAGTGTATCCAATGTAGGCCCATATAATTCACCAAGGGGAAGAATGAGCTTGTAGAGAGTGTACACAGGGTAGAGGCTAGCATAGTATTATTGACACTCTTCCACAGGGAAGAGTGTCCCTGTGGAAGTTGAAACTGATTTTAATTAATAAAAAGCAATCTTCAACCTTTAGGAGATTAAGATGGGTTCAAATTGATTGTTCACAATTTGACGTATCTGAATCTAAGGTAATTCTCTATTGTTCATCATGTGCACCACTTTGTCGTGCTTTTTTATTATCATGTTTGCATTTTGGGGTTTCGATTTGTATTTGTGCGCTTGATTTGAATCACTCAGATGATTGCGTTTGTTTGTTAACCCGATCCTGCTACCCATAAATGGAATATCGTTAATTACATCCTCAAACAATCTACAAAAGATACAGGAATTCTGAATGTCACATATTTTATTAAGCCTTTGGCAGGTTGGAAGCCTTTGCAGAGCCACTTTCCATAGAAACATCCTGATTTTTTTGGGGAGATATTTGGACCAAACTAAATTTCTCCACCACACTCTTGTACATCCATCCTGTAACATTTTGGCAAGTAGATTAACTGAAAACGTACCCTTGTTGCTGCACACCCATCTTCTGCTGTCCTTTTGATTCCTGTTCAACTGAACCCTATAAATGAGTCTCAAAATATGCTGCAATTCTTCCAATTCTGCATATGTGGGCTCCCTTCTGAAACTGATATTCCAATGTGATTTGTCCTCATAAGAATAGATCTGAGCAGTAGACTTATCTTTCTCCCCAACAATATGGTACAAGCTACAAAATTGGGAAGCAAAAGACAAATTTGAACACCATTTATCATTGTATCCCCCCCCCCCCCCCCCAAAAAAAAAAAAAAAGAAAAAAAGAAAAAAATCTGATCCTTTCTACATTCCCTAAGCTTTTTTGTTCTTTTCTTTTTCTTGATATATATATTTTTTTGGTGGGGGTGGGGGGGGGGAGAGATGTGGACAGGACCACAAATGTATTCATAAGATTAAAAAAAGGGGAAGATGTACAAGTATATCAAATATACCCACCAAAGACCCTATACAAAAAACAAAAAACACCAAGAAAGTGTAAGCAGTTACCCCTCCCTAAGAGATACAAAATGTCTTACAAGAAACATCAGCCCCCTCCAGTACTTTAGCACAGATGAATCTCATCACACACTCCGGAACAACTTGATGATCCTCCTATTTCTCTCACCCCAAATTGCCCAAAAGGTCGCATGGAGAATCAACCACCAAATCTGCGTATCTTCTTTAGGGGGGCAATGAGTACCCCAGGAGCAAAAAAAGAGATCAGGGAGTCACCCGAGGTAAACTGGTGCCCACTTTGTTCAGGATCATCTGCCATAGCTCCCTGGCAAAAGGGCAAGGGAAAGCAACAAAGAGGTGATCCATAGACTAAGGCTACTCAGCACACATTGGGTTCCCTAAATAGAATTGAACAGCTGATGCAATAAGCCCCTCCATCCTTGAGATATTATTCCATATAGCTGATGAATATCAAATCCTAGATGATAAGAGATTCTATGTAGATTTTGATACACACTTGTATATCCTTTTTACACTTTAATACATTAATGTGGTATTATCCACTTCCAAAAAAAACTGAGAGAGATCATATGTAGAAGTATAAGGGCAGTATCTTTGCTTAACCATCTTTACCCGCAGAGAATCCACTTCTTCTCCCAACCTACAGATCCATTCGGCAAACAGAGCTTTGTTAAAAGTCACAATTTTCACTGGACCAAGGCCTCCTTCTTCCTTACTTTTGCAGAGTTGATACTGTGCCACCAGATTTAAACCTTTCTTTTCCTTCTTTCCCCTTGCCAAGAAAAAGAACTTCTCTCTGTTTCGATCTTTTTCTTTTGGTGAAATGGATTTGCTTCGATCTTTTTTGTTTATCATCTTTGGAAGTTTGAATAAAGAAAGACGATAGTTTGCCAAAGAGATGGGATAAGGCTTTGATGATGATGATAGTTTGCCAAAGAGGATAAAACAGTTTTGGAGAGAACCAATATGCCCCCAGGGCCGTGGTCAACGCAGGAGCGCTGCAGCATGAGGCCATCATCAGGAGGAAGAAGATGAACTGTACCATCTAATGAGGCGGGCGATCGGGGAGGACTGAATCGGTCCCGAGACTTTGTGAGTGAATCACTAACAGAAAAGTTAGATCGGTTTGAAATCTGGTTCACTTTTAAGTCAAGATCCAACCCAACAAGGTCCCCATAGGATAAAAACCAGTTCGCCTCCCCTACCCGGTATTATTTATCTTCCCCGCTCGACAATACATGATCCCGTTTCGCAAGCCTGGCTCAAAACCATGAGACATCCACCCAGACGCTGACACCTCGATCAAAGCAACATCGAAGCATGAGACCAGATCTCCCACAGACCTCGTCTGCCAAGGAAGACACAAAGTTTGCTTGTAAGGAGGGTGCCTCGGAACCGGAATCGGCACGCTTCTCATGCTCTTATCCTTATCGGACCACTAGCCAATGTCTCAGCCATGCTTTTCAATCTGTCTTCCTCCAGATCAATTCCAATCATTTCCGTTTTTCGAAGGTTAATTCTGAGACTCGGGGGCAGGTAAGTAGCATAGTGGATAGAACCTGGCCTTCAGTAGCTTAAATTCTCATAGGCCGTGGGTTCGATTATCTGCACTTCCCCAAAGTAGTTCTCCCAGCACGTATTTCCACCCTCATGTGCTGAGGCAGTTTACCCGGTATGACGCAGGTGTCTGGCCCAGGAGCTGCCCTCACCCCAGCCGATCTAACCGGTATGACGCAGGTGTCTAGCCTGGGAGCTGCCCTCGCCCAAGCTAGGGTTTCCCGTGAGTACTATCTTAGTCTCAACAAAAAAAATTAAGAGTCCCATAATAGCTTCTGTCAAGTGCGGCAATTTCTTCAAGTTCCCCAACATATATCCTTGTCCTAAGTCCTAACATAAACAAAAGGGGGTCATCAGCAAATTGCAAGTGAGAGAGTTGTAATCATTCCTTCCAATACACACGCCATCCACCAAACCCTACCCTTTATCTTTATCCCAAAGTGAGCTCAGAATCTGACCAACCATAAGAAAAAAAAGAGGTGAGATCTGATACCCCTGTCTCAAGCCTCTCGAGCTATAAGAATAACCACCAGGTGCTCCATTCAGCGTAATAGGGATCTAGGCATAGTGATACAACTCATGATCCAATCAATCCATTTTTTGTTTGAAGTCTTTAAATCCTAAAGTCTTATTAACACAATACCAACTCACTCTATCATGTCTTTTCCAAATCCAATTAAGGACAATCCCTTCCCTGTTATAGACCTTCTAATTGTGTATTGCTTTGTATGCAGCCATGTAGACGTAGTTATCCAAGATGAATCTTCCTTCCATGAACGCTGACCAGTTACCACTGATTGCATCATCTAGAACCTTCCTTGATATGTTTGCCAATATTTTGGTGATGATCTTATAATCGAGGTTTGCTGACTCGTTGATACATACCGACTCGTACCCTCCAAATATGAGTGGTATCGGGCCAATTCAGACCAATTTATGATTTTTTTTTTCAGATCTTACAGTTTTATGAGTAAAGATGACATAAACTTTTAACTCCAGTGCTAAAGGCCAAATTATGAATCCATTTCCGATTCAAAAACTCCGATTCCAGATTGAGTCAAATCTGATGAACAAATGGATTATCATTTTGCCAGCTATGTTATGATCATTCTGGATTGAGAGAAACTCATCAAAGATTCAACAAAGTCTCTGATATGTTGGAAAGAACTGTCATGTTGTCTTATGATGGAAGATTCATCTTTGCTACTAGCTGCCAATAGTTATATGAAGCTTATGCTCTAACCTTGTCTTATGTATCTTCTTTTCTTTACTATTTTATTCTTTGGATAAAATAGTTTTTTCTGAGTTGGTGGAAGATTCATCTTTGCCACTAGCTGCCAATGGTTATATGAAGCTTATGCACTAACCTGTCTTATGTATTTTCTTTTCTTTACTGTTTTATTCTCTGGATAAAATAGTCTTTTCTGAGTTGGGTTTAGACTGTGGGGTGACTTACCACATCCTTTTGAGATTGTATCTTGACTTCGGTTATTATGTAACTCCTTTAATCTTTTTAATGAATTGTGACCTTCGGTCACCTTAAAAAAAAAACAAATGAATCATCTTTTGCATTGCTCTCATCTGTTTTGAGAGCTTTGCTGGCTTCTTTTTAGTATTGCATTACATGTATTGTTGTTCCGATTTTAATCTATCAATGAAATTGTGGCCTTTTGGTCCAGTTTCGAAAAAAAACAAATGGATCATCTGATCTACAACAAAAACTCCAGTGATTTGTTAATATTAATGACTTTAAGCAAAATTTAGGAGAAATGTACCCTATTAATCGATGTAAAAGTGTAAATTACCTATGAAATTGTAGGGAAAAAAGTCCAGCTACTTATTAATTAGAGGGAAAAAAAACTCCAACTACAAATCAAATTAGAACAAAAAGTTTACTTAAAATGCATTTATATTAAAGAACACACAAAAATAACTCATTATGCAAGTAAATGAACCCAAACAGTGAAATATAGCTAATTTGTTTATTATTTTAGTAACTTATTTAAGCATCCGACTCATGCGATATGATGCAAGTCGAATCACAATGAATCGCACCCGACTCATGTGATACAATGTGAATGGTCGTTATGAAATTATCACTAAAGTGATGGCCATCACATTAAGGAAAGTGCTTATTGGGGTAATAAGTAGAAGTCAGTCTGCATTTCTAAAAGGGAGATACATCTTGGATAATTTTTTGGCAGCACATGAAGCTATATTTTCACCAAAAAAGTTACAAAAAAGGAGTGTTACTGAAGCTGGACTTTGAAAAAGCCTATGATACTGTGAGTTGGATGTGTATTCAAAGGACCCTCGGAGCTATGGGGTTTAAGCAAAAATGGATTTAGATGGATCATGAGCTGCATTTCAACAGCAAAATTTTCTATATTGTTGAATGGAGAACCATATGGTTATTTTAGCAGTTCAAGGGGGTTGAGGCAAGGTGATCCAATATCACCAGTACGTTATGGGATAGAGCTGCTGCTCAGGGTCTAATGGATGGATTTTCAATTGATAGAAATGGTTTCTTGTTATCACACTTACAGTTTGCAGATGACACATTGTTGTTCTCATCTAGAAATGAGGACAAGATATGCTATATGAAGAGATTATTGGTCCTTACTAAGACTATAACAGGGCTGTCAATCAATTTTGGGAAGTCAAAGGTGGTTGGTATTAACTTGAGCCAAGGAAGATTGCAAGACATAGCCAACAATTTCTCTTGCAAATTATCCAAGTTTCCAATAAAATATTTGGGCCTTCCTCTTTTAGAGTTCATTGTAAAGTAAGAGACTGGGATGATCTCATCAAGAGATTTGAACAGCAGTTGGAGGGATGGAAGGCAAGATTCTTATCAGCTGGAGGTAGATGGGTTCTCTTGAAGTCAGTCCTCTCTTCATTAGCCAACTATCACCTGTCCATATTCAAGATACCAAAGAAGGTCAATAGAATGATTGAGTCCAAGAGGAGTCTTTTCTTTTGTGAAGGAGGTAAAAGAGATAAAAGGGCTCTCCATCTATGGGACAGAGTTTGCAGAAGTAAAGAACAAGGAGGGGTCGGCTTGGTTAGAAGTAGCCTATTTAACCAAGCTATGCTATCAAAGTGGATTTGGAGAATGGGAGAGGAAGAGGAAGCTTTGTGGGTGAAGATCATTAGGCGAAGATATTATCCTAATGCATCTAGATGGACCATTCATTCATCCTCATTTCCTAACATGCCACCAGTCTAGAGGAATGTTCATAAAATGATTGAGATTATCAGCCCTGCCATCCCTTATCAAATTGGTAATGGCTATATGATCAGATTCTGGGAGGATAAATGGGTCACAGGGCTTCCTTTAGGACTGAAATTTCAACATCTTTACCAAGCTGCAGTGGATAAGGGTAAATCTGTAGCTCAAGTATACTCATATGAACAGAATAGCCACTGGAATCTCAGGTTTAGAAGAAATCGTACAGCTCTGTAGAGTCATCAATTGGTGGCAGTCTACAATATAATAGAAGGAACAACCCTTCATAGGAACTATGAAGATCAAAGGTTATGGGTGTGGGTATATTTTCGGTAAATTCACATACAAAAGCTATCAGTGATGGGGGTATCAGAGTTTCCTGGAAGCATATTGTCTGGTATAAACTCCTACCCTAATAAGATCAACATATTCCTTTGGAAGATGGCTTTGGGTAGACTTCCCACTATGGACAGAATCAAATCTTTTGTGCAAAACCAGGTAGACTTCCCACTATGGACAGAATCAAATCTTTTGTGCAAAACCATAAAGCCACCTGTACATTTTGTGGAATCTTTGAAGAGGATATGGATAATCTTTACTGTCTCTGTGGAATTACTACTGCCCTGTGGAACTGCTTATGCAAGATCCTGAATATTGCATGGAAGGAACCTCAAAATGTTATGGAATTCATGGAGTGGTGGGAATCTAGCTGTCCTATCTCCTATGATAAAAAGTTGTGGTCAATCATCCTACCTGCTTTCCTGTGGACTGTGTGGAATGAGAGGAACTCCAGAAGATTCAAAGACGTTTTTAACAACATTTATGCAATGATGAAAAGAGCAGTTAAGTGGGTGTCAAACTGGGGTAGAGCAGCTGGGATTGGTCCACAGATGGACTGTTCTTTACTTAATTCTTTTCTACAGCAGTGGCATAAGGTGTTCCTGTGATGGTGTAATTGTATTTTCTGCTGTCTGTTTTGATCTTAAACTTATTTTATCTCCTTGATAAGACAAGCTTTAAGATTATTTTTGGGCTGGGTATCTTGTTTTGCTTGTAAGGGATTTCTGGGTTGCGAGACTTTCAGGTCTCAACTTTTCTGTACTACTTTTATTTCTTAATGAATTAGTGACCTGTAGGTCACTTTTCAAAAAAAAAGACCCATTCAAAAGATTCACTAGTATGTATTCATAAAGTTTCTCTTCCCCCTCTCCTTTTGGAAGAAATAAGTAGAATTTAACCCCGAGCTGGAAGTCCTCCCTGGAATATTCCTTCGCCATTTCACCTGAGGTCCTCCTGAATTGTTTCCCAAAAAAATAGTAGAAACATAAGGAGAATCCATCAGGATCCAGTGCATTCATGCTAAAAACTGCCTATTTGACTTTCTTTTCTTGAAAGGGAGTACACAACTATGCTGCCTAGCTATTCTCTATTTTAGGGAAGACCCATCCTGTAGATGTGGTCTCCATTGACAATCCTCTGAAAAGAGATCTTTGTAGTAAGCAATAAAGCTATTTTGGATCTCCTCCTCAGATTCAATCACCTCCCCATCAATGTTCACATGCTCAATCTTCAAGGATCTCTTAGCACTGGCAACAAGATTAACAAAGTCTAATTCCCTTTTTCCAATCTTCAAACCACTACCTGGACCTTTTTTCTTTGAAGAATTCTGAAGAATATCACTCCTTCGCAACCTTTTGATGTTGCTTTTGACAATCTCCTCCCTTCCCTATAAAGAGACCCCTATCAATCTTCCAAACTGAATAATTCCATTGGTCCCGACTCCATCAGCTTCTGGAGCAAGTATAGCAAGCGCACTAGAACACCTGGTGAAAGGGACAATAGCAGAAGCTGAAACCTCTGCAGACTCCTCCATGCTGCCATGTGAATCACACAATGTAGCTTTGCTGTGGCAAACATCTTTGATCACATCTGCCGTAGGATCAAGGAAATCTACCTGTAAAATATGGTCAAACTTTGATTCCTATGCATCCTCTGAGGAAAATCCCCTGAACCAGTAAAAACCACCAGCCACTGACGGGGGCTTCTTGTCCACTGGATTCCCGTTATATTTGGTCCTACCACACTACCACTCCACTTTGAGATGAAACACTGGCAGATGAATCTTCTGTTTTTGGAAGGTGACAGAAGGTCACAATGGTAGATGTATCTTCTTGACATCTTCCAAGGGGTCAATGGGCTGGCAATTATCTTCCACAAGAGCCAAGCTATAAGCATTAACATGGAGGAGAGGACTATGGTCAGATCAGAATGGCGAAAACATTGGGATGCCAGGTTGGGACTTTTCCTATTATCTACCTTGGGCTCCCTCTCACTCTAGGCAGATTACTTTTCAGGGATTGGGAAAGAGTGGTGAAGAAGTTTTATTGTAGACTAGCAAGGTGGAAGGGCAAGCTTCTATCTTATGGTGGCAAGCTCATGCTTGGCAACTCTGTTCTAGACAGTCTACCTATATACGACTTATCCATTTTCAGGGTTCCCAGAGTGATGGCCAAGTCACTGTAGGCTATCAGATATTGGGGTACTCTGGGAAGGGAGACTACAATGTAGCTTAGGGGAGAATTTATTAGAGCAAGGAGAATGAAGGATTAGGTATTACGGGTCTTCTAGACTTCAATCTGGCATTGCTCTCCAAATGGCTATGGAAATTGGGAACGATAGATTCTGAACTTTGGTAGTAGGCAATCAGACACAAGAACTATAGTAGATCTGGAGTATGGGATGTCTTACCCACATCTATGCATAGAGTGTCACATGTTCTGGAGAGACATTCTAACCAAGCAATTTAAAGTTGCCACTTACGTTTCTATCGATAATGGGAGGCGTTGCATTTTCTGGTTGGACATATGGTGTTGCTCTACTCCGCTGTCCAACCAATTCCCTTCTCTTCTTGCCATTGCATCTCAACCTCTGGTAGTGGTGAATCAAGTGTTTGATCTTTCTCTCTTTGATGGAGGCTGGACACCATCATTTATAAGGCAACTGCGGTATGAGGATATAGTGGACCTTAGGAATCTCATGTACTCTCTTGAGAACCACAAAGTGGACCCTTCAAAGCAGGACTCATGGTCATGGAGATAAAAGGCTTTGAGCTCCTTCTCGGTCAAACCAGGCTATTAGGTCATTGCTGATAGAGGTGTTCGATATCCACTCTATAAGTGGATTTGGAGTCTTGGACTACTAAGAGACCCCCGAAGCTTAAAGTTCTCATTTGGAGGATCTCTTTTCATCGCCTTCCTATTTGTGACATGTTGGCCCAGTTTATGGAAGGAGTTCGTATGGTGTGCTTCTATGTTGAGAGGAAGATGAAGCCGTCGACCACTTATTCTCTTGTTTGTGAGGTCTAGCAGCATCCGATTGGAAAACTCCACATCCAGAATGGTCCGTGGTTTGCTGGAGAATCAGTTGATATCTCCTTCTCAGTTGGGGCAGGTTGCATACTTCCAAGGAAGATGGTCAAATGCAGGGGACAATTTCCCATGCAACTTGATAGGCCATTTGAGGGGAGAAGAATAGGAGGATTTTCAAGCATGAAGCATCCATTCAAGAGAGAGTCTCTCTTTTGTATAATATAGTGTGCCACAGCTTTTTGTAATGTGCATTCTTCATCATTGTTTGTTTTTTTTGGGGGTTGGAGTGAGTGCTGCACCACTTCGGTGCCTTTTCTATACAGGGAACTATGATGGTTTTTGTTCTGCACTCTTTGTATATCCACCTCGTCCTTTTTAAATATAGTCCATGGTACCGTCCACTTTTCAAAAAAATAATTGTGGTACCATCCACATTCCAATAACACAAGATCAAAGAATTTACACATCTGCACTCCTCAAGCCACAAAATTTCTGAGGCTTAACAACTCCAAAATGATGCATCAAAATCTGAAATATAAATGTTTCGCTCTTCATCTTCTCACTCAGCTCAAGAAGATCTTGTAAAAGGTTTCTAGGCAAATGACATCCCCTTTACACATGTTCTCCATTTCCAAAGCTTTCACACAGAGCAAACAGATCACCAACAAAATCCCCAACTCTAGAGGATAAGTAATTGGCTAGATTCCTCATATTGTCATTTTCTTCCTTCACGGTGTTTATGGGAGAAACACATTGCCTCAAACGCCTGAGCGATCCCTTAGGCATTTGAGGCTGAGGCGAACCCTAGGCCGCCTCGCTCGCCTCTCGCCTCTGACTACATAGGGTGTGTCATGCCCACACTTAGCTTGGCGAGCAGCAACTTCCCCAGTCCATGTAATAAAGGGCAACCTAGGAGAAGGTGCTCTATTGTCTCCTCATACTGCCCACACAGGGAACAAGTAGTATCCACTGCATTCAGATAAGCAGAGGTCTTATCATAGGTGGGGAATCTTCCATGGATAATTCTCCAAATAAGAATCTGCATCTTTGCCAGGCTTCTAGCCCTCCTAACTTCCTTGAAGAAGGGGAATGAAATCCCACTATCATGGATTACCCTGTAAGCCAACTTGAAGTACTCTTTAGATGCGTTCCATCTCCAAAATCAAGAATCTTCTGCAGCCATATCAACAGAAAGATCCTGAAGAAGAAGCAGGCGTTCAGTCAACTGGTGGATTTCATTCCTTTGTCAGGTTCCTAAGGAAAGTAGGACTCCAGCCTCTGCAATTCCAGACGTGAGCAACCACACCCTCCAGGGAGGGGGAAATCCTAAAGAGTAGCGGAACCTCACACAAAGAGGGATCCCGTGACACCATCTGTCTCCCCAAACGCTCAGTGTGACGCCATTGCCAAGAGTATGTTGAGTCTTCACCAGGAGCACATATGAAGCCTGCAAGGCATCCTTCCAAAGGGAGGAGATACCATGGTTGGAGGATGGAAGCAGGTCTCAAGCCCTCTACTGTCTATAATACTTACGAAGAATGACTTCCACCCAAAGAGAATTAGTATGAGATCCCAACTGTCAGAGCCATTTTCCCAGAAGAGCCAAGTTGAAGTCTCTGATGTCTCTGATACCAAGCCCTCCCCTACTCTTATCCATACATCTTGGACCAGTGAATTTCATGCCATCGTCAAACCTTAATCTCTCAAACCATGCTAAAAAAAAAATCTGCACCTCAAGACACAAAGTTTCTTGGAAATAGAGATGGAGATCCAAAAGAGGGAAAAAGGTAATGAGTTGGGAGGCTATCCAAAACAGATTGTCATAGCACCCATCTGCCCTCGTAAGACAAGAGCTTTCCTTTCCACCCAGCGAGTTTAGCTTCAAACATTCGGATGATTTTATTCCAATCAGAAGATCCATTTGTCTTCTAATGGGTGGCTATAAGATCAAGATGAAAGTTTCAGCAATTAGACTTGAAGAGATTGTTGGTGGTTGCTCTTAACCAATGTCTTTTATCCAAGGCAGATTGATCTTGAACAATTGCACAGCAGCCTACGAGTGAATTCATGATAAAATGAGTAGGAAGAGAGTGCCTCATTTAAAAAACTGATTCTGGAAATGTCCATGATAAAGTCAACTGGGAATCCCTTCTAGGGTGTTGTAGCTGATGGAATTTAAGGAGAAATGGATTTCTTAGGTGAGTTATTGTATTCAAATTAGGTTTCCGAGTTTTGGTTAATGGCAGACCTTGTGTCCTCTTTGGGAGCTCCTGCGGACCTACACATGGAGATTCTTTATCTTCTCTTTGATTTTTGATTACAGGACAGGTTCTTACAATGATGTGATAGAAGGCTAGGATGTGTGGGCTGACAGAGGGGGCCAGTGTGGGCTGATACGAGGAGGAATGTGGAGTTGGGCTGACTGCTATTGGCATAATCAATAAGGTGCATGTGTTTAGGTGGCCATAGAGGATACGTGGGCCGATAGAGGGTAGAAATCTGCAGTGATACAAAGGAATGTGGAGTTCAGCTGACTGCTAAGGTGCATATGCTTAAGTGGCTGTAGAGGATCAATCATGGAGAGCAATCATTGTGGCGAAGGATTTAAGGGCATAGATTCCTGCTGATTTTTCAATAGAGATAATTCCACTGTTCAGCAGAACTCAAAAGTGTGAAATGGTCATTAACAAAATTTTAGGAAGGCCCTTCGTGAGGTATATATATCCTTTTTCAAAAGGATTTCCAACAACAGTAGGTACTTGGAGGGAAGACGAGCAAGTCTGAAATAAGAAATTATCTGTTGACAAAACAGAATATTTATGTGGAGAAGTGCTTGGAAATGAATCACAGCATGTGATTGTGTGATGGCCATCAACTCCAACATCAAGGGAGTTAATGCACATTCCATGGAGATTTCAAGGGAAACATAGATCACCTGTTTGTCAGGCATGTATCATTGAAACTGTTTAAGAACAACTCTGCAGGACTATAGAAGCCAACTGGGCCAGTGGATGAGACATAAGAAATGTTTCAGATGGGAAGAAACCAATGTAGTGAAACATATGAGATATGCATGATGTGCCCATGTGTAACATTATGGGCAATTTGACATGAGAGAAATAACATAATATATAAGATCCAGATTTCAGCATCCATCTGTGACAATCAAGAGTTGCATCTGTTATATCCTTGTGTAAAATTTTTGTTTTTATGGTATTAAAGTTAGAGACTTTGTTGTATTTTACATAATGGAAGATGAAAAAGAGATCTGTAAAGGATATGTGGGTTTACAATTTTTGTAGTCATTTATCTCAACTGTCAAGATGTAATGATGTGTACCTTACATTCTAATAAAGTGAATTATGGGCTTATGCTCACCTTCCAGGAACAAAACAGGTTTAAATGCTGAATAATCATACCCTGTTCACACCCCATGTTGCTCTTCATTTCATCAAACATACTGCCATGATCATCGATTTCTCCATACTTCTGCGTAACTGAAACCAGGGACCAAAATTTTGTAAAAGTAGAGACCTCATGTCTATCAATTGTGCCTTCATTTTTTATGGCCTTCATCAAATTTGCATCTTGTGTTTTATTTTCTATGGATCTATTCCCTCGAATGTTTCTAAGTTCAGTTCTTAAACCATTTGTTGTTTCTTTAGTTGATTAGAAGAATGATTTGTCATGACAGAGTGACTTACGTTAACTTGCATAAGTCAACTTGATTTCAGAGACCTCGATACCCAGTTTGCATCAGGATCAGCTTAGTTCCACAACTAAGGCTCTATAAAGAGATCTGAGGTTTCAGAAACGGACTCTTGAGAGTTGGAACTTAGCCCGAGTTTCTTACCTAGTCGTAATTGTATCAGTATCACCTGACCCAGTTTTATGACTTTCTGGTCTCTATTTGATGCTTGCACTGTCAACGTGGTTAAAATTCTATTGTCTAAAAACAGGGATGAGATCCTCAACCGCAGTATGGCTTTCTCTGGTCAAATGACTGGTTCACCTCTTGCCCTTGTGAGTGGGGGCACACGGGATCTCATCTAATTCAAATATCATAACATACTTTCTGCACCTGCATTCAAAGCATCTGCCACCAAAACAAAATGGTACGGGCTGCATGCAAGAATCTTGGTGAAGTTTAATCACCATAGCCAATTTTTTACTCTCCCTATGCTCGGTTGTCAGTCATCTAGCTTTGTACATATATTCTAAGATGTTAATCCATCACTCATCTAACTCATACAGATTCTAAGATGTTAATATCTCTGCTAGGTAGTCACTTCTTCCCAGTCTGCTAATAATTTTCGGTGCTATGTCCTAAGCTGTTTCTAAATTCATGAAGACAATCTGGAGTTTCTTTCGGCTCCCTTTATTCCTTAAGCAAGAACATAGTTGTACGTGAGAAGTGTATGTAGTATCTTTCCAATAACCTTTTCCTATAGTTTTGTTTTATGGCTCAAATCCTCACCCCTTATAATTTTAGTCCCAGGCACCTTTATTGTTCTTATTGATGGTATCTGATGTAGCCGAAGCTATCACGACCGGATTCCGAAGTTGGGATCCGAAGCTGGATCGGATCGAAGAAGAGGCCCGACGGGGATCTAGAATGCGGCGAGGGTGGAGACGAGGCCGAAGATCCGAAGCCGAAGGTCGCCCGGTCGGATGTGGGCTAACCTGCGGAAGGCGCGGCCGAAGCTCCTCCGGTTGAGGGACAGTTGGTGCGGGATGGAGCCGAAGCACCTTTAGGCGAGGACCAGCCAGCGAATGACGTCGAGACCGGAGGAAGAAGTCCGAGGTCGGTGGCCGAGACCGACTCGGGGAGGTCGGCGAGGATTCAAACCGAGCCCCTGCAGGGGGGAAAGAAGAAGAAAAACCAGTCAGCAGGAGTCCCGGACTTTGGCCCTTAGGAACCCCCTCCGACGGTTAAGTTAGCTTCTGAAGTTGATTCGATTTAGAAGTCAAAGAGGTGGAAGAAGCAGCTTTAATGCTTTTTAGACTGTAGTTCTTAAGGGTCACGAAGACATACCTTTGGTAATAAATAGCCGGGTATTTATAGCGGAGGATAGAGGATGCTTAACGGTGGCAGCCGATATAGGACTATGTTCTGGGTTTATTGGTAAACTGCCATAGTGCCTAACCCTCCCACCGGAGTGGGCCGGATACGGCTATTGGGCCGAAGGGGGTAGGGCCGCTGACGGGCCAAATGCCGCTTAGTGGGATGGAGCCTGCTGGGCCGAGGGCTGTTGAGCCGCTAACGAGCCGAAGGCTATCGGGCCGCTAATGGGCCGAAGGGTGCTGGGCCGCGGACGGGCCGAAGACCACTGGACTGTTTACTGGGCCGAGGGCTGCTGGGCCGCTAACGGGCCGAAGGCCGCCAGGGGGCTTCTTACTGCTGCTGTTGGACTGATCTGTGTTGGGCTTATTTTAATGGGCTGAATCGGATTCTGCCTCATCACATAGCCTCCCACTCTTGTCTTCCTCATATTTGAGATGGCGAGAGTATAGTCCGAAGCCTCCTTGGAAGAATAGCGTGACAGGCGCTATTCGAAGCTTTCTGCCTTGATATGAAGAGGGAATGCCCTCGGTCGGCCGAGGGTCAGTAGCCATTAGTCGTCTCTGTTCGGGATGCAGTGACGAATGCCTTTGTCCTCGATTGCGAAGGGACGAGCCTTCTGGCCATGTCAGGCCTAATAAATGGACGGGATAGACGTTGAGTTCTCCGTCAGAACGGTCGCGTCGTGAGAAAACACAGGACACGCGTCGCGCATCCAGTCGCCCCATAAAAAGCACAAAAGGATCCCGGCCGTGCCTGGTGATCACGCGGGTTGTGGGTCACTTCGGCTCTCTGCCCGAGACTTCCTTTGGATTGCCACCTCTCCCGTCCCTAGCACGTGGATCGGAACACATGGCGAGCATCTGAGTGATTAGCCGAAAGGTCGGACCGCTTTCGGCCATTGATTATTTCCCCTCGATAACGGAGTCAGACTGTTATCATTGCCGCAGGACGGTGCACGTGGTGCGCATCTGAGTGAGGCGATGCCGATGAGGGGGAGGATCTTAGCCGTTGATTTTGGCGGGAGATGCTTTCAATTTTATCCTATAAATAGGAGCCCTCCCCAGGGCACTGTTCCGCTCTCTTCTTCCCGCGCCTGCGTTTCCCTGCAATCATCCGAGCCTTCCTGCTTCTCCGGCGAAGAACAGGCCATTGAAGGTGCACTGTCTGTCGCCGGGGGCTCTCTGTCACCTGGAGTTGTTGCTGGGGAAGCTTCCGTTGCTTGAGAGGCGGTGGGCAGTCGAGGAGATCTTTATTTGAGGGTAAGCCTCAATTTCCTTTCTCTGCTCCGTGATCCATGTCCCGTAGTTCTCCCTCGGCTGATAGCAGTTCTTCGGCCGAAAGTTATTCTTGTTCTTCGTCTCAGCCTTCTGAATCCTCCTTGTCATCTCCCCTTTCTTCAAACTCCCTTGCTTCTTTCATGGCGGACGAGGCCAAATCGTCTAGCGCCGAAGAGGCCGAAGAGGTCCTCGCCACGGGCCAGGCTTCCTCTTCCGGCCGACGTCAGGCCGAGACTGTTTCGGAGGCGGCCTGTACTCTTGACGACGATGGGGTCAAGTACATTGCCTCCTATTATCAGCTCCCATCGTGGATGATCCCCTATCGGCCCGGAATGAACACTAGGGCCAATTCTCCCCGTCCGGATAGTTTTTCCATCTATGAAGAAAGCTTTCGGACGGGTTTTCGCCTTCCCCTTTCCACCTTCGTAATTAATCTTCTGTGCTTCTACGGGTTGGCCCCGTCTCAATTTTTTCCTAATTCTTGGCGCACGGTCTATGCCTTCTTGGTTGTGCTCGCCTATATCGATGTTACCTCCTCGGTAAACATCTTCCGCTATCTTTTTAAGATACAGCGGCAGGGAAAATCCGAGTGGTACAGCTTTGTCCCTCGCCTCGGCCGGGGTATCTTTTGCAGGAAGCCTTCGTCCATCCACGGCTGGAAGAGGAGTTTTATCTTGATCTCCCTTCCGGAGAAGGAGAAGAGTGTGTGGCCCTTCCCTACTGAGTGGGCGCTACTGGCCGAAGGCCTCTCCGATCCGCCTTCCCTTAACCCCGATCAGCTTCATATCGTGAGCCTTATAGAAGCCGCGACTCCGTACGATATAGCGGAGCTTTTCAAAGAAGTGGAGCGGTTCGTGCAGACTGGGGCCTGGCCGGATCCGACGAAAGATCCTCTTCGTGTCTCTCCTTATCTTCCTCTCGAGGATGTCCCGGGGGAGACTGAAGGAGCTGCCGAGGTCGAGTCTCCGGCCGAAGCTCTTTCGACCGAAGAGGGTGCTGAGGCTTCGGTCGAGCGTAAGTCGGCCTTGAGTTGTGGGGAGTCGCGCGCTGTAAGTTACTAATTCCTTTTCTTTTGTCCGCAGAGAAGTCTGGGATTCGAGGTCTCCTCAGTCGGATGGCCCAGCAGTCCGGCCGATCTCAACCGTCCCAGCCGCAGGCAGCGGGAGAGGCCGGACGAGGCGTGGCTCTGAATGCTCGGGCCGCAGTACCGACAACGGCTTCGGTCGAGGGCCGCGCTGCTGCTGCTGTCCTTGAGAGAGAGAGAAAGGGCAAGTCGGTCGTACGGAGGGGCGGCCGACTGTCGAAGCGGGGCCGGGTGGATGAGTCCGGTGAAACAGAGCCTGCCCCGGCAGCTAAGAGGCCAATTGCTGCCCGAGGGGCCCCGCTCTCGTCGCCTCCCGAAGCGTCGAGGGGCGATTCTCCTTCGGCTGCGACGGCAGGCATAGAAGACCTTGGAGGTATCGGGTCGCAGGCATCTCGCGAACATGAGCGTGAGCTATGGGTCCCGAATCTGGGGATCTATAGGGACGAGAGTCTGAAGGACTTTCGGACGTGTTTGCGTCTACTCCGAAGCTTAACCCTTCCAACGGCCGAGGACGAGCTGAAGACGCTGTCCGCGGACGACTTTGCGATGCTGAGCGCCCGACTGTCGGTCTAGGTAAAAAAAAAACTTCGTTATGGGCCTCGGTCTGATATTTCCCTTGGCTTGTTTTGGGGTTGCTGATTTCTGTTTGCTTTTGGCTGTAGGCCGCGGTCACGTGTGGTAGCCTGATTCGTCGTCAGGTGGCCATCCATCAAAAGCTCCGGGACGCCGACCAGGCATCGGACCAGTCGGCTTTTAGCGGGGGCGCCCCGGCGCGATGTGGTCTTGAGGCTAGCGTCGATTTGCTTCTGAAGGCAAATGCCCGGATGCGGGCTGAGCTAGAGGAGCAAAAGGAGGCGTCTCGCGCTTCCTCCGAGGCCAAGATGAAGGCCGAGCGGGAGAAGGAGAAGGCCGAGAAGGAGCTGGAGGCGGTCCGGGTCGAAAATGAGACTCTTAAGGCCGAGATCCAAGACAAGGTCGTTCAGCGGGTCACGGATCGCCGCCGCCATGCCGAGGAGGTTTCGGCCCTGAAGGCTGATCTGGAGGCTAAGGCCGAAGAGGCTGTTCGTACAACCGTAGCCAGATATAAGGCTGGCCCAGATTATGCCGAGGAGATAATACAGGCTCAGCTCGAGGCGGCTTCGTCCGTGTTCAGCATAGGGCTGGTTGCCGCCCAAAAGGCGTGCCCGGCCGTGGACCTGACCGGCATCGTCCTTCCGACGGACGAGGAAGGCGAAGAGCTTCTAGCCTGGTGGAAGGAGCTTAAGGCTGAAAGAGCTTCGGCCTCGGCGGAAGGCGATGCGGCCGTTCCTGACGAGACCGCTCCTGTCGATGCCGCTTCTGTCGATGCTGTTCAGGTCGACGATTCTCCTTCCCCATCTCCTAGTCAGAGCCCAGTCGATGTAGATGGTGAAAATACCGAAAGCTAATACGGGGGTTTGTCCCCGTTTTTGTTTTGACTTTTTCTGAAAGGTTGCGGCCAGATATACGGCCGATTTTGTACTCTGTTCTTCATATATATATGAAAAGTACTTTGCTTCTACTTGTATTCCGAATGAATAATTAAGTCTGGCTCTTCTTGTGGCCGAGACCATATTGCCGTTTAGATGCAGCTCTCACGGCCGAAGCTAATCCAGATTCGGATATGGACATCAAATAATACCGCTCCCGATCCGGTATACATGGCCGGAGCCAATCGGTACGGGTTACACGGACTTGAGAGAATATCATGCCGCTCCCGATACGGTTTGTATGGCCAAAGCCACTCCCGGTACGGTTTATACGGACTTTAGAGAATACCATGCCGCTCCCGATACGGTTTGCATGGCCGAAGCCACTCCCGGTACGGTTTATACGGACTTTAGAGAATACCATGCCGCTCCCGATACGGTTTGCATGGCCGAAGCCACTTCTGGTACGGTTTATACGGACTTAGAGAATACCATGCCGCTCCCGATCCGGTTTGCATAGCCGAAGCTACTCCCGGTACGGTTTATACGAACTTTAGAGAATACCATGCCGCTCCCGATACGGTTTACATGGCCGAAGCCACTCCCGGTACGGTTTATACGGACTTAGAGAATACCATGCCGCTCCCGATCTGGTACACATGGCCGGAGCCACTCGGTACGGGTTACCTGCGGGCTTAAAGAGAAATACTATGCCGCTCCCGATCCGGTACACATGGCCGGAGCCACTCGGTACGGGTTACCTGCGGGCTTAAAGAGAAATACCATGCCGCTCCCGATCCGGTACACATGGCCAGAGCTACTCTCGGTTCAGGTTACCTGCGGGCTTAAAGAAAATACCATGCCGCTCTCGATCCGGTACACATGGCCGGAGCCACTCTCTGTTCAGGTTACCTGCGGGTTTAAAGAAAATACCATGCCGCTCCCGATCTGGTACACATGGCCGGAGCCACTCTCGGTTCAGGTTACCTGCGGGTTTAAAGAGAAATACCATGCCGCTCCCGATCCGGTACACATGGCTGGAGCCACTCTCGGTTCAGGTTACCTGCGGGCTTAAAGAAAATACCATGCCGCTCTCGATCCGGTACACATGGCCGGCGCCACTCCCGGTACGGTTTATACGGACTTTAGAGAATACCATGCCGCTCCCGATACGGTTTGCATGGCCGAAGCCACTCCCGGTACGGTTTATACGGACTTAGAGAATACCATGCCGCTCCCGATCCGGTACACATGGCCGGAGGCACTCGGTACGGGTTACCTGCGGGCTTAAAGAGAAATACCATGCCGCTCCCGATCCGGTACACATGGCCGAAGCCACTCGGTACGGGTTACCTGCGGGCTTAAAGAGAAATACTATACCGCTCCTGATCCGGTACACATGGCCGGAGCCACTCTCGGTTCAAGTTACCTGCAGGCTTAAAGAAAACACCATGCCGCTCCCGATCCGGTACACATGGCCGGAGCCACTCTCGGTTTAGGTTCTTGCGGGCTTAAAGAAAATACCATAACCTTTTCCTATAGTTTTGTTTTATGGCTCAAATCCTCACCCCTTATAATTTTAGTCCCAGGCACCTTTATTGTTCTTATTGATGGTATCAAAATGCCATTTCCTATTCATCTTGCACGGCAACAATGCTGACACAGAGGGTACAGGGAGACCAGATTCTTTGTGGCTTGTCTGGGCATGGTTGGGGGGAGTGGGGCGGATGGGAACTGGGTTATTGGTGTCCTAGTGTGGTCGAAAGAATATGTATGGACCGGATAGGGTGCAGGGAGACCAGATTGCTTGTCTGGTGAGGTTGGGGGAAGTTGGGTGGAAGGGAACTCGGTGACGCAGTACATGTATGCGCGTGCACGTGCAATGATGGCAATCTTGGTATCAATCAATACCCATACCGGGGGTACCGATACCGATATCGGCATCGGCCGTATCAGACTATACCAGCCAACAACAAATATATTTTAATTTTTTTAATTATAAAGATTGGGATTGGGGTATCTCCTACCTCCCGGTGTCGGTATTGGTACCCATCGATGCCGATATGTACCGATATTGACCGATATTGCCATCCATGCGCGTGTGTGTGAGAGAGAGAGAGATCTGGGGATGTGACCACAGTTTATTGATAATTCAGACCATCTTTTCTTTCAATTATTTGTAAGGTGAAGCTGTGGATCATTGTGGAGAGAGAGTGGATGGGGGATGAGACCATGGTGCACAGCTCATTGATAATTCATACCATGTCATGTCTCATTCATGGTTCGTTTGTTTGGGGTTAATTGGTATTACCAGCAAACATTTTCGAGAAAACCCCGGCAGCCAGGAGCAAGATTGGATATAGGTTTGGCAAATTCGGCTTGGTTTTCTACCTTCAGCTCTACTGTGGATCACCTTCATCATGTTAAATTTGATCATAACTCCCTCCTTCTTACTTATGATCATTCTACTGTCTCTCGTATTGGTCACTTTAAATTTCTTAAGATGTGGATTAGGCATGATGACTTCTTGAATGTGGTGAAATTTTCTTGGTGTCAGCCCTTCCATGTTTTCCCTCTTTATAGACTCAACGAGAAACTGAGGAGACTTAGATGTGTGTTAAAACTTCGAAATTGATCTTCCTTTGGCAACACTTTTCAGCATGTCTTTCAGGCCGAAGAGAGAGTGAGTGATCTTCAAACTATGGTTGACAATAACCCCTCTGATATTGCTTATATTGAGTTAACGACTGCCAAGAAGCAACTTGATGAGATTCTTCTTCGCCAAGAAATATTTTAGAGACAGAAGTCTCACCTTAAATGGCTCAAGGAAAATGACCATAATACTGCTTTCTTTCATTCTATCGTCTATGAAGGAGAAAAAACTTCATTCACGTGCTTAATGATGATCAAGGGGCTCCTGTGACTGACCAAAATGCTATCCTTTCCATCGCCATCTCTTATTACCAAAGCCTGTTTATTTCTGAGCCCACCAATATGAATAAAACTGGTATCTTGCAATATATCCCTACTCTTGTTACAAATACCGATAATGAAGCTTTGGTGTCTTTGCCTAATATGAAGGAAGTTAAAGAGGCTGTCTTTTCCCTTTGTTTTGAGAGTGCTCCTAGGCCTGATGGCTTTTCAGGTGACTTCTTTACTTTCTACTGGGATATTATTTCTGTTGATGTTCATGAAGCTGTTACTGAATTTTTCAATAGAGGCAGTCTTCCTAGAGCTTACACCTCTACATGCCTGGTTCTTATCCCTAAAAGTGACCCCTCTAATAATCTGAAGGATTTCAGACCTATTAGCTTATGCAACTTCACCTATAAGATCATCTCTCTTATCATTTGCAAGCGTTTATCCATCTTATTACCTGCTCTTATCTCCCCCCTTCAGGGAGTCTTTGTTAAAGATAGAGATATTGTTGATAACATTTGCCTTGCATAGGAGCTTACCCACAACATCTCTAAGAAAGTCAGAGGTCATAATATTATCTTCAAATTAGACATGATGAAGGCCTATGACAGATTAGAATGACCTTTCTTATTTGATGTACTTCACAAATTTGGTTTTTCTTCACCGTGGATCAATCTCATCAGGGGCCTTTCCACTAAATGTTGGTTCTCTGTTATTCTAAATAGCACTAGTGGTGGCTACTTCACTTCTTCTCGTGGCCTTAAACAAGGCGATCCACTAGGTCCCAGCCTCTTTATTCTTGCTGAAGAAGCTCTAAGCAGGGGTTTGCAACATCTTTTTCAAAGAGACATCATTACTCCTCACTCCACTTTCACAGAGGAGCCTACTATTTCACATCTCTTATTTGTTGACGACATCATTATTCTTACTAATGCTTCTCAGGCTTCCCTTCGTAGGCTCATGGCATTCCTGAACATTTATGAGAGATGCTCAGGTCAGAAGATCAATATGAACAAGAACTCCTTTTATATTATTGGGTACACCCCTACATGGAGAATTAATCAAATTGCAGTTAGGACTTTTGTTCCTCACAGGTCATTTCCCATCATTTATCTAGGTGTCCTTATTTTCAAAGGTGCTGCTAAGGCTATCTACTTCCAGAACTTACTGGATAAGGTAAGAAACAGGTTGGCTTCTTGGAAGACTGACCTCCTTTTGCTTGGCGGTAAGTTAATTATTATTAAGCATGTTCTTACTTCAATTCTTACATATATACTTGTTGTTCTCACCCCTCCTAAGAGCATTCTGCACTCTTTAGAGAAGGCTTTTGCTGGTTATTTCTGAGGGTCTTCTTCCACAGGTATTCGTAGGCATTGGATAGCTTGGAAGCATCTAGCTAAGCCTACTTCTGAAGGTGGTCTCGGTATCCCTTCTTTTTATGATATTGGGGCTGCTCTCAAGGTTAAACTTTGTTGGAAGGCCTATACTAAGATGTGGATCTGGGGGGATTATATTAATAAAACCTACCTTAAGAATCACCATATTTCTACCTGCCCTCACACTAGCTCCCCTAATTGGAAGGCTGCCCTCAAACAATGTCACTAGATTATTGATAACTCTTTCTGGCTTGTTGGGCAAGTTCACATGTTATTCTAGTATGATCATTGGACTGATCATGGCCCCCTAAGGGACTTTATTTCTACTGATCAATGGGAAGCCATTAGTAACACTCATAGATGATTGGCTCGGGATTTTATCTTATCTGGACAGTCTCTTCTTATATCTCTGCTTCAGGATATCTCTTATATTATCAGAGACTATGTTAACTCTTTTTGTATCACTCAAAGTCATGACAGGGTTATCTAGAATTCCAACTCTCTAGGTTTGTTCACTACAAAATCAGCATAGCATGTTGTCAGATCTCACACCACTCCTATTTCTATGCTTAATTGGGTTTGGTGCTTTCAGATCCCCAAGAAAATATCCATCTTTATCAATCGGACTCTCGCTCACAGATTGCCCTTCGATGTCAATATCCAAAGAATTGGCATATCCCTAGCTTCTAAATGTGTTTGCACCCCCTCTAGTGAAACTGTTACTCATTCTCTTGTTCGTAGTGATTGGGCAACCTACTGTTGGAACTTCTTCAAAGATAGCTGCAATATCTCTATCCAGATGGATTCCTTTGATTGTATTTATTCCTCTTTCATTGGGCTCGCCTTAGGTACTTCTCTCTACTCTTTCATTATGGGCATCACACCATCTATTATTACTTGGTTATTATGGAAAGCTAGGTGTTCTACAAAGTACGATAGTAAACGCTGCAGTAAAGTTAGCATCTTGCACCAAACTATGGATCTTATAAAGGACATTGCTACCATGTACCACCCTTAATCTTCATCTTCTGCTGCTCAAAGAGCTACCTTGCAAACCTTGGGTATTGTTGATAACTTCTCTACCCCTGTACCTATCTTTGTTAGCTGTTTTTAAAGGTAAATTTTTAGTTAATACTGATAGTTGTAGTAGAGGTAATCCTGGTAATTTTGCAGGTGCTGTCATTCTCAAAAATGACAAGGATAATGTTATTTTAGTTGCTTGTGAATCTCATGGACATACTCTTAGTATTGTTGCAGAGCTCCGTGCCATCATCCTTGGCATCCAGATGTATCTTCTGCAGGGTTACTCTTGTCTCACTGTGGAATCGAACTGTCTAGTCCTCATCAACTTGACCAATATTGTACGAGCAACTGTTCCTTGGACTTTATTCCACTGGTGGAGCAAGCTTTGCAATCTCAGAAACGGTTTGGACCTCTACTTTCGCCATGTGGCTAGGGAAGGCAATAGAGCTTCTGATGCCTTGGCCAATCATGCTTGTGATTTACAGGTCGATCAGTTGTATCATGCTTCTTCTACTCTGCCTACCATTGTAAAAGGGGAGATCACCTTTGATAAAAGTGGTCTTCCCCATCTCCGTTATTGAGGATTTGGGTTTTTAGGGGAATCTTGGTTTTATTGATGTATTGTTTGAGGGGTAAGGCGGTATGTCCCTCCCTTGTATCTTTAACTTTTTTATGATATAAAATACCAAGGACTGGCTCAAGGTCCTAGAGAAGTTCCTGGGTTAAAAAAAAAGAAAAGAAAAAAAGAAACCCCTAAACCTTAAACCCCAAACCCTTAAACCCTAAACCCTAAAACCCTAAACCCTAAACCCTAAACCCTAAACCCTAAACCCTAAAACCCTAAACCTTAAAACCCTAAACCCTAAAACCCTAAAATCCTAAAACCCTAATCCCTAAAACCCTAAACCCTAAACCCTAAACTAGTTTGTAATAGGTGCCTTATGACTAGTCTTGAGGACACCTATATCCAACAGTACTTGAGAGTTGTTTTTTCTTTTTTTTATTATTGTACCTTCTTGGGATAAGGTGGGATGTCCCCTCCATGTATTTTGATTTGGTTCTATCTATAAAATATCCAAGGGCCTGCCAAGGATCCTAGATAAGACTCTAGGCCAAAAAAAAAAAACATAAATTCTAAACCCTAAACCCTTAACCCTAAAAAAAAACCTAAACCCTAAACCCAAAACCCCATACCCTAAAACCCTAAAACCTAATCAGTTTTCCAACCAAACTCTAACTTGACCTAGAATGCATCATACCAGATCCTACTACAGTGCGGTTGCTACATTGCGTACAGTTAACCACACACATTATTTCGACCTCATCTCATGTAAAAGATAAATAAAAACTTAAAATGAATTCTTAAATATTCAATTATCACCCCAAAATTATTTTCATTCCTTTTGGTTTAATTTTCACCATGGATTGTAAGACATTCAATCTAAGCCGTCCGATTTTACGTATGTAAATTGGTGATGAATACTAAAACCTTAAAGGATTGGACCAATCTTAGAGGCTAATTTGATGAATTTTCTGTTATTACTGTTTTTTCATAATTTTTTGAAATTAAGATTTGCATGTACCAATGAATGGCTAAGATTAAGCTTTAAGATCAGATATGATCGGATAGTCAAAATAAAGTCCAAGAGATGGAAACAACCGTAGGAAGGGTTACTAAGTATTTAAAAATTTATAAAGATATGTATTTTTTTAATATGGAGATATGGTCAGAAACAGTACATGTAATGAACCGCATTCTAGCATTTTCTCATATACACGTGGTGCATCCAACTTGGGCTTCGTTTGTTTGTGCGTTTTGCATTTGAAAAATAACGGAAAGTTGCGTTTGAGGAGTCCTAACAGGAGGGTGCAGCTTCCCATTAATTGGGATGGAAGCTATTATCTCGTTTGGGATTTTAGCACATTACCCCTACTTTTTTATACAACACTCTTTTGTTATGTGGGTAGAACGTGTATTTTATTCCCAATAATCTCCCAGTAGCGTCAGGAAGCAGGTCTTTCCCAGCTTTTCGCCTTTCGCGTCCCCCAGTCCGTCTCTCTTCGACGTCAAAAGCGGTGGGACTCGCAAGCCAAGGCATCCTGGCACATTTGGAAATGATTACAGGTTGTCTGCATATTCTAATCACTGGAACCCCCAAAACGTGTATCCAAATGGGGCCTTAGATGCACCTCCCTCTAAAACTTCTTCCTCTCTATGTTAAAAAATAAAAATCATCAAAAATTTTAAAATATTGAATTATCCTCTCCTAGACATTTTCCCACTCATTGGAATCTAGTTTGCACGTGAAAGATACCACCGATTCATGGCACATTCTGGGAAATTTCATGGAGAAAGGATGTGTGCATGATCTCAGTAGGATATCACACAATCATGTACCCTCTCTCATCTTGGAGGATATTTCATTGATTTTATGTTTCTTTTCCTCGAGGCATGAAGCGAGCAAGGTGGCTATCATACACCCAGATTTAAGGGCCTCATAGCTAAAACCCTTGCACAAAAAGCTACATGGGGATTTTGAATGACATTGAATACAATAAATACGTACAATTTTATGATACAAAACCTAGGTAACTAAATCTTTTCAGCCACAATTGGTAAACAGTCATGTGGAAGGATCATACAGTTTTGGTGTCATATGCCACCTGAAATGTTTCCCGATCGACTTGAAGGAGGTTCTGATACATGGTCAAGTACATATCATTGGGGATTGAGAGCAATATCTCCTTCAGCAAGCCAATGTCTCCATGGTTGACAACGACCGAAAACTTACTCCAGTCCAACACATTTGCAAAAGGAAGGTCATAATAATTAGAAAGTATCACAGGAATACAGCCATAATGTATGGCATCTGATATCCTTGCAGTGTTTACTTCATAGCCCTTTATATGAAGGCAGTATCTACTCCTCTGAAATCCTTCTTCATAAGGGAAAGGTGGATTTCTGGAGAAAATATCCATGGAACTGTCATTTTCCCATTTTGATATTAGCTCTGTACGAACTTGAGAATTCTGTACACGTCCAGCAAAAAAGACAAGTCGCTTCCTGCAAGTTTTATGTAGAATTCTTGTAGCACAATCAAAAGGTCCTTGGAAATAGAAGAAACATGAAATTTGATAAAGCCATGATAATCATAAAATTGCCTGGTGATTTTCATCCATATATGCTCCAAAAAGTTAGAAGCAAGTCAAACTGCAAAGTAGCCATTCAAAAGCATCCATTGATTGCTTAGAAGTTGAAGGTCCACCTAAAACGGAGGGGGGGGGGGGGGGGGGACGACCAGGGAACCAGACATGCATCATGGATATGTGATAAACTGGTTAAGAACCTGACAAAACATGCTTACTAGAAGCCCTCTTTGGGAGTAAGCATTTTTTTAAAAAAAGGGTCCACACAGTGTTCTATCCAGGAAGTCCATAAATGGAGCCACTGGCACACATATGATGACAGAGTAAAGCAATCATCCATTAGATCTGTGACACTGTTACCAAACATAAGGTGACTGTAATGCCTTTTGCCCCTCACCCTATAGCCACGCACCTTGGGTCTCCTTCCTACCTTCAGATTTCTCTCTCTCTTTCTCTCTCTCTCTCTCTCTCTGTGGCTGTATTCCCGGTACCCTTCCCATAACCCTGCTTGCTTCTCCAAGTAACCTAATATTCCAGGTTCTACACCATTTTCTTCCATTTTATGACTTGTAGAATCAGAGGGTAAGTGTTATACAAGCTCTCAAATTGTCACATCTATAATGTAATTGGGAACGAGAACATACCCAACACACTTTAAACATTTTTACTGCAATTTTATGTTAGTAACTCTCACGATGCATCACAATACCGGTAGAAGTCTTTTGTAAACAATGTTTAAGAAATGCTTATTGTAAACATGTTATCTCCAAATTGCTAATGGAAACCTCATGACAAAAAGTTACTGTAGCTTAAATGTTAATGAAATAGTAGCTTAAATATTTCATTCTGAACTTCCACTCACTAGGTATAATGTGCATGACATGGTTTATGGTGCGTTGAGAAATAAGTGAGCTAGGAAGGACATAAGCCAAAGGAGAGTGAAATGGGCCTTGGAGAGCTCACAAGGAATAGAAAAGGAAAGAGTTTAGAGAGGCATAGACATCATTGGGATCCAAACCAGTTTACAGCATTCAGGCCCATTTAAGAAGCTCCTCATAAAATTATGCTCATTTAGCGTGAACTTCACCTTAGTCCTTGGCATCATGGTCTATGAGGATGCATCTAAAGTGATGTATTGTATTTTTGTTTCCAGCAGTGCTCTCTCTAACATGTCTGTTGTCTATCTCTAACACATGCATTTCATCTTTTTTCTCTAAATGATAACTCTCAAAATAATGCATTCAGTTCATAACTTCATATAATCTTTCATCTTTATGTTCCATTCAATATTCAAATTTAGTAGTCAATTTTTTATTCTAATTTACCAAGGTTAAATGCCAAATCTTATATAAGGTTTTTACTCGATCTTCTTCAATGAAATAGTTTGTTCATTCTTAATGTTTTCCACCTTTAATTTTTGTTTTTAATGAATTCAAGATGTTGAATGCTTATCCTTGTACAATATAACTTATCTAAACTGGTTGGCGTTCTTTGGGCTTATTCAAATTGATTAGCACATTATTCTGAAGACTGGTGAGTAGATACATATCCTTGAATGTTCTAGTTATGTGCTAATCAAAATATCCTATTTTGTGACTTTGAATATAACATTTCCCATGTAAATAAATAATTCCCTTGCCGTACATCAGATGCACAAGGTTAATTGTTAAAAGGTACAAAATGATTATGGTTTTTCATTTCATGATATTATATTTACAAGCTCCCTATGAAATAATATTTACTATTTAAATATCTTTTACATAATATGTCTTCATCACCATGCATGCGGGATTCCAAACGTGTACTATACATGTGTGGAAAGAGAGATGTAGGGGCAGATCAAATGTGCCCTGGGGCTCATCTAACTTACATGAGCTCCCCCTCTTAATTTTACTATTTTACCCAACTCAATGCAGTACATACATATACATACACATTAAGAATTGTATAAATGTGGGGGCAGAGCATGGATGCAAAGGATATTTGTACAACAAAGGGTGTTTGTGACAATTCATGGTCATATGTTATTTGCTGAGAGATTCTTGTGACGATAAAAGAAGATTGGTAGAAAATCAGGAAAAGTGTTGATCAAAGCAAAGCAGATTATTTTTTGACTTCCTTTGGATGGATTATGACTCCAAAGGGGGTAGAAATCAGGAAAAGTGGTGATCAAAGCAAAGCAGATTAATTATTTGACTTCCTTTGCATGGATTATAACTCCAGAGGGGAACTTCCGACAGACTGTCATTGAAAAGAAGCAGCAATATTGGCGGCTGTTGCTCACTCCTCATTGCTCTGTTGCCACAGCCCACAGCACCCTTTGGCAGGAGCTAAATGCGTTGGCAGCTTCTTGTTGAGGCTCATCAGTCATGAACCACCAGTTGCAACTCAATCTCTGTTGGCATGTGGGGGGCTTTGACAAATCATGGAGTGGAGAAGCCAACCTGATCTGTCCACCTTTGACCCATTCTTTTGAACCCATTTAACTCAATAATTCAAGGCTTTTATTTGACCAGTTCAGAGCAATCCACTTGTTCAAGGCTCCCACAACAATGGCTATTGATATCACTGTCCATATGTTGACATTAGCAGCAGTACGGTCATTACCAGAAGAGGTATTATATACCCTTATGTGGGGATTTCAATGCCTTGAGCACATTTGTATGAGTTGTTTCTCCATTTTGATACACCTTTGGGCATTTGCAGGCACCCCTCCAAACAGAAGACAGATTATAGTCACTGCTCAAAGAGACATCCCATGTCCTTGTGTTGGTATAATACCTTGCCAAAGATCAGACTAATTCAATCCAAGCTTCCACAACCATTTAGATAACAGAGCCAAATTGAATTCCCGAATGGCCTTAACCCCCAGGCCCCCATTCACCTTACTCTTACACACTCACACCCAAGCCACCTCATACCCACCTTTGGTTGAATGCTCCAAACAAACCTTCCAGAAGAAATTGCACCTGACGGCCTCCAATTGACGAGCCACTGACATCGAGATTTTGAAAATGGAAAGGAAATAAATAGGAAGACTGTCAAGGACCAATTTACACAACACCAATCAACCACCTTAAGACAACAATCTCCCTTTCCACTCGGTCAAACGGGAGTGAAATTTCCTAACTATAGGCTATTAGTCTCTATTCTTGACCTTGTTAGGAGTAAGAGGAAGCTCCAAATAAGTGATGGGAAATGAGCCAATTTGATGTCCCAAAAAAGCTACGTTCTATAGGTAAGAACTGGACCTATGAATCCGCAAGATCTGACTTTTTGAAAAATTCACCCTTAGGCCCGTAACTTCATCCAGCAGCTCCAAAATGAGCCTAACATATAATAATTGCTCCTCACCTTTAGAGACAAATAGAATAATATCATCAGCATACTGTAGATAACAAACCCCCTAAATTGAGGGGCAGCCTGGAAACCAGTGACATACCTAGCCTCCTCTACTCTCATCCACAATCTGCTAAGCACATTAGCCACCAATACAAATAACAAAGGTGACATAGGGTCTCCCTGCCGGATCCCCCTCCCACTCGAAAGTAAGGTGTCGTGGCCCCATTAATGAGGATGGCAAAGTAAGTGGAAGAGACACACTCCCTGATCCAGGATACCCATCTACTACCAAAGCCCATCTTTAGAAGAATATCAAATAGACAGTCCCAACTGACCCTATCATAAGCCTTCTCAAAATCAACCTTTAGCACCACTCCCTATCTCCTATACTGCTTCATGACATGTTAAAACACTCATCGGCTATCAAGAAACCTTCGTGAATCTGCCTGTCTTTGATAAAAGCACTCTAGTTGAAGCTAACTAGCCCACGGATGACCTTCTCCAATCTAGGAGCCAACATCTTAGAAATAATTTCATACACAACAGCCTTTGAGAACACTGTGAGTTTTATTGATGCCTTAGAGATGTGACTTCCCTTCTTGAAATTCCACAGCAGCCTCTACCAAAAGAGGGTGAACCACTACCCAACAATGCTGAAAGAAGAATAAGGGTAAGCCATCTGGCCCCGAAGCCTTATCTTCAGGCAACATGAACAGGCCTGGTGGTTACACGCTATAATATGAGCCCTGGTTCACTATTTATCCGACTCTTTAACCGAGTCATGATTTTTTTTTGAAGGTAGAAAAAAGCCACATTCATTCATTGAAATTGATAGAAAAAAGAGTACAGGGGCTGAAGAAAAAGAAACACTATAATTGTCTACCAAGACAATAGACATTACATGAACCTTAAGAAACCCATAAACTCTCCTCTCAAGAAAACAGAAAACACCATACAACACACATCAAAACCCTCAAAGAAAAACAATTTTCCACTGAGCACTTCTTGATATGATTGCAGACTTTGAAATCTTGTTCCCACATCTTCTAAAAAACCATTCTTTTATGAAGTAAATACAATTTCCAATAATCCCTGCTGGGCACGAGAACTAGTTGCTGAAAATTCTGAAGTTCATTTCCCTCCAAATGGCCCAAAACATTGCTGACAGAAGAGATTCCCATAAACATTTCCTCCTGATGAAAAGGACACATCTGCTTACAATTTGCCATAAGGCTGCCTACCGAAATGAAGCAGCCTTGATTGCAACCCAAGATTTTAAAAAGAGCCTTCCAAATAGCATCCACTATACTACAATTTATAAAAACATGATCCGCAGTCTCTTCAAACATCCCACAGAATGAACACATTCTTTTGTCTGGGGTTAAGATTCTGAGCTTATCCCGCGTAAGTAATATGCCCTAGGCTACCTTCCATATAAAAATTCTAATCTTGATAGGAAGGGATTTATTCCACACCTGAGAATCCCAGCTGACCTTGATCCCTCCTGAGTTCAGCACCTTGGTTGTAGAGTTGACAGAAAACTTCCCTCCTTGTTCCCATCTCCAGCTTTTGGCTTCTTCCCTATCATTCATCCCTTGGAAGTCTTGAAGTAGCAAGTTGAGTTGTAGGAACTCCCTCTCTTCTTCAAAATGGAAATTCCTACAGAATTTTAAGTCCCAAAGCATACCTTGAGATGAAGAAATTCGGACATCACTTATAGTATAATTCCTATCTACTGTAATGCTGTACAAATTAGGAAATCTATCTTTTAGGGCTCTACCCTCCTTTCATGCATCTTCCCAGAATTTTACAGTTCGGCCATTACCCACATTTATGTAAGTAGAACAATTATAAAAATCAACTGTACCACTGATCTGAAAACTTCTAATCCATACCTCATTATGAGAAAAATATTTACTTCTGATAATTCTAGCCCATATAACTTGATCTTCCTTTTCTATCCTCCACATCCATTTAACCAGAAGAGCTTTATTGATGTTTTGTATTGGTGTTAAACCTACTCCCCCTTCTTCTATGCTCCTGCATACAAATTTCCATCCTATGTGATGACCATCCTTTACTTCCGAATTTTTGCCTTTCCAAAAGAAAGCTGCTCTAATTGACTCCAATTTTTTATATACCATCTTTGGCATAGCAAAAATGGATAAAAAACAAATAGCCAAACTAGAGAACACTGATTTAGACAAAACCCATCTCCCCCCTGCTGAAAGAAGGATTCCTTTCCATCCTTGAAGTTTAAATTCAAATTTTCTGATCAAAGGATTCCAATAAAAAATATTTAACTTCCTGTTTGATAGAGGTAGTGCCAAATATATAATAGGGAAAGAAACTTATTGCACCTTGATCAGATTTGATAAAACAACCTTTTTATCCTCTGGAACTCTAATACCCACCATTTCACTTTTTAAGAAATTGATTTTAAGTCTAGTTACTGCTTCAAGAATCTTCAGCAAAATCTTCAAATTAACCATCTTTTCTTCTTTTGTAGATGAAAATAAAATTGTGTCAGTAGTATATTGAAGGTGAGTAACCTCATCTTCCATCCTTCTAACTTTGATACCCTTAATAATGTGACAATCTCTTGCTTTATTCCACATGGAACTCATAACATGTCCCACTATTATAAGGAGGAGAGGTGACAAGGGATCACCTTGCCTAAGTCCTCTCGAACTTCCAAAGTAACCGAATGGGACTCTATTGATTAAAATAGAGAATTTTACTATCCCAATGCAACTTGCTATCCATTCTGTCCATTTCCTTTTAAACCCCATCAGCTGCATAACTCTTAACAAACAATTCCAATTTATTCTGTCATATGCCTTTTCAAAATCAATCTTACACACAACACAGTCCTTTTTCCTACTCTTCTAATCATGAATACATTCATAAGCCGCCATAAAATTATCAAGACTAAATCTACCCTTAATAAAAGCTGCTTGATTTGAGTTTATCACCTTGCTGATCACTTGCTTGAGTCTTGTTGCTAATGCTTTTGTGATGATCTTGTAGCTGCCATTTAGTAAACTAATAGGCCTGAAGTCTCTTAATCCTTCTGCACTGTCCTTCTTAGGAATAAGGACTATGAATGTAGAATTAAGAGATTTAATTTTCCAAGGCCTACTTTCAAATTCTTTTACAGTTGCCATAATATCTACCTTGATAATTTCCTAAAAATATTGATAGAACCCTATTGAGAAACCATTCAGTCCAGGAGATTTGTGAACATCCATACTGAAAACTGCAACCTTAATTTCCGCCTCAGAGAATGGTCTAATCAAGTTATTTGCCTCCTGTTCTGAAATCTGTTTGAACATGTTTGAACTGATCCCTGGTCTCCACTCCTCCTCTTCCTTAAATAGCTTCTCAAAAAAATTAACTGCAGCTGCTCTCTTCTCCTGTTCCTCATATATAGTATGATTGTCAACCTTCAAGGATTCTATTAAAATTCTTCTCTTCTTTCCACTGGCCATTGCGTGAAAATAGGAAGTATTTTTATCTCCCTCCTTTAGCCAAACTTCCTTTGCTCTCTGCTTCCACTTGATTTCTTCCCTTAATGACCAGTCAAGATATTGCTGTTTTTTATTTTCTCATAGCTGAATTTCTTCTGTAGTTATCAAATCTTGATCATATTTGGCTTGAAAACCTTCAATCTCTTTAAGTAAATCCTTTTGGACCCTAGCTGCTGCTCCAAAGGTTTTCTCACTCCACTTATTCAGATTCTTCTTCAGCCATTTAAGTTTAGAAGCCAGATTATAACAAGCATTTGAATGAAGAGGGGCTTCCTTCCACCATTTAGAGACTAGATCAAAAAAATCCACATGTTTCAGCCAGGCCAGTTCAAATCTGAACATTCTATCCTTATTTCTTCTATTCTCTCCAACAACAAGCAATAGAGGAGTATGATCTGAGAGAAACATGCTAAACTTCTGCTACCACTGTGGGGTAATGAAAAATCTGTCAATTTTTCATTTAGACCTAGCATTGGCCCAAGTATAGGACACTGCTGTGGAATCCACTTCAATAAGGCTGCAAGCATCAAGGATGGCAATCTCGGTATCGGTACCGGTACCGGTGGGTACAAGGATGGCAATCTCGGTATCGGTATCGGTATCGGCCGATACCGGCCAATAAAAAAATAATAAAAAATTTTCTTATTCTTTTTACTACAAAGACCGGTATCGGCCGATCTGGGGGGTATCGGTACCGGTACTGGCCGATACCGGTACGTACCGGCCGATACGTACCGGTATCGGCCGATACTGCCAACCATGGGTGGGTACCGGTACCGATACGTATCGGTATCGGTATCGGCCGGTACCGGCCAATAAAAAAATAATAAAAAATTTTCTTATTCTTTTTACTACAAAGACCGGTATCGGCCGATCTGGGGGGTATCGGTACCGGTACTGGCCGATACCGGTACGTACCGGCCGATACGTACCGGTATCGGCCGATACTGCCAACCATGGCAAGCATTCACCCAATCTCCAAAGAAGTCCATCTCAGAAGTCCAAAACAACTGATTCTCTCTTTCTCCTGGGAACCTTACAACATTAAAGTCCCCTCTCACACACCATGCCTCTGCACTAGTATACTGCAGATCCCTTAATTCATTAAAGAAATCCTTTTTTGCATGCATATCTTGAGGCCCATACACACCTGTGCATGTCCAAAGGATATTTTTGCTTTTCAACTTGAAATCAATGGAGATACAATAAGCCCCCACTCTAGTATTGCACCACTGAAGTACATCCTGGTCCCATAATATCATAATTCTCCCACTCATACCATCGGCTGATTTTGCTGCCCACCCTTTAAGTATGTTTTTTTTTTTTTGAAGGTGACTGAAAGTCACTGTTTCATTAATGAAGAAGAATAATATGGTACAAAAGAAAACCCCATAGTCCATTACAACCTAGATGAGGCATACCCCAAACCAAGTCTTGCCCAAAACATAGAAGAAAATTACAAATATACTGATTTTATCCAGAAAATAAAACCAAAGATACAGAAAGAAAATCCTCAGAACAACAGGCTTCTCCATAAACTGTCCTTTTGAAGAATGACATAGCTTCCTTCATTCAGAATTCCAGCAGCTTTTCCCCACTCTCCCACCCATCTAAAGGTACTGATCAGTAAATTAGAAGCACTTCTGAATTGATCACTAAACTTCCTCCTATTCCTCTCACACCAAATAGCCCACATCAAAGCCGGGCAGATGATGAACCATAGATGTTCTTGACCCGGGTAAGGACATGCTTTAGACCACCAGTTTACAAGATCCAAAACAAAAGAATGGTCCACCCAAGTGATTCCAAAGATTCTACATAGAATCTTCCACTGAACTAAAATAATGCCACATCCCAAAAACAGATGGTTTTGGTCTTCCTCAAAGATAGCACAGAAAAAACATGAAGAACTCTCCGGAAGATGGAGTTTCTTGGCTCTCTTCCCCGTGAGTATTATAGACCAAGCAATCTTCCATAGAAACACGTTAATCTTGTTAGGGGTATAGTTAGACCAAACCAAATACTTCCATCATACCCTACAACCACCATCATTAAAAAATTGAACAACAGATTTTACCGAAAACTGTCCATTAAAAGTCCATCTCCAAATTTTCTTATCTTGATTCTCAGCACGAATTCTGACACTGCTGGTAAGATTAATCAGCTTCAAGAGTTCCTCTGTTTCAGCTTCAGTAAGACCCCTTCTCGGCTGCAGAATAATATGGCCTGGACTACCAGTAGACAATACATCCGCAACCGAAGCCTGTTGGTTTAGAGTTATATTAAACAGTCTATTGAATTGAGAGGAAAAGACCAATCTGGACCACCATAAATCTTTCCAAAATAGGATATCAACCCCATTACCAACTTGGAGCTTACAAGAGACGGCCATGAAATCAGCATTCTTGACTATATTCCTCCAAATGGGGGACAACAAATAGCTGTTAGAAGGAGAAAGAGTCCATTTATTATCATCGTGGTAATATAAGTCATTGACAATACCTACCCAAATGGTTTCCAGACTCTCCCCCCTTCTCCACGGCCATTTCATGAGAAGGGCTTTATTAAAAGTTGCTACTCCACAGAGACCAATACCACCTTGATCCTTGCTCTTACATACATTTTTCCATTTGATTAACTGAATACCTCTCTTCACCCTTTTCCCTGCTGACCAAAAAAAAGCACTTCTGGCTGACTCTATGATATTCTCCACAGTCCTAGGAATCTTAAAAATAGATGCATGGTAAGTGGCCAGTGACGAGAGGACTGATTTGGACTATCAATCTCCCTCCTCCAAAAAGAAAACTGCCTTTCCACCCTTTCAACCTATGTTCAAATTTCTTAATTAAACCATCCTAATCCCGTACCCTGATTACACCATCCGATAGGGGCAAACCAAGATATTTTATAGGGAAAGAATTAATTATGTACTAAAAAACATTCGCAATCTCCTGAAGTTTGTCCTGTGGTACATTTACCCCCACAACTTCAAATTTCTCATAATTAATTCGCAGTCTAGTAATGGCTTCCACCAGGATCAACAACTTTTTAATGTTCTAAATACCATCATCGCTTCCTAGAGTGAACATTAAGGTATCATCCGCGAACTATAAATGAGATAAGATAATATTGCTCCGACCAATTCTGAACCCCTCAATCAGCCCCTGTTGAATAGCTTTGTCCTAAAGAGTACTCAAAATCTGACCAACCAGCAAGAAAAGAAGTGGTGACAAAGGATCTCCCAGCCTTAATCCTCTAGAGCTCTTGAAGTACCCATGCGGTTCTCCATTAATTAAGACAGAAAATGTGGATGAGGAAGTACAATTCATAACCCATGAGATCCATCTCCCATTGAAACCCATGAGTTCCATAGTTTTATGGAGGCAACTCCAGCTGATTCTGTCATAGACTTTTTCAAAATCAAGCTTCAAAATGACACCAACCTTTTTTCTCTGCTTGAAATGGTGGATAGCTTCATAGGCTGCCATGTAGTTGTCCAAAATAAATCTACCTTTATAAAAAGGCAGATTGATTGCCGCCCACAATCCTGTGAATAACTTTTTTAAGTCTTGTTGCCAGGACCTTGGTTAAGATTTTATAGCACCCATTTAGTAAGTTTATTGGACGAAAATCAGCCAATTTCTCAGCACCTTCTGTTTTCGAAATAAGAATTAAAAAGGTTGAGTTGAAAACTTTGATCTTATCTGGGTTGTCAAAGAACTCTTGTACCACATTAACCAAGTCCTCTTTAATTGTGTCCCAGGAAAATTGATAGAAGCCTAGTGAAAGACCATTAGGATCCGGAGCTTTATTGGGGTCCATACTGAAGACCGCCGCTTTAATTTCATCCTCCAAGAAAGGTGCCGCCAATGTTTCAGCTTCTGATTCATCTAATCTGGGAAGCAAACCTTCTTCAACATGAGGTCTCAAGGGAAAGTCTTCCAAGAAGAGGTTTTTAAAGAAATCCACAAACCTTCTCTTAATCTCGTTAGGTTCTTCAATGACAATCTCATTATCTTTAATGTGGTCAATAGAAAGGAACCTCTTCTTAGCACTAGCCACCGCATGGAAAAAGGAGGTGAGGGGATCCAGCGAGGCAACGACGGACCAGGAGCCCGAGGCCGGGGGGCTGGTGGGGGGGGACGAGGAGGAAGGGCTTAGAGTGGTTCAGAGGCAGCAACAGAGGCGGTGATGGCGAGCTGTTCCATTTCTCCTCCTCCTCCTTCCTCCCTGCTGGGTCAGCGTCGCGGTTGCCTCCTGATCTCGCACGCCCTCAGCGTGGAGGGGGCCGGGAGGTGGAGGTGGAGATGGAGCCCCTCCACGTCGTCGTTGCCCAGCTCACCCCTGCAGCAGCGGCAGCGGCATCTCCTCCTCCTCCCCAGTCCGACCACCCGCGACATTGGCTTCCGGTTCTCCGTCAAGGTGCGGGAAGGACATCGGCGAAGCAGCAGCGGTCACGGGTGGAGGAAGGCGTCCGACGGGACAGTCTTCTGCTACATGGACGACAGCAGCGGCAGCAGCGCCAGTGGCGGCGAAAGCCCAGACGCTGCGGGCTCCACTGCAATCCAGCTTTACAGCCAGATAGAGAGGTGCCTCCCTTACAATTGCAGTGGAGTAGGCCGTCTCGCAACGCACGCACGCACGCACGCACACACAAACTGGTGACTGGTGAACCCTATCCATCCATCCATCCATCCCGTCCAATTTTATTGCTCAACAAGTCGGAAATCACCGCCTCTGGTTTTGTCTACCTTTAAAGAATAAAATGCTGCAAAACGTTATAAAATGTTGTAAAATGACATTTTCTTTATGTTTGGAGGCTGTAAATTAATGTACAGTGGTCTCCGTATGTTTATAGTGTTGTAAATTGCTGTATTTCAAAATTGGTTGATCAATATGATACTTTTTTTTGGCTGATTTAGGTTTTTGACCAAAACTACCGAGAATTGAGACTGGAGGCTTTAAAGCCATTGATTTTAAAATGAGAGGTTTTATTTTCCACTGATTTTAAAACGGGTGATTTCAAAACCAATATTTTATGGAATTTTATGGCACACCAAATTACTCCTAAATGAAATGATAGTCAAATAATTAGAGAAATAAATAACTCTCTTCCCAGGGCATATGGTTATCTGCTCGTGGCAACTATTTTGTGCACATTACACCTGCACCCCTCCCCTCTTCCAACATTTGATCCTCTTTAGTTCCCATTTTCGCCCCACCTTTCTTCTTTTTGATCTATAATTAGTTTAGGCTTTACCAGGACCTCTCGACAAGGTTAGCCAGGGCTAACCATCATAAAAGATAGGCTGCCTTGACATCACGCAAGGCTGTCACCATAGATATCATTGTTTTCTCATGTCTGCCTGTGGTGGCCCAAGAAAATGGCATCCTTGTGTATTACATGTGCCAGGGAAGAGAGGGTGGGCCATTGAGTGCCGGAGAATCTCTCACATGTTTGTTTTATGATGTCTGTTGTGAACATCCTTGCTCAATACATTGTATGAAATGTTTGTGTCATACACAGAACTAGTCTTTGAAGGAGGAAACAAGAAGCATTAAATGCATAGTACAATATTTAGTCTGATCTTAAAAGCTAGGCATATTTTATAATATAAATCTCACTATGAAACTATAAATACATGTACTTGTGCATTAATTTTATGCTAGTTTGAGTATAATGCTCATGCATATCAATGAACACTTTGTATTCCTTACTTGATCATATAACCAGAAAATGGGCAGCATTGCATACTCATGCTTACCGATGAGCTCTTGCCCAGTTGGTATGGGGTAGTAATGGGATAGGTTGGACACTCCTAGGTTTGAACCTGGGGTGTTGGTTATTTTCTGTTTTACAGTGAACAGTCTGCCATTATGGCAGAGACCCTTAAAAGAAAACAATTTTGCATACTCATGCTTCTTTCTAAATTGCAGACTAATTACTGAAACAGCAAGACAATCTCAAGATGGTTGGGGTGCTTCTGGAGACTCGAGTGAAATTGAGGTTTTGTATCTTGCTTCTTACAGATGCATAATTTGATTTAGTCCTTTTGATTTTAGAGAGCTTGGATTATTAATTCGGAATCATGTGCTACAAGTTTTACAAAGCTATAAACAACACTCAGAACAAATGCCCATAGTTATGCAACAACTTTAGAGTAAAATTTTCTATTATCTGATGAAATAGAAACAATGGTTTTAATTATGTTTTGAATGAATGCTTTCTGAATACAAAGTAGAAAGGAGGCCATGACAAGGTTATTATTAGTTTACCTAGGTTTTAGTAATTGTATTAAGGTCTGGACCCCTTGATTTAGACAGCAGAAGTTTGTCTCCTCCTGTTGTTATGCTGTTTGTCTCCTCCTGTTATTATGGTAGTGCCCTTTTTTCTATTCTACATGTAGCGTAGTTTGTCTTGTGGTTAGATTCATGGCATATTCAGTATTTTCTTTTTCTTATGTGCATGTTTTTAACTTGGATATTGTCGTCTACTAGAGTCTTCTGGAACTGCATTTGCTACTGAGGAGAAGTAAATATCCGTCCAAAACTTTCTGAAACTGCATTTGCTACTGAAAATAAAGTAAATTATCTGTCCAAAACTTTTGCATCACTATCTATGTTATCAAAGGCGATTGCCTCACTCGCCTAGGCAATGAAAAAGGTTGAGGCGAGCCAAGAGAGCCTCGCCTCGCCTCATGTTCGCCTCACTCACTTAGGCACTTGCCTATAAAGTCTATGTCAAATGTTTGTTTTTTTTTAATTATATGGCACTGCTTTTCTTACTCTCAATTATTCCAAAGTGAGTGCCTCTTTTAACAATGTCTAGTACCATTTTTCTCTTACATGCTGTCACATTTTCCCCCTTTTTTCTTACATGCCGCTACATTGTTTTCTTATTTTTGATGATTCCTAAGACCAAGTACTGCATATATGAGTGCTTTATACAAATTGATGATTACATGTTGGTCATGATCAATGTTTCCCAAGGTCTTATATATGATTATCTTAGATATTTTATTTAGTTTCCTCATATTGTCATTATCTTCCTTCACGGTGTTTATGGGAGAAACACATCGCCTCAAACGCCTAGGCAATCACCTACGCATTTGAGGCTGAGGTGAATCCTTGGTCGCCTCGCTCGTCTCTCGCCTCTGACTACATAGATCACTATACACCATAGCCAGGGTGAATCAACAAGTTGAACACTTATCTAGTATAGTAACCAAGTGATGAATGACAAATCATGTAGTTACAGTAATGGCTACTGTACATATGTCGTAACGGTACTTTCATGGAGAACCCAAAACTTGGGATTCTGTTAAGGTAAATCAATTATCTGGACTGAAGTTTGCATTTTTCCGGACCTACTGAAAAGTGCACATTTCTATAGGCAATTCAAATATACAATCACATCATTATGGAGGCAATTGAAATAAAACATTCGCGATTTCATTAATATGTCTATAATTACATGTGGTACAGGTGGAATAAAGGTATACTTTCAAAATAAAATTACATTACTCAACTAAAAATTGTGGCTAATAACTTTCAAATATTGAGCCACTACACTCCTACGTCTTTTTGTACTGCCTCAACCCCTTTCCTAAAAACACTGAGCAAACTTTATGAGCGTCAGATTGAGAACTTAGTACTAGGGACCATTTACTCCCTATTTCAATTCTGCTCTCAACAACCTGGTTCACTCAATCTTCCATTAATCTTTTCTTTTACATGAACTAGATGCCTTTTTTTCTTAAGATCTTTTCCTTTCATATATAACATGGAATAATGAGATGCATATAATGGATGCGAGATAGTACAAGAAACTGTTGAGATGTAAAGAGGCTCATGATTTTTTTTTGGAAGTGGATGGTACGACGTATATTAAAAAAGGAACAGAGCATATACATGTGCAAGGAAGATACATAACAAAAATCCTCCTATACGAGACACCCAATACGTGTTGCTATTAATCCAAGGTTCGCCGTATTGTTGATCTGTATCGGATTGTATCTTTTTAGATACGGTACAATATCGATCTGTATCGTTATGTTAGAGATTATAAGGTCATCTTCTCCTTGTGAAGAAGAAGATTCATCTGAACATCTTCCCCTAAGTTCTTCTCTAGATGTTTGGAGCATTCCTACAAACATTTGTTGTGGGTCTTCCTCAATTTCAAACAAGGGATTATGTGTAATGTTATTACCAAATCCATCCATATCGTCATACACATAATTAAAATACACATGGTCCATTGTGAAATACAAATCCTGACAAATTTTATGACCCACTTTTAAGTTAATCGTGTATTATGGATGCGTTGGTTTCCAATAAAATATGTTCAACTCTTAGCGTCCCTTTTCTTTTAAGAAAATCATTTCACTGGGGGTTAATTAGACGTCTTAAAAAAATGTCGCTCAATGACGCCTATGGATAGGTGATTTTTCTGTTTTAGGAGAGGCAAAATGCTTAACTTCTTACACAGTCCCAAAGGATCATATTAGGTGGCTTAGGTACAACCAGCTCGGTGGCTAAGTGGGAATCCCTAGCTCGTAGAGACTTACGGAGGTTCCCGACTGAATAGGATTAGTCATATCCAAGTGGGAATCCTAGGGTGGAGAGTCAAACACAGGGGGAGAGTTTAATCAGAAGTGTGATGCTGACTCTCTCTCAAAAGACCCCATGTAGAACACCCTTGAAATTATCCAAAAATTAGCAAAAAAAAGTGGGAGAACAGAGCAACGTATGACTGAGGACGGTGCCGTCTCGACGACGGGTTTGTTCGCCGTTCGGGAGACCATGGAATGCAGAATCGGCCAATCCCGATCCGGATCGGCAGGTCCCGATTCGGTCGATTCTGGCTGATCCCAACAGATTCTGGCTGATCCCGGCTGATTTGGATGGCAGACTAGCCCGCCGTCCAACAGGAGACTAGACGACGGACTTTTCCGTCGTCTAGGAGACTAGACGGCGGGTTAAATCCAGTAGACTAAAGTAAAAAATATAAATAAATAAAAAATAAATTTCAGGGGTTCTTACCTTCTTACCTTTTCTTCCCATGCGCGGTGAGTAAACATGTGTCCTACCGTGATCGCCAGAGGGTTGTGAAGGCCTAGAGGGTGGCCTTCTCTCTCTGCTCCCTTCCTCTGTTTAGCGTACAACTGGGGCCATACAGTGAGGTCAAAATAGAAATTGGGGTGTGATTGCTAGGAGTATTACCTTGAGTTCCTGTGCTCTGCAGGTTGAAAGATTTGATCACAATATGTGAGAGCAGGGGATGGTGGGTTCCTCTTCTCTGCTTTCGGCCGGTCGAGACAAAGAACTCGGTTCTCCACGCGCGAACTGTGGTAAGAGCCTTACAAAAAAGGAGTGAATAAAAAGAAGCCGATTAGAACTGTGACGTATAAAATCTACCCATGCATACAACTAAAGAGATAAAAAATTAGGAGGGGGGCGCACTGGATTGATGTTTTGGGAGGAAAGGTGACCATGCACTATGGCCACCCACCTCCCGTCTTTTTAAGGAAACCTCTGTTGGAATTGGTGCTAAGTCATCTTAGGATGCATGAGTGTATGTATGTGACATGGTGAAAAAGTGAATGTGTTATGGTGAAAAAAAAGGGACTACAGGATGTGATGAAGATGATAAAAAAGAAGCCGATTAGAACTGTGATGTATAAAATCTACCATGCATACAACTAAATAGGAGGGGGGGCACATTGGATTGGTGTTTTAGGAGGGAAAGTGACCATGCACTATGGCCACCCATCTTCCATCTTTTTAAGGAAACCTCTGTTGGAATGGGTGCTAAGTCATCCTAGGATGCGTGTGTGTATGTGTGTGACATGGTGAAAAAGTGAATGTGTTATGGTGAAAAAAGGGACTATAGGATGTGATGAAGAGGAGAATGTAGTAAAACGAAAGAGAGAGAGAGAAAGAGTTAGAAGAGTTATGTGGGAAGGACTCCTTTCATGGCCTTCCTCTGTCCGGCGCTTCGCAATCTGCTAACTCCCAATTTTGCCCGCTCCTCTCTCCTTCATCCTCCTAACCCCCTCCTCCAACTTGCCAACCTCCTCCTTTGAGGGGAGTTAGAGAGTTTAAATCGAGGGCCAGCCAAAATAGGGAAATTAGGGGTCTGAAACCCCGTTAATCACCAGGGGCCAATCAAAATCAGTCAAAATGGGAGATCGTAGTCGAGATAGTCGCCGGAGTGGGAAGTACTCGGTGTAGTGGGGGTGCGAAGGTTGTAGTTGGAGGAGAACATGGGGAGATGAGGTCAAGGCGGTTCCATGAAGTGGACGGCATACAACTCTACCTTCCACGCAAAGTAGAAGGCGGACAACCCTGTCGTCCACAAAAAGTGAAAGTGGGCCGCACAAATTATTAATGGGCTTTGCGATCAATGGGCTGAATGGGATGGATCAAATGTGATGGGTTATAATTGTGATATTGGTTTTATGACCAAAGGATGTCCAAAATCGGATGTTTACACCACCCTCACTGGGTGGGTTTCTCCTCATTGGGTGGGTTTCTCCTCACCCGGTGAGGGTGGGGAGTCCACCGAGGGGTGGACTCTCCCCTCCCCCATCTCTATCTCTTCTTCTTCTTCTTCTTCTTCTTCTTTATGTAACCGCAGGGCATGGGCCTAAATTAGGCAATATATTTACACCCTCTTGAAGAAGGTGGGAAAGGACCTATAATATCCATATCCCATTCTGTAAACGGCCATGTTGGGATAGTTGAATGAAGTCGATTTGGGGGTCTCCTTGGCACTGGCCCAAAAGCGTGGCACTGGGGACAACTTCGAGCAAATTGTTCGCAATATGAAAATATTGTGGGCCAAAAATACCCTTTCTTCTTATGTCAATCTTCATTTTGGGACCCGACTGATGAGCTCCATATAATCCAGAGTGGATTTCTTTCATAACTCTCCTAGCCTCTGACAACGACAAGCATCGGAGAAGGACAACCTTCTCCTTATCTGGTGTAAGCCTGTACAATTTTCTGGCTATTAGCCTATAGGAGGCTGCTCGCCATAATAATCATATGCGCTTAGTTCTATTTTTTGCCAGCTGTACCATTTTAATTTGGATGATAGGCTGTCGCCAATCTTCTTCTTATGTATCATCCTCTCCTTCAAGAACATTAACTTCATGTGTAGTCAATCCATTTTACTGATCGATAGAATTAGGCAATAATCTTTTATCCCGAATTATGACCTCAAGTTTACCTTCAGGGGTAGAGTAAGGGCTACAACTAATTTAGCCAATGCATTGGCATGAGCATTTTTACTTCTTTGGACATGCTTAATTTTGAAGAGGTAAAACCTTTCAGAGAGACGTTTCACTGTTGCATGATAAGTCAACAATTCTTCTTTACGAACTTCAAAAGCCCCTAAGACTTGTTGTACTACTAGCATAGAGTCCCCATAAACTTCAATGCATTTGATGCCCATATCTAAGGCAAGTTCCAGTCCTACAATGAGGACTTCATATTCCGCCTCATTGTAAGTTAATGGCTCCATCAGGGCACAAGAATTATGCAATATACCTCTTTTTGGTGAGATTATGACAATACCAACACCAGTTTTGGAGACTGAGGTACCCTTGGGTAACATTGTCCTACTCGATGCTCCATCAAAATATAGCTGCCAACATTTAGGCCCCCTCTCTTGCACTTCATATACTTCCTATGCTGGTAAAGTTTCTTCATCATGCAACTCTGTATTGAGAGGCGAATCTTCAAGAACTGGATGGGCAGTTAGAAATTCCTCCATACCTTGCCCTTTTATTGCTTTTTATGGGACATAGATATTGTCGAATTCCATTAGTAGGAGCGCCCACTTCCCCAATCTTCCTGATAATGCAGGTTGAGAAGCAAAAATTTTAAGTGGTCAATCTTAGAGATGAGATTAACCTCATGAGGCAACAAGTAATGTCTCAACTTCTTGACAGCAAATACTAGTGCCAAGCACATCTTCTCTATAGGTGACTAACGATGCTTTGGGTCCACTAGCATCTGACTAAGGTAATAGAGAGGTTGCTCTTTGCTTTTTTCATTGATTTGCGCTAGTCATGCTCCCAAATATGCATCCACGGCAACTATATAAAGGATCAATGGTTTTCCTTTGATAGGTGCTCCCAGGACCAGTGGATTGAGCAAGTACTCTTTGATTTTGTCGAGGGCATTTTGGCAACCTTCATTCCAAACAAAGGGACCTCCCTTCTTTGTTAACTTGGAGAAAGGCTGGCATCTTTCTGACAAATTTGAAATGAATCGCCTAGAATAGGTCAATCTTTTTTGGAGGGATCTCAACTCCCTCAAATTTTTAAGGGGTGGCATGTCTCTTATTGCCTTTATTTTGTCACGATCAATCTCAATTCCCATGTATCGGACTATGAAACCCTAGAATTTATCACTTGAAATGCCGAATGCACATTTTATAGGATTCATCTTCAGTTGATATTGACGTAGTCTTTCAAAGATTTTACGCAAATCGGCCAAGTGATTTTCTCTCTTCTGTGTTTTTACAACCAGATCATCCACGTAGCATTTCCACTAAATTGTGTAGCATCTTATCAAAGATCTTGGTCATGACTCTCTGATATGTAGCACCTGCATTCTTTAAATCGAAAGGCATTCTTTTGTAATTGAAGATCCCTTTGGGTGTGTGAAAAGATTTATGATCTTTATATAGCCATTCGAATTTGATTGTATAATGGGAAGAGGAAAGGCATCCTTGGGGCAAGCCTGATTTAGGTCCCTGAAGTCAATGCACACTCGCACTTGACCATTCTTCTGTTTCACTGGTACAATGTTAGCCAGCCATGTTGGATACATGCATGTTTCAGTGAAATCCACATCAAGCATCTTATCAACTTCGACATTGACTTTTAACTCCAATTATGGTTGCATCCGTCGTTGGGATTGTTTGACGGGTTTGACATTTGGTAATATAGCGACTTCGTGTTCTGCCGCAGATGGTTCAAGCCCAGGCATCTCCTTGCATGTCCAGGCAAAACAATCTTTGAACTCTAACAACAACTGCTTATATGCTTCTCTTTCATTGTCATTCAAGAAAGCACTTATAAAAATGGGAGGATGATCTTCTATGCTTCCCATATTAACTTCTATTAATTCATCGTGGCTTGCCCACCGTCTTCCATTTCTTGTGGTGCAGGTTGCAATTCCACAAAATCATCATCTTCATCAATTTTTGTTGTGTAGACTTCGGACCATCTGGCTCCTTATCAATTATAACTACTTCAACTTGCTCCCTCGGATCTGTATCTTCCGAAGGTGACAAAGTAACATCTTTTTCTTCCCTTGATGGTTGTTCGGCTGAAGGTTGAGTGTGAATAACTGATACAGGAGATAAGAGTCCATCTTTTTCTTGCTCATCCATATTTGGAATTGCCAAACATTGTTCATATGACTCTTCCATATTCTTTGGAGGATCTTGAAGCTGAGATGAGCCTTCAATTGATATGTTTGGGTGAGAAGTAATTAGAGTTTCTTATCTTCTCCTTCTGAGTTATCAAACTTAATTTCAGGGCATGATTGTAGATCATCTTGAACTGGTGACAAGCTGATCATATTTACCGCATAATGAACGGAGGGTTCTTCTCCCCGGCCATATCCCAATCCTCTCCTATCTTGCCGATAGTTCAGGAGCTGCCTTCGTGTCTCAGGTGGGTTCATAACTCTTGAAAGTACTTTCTTCTTGCAGCATTTTGTTGAAGGAGAAGATTTTGCTTTTTACACATTCGCTTGATATGTTCAGGCACATCTTCTATTATTGGCACATCTTCCATGAAATTTTCATCATTATCTTTCTTCTAGAAATCATCATTTGAAACTCTCGAGATGGAGTGACTTTTATGGAACACAATTTTTCCTTTCCTCTTGCGAGATACAACAAAAGTTTTCAAGAGCTTCACAGTATACACATCTCTTCGAGTGATTACTCGACTAAATTTTGAAGGAATACGGATGCTCGAGCTTATCACTTGATTGATAGAATTTATTTGTTCATCGATAGACAATTTACGTCTCTGAGGTGTTCTTTGAGATGACTTTGATCTTGAGGATGTTGACTGTCTCTTCTGGGAAAAGTCTTTTGTTATTTTTGCCTGATTTTTCTGTCGATAAGCCTCGGCTTTCATCTCATCAAAAGTAATCTCATCATCTTCATTTGCGAGGCTTCCTATCTGCTCTCTTTTATCCAACAAGATTCTGACATCTCTGTTAACAGTAACATTGCCACGTAATGGGGTTTATGTCTTATTTTTCTCTTGATTTGCTAACTTTGTGGCTGCCAAGGAAATTTTGGGTTCTTAATATAAATGAGCATCAGCTAGGTGACACTTATACACCATGAATGGGTCTACATCAACAAAAATCCAAACGCCCATTTCTTGTATATTTGATAAATTGGTGTAATGTAGATGGCACTACCCAATTTTCATGAATCCATGGCCTTCCTAAAAGAGCTTTGAAGGAGGTATTGGCTTCCACAATGTAAAATGACACTCTGGTCACAAAATCCTCCATGGTCAATTCCACCTCAACTCGACATATGGCTTCTTCACAATCTTGGTTAAAATCCTAGATTCTTACCCATCGAACCTTCTGCACATACGGTATGAGGTATAATTACGGAAAGTTTTAAGGGGCATGATAAGTGCTGAACCTGCATCCACCAGTATCCGATTCAGTTCAATGCCGTTCATAAGCCCCTTCATATATGGCGGTCTATTGTGATTTACAGTGGGCAGCAGTATGTCTTCATCCGTACATGTCATGGAAGCCGCATAGATTTCATAAACTTTAGTTCTGAATTCAGTTACATGCGCCTCATAAGCCTCATGCTCTTTAAGAATGTCAATAAGAGCCTCTCTCCGATCCTTGCTTAATGCTAAAGCATCCCATATGCTAAGGGATGTAGGGAACCTTTTCAAAGTATGAAGGATCTTCCGATCTACTTTTGCACGAGCTTTACGTAGTGACGACATCATATTCATAATGCTCTTCATAGCCTGAGAAGGGTTTTCTTGAGGCTTTTCATTCTCTTGAACCTCTGGTTCTTTTGGATTATCATTTGTATTTTCCTGACGCTCTTGGTCATTAAGTTGCAAGCCCTCATTGAATAGGTCAGCAAAACCCTCTTCTTCCCCTTCGGGTTGTGGTGGACTTGTATTCTCTTGGTTTTTAGGAACCATCTCATCAATATTGCTAGCAATTTCCCTCAATTGTTCCTCTTCTTCTGGTACAAAAGTGAAGGATTTGTCTCTTATCTCAGGCTCTGGTATTGGCCCTGGTTCTTCACCCCTGAAATATATAACCCTCTGATTATTGTGCCTCCAACTACGGCGCCAATCTTGCCCACGACCAAGACCTTGGCCACGTCCTTTTCTAGACAAAACCTCCCTTCTTTGATAAGTTAGAAGTGCCTTTGCTCTCTCAGCTGGTACATATCTAATCTCATCCTCTATGGAAGGTAGATTAGGCTCTGTTGAAGCAGAAACCATATTACAAGAGAACATTTGTAATTTCTCACTTGTTTGTCTCATTATGGAGTCATGCCCCCAGAATACATCATCATCAGCTATGGAAAAACCATCTTCTTCTTTCTGCATAACGTTTTGCAATTGTGTGAGTCACTTCGTCAGGCGAGTCTTTTTCTCCAGTTCACCCCAAGGTATGAACTTGTTCAAAGGAACTGTCATTGTAGGAGGTGTCGGCTGGTTGTCTTCTAGCTCATCTATCAATCGCTGAAGTTTCTACCATGGAGTTTCATTCTTTAAAGGTATTTCTTGAGGTCTCTTCTTGGACCTTCTTCTTCATCCTCTTTTTTTGATTCTTTCTCCTGTTCTTCTCTCTCTTCTTAAGAATGGTTGCTTCTGAGAACTTTACGGGGTAGTTTTGACTCCTGTGGAACTGTTTCTTTTTGTAGAGTCAGTTCCGGCTTTTGTGAACAAGAGCCGCCCGTATGCTCTGTCCTACCTCCTCCGTTTGTCCTCCCACCTTGGCGAGAGAATGGAAATCTCTTCTTGACCTCAGTCCAAGGCCGCTCTAGCTGATTAGCTTGTGTCATTTGGAAGGTAGCCTAAATGGATTGCTTAACAATGTCTGTGGGCAAATGTTGATACTCTCCAGCTACAATTTCTCTAGGCTCAGGCATCATGAGGATTTTGCATGGTCTTCTGGGCATATGCTAATTGCATTTTGACAGATTTTACAGCTCGCTTTGTTTCTATTTGTCGATGACGAAGCTGTTTGAAATTCTATGGTATCTTTCGATCATTTGCAACAATACCTTATCTTGCCTGACTTGAAAAGGGGACAGCTCTAGGATGACTTCTGTCTTCTTTTTGCAGTTTTGAGAAGACGAGCTAGGCTCTGGCCTATTAGACTTTGCCTGTCAAACCAAGTTGGAACATTGTCCACTGGGATGTCCTTCATTTGCTCTTTGAATTGCGTTCACTGACTGAATATTTCGGCATCTAGGATGACGCTGTGGGGGCTTCACCAAGTACTTCCCCATTTTTATAACTCTAGTTGCGATAATTCCTTCCACAATTTCCTTGAAAGCATAACAGTCCTCAAGAATATGACCTAACCGTTGGTGGAATTGACAATATGTTGGATCAGAAACCATATGCATCTCATGTACCCTACTTGACTTAGAAAGGGTAATCATCCTTTCTCTCATGCATAAGTCAAACAACTCGTGAGTTTTATCTTTTGGAAAAGAATAAACCCTTTGAAATTTGCAGACCATGTTTACAGAAATATTATCATCTTCTTCGAGCCATACACATGAGCCTTTTTAACATGTGTGTGGTCTAGTCACCATTGTTGAATCAGTCATGACACTTTCCCCATCATAGGTGAGTCTTCACTCGGCCCCTTTTTGGTTTTGAGGAGCTATAATGCCTTCTATTTGTGTCTCCTCATTCCTCCCTTCAACGAATGTGTAGGGGATTGTCTTTATCTGAATCAATTATATTTAAAGGCTCAGGATTTCGAGAGAGATCTATCAAAGGACTTTTCTCCTCGGACCATTCTTCTTTACCTTCTTGAAAGAGAGCCTCATTCATCAATCTTCTAAAGTATAGCACACTTTGTGCCAACAGGGATTGTTGCTGACGCAACCTTCTCAATTCTTCTGAAATTTCTTGAAGCACTTTTGCCATAGTAGCTTCCTCTGAGGATGGCTATGTAGAGCACTGAGGCTCCCTTCTCAGACAAGTAGGGGGATCTTCAGTGCAAATCTGTTTTCCAGTCCACTTTTTAACCTTTCTATGCAGGACATTTACTTTGTACACATGCCCACTTCTAGGGTGAGGACGAGGCGGATTTACCAAATATCTTCCCACCGTAATTGTCCCTTCCTCGATCAAGTCTTCCACAAGATCTTTGAACGCATAACAGTCTGAGACTATATGGCCTATAATTCTGTGATACCAGCAGTAGTTAGGCTCATGTATCTTGCACATCTCTTTCGGTTTCTTAGGATCGGATAATGTAAATTGTAATTAACCCGCCCTATAGACAAAGCCTAAATAAGTCATGAGTCTTATGTTTTGGGAAAGAATACGGTCTCTGCAATTTCTCTTTAATTGATATGACAACATTCCTCTCTTTTCTGAGATTATTGGCGCTCTGGCCATGGTTGCCACTTTTGCCAGCGGATTTCTGGTGTACAACAAGAGGTTCCACCACCACTCTCTCTTGGTCACAAGTATGAATCTTAGATGACCGTTGAGATTTTCGTTTGGTTTTGCTATTTGATGACTCTGGGATGTCAAGTCTTTTAGCATCCCCTATACTCATGAGAGTTGCCATCTGCTTATTCAAGCATTTCATTTGTTGTACCAACTGAGAGTATTGCTGATTGAGTTGTACTATTTCATTTTGGGCATTCTTATCGGCCACACTAAGCAAAATCTTATGTGGGACCGGTAGTAACTCGGGTAGTGTGTTGGCAGTTGAAATAATTAATACAGTAATAATCACAGGTAGGTTATGAGAAACCTCTTCAATCATCATGTGTTAACTATTGGTTTCTAATGTCTCATGAGTGACATTTACAAAGACATGTTGCTTAGGCTTTTGATGAGATTAAGGCAGGCTCACCAGCTATTTTCCCATCTGAATTGCTCCTTTCTGAATACGTTCTTCAACATGATCTTTGAATAAGTAACAATTTTCAATTACATATCCCAACATTCGATGGTACATGTAATAATTCGGCTCATCTATCTTATCCACCTCCTTTGGTCTTCGTGGCTCCGACAAAGTTACCAAATCTTTACTTATGTAAAAATCAAATAGCTTCCTGGTATATTCTCTTGGAAAGGAGTAGGGCTTCTTCAATCTTTCAGCATAGTTGTCAATCACGTCCCGTCCTAGTGAGAAAATGGGGTGGGACATTTTTGGTCTGTCCCAGTACCTGTCCCAGTCTGTCCCGGCCTATCCCGGCTCGTCCAAGTCTGTCCCGGCCTTTCTCAATCAGAATTTGTATTTTTATATGAGATTTTCTTAAGTACTTAAGGTCCTTGTAAACTTATTTTGGGGATTCATTTGATGAATATACTCATTTATAAACCCATAAATGTCCTTAATGCTTCTATTGTATTATTTTTTTATATTTTTATATGTTTATTTTTATATTATTTATTGTGTACATTTGTCTTATATTTGTTGGCATATGTATAGAAAAAATTCCGGGACGGGGCACCAGAATTGTCTTCGCCGTCCCGTCGTTGTCGCCGGCGCCCACCGGCATAGCCGCCGTCGTCGCCAGACCCGCCGGGGGTCTCTGCCGCCGCCGCCTGAGCCCTTCCCACCTGCTGCTGTCGCCATCTTGCCGCCGCCTAGATGCCGTTGTTGGGCCCCACTGCCGTCACCGCTGTCGACGTCGTCGTCAGCCACCGGCGCTGCTCGCCCCGCCGTCTCGGTCCACCACCACTGGAACCCAGCCCTGCGCCTCGAGCCGTTCCTTCCCCCGCCTGATTCGTGTGAAAAAAGGAAGAAGGAGTGGGCAGGAGAAAGGGGCATGGGTCAAAAGGGGTCAACGCCCTTTTAAGGGCCTACCTGGTCGAACCAGGTCCGACCTAGCCTTGGTTCGAACATGGTCAAGTCCCAACCAGGCCCGATCCGAGCCATAGCCGATCCCAGGGCTCCTGCTTCTAATTACAAGCCGTTTGAGCCACTTGGTTCAGCCTTGGTCCCAACCCAGGGTCAGTTTGGGTCGAGTCAGGTCTAAACTTGGCCCAGTGCAGTGCACTTGACGGTGCAACATGTGTTTTTATCGCGCCGCCAGTGCCACGATCTCATCCAACTCAGATCTAGTACGTTGCATCCCCCATTTGCCTTGTTTTACGTGCCATTTCTACACGCATATCGAGGACCCCGATTACGCATCCCAAGGTCCGCGTCAACTACCTTGATTTGCGTGCTTACATCCTGGCGTACTGATGTTTCAGCAACCAACGTCCTGACTTGCCTCGTTTTGTGTGCCGCTTTTGCACACATACCGTGGATCCCGACTGCACATTCTGAGGCCCACGTCAGTTACCTCAATTTGCGTGCCAGCATCCTGACGCTCTGATTTTGCAGCACATTTTCCGAGGCACTCTTCCGGCGACATTTGCGCCGCCGCTGACTCGTCAACTACTGTGATTACCACACCGGATAATTTCATTGTGTTTATTGTAGCCTTTCACCTCCTTGTGAGGAGTGGGCCATTATTTTATTGTATTTGGAGGGTTGTACATAAGCATCGGGTGATCTTCTCCCATGCACCAACGTGGAGGTACGTGCTAGCCCTCTCACAATGATTTGCTTGTCATGTTTTTGCTTTTATCTGCCGCCGAATCGTGAGATATGACCTATTCATCACCATTGTTGGCTGTGAGTATGTTATACCTAGCCCTCTCACAACGATTTGCTTGTCATGTTTTTGCTTTTATCTGCCGCCGAATCGTGAGATAGGACCTATTCATCACCATTGTTGGCTATGAGTACGTTATATCGATCCCGGGTTCCAACAGAACTTTGGGTGAATTTAACTCCTAGAGTTGTGGCAGTTTCTCAACTACTAAATGATCCCATGTTTCCTCATCGCGAGAGGGATGGCTACTCAGCTACTTCTATTTGCTAGCGTGGTTATCTAACTAAACAATTGTGCGACTATACTGCATCTATCTAATAATTTAATACTTATTATTGAGTCTTACCACCGCTAGTGAGTCTATTAGCTGTCCCGCATCATCTTTTGGTATTAGAGTCAAGTTCGACTTTTCTAGGGAGTCAGTTGAGAATCTTAATTGGGTCCTAGTTGTTTGCATACCCACGTGTAGTGGTACAAATTACCATCCATTTGCCGCCATGTCTAGGTCACCCGTAGAATCTCCCATAGGGACTCAAACTGGATCTAGAGTGTATTCTGGTTTTGACTTGTCGGACATGGTCTGTGAGCTCAGTAATACTATAGGTCAGCACTTTGATCGAATAGAGGGATCGCTCAAGACAATTCAAGATAGGATGACTCAAACTCATCATTCACTTCAGCGTTTAGTTGACCGAGTCACCATCTTAGAAGGATTCTCCCAAGGACCATAGGATCATGTGAGAGGCCAAAATCTAGGACCCATGAGGGTTGAGCATCAGCCACTCCTGCCTCCCCCGGCCGTTCGTGCCGCTCAATATGATGATAAAAGGGGTTGCCACCCAGGTTATGAGGACGATCAATTTGAGGCAGTTGATGAAGGATTTCGAAGAATTCCGCTTGCACGGAGAGGTCCCCGCCCTGATTTTAGGTGTGCCGGAGATTATGAGTACGAGCGTAGGCCCTACTATGATCATGGGGATTTAGATTATCAGGCCATCAAAAATGTCAGACTGGATGCGTCTATCTTTGACAAATCCCTGGATCCCTAGATCTATATGGATTGGGAGGTTGGTATGGATCATTACTTTGATTGGTACGAGATATCTGATAGTTGACGGGTCCGATTTGCCAAAATGGAACTTTTGGGCCAAGTTAAGACTTTCTGGTCTAATATGGAAGCCCTTCTTAGGCAGCGATATCAAGAGCCCGTAGAGACATGAGATGAGATGAAGGTGAAACTTCGTGAGAAGTACCTTCCTGCCACATAGCGTCATTGTCTTATTAATAAGTGACAGAACCTCACCCAGGGGAACCGTACTGTGACTGAGTACATCTCTGAGTTTGATACTTATCTTTTGAGATGTAGTGTTCGTGAGGAGAGTGCGATGACCCTTTCACGCTTTCGGAAGGATTTACGTCTAACTTTTTAGTACGAGTTGTTCAGGAGGGATGTGTCTATTTTAGAGTATGCCTATCAGGTAGCGCTAGAGGCCGAGCAGTTAGAGATTGAGAGTGAGTCCTTCCAGCGCCCTAGACCACCTTTTCAGCGCCCTCTTCACCCTCGAGGTGCACCTGCTCACCCACAAAGAGGACCTATGATTCGACCCCAGGATCCAACTTGTCAGGAGGTTTTTGCTTCCAAACCCCGTTTTCCTATCCGGGAGCAGCTGTTACCACTTCCTACCCTCCCGCTCGCCCCCAGGCATCAACCCCATCATTTTGACGGGAGGATAGAGGGAAGTCTCCTTTGACTAGAGAGTCCTCTATTGCTGGTTCGCATACTCAGTGCGTCTTATGCCATGGGTATGGATGGCCATTATGCATCTCATTGTCCTACCCGTGCCTTGATCTTAGATGGCATTGAGTCCGAAGAGCCCTCATTAGTCACTGAGGAGGTCCAGTATGAGGCAGGTGAGGATATGGCCAATGAGTTTCAGACAGATGATCATGTAGTTGGCTGTATTTAGAGAGTACCACCATGTGGAGGATATCATGGACCTTCCAGAAGGAGGTAGGTTAGGCGTGGTCCGTTGCATCTTGATCCAGCCAAAGTCAGTGATGATTGGCGCAGGACCGCGATCTTTCATACTTACTTTAAGCATGATGGCAAGGTGTGCAAAGTGATCATTGATAGTGAGAGTTGCATCAATGCAATCTCCACGAATATAGTTGCATACCTTGGCTTGACCCCTGTGGATCATCCGAGTCCGTATCGTGTGTCCTGGGTGGACTTGACGTCCATTCCGATTCGGATGAGATGTTTAGTCCCTATTCATTTTCCTCCTTATGAGGATCTCATCTGGTGTGATGTCTTGCCTATGGAGATTGGGAGCATTATCTTAGGTAGGTTATAGATTTATTATGTGGACACCATTCTTTATGGTCGATCCAACACCTGCGTGTTTTAGTTTGGCACTCGCTGCATCACTTTGAACCACTCCCAGCCTCAGGCATCTGTTTAGTAGGAGTCCACTCACTCCCGTTTTACGTGCCGCTTTTGCATGCATCCCGAGGCTTGCTTCAGTCACCTTGATTTGCGTGCCAACATCTCGATGTCCTGATTTTGTAGCACGTTTCCCGAGGTACTCTTCTAGCGACATTTGTGCTACTACTGACCCGTCAGTTGCTGTGATTACCACACTGGATCATTTATTGTGTTTATTGTAGCCTTTTACCTTCCTGCGATGAGTGGACCATTATTTTATTATATTTGGAGGGTGGTATATAAGCACCGGGTGTTCTTCTCCCACGCACCAGTGTGAAGGTACGTGCTAGCCCTCTCACCACGATTTGCTTGTCACGTATTTGTTTTCATTTGCCGCCGAATTGTGAGATAGGACCTAGCTCGTGATTCATCATCACTGTTGGCTGTGAGTGCGTTGTATCGATCCCGGATTCCAACATAACTTTAGGTGGATTTAATTCCTAGACTTGTGGTAGTTCTTCAACTACTAAACGGTCCTACGTTTCCTCATCGCAAGAGGGACGACTACTCAGCTACTTCTATTTGCTGACGTGGTTGTCTAACTAAACAGTTATGCGACTAGATTGCATCTATCTAATAATTTAATGCTTGTTACTGAGTCCTACCACCGCTAGTGAGTCTGTTAGCTCTCCCGCATCATCGGGCCATCTCTTGATGAAGTCTGGGGCGGACTCATCCTTCTTCTGCTTGATAGAAATTAATTTTACTAATGAAACTTTTCTTTCAGTTACGCGCGAACTATCTATGAACTTCCGTTACATATCTTCCCAATTAGCTATATAATTGGGTTTAAGTTTCGAGTACCACTGAAAAGCAATACCCGTTAATGAAGTTGCAAAATATCTCAATAAGTATGATTCATCTGTAGCTAATTCTCCTAACTCTGTGGTATAGCGGGCCAAATGTTCTTGAGGTGGCCCATTTCCATTGAACCTTGTGAATTTGGAGATCTTGGGATGATCGACAGAAAGCTTCTTGAACTGATGCTGGATGGAGTATGGAACTTTATACAAGTGAAAAGTCGACATCTCCTCGTCCGCTCAACCATCTTACTTTCAATGATTTGTTCAATCATGGCTTTTTGTGTGGCTGTATCTAGACTGCATCATCTATCAAATAATTTAATGCTTGTTGTTGAGTCTTACCACCGCTAGTCAGTTTGTTAGCTATCCCACATCATCGTGCCATCTCTTGATGAATTCTGGGGCTGACTCATCCTTCTTATGCTTAATAGAAATTTATTCTGCTAATGAAACTTTTTTTTCAGTTACGCACAATCAATCTATGAACTTCCGTTGCATATCTTCCCAATTAGCTACATAATTGGGTTTAAGTTCTGAGTACCACTGAAAACCAATACCCATTAATGAAGTTGCAAAATATCCCAATAAGTATGATTTATCTGTAGCTAATTCTCCTAGCTCTGTAGTATAGCGGGCCAAATGTTCCTGAGGTGGCCCATTTCCAAATTGGAGATCTTAGCATAATTGGCATGAAGCTTCTTGAACTGATGGTGGATGGGGTATAAAACTTTATGCAAGTCAAAAGTCGACATCCCCTCGTCACGCTCAACCATCTTACTTTCATTGATTTGTTCAATCATGGCTTTTTGTGTGGCTACAACATCCTCTCCTGCAGATGTCTGAAATTGTTGGACAACATTATTCACATCTTCCGAAGGAAATCTATGTAAGTTTTCCTATGCCCGTGGTACTTCGGCATTTATAATGCGGGGAGTTGCAGTGGCAAGTATATTCTCGCCGTGGGTTGGCCTTGGTGGAATTGGATTCTCTTGAGCAGCTAGAGGTGTACGCACTCTAGCATCCTAACTTTGCATAATATTTTTCAAGAGTGCCTTCAGAGCTTAATTTTCTTGAATCAGATCTTGCTGAGGCAACCCTATTGCAATATTTGTCCCTTGTACATTCTGCTGAGCATTTTGGTCTTTAAGCATTTTCTAACTCTTCCAGTTCATTGTGCTATCTTTGGGCCTTTGGATTATCTACTATATTCCCTGGTTGTAGCGCGAACAATATGTTCCTTCTTTGCAACCATTCCGTGACATTTTTCACGAATCTAGTAGTAGGCCCTGGTCGATTTGCAATATTTGCTACTTCATTAAGATCTTTGAGTAATGAAGCAAAACGATTATTGGTACTAGAGGTATAGTAGTTGAGTATCTTTAGGGAATCACCATTCCTCTGAATGAGTCTTTTCTTTTGTGGTGGGCACACCGGCGCACCTAAATGATCAAAGACTGAAATTCTGGATTGATGAAGTATCAGAATATCTTCATTCACCATCTTCAATTTTTTCTTCTTTTGACTTCTTTGTTTTCTTTTCATATCCAGAAGAGACTGTGGCGTAACAGTCGGAGGAGCAAATCTATCATTCTCTTGCTGAGAAACAATCATATTAGCTCTATCTTCTTTGATTTTCTGGCCTTTTCTTTAGTGACCCCATATCTTCTTTATGTGAAGATTGACTCCTCCACAAAATTCTTCATTTTTCTAAAAAATGTGGCATTTTTCTTGTATCCCCAATGATTACCTGAGGTCTTGTGATGTTTAGGTTGAAACTCAGCCTTATCTTCTTGAACCTTTGGTAGGATCCCAAAGTGGTTCTGAACGGGAATTGTCGGCACAAAGCGACTTTTTGGAATTGTTGTCTTTCGACCATCCAAATGTACTCGTAGATCACCCACAATGACTGTTCTGCGAGAGATAGTACTTGTAGAGCTCCTCCGCTGACGTCTAGACTCCTACTTTTTAATAGGAGAGGAAGTAGTAGCATTGGCTTGTAACTTATTACTGGTGTAGGAGAAGCAACGCCCTCCTTAGCAGGTACCACATCAAGGAAATAAGGGGAACCCACCACTGTAAGAAAATCCCTGAGCCATAGTGGTGTCGTCAAATAGCCATGGCGAGCATGGTTCGCCACAACTAGAGGCCTATAAGAAACTTTAGCCATTGTTCTTGATGGTTGAAGAATTCGCACGAACCAATCTTGAAAGTGAGAACAATCAACAGAAAATCTGCAATAAAGAATGGACATATAATTGGCCATTTGACAATGTTGACATTATGACATTATCAGTATCACTTAGGGGAAAGATGAAAGGAAAGAAGGGTCCCACCGGGCGTGCCATCTATGAGAATGATATTTTATAAAAATATAAAAAGAATTTTATATTTTAATATAAATATTATGTTTAATTCGTGACTCGTGAATGATGAGTTAAGTGTTGAATCAAGCGTGTCAATTTGAATTTGGACCCCTCTCCATCGACCTCGGTCGATCTTAATTACACTAATGAAATCACTGGAAACCTTTGATTATCCTTTTTATATGTAATACTGATAATTGCCATAAAATTCATGCAAAAAATGAAAGACGATACAATGTACAACAATGGAAATAATAAAAATTGAGATTCCATTAATTAGAGATGTTAATTATAATGAGCCCTAAGTGACTAAGGGCATTACAACATGACAATTTCTATTCATAACAATTGAATAATTATATCATGAATTACAAAGATTGATCAAAACATTGATCAATTGTGACTAACTGTACTATATAATCACAGTTAGTGTGATTGAAAGATCGTACTAATATTAACAAGTACAATCGGGATGATTGAACAGACTAGTCATATTATGACCACAGTTAAGACCTATGTGGTCAAACTATCGGATTTATGAGATCACGTCGAGATCGCGAAGATCCGGCCGTTCGATCTGAAGTTCAGTCGATATCATAATGATTTGACCATTGGATTATGACATCTGGTCGAGATCGTGAAGATCCGACCGTTAGATCTGAAATTTGGTCGATATTGAGATGATCATACTATTATGTTATGAGATCAGGTCTCGATCATGAAGATTCGACCATTAGATTTGAAGTTCGATCGACATCGGGATGATCCGACCTGCTAGATTATGAGATCAGGTCGAGATCGTAAAGATCCGACCGTTAGATCTGAAATTAGGTTGATAACAGAATGATCTGACCATTGTATTATGATATCAAGTCGAGATCGTTAAGATCCGACCGTTAAATCTAAAATATGGTCGATATCGGGATAATCCATTTGGTCATAATCATAAAGATCTGACCATTGGATTATAAGATCGGTTCACGATCATGGAGATCAAACTACAAGATCTGAAATTCGGTCAATATCGGGATGATCCGACCATTGGATTATGATATTAGGCCAAAATCATGAAGATCTAACCATTAGATTATAAGATCGGGCCACGATCACAGAAATTAGACTGCAAGATCTGAAATTCGTCGATATCATAATGATCTGACCATTGGATTATAAGATTAGACTACGATCACGGAGATCGGATGAAAAGATATGAAATTCGGTCGATATCGGGATGATCCGACCGTTGGATTATGATATTAGGCCAAAAGCATGAAGATTTGACCATTAGATTATAAGATCGAGCCACGATCATGGAGATCAGACCGCAGGATCTGAAATTCGGTCGATATCAGAACGATCTGACCGTTAAGTTATTAGATCAAGTCGCGATCATGAAGATCCGACCGTTAGATCTGAAGTTCGGTCGACATCGGGATGATCCGATCGCTAGATTATGAGATCGGGTCAAAAGTGTGAAGATCCGACCGTTAGATCTGAAATTCGGTTGATATCGGAAAGATCTGACCGTTAGATTTGGAAATCAGATCGAAATCATGAAGATCCAACCATTATATCTGAAGTTTGGTCGACATCGGGATGATCCAACCGCTAGATTATGAGATCAGGTCGAAATCGTGAAGATCCGACCGTTAAATTCGGTCGATATCGGAAAGGTCCGACTGTTGGATTATGAGATCAGGTCAAGGCTGTGAAGATCCGAGCATTAGATCTGAAGTTCGGTCGACATCAGGATGATCCGACTGTCGGATTTTGAAATCAGGTCGGGATCTTGAAGATCTAATTGTTAGATCTGAAATCTTGTCGACATCGGGATGATCCGACGGTTGGATTGAAAGATCAAGTTGAGATCATGAAGATTCGACTGTTGGATTGGAAATTCGGTCGACATTGAGATGATCTGACTATTGGATTATGTGATCAGGTCGAGATCGTTTAGATCTGACCGTTAGATCTAAAGTTTGGTCGAGATTGTGGCCATCCGACCGTTATATTATAAGATTGAGTCAAGATCACGAGAATTTGACCATTAGATCTGGACTTCTGATGATGTCAGGTTGATCTGACCGTTGAATTTGAAGATCGGATCAATATCCCTAGAGATCCGGCCGTTGGGTTTTGAATTTTAGTCGAGATCGTAATGATCCAACCATTTGATTATTAGAGTAGGTCAGGGACATGTAATATTGTCGTCCGATCGAACTAAAGTTTCGATGGGCTATGACATGACTGAAGTCATTAAGTCATTTAATTAATAGACCAATGATCTTTTATGGATATAGTTAATCACATGTGATTAATATTCCATATGATCATATGATTGATCATACATGATTGATTCACATAAGGTCATAAGGTCCTAATACCATAAGATCTTATGATCATATGATAATGATAACATGTTTTATGTCACATTATTTTGTCATGATCAAGTGGTAGACATGAAATATATATTCTATGCCGCGTTATTATGTGATAGACATAATAATATGAAATTAGAACATGTCTATAAGATTAGGACATGCCTATATGTAAGTGTAGGACTACGTCCTAACACTTAAAAAAAATAGAATGGGAATTGTGCCTACCAGTCTAAGTATAAGAAGCCTTCACCTTGACCCTTGTCTCTGACCTCTCTAAATGAGCCCCTTAGGGAGGTATTTATAACCTCCGTAGGAGGCGGTTAGGAGGCCAAGGAGGCACCCTCACCGGGTGTCAGTTACAAATATTCCCGCTTCATTTTTGTTTTTTTAAAAAGCTCTCTCTCCTTCCTCTTTATTTTCTCTCTTTTCTTTAATAAAAATATCCCTTTAACAATTATGGGAGAGAGGAGGTGGGTGCAGCCTCCTCCACCCTCACCGGGTGGACCTGGGAAGTGGAGGAGGGAGCGCAGACCCCCCACCTTCACCGGGTGGCCTCCTTCCACCCGGTGAGGGTGGAGAAACCCACCCGGGGTGGGTTTGAGTCCTACCTTAGTAGGGCTCATTTCATTTTTTTTTTTTAATCCTTTTTTTAAACTGTTTCTTCTTCTTCTTTTTTTCACTTTTTATTGTCTCTTGGACAGTGGAAGAGGCCACCCGGTGAGGGTGGCCGGTGGGGAGTCCACCCATGGGTAGGCTCTTTCCACCGATGGTGGGAAGAGCTCCCACCCTATCCGGGTGTGTTTCTCCTCACCCGGTGAGGGTGGGGAGTCCACCGAGGGGTGGACTCTTCTGCCCCTGCCATCTATATCTCTTTTTTTTAATATATATATATATATATATAATTTTATTTTTTTGTGGCCGGCCCTTTCTCCTATTGCTGCCGCTGCTGCCGTGCGTCCCTCCTGCCGCTCCCTCTCGGTCTTAGTGGGGGTCTTGCTGCTGCCACCTGCGCCAGTAGGGGCTTCTCTCACCACTGGAGGGCCCAAGAGGGGCCTTTGTTGCTGTTGTTGGTGCTGCCCTTGCCTGCTGCCGCCTGCCCCAATAGGGACTTCTTTCACCATCGCTGGGTCCAAGAGGGGCCTTTGTTGTTGCCACCAGGCGTAACGGGGGGGGGGGGGGGGGGGGTGTCCATTACCTCCTTCGTCAAGTTGTTGCTGTTCCAGCTGCACTTAATTTGAGAGAAAGCCATTAAAGGGCCAGGTATGGGCGTACATCCATAATACATATATATATGAACACATATTTTCTTGTATGCACATGCATCATCACACATGCACTCATGTTTGCATCATAAACATATTTTGCTTCTTTCATCTACATATGTGTTCATGTATTCATGTAGGTGTTCATATATATATATATATATATTATATTTTACACATGTACTCATGCATACATATTGCATCATGACCATGTGTGTATTGTCATCCATGTCTTTCTATCATTTTTTTGTTTACATGTTTAGTAACTAAATCATATGCCCATATTGGGCCAAATCGAGTCTGGATCGGCATTATAAAAAATAAAAAAAATGCCCGGAATCAGCACGGGCGATCTCGGCTGACCGGCCGATTCCCACTGAATTGGGGGGGGGGGGTTCCAATTCCCCCCCAATAATCGGATCACCCCTCGACTCGGGATCGGCCGATTTTGTAATCCGTGCTTAGGGTCATGCCTTGTTGGCATGTATCATTTTTTTGTTTGAATAAGATTACGCATTGTGCACATATCAAATCATTATTCATCTCTGTGGCATGCATGCTGACTTGCTGAGACACTGTTAAGGGATGCTATTGTCGACCAAAAGTCAAATCTTAATGACTAGTGACATTGCTAGAGTTGACAATCCAATTAATTTGCTTGATTTAACATAAACGTCCATGTTACACTTCTCACCTTTAACGACAATTGTCCCCGGTGGGACCTACAGACAAGCAACACCACAAGGCAACACTACATCACTCATCTGTCCTATTAACAATGTCGAATCTTTGTTGATCATGGTAACAATAACTTTGATTTCATTCTTAAAAACATGTGGACATTCGGCATGCCTTTTGAGGCATTGCTAGGGGCGGTCGCCAATTGGGGCTGGTGTTTCAGGCACAGGTCGGCACGCCACCGTCATGTGTGGAAGTGGTCCAATAGCCGAGCATTTATAAAGATACATGCATCACAAGTTAAGTTGGAGTGATTCTGCGATGTTGATTCATATTATGCTATGACACTTGGCATTGGTTTCAACGCATGGTGCAGCCTGCTACGGCTTTTGGCTATAAATAAGTTGATCAGTGGGGATTGACTTCCCATGGTCTTGGCGTGCGGACGAGAAAAAAACACGTTGCTTGTATGTTGCGGCTATTATATACTATTCATCTTTGATAAATACCTACAGCTTGTAGATCACTGCTCATATACGATTGGACCGTAGGTCTTCGATCTATGACTTACTGTTCCCACCTATATAAGAGTGGGCAGAAGAGCTCGACCTTAGCGGCTCACGATCAATGCGTTCTTGCGGCGATGAGCCAAAAAGGGGCTTCAACATAGCACACATTCTGTATGGTTCATAAGCCATAAGGCGCGTCACAGTGTGTTTACAATGTATTGGATACATCGCAAGGACCTTAGGGCCAAGGTTCGCTGACTCGTAGATCCGGATCGGATCGGGTTTGACCAGATACGAGTCGGATCCGATCTGACTCGGACTGACTTAGGGTGACTTGCACGAGTCGGACTGATTCAAGCCAATGCAAGCTAGTTTTTTTTAACAAATCGCTCATTTTTTTTGAAGAGTTATCTAATTGTAAACATCATACTTCACGTTCATCGTTATTGTGAAAGATTATTAGTCACATTTTAAAAAAATATTCTAATTTAATGGATTTAAATTTGTAAAAAAATTAGTCTAGGATACTAATTGAGAGGAATTTAGTCTAGGAATCTCAATTTGCAAAAGAAAGTGGTATACCACATCTCGTAGCCTAGCCCGACTCGTACGATCCACCCGGGCCAATGACTCGGGATTGTCCAGATATGAGTCGACTCATACGAGTCGGCCCGATCCGTTACGATATGACAAACCTTGCTTAGGGCGTATTAATCCTCCTTAGATTACCTTGGAAAGGAGAAGGGAATGAAGAGTTGTACGTATGTGCATGTGTGGGGATGGCATCCAACCTTGTTACAAAAGGGTATGTTGGGGTATATATGGAAATGTAGCCAAGTGGCAATGCTTCATTGGTTTGATCATGTGGGCCCAGCCAAGGTGGCAGCACCCTATTTGTTTGTGCTTTGACTTGCCATGATTCATCCACATAGCACTTATGTGGCGATGACGAGGTGAGCATGATGAGGCGCGGAGGATCCGCATGGCATCTACTCATTAATCTATGTGGGCATACGGGGGGGCCCACTTGGTCTCTCTTTTTTTTATATTATTATTATTATTCACAGGGGGAAACGGCATTACGGGGAGGGGGGTGGCAGCCCCTTGGTCCTGCTGCTTGGGGGCTCTGCTGCCCACAAAAAGCAGCAGCTCCTTGGGGGTAGCCTCACTAGGAGCGGCTGCCCCAAGCATGGATTGCGGAATCGGCCGATTCCGATCCGAATCGGCCGATTCGGATCGGAATCGGCGGGTTCCGATCCGATTCGGGGGGGATTTCACTGTTCCCCCCCACCGACTTGAAAAAAAAAAAAAACGGCCGAAATGGGCCCGAACTGGACCAAATCGGGGCCGGACCGGCCAGATCGGCCGGTCCGGACCCGATCTGGTCCGGTTCGGGCCGGTCCCGATCCCCCCCTTAAGGTTTAAGGGTTTAGGGGTTTAGGGTTTAGGGTTTTAGGGGTTTAGGGTTTAGGGTTTAGGGTTTAGGTTTTAGGGTTAAGGGTTAAGGGTTTAGGGTTTAGGGTTTAAGGGTTTAAGGGTTTAAAGGTTAAGGGTTAAGGGTTAAGGGTTAAGGGTTAAGGGTTACGGGTTTAGGGTTTAGGGTTAGGGTTTTAGGGTTTTAGGGTTTAGGGTTTAGGGTTTTAGGGTTTTAGGGTTTAGGGTTTAGGGTTTAGGGTTTTAGGGTTTAGGGTTTTTTATGGATGTACATGAATTGCATTCATTCTTATTGTACATCAATTGAATAATATGTATGTAATTTTTTCTGATTTTTTTTAATTTTTTATTATTTTTTAATCTGGCCGAGTCGGCCGATCCGATCCGAGTCGGATCGGGATCGGCGGGTCCCGATTCGGGGACCCGATCCGATCCGGAATTCCTTGGCCCCAAGGGGCTGCTGCCAAGGGCAGCAGGTTTGGAGGCTTTTTATTTTTTATTTTTTATTTTTTTTTGGGGGGGGGGGTTAGCCAATTCCTGATTTTGTTTTTCTTCTCTGAAGTTTTAATTTCTTTTTTTGATTTTTAGAGAATTTCCATGTTTCTTCAGATTTTTGGGGTAAAAGGACCCCTCATACCCTTCTCTTCTTTTATAAGACCAAGGTTAGTTTTGGTTGTGTCAATTTTTGAACAATTTCTCCCAATAGGAGGACTAGCTACCTGATGATCCTGTCCCGTTTGCAAGGCCAAGGTCTCTCTTCCAATACCACAGTAGCTGCTCCGCTGACAGGAAAGAGTTGCAGTGGCACTGAAGTCTAAGGAAAAGCAGCTGCCATGCCTCAAGGGCCAAACCGCAAGTCACAAAAAGGCGATTCCCCATCGCATCTTCTTCTCCATAGACTGCAGGTGGTCCTCACAGAGATGGAAAACCTGAAAAGCCTGTCACATGTAGGGAGTCTGCCCATAGAAAGTTTCCACATGAGCACCTTAACTTTGAGAGTGCTCTTGCAATCACACACCACATGGGTGAAAGGGAATGTATGTCGATTTCACCGAGAAAGTACTCGAGGAAATAGGCAATAGAAATAGGCTATGCCACCCCTGGAAGGGACCCAATGGTTCAACAAGAAATAAACTGGAGAATCTTCAAGAAGGAGGCCTTCATCTCACAGGGAATTGTTGATTTCACTTGTAACATAGTTTGGGAGTGGTTTAGTGCTTATTTTATAGGAGATACCTTTGTCTCCCTTTTTAAGCATTGCGGTTATACTCGCTCTATCAAAATGTCATGAACTCCAACTGAATATGCCAAAAAGATTACAAATGTTTTTTACATGTACCCCTGAATTCTAGAATGTTGCATATACGCCTCTGAGTTTACCAAAACTTACGGAATCTTTCTGGCATATTCAGTTGGAGTTCACGGCATTTTGATGGAAGGTATAACCGCAATGCTTCTGAGGTTTTTGAGGGTATTTATATAATATACGGGAGTTGCATGTCTAGATACAAGTATGCTAGTTTCCAGGAACAATACATACAAAAAACCCTAGTTTATATACTGGTTGGAATTGTTGCATGAAGCTTGAGGGATTGTGTACTTTGGGCTGATGTATTTTGTGAAAGGGAATGAGATTCCTTGCCTTTCTTTCTTCCTCAAGTTTTCATACTTCTTTCATCGTTGATTGTGTAAAAAAGTACCATGTTTTCTTAGCAGGTCTCCTATGTTGAGTATTACTTTTGAAGGTGTAAGCTTTCTTTCTAAAATGTTTTTTGTTGATTTCATTAGTTCATATTGCTCTTTCTGTCAGGGAGCATGGGTTCTCAAACCGAAAGATTCAAAGCCTACATCAGTTGTGCATTTTATTGGTGGCATTTTTGTTGGAGCTGCTCCTCAACTTACTTACCGCTTGTTTCTTGAGCAACTTGCAAAAAAGTGAGGCTCTTTTGCTTTGCTCTTGTTATTTACGTCAGCATTACATTGCACATGAGCCTACCTGAGAATCCTGGTCCATGAGCGTATGAGATTGCTTGCTGTGGGGTAGATGATGTCGCAGAAGAATAATCTCTTTTTTTGTTAAGGAATTTGAAGTACAACTTTCAAGAGCTTTCACAGGACAAACTGTGTCAATGAATCATGTCTGATAATGGTTTGGTTTTGTTTCCCATTCTTGATAAGTGTATAGTTTATGTTGACCATGCAATGTTATGCTTGCTGTCCATCTTTTTTTTCCCCATCTCAAAAGGTGTGTTGAACCAAATTTTTTCACTACATACGCAGTAGTTTTTTTTTTTTTTAAATCTATGCATATGTATATGCATGTTTGCATGCAAAAAGAGAGGAATTTATATTCAAACTAGGGTTTAGAAACCTAGTTCCATGCATGAAAAAATCTGCAAACATGCATTAGGTTTCTACCCTAAACAACCTAGGCTACTAGGGTCTAAGATACATACAAAATACATAGGCATGTATATGTATTGCATACAAAAAGAAAAGAGCAGGGATACCTTGATAACCTGCAAGTTCAGCAAAAAAAGGCTACCAACAAGAGCCTCTAATGGTGCAAACCTGCGCCAATCTTCAAGAAGAACAGCAATGCAACAAAACCTGCAGCAGGGACCAGCAACCAGCAGCAAAATCTGCAGCAACAAGGAGGGAGCCGGGCACCAGCAGCAGCCGCACGCACAAGGAGGCAGGGAGAGCCAGCCGGCCCTATTTCTTCAAGAAAGGAGAGAGGAAGGGGGATGGAGATCAAGGAAAGGAAGGGATAAAAAACAAAAAAAGGAAGGGGGAGAGATGGAGAGCAAAAAAAGAAAGAAAGAAGGGAGGGGGAGACCGGCCGGTCCCTTCCTTTCCCCCGCCTCTCTTGCTCTCTTTCCTTATCTCTCTCTCTCTCTCTTCCAAGCCTCCAAGGAAGGGACACCCCAGAGAAGCCAAGTTTTCCAAGCTAAAAAAAAAAAAGGAAGAAGAAGGGCTTATTTTATTTCAAGGCTTGTATTGTATATTTTTGGGGGAGAAATTTAGAATAAAATTGTTTATGTCCTTCATGTGATTTAAATAATTTAATTGGTTCTTCCATACCATTTGGTTGGCCATTCATTAATTAATTAATTAAAAAAATCAGAAAATCATTTTAAGTGGTTCTTCCATACCATTTGGTTGGCTATTTATTAATTAAATAATTAATTAATAAAAAAAAATCATAAAATCATTTTAAGTGATTTTTTCATACCGTTTGGTTGGCCATTTATTAATTAAATAATTAATTAATTAAAAAAATTAGAAAATCATTTTAAGGGGTTCTTTCATACCGTTTGGTTGGCCATTTATTAATTAAACTTCCATACCATTTGGTTGGCCATTTGCTAATTAATCAATTGAAAATCAGATTTTATTTTTAATCGGTTCTTCCATACAATTTGGTTGGCCATTAATCAATTTAAGATATAAAGAAAACATAAAAAATTCTGTTCATGCTTATCGACGGGATGACCAAAATTTTAAATACATTTTTTTGGTTTATTTTTAATAAAATAACCATAAGATTATATGGCTCTCTGTTATTGATAGACCGACCATATAATCTAAGAATCATTTTTAAAAATGAGCTACATTAAATATTGTTTTATAAGATTGATAAAAATTGGTTCATCCTCATCGATGAGGTAACCAAAGTGCTTTAAAATAAATAATATAAGAAATAAAAATAAAATAAAAGAGGTTCATTCATATTGGTTGAATGGCCTAAGTTTAGTGGTTCTCTCCTATTGTTGGATTGACTACTTGGTTAATGGTTCACTCTTATTAGTAGAGTGACCAAAAGTTATAATTATTGGTTCATCCCTATCGATAGGAAAATCAGTGACTTTTATGGGTCGGTCCTACTGATGGGAAGGCTACGAAGTCGTGGTTAACCTATTTATAGAAGAATAAATAAGAATAATTCTTTTTTCACTTTATATCAATAGGGTAACCATCAACTAAATTAGTTCTTTCCTACTGGTGGAATAACTCTTAAACCTTGGTTCATTTATACTGGTCGAATGGCCTAAAAAAGAGAGGAAAGGAAAATGGTGGCCCTCATGCCCCATTGCTTAAGGACATCCCTCAAATAGTCCGCGTCTCTTCAAAAGAATTCAAAGATCCATTAAGTATCATTTAAAAGATACCTCATGAATTTTTCTAATAAAGGAACAAAAAAAGTAACTTGTATATTCGCATCCAACTTTGTTTGTTTTTTGTTTTAATTCTAAGCCTTATTGGATGGTTAATCAAGGATTACCAATCATTGATTGGTGTAATTAATACTGACCAAGGTCAATGGGGAGAGGTCAAGAACACAAATTCATGATCTATCCAGAAGTAATTTAGACTTTGAGGATTAATCCTAAAGTCTACTTAAAAGAAAAGAGAACATGTTTTCAAACTTAAAATTCTCTTTTCAAAGATAAGATTTCCACAAAGGTTTCTAAATCCAACAAAGATTTTTTTTTCAAAATCACGAAAGGATGAGGATAAATCTAAAAAGGAAGTCTCACAGATTTGGCACGTCCGGTGGGACCTCTCCTTCCCTTCATCTCTCCGTCCAATAAGGCACCTATCAGGACAAGCCTAATCTTTTCCTGTTTAATACAGGTATAAGGAAACTCAACCCTAATGGCCGCTAAAGTCACATCCGGTCCATTGGTGATCGCTATTCATGCCCGATGTGGGTATCTTACCACGCCGACGTGCTTTGGCGAATTTCTAGCGGTGATCGGATTCCCCTACTTCTTAGGGGTAGTTGCTGTGCCGAAACCTACTTCGGTAAAGAGAACCAGGACAAGGCGCACTTCCAGCGTCCAAAGAAGAAACAACGATAGTAGACCCAATCGGGTCTATCCTGTCAATGCAGTTCACATTGCACCAACCTCCTCTTCCAATAGGAGGCCGAAGCATAAGAAGATAGCAACCTCGTCCATAACGGGAAAAACTATTTTAGTCGGCAATCTCCGCATCATATGATCTTGAAGATGCGCCATGTTCCATCGGTTCCCGTTCAAAACCGATTTGGTGTACTTCCTAAGGTTAGCCAAGATAAGGCAACTTTCAAAAAGGAAACCAATAAGCCAAGGGCTACCGGTCAGTGGGGGCAGAAGGTCCAAACATGAGCTCTGGATCAGCTAGAGCAAAGATTCCAGAAAAAGGCAACCATGCCTTTAAGAAGAAATAATCTTGTGGAGGACAGAAACCTCCAACTCAAGCAAATTTGGGTAATTAAAGAGGAAGCCCTGAAGATCCGCCAAGCTAGTGCTGCCCTAGCCAGGCAAATGCCTCAAAAGCTCAACGAGCCAGTAAGGCAAACCATAAAAGAAGACTTCCGACCTCGTTCCCCGCGAGGTCAAAAGAGAAAAGGAGCCTATAAGGCCAAAAGATAATAACAAAAACCACCAAATCAACAGAGGACGTCGGTCTACTCCAGACTGGAGGCATTGCCTCCACAAATTCCTAAGAAAAGAAGAGTCACGCAAGTGATAGAAGATGGCATTCGGGTGTATACCTGTTATGCCTTAAACACAAGCAACATGTTAAATCTGTTGCCAGAAGACCCTGTTGAGATTATCAATATAGCTCAACGGGATGGGCCTCTTACAAGACAAGTGGAGCAGGCCAAGCAATGGCTCAGCCAGAGGAACATGGGAACTAATCCACAACCTCCAGAAAGTGGAGTTGTTGCTGCAGAAGGCGAAGGTGAAGACGGGCTAAATGCCCATGAAACAAATCCAAATCAAGAACAGGCCAATCCAAGCCAGCCCTTGACCATAGAAGAAATGAGGTTGGAAAATCAGCAGTTCAAGATCCTCCTGCTGGGTCTTATGTAGAAAATAGAAGTGTAACAAAGAACAATGCAGATGAATGGACCCCCTCTAAGGGCAGTCCCGATTCCGGCCATGATCAGACCCCAAGTTTTCGGTGTTAACTTCGCCCCAGATGAAGCTATAGGAAATCGGGGTGAAGAGCCGAACTGTAATACTCAGTGGTCCAATGCTTCTGCCGAAGATGTTGTGATGTCCCAGAAACACCTCATTAAGTAAATTGTGGAAGTTAAAATGGCCGAACAGGGTGACGGGATAAGTACCTTTGACCTATACAAGGTGTCATTCCCTGTTCAATACCTGTTCAAGAAGCTACCTTCTAGTCATATGAAACGCCCCAAGTTCATAAGATATGACGGAGAAGGTTCTGCCCAGGAGCACATCGCCTACTATATGAGCGACCTGGGAGAACTGGCCATAGAAGAAGTATACCTGTTGAGGTTTTTCTCGACCTTCCTAATAGGAACGACATTCCAGTGGTATGCCAAACTGAAGCCCAATTTTATCAGTAATTGGGAAGAGATGCATAAGAAGTTTCTGGACCGATTTAAGATGTCAGAACGAAAAGTGACCATCACAGAGCTGGTGGCACTAAAGCAAGGCAAAAGTGAATCCGCCATCGACTATATCAAGAAATGGCGGAATACTAGCATGAAGTGCGATAACCCGCCTGTGCATGAAGATGCGGTAAAGCTCTGCAAAAGAGGCCTGAAATCAGAAATCAATGAGAAGCTGATTGGGGAGAACATCAGAAACTTCGGTCAGTTAAATACTATAGTGTTAGAGATCGAAATGTTTTTTGCCGACAACCCAACGGTGAGCTTCAATAAAGGGAAGGCTCCCAGAGAACGAGCTTACAATGCCAAGGAAGTGAATGATGTTGACTTTGCTTCGACAGTAGAAAAGACTGGGGATAGGCTCATTACAAATGCATCTACGTTGAATGCCAAGGCTGGGAGCAGAGTGTCATCTTTGTCTCTCAGTGAGAAAAGAAAGAAGCTGTACTCCTTTACGAGGGAGCATACGAGGAAATTGTTCGACACCTGTGTTCGGGCCAATCTATTGGCACTCCCAGAGCCGAAAAGACCAGCGGAGGTTGGAAAGACAGATGAGCCAAACTACTGCTCATATCATCGAATGTTGGGACATGTGGTGGAGGATTGTTACCTCTGCAAGGATGAGATTGAGAAACTCATCCAAGAAGGTGTAATAGAAATGGGGAAATACCTGGTCAGTCCACCCCAACCGCATCAAAAGCCGAGGCAGGCCTTTGCGGTAAACACAATCCATATAAATGAGAGTTCATCCTGGGAGGAGCTAGAATAATACATGGATTCCTCTCTAGAGTGAGAGGCCATACCAGATTCTACCCCAACTACGCCAACATATACACCGGCGTCACCTCCTCCAGAAGATTCTACCAAAGAAATGTTGAAAGAAATCCGAGATAGCCTGGTGCAATTGTTTCAACAACAAATAGTCTTGACCCGCAAAGTGGAGGAATTCTCGGGCCAGTTGGCCGAAGTCTGGACAGAGAAAAGAGCTCGTCGGTCCATCTCAACCGAAGAGTCAAGGTCAGTACAGCAATGCAGAAAAGGCAAACATGTCATTGTTATGAACAAGAAGTCAGAGACCCAATGCAAGAAATAGATGTTCCCTGTGAGAAGAAGGTGTAGTCATTGTAATGGTGAGCCTAAAGACATCCCTATGGTTGAAGGAAGCCTATGAATGAGACAAACCGTCTTTTCTCTTTCTCCCTTGGATCTCTCAATCCTGGAGATTGGTCTCAATCGCTGACTTCTTGTCTTTTTTCTTTCTCCCTTGGATCTCTCAATCCTGTAGTTTTGCCCGTTTTTGTAAGCATGGAATTACCCAACCTACCACCGTAAGCCTGGCGGTTATATGTCCAACATGTCTCAGATGGACAAGCCAATTCCAGATGTTTTCATCTCCAAGTAACCAAAGAGAAGAGGTTTAGTGATCAACTACGATATAAAGATTGGCTTGGTATCTTATCTCATCAAATGAATGACATAGACCATGGAACGTCCTATGGAAACATACCATAAATATATTGATATTAAGCATGAGGAGTAGTCCCCCCTCCTGGGACTCCCTCTATGGTAGGTAGGACATAAGGAACTACTGTTAGGACGAGGGCCTGTTCTCTCATGTTCACCTCCCATCCCAGTAGGTATGGAAATTTTAGTTTATTAACTCAATGCGAGTATTGCATTGGAGAAAAACAACTGTTCCCTATAGTATTTGGGCACAATTCTTGGAAACAAGATAGGTGCATGCATGTGTAACTTTACGATGAATTTACAAATTTAAACTTTAACTTAGAACATCATTCATCAATTTCTTGTCCATTTTCAGCATATAGTCTTGTTGAAACTCTAGATCTTCCTTAATGTAGAACCGATAACTTTAACTTGAAAACAGACCTTCCAAAAAAACTTTAAATTGAAAACAGAACTGTTCTGCTGCTATAAATTTGGAAGTTGATTAGAGTTCAGAAATTATGCTTCTTAACTTTAAATTTGAAAACAGAACTGTTCTGCTATCAGGACTAGAAGAAATGATAATAAGACAAACAATGCAAAAGTATAAATCTACATATACAAGGATTACTTTCTCAGATCCTCATGCCATCTCAATATTTTGGGGAAGAGAGGTGGATGGGAGGGGATCTCAACAGAGCCTTTGATCTCTCCTCCCCCGCCCTCCCCCCTCCTCCCCCAACATACAAACCTCTCCTCTTCTTCTCCTTCACAGTGATATTGTAGAGATCTTGAGAGATGATAAACCATGTCCTGGGATACGATCAAGGCAGTCAGTGTGGCCAGACTGTATTCCTGTATTAGCCATCAGATTACATCCAAGGGCTAAAAGAAAAAAAAATCAGGGAATGCCGGAAATTCACGTGGAGGGGGGTGATGAAGCGGAGAGGGGAAGAGGTTCTGCTGTGTCGAACAGTTGCATGCTGGGCGGAACCCTGTCAATGGGGATCCCATCAGTTCTGAGGTGGGAGGAACAGGGGGGGCATGCAGCTGGAACATGGGCTGTTTCGTTCCAAATGCCAGGACTGTCTTCCAGCATCTGTCTCTCACTCTCTCTCTCTTGTGTGAGAGAGAGTGTGAGTGAGTGAGAGAGAGACTAAAATGTGGTTGTGCGGCACAGCCATTTTCCACCCCATTCCCATCTTAAAAACATAAAATTATGATAAAATTTTAAATATTCAATTACCTCCTAGAGTGTTTCCATCCCTTGGGGCTTAATTTTCATCACCCGCTCATGAAATTAACATAGCCATTTGATCGGGTGTTACAATTGATTTTCATGATCAAACGGTGTAAAATTAAAAAAAAAAAAATGAAAGTAAGAAATTATACCAATTTCCTCTTCGGATTTTAAAGTTGAACACCAATTAAGGGGTCTAAAACCCGAGAAGTCCAGCCACGGATCACACAGCAGCACTCTTCTCTCTCTCTCTCTCTATATATATATATATATATATATATAATTTAACCTGAAGGCAATTGAATTTCAGTTATAGTTAAAACTCACTCTTATTAACTTGAAGGCAATTAAATTTCAGTTATAGTTAAAACTCACTCTTAAACTTCTATGTGTAGGGGTGTTTTAGTGATTGCCACACCATTTGCTAGTGGATTCGATCACTTTTTCATTGCAGATCAAGTTCAGTTCAAGTTTGATAAGTGCCTTCGGTCTTTACAAGATACTGTGAGTTATGTACTTCAATTCCATGTTCAAGATTTTGGCCATATTTTAAGCTTTTATGATGTTATTTTTGCAGGTAAATGGTCTGCCAACTTTTGGTATCGGTCATTCTTTAGGATATGTTATCCACCTTATTGGTATTGACTTGTTGTTTATGGATGATTATTTCTCCTCTTGATAGCTTAAAATTGTGGTCAGCAGTTCAATTGGACTTATGTTTTATTAGGATCAAGATATGCTGTGCAAAGAAATGGAAATATATTGATGGCATTCAACAACAAGGTACTGCTTATTTCTGCCCTGTGGTCATAAGCTATATATTAATTTATCAGTTGGGTGAAGATTGTAAAGGTGTTACATGATTTGTGATACCTGTACCACTTGGCTTGGCTTTTTCTAGGCAAAGACCAAAATCTAAGATTTGAGGAATTAGCTATATATGTTTTGGTTGACTGGATTCTACTTGCCTTATGGGACTCGAATCTTTTTTCCTTCTGTCTTGTTGCTGTTGCTTGGAATAAGGTCTATACGTCTTCTGATCTTTTAGGACAAGTGTTGGAATCTACTATAGATAACTAAGTCATTGTGCTGAGGCCGTGTTAAAATCTTCTATAGATGACTAAATGATTGTGTTTGGGCAGACTTTTTAAGCGAGAGTTTAAGAGCCTGTTTATGCTTTGAACTCAGGGTTTTATATTGTGATGTTATCAGGAAATTCTGCACTTAGGAAGGCTTTTGCTTGTATGTGTTGGGGATGTCTACCAGGAATGACTAACGAAGTGTTTTTATTTTTTGGTATGGGAAGTGCAAGATGGAGGGTTACAGTGGCTTACATCATATATTTTGCTTTTGTTATGAGGTTCCTGCTGCAATGGCTGGGTACAGTTCATAGAAATGCAGAACAACACTCTCACTCAGGTTTGATACCTGGGTGCTCCCCCAACACACCCCAAAACATGGTTCACAGAATCGGTTGGTCCCAATCCAATTTCACAAGGAATACCCGATTCCTTAAAGAAAATAAAATAATTAAAAAATTGCTTGAAATCATCTCTAAATCAACTGGAATTGGCTCAAATTGGTCTGAATCAGCTCGGAATTGGTTGAAAATCAGTTTGAACTTTGAGTTGGCCGACTCGGACGGTTTCGTGTGTATCAGCTGGGAGTTGGGCCCGTATCCGGAAGAGGAGGTGGAACAGGTGGGGGGCCCACAACAACCCTCCACCGGATTCCCCCCCTCTCTCCCCCCTCTTTATTCTTTTCCTTCCACCTTCTTTCTTTCTTTTTTTGTATTTGTACCCACCTGGTGGGGGGCTTCTTTTGATTCTTTTGTTTTTTCTCTACCCTCTCTACTCCTCTATCTCCGGCAGCTCTTCTCTCTCTTCCACAGTCATCTCTATCCCTACGGTGCCACTGTTCTGTGCACACAGACAGGGGACCGTCGGCCCCTCTTGTAGCTGCTGCTGCTGTTGGTTGGTGTTGGCTGCTTATTGTGCTGCTGCTGACTGTTCCTTTTCTGGGTGTTGCTGCTTTGTGGGACTGTTTGCTGCTGCATACACCGTGTAAAGTTCACATGAAGGTAACAAATTCTTATCTTTATCCTTCATTCTTTTGTATGCATTATACGAGTTTTGATGATGATTGGAACATATAAAAGAAATCTATCAAACAAATGCCCCCCTCAGGACATGCGTTAAAGGCAGAGCTGAGGGCATGTGCATCTGGCCATCTTGTGCACATTTGTTTTGCACATTGCAACAATTTGGTCTTGTGCCAAATTATTTTTTTTATGCTGTTCCTGCTATGCTTGAACAAATTTAGCCATGTGAACATGTGGATTTTTGTGTATTGTGTACCAGGATGCCTTGGGATACGTGCTTTGATCTGCCACGTCGATCAGTTCACCTCAAACCTGTTCGGCAACTTTCATATTTGTTCAGAATTATTGTGAAATTTCTGGTGATATGGGATGAATTTCAATCACATAAATTTTTGAGAATTTCACTATTTTTTTTATTTTGAATGCACACTATTATCCGATGTGATTTGAGTAGGCATACCAAACCTGTATATGATATTTTGTCATACAAAACATAGCACTATCTTGCCCGTGACTTCCTTCAGAGGATAACTTAAGCCTAACATGTGGAGTGTTTAGTTACGGCCTGATCATATTTATATCCTCAAGATAGCAACATAAGAGGACCCACAATGTCCATGCCCCAATTTGCACAAGGCCATGTAGGTATTGTTGGATGTAGCTGATTTGGAGGGTGCCTTGTAAGTGGCCCAAATGTTTCTTTTTGAACATAGCTGTTCACAAATTGCCCACAATCTGCAAACATTCTTAGCTAGAAGAAGCCCTTAGCTTTGATGTTGGTCTTCAATTTTGGGGCAGCTTGGTAGGCCTCACATATTCCAGAACTGATTTCCTTCATTATTTTTTTTAAACCTCCTTTGGCAAGAGACATCATAGAAAACCGATTTCCTGTCTTCAGGCACTGGCCCGAATGAAGCACAGTTAACTTGCTTATAAGAAGCTACTCTACATACCAGATGGGGTCTATTTTGTCTTATCATCTAGTAGCTAACCATTTTTCATTAGGATGACCGGGATATTCCAGTCATCCTCTTTTGTTATGCCTTGTTCAAACTCCTAGATTTCAAATACTTTTTGACCATTTTTTACGGTCTGTGATTTGGGGCTGCAACATTCTTTCACCATGTTTTCCACCTCCCACTTATGGGAAAATTTCAAAGCTATTGCCAACTTGGCTAAGGCCTTAGTTTGCTCATTTGACCCTTCTTGTATGTGGTCTATTTTGAAGGTGTAAAATTTTTACTCGATCTTTTGGCAATGGCATGATAAGTAACGATTTTGACTTTTTGACTTAAAAAGGTCCCAAGGGTTTTGTCATATGACCAAGAATGAATTTCCATAGACTTAGATGCATCAAACATCAATTTCTATGGTGCACTGCAAGCCAGTTATCAAGGCTTCATATTTTGTTTCATCCTTTGTAAGTGACTCCATAAGAGCACAAAACAGTGTATTGTGCCACCATTTGGCATGACGAAGATGAATCCTGTCTAGCTCAAGTTGTAGATGTGCCATTAAGCATTGTAATTGTTCTTGATGTATTGTTGATCGCTCGAAATTATGTGTCGTTAAGCATATTTGAATATCAATCTTAAAATTTTAATGTTCACATACAATTATTTAAAAAATAACAAGTGGTGAGATTGGGTCGAATCCACAGGGAAATAGATTTTTAAAGTTAAAAATCTTGAATTTTTAGAGGAAAAACAGAGAAGAAAGAAGAGGGAACAGGATGGTTTGATCGATAACAATTGAAATTAACCGGATTTACTATGAACTCACAAAAGGAGCATCCTTAAATGAGCATAATCAGACTATCTACTGAACTAAGACTATCTCTAAAATACTAATTAAAAGTAGAATATAAAGTTTGAGTAGTGTCAACAGAAGAAAAAATAAAAGTTGTAGAACAAAAAGAGGGAGAAAAGATAACTTTTTTCAAAGGAGCTACTGTCATTCGTTGACAGAACTACATGAAATTTTACAGAGACATTGAAAATAAAAAAAATAATATGACTTTTATAAGGAAATTTTTACATAAAATATTCGAAATACAGTGTAACATGGAGAACTCAAAAACTAGAGAGAGAGGCGATGAAGAGAGAAAATTGATGCTTGCAGCCGTCGTAGCCCTTTGCACGGATCCTTGGCAGCCTGGACTCCTTTTAGTGGTTAGTTACAGTGCCTCGAGTCCACCTCTTGCCTTGACAGCCGTTGGTTTGAGAGAGATGTAAAGAGAGAGAGAGAGCGAAAGAGAGAGAGAGAGAGAGGGGCTGCTATAGTCCTATGGTACTGTAGCTATAGTATTCGCGGGTACTGTAGCAAAGATAGGGAGTGAGAAAGAGGGAGAGAAGGTAGGAAGGAGAAGAAGAAAAAATAGGAGAGACCCCGGAAGGAAAGAAGGAAGGTTTTTTTAAAAGGGGAGGGTATTTTCAAAAAGAGGAAAGGAAGGAAGAAAGAGGCGGCGGCTGCTCCAAGGCTCCTTCTTAAGTAGAAATTAGGATAACCTTTAGAAAGTAGTCAAAGATCATTTTACTCTTGCTCCATTAATTCTTTCAAAAAGATAGTTGCTTTTGTTGAGATTTGAACCTTGGACCTCCCATAAGTTTCCAAAGACTTAACCACTATACCACATCGTCTTCATATCCTATTTACATAAAAATAAATATAAATTAAGATATTATCATGAATAAAATTACATTTATGCTGAAATGAATTTATTTATTATCTCAGTTTTGCTGAGAAAATCGCAAATATACTATACTCCGTTATTCACATGAAATGATGATGTTTTTTTATTCGAAATTTGACAAAATTAGTACCGTTGGAATCAATGCAAAATTATCTATCATTTCATACAATTTTAAACATAAAATCATGAATATAATGCATGCATTTGTTCTTTTAACAATCAAAGCTATCAACTTATCAACTGTCAAAGCACACCTGCCAATTTTTGAGTTCAGTCTATTGTGCCTCTAGTATTTCTTGCGTGGGACGACTTCCTTATCCGGCAAGTTAATTTTTAAGGGAGAGTCTTTAGGAACTGGATGAGCTTGTCAGAAATATTCTGCCATGTCTTTGTGATGTCAAACTCCATTAGGAATATGGTCCACTTTCCTAGTCTTCTTGATAAAATAGGTTGTCGAAGTAAGAGCTTGAGCGGATCAAACCGCGATATAAGTTGGATTTCATGGGCGAAGATGTAATGCTTTTTAACTGCAAAGACCAATGTCTAGCATATTTTGTTAATGGGAAGATATTGATGTTCAGGGCCCACCAACATCTTAAAGCAATATAGGAGTGCCCTTTGCCATCTTTGTTTACTTATGCCAACAATGCCCCTAGAGAAGCATTTAATGCCTGACCCCAACATTGGAAGGTTAAGCAAATATTCTTTGATTTTATCAAGGGCATTCTGACGTTTTCCATTCCATATGAAGGGAGCTCTTTTCTTTGTCAATTTGGAAAAGGATTTGCATTTCCTTAACAAGATTGAGAGAAAGCTCTTGATGTAGACGCGCTTGCCTTAAAGGGCTCTGAGTTCTGGGAGATTTTTGGGGAGGGGAAACTTTCTAACTATTTTGATTTTATACAAATTAATTTCAGTTCCTTGATATCTACCAATGAATTTGAGGAATTTGTTGATCGATATACCAAAGGTGTATTTAATGGGATTCATTTTTAAGTGATGTTCTCGCAGCCTTTCAAGGACCTTGCATAGACAAGTTATGTGATCCTCCCTCATTTTTGATTTTGACAACAAAGTTATCAACTTAGCATTCGACCAAGTTGGAGCATTTTTTCAATTACTTTGGACATGGCCCTTTAATAAGTGACATCAGCATTCTTGAGGCTGAAGGGCCTTCTTTTGTAATTGAAAAATCCCTTTTGGGGTTTGAAATGTTGTATAGTTTTCGTGCTTGACAACTATTCTTGTTTGATTTTTGCCTGATGACCCATCAACAAAGGACAATGCCTCATGGCCTCTAGTGACACCCGTCATTACTTTTATAATTACCAATGTGAAATCACCTTTATGCAAGCCCTATTTAGGTCCTTGGAATCAATGAAAGCATGGACCCATCTTCCGTTTTTTTTTCAACTAGTGTTATATTGACCATCCATATAGGATATGTGCATATTTTGATAAAATCCACCTCATGCATCCATCAATTTCAACGTTCACCTTCATTTCCAATTCTAGATGCATTTGCATTTGTGGTTGTTTAACAAGCTTGGCCTCTAATAAGATGGGTAGCTCATATTCCATGACCAAGGAGTTTATGTTGACCATTTCTTTGCAAGTCCAAGCAATACAATCCTTAAAACTCAATGAGTAATTGTTTATACACCTTCCTTTCTTCACCCAAGGCGGCACTAATGGAAACTAGGCAAGGATCTTGTGTCTCCCCTGCTATTCGAGGTTGAGGTATTTGAGTTCCTTTTATCCTACACTCCTATTATTCGTTGAGGTATTTGAGTTCCTCTTGCTCCCCTGCTTCTTCGATAATTAAAGCAACGTCAACTATATTGTCCTCTTTTCCACTGGAAGGCCATTCCTTCAAGGCTTTTGCTCTCCCAAGTATAAGAATCGAATTGTCAGCAAGAACAATTCAATCTCCAACATAATATTATTAAGTTGATTGAAGGTCTTGACATTTGCACCAATCAACTTCTCGTTGATTTCTAGCTTTATACCCATCTCATATAGCATTATAGCATCTTTGTAGGATGATGGGTTGTGACACTTTTGATATAGTCCATAGAAGACTCATTTTTGCCTTGTTTATTTGCAACTAACTCTATAAGACTGACTTTCTGCGTTGACATCTTGAAGTGATCGAGGAACTTCTTTTATATTTCATCCCAATTGACGGAATTCGTCTTTAGTTTTGTATACCATCGGAATGCAATCTTTTTCAATGATAACGAGAAATATCTTAGGAGATATGACTTACTAGTCACCAATTCTCCTGAGCTACTTATGTAATAAGTTGCTCTTGGGCAGAACCTTCCCTATTAAACCTTGTGAATTTGGGGGATCTAGATGATCTACAGGGAGCTTCTTGAATAGATGGTGAACATATGGTGCCTTCTATAGATCGAAAGTGGTTACACTTTCGTCGTACTTGGCCATTTTGGCTTCGACAATTTTTTAATCACGAGTCTTTGAGTTACGATGGCATCTTTAGCAGATGCATGAGAATGTTGGGCATTGTGGTTTATCTCTTCACTCCTGGTCTCAGAAAGATTTTTAGAAGTTTATTTCAACATACCTAAAGTGTTGTAGCTATTGGAAGGTTATTGACAGGAGGTGCTCTTAGTGGAAGTGGATTCACTAGAGGTGCTTGTGGTTGCCTCTGCTGCTCCTCCCATGTTTGCATAAAACCTAGAAGCAAGGCGTTAAGTTGATTTTCTAGTCGTGTTTCTTGCATGGTCTGCTCCTGGGGCAGACTTTGAGGTTGTTCTTTATTTTGTCCATCATTTCGAACATTTAATTCATTTTCTTCACTCCTCTACATGTCGTAAGTACTATTTTTAGGAGGTGGGTCAGTATTTGTATTCCTCTGGCTCACTCAATAGATGGCTTGCTCCACTTAACGAGTCATAGGGCCATCTTGTTGTGTAATGTTGGCAATCTCCTGAGGATTGTCAGCTAAAGTTGCATATCGATTGTTGGAGCTGGTAGCTTAACATGTGTACATGAGAATGTTGTCACATGCTACCTGCTATTCTTCTCTTTTGTGTTGGGTACAAAGCAGCATCCAACCTTTCAAAAATCGGCTAGATTAAGTGGTGGTTGTTCTACGTCATCTTGCCCCCACATAGGAGGGCGATTGGTTTACTTTTCTTTATAAAATTCCTTCCTCTTTTGACCTCGAGGGAATGGAGGTTCAAGGAATTGCTCCAACAATTGTTGTTGTGAGGCTAGAATAGCCCTTCTCTGGCAGATTTTACAAACCTCCCCTCGGGTGATCCACACTTCTTTTCAAGTGGAC